>OX463234.1:22738425-24059675 GCA_949820135.1 Sylvilagus floridanus | reverse complement strand
CCTTCAGGAATGGAAAAATAGAGTGTCAGAAGTATCTTTTTAGAAGTCAAATTTTAAAGGGAAAGAAATAGCAAAACTGTCAACATATACAGACATTTGCCCCATTCTCTGATTTCGAAGTTGGGGGGAAATTGAACAGCAGCTCCATAGAGAAGGGGGAGGGTACCAAGACTCTTGTTGCTCCTATCTGCTGTGAAGGGAGATTCCATGGTGGGGCCACATTGGGACAAGGCCTTGCAGAGAGTGAACTTGAGCAGTACTAGTGCCAACATTGCTGTGCTCATTAAATTCCCACAAATGGTCTACAATTTTCTATTTCTCTTCACACTCACCCACATTTTTTACTTTTCTACTTGTTGAAAATCAACAATCTAACTCAAGTGAGAGGTATCTCATTGAGGTTTTGCTTTCCGCTTCCATAGAGATTAGTGGTAGTAAGCATTTCCCATACATTTTTTAATCATTTGAATTTTTAGGGAAATGTTTTTATACACTTTTGTCAATTTGGATTATTCATAATCTTTTTTAGGGGTTATTCGGTCATTTAAAAATTTTGGTATTATTTCAGAATCAGATGAAGATAGACCAACATAGAAATATAGAGAATCTCAATCCACTTTTTGACTTCCTAGATGACCACAGCAGCTAGGACTGGTCCTCGGCTTGAGCCAGCAGCCAGGAACATGAACTAGCTCTTCCATGTGGGAGGTAATAGCTCGGTTGCTTCAGTTATCACCATTTCCTCCTATGCTGTGCAAGGTAAAAAGCTGGAATCAGGAGCCATAGCTGAGAACCAAATCCAGGCATTCTGATGCAGAAAATAATGCCTTAACCACTAACTTACAAAATTCATTTTTCTGATTTATTTATATATTCTAGATATTAATCTTTTGTTACATTAGTAGTGTATAAAATTTTCTTCCATATTGTAGATTGCCTTTTTAATGATTAAATTAAATGTTTAGTGATTAATTAATTTTAATGTTTAATTAAATTAAATTTGATTCCTTTTCTCTAGGAAAGCTTCTTACTTCATCTTGAATACGTTCCCTAAGTTTCCTTCTAGTTATTTCATAGTGTCAAGTCAAATATTCAGGTTTTCGATTCATTTTGACTGGGTTTTTGTATAGAGTGAGTTGTTAGGGTTCAAGGTTAAATGTTATATATTTAGAGATCCAGTTATCCTATCACCATATATTGAGGAGGCTGTTCTTTTCCCAGTGTATGTTTTGACACCACTGTCAAGGATAATTTGGATATAGATGAGAGAATTCATTTATGTGATCTCTAGTACACCTTATCGTTACATGTGTTTGTTTTTATGCCAGAAACATGTTGTTTAAGTCAAACAAATGTGTGTGTGCCTGTGAGTGTGTTGAAATCAGGCATTGTAATGCCAATAAATTTGTTCTTTTTGTTTGAGTTTGATTTGTCTATCTGTTTTTTGTTTAAGTATATGAATTTGTTTTTTTCTAGATATGGAAATAATCTCATTGGCATTTGATAGAGATTGAATTGAGTCTATTAGTAATTGTGCATGTTATTAATATTATAATAATCTAAATTTTCCAGTTTTAGAGCAGCAGAACTCTTCTCATTTTTTCTTGAAATTTCTTTCATGAACATTTTATAATATTTTATAATATTCCTTGTAGAGGTCTATCACAACTTTAGTTGAATTTTTGACTAGAGAATTTAGGACCTATTAGTAGCTATTAAGAATGGTATGGCTTTTATGATTTCTTTTTTTAAAAAAAGATGATTTATTTTAAAAATGGACTCTGGCGCCATGGCTCACTTGGCTAATCCTCTGCCTGCGGAGCCGGCACCCTGGGTTCTAGTCCCAGTTGGGATGCTGGATTCTGTCCCGGTTGCTCCTCTTCCAGTCCGGCTCTCTGCTGTGGCCTGGGAAGGCAGTGGAGGATGGCCCGAGTGTTTGGGCCCTGCATTGGCATGGGAGACCAGGAGGAAGCACCTGGCTCCTGGCTTCGGATAGGTGCAACGTGCCATCCGTAGCACACTGGCCATAGCGGTCATTTGGGGGTGAACCAACAGAAAAGGAAGACCTCTCGCTCTGTCTCTCTCACTGTCTAACTATGCCTGTGGAAAAAAATGGAGTTTGAAAGAGAGGCAAAGACAGAGTGGATGTTTATTTCTTTTTTAAAAATTATTTATTTATTTACTTGAAAATCAGAGTTACACATAGAGAGAAGAAGAGGTAGAGAGAGAGAAGTTCCATCCGCTGGTTCACTCCCCAGATGGCCACAATGGCCAGAGCTGTGCCAATCTGAAGCCAGGAGCCAAAAGATTCTTCTAGGTCTCCCATATGGATGCAGGGGCCCAAGGACTTAGGCCATCCTCTAGTGCTTTTCTAGGCCATAGCAGAGAGTAGAATCAGAAACGGAGCTGCTGGGACTCAAACAGGCACCCATATGGAATGCCAGCCCTGTAGGTGGTGGCTTTACTTGCTATATGACAGCGCTGGCCCCACATCTGATAGTTTCTTGTCCAAATGCCTGCAAGAACCAGGGATGATCCAGAGCCAGGAGCCAGGAGATTCATCCAGGTCTCCCAAAAGAGAACAGGGAGCCATGCACATGGGCCAAATTTGTTCCTTTTCCAGGAGTATTAGCAATGAGTAGAACCAGAAGTGGAACAGCCAGTACTTGAACACGTGCCATTAAGGAATGCCAGCATTGCCAATGTTGGCTTTACCCACTATTCCACAATGCCAGCCCCAGTGATTTCTTTAATAGCAAATTTATTGTTGGTGTATAAAGATGCTACTGATTTTCCATGTTGAACTCTTATCCTGTAACTTTACTCTATTTATTTGTTGCAAACATCTCTTGGTGGAGTCTAGATATGTCTATTGCAGAATCAGATCAACTGAAATCATTTCATCTCTGTGGAGTTGGCTTCCTCATTTCCTATTTATAAGTCTCTCTTTCTCTCTCTCATTCTCTCTCTCTCTCTCTCACTGACTTTCAAATAAATGCACAAATTTTTAAAGAGAATCAAACATATTAGTGCATGAGGCAGTCTTCCTTCATTCCTAAAGATAAATAATATCTTATTGCATGTATTACTCTCTCCATTGCTCTGTCAATGTAGGTTTGTGTTGTATCCATCTCTTACTATTGTGAATAAAACTTAGCAATCATGGGGACTTCAAATAACTTTTCCAGGTCCTGATTTTAGATAAACATCTAAAAGTGAGGTTGCATGAATTTGTGATCATTCTACTATTATTTTTTGAGTAATCTCCAAATTACTTCTCATGGAATCTTCACCATTATACATTCCCACCAACAGTGTCAAAGGAAGCTGACACTTTAATTAGGTCCTTTTTTTAGGCAGAATCATCATGGCCCTCCTTATGGCCCTCCTTATAGATGTATGGTAGTGTCTCATTTTAGTTTTGAATATTTTCATGATTGCTAGTGATATTGAGCATATTTTAATATACCGGTTAAATATTTGCAAGTCTTCTTAAGAGAAACAGTCAATTTAACCCCTTTATTCATTATTAAATTGGTGATTAGACTTGGTACTACTGAGTTTTAGGTATCCCTTATATATCCATTGTTAGCCACTTATCGAACATATTCGTTGGAAACACAATACCCATTGAATAAGTCTCTTTTTCACTCTGTGCATTGTTTCATTTCCTGTGCACAACATTGTATAATTTGACATATGCCAACTGCAATTTTAATATATTTGCCATTCTTCTGTGCTGATTTAGCGTCCTATGCAAGAAATCTTTGCCAGGAGCAGTCAAGAAGCATTTCTTTTATATTTCCTTATGATTTTTCTATTTCAGCTTTAACATGTGAGGCTCAGAAATATTAAACTGATTTTTGAATGTAATGAGACAGTCCAATATCATAGCTTTGTTTCAGATGTAATATGGTTCTGAGGCATATATATATATATATATATACACATACATGCATATATATATATTATTTCTGCAATCAGAGGTTGATAGAAATTGTATCAAACCTGTAAGTTGGTTTAGGTCATACAGATTTTGGGAAAACTTAAGGTCTTCCAAAGACTTAAACAAGATGCCATCTGACTTGTGTAATTTTCCTGTATTTATTGCAATATTTATGGAAATTTTAAGTGCACCAGACTTTTAATTCCTCAATTAAATTTACTTCTAAGAACTGTATTTTCTTTGACATGACATTATATCACTTTATCAATGTGGAATTAGAACACACTTTTTAATTTTTTATTTAGATAATATAAATATTCAAAGTACAGTTTATGGATTACAATGGCTTCCCACCCCATATTTTCCCTCCACTCACACCATCCCATCTCCCGCTCCCTCTCCCATTCCATTCACATCAAGATTCATTTTCAATTCTCTTAGGATACAGAAAATCGATTTAGTATATATTATAAAGAGTTCATCAGTTTGCACCCACACAGAAACACAAAGTGTAAAAATACTGTTTCAGTACTAGTTATAGCATTACTTCACATTGGACAACACATTAAGGACAGATCCCACATGAGAAGCAAGTACACAGTGACTCCTGTTGTTGACTTAACAATTTGGCATTCTTGTTTATGGCATCAGTAATCTCCCTAGGCTCTAGTCATGAGTTGAAAGGCTATAGAAACCTTTTGAGTTTGCCAACTTTGATTTTATTCCGACAGGGTCATAGTCAAAGTGGAAGTTCTCTCCTCCATTCAGACAAACGTACCTCCTTCTTTGATGGCTCCATTCTTTCCACTGGGATCTCACTCACAGAGATCTTTCATTTAGGTCTTCTTTTTTTTCCAGAGTGCCTTGGCTTTCCATGCCTAAAATACTCACATGGGCTCTTCCGGCAGATCCAAATGCCTTAAGGGCTGATTCTGAGGCCAGAGTGTTATTTAAGACATCTGCCATTCTATGAGTCTGCTGTGTATCTCGCTTCCCATGTTGGATCATTCTCTCCCTTTTTGATTCTATCAGTTAGTATTAGCAGACACTAGTCTTGTTTGTGTGATGCCTTTGACTCTTAGACCTATCAGTGTAAATCAATTGTGAACTGAAATTGATCAGTTGGACTAGTGAGATGGCATTGGTACATGCCACCTTGATGGGATTGTATTGGAATTCCAGGCATAATTCTAATTCCACAATGTGGGGCACGTCCGATTTTGTATGTCCCAAATTGTAGATATCTTCCCTCTCTTATTCCTACTGTTATATTTAACAGGGATCACTTCTCAATTAAAATTTAAATACGTAATGTGATAAATACAGAGTTCAACCAATAGTACTAGAACAAAACAGAGAAAAATATTAAAATGGATAAAGTATTACATTGTACATCAACAGTCAGGACAAATGCTGATCGAGTCACTGTTTCTCATAGTGTCCATTTTCCTTCAAAAGGTTTCCCTTTTGGTGCTCAGTTAGTTGTCGCCGATCAGGGAGAATAAATGATATTTGTACCATTGGGACTGGCTTAATTCACTCAGCATGATGTTTTCCAGATTTCTCCATCTTGTTGCAAATGACTGGATTTCATTTTTTGAATGCTGTATAGAATTCTACAGAGTACATGTCCCATAATTTCTTTATCCACTCTACTGTTGATGGGCATTTGGGTTGGTTCCAGGTCTTAGCTATTGTGAATTGAGCTGCAATAAACATGAAGGTGCAGACCGGTTTTTGTTTGTCAAATTAATTTCCTTTGGGAAAATTCCAAGGAGTGGGATGGCTGGGTTGAATGGTAGGGTTATATTCAGGTTTCTGAGGAATCTCCAGACTGACTTCCATAGTGGCTTTACTAGTTTGCATTCCCACCAACAGTGGGTTATTCTCCTTTTCTCCCCACATTCTCTCCAGCATCTATTGTTGGTAGATTTCTGAATGTGAACCACTCTGACCAGGGTGAGATGAAAACTCATTGTGGTTTTGATATGCATTTCCCTGATTGCTAGTGATCTTGAAGAACATTTTTTATGTGTCTGTTGGCCATTTGGATTTCCTCTTTGGAAAAATGTCCATTGAGATCCTTGGCCCATCTCTTAAGTGGGTTGTTTGTTTTGATGTTGTGTCATTTCTTGATTTCTTTGTAGATTCTGGTTATCAACCCCTTTATCTGTTGCATAGTTGGCAAATATTTTTCCCATTCTGTCGGTTGCCTCTTCACTTTCCTGTTTCTTTTGCAGTACAGAAACTTCTCAATTTGATGCAATCACAATAGTTAATTTTGGCTTTGACTGCCTGCGCCTCCAGGGTTTTTTCTATGAAGTTTGCCGGGTTGTATATCTTGCAGGGTTTCTCCAATGCTCTCTAATAATTTGAGGGTGACAGGTTGTAGATTTAAGTCTTTAATCCATGTTGAGTGAATTTTTGTGTAAGGTGAAAGTTAGGGATCTTGCTTCACAATTCTGCATGTGTAAATCCAGTTTTCCCAGCACCGTTTATTGAATAGACTGTCCTTACTCCAGGGATTGGTTTTGGATCCTTGATCAAATACCAGTTGGCTGTAGATGTTTGGATTGATTTCTGGTGTTTCTATTCTGTTCCATTGGTCTACCCATCTGTGTCTGTATCAGTACCATGCTGTTTTGATAACTACTGCCCTGTAGTATGTCCTGAAATCTGGGTTTGTGATGCCTCTGGCTTTCTTTTTGTTGTACAAGACTGCTTTAGGTATTCAAGGTCTCCTGAGTCTCCATATGAGTGTCAGCATAATTTTTTCCAGATCTGAAAAGAATGTCTTTGGAATTTTGATAGGTATTGCATTGAATTTGTATATTGGTTTTGGGAGAATGGACATTTTGATGATTTTGATTCTTCTGATCCATGAGCATGGAAGATTTTTCCTATTTTGGTATCCTCGTCTATTTCTTTCTTTAAGGTTTGTAATTTTAATCATAGAGATCTTTAACATACTTGGTTAAGTTTATTCCAAGGTGTTTGATTGTTTTTGTAGCTATTATGAATGGGATTGATCTTAGAAGTTCTCCCTCAGCCGTGGCATTGCCTGTGTATACAAAGGCTGTTGATTTTTGTGCATTGATTTTATATCCTGCTACTTTGCCAAACTCTTCTATGAGATCCAATAGTCACTTAGTAGAGTTCTTTGGGTCCCCTAAATTTAGTATCATATAATCTGCAAAGGGGGATAATTTTTCTTCTTTCCCAATTTGTATCCATTAATTTCTTTTTCTTGCCTAATAGCTCTGGCTAAGACTTCCAGAACTATATTGAATAACAGTGGTGAGAGTGGACATCCCTGTCTCGTACCAGATCTCAGTGGAAATGCTTCCAGCTTTTCCCCATTCAATAGGATACTGGCTGTGGGTTTTTCATAAATGGCTTTGATTGTTGAGGAAAGTGCCGTCCAAACCCAGTTTGCTTAGAGTTTTCATCATGAAAGGGTGTTTTTTTTAATCAAATGCATTCTCTGCGTCTAGTGAGATAATCATATGGCTTTTCTTCTGCAGTCTTTTATTGTGGTGTATCACGTTGATTGATTTGTGAACACTGAACCACCCCTGCATACCATGGATAAATCTCACTTGGTCTGGGTGGATGATCTTTCTGATGTGTTGTTCCATTCTATTGTCCAGAATTTTATTGAGGATTTTTGCATCTGTGTTCATCAGGGATATTGGTCTGTAATTCTCTTTCAATGCTGCATCTTTTTCCAGCTAGTAATTATGGGATGCTGACTTCACAGAAAGAATTTGGGAGGATTCCCTCTTTTTCGATCATTCTGAGGAGTTTGAGAAGAATTGGAGTTAGTTCTTCTTTAAATGTCTGGTAGAATTCAGCAGTGAATCCATCTGGTCCTGGGCTTTTCTTTGTTTACTGTTTTAATTTCTGTCTCAGTTATGGGTCTGTTTAGGTTTCCTGTGTCTTTCTGGTTCAATTTAGGTAGGTTGCATGTGTCCAGGAATCTATCCTTTTCTGATAGGTTTCCCTGTTTGCTGGCATACAAGTCCTTGTAGTAATTTCTGATGATTCTTTTTATGTCTGTGATGTCTGATTCTACGTTTCCTTTTTCATCTCTGATTTTATTGATTTGCATCTTTTCTCTACTTTTTTAGTTAGTTGGGCCAATGGGGTGTCAATTTTGTTTATTTTTTCAAAAAACCAGCTTCTTGTTTAGCTGATTTTTGGTAATGTTTTTTTGGATTCAATCCTGTTGATTTCTTCTCTAATTTTAATTATTTCTCTTCTCCTACTAGCTTTGTGTCTGCTTTGCTGCAGATTTTCTAGATCCTTGAGATGAACTGAAAGCTCATCTATTTGGTGCCTTTCCAATTTCTTGATGTAGGCACCTATTGATATAAACTTTCCTCTTAACACTGCTTTTGCTGTATCCAATTGGTTTTGGTATATTGTGCTGTTATCCTCATTTACCTCCAGGAAATTTTTGATTTCTCTTTTAATTTTTTAATTTTTTCTATGACCCATTGTTCATTCAGGAGCATGTTGTTCAGTCTCCATGTGTTTGCATATGCTGTAGGGATTCCTGAGTTGCTAATTTCCATCTTCATTCGTTTATGGTCTGAGAAGCTGCATGGTATGATTCTAATTCCTTTGAATTTGCTGAGACTTGCTTTATGGCCTAGTATGTGGTCAATCCTAGAGAAGGTTCCATGTACCGCTGCGAAGAATGTAAATGCTTTCTGTGTAGGATGAAAAGTTCTGTACATATCTGTTAGGTCTATTTGCTCTATATTGTTGTTTAAATCTACTGACTCATGGTTGACCTTCTGTCCTGTTGATCTGTCTATCTCTGAGAGTGGAGTATTGAAGTCCCCCAGGACTATTGTATTGGTGTCTGAGTCTCCCTTTAAGTCCCTTAACAGGTCTTTTAAAAAAACTGGTGCCATGTCTTTATGTGCATATACATTGATAATTGTTATATCTTCCTGTTGAATGGATCCCTTAATCATTATATAATGCCCCTCTTTTTCTCTCTTAACAGTTTTTGTGGTAAAATTTATGTTATCTGATATTAAGTTGGCTGCTCCTGCTCTTTTTTCATTTCTGTTGACATGGTATATCTTTTTCCAGCCTTTCACTTTCAGTCTGTATGTATCTCTGTTGGAAAGATGTGTTTCTTGTAAGCAGCAAATAGATGGGTTTTGTTCCTTAACCCAGTCCGTCAATCGGTGTCTTTTAACTGGACAGTTCATGCCATTAACGTTCAATGTGACTATTGATAAGTAGTAACTTTGCCCTGCCATTTGCCAAAGATATTTTCTAATGTATGCTTTGAGTTTCCTGTGATCTTTTGCTGTGAGGTTCCCTTCATTTACCTTCTTTTATATTGATGACCGTGTTTCTGAGTTTCTGTGTGTAACACATCTTTAAGCATCATTTGCAGGGCTGGACACGTGGCAAAAAATTCTTTCAATTTCTGTTTGTTATGAAATGTCTTTATTTCACCTTCATTCACAAATGAGAGCTTTGCAGGATATAATATTCTGGGCTGGCAGTTTTTCTCTCTTAGTACCTGGGCTATGTCTCACCATTCCCTCCTAGCTTGTAGGGTTTCTGATGAGAAGTCAGCTGTGAGTCTAATTGGAGATCCTCTGAAACTAATCTGACATTTCTCTCTTGCACATTTTAGGATCTTTTCTTTATGTTTCACTGTGGTGAGTTTAATTACAATGTGTCATGTTGAGGATCTCTTTTGGTCGTGTTTATTAGGGGTTCTATGAGCTTCCTGTACTAGGATGTCTCTGTCCTTCTCCAAAACTGGGAAAGTTTCTGCTAGTATCTCACTAAAAAGGCCTTCTAATCCTTTTTCCCTCTCCAAGCCTTCAGGAACTCCTGGAACCTGGATATTGGGTTTTTTTAATAGTATCCTGTGGATTCCTGACAATATTTTTTTTAAATTTCTAATTTCCTCTTCTTTTCTTTGGTTTGACTATTTCCTTTCCTATTCTCTGTCTTCTAAGTCCAATATTCTCTCTTCTGCTTCACCCATTCTGTTTTTAAGGCTCTCTAATGTGTTTGTCATTTCATCTATTGATTTCTTCATTTCATTATGGTTTCTCATCACTATCACAGTTTCATGTTCTACTAGTTGTTTCATTTCATTTTCATTCCTCCTTAATATTTCAGTTTCGCATGAGAGATTTTCTATCCTGTCCGTTAAGGATTTCTGTAGTTGAAGAATTTGTTTTTGAGAACTTCTAAATATTCTTATCATAAAATTTTTGAGATCAGCATTTTGCATTTCTTCTATCTCATCATCTTCATAATCTTGACTTGAGGTGTCTTTTTCATTTGTGGTCATCATAGTGTCTTCCTTGCTCTTGTTACCTCAGTCTATGTTTGCTTTGCATATTGGAAATATTCTTTGGTTCCTTTCACTGTGGTGTTTTTTCTCGTTATGCTATGACTCTATCTTAAGTGGACTGTCTGCTTTTGATGGGTCTGTTTGAGGGAAGATCACTGTACAGAGCAGCATTTAATAGACCTGCTACCGATCATTACATGGCTTCTGATGCTCAGCTTTCTTTTCCTCTTGTTTTATTTATTTATTTGTTTGACAGATAGTTAGACAGTGAGAGAGAGAGACAGAGAGAAAGGTCTTCCTTCCATTGCTTCATCCCCCCAACTAGCTGCTACAGCTGGAGCTACGCCGATCCGAAGCCAGGAGCCAGGTGCTTCTTCCTGGTCTCCCATGCAGGTGCAGGGCCCAAGGACATGGGCCATCCTCCACTGCCTTCCAGGGCCACAGCAGAGAGCTGGACTGGAAGAGGAGTAACTGGGACTAGAACCCAGTGCCCATATGGGATGCCAGCACAGCAGGTGGAAGATTAACCAAGTGAGCCACTGCGCCAGCCCAGCCTCCTGCTTTTTTTTTCTTTTTTTGTTTGTTTGTTTATTTTAAAGCAGACCAGGAGATACAAGTCAAGAGGGTGCTCAAGTCCCATCACTGATCTGTGGAGGCCTAAGATAGAAGACTGTAGTCAAAGCCATGTTCTGATAGTAGTTTATTTTGAGGTAGACAATACTCATGAGGAAAGCTATGTCTTCACTTTAAACATTTCTCTCCCTTTGTTCGGGCTGAAAGGGAGATATTGCCTGTTTACTGTGCCAATGGCAAAGTAATTTTAGCTTGAAATTATAATTTAAGCTCTCATTTTAGCTATGCAATTACAGAAAAATATTAGCCATCCCTTTTATAAGATCTAAAAATCAAATTGTGGCTGGCGCCGTGGCTCAACAGGCTAATCCTCCGCCTTGCGGCGCCGGCACACCGGGTTCTAGTCACGGTTGGGGCGCCGGATTCTGTCCCTGTTGCCCCTCTTGCAGGCCAGCCCTCTGCTGTGGCCCGGAGTGCAGAGGAGTATGTCCCAAGTGCTTGGGCCCTGCACCCCATGGGAGACCAGGAAAAAGCACCTAGTACCTGGCTCCTACCATCGGATGAGCGCGGTGCGCTGGCCACAGCGCGCCGTCTGCGGCAGCCATTGGAGGGTGAACCAACGGCAAAGGAAGACCTTTCTCTCTGTCTCTCTCTCTCTCACTGTCCACTCTGCCTGTCAAAAATAAAAAAAATAAAAAAAAATCAAATTGTGCATCTTGGAGAGACCTTCATTATAGTCAGTTTCCCATCTCAAAGAGAATAGAGAAATGAAGGAATAGCAGTTTTAACCATTAAACATCAACGCATGAAAATATTTACTAGAAGGTCCAATGCCTTCTATAAATTTTAAGAATACATGTATTTGGAAATATCTTGTAAATATCTAACACTGTGTAGCTTGTTTAACCAGCAAACTCAATCACACACATATGAAGCATTTTAGTTTCCTTCTACCAATAGATTTGAAACATCTGACAAAGAGATTTAGGTCACATTAATCAAATGTATCTGATTAATTTTAGCAGTTTATGAGCAATCTTTCATTTATAAGTCAATTAAGACAGAGCTCTTAATTTTCCTATATAGACATACAATATGTATACACACATAACACAACATACACTATGGAAGAATGAAGCAGTTGTTTAATAAATTTTTAGAATCTTTAGCTGTTTTTATTACCATCAACCAATTAGAATTACTTTCAGCCCTTGGTAACTTCGATTTGCCATACTTTCTCCCAGTTGGAACCGCACTTCCAGGGAGTGTGGCCTTTGGGCCACCCACCTCATGCTTTCTGGCATGCATGCTCCTCCAGGTGGCTGGCTCCTGACGCTCAGTATGAATCCAGATTTATCTCTCTTTCTCACTGAATGAAAGCTTAAAATGTATCATGCTGCCTTGTTTATTTATGCAGTATTCAGAATTCTCTGAATATTAGGCAAGAACCCATACAGCTTATTAATCACCCCATAAGCCATATCAATGGTGCCCAATGTGGGGCCCTTGGGTGTGGGGCATATTACATTTTCACCTCTTTTAGGTTAACTACCCAGCAGTTGCAACTGATTTGTGAAGCCTTGATGGGAAAAATACATCTGACAGCTAACATTGAAATTTCTCCCCAAATTCAACAATCTCTAAAAGATATTAATCTGACCTTGTGGCAGAGTTTGTTAATTACATTCCCCATAAAGCCCCTTTACAACTAGCTGTTGTTCCCAGCCTTATTGACCCCACTGGAGTATTGCTTGTAAGGTTTCTGAAAATATTTACATCGTTGAATGGCTTTGTTTACCTGACACCTCTTCCTTTAATATCTATCCTTACTCACAGGCTGTTGCAGAATTAATCGCTAAAGGACCTCATCGGTCTCTTACCTTAATTGGGCTTGATTTGGTTAATATTTACTTGCCTTTTTCTAAACAAGAACCTGAACAATTTCAACTTACTTATCAAATTGCCTTTATTGATTATGTAAGAGATCTCTCCTATGATTTTCCTAAGAACTCTTCCTACAATATTGCCATTTTCCTTTCATTCTGTGATTATAAAGATGCCTATAGCACAAGCTCTTACTATTTTTTTTCATATGAATCTTCTACAAGAGGAGTGATTACTTAACAACAAAATTTTCTTTGGATAAAAAAGTGTACCTTGCCGCATACACACACACACACACACACACACACACACACACACCTACACACACACATGGCTCAATGGAGTGAACTGGCAGCAGATATTTTGGCCTTTCAATGTTTTAATGATTAATCTTTTAATCTTATTGGCAATTCTCAATATGTTACTAATTTACTGTTTCATTTGTTGCATGCTCAAATTAATCTTGCTGTGAGGAGTCAGATGGATTGATAGTGGAATTTGGGGTGGAAAATGCTTCCTTTCCCCCAAAAGTTATCCTTAGCAAGGTCAGAAGTGTCTGGCTGCCCAGTCTGGAATCTCACAAACTTACTATGAGACTAGCAAGGGAATGGTGAGCACCTGAGCTCACAGTTTATTGTGAAAACAAATTAGGTATCCCACATGTGTGATGGTTTTTGCTTTATCATGAGAATGCCAGATAAGAGTATATTAGGTCTTTTGATGGCTTTTGTCCCTGCCTGGTAACTGAATGCCAAACTGATTGTCAAGTTTTTTCCTTTAAAATTGCAGTTAAGAAACTGCACTTAAAAAAAAAAAACAGTATCATAGAGTCTTTGGGGTTTTCTTCTCTTACAGCCCCTTCCATGCCATTCAGGCTGGAGGCATTTGACTCTAATAAATCTTCCTCCATGTGATACAAAGAACCATGGTAATAATAATTTCTCCTCTGCCATTGATCTTAATTTACTTAGGTTTTTTTTTTTTTTTTTACTTTACAGATTCTGCTAAGTCAGTGACAACTCCCTTTGTCTGTTGCTCACTTTCACAGTCACACCACTTTACCAGGTTTCTTTCAGAAGGCAACAGCCAAGCAGATGAAACTTTGTTTTTGACAGGCAGAGTTAGACAGTGGAGAGAGAGAGAGAGAAAGGTTTTCCTTCTGTTGGTTCACCCCCCAAATGACTGCTATGGCCAGCGCGCTGCGCTGATTCGAAGCCAGGAGCCAGGTGCTTCCTCCTGGTTCCCCATGTGGGTGCAGGGCCCAAGCACTTGGGCCATTCTCCACTGCCTTCCCAGGCCACAGCAGAGAGCTAGACTGGAAGAGGAGCAACCGGGACAGAATCCAGTGCCCCAACTGGGACTAGAACCCTGGGTGCCGGTGCCTCAGGCAGAGGATTAGCCTAGTGAGCCGCAGCGCCAGCCCATGCAGATGAAACTTTACATATTGGTGCCCTATTTACTGATCTTCAGAGTCATGAATTTTTTCATCAATAGCTAAATCTCTCCATAAACAGTTTAAAATCCCTCTTCCTGATGCTCCTGCTGTTATATCTAGCTGTTCCCAATGTGCTCAAACCACTCATTATTTTCCTTTTGCTGCTGTCAACCCTTGAGGCTGTCAAGCCAAGGAGCTTTGGCAAATGGCTATAACTCACAGTCCTTTAATAAATCCTTTTGTTATTTAAATGTTTTCATTGATAGTCATTCAGGCTACATTTGGGCAACCATTTGTAAGAATCTACTCACTATGTCGTTGTGTCCAATTTTTTTAATGAATTAGGTCTGGATATATGCTTATAAAAATCCATTTTGGAGAAGGAGGATGGTATAAATTATTTACATTGATTTTACTTTTGCAAGTAAAGTAAGTAAACCATAATGTAAGATGTTACCTGTGTTTAAATTTGCAATGTGGCAAAAATATATATATATATGTATATATATACATATATATACATATATATATATATATATACATTCCTTTATTTTTGCTATAAAAAAACTATTTCTCCAAAGGAAAAATTGGACAAACTTATTTCTCCAAAGGAAAAAAAATGGACAAATTTATTCAATTAAAGACTGAAAATGGGCCCACCTATACCTGTTCTGTAATTTTTTTTGGAATTCCCAACTTTTATTTGGTATAATAATAAATACAAAAAATTTAAAAACCACAGTTGTTTGACACCTTTTTTCCTAAACGAGACCCCTCAGCAGTAGAGGATAAAAGATCAGAAGGCAAGTTCTTTCTACACGATGAGTGAATGACCTAGTTCTGACTGGTTATTACCCAGCTATCACTACCCATCTTACCTTCCACTTGTATCTGGGAGGGAAGCTGGGAGGAAGGGGAGTTAAGGCCTCAGCAGGAAAGGAAGTTATAAAGGAGAGAGCCAGCTTCTGCCCTGAAGTTATTGCTAGATCTTACCTGTTTCACAGTAGAATCGAGGAGTGGCTGAATAAGTGACCCTTTGCTCAACTGGTAGCCATTGTAAACTACATGATTCACTGTCCAACATAAGGGAAAGATGATGCATTCATGGGAAAACATGCAAGGCTGTGGCCGAGTCAATGTGTTCCAGAACTCTGTATGATGTTAATGGAAGTAGCCTAGTGTTGAAGAGCTGCTTTATGACATGATTTCATCCCCACAAAGGCGTTAGTGGTTGATGGAGGGAAGGCGTGAGTATGTACCAGTGTAACAGGTCCCCTTAGAGGGGTCCCACTGTCTTCCACTCTGAGTAAACTTACTTATGACATTCACCAAAATCCTACAGGTTAAGCCATTGTTGAATAAGCCTATCATAGGCATAAAATCCTTCTTCAAAATGAAATGAAAGAAAAGGGGCTCACACCACTGGGGAGATTAATCAGACAATGGCCATTTTTATGTATTCTTAATTATTTAATTTATTTTTCAAAATTGAATTCTACCTCTCTAGACTGTGAAACCCCAGCACAAAAGCATTTCCGTCCAGCTCATGAAGACCCACAGCTGTTAGTTATTACAAGGAGAACCCTAACTTAATTGAAAAAGCCCTAAACCACTCATCACTAGGGGAAGAGGGTTTGTTTTTGTTTTATCCCCTTACAGGTCTTGTGTGCATTCCAGCCCACTGTGTCTTTCCTGCATAACACCATGAGTTGCCACCAGCAGTCACAGGATCCAATTTCTGCTTTACTGTTAAAGAAGAAGACAAAGAACCAGTGCCACTGTTTCACCCTCCTTGGAAGAATCAGAAAGCAAAGCCACTTCATTGCAAGTCCCCCAAGATGAATCAACCACCTGGGGAGATATAGAGTCACTGATTGCTGATTGCTTCTGCACAATGCCTGGATCATAAACACAGTATAGAGACTCATGAGACTTCACTTACTACTATTTTTTCTCAGCTTATATACAGTTCTACTTTGGTCTTGTGAATCATCATGTTATGTTTTCCCCTCTCTTTTGGACCTTATTGCTCAATGACTATTACACCTGAGGTTAAGACACCTAGAGAAAACCCTGTGTTGTTTTCCTGTTTTTGGAATTGTTCTTGTCCATTTTCCTAGAGGAGCTTGCCTGTACTTGAAAAAAAACTGCTAATGCCATCACTTCTGCCTTATCTTTTATTAATTCAGAGTTTAGTCAAATTTGTGAAGGTGTTTTACAAAATTGTGCTGCTGGGGAGAGCGGCAAGATGGCGGAATAGGAAGGGAGCACAGCAATAGTCTGGGGAGAGACAGTTTAATAACAGTGGAGATACTGCAGGTTCAAGGAAGAGTAGGGGAAGAAACAGCAGAGGAAACCCTTCCGGAACTGGTGATTCATAGTGGACCTGTGTGGAGAGCATGGGAGCCCGCAGTTTGGGACACCAGCAGCAGATTCAACACAGCAGCGCTGGAACATGAGGTGAGCTGAACCTCAATAGCCCAAGATACCAGCAGGGAAGCGGAAAGAGGAGACTAGAGCGAACAAGGCTTGAAACCCTGCGGGGAAAAGTTCACCAGGCTAACTAGAAGAGAGAGAGAGAGGGAAAAAAAAAAAGTGACCCATACGGACACGAGTTTCTCTCTCTCTGCTCACCTCTCAAAGGTGAGCAAGACAAAGAGCAGGCGCAATTTTGGAATACGTCATAAGCAGGGCGACCTCGGGTCGGCACCGGCCCCGAGCCTAGCAGAAAAACCTGACTCTGGGTGGGAGGGGTGAAATAACAGGAGATTAGAACCTAATGAATGTGTGGTGCTAATGAACTGAGACTGTGAAAAAAGAGACGGTTGGGGAGAGAACTCACGGAAATCACAAATTCATGTGAGTACTCTCCAGAGACGATAGAGTTCAGTAGCCTTGGCAGGCCAGTGGGAGACTACAGGAGAATCTGAGCCCACACTAAGGGCCGCAAAGATTCCCTCTCTGGTCCTTGGGAAAGAGCTTCCAATCTCTGGCTCCTGTGGGTATATCATTCGCCTGCTAACCACCTCCAATTCCATTCAGCTGTGTGGAATTACTTCCCTTTTGAACCAAAAAAAAAAGTAACAGAGATTTACCACGCCTAACCTGGGAATGTCTCCTTTGACACACCCTCAACCCTGAGGAACCAAACAGAGCTCTCAGGCCACACCCATCTCAAGCCTCTAAGGCTCCATCAAAAGCAGACAGTCCACTTAATCTAGAGTCATAGTATAACAAGAAAAAAACACCACAGTGAAGAAACCAATATGCCAAACAACAAACGCAAAAACCAAGGTAACAAGAACAAGGAAGACACTATGGCGTCCCCAAATGAAAAGGACACTCCAATTCAAGATTATGAAGATGATGAGATTGAAGAAATGCAAGAAGCAGATCTCAAAAAATTGATAAGAACACTAAGAAGTACTCAAAAACAAATTCTTGAACTACAGAAATCCTTAATGGACAAGGTAGAAAATCTCTCTCGTGAAAATGAAATATTAAGGAGGAATCAAGCTGAAATGAAACAACTAGTAGAACATGAAACTGTGATAGTGACGAGAAATCATAATGAAGTGAAGAATTCAATAGATCAAATGAAAAACACATTAGAGAGCCTTACAAACAGAATGGGTGAGGCAGAAAAGAGAATATCGGACTCAGAAGACAGAGCACAGGAAAATCTACAGTCAAACCAAAGACAAGAAGAGGAAATTAGAAATCTAAGAAATATTGTTGGGAATCTACAGGATACTATTAAAAAACCCAACATTCGAGTTCTAGGAGTTCCTGAAGGCATGGAGAGGGAGAAAAGATTAGAAGGCCTTTTTAGTGAGATAATAGCAAGAAAATTTCCCAGTTTTGGAGAAGGACAGAGACATCCTAGTACAGGAAGCTCATAGAACCCCCAATAAACATGACCAAAAGAGATCCTCATCACGACACATTGTAATTAAACTCAACAAAGTGAAACATAAAGAAAAGATCCTAAAATGTGCAAGAGAGAAACGTCAGATTACTCTCAGAGGAACTCCAATTAGACTCACAGCAGACTTCTCATCAGAAACCCTACAAGCTAGAAGGGAATGGAGAGACATAGCCCAGGTAAAGAGAGAAAAACTGCCAGCCCAGAATATTATATCCTGCAAAGCTCTCATTTGTGAATGAAGGTAAAATAAAGACCTTTCATTGCAAACAGAAGTTGAAAGAATTTGTTGCCACTCGCCCAGCCCTGCAAAAGATACTTAAAGATGTGTTATACACAGAAACACAGAAACACAGCCATCAACATGAAAGAAGGTAAACGAAGGGAACCTCACAGCAAAAGATCACAGGGAATTCAAAGCATACATTTGGATAAAGAAATTATGGGACATGTACTCTATAGAATATATACAGCAGTCAAAAACAATGAAATCCGGTCATTTGCAACAAGATGGAGGAATCTGGAAAACATCATTCTGAGTGAATTAAGCCAGTCCCAAAGGGACAAATATCATATGTTCTCCCTGATCGGTGACAACTAATTGTGCACCAAAGGGGAAACCTATTGAAGTGAAATGGACACTATGAGAAACAGTGACTTGATCAGCTCTTGTGCTGACTGTTGTTGTACAATGTAATACTTTATCCATTTTAGTTTTTTTTTATTCTAGTACTATTGGTTGAACTCTGTAATTAACAAACAATTATTCTTAGATGTTTAAATTTTAACTGAAAAGTGATCCCTGTGAAATATAAGAGTGGGAATAAGAGAGGGAGGAGATGTACAATTTGGGACATGCTCAATCAGTCATGCCCCAAATGATGGAGTTAGAAATGTGCCAGGGAATTCCAATACAATCCCATCAAGGTGGCATGTACCAAGGCCATCTCACTAGTCCAAGTGATCAATTTCAGTTCACAATTGATCACACTGATAAGTCTAAGAGTCAAAGGCATCACACAAGCAAGACTAGTGTCTGCTAATACTAACTGATAGAGTCAAAAAGGGAGACAATGATCCAACATGGGAAGCGAGATACATAGCAGACTCATAGAATGGCAGATGTCCTAAATAGCACTCTGGCCTCAGAATCAGCCCTTAAGGCATTCAGATCTGGCTCAAGAGCCCATGAGAATATTCTAGGCATGGAAAGCCAAGACACTGTGGCAAAAAAAAAAGAAGACCTAAATGAAACATCTCTGCGAGTGAGATCCCAGTGGAACGAATGGGGCCATCAAAGAAGGAGGTACCTTTCTCTGAAGGGAGGAGAGAACCTCCACTTTGACTATGACCCTGTCGGAATAAGATTGAAGTCGGCGAACCCTAAAGGCTTCCATAGCCTCAGCAACACATGACTAGAGCCTAGGGAGATTACTGAGGCCATAAACAAGAGTGTCAAATTGTTAAATCAACATCAGGAGTCACGGTGTACTTACATCTCATGTGGGATCTGTTTTTAATGTGTTGTCCAATGTGAAGTAATGCTATAACTAGCACTGAAACAGTATTTTACACTTTATGTTTCTGTGTGGGTGCAAACTGATGAAATCTTTACTTAGTATATACTGAATCAATCTTCTGTATATAGATAATTAAAAATGAAAAAAAATCTTGGTGTTAAAGTGGAAATTGCATGGAAAATTAATCAATTAAAAAAATATATCATGTAGGATCTCTGTCCTTAATGTGCTATACATTGTGAATTAATACTATAACTAGTACTCCAACAGTATTTTTCACTTTGTGTTGCTATGTGAGGGCAAACTGTTGAAATCTTTACTTACTATATAGTAAACTGATCTTCTGTATATAAAGAGAATTGAAAATGAATCTTGATGTGAAGCAAGGGGAGAGGGAGTGGGAAAGGGGAGGGTTGCAGGTGGGAGGGAAGTTATGTTGGGGCAGCCATTGTAATCTATAAACTGTATTTTGGAAATTTATATTATTTAAATAAAAGCGTTATAAAAAATTGTGCTGCTATCAATTATTTACTACTTAAACATAACACTGGCTATCAACAATTTCTAGGTTGTTTCAACTTGTCAAATAATTTAATTTAATTCAAGAGGAAATCGATATATCAAAAATGAAATTTCTCATTTAAAGTTTAAACCTGAATGGTGTCAAGTGGGGTCCTGGCTGCATTGGCTGTTGCTCTTTGTGGTACTTGTTATGATCCTCATCCTGTGTTTGTCTAGTCCAAGACTCAACTCATGCATATTTGATCTAGTGTTCTGAAAGTTAAAATCTATGCATGAAATAAAATGGGGGGATGTAGAGATGCTGCATGAACCCATATGAAAATAGAGGCATGGCAGCAGTTTCTGCTCAAGCCAAAAAAGGCTGGGAAGGGCACACCTGCCCCAAAGGAATGTGGCCGCAGGAGCAGCAGGAGGCTAAAGGATATTAATCGGTACTTAGAGGGGCAACCAGGACAGAATCTGGCACCCCGACCAGGACTAGAACCAGCAGTAGAAGATGGCCCAAGTGTGAAAAATCACTCAGGGCAAGTCTCTGCCTTTTCAACCACCCTTTCATTTCAAATTTCTTTAAAACCAGCCATGATATGAATTATATATATATACACATATTTGTGTGTGTAAATAAAAAAATTCCACTGCTGCCATGGCTCACTAGGCTAATTCCTCCCACCCACAACCCTCCACTTTCCTGCCCCCTCTCCCCTTCCATTCGCATCAAGATTCATTTTCAATTCTCTTTATATACAGACTATCAGTTTAGTATATATTAAGTAAAGATTTCAACAGTTTGCCCTCAATAGAAACACAAAGTGAAAAATACTGTTGGAGTACTAGTTATAGCATTAAATCACAACGTACAGCAAATTAAGGACAGAGATCCTACATGTATTTTTTTATAAATTGATTATTTTCTATGCAATTTCCAATTTAACACCAAGGTTTTTTTTTTCATTTTCAATTATCTTTATATACAGAGTCATAGTCAAAGTAGAAGTTCTCTCCTCCCTTCAGAGAAAGGTACCTCCTTCTTTGATGGCCCCGTTCTTTCCACTGGGATCTCACTCACAGAGATCTTTCATTTAGGTCTTCTTTTTTTTCCAGAGTGTCTTGGCTTTCCATGCCTAAAATACTCTCATGGGCTCTTGAACCAGATCCGAATGCCATAAGAGTTCATTCTGAGGCCAGAGTGCTGTTTAGGACATCTGCCATTCTATGAGTCTGTTGTGTCTCCCACTTCCCATGTTGGATCATTCTCTCCCTTTTTGGTTCTATCAGTTAGTATTAGCAGACACTAGTCTTGTTTGTGTGATCCCTTTGACTCTTAGACCTATCAGTGTGATCAATTGTGAGCTGAAACTGATCACTTGGACTAGTGAGATGGCATTGGTACATGCCACCTTGATGGGATTGTATTGAAATCCCCTGGCACATTTTTAACTCCATCATTTGGGGCAAGTCTAATTGAGCATGTCCCGAATTGTACATCTCCTCCCTCTCTTATTCCCACTCTTATATTTAACAGGGATCACTTCAGTCATAATTTAAACACCTAAGAATAATTGTGTGTTAATTACAGAGTTCAACCACTGGTACTAGGATAAAAAATACTAGAATGCATATAGTATTATATTGTACAACAACAGTCAGCACAAGAGCTGATCAAGTCACTGTTTCTCATAGTGTCCATTTCACTTCAATAGGAGAATTTGAGCCCACACTGAGGGCAGGAGAGTTTTCCTGTGTGGTCCTTGGGAAAGAACTTCCAATCTCTGGCTCCTGTGGGTATATCATTCCCCTGCTAACCACCCCCAATTCCGTTCAGCTGTGTGGATTTACTTCCCTTTTTTAACCAAAAAAAAAAAAAAAAGAGACCGAGAGAGATTTACCACGCCCAATCTGGGAGTGGCATCTTTGGCACAAGCTTAACCCAGAGGAACCAAACAGAGTTCTCAGGCCACACCCATGTCAGGCCACACCCATGTAAAGCCTCTTAGGCTCCATCGAATGCAATAAGTCCACTTACTCTAGAGTCATATTATAACAAGAAAAAACACTACAATGAATAAACCACGGAATATTTCCTATATGCCAAAAAACAAACGCAAAAACCAAGGTAACAAGAACAAGGAAGACATTAATTTGCCCCCAAATGAAAAAGATATCCTAATTCAAGATTACAAAGATGATGAGATAGAAGAAATGCAAGAAGCAGATCTCAAAAAATTGATAAGAACACTAAGAAGTTCTCAAAAACAAATTCTTGAACTACAGAAATCTTTAATGGACAAGATAGAAAATCTCTGTCATGAAAATGAAATATTAAGGAGGAATCAGAATGAAATTAAACAACTAGTAGAACATGAAACTTGGTAGTGATTAGAAACAATAATGAAATGAAGAATTCAATAGATCAAATGACAAACACATTAGAGAGCCTTAAAAACAGAATGGGTGAAACAGAAGAGAGAATATCGGGCTTAGAAGACAGAGAACAAGAAAGGAAACAGTCAAACCAAGAAAAGAAGAGGAAAGTGGCTGATTGGGTTAAGGAACAAAACCCATCTATTTGCTGCTTACAAGAAACACATCTTTCCAACAAAGACCATAAAGACTGAAAGTGAAAGGCTGGAAAAAGTTATACCATGCCAACAGAAATGAAAAAAGAGCAGGCATAGCCATTTTAATATAGGACAACATAAACTTTAACACAAAAACTGTAAGAGAGACAAAGAGGGGCACTATATAATGATTAAGGAATCAATTCAACAGGAAGATATAACGATTATCAATGTATATGCACCTAATTACAGGGCACCGGTTATTTAAAAGATTTGTTAAGGGACTTAAAGGGAGACTCAGACACCAATATATAGTACTGGGGGACTTCAATACTGCACTCTCAGAAAAAGACAGATCAACAGGGCAGAAGTTCAACAGGAGACAGTAGATTTAAACAACATTATATCCCAAATGGATCTAACAGATATCTACAGAACTTTTCATCCCACACAGAAAGCATTTACATTCTTCTCAGCAGTACATGGAACCTTCTCTAGGATTGACCACATACTAGGCCATAAAGCAAGTCTCAGCAAATTCAAAAGAATTAGAGTCATAGGATGCATCTTCTCAGAACATAAGGTAATGAAGTTGGAAATTAGCAACTCAGGAATCCCTAGAGCATATGCAAAATCATGGAGACTGAACAACATGCTCCTGAATGAACAATGGGTCATAGAAGAAATTAAAAGAGAAATCAAAAATTTCCTGGAGGTAAATAGGATAATAGCAAATCATACCAAAACCTATTGGATGCAGCGAAAACAGTGTTAAGAGGAAAGTTTATATCAATAGGTGTATTTATGTTTATATCAATACATCAAGAAATTGGAAAGGCACCAAACAGATGAGCTCACAGTACATCTCAAGGATCTAGAAAATCTGCAGCAAACCAGACCCAAATCTAGTAGAAGAAGAGAAATAATTAAAATCAGAGAAGAAATCAACAGGATTGAATAAAAAAAAATTACAAAAAATCAGCTAAACAAGAAGCTGGTTTTTTGAAAAAATAAACAAAATTGACACCCCATTGGCCCAACTAACTAAAAAAGTAGAGAAAAGATGCAAATCAATAAAATCAGAGATGAAAAAGGAAACGTAGAATCAGACATCACAGAAATAAAAGGAAATATCAGAAATTACTACAAGGACTTGTATGCCAGCAAACAGGGAAACCTATCAGAAATAGATTCCTGGACACATGCAACCTACCTAAATTGAACCAGAAAGACACAGGAAACCTAAACAAATCCATAACTGAGACAAATAATTGAAACAGGATAAAGGCCCTCCCAACAAAGAAAAGCCCAGGACCAGATGGATTCACTGCTGAATTCTACCAGACATTTAAAGAAGAACTAACACCAATCCTTCTCAAACTATTCAAAACAATTGAAAAAGAGGGAATCCTCCCAAATTCTTTCTACGAAGCCAGCATCACCTTAATTCCTAAGCTGGAAAAAGATGCAGCATTGAAAGAGAATTACAGACCAATATCCCTAATGAACATAGATGCAAAAATCCTCAATAAAATTCTGGCCAATAGAATGCAACAACACATCAGAAAGATCATCCACCCAGACCAAGTGAGATTTATCCCTGGTATGCAGGGATGGTTCAGCATTCGCAAAACAATCAACGTGATACACCACATTAACAGGCTGCAGAAGAAGAGCCATATGATTATCTCAATAGACGCGGAGAAAGCATTTGATAAAATACAACACCCTTTCATGATGAAAACCCTAAGCAAACTGGGTATAGAAGAAACATTCATCAATATAATCAATGCAATTTATGAAAATTCTATGGCCAGTATCCTATTGAATGGGGAAAGTTGGAAGCATTTCCACTGAGATCTGGTACCAGACAGGGATGTCCACTCTCACCACTGTTACTCAATATAGTGCTGTAAGTCTTAGCCAGAGCTATTAGCCAAGAAAAAGAAATTAAAGAGATACAAATTGGGAAGGAAGAACTCAAACTATCCCTCTTTGTAGATGATATGATTCTTTATTCAGGGGACCAAAAAGTATTCTAGTAAGAGACTATTGGACTGATAGAAGAGTTTGGCAAAGTAGCAGGATATAAAATCAATGCACAAAAATCAACAGCCTTTGTATACACAGGTATTGCCATGGCTGAGGAGGAAATGCTAAGTTCAATCCCATTCACAATAGCTACAAAAACAATCAAATACCTTAGAATAAACTTAACCAAGGACGTTAAAGAACTCTACGATGAAAATTACAAACCTTAAAGAAAGAAATAGAAGAGGATACCTAAATAGGAAAAATCTTCCATGCTCATGGATCAGAAGAATCAAAATCATCAAAATGTCCATTCTTCCAAAAGCAATTTACAGACTCAATGCTATACCAATCAAAATACCAAAGGCATTTTTCTCAGATCTGGAAAAAATGATGCTGAAATTCATATGGAGAAACAGGAGAAATCGAATACCTAAAGCAATCTTGTACAATAAAAGCAAAGCTGGAGGCATCACAATACCAGATTTCAGGACATACTATAGGGCAGTAGTTATCAAAACAACATGGTACTGGTACAGAAACAGAAGGATAGAAAAATGGAACAGAATAGAAACCCCACAAATCAATCCAAACATCTACAGCCAACTGGTATTTGATCAAGGATCCAAAACCAATCCCTGGAGTAAGGACAGTCTATTCAATAAATGGTGCTGGGCCTTAAGGCATTCAGATATGGCTGAAGAGCCCACGAGAGTATTTTAGGCATGGAAAGCCAAGATACTCTGGAAAGCAAAGAAAAAAAGAAGACATAAATCAAAGATCTCTGCGAGTGAGATCCCAGTGGAAGGAATGGGGCCACCAACGAAGGAGGTGCCTTTCTCTGAAGGGAGGAGAGAACCTCCACTTTGACTATGACCCTGTCGGAATAAGATTGAAGTCGGCGAACCCTAAAGGCTTCCATAGCCTCAGCAACACATGACTAGAGCCTAGGGAGATTACTGATGCCATAAACAAGAGTGTCAAATTGTTAAATCAACATCAAGAGTCACTGTGTACTTATGTCCCATATGGGATCTGTCCTTAATGTGCTGTCCAAAGTGACGTAATGCTGTAACTAGTACTGAAACAGTATTTTTACACTTTGTGTTTCTGTGTGGGTCCAAACTGATGAAATCGTTACTTAATACATACTAAATCAATCTTCTGTATATAAAGATAATCGAAAATGAAAAAAAAAAACCTCAGTGTTATATTAGAAATGGCATAAAAATAATCAAATTCAAAAAAATATATCATGTAGGATCTCTGTCCTTAATTTGCTGTACAATGTGATTCAATGCTATAACGTGTACTCAAATAGTATATTTCACTTTGTGTTGCTCTATGAGGGCAAATGGGCGAAAGCTTTACTTAACACATACTAAACTGGTCTCCTGTATACAAAGAGAATTGAAAAAGGAATCTGGATGTGAATGAAAGGGGCGAGGGAGCGGGTAAGAGGGGAGGTTTGAGGGGGGAGAGGGAAAGTGTGGGGGAGAAGCCATTGTAATCCATACCTTGTACACCTACCTTGGAAATTTATATTCTAAATAGAATTTAAAAAAAGAAATAAATGGTGCTTGGAAAACAGGATTTACACATGCAGAATTGTGAAGCAAGATCCCTACCTTTCACCTTATACAAAAATTCACTCAACATGGATTGAAGACTTAAATCTACGACCTGACACCATCAAATTATTAGGGAGCTTTGGTGAAACCCTGTAAAATATACGTACTGGGAAAGACTTCTTGGAAAATACCCCAGAAGCACAGGAAGTCAAAGCCAAAATTAACTATTGGGATTGCATCAAATTGAGAAGTTTCTGTCCTGCAAAAGAAACAGTCAGGAAAGTGAATAGGCAATCGACAGAATGGGAAAAAATATTTGAAACTATGCAACAGATAAAGGGGTTGATAACCAGAATCTACAAAGAAATCAAGAAACTCCACAACATCAAAACAAACAACCCACTTAAGAGATGGGCCAAGGACCTCAATAGACATTTTTCCAAAGCGGAAGTCCAAATGGCCAACAGACACATAAAAAATGTTAAAGATCACTAGCAATCAGGGAAATGCAAATCAAAACCACAGTGAGGTGTCACCTTACCATGGTGAGAATGGCTCACATTCAGAAATCTACCAACAATAGATGCTGGAGAGGATGTGGGGAAAAAGGGACACTAACCCACAGTTGGTGGGAATGCAAGCTGTTTAAACCACTGTGGAAGTCAGTCTGGAGATTCCTCAGAAACCTGAATATAATCCTACTATTCAACCCAGCCATCCCACTCCTTGGAATTTACCCAAAGGAAATTAATTTGACAAACAAAAAACGGTCTGCACCTTAATGTTGATTGCAGCTCAATTCACAATAGCTAAGACCTGGAACCAACCCAAATGCCCATCAACAGTAGACTGGATAAAGAAATTATGGGACATGTACTCTGTAGAATACTATACAGCAGTCAAAAACAATGAAATCTTGTCATTTGCAACAAGATGGAGGAATCTGGAAAACATCATGCTGAGTGAATTAAGCCAGTCCCAAAGAGACAGATATCATTTATTCTCCCTGATTGGCAACAACTGACTGAGCACCAAAGGGGAAACCTGTTGAAGAAATTGTTATTTCTTATGAGGGTATCGACTGCAATAAATAATGAATGTGGAATATTCTATTCTTGTGTGCATTTGGTGTATACATGCAGGAGATATACTATATACATATGCATATATATGTTATATATACATATATATGGGAAAACATATACTACATGTCCTAACAACATTTCTAATATAACAACAAAGTATTCTAGAAAGTTATGAAAATCCTTAAAATGTCCAAAAGCATCAAAGGGAAAATTGGAGTCTTTCCCATGATTCAACATCAATCAACTTCAGTACTGAGAGAAGAAATCAAACTGAGAGAAAGTGTTGCCCTCAGAACACTATCTGGCCACTTGAGCCTCAATTCGGGGTGGCTCATTCAACTTTCCCTGTGTTCAAATGGAAGGAACAAGGAAATTTGCTACTAGAGTTTTTTCAAGTAACAAAGTAGAGCAAATATGAGAACCAAAATGGAAATTATGAAACATACAGAGAAATAAGCCATGAAAACGAAGTTTCACAGATATTAGATATTTGAATTATATATATAAATACATGCCAAATGAAAATTGAAATAAGAATGAGAATGAGAAATAATAGATAAAGTTGAGTAGCAATATTTGGATAACAATCAAATAAACTAAATATGTGAAAAATATAATTAAATTTCACCTTATACAAAAATTCAAAAAGACAAATGATGACAGTATTAATGAGATGGAATATTGTACTCAAAAATTACTTTTCAGAGGGACCACAAAATAGTAAATACAAATACAATCATATGAAAATAATGAGAATGAATAAAAATTTTGATTTGAATCATTAGGTAAACATAAAATTGTCAAATTGCATTATCCAAGTTTGTATGAAATTTGAGAGAAAAAAATACAACTCAAAAACAGTGACATCATCATCTACTAAAGTAAAAAAGAGATGTCAAAAAGTAATACTGCAGATAGAAATAGATATCCAAGCTACACTTGAAACTTGTCTATCTTTAATTTCTAAGATTAAAATAAAATATTTTAAAAACAAGCCATGAAAGATTTGATTAGTTATGGATAGTTCTAAAGTAATAAATATAAAAAAGGAATTTTCCTGTGAGAATTTCTGAAATGAAAGTGAAAGAACAAGATACTTGTAAATCCTCATAAATCTTACATTATGGTACATTTTGAATGAAAAGAAATGTAATTTCTGAAAAACATAGATTTCTTGTATTTGGATATAATAAAAGTATAATTATGTACAATTTAATTAATAATATAGGAACTTATTCTA
Source organism: Sylvilagus floridanus (assembly GCA_949820135.1). Classification (NCBI taxonomy): domain Eukaryota; kingdom Metazoa; phylum Chordata; class Mammalia; order Lagomorpha; family Leporidae; genus Sylvilagus; species Sylvilagus floridanus. The sequence goes on along the minus strand of OX463234.1, from coordinate 24,031,045 downwards.
CCAGAAAAACTTGTCTCAGAAATTTCAATTGCATACAGCTATATTTTCAACCATTATATTTTATTTTTAATTCACTTGAAAGGCAGATAGAAGAGAGGAAGGAAGGAAGGAAGGAAGGAAGGAAGGAAGGAAGGAAGGAAGGAAGGAAGATACATCTGCTTGTTCAATACCTAAATGATCACACATGAACATGTGAAGGCCAAAACAACACCAGAATTGTAGATCTCCACCTGGCACTGCCATGTGACAGGAACCTAAGTACTTGAGAAAGCACCTGTTGTACTGCTCAGAGTGCGCATTGAAAATAACCTGGATCATAAACAGGGACAAGATTCAAACTCAAGCATTCCAATACAGGATGTGGGCACCCCAAGCCCTGTCTTAATTACCACACCACACACCAAATGCAAGGCACCACTTGTGTCATTAACTTGTTAAAATCCAAATCGTTTCCACAGTATATTGTGCAGCATATTGACTATCCTTTTATCAGAACTGAGAAGCACAAAAGGACTGACAGAAGCATAGACATTGACCACAACACTCTGGACACCCAAGATAACTGAGTCATATGTCCACAGTATCAGGGAGGAGGATGAGATGATGAAGTCCACCCAGTACATGACCACAAAGAAACTCACCAGCAGCAGGATGGTCTGGGTAGCCCTTTTCTCTGGGGAAGATCTTGGGGTGCTATGAAGGTGCTGAGACCTCCTCTGATGCCTGAGCAATAGGATGGCCATGTACACACTGGATAACAGCATGACTCCTATAAGAAAGATGTCCCTGAATGTTGTCCTCATGAACATCAAACCCATGATGCTGTGGCTTATGGGGGAAAATGAACAATACTTAGTGAGAACCATCAGACTGGCCTGGGTCACATTGGAAGTTGCCACTGTGTGGAAGATCACGCTAGTACTGAAACACAAACAGAGAAACCAAATAAAGAAGAAGAAATAAAAAATGAAATGTGTGGATTTGTATTTAAACTGTGCCAACCAGGAGGTGCGGGGGCTCATGGTGATGGCCTGGATGATGCTCAGGAGGCAGGTGGTGCAGATGGAGAGGCCCCTCATCACCCTACTGATGTAGAACAAAGTCTTACACTTGAAGTCATTCCAAAAATTGAATGACTCAAATAGGTCCGGAGAGTGCAAAAATAACACAGTGATGAGCAGTGTAATGTGGACAAAGGCCAGGTGACAGGTGGTCAGGTCAGTGGGCTTAGGCCTGTGATCTAGCAGGAGTGTGAAGATGTGGAAGAGGAGGAGGAATGTGTTGGCTGTCATTCCAATGCCAGTTTGAAAAAGAAGATACTTATTCATGGCAATGTAAGCAGAAAGTGGGATCATCTTTAGATCATGGAGGAAACGCATGTATGTCTGAAAAACAAACAAAACAATAGCAAATGATCCCTCATCACCAGCAAGCATTATTCTACTTAACAGAAATTTCCATTCTAACTTCCTATCTTCAGAATGGTATTGAATATCTCTTAGTTTCCATCCCAGAAATCTCTATGTTAACTGTCTTCAATTCAGAGTTTCCTGTCAAAGTCCAACTTTTAATTATCATGTAGTAAACACATACATTTATGTGGTGATATAACATGAGTTTCAAAAAAATCATCACATGGTGACAATTTACTGCCAGTTTACTTAATACAGGTACACTCACCCATTCTTTGAGAATTTTGTGGATACTCAAAAATTAGCCTAATTTTATTGAAGTCTTCTTTAAGATATATCCAATGTTAGCAATTTTCCATTTACAATGTTATTGCTTTGATGTAAACAAAATGATAATACCATATTAAGTTACTCCAGAATTTATTAGTCCATTTTATATTGTTGCAACAGAATACATAAAACTTTAAATGTGCTTTTTGTCTCACAGTTCTTGAGGGTGTGATGTTCAGTTATGAGAAACTTCCATCCAATGGGGGTCTTCTTACATTGTCCCATGGAGAAGGGGCCAGAGAGCAAAAGGGGCCAAAGTGTTCATTTATGAGGCATCAGTCACACTCGTGAAAGTGGAGCCCTAATGGCCAAATCACTTCCTAAAATGGCAGTTAAATTTCAACATGAATTTCATAGGGGACCTTTAACCTATGACAAAGAATTAGAACAATTTAGCTGTATGTTAATGAGAAAACCAGCCAACTCCAACATTCTCTCTCTTTTCTAAGGTTTATGGGGATGTGATGTTTCAAGGATACTTACAGCACTGTAGCCCCGATCAACATTAATATCTAAGTTAATAGAGAAATGTTAAGAGATTTTGTTCTTGGCTCTTATTTATACATCTAGCTGATAATGAACATATACATAAGCTTGTTATTGTAAAGGAAATTCAAATCATATCATTGCAAAAGCTAAACGTAAAACAAGAAAGGAAGATGGAGTGAGAGTAGGAGCAAAGGAGGGACAGTGGGAAGTATCATTATGTTCTTAAACAGTGTATATGAAATAAATGACATATGTTATTTTTATATAAATAAATCTTTAAAAAATTTAAAAATGGAGAAACCAGGAGTTGATTTTGTTTGCTAATCTTTCACTAAAAGCTGCATCTACCAAAAAGACACGGTCATCTGAGCTGACGAAGTGAACCCACGTGTTGCTGCCACCAACAAGCTCTACACCCTTGGCACACTTGGATTTACTCTCTGACTGGACCCAGAAGAAGCACCAGAGTCATGGTGCTAAAGCCACAGTCACAATGATATCCAGATTTTAAAGGCCCCGCTTCAATATTAGAAAAATTTGTATAGCACAGATCATTAGTGTATGTATTAATTGCTTTATGACTCTAGAGCTCAATTGTTTTAATGAAATTCATGCATTGTTTATAAAACAAAAGGACAATAAGCACTAGTGGATAAAATATCACAGATGGTAATTTTCATGTTTGCTTTCTGAACTCAAGATATATACAGTTCACCCTCTCTGATGCATGCCTACCATGAAGTGCAGTGTTCACCTGCAGGATGGTAACACACTGTTGTAGCAAGGCTCTGAAGGTCTTGGTGCTGTTGCTGGATTGCAAAGAATCATTGTTCCTAAAAGCAGAGGTTACCAGATAAAATGCAGAATATCCATTAAACACAAATTTCAGATGAGTTTTAGCAAAAATATAATCTAAGTTCATGTTATCGAAAGAAAATTGACACCAAATATTTTACTGAAAATCATTTATTGCTTATCTGGAATTAAAGTTAATTAGGTGCCCAGTATTTAAATTTGCTGAATTTGGAAATCTAACATAAAATCTATGAAGGGGTCTGTAATAATTGGGTACAAATAATAGGAAATAGGATATAGAGAAAATATAGTGGTGAAATTCATAGAGATCAAATACAGGTTTTTCACTGTGTAAATGCATGTGCATTCCAATTTATTTGTTAAAAGTATATAAACCTGAAGGTGCATTGTAATCTTTGCTGTGAGATGTGAATAACAGTTTGTTGTGGGGTTTAGGGTGAAGCCTATGAAACTCTCAGAAGACAGGTAATGCAGATCAAGCTCACTGTCATTGTATCGGTATTCTCTTTTTTCTCAGTATTGTGAGCTCCAAAATAATACATAGCTGTGGATTATGGTGGGGGAAATAACACCAGTGAATGTACCAAGAACAAAAGATTGACCATAAAGTCTGTGGGCTGAGATTAGAAACAAGAGCAGTGAGAAGAAAGAAATAAGGATTTTATAGCAATCAACAGGCTATTTTTAGATACCATGATTCGACATTTTAGGAAAAAATAGCTTCATAAGATCATCTTTAATATCTAATATTCAGGGGGTGATTATTTTAGGAAGGGTGTCATTTCTATGCAGATTGTTGTACTTTTCCTGGCTTAGATAAAATTATATGTAATCTTCATTACAAAAGTGTACCTTGTGTTTATTGTTAAATTACACAAATCAACAGCATTTCTCTCATTAACCTGACTATATTTTATGACCAGCTATGTCAAACCTACACTGGTCATCCACAGCACAAAGATATTTTGAGAATTTGGCAGATGCACAAAGTATAACTCCATTTATATAAAAGCTTCAAGTAGTTTTACCACTGCCTCCCAATATGTTATAATCAGGAGAAGGCAATATTCAGATCAGCAGTGTAATGTATGGGTTTAGAAGGGACTGAAGAATTTGCTTAACCTGTACTGCAGTCCCCTAGATCTGGACAGTGGAGGATCTGCCCTGTAGAAAATTAATGGCTCCTAAGATAGACTAAACCTTCTCCAATGTTTACCTAGAGAACTCAATGTTATCTACATGTCAAGTTCCTTGAGGCATTCTGTGCTCATCAGCATGGAATGAACAATTATCATTATTTTCTTCATTTAGTTTCAAAAATTTGATTTATTAATTCTATTTTTACTGTCTTTCATTCCATGTCATTTTTAAACTTTATAAAGAAGAAGTAGGTTTACTTATGGGGTACAGCATGATATTAAGATACAAGTAGTATCAAATGATGATTCAATCATTATAATTAATATTTGCATCCTATCTACTTATTTATCCTTTCTGGTGAGGACATTTAGAATCTATTCCATTAGCAATACTGGAACACTTAGCACATCAACAATCACAGAGTCACCAGACTCTGCAACAAATCTCTACAGCTCTTGCACCTATTCTAACTGAATCTCCATTAGCTGTAGTCATTTAAAGATACATTAACACATCTGCTCAATCCATGCAATACCATGAAATTTAGTTGATTAAATAATGAAAATAAAATAATGGGCACTTAATGTATTCACAAAATTTGAAAATCAGAAACAAAGAAATTTTAAAAGTAAACAGGCAAAGTACCAAAAAAGAGATTACTTTTATAAAAAGGAAAGCTGAATTTTTTTATTTTTTAACTTTTACTTAATAAATATATACTTCCAAAGTACAACTTTTTAATTATAGCGCCTTTCCCTCTCATAACCTCCCTCCCACCCACAACTATCCCATATCCCACTCCCTCTCCCATCCCATTCTTCATCACGACTCATTTTCAATTATCTTTACATACAGAAGATCAACTTAGTATATCCTAAGTAAAGATTTCAACAGACTGCACCCACACAGACACACAAAGTATAGAGTACTGTTTGGGTAGTAGTTTTACCGTTAATTTGCATAGTACAACACATTAAGGACAGAGGTCCTACATGGGGAGCAGGTGCACAGTGACACCGTGTTTTTAGATTTTTAACATCATTAACCTCAAATAATAAAACAAATCTCAGCCAAATTAGTCTATGCAGCAGCACTTTTATGAATTTGAGTTATGTAGAAAAGTTAAAATGCTAGTGGTAAATGTAACTGAGTACAATCATTAATCAATGGTGAATACAGTAAGCTAGTCATTGACTGCACACATATAATGATGAACAGAAGTGGTATTTCCAAAGAGTAGTGTGACATGAAGAAAACAAAAATACCTGTACTGACAATTATTATTGTGCAGGAAAAATAAGCTTCATGATGACCAGCTAAAATTTAAATACTTTTAAGTTTTAAAATCTAATACTTTATTTCATAAAGTATCAGTTGCAAAATATTTAAAACATCCTAACATAATCTTAAATCCTAAAAAAATGAAAGCAGAAGTGAAGCATTATGAATTAGGACAGACTTGATTGTTTCAAGACATAAAATTTCACACAGTGTATATTATAAGAAAAAGTGAGAAAAACTATAAAATGTGATAAAAACAATTGAAATGAAACAAATATGATAAAAATGAAAATATCAACAAAATAAAACATTAAAGTATGATAAATTGAAATAAATATAAAATACCAATAAAATAAAAATATATTAATGTACAATAAAACAGCTGAAGTAAACCAAATGATATAAAAATAACATCAATATGAAACAAAATGAGGCCAGCATTATGACATAGCAGGTTAAGTCACCTCCAGTGCTGGCATCCCACTTACCACTACTGACAGAACTCAGAAGCATGCAGTCACCTGAGTCTCTGTAGGATCCCAATGCATGTGAGTTGATGCTCTCTCTATGTGGTTATAAGAGGAAATTGCAGTGAGCTCATCTCCCACCTGGCTCACAATTGCTGTGTCATCTGTGGAATAGGACAAGCTCTGGCTTTGAGATTTGAACAAACAGGAGACACTACAGGGAAAAAGTGGAAATCATGGAGAGAACATCTGGGTTCCAAATTCCCCCATGTGTATACTGATTCCCCTAGCCTGTGTTGACCTGAGAGTGGTGTATGATGACAGCCCTTGAGAACAACACAAAAGTCTTAAATATTCTCAGGTCCAAATAACTGAATGCCACAGCAGATTGCCAATGTTTTCTGGTTGATTTGGGGGATTCCTAGTGAATTCCTCATGTGTCTTCCATCAAACATCACGTTGTACATGATACAAACATGATACAAACATCACATCATACATGATAAAAGTGTAATCTGTCACTTAAGAAACCAAAAAATATCTTTTCTGCTCCATCCCAAATCATTAGACAGAATACATGGGACAGAGCACATGTTCTGATAGTTTGTAAAACTGGCCATGTGGTCTTCATTGGAAGCCTGGGTTAAAAAACATTTTGTTTCATATGAATTAAAATGTATCTTTGATTAATTTTAGCAGCTTAAATTTATGGACAATCTTTTATCTATAAGCCAATTAAAATTCTTAGTAAATTTTCCCATGTAGACATACAATATGTATGCATATATAACATAATAGACCAATATAGCAGTTTTAATAGCTTTTTTAAAAAATCTAACTTCTGTTTGTAAATTACCAATTGATTTGAATTACTTTTGTTTTTATAACCTCACTTAACCATTTTTTTTCTCTCAGTTGGTACCTTTAATACATTATTGGCTTCATCAGTTTACAGAGCCATCCCATAGTACTGAATACAATAGAAGTGGCTGGAAAAAGTCCATTGGAACCTATAGGAGGACAGCGAAACACAGAACCAACAATGCTTTAGTTTTATGAGCAGCAAATCTGATATATAAAACTGTAGATGACAAAAGACTAAGTTTCCACGTTTAAAATTATAAACTCATTAACCAACAAGAGGTACTTGCTTACTTCACAGTATTTTTGAAAGCGCCTGTAGGATTTTACAAAGCTTTCAAATCTTTAGGCCTCTTGGGCTTTTTTATTAATATAACCATTATGTCTAGTAACACAAGATTATTAGACTTTTTAATTCTCAGACATTTGTATTAGTGCCATTTTATTTTATAGAAACTTAAAATTTAGTACCACTTCACATCTTGACAGTACTTCTAATATAATCCAAATAGCCTGATTAGTTGGTGTCTCTACATGATGAGAGACATAGGTCCTTTGATTTTTTTCAGTTGGGCCCGAACTGGAAAAACCGAAGTCCAAATTTACTGGAAATTTTAGAGTCCAAATTCTTTGAAACTTTGATTTTTGAATGCCTGTCAAGAATGTCAAGAAGGCTCAAAATCCAAAATATCTGGTTGAAGTAAGATTCGTTAAAATCATGACATAATATAGACCAAATTTGATCATTGTTACAAGGTGATTATTTAAATATTTGAAAATAAGCTCAATTTAAATAACCCATAGCTCTTAATAAAAATTCAGCTGTTTTTAAACAATTAGAATTTAACAGACATCAAGAGAACATAACAGATTACTTTAACTTATTGCTTTAATAGAGGATTAGATTCTAATTTTATGTCAAAGAGGAATAGATTAGTATACTTGTGATGTTTTCCATCTGCCAATGTCCTTGATTTACATTTTGAAATAACCTGTTAAAAATCTTCACATTAAGATAACATTTTTAAATAAGGTAACACAAATTTCAGCCTGACTTACTTTAAACAATGTTGAACTATTTTCATAGACAGTTTGTAAACTAACCCAAATAGTTTTTTATAGAATATAACATGTTGAGTATACAAAAGTTTACATTTAGATACATTTTCCATTTGCCTTTACCCAATTTAAATTAGCAGTTACACCTAAATGACTTAGGATGCTGATATATTTTTATCTGAATTTAATTGAAATTAAAATTGCATTCATCTAAGACAACTATAATTACCCATTGCTGTTTCATTGAGTACTGATTACCCAGAAACCTGTTAAAATAAATTGCAAAATAAGTTCAGCAAGTTACAAAGCAATATTTTTAAAGGTAGTGATATTCTTAGATTTAAAATAAAATTAATTACAGTGGGCCAGGTCCGTGCAGGAAATCTGATTTTCCTGTCTGGCTTGTTCATGATAAAACAAAAGAGCCCTCAGAAGTGTGGGACACCTAATTTGTTTCTTAATAAGCAGGGAGCCCAAAAGGATGGGACTACCATTCCCTTGCTATTCTATCTATCTATCTATTTATTTATTTATTTTTTTTTATAAAGCTTTTATTTAAAGAATATAAATTTCCAAAGTACAGCTTATAGATTACAATGGCTTCCCCCCCATAACTTCCCTCCCACCCGCAACCCTCCCCTTTCCCGCTCCCTCTCCCCTTGCATTAACATCAAGAGTCATTTTCAATTCTCTTTATACACAGAAGATCAGTTTAGTACATATTACGTAAATATTTCAACAGTTTGCCCTCACATAGAGACACAAAGTGAAAATATTGTTGGATTACTAGTTATAGTATTAATTCACAATGTACAGAACATTAAGGACAGAGATCCTACTTGATTTTTAAAAAAAATGATTAATTATCTATGCAATTTTCAATTTAACACCAAGATTTTTTAATCATTTGCAATTATCTTTATATGCAGAAGATCGATTCAGTATATACTATGTAAAGATTTCATCAGTTTGCACCCACACAGAAACACAAGGTGTAAAAATACTGTTTTAGTACTAGTTATAGCATTACTTCACATTGGATAACACATTAAGGACAGATCCCTCATGAGACGTAAGTACACAGTGACTCCTGATGTTGATTTAACAATTTGACACTCTTGTTATGGCGTCAGTAATCTCCCTAGGCTCTAGTCATGAGTTGCCGAGGCTATGGAAGCCTTTAGGGTTCGCTGACTTCGATCTTATTCTGACAGGGTCATAGTCAAAGCACAAGGGCCAGTTTTGTTCCTTTTCCAGGAGTATTAGCAATGAGTAGAACCAGAAGTGGAACAGCCAGTACTTGAACACGTGCCATTAAGGAATGCCAGCATTGGCGATGGTGGCTTTATCCACTACTCCACAATGCCAGCCCCAGTGATTTCTTTAATAGCAAATGCATTATTGGTTTATAAAAACACATGTTTTTACATGTTGAACTTTTATCCTGTAACTGTACTCTATTTGTTTATCTGTTGCAAAAGTCTCTTGGTTGAGTCTAGATATTTCTATGTACAGAACCAGATAATCTGAAATCACATATTCTCTGTGGAGTTGGCTTTCTCCTTTCCTATTTATAAGTCCCATCCCCTCTCTCTAGCTCTCTCACTCTCTCTGAAACACTGACTTTCACATAAATGGATATATTTTTTAAGAATCAAACGTATTAATGCATGAGGCAGACTTCCTTCATTCTTAAGGATAAATAATGTCTCATTGCATGTATTATTTTTTTTTCCATTTTTCTGTCAATGGAGGTTTATGTTCTATCCACCTCTTAACTATTATAAATGAAACTTAGCAAGTATGGGGACATCAAATATCTTTTCCAGGCCATGACTTTAGCTAAAAGTCTAAAAATGATTTTGCATGATTCTGTGACCATTCTACTATTATTTTTGAGTAATCTTCAAATTACTTCCCATGGAATCTTCACCATGATACACTCCTACCAGCAGTGTCTAAGGAAGCTAATACTTTCATTAGGTCCTTTTTAATCCTAATGACCATGACCACCCTTACAGGTATATGGTGTTGTCTCTAGTTTTGAATATTTTCATGATTGCCAGTGATATTGAGCATATTTTTTAAGTTTTATTTCATAACTATAACTATTATATATAAGTATATATAACTATATTATATATAACTATATATAGTTATATATATAACTATAACTGTTATAACTATAATAAATATAAATATAACTTCCCTCCCACCCGCAACCCTCCTATCTCCCACTCTATTTTAATACACTTGTTGAATATTTTCATGTGATTTTAAGAGAAATGGTATATTTAAGCCCTTTATTCATTATTAAATTGGCTGATTAGGCTTTGTACTGAGTTTTAGGCATTCCTTATGTAACCTTTGTTATCCACTTACCAGATATATTGGTTGGAAACACGTGTATCTACTCACTAAATCTCTTTTTCACTCTATGCATTGTTTCAATTATTATGCACAAGCTTGTTTAATTTGATATGGCCCAACTGGTGTGCTAATATATTTCATATTCTTGTTTGTAAATTTAGTGTCCTATGCAAGAAATCTCTTCCAGGAGCAGTCAAGAAACATTCTCTTATGTTTCCTTATAATTTTTCTATTTCAGCTTTAACATGTGAGGCTAAGAAACTTTAAACTGATTTTGCAGGTAATGAGACAGTCCAATATCGTAGCTTTGATTATTTCAGATATAACGTGGCTTCTGAGGCATATTATATATATATATATATGTGTGTGTGTGTGTGTGTGTGTAGAGGTTGATATAAATTGCATCAAACCTGTAAGTTCATTTAGGTTATATGTATTTTGAGAAAACTTCAGTCCTTCCAAAGCATTAACACAAGATGTCTTCTGACTTATGTAAGTTTTCCTCAATTTATTTCAGTATTTATGAAAGTTTTAAGAGCAACCAAATTTTAATTTCTCAATTTAATTTATCTCTAAGAATTGTATTGTCTTTGACACTAGATTATATCACTTCATCAATGTGGAACTAGAATATATTTATCCAGAATTTCCCTTTTTTAAAATATGTGGGTATTTATTTGAAAGACAGAGTTAGAGAGAGGCAGAGGCAGAGAGAGAGAGAGAGAGAGAGAGAGAGAGAGAGAGAGAGGTCTTCCATCTGCTGGTTCATTCCCCAGATGGCCACAATGGCCGGAGCTGGGCTGATCTGAAATCAGGATCCAGGAGTTTCTGATCCCCCATGTGGGTGCAGGGGCCCAAGTAGTTGGGCCATCTTATACTGCTTTCCCAGGCCATAGCAGAGAGCTGGATCAGAAATGGAGCATCCAGGACTCGAACTGGTGCACATACAGGATGCTGGCAACACAGGTGGCAGCTTTACCTCTATGACACTGTGCCGACCCCAGCAATGAGGTTTTTCTTTTTTAATTAATTAATGAATCTATTTATTTTTAATCACAATCATATATATTTATTGGCTACAACATAATATTTTGATACATACTTAAATTTTAAGGATCATAAAGGACAATTAGCATCTATCACTTCACATATTCAAGATTTCTTTGTAGTATGAACATTTAAAAATCTTCTAGCTATTTAGAAAAGTACAGTATGTTTTTTTAAACTATTGTTATTCTGCTGTGCAATAGAACACCAACAGGATTGTTTCTACAATAAGGAAATAAATTACCTTTTAATAAATAAAAAGTAATAAAAGTAAGCATTTCTGAGGATTGGCTTACGTATTATCTTTATATATTTTTTGAGGGAGTTAATTTTGGAGAAGAATCCAAGGATAGGGATCTTTTGCATCATATAGACAATACTATAGCTTATGCTTTATAGATGTCCTCCACTTAATACATTAAAATGAGATAATTCTTTGTGATCAAGTTTTACTATTAACTCTCATAATCCAACTCTTTGAGGTGAGAGATCCTGCATGGGAAGTTAGTGCACAGTGACTCCTGTTGTTTGTTTAACAATTAAAACTCATGTGTAACATCAGTGATTGAGGTTCTTGCCATGAGCTGCCTAGGCTATGGAAGCCTTTTGAATCCACAAACTCCTTCATTATTTAGACAAGGCTGTAAGCAATGTGGAGATTCTCTCCTCCATTCAGAGGAAAATACATCCTTTTTTGATGACCAGTTCTTTCTGTTGGTGTCTCACCTAAAGAAGTCCTTTATGTGGGACTCTTTTTGCCACAGTCTTTTGGCTTTCCATGACTGACGTGCTCTCATGGGTTTTTCAGCTAGACCAGAATGCCTTCAGGCTGATTCTGAGTTCAGAGTGTTATTTGAAGTGATTGTCATTCTATGAGTCTGTTGCATGCACTTCTCTCCACGTTGGAACATTTACTCTTTTGTGATTCTATCTATTACTATTATTAAGCACTTAGTTCTATTTATATGATCATTTAATACCTAATCCTATCTATATAATCACTTTATCACTTAATCCTATCCCCATGCTCACACTAACGTTCAAGATGTTATTTTTTTCCAATCTAGCTTAAGAGCACTTGGGGTACCATAGTAAGTTTTTAAACTGTATCCTTAGAGGTAGGTCCATATGAATGTATGAATAACTATACAGTTTTGCACTTGCAAACTTCATAAGTTTCACATCTACATCTTTAGGAACATGGTGATTCTGCCCACCATATCCACCCTCTCACCCATGCTCCCACCCCCTCTCCTCTTCTTTCACTTATTTCCACTCTTTTTTTTTTTTTACTAATATCTATTTTCAATTAACTTTTTACACATGTGATTTTCTCTATTTTGGGTAGAAGTTCAACAGATGGTATGAGAAAAAAGTAAAAAAGATAGGCAAATCTCCTCACCAGTCAAGACAAGAGCTGTTCAAAGTGATTGTTTCTCAAAGTGTCAATTTCACTTCTACAGATTGCCTTTCTGGTGCTCTATTAGTTATCAAAGTTCAGGCAGAACTTACGATATTTGTCCCTTGGGGACTGTCTGATTCATCCATTATTTGTGAATGTTCAGATTTTAAACTTTTTGCCACTGTGTAGTGTTCCATGGTGTACATATATCATCATATATCATAATTTATTTATCCAGTCTTCAATTGACAGGCATCTGTGTTGATTTCATGTCTTAGCTACTGTGAATTGAGCTGCAATTTTAAACAAGGATGTACAGATTGTTCTTTCACACACTGATTTCATTTCATTTGGATAGATTCCCAAATCATATGCTAGATCTATATTTAGATTTCTGAAGTACCTCCATACTGTCTTCCATAATGTTTTATCAGTTCACATTCCCACCAATAGTGGGTTAGTGTACCTTTTCCCCTGCATCTTCACCAGCATTTATTATTTGTTGACTTCTGTATGAAAGCCATTCTAATGGGGCTGAGGTGGAACTTACTGTGGTTTTGATTTGCATTTCTCTGATGGCTAGTGCAGCTAAGCACTTTTTCATACGCCTGTTGGCCATTTGGATTTTCCCCTATAAAAAGTGCCTATTTAGGAAATTTGCCCATTTATAAACTGGGTTGTTTGCTTTGTTGTTGTTGAGTTTCTTGATCTCTTTATATATTCTGTTATTAATTCTTATTCAGTTGTATGGTTTGCAAATGTTTTGTCCCATTCTGTTTGTTGCCTCTTCACTTTGCTGATTGTTTCTTTTGCAAAACAGAAGCTTCTCAATTTAATGTAATCAAATTTGTTGATTTTGACTTTGATTTCCTGTGCCTCTGGGGTCTTTTCCAGGAACTCTTTGTCTATGCCGGTGTCTTGTAGGGTTTTCTCAATGTTTCCTAATAATTTGATGGTATCAGGTTGTAGATTTAGGTCTTTAATGCATTTTGAGTGGATTTTAGTGAAAGATATAAGGTAGAGGTCTTGCTTCATGCTTCTGCATGTGGCACTCTAAATCATAATGTGCACATGAAATAAAATTGGTTATCATAAATATAGTAACAAACATTTGTGATGTGGAGGTTGATTCATTTTTACTTGTAAATATATGTCATATACATGATTGAAATGAACTCATTTTTCACTTATTTATCATTGATAGATTCTTTTTATCACAACATGGCATTGGAATCTCAGGCAATTCCTTCCTCTTTCCCATCTTTACACTCCACCAGGATCCCAAGTCAAAGCTCACCAAAATGATCAATTGCCGCTGGCTCTTGACCATGAAATGAAACTCCTCACAAAAGTATCTTTGTCTTTTATAGACTTGGTAGAGTAAGTGAATTTTTGTAATGAACTCATATGTAAGGCCTTATTCTACATGAGCAGGTGATGGAGTGGGATCTCCCCAACTATATCACCTGCCTCCTGAGCACCATCCAGGCTGTCACCACCAGCCCCACCACCTTCTATTTAGTGAGATAGAAACATAAATTGACAATTACATTATCTACATTTTAATATTTATTTAGTATTTCAAATTGTCTTTTGTAAGATTAATTTTATTTACTTGATAGAGTTACAGAAATAGGTAGACACACACACATACCACACACATACACACAGAAAGAGACAGAGGGAGGACTTCCATCCACTGGTTCACTCCCCAAATGGCCACAACAGCTGGAGTTGAGCTGATCCAAAGCCAGGAGCCAGGAACCTCCTCCAGGTCTCCCACATGGGTATAGAGAACCAAGGACTTGGGCCATCTTCTATTGCTTTCCCAGGCCACAGCAGAGAGCCAGATTGGAAGCAGAGCAGCCAAGACTCAAACCTGTTCCCATATGGGATGCTGGCACTGCAGACTGGGGAAAACCTGCTGCATCACAGCACAGGCCCCTCAATTTGTTTTTAAGTAGTAACAGAATGCCCCACATCATGACCAATTCCAATGTGACTGAGAATGATCTCCAAATCAGGCAATACAGTTTATTATTTCCCTTTGATTCCATCATTGGGAGGCTGTATTTCACTATGACAACGTCCAGAGATGTCTTCCTTGTAGGAGTCATCCTATTCTCTAATGTGTACCTGGTGATATTTTGTCCAGGCATCAGAGGAGGTACCAGCACCATTGTAGCATCAGTCTCTGCTCAACAACCTCCCCAGAGAAAAGGCCACCCAGACAAGCTTGTTGCTGCTGAGTGTCTGTGTGGTCACCCAATGCCTTAACTTCACTATCCTATCTCAGTCCATGTGTGATGCACATACAACAAAGTCTTTCTGAGTAATCAGAAGTTTGTATTTAACGCTTATGCAATAGCTAGTCTATTTTTTGTTTTGCTTCTCAATTCTGATAAAGCAATAATAAATATTCTGAAAAATATGCAACAGAAGAGCCACTCATATTTACGAATAATGTGGTGGGATATTTTTCCTGAAAAATAAGTTGTTCTAATAGCAGTTAAATTATCTGTAGTGTAAGATTACATATTTATTTATATAAGGGGAACAAATTTCATATATTTCAAATGTACAGTTTTAAGAGCATAAGGATACTTTATATCAGGTTAAAATAAAATGTGTGATTATTTTATTGCATCAAAATTCTAAATTTGGTGCTTCGAGGATTATGTAGTTTTTTACTTCATTGTGAATCATGGTTTCATTTTCTTTATTATAGGAAAACATTTATTTTTTCTTGACATATATGCTTAAAAAGTTCCAATTGATAATCGCATCTCTGTATTTTTCAAAATGTTTTATTTACATTTGTGCATTAACTATGTTTTATCTAAGGACCCAACTCTAGCTCAGATAATTGCTTTTGGCATCATTAAGCTTATGTCTCTGATTTATGGCTTCATACAAGTTGTTGAGGATTTTCTTTTACTCACTTCTGTGGGAGATCTCTATTTTTATCTTACTATTTTAAATGTTTTTGTCTCCCTTGATGTTATAAAATGTGATTAAAATTTCTTTAAATATATGTATACATTTTTCTTGTTGAAACAATGCATTTCTAATTCAAGAATTTGTAAACTTAGAGTCTTTTAAATCACCCATTGTTAGTTAATTTTGTCTTTGTGTTTTTCTAATGTTCTAAGGAAGCAATTGGATATTTCAGTCCTTGTCATGCTAATGTTCATGTTTGTGTAATTGTACATATATTTGCTATGGTTTGTATACCTGCTCTGTATTTTACCAGATTCATTGTTCTCAATATTCCTGCTCACCGGCCCTCTCACCATCCCTGTGCAGTTTTCACCTAGGTTTTACATTAACTTTATTCATAATATTTTCACTTGTTCCAATTCTCATTGATACTTTTCTATTTATGTCTAACAACTGCATAGTTTGTTGCTCTTTCTATATTATTTTCATTTTCTGTTTTCCAATTATATTGACTTAAATATTTTAAAGATAATTCTTATTTTACAATTATGTGAAAGGAAACTCTTAAGGCACAAAATCTGGTATCTTATTTCCTTAGTGTAAAATACAGTATATATTTAGTTCCAGTGCATGGATATGTCACAGTTGAGATTCTTTAGTCACTTCTATTCTTTCACTTACCTGTGGCACTATTGCACAATGCATGTGGGCTTGACATCCCCAGGTCATCCACGTTTGGATGAGGCATTGGCTTCTTGGTTGCCCACTTCTCTAGGTCATTGCCTTGGTTCATGCCCATATCCTGGAAGTTATCATTTGCAATTTCCAAGTATATTTGCCATTTTGAGGATTTTTGTTATTTTCTGGAGCATTTTACCTGTCCACATTAAATTTTTAGAATGGATATTTTTTCCAAAATCAAATATATCAACACTGAACATGTGAGTAAAAAGTTGACATGGTTTTTTTGTCATATATATGAGAATCTAGTAAAATTTTTTTCTTCATTTGAAACACCTCAATGTTCTATATCATAAAATAATTTGCATAAGAGGGTTATTTATTATTATTTAATCTCATTTTATATTTGCTTAAATTTTTGAAAGGACAACATGAAGAAAATTCAAAAGTCAAATGTTTTTAAGTGTTGAATTTTAACAACAATTAATGAATAACTAATAGCCATTTTATTTATTTATTTATTTTTATTTTTAATAAAGCTTTTATTTAAAGAATATAAATTTCCAAAATACAGCTTATGGATTACAATGGCTTCCCCCCACATAACTTCCCTCCCACCCGCAACCCTCCCCTTTCCCACTCCCTCTCCCCTTGCATTCACATCAAGATTCATCATCAATTCTCTTTATATACAGAAGATCAGTTTAGTATATATTACGTAAAGATTTCAACAGTTTGCCCTCACATAGCAACACAAAGTGAAAAATACTGTTGGAATACTAGTTACAGTATTAATTCACAATGTATAGCACATTAGGGGCAGAGATCTTACGTGATATATATATTTTAAATTGATTAATTTTTTATGTATCTTCCAAATTAACACCAAGTATTTTTTTTCATTTTTAATTGTATTTATATACATTAAGATCGATTCAGTATATACTAAGTAAAGATTTCATCAGTTTGCACCCACACAGAAACACAAGGTGTAAAATACTGTATCAGTACTAGTTATAGCATTACTTCACATTGGACAACACATTAAGGACAGATCCCACATGAGACGTAAGTACACAGTGACTCCTGAAGTTGATTTAACAATTTGACACTCTTGTTTATGGCGTCAGGAATCTCCCTAGGCTTTAGTCATGAGTTTCCGAGGCTATGGAAGCCTTTAGGGTTTGCCAACTTCGATCTTATTCTGACAGGGTCATAGTCAAAGTGGAGGTTCTCTCCTCCCTTCAGAGAAAGGTACCTCCTTCTTTGATGGCCCCATTCGTTCCACTGGGATCTCACTCACAGAGATCTTTCATTTAGGTGTTTTTTTTTTTTGCCACAGTGTCTTGGCTTTCCATGCCTAAAATATTCTCATGAGCTCTTCAGGCAGATCCAAATGCCTTCAGGGCTAATTCTGAACCAGAGTGTTATTTAGGACATCTGGGATTCTATGAGTCTGCTGTGTATCTCGCTTCCCATGTTGGATCATTCTCTCGCTTTTTGATTCTTTCAGTAAGTATTAGCAGACACTAGTCTTGTTTGTGTGATGCCTTTGACTCTTAGACCTATCAGTGTGATCAATTGTGAACTGAAATTGATCACTTGGACTAGTGAGATGGCCTTGGTACATGCCACCTTGATGGGATTGTATTGGAATCCCCTGGCACGATTCTAACTCCATCATTTGGGGAAAGTCTGACTGAGCATGTCCCAAATTGTACATCTCCTCCCTCTCTTATTCCCACCCTTATATTTCACAGGGATCACTTTTCAGTTAAAATTTAAACACCTAAGAATAATTGTGTGCTAATTACAGAGTTCAATCACTAGTACTAGAATAAAAAAAACTAAAATGGATAAAGTATTACATTGCACAACAACAGTCAGCACAAGAGCTGATCAAGTCACTGTTTCTCATAGTGTCCATTTCACTTCAACAGGTTTCCCCTTTAGTGCTCAGTTAGTTGTCACCGATCAGGGAGAACATATGATATTTGTCCCTTTGTGTCTGGCTTAATTCACTCAGCATGATGTTTTCCAGATTCCTCCATCTTGTTGCAAATGACCGGATTTCATTGTTTTTTACTGCTGTATAGGATTCTATAGAGTACATGTCCCATAATTTCTTTATCCAAATGTATGCTTTGAATTCCCTGTGATCTTTTGCTGTGAGGTTCCCTTCGTTCACCTACTTTCATGTCGATGGCCGTGTTTCTGTGTTTCTGTGTGTAACACATCTTTAAGCATCTTTTGCAGGGCTGGACCAGTGGCAACAAATTCATTCAATTTTTGTTTGTTATGAAAGGTCTTTATTTCACCTTCATTCACAAATGAGAGCTTGGCAGGATATAATATTCTGGGCTGGCAGTTTTTCTCTCTTAGTACCTGGGCTATGTCTCGCCATTCCCTTCTAGCTTGTAGGGTTTCTGATGAGAAGTCTGCTGTGAGTCTAATTGGAGATCCTCTGAGACTAATCTGACGTTTCTCTCTTGCACATTTTAGGATCTTTTCTTTCTGTTTCACTGTGGTGAGTTTAATTACAATGTGTCGTTGTGAGGATCTCTTTTGGTTATGTTTCCTAGGGGTTCTATGAGCTTCCTGTACTAGGATGTCTCTGTCCTTCTCCAAAACTGGGAAATTTTCTGCTGTTATCTCACTAAAAAGGCCTTCTAATCCTTTCTCCCTCTCCATGCCTTTAGGACCTCCTAGAACTCGAATGTTAGGTTTTTTAATAGGATCCTGTTGATTCCCAACAATATTTTTTAGATTTCTTATTTCCTCTTCTTTTCTTTGGTTTGACTGTAGATTTTCCTGTGCTCTGTCTTCTAAGTCCGATATTCTCTTTTCTGCCTCACCCATTCTGTTTGTAAGGCTCTCTAATGTGTTTTTCATTTGATCTATTGAATTCTTCACTTCATTATGATTTCTCGTCACTATCACAGTTTCATGTTCTACTAGTTGTTTCATTTCAGCTTGATTTCTCCTTAATATTTCATTTTCATGAGAGAGATTTTCTACCTTGTCCATTAAGGATTTCTGTAGTTCAAGAATTTGTTTTTGAGTACTTCTTAGTGTGCTTATCAATTTTTTGAGATCTGCTTCTTGCATTTCTTCTATCTCATCATCTTCGTAATCTTGAATTGGGGTGTCTTTTTCTTTTGGGACGCCATAGTGTCTTCCTTGTTCTTATTACCTCGGTTTTTGCGTTTGTTGTTTGACATATTGGTTTCTTCACTGTGGTGTTTTTTTCTTGTTATACTATGACTCTAGATTAAGTGACTGTCTGCTTTTGATGGAGCCTTAGAGGCTTGAGATGGGTGTGGCCTGAGAGCTCTGTTTGGTTCCTCAGGGTTGAGGGTGTGTCAAAGGAGACACTCCCAGGTTAGTCGTGGTAAATCTCTCTCTGTTACTTTTTTTTTTTTTTGGTTCAAAAGGGAAGTAATTCCACACAGCTGAATGGAATTGGGGGTGGTTAGCAGGTGAATGATATACCCGCAGGAGCCAGAGATCGGAAGCTCTTTCCCCAGGACCAGAGAGGGAATCTTTGCGGCCCTTAGTGTGGGCTCAGATTCTCCTGTAGTCTCCCACTGGGCTGCCAAGGCTACTGAACTGTAGCGTCTCTGGAGAGTACTCACATGAATTCGTGATTCCTCTCCCCCACCGTCTCTTTTTTCACAGTCTCATTTCATTAGCACCACACATTCATTAGGTTCTAATCTCCTGTTATTTCACCCCCAAGCCCAGAGTCAGGTTTTTCTGCTAGGCTCGGGGCCGGTACCGACCCGAGGTCGCCCTGCTTATGACGTATGTCCAAAATGGTGCCTGCTCTTTGTCTTGCTCACCTTTGAGAGGTGAGCAGAGAGAGAGAAACTCGTGTCCATATGGGTCACTTTTTTTTTCCCTCTCTCTCTCTTCTAGTTAGCCTGGTGAACTTTTCCCAGCAGAGTTTCAAGCCTTGTTCGCTCTAGTCTCCTCTTTCCGCTTCCCTGATGGTGTCTCAGGCTATTGAGATTCTGCTCACCTCGTGTTCCAGTGCTGGTGTGTTGAATCTGCTGCTGGTGTCCCAAACTGCGGGCTCCCATGCTCTCCACGCAGGTCCACTGTGAATCACCAGTTTTGGAAGGGTTTCCTCTGCTGTTTCTTCCCCTACTCTTCCTTGAACCTGCAGTATCTCCACTTTTATTAAACTGTCTCTCCCCAGACTATCGGTGTGCTCCCTTCCTATTCCGCCATCTTGCCCAGACTGTTTCATTTGAAGTACAGAAACTTCTCAATTTGATGCAATCCCAGTAGTTAATTTTGGCTTTGACTGCCTGTGCTTCTGGGGTATTTTCCAAGAAGTCTTTTCCAGTTACTATAAATTTCAGGGTTTCTGCAATGCTGTCTAATACTTTGATGGTGTCGGGTTGTAGATTGAAGTCTTTAATCAATGTTGAGTGAATTTTCGTGTAAGGTGAAAAGTTGGGGTCTTGCTTCATGATTCTGCATGTGGAAATCCAGTTTTCCCAGCACCATTTATTGAATAGACTGTCCTTACTCCAGGAATTTGTTTTGGATCCTTGATCAAATATCAGTTGGCGGTAGATGTTTGGATTGATTTGTGGGGTTTCTATTCTGTTCCATTTGTCTATCCATCTGTTTCTGTACCAGCACTGTGTTGTTTTGTTAGCTACTGCCCTGTAGTATATCCTGAAATCTAGTATTGTGATGCCTCCAGCTTTGTTTTTGTTGTACAAGATTACTTTACGTATTCAAGGTCTCCTGTGTCTCCATATGAATTTCAGCATCATTTTTTCCAGATCTGAGAAGAAGGTCTTCGGGATCTTGGTTGCTATTGCATTGAATGTATAAAAGGCTTTCGGGAGAATGGACATTTTGATTATATTGATTCTTCTGATCCATGAGAATGGAAGATTTTTCCATTTTTTGGTATCCTCTTCTATTTCTTTCTTTAAGGTTTTGTAATTTTCATCGTAGAGATCTTTAATGTCCTATCTATGATTTTACTGATTTGGGTCTTTTCTCTTCTTTTCTTAGTTAATGGGCCAATGGGGTGTCAATTTTGTTTATATTTTCAAAAACTCAGCTCCTCGTTTGGCTGATTTTTTGTAATTTTTTTTGGATTCAATCCTGTTGATTTCTTCTCTAATTTTTTTTTCTATTTTTATTTATTTATTTATTTATTTTTTAATTTTTTTTCTTATTTAGAATATAAATTTCCAAGGTACAACTTGTGGATTGCAATGACTTCCCCACCCATACCTCCCCTCCCCCCCGCTACCCTTCCCCCTTACCCACTCCCTCTCCCCTTTCATTCCCATTCAGATTCGTTTTCAATTCTCTTTGTATACAGGAGTTCAGTTTAGTATGTGTTAAGAAAAGATTTTAAACCATTTGCCCTCAGATAGCATCCTAGGGTGAAGCATACTCTTTGAGTACTAGTTGTAGCATTAAACCACGTTGTACAGTACATTAGGGACAGAGATCCTACATGATATTATTTTTTTTAATTGATTGGTCTTTATGTAACTTCCAATTCTTTTTTTCATTTCCAATTGTCTTTCCATACGGAAGATCGATTCAGTATATATTAAGCAAAGATTTTGTCAGTTTGCATCCACGTAGAGACACAAAATGCAGAAATACTGTTTCAGTCCTAGCTATTGCATTACTTCACCTTGGACAACACATTAAGGACAGATCATACATGGGCCGTAAGTACACAGTGACTACTGTTGTTGATTTAACAATTTTCCACTCTTGTTTATGACATCAGCAATCTCCCTAGGCTGTAGTCATGAGTTGCTGAGGCTATGGAAGCCTTTAGTGTTTGCCGACTTGGATCTTGTTCTGACAGGGTCATAGTCAAAGTGGAGGTTCTCTCCTCCCTTCGGAGAAAGGCACCTCCTTCTCTGGTGGCCCTGTTCCTTCCGTTGGGATCTTACTCGCAGAGATCTTTCATTTATGTCTTCTTCTTCTTTTTTTTTTTCCCAGAGTGTCTTGGCTTTCCATGCCAAAAGTACTCTCATGGGTTCTTGAGCCAGATCCTGATGCCTTAGGGCTGATTCTGAGGCCAGAGTGATTTATTAGGATATCTGCCATTCTATGAGTCTGCTGTGTATCCTACTTCCCATGTTGGATCAGTCTCTCCCTTTTTTAGTTCTATCTGTTAGTATTAGCAGTTACTAGTCTTGCTTGTGTGATCCCTTTGACTCCTAGACCTATCAGTGTGATCAATTGTGAACTGAAATTGATCACTTGGGCCAGTGAGATGGCTTGGTACATGCCACCTTGCTGGGGTTGTATTAGGTTCCCCTGGCACATTTCTAACTCCATTGTTTGGGGCAAGTCCGATTGAGTTTGCCCAAATTGTACATATCCTCCATTTCTTTTTCCCTCTCTCCTAAATTAACAGGGATTACTTTTCAGTTGAAATTTAAACATCTAGGAATAATTGTGTGTTAATTGCAGAGTTCAACCAATAGTACTAGATCAATAACAAATAACGTCAAGAAATACTAAAATGGGAAAAGATTTACATTGTATATCAACCGTCCAGACAAGATTTGATCCAGTCATAGTTTCTCATAGAGTTCATTTCACTTCAACAGGTTTCCCCTTTGGTGTTCAGTTAGTCGTTGCCAATCAGGGAAAACAAATGATATTTGTCTTTTTGGGACTGGCGTAGTTCACTCATCATGATGTTTTCCAGATTCCCCCATCTTGTTACAAATGACCGGATTTCATTGTTTTTAACTGCTGTATAGAATTCTGTAGAGTACATGTCCCATAATTTCTTTATCCAGTCTACTGTTGATGGGCATTTGGGTTGGTTCCAGGTCTTAGCTATGGTGAATGGAGCTGCAATAAACTTTAATGTGCAGACAGCTTTTTGGTTTGTCAATTTGACTTCCTTTGGGTAAATTCCAAGGAGTGGGATGGCTGGGTTGTATGGTAGGGTTATATTCATGTTTCTGAGGAATCTCCAGACTGACTTCCATAGTGGCCTAACCAGCTTGCATTCCCACCAACAGTGGGTTAGTGTCCCTTTTTCCCCACATCCACTCCAGCATCTATTGTTGGTAGTTTTCTGAATGTGAGCCATTCTAACCGGGGTGAGGTGAAACCTCATTGTGGTTTTGATTTGCATTTCCCTGATTGCTAGCGATCTTGAACATTTTTTCATGTGTCTGTTGGCCATTTGGATTTCCTCTTTGGAAAAGTGTCTATTGAGGTCCTTGGCCCATCTCTTAAGTGGGTTGTTTGTTTTGATGTTGTGGCTTTTCTTGATTTCTTTGTAGATTCTGGTTATCAACCCTTTATCTCTTGCATAGTTTGCAAATATTTTTTCCCATTCTGTTGGTTGCCTATTCACTTTCTTGACTGTTTCTTTTGACATAGAGAAACTTCTCAGTTTGATGCGATCCCAGTAGTTAATTTTGGCTTTGAGTGCCTGTGCTTCTGGGGTCTTTTCCAAGAAGTCTTTGCCAGTACCTATATCTTGCAGGGTTTTTCCAATGCTCTCTAATAACTTGATGGTGTCGGGTCGTAGGTTTAAGTTTTTAATCCATGTTGAATGGATTTTTGTGCAGGGTCTAAGGTGTGGGTCTTGCTTCATGATTCTGCATGTGGAAATCCAGTTTTCCCAGCACCATTTATTAAATAGACTGTCTTTATTCCAAGGATTGGTTTTGGATCTTTGATCGAATATAAGTTGGCTGTAGATATTTGGATTGATTTCTGGTGTTTCTATTCTGTTCCATTGGTCTATCCATCTGTTTCTGTACCAGTACCATGCTGTTTTGATAACTACTGCCCTGTAATATGTCCTAAAATCTGGTATTGTGATGCCTCCGGCTGTTTTTGTTGTATAAGATTGCTTTAGCTACTCGAGGTCTCCTGTGCTTCCATATGAATCTTAGCATCATTTTTTCCAGATCTGAGAAGAATGTCCTCGGTATCTTGATTGGTATTGCTTTGAATCTGTAAATTGCTTTTGGAAGAATGGACATTTTGATGATATTGATTCTTCCAATCCATGAGCATGGAAGATTTTTCCATTTTTTGGTATCCTCTTTTATTTCTTTCTTTAAGGTTTTGTAATTTTCATCGTAGAGATCTTTAACGTCCTTGGTTAAGTTTATTCCAAGGTATTTGATTTTTTTTGTAGCTATTGTGAATGGGATTGATCTTAGAAGTTCTTTCTCTGCCGTGGGATTGCTTGTGTATATGAAGGCTGTTGATTTTTGTGCATTGATTTTATATCCTGCTACTTTGCCAAACTCTTCTATGAGTTCCAATAGTCTCTTAGTAGAGTTCTTTGGGTCCCCTAAATAAAGAATCATATCATCTGCAAAAAGGGATAGTTTGAGTTCTTCCTTCCCAATTTGTATCCCTTTGATTTCTTTTTCTTGCCTAATGGCTCTGGATATGTCTTCCAGCACTATATTGAATAGCAGTGGTGATAGTGGGCATCCTTGTCTGGTACCTGATCTCAGTGGAAATGCTTCCAGTTTATCTCCATTCAGTAGGATGTTGGCTATGGGTTTTTCATAAATTGCTTTGATTATATTGAGGAATGTGCCTTCTATACCCAGTTTGCTTAGGGTTTTCATCATGAAAGAGTGTTGTATTTTGTCAAATGCCTTCTCCGCGTCAATTGAGATAATCATATGGTTCTTGTTCTGCAGTCTGTTAATGTGGTGTATCACGTTGATTGTTTTGCGAGTATTGAACCATCCCTGCATTCCAGGGATAAATCCCACTTGGTCTGGTTGGATGATCTTTCTGATGTGTTGTTGTAGTCTATTGGCCAGAATTTTATTGAGGATTTTTGCATCTATGTTCATCAGGGATATTGGTCTGTAATTCTCTTTCAATGTTGCATCTTTTTCTGGCTTAGGAATTAAAGTGATGCTGGCTTCATAGAAAGAATTTGGGAGGATTCCCTCTTTTTCGATTGTTCTGAATAGTTTGAGAAGGATTGGAGTTAGTTCTTCTTTAAATGTCTGGTAGAATTCAGCAGTGAATCCATCTGGTCCTGGGCTTTTTTGTTGGGAGGGCCTTTATTACTGTTTCAATTTCTGTCTCTGTTATGGGTCTACTTAGGTTTTCTATTTCTTCCTGGTCCAATTTAGGCAGGTTGTATGTGTCCAGGAATCTGTCCATTTCTGTTAGATTCCCCTGTTTTCTGGCATACAAGTTCTTGTAGTAGTTTCTGATGATTCTTTTTATTTCTGTGGTGTCTGTTGTTACGTTTCCTTTTTCATCTCTGATTTTATTGATTTGGGTCTTTTCCCTTCTTTTTTTGTTAGTTCGGCCAATGAGGTGTCAATCTTGTTTATTTTTTCAAAAAACCAGCTCCTCGTTTGGCTGATTTTTTGTAATGTTTTTTTGGATTCAATCCTGTTGATTTCTTCTCTGATTTTAATTATTTCTCTTCTCATACTAGATTTGGGTCTGGTTTCCTTTTGATTTTCTAGATCCTTGAGCTGAGCTGAAAGCTCTTCTATTTGGTGCCTTTCTAATTTCTTGATGTAGGCACTTATTGATATAAACTTTCCTCTTAATACTGCTTTTGCTGTATCCCATAGATTTTGGTATGATGTGCTGTTATCCTCATTTACTTCAAGGAAATTTTTGATTTCTCTCTTTATTTGTTCTATGACCCGTTGTTCATTCAGGAGCATGTTGTTCAGTCTCCATGTTTTTGCATATACTCTAGGGATTCCTGAGTTGCTAATTTCCACCTTCATTGCTTCATGGTCTGAGAAGTTGCATTGTATGATTCTAATTCTTTTGAATTTGCTGAGACTTGCTTTATGGCCTAGTATGTGGTCTATCCTGGAGAAGGTTCCATGTACTGCTGAGAAGAATGTAAATTGTTTCTCTGTAGGATGAAAAGTTCTGTAGATATCTGTTAGGTCCATTTGGGCTAAGGTGTCATTTAAATTTTCTGCCTCCTTGTTGATCCTTTGTCTTGGTGATCTGTTTATCTTTGAGAGTGGGGTGTTGAAGTCCCCTAGTACTAATGTATTGGGGTCTAAGTCTCCTTTTTAGTCCCTTAACAAGTCTTTTAAGTAAGCCGGTGCCTTGTAATTAGGTGCATACACTTTGATAATCTTTATATTTTCTTGTTGGATGGATCCCTTTATCATTATATAGTGTCCCTCTTTGTCTCTTCTAATAGTTTTTGTGGTAAAATTTATATTATCCGATATTAGGATGGCTACGCCCGCTTTTTTTTCATTTCCGCTGGCATGGTATGCTTTTTTCCAACCTTTCATTTTCCATCTGTATGGATCTTTGTTAGAAAGGTGTGTTTCTTGTAAGCAGCAAATGGATGCGTTTTGTTCCCTAATCCAGGTTTCCAATAGTAGCTTTGCCCTGCCATTTGCCAAAAATAGTTTCTTATATATGCTTTGAGTTTCGTATGGTCTTTTGTTGCAAGGTTTCCTTCCTTTAGCTTCTTTCCAGTTGACGACCATGTTTCTGTGTTTCTGTGTATAGCACATCTTTAAGTATCTTTTGTAAAGCTGGACGTGTGGTGACAAATTCTCTCAGTTTCTACTTGTTGTGAAAGATCCTAATTTCACCTTCATTCACAAATGAGAGCTTTGCAAGATATAGTATTCTGGGTTGACAGTTTTTCTCTCTTAGTACTTGGGCTATGTCTCGCCATTCCCCTCTAGCTTGTAGGGTTTCTGATGAGAAGTCTGCTGTGAGTCTAATTGGAGTTCCTCTGAGAGTAATCTGACGTTTCTCTCTTGCACATTTTAGGATCTTTTCTTTTTGTTTCACTGTGGTGAGTTTAATTACAAAATGTCGTGCAGAGGGTCTCTTTTGGTCATGTTTCTTAGGGGTTCTATGAGCTTCCTGGATTAGGATTTCTCTGTCTTTCTCCAAGCCTGGAAATTTTTCTGCTAGTATCTCCCTAAAAAGGCCCTCTAATCCTTTCTCCCTCTCCATACCTTCAGGAACACCTAGAACCCGAATGTTGGGTTTTTTAATAGTATCCTGTAAATTCCCGACGATATCTTTTGGTTTTCTAATTTCCTCTTCTTGTCTTTGGTTTGACTGTTTCCTCTCCTGTTCTCTGTCTTCTAGGTCCGATATTCTCTCTTCTACTTCATCCATTCTGGTTTTAAGGCCCTCAAGATTGCTTGTCACTTGATCTATTGAATTCTTCAATTCATTAAGATTTTTTGTCACTATCGTAGCTTCTTGTTCTACTAGTTGTTTTGTTTCGTTTTGATTTCTCCGTAGTACTTCATTCTCGCAAGAGAGATTTTCTATCTTATCCATTAAGGATTTCTGTAGTTCAAGAATTTGTTTTTGAGAACTTCTTAATGTTCTTATCAATTCTTTGAGATCTGCTTCTTGCATTTCTTCTATCTCATTATCTTCATAATCCTGACTTGGGGTGTCTTTTCCGTTTGGGGTCATCATAGCATCTTCCTTGATCTTGCTCCCTCGGAATCTGTTTTTGTTTGGCATTTTTTTCCCCACACTCTTTCTCTGGGTTGTCAAGCTAACGGAGTTTGTGTGCGCGGTATGTTCCCAGTTTTTGGATCCCCTTCAGGTTTCTACAGCCTCGGGTTTTTGGTTCCATCTGCCTCGGTGACGGGCAGGTGGGCGGGCGGGCGCGCGCCATCGAACTGCATTCAATCAAAATCGACTTCGCAAGGTGGGCGACGAGAGGGGCTAGTGTCTGTGTGGGCCCGCCTCAATTGTGCTGTTTCCCCCGTGGGGTCTGCTTCCCCCTTGCAGTGTCTCGGGAATCCCTGTATCGGCTCCCGTTCAAGCGCGCAGATCCTTTGGTGACTGTGTTCCGCCCGGCTCCCGTCGCAGCCGGCGGGCGCACGCTGTCCCACTGCATTCAATGTAGCTCGAATTCACAGGGTGGGTGACGAGAGAGGCTAGTGTCCGTGCAGGCTCGCCTCAATTGTGCTGTTTCCCCATGGGGTCTGCTTCCCCCCGCCAGTGTCTCGGGATCCCTGTATCAGCTCCCGTTCAAGCACGCAGATCCTGTGGCGACTATTTTCTGCCCGGCTCCCGTCGCAGCCGGCAGGCGCACGCCGTCCCACTGCGTTTAATCTAGCTCGAATTCACAAGGTGGGTGATGAGAGAGGCTAGTGTCCATGCGGGCTCGCCTCAATTGTGCTGTTTCCCCCGTGGGGTCTGCTTCCCCTGGCAGTGTCTCGGGATCCCTGTATCGGCTCCCGTTCAAGCGCGCAGATCCTGCGGCCACTGTGTTCCGCCCGGCTCCCGTTGCAACCGGCCAGCTCGCGCCGTGCCACTGCGTTTAATCTAGCTCGAATTAGCAGGGTGGGTGACGAGAGAGGATAGTGTCCATGCGGGCTCGCCTCAATTGTGCTGTTTCCCCCGTGGGGTCTGCTTCCCCCCGCCAATGTCTCGGGATTGTTGTATCGGCTCCCGTTCAAGCAATCAGTTCCAATGGCGACTTTGTTTCGCCTAGCTCCCGTTGCAGCCGGCGGGCGCACGCCGTGCCACTGTGTTTAATCTAGTTCAAATTAGCAGGGTGGGCGACGAGAGAGGCTAGTGTCCGTGTGGGCTCGCCTCAATTGTGCTGTTTCTCCCCAGGGGTCTGCTTCCCCCTGCCAGTGTCTCGGGATCCCTGTATCGGCTCCCGTTCAAGCGCTCAGTTCCAATGGCGACTGTGTTCCATCCAGTTCCCATCCCTCCCGGCAGCTCCCATGCCACTATGGCACGATTTGCCGTTCGCAAACTTACTTTCCCCTAGGTCCTCTGTGTCTCATTCACCAGGTCCGGAAGAATTTCCACTGCATTTTTTTTCCCTGAGATTTTTCCTGAGGCTACAGTAACTCTGTTTTTATTAAACTATCTTTTCGCGGACTGCTAGTGCACGTCCTCACTATTCCGCCATCTTGGCTCCGCCCCGATTTCTTCTCTAATTTTAGTAATTTCTCTTCTCCTACTGGCTTTTGGTCTGGTTTGTTGCAGATTTTCGAGATCCTTGAGATGAACTGAAAGCTATTTATTTGGTGCCTTTCCAATTTTTTGATGTAGGCAACTATTGATATAGACTTTCCTCTATTTATTTATTTATTTATTTATTTTTATTTATTTATTTTTTATTTATTTATTTATTTATTTATTTTTTTGACAGGCAGAGTGGACAGTGAGAGAGAGAGACAGAGAGAAAGGTCTTCCTTTGCCGTTGGTTCACCCTAGAATGGCTGCCGTGGTCAGCGCGCTGTGGCCGGCGCACCGCGCTCATCCGATGGCAGGAGCCAGGTGCTAGGTGCTTTATCCTGGTCCCCCATGGGGTGCAGGGCCCAAGCACTTGGGCCATCCTCCACTGCACTCCTGGGCCACAGCAGAGTGCTGGCCTGGAAGAGGGGCAACCGGGACAGAATCCGGAGCCCCGACCGGGAATAGAACCCGGTGTGCCGGCGCTGCAAGGCGGAGGATTAGCCTGTTGAGCCACGGCGCCAGCTTATTTTTATTTTTGACAGGCAGAGTGGACAGTGAGAGAGAGAGACGGACAGAAAGGTCTTCCTTTGCTGTTGGTTCACCCTCCAATGGCTGCCACGAATGGCACACTGTGACCGGCGCACCGCGCTCATCCGATGGCAGGAGCCAGGTGCTAGGTGCTTTTTCCTGGTCTCCCATGGGGTGCAGGGCCCAAGCACTTGGGCCATCCTCCACTGCATTCCTGGGCCACAGCAGAGGGCTGGCCTGGAAGAGGGGCAACCGGGACAGAATCCAGCGCCCCGAACGGGACTAGAACCCAGTGTGCCAGTGCCGCAAGGCGGAGGATTAGCCTGTTGAGCCATGGCGCCGGCCATAGACTTTCCTCTTAACACAGCTTTTGCAATACCCCATAGGTTTGGGTATGATGTGCTG
Organism: Sylvilagus floridanus; assembly: GCA_949820135.1. Lineage (NCBI taxonomy): Eukaryota > Metazoa > Chordata > Mammalia > Lagomorpha > Leporidae > Sylvilagus > Sylvilagus floridanus. The sequence continues at coordinate 24,000,860 of OX463234.1, read as the reverse complement.
TTATCTTCATTTACTTTCATAAAATTTTTGATTTCTCTTTTAATTTTTCTATGACCCATTGTTCATTCAGGAGCATGTTGTTCAGTCTCCATGTGTTTGCATATGCTCTAGGGATTCCTGAGTTGCTAATTTCCAACTTCTTTACTTTATGGTCTGAGAAGCTGCATGGTACAATTCTATTTCTTTTGAATTTGCTGAGACTTGCTTTATGGCCTAGTATGTGGTCCATCCTAGAGAAGGTTCCATGTACTGCTGAAAGAATGTAAATGTTTTATGTGTAGAATGAAGAGTTCTGTAGATATCTGTTAGGTCTATTTGTGCTATAGTGTTGTTTAAATCTACTGTCTCCTTGTTGATCTTCTGTCCTGTTGGCTTGTCTATCTCTGAGAGTGGAGAATTGAAGTCCCTCAGTACTATTCTATTGGGGTCTAAGATTCCCTTTAAGTCCTCTAACAAGTCTTTTAAATAAACCAGTGCCCTGTACTTAGCTGCATATACATTGATAATCGTTATATCTTCCTGTTGAATTGATCCCTTAATCATTATATAGTGCCTCTCTTTGTCTTTCCTAATATTTTTTGTGGTAAAGTTTATGTTATCCGATATTAAGATGGCTAAACCCACTCTTTTTTCATTTCTGTTGACATGGTATATCTTTTTCCAGCCTTTCACTTTCAGTCTGTATGCATCTTTGTTAGAAAGATGCGTTTCTTGTAAGCAACAAATAGATGGGTTTTGTTCCTTAACGCTATCAGCCAATTGGTGTCTTTTAACTGGACAGTTCAGGCCATTAACGTTCAATGTGACTATTGATAAGTAGTAACTTTGCCTTATGATTTGCCAAAGATATTTTCTAATATATGCTTTGAATTTCCTGTGATCTTTTGCTGTGAGTTTTCCTTGCTTTACCTTCTTTCATATTGATGACCGTGTTTCTGTGTTTCTGTGTGTAACACATCTATAAGCATCTTTTGCAGGGCTGGACGAGTGTCGACAAATTCTTTCAATTTCTGTTTGCAATGAAAGGTCTTTATTTCACCTTCATTCACAAATGAGAGCTTTGCAGGATATAATATTCTGGGCTGGCAGTTTTTCTCTCTTAGTACCTGGGCTATGTCTCACCATTCCCTCCTAGCTTGTAGGGTTTCTGATGAGAAGTCAGCTGTGAGTCTAATTAGAGATCCTCTGAAACTAATCTGACATTTCTCTCTTGCACATTTTAGGATCTTTTCTTTATGTTTCACTGTGGTGAGTTTAATTACAATGTGTCATGGTGAGGATCTCTTTTGGTTATGTTTCCTAGGGGTTCTATGAGCTTCCTGTACTAGGATGCCTCTGTCCTTCTCCAAACCTGGGAAATTTTCTGCTAGTATCTCACTAAAAAGGCCTTCTAATCCCTTCTCCCTCTCCACGCCTTCAGGAACTCCTAGAACTCGAATGTTGGGTTTTTTAATTGTATCCTGTAGATTCCTGACAATATTTTTTTAGATTTCTAATTTCCTCTTCTTTTCTTTGGTTTAACTGTTTCCTTTCCTGTTCTCTGTCTTCTAAGTCCGATATTCTCTCTTCTGCTTCACGCATTCTATTTGTAAGGCTCTCTAATGTGTTTGTCATTCGGTCTATTGATTTCTTCATTTCATTATGGTTCCTCATCACTATCACAGTTTCGTGTTCTACTAGTTGTTTCATTTCATTTTCATTCCTCCTTAATATTTCAGTTTCGCACGAGAGATTTTCTATCCTGTCCATTAAGGATTTCTGTAGTTGAAGAATTTGTTTTTGAGAACTTCTAAATGTTCGTATCATAAAATTTTTGAGATCAGAATTTTGCATTTCTTCTATTTCATCATCTTCATAATCTTGAATTGGGGTGTGTTTTTCATTTTGGGGCACCATAGTGCTTTCCTTGCTCTTATTACCTCGGTTTCTACGTTTGTTTGGCATATTGGAGATATTCTTTGTTTCCTTTGCTGTGGTGCTTTTTCTCGTAATACTTTGACTCTAGATTAAGTGGACTGTCTGCTTTTGATGGATCCTTAGAGGCTATGAATGTTGTGGCCAGAGAGCTCCGTTTGGTTCTTCAGGGTTAACGGTGTACCAAAGGTGACTTGCCCAGATTGTTCTCTGGCTCTCTCTCTCTCTCTCTCTCTCTCTCTTTTGACTCAGTTGGGAAGTAATTCCACACAGCTGAGTGGAATTGAGGGTAATAGATGTGTATGTATGCAATCTGGCCTCTGTGGGTATTAGTCTGCTTACCCTGGGACCACTGAAAGAGTTAATGCAGCCCTCAGTGTGGTCTCATATTTCTCCGCGGTCTCTCACCGGGTTGCCAAGGTTACTGAGTTTGTGTATTCAGTGAGTTCTCTGGCCACCCCTCAGATTTTCACAGTCTCAGTTCATTAGCTCCACACACTTTCACTAGATCCTAACCTCCTGTTATTTCTCCCCACCAGAGTCAGGTTTTTCTGCTTGGCTAATGGCTGGCACCATTTTACATATGTAAAATGGCGCCTGCTCTTTGTCTTGGTCGGCTTTGTAAGGTGAGGGAAGAGCAAGGCTAGTGTTCATGATGGTTCCCCTTGTTTTTTCGTTTTTTTCTCTCCTCCAGTCATCCTGGTGCACTTTCCCCTGTGGGGCCTCATGCCTCGTTCTGCGTTACCCCACCAATGTCTTGGGTTACCGAGATTTTATCTCACTTCCCTTTCCAGCACTGGCGTGTAGATTCTGCGGCTGGGCTTCTGCTACTGGGCTCCCACGGCTCTACTCCTGCAGCTTGGCTTCCATTTGGTGGCCTACATTGCTCTCTCCATAGGTCCTCTGTGTCACATCCGCTAGATCTGGAAGAGTTTCCTCTGCAATTTTTTCCTGAGGCTACAGTAACTCCACTTTTATTAAACTGTCTTTTCCCGAACTTTTGGTGTGCCCTCACTATTCTGCCATCTTGGCTCTGCCTCTTTTCTTTCTCAATATCCAGCGTTTTGACTATATCTGAGAATAGTAGGTAGGATACTGTTGATCCTTCCACAGTTAAGGCCATGGAAGTCACAAATTATGTATTTTTAGAAGCATATTCAAATTTCAACAATGTACATACAGTTACCATATACCAGCAAATCTTAACATTTTTTAAAACTGTTGGAGAGGTACTATTTCAATCTGTATTACCTATTTCTTAACTATTAGTAATCAATATACCTTTAATGATGTTAGTATAAAAATAAATGTATTTATAGCTAATAAAAGCTAATCATGTAGCTAATAAAATGTTACCTGAAAAAGCAATAGTGAATAACTTTCTGCAATGTATTGCAGTGGTTACTATATATATTATAATTAGTATATATATTTATATATATATATATTCTTAGTAGTGACAACAATAGTATTATTGGGTATTATTGATAATAGCTAACATTACATGAATGCTCATTTCAAGTCCCCTTTCTGTTGATTTTCTGCAAACCTAACTTACAACAACTATATCTTATTTGTACCATTGTTATTGGTATTTTATAAGGGAGGAAACTGATGTATTTAAACATTATTTACCCTAATATAAACAGGTAATAAGGAGGAGAGCAAGAATTTGAAATCAAGGAGCTTTACTGTGTCAGTGTAAATGGAGCAGTTTGAGAATTTAGAGAACATGAAAGGACTTCCAGGGCAAAGTCATGTTTCAGTGAGATTACTTGTTTGTATTGGGGTAACTTTGGATGTTGAAAGAATGAACTGTCCATGAGGCCAATCTTTCTGTCTGTGTTTCTGCCTACTTGTAAATTGCATTTACTGGAAAAATTACATAATCTCACTAAGACATGATTTTCATATTTGTAACATGATTAATTTTATCCATATTTTGAACTATTAGAGACAATGAAAATATAGAAGCTCGATACATACATTCCTCACTTTCCCAGTTTATGTACCCAAGATAGGCGGTTTCCAGCTCAGTACCCATAGACTGGAAGAAAGTCAAGTATCTGTGAAGAAGAGTCCTGCCAAATGAGTGTGCAGGGTATTCATTTTTCTTCATCTACCTCAAGGACAACTCTGACCACCCACATTGTTACAATTAGGAAAAGGGACACTAGACACGTTGAGACTGTTTCATATGGTTCCTACTTGGCACTGATAGTTGCAGACTCAATGTTTCATCACGGAACCCCTGCTAGTAGTAGTGAAGATTGAAGTCATGCTCCTGTACTGGTCCATAGTAGGTCTAATGAAATAGTAGGGATTAACCTGTTGAATGTTTGGAGAAAAGGCAGACAGGACATTTGCAAAAGAATTGGGAAAGAAGAGCAGTGGATCCCAGATGCCAGTTGTATCTTTGAATTACAAAACAGTAGACAGGAGGGGCGACAGTGGTCAGAAATGTGGATGGAAAGTTAAACGTGGAACTTACATCATGGAAACTATATATGCTGATTTGATTTTATAGGCAATGGAGTCTTGAAAGGGTTTAGGCCAAAGCAGGGATGTGAACATATTGTAGATCCAAATAATCACTCTGCCAGTGTTATGAGAATGGATCACGTGAACAAAGGCACATGACAGGGAAATTATGCAGTTTATTAATTTATAAATATCAGTCAAAAATAAGAAGTACCAGAAACAGGGCACATAGAAGTGAGAGATTTGGAAGACACCAAGAAATTACAAGTGCTTGTATGTGATTACTTACTGGGAAGAATTAGAGACAATTTCTAGGTTTCTGGCTTAGGAAATTGAGTAAATAGAGATGCCATTAACTAAATATTGAAAGAGAGGAAAAAACCTGGCAGAAGTGAAGTAGTTCAGATTTTGACATGTTGAGGCAATGTTGAAGAGATGCTTCAGTGATAATATTCACTAGAAAGATTCTGAATTCAGCACAAGAACCAAACTGCATGTTCACATTCGAGTGCCACCAGGAACCAGATACAGTGGAGGAGCTCACCTAGTATAAGAGAAGGAGGCTGAGATTGGCACATAGGTATGCGCAACATGTAAATGGAGGACATGTGGTCATAATCTACACAGAAACTAGGAAAGCACTTTATCAAGGAAGACTAGTGGGGAAGGGAGTAAGTGATCCATGGCATTACATGTTGCAGAGAAGCAAACTTAAATAAAAGGTGAGGCACAGGCACAGACAGACCTTGAGTAGAGAGGAGATGCCTATTTGAAGATTTCCTGGTTTCCTCTTGTTTTGTTTTATATGAATTGACTACAGTGGTCTTCTTATAGGAGTTTTCAGTTCGCCATTCTCATCAATGCCTCAAGCCTTCTATCTGGCTCCCATCACAGATTTCTTTTGTCTACCTCCTTACCATACCTTGGTTCTCAGATCATTTCCCCATGCCTAGGATCCTGTGTGAGAGACCCTGCTATATTATGTCTCCCTACCAAATTCCCTTAAGACACATTGAATTTCTATATTTTGCCCTTTTTACAGCTTATGAAATAGTTATTTGTGAAGTTTATTCTAAGTATCTTTTTTTCCCCATAGTCAATTGTAGGTAAAATATAAAAGAAGTTTTATATCTTCTGTTCAACTGTGTGCTTCTAGTACCTGGCCAAGTGCCTGTGACAAAATAAACATTCAGTGTATATAATTGAACTCGTTCATCTTATTCATTAACATTTAGGTGCTGCTTACTATGTGACAAAGTGTAAAGCACTTTATAAACAACTCATTTGTCTGCTGATTGAGGAGCATAGCAAACAAGGACATGCTTAGAAAATTATGGACCAATTGCAAGAAATTCTTCCTGAAGATTGTACTGAGAAATATGAGAAAAATCATGTCACTGTAGACAATAAAGCTCAATGGAGGATGATGAATACTGAACCAGAATGGCTAGGGTCAAATGCTGCTTCTGTCTCTTAATCAATATGCAGTAACTTAATCTTTCTAATCACCCAATTTTCTCCCTTTCTTCATCCATCTTATGACAATAACAGCATTGACCTCATAGATTGATATGGGTGTTCAATGATTTACTACATATAAAATACTCAGAACAATACCTAGTTTGAATGAATGTTTATAGGTCTCACTAATATAAGGAGTCTCCAAAAGTTCATGGACAGTGCACATTAAGATAATGCTATGCATGCATTTCAAATTTTTGTTTTCATCAAAATAAACATCTTTTTATAGATTTTATTTATTTGAATGAGTGATAGAGAGGGAGAGACAAAGAGAGAAAGAGATCTTCCTTCCACTGTTCCACTCCACCAAATAACTGCAATGGCTGGGAATGGGCCGAGCTAAAGCCAGAAACAGGGACACAAGTACTTGAACCATCTTTTGCTACTTTCCCAAGTGCATTAGCAGGAAGCTGGATGGGAAGCAAAGCAGCCAGTACTTGAACTGGCACTTAACCTGTTGTGCCACATCACCAGCCCAAAAATCTTTTAATTATATTGTACCACAAACCTTTTAAAAATCCCTTCATATATTTTTAATAGTTTACCACTTTTTCTCCCCAACCAAATCCCATTCTTTCCCAGATCTCTGTTTTGGAAGCAGGCCATTGACTCTTAGCCAGTAGGAATAACCTGAAACTTAATTTTATCTTGGATCATATCCCCAGTCACATCTCTCATTTATCTTCTAGGGACCGGAATAGGTTCCAAAACCCTAGGTTTATATCAGTCCATTTGATGCTATTCTAATTAAAATCGTACTGCTGCTGCTCCTAAGCAGAATATCATCACTTCAAATAACATTTGGACATGACTATAGGCAACCCCATTAAAAATTACATGACCTGTTCAATGATTATATCCATTAAAAAATAAATAGCAATGAAAATCAGATTGGTATCAGACTCCTCAGTGCCTCTGTTACAGGGTGAAATCTGTGGTTTATTTCAATTGATTTGCCACTGGGATATTCAAGATAATGCTCTATTATTTCATGGAAACCAACAAAAATGGCTTTATATCAACATTTAATTACTGTGCAAATAATTTATAATAGAATTTTAAGAAAATATAGATTATTATGTAAGCTTTTGTGTAGAGAAGATATTTATGACCATAATATAAAAAGAGAAAAATAATGAAAACTATTAATTTGCTTTATAAAAAATTAAAATTATATGTTAAAATAAAAACATGACTGACAAAATAAAGTTCACTTACATTGTAAAATGTTATTCTAAATAAATGGGGAACTCATAAAACTCAAAAAAAGATTAATCATAAAAATAGTTGTAGTCATGAGCAGGCAGTTAGCACACAAGTAAAAGGAGTCAAATGAACAATAAAGACATGCTCCTTCCAAGCCAAGAAAATTAATAAGGCATATTTTGTATATCTCATTATAAAATATTTTAAAAATTTTTTCTCATTGGCCTGTGCCCTGGCTCACTAGGCTAATCCTCCGCAATAAAGCCATCCAGGTTTGGAGTTTTCTTTCTTTGTTCAGCTTTAATACTGATTTAGAAATACCCTGGAATAGGTCGGCGCCATAGCTCACTTGGCTAATCCTCCACCTGAAGCACCAGCACACCAGGTTCTAGTCCTGGTTGGGGTGCCAGATTCTGTCCCGGTTGCTCCTCTTCCAGTCCAGCTCTCTGCTGTGGCCCAGGAGTGCAGTGGAGAATGGCCCAGGTCCTTGGGCCCTGCATCTGCATGGGAGACCAGGAGGAAGAACCTGGCCCCTGGCTTCAAATCGGCGCAGCACGCCGGCCATAACGCACTGGCTGTAGCGACCATTTGGGGGGTGAACCAATGGAAAAGGAAGACCTTTCTTTCTGTCTCTCTCTCTCTCACGTATAACTCTGCCTGTCAAAAATTTTTTTTCGCATTAGATTTATTTTTTGAAAGAGTTACAGAGACAGAAGAAGGAGACAGATACTGAGAGATATTTGATCCACTGGATCACTCCCTAGATGGTTACAATGGCCAGGGCTGGAGCAGGCCCATGCCAGGACTCGGAGCTTCATCAGGGTCTCCAACCTGAGTAGTAAGGGCCCAAGCACTTGGACACTTTTCCTCTGCTTTCCCCAGGTTAGTAGCAGGGAGTTGGATCAGATGTAGAACAATTGGGATATGAATCAGCATTCATATGGAATGGGTGCTTCACTAGTGGTAGTTCATGCCACAACATCAGCCCCTAAAATAATAATTTCTAAAAATATCTTTAGTGCTCATGAATAAGAAACTGTTAAATTATGCATGTGTATATCGCAAAATGCTTTATAGTGATGAAAGTTTAAAAATAATATAAAACATTAAAAGCCATTAAAATTAATTAGGTAAATCTATATGCTTATATATAAAGATAGATAATATATTATTCAGAAAACCTTAGAATTAAAGGTAAGAACTTCCCTTTTGGTTAAAAGAGCACATACACAATCATATATATATATATATATTTTTTCATGTCATATATGCTTTTATATGTGTGCATATGTTTTCCTAGACTATTACAAAGTAGAGAATTAACGAATTTGAAAGTGATTGCAAATTTGAAATGTGAAATGTATGAAAGGATTATTAATTTTTTTTCTATAAAAGGAAGCTATATGTTATTTTTTTATTTATTTGATAGGTATAGTTATAGACAGAGAGAGAGAGAGAGAGAGAGAGAGAGAGAGAGAGAGAAAGGTCTTCCTTCTTTTGGTTCACTCCCCAAATGGCCTCTATGCCTAGCACTGTGCCGATCCGAAGCCAGGAGCCAGGTGCTTCCTTTTGGACTCCCACATGGGTGCAAGGACCCAAGCACTTGGGTCATCCTCCACTGCCCTCCTGGCCCACAGCAGAGCTGGGCTGGACGAGGAGCAACCAGGATTAGAACCTGGTGCCCATATGGGATGCTGGTGCTGCAAGCGGAGGATTAACCAAGTGAGCCACGGTGCTGGCCCCCGTTAATATGTTATTTAATAGAAATAATTTTGAGGGAAAATAAATTTTAATGCAGAGAAACAAGGACTGTCATCAGTTGTCTACTGAAACAATCATTGAATCTTAAAATGTTAATTTTACTCCTATGCATTACATTTTTTAAAATCTCAGAAGAATTCCACTGGTATTTTGATTTGGTTCACATTGAAACTGTATATTATCATTGGTAATAGGGACATGTTGATCATATTAATTCATTCAATCAACAAACATGGAAGATTTTTTTCATTTTTTGTGTCTTTTATTAATGTTTTGTAATTTTGCTCACAAAAATCTATAGCCTTTGATTTCATTGGTTAAATTTATTCCAAGGTATTTATTTTTTGGTAGCTATTGTGAAGAGGATTGATCTTAGAAGTTCTTTTCAGGTCGGTGCTGCAGCTCAATAGGCTAATCCTCTGCCTGCGGCGACGGCACCCCAGTTTCTAGTCCAAGTTGGGGCGTCAGATTCTGTCCCGGTTGCTCCTCTTCCAGTCCAGCTCTCTGCTGTAGCCCGAGAGTGCAGTGGAGGATTGCCCAATTGCTTGGGCTCCTGCACCTGCATGGGAGGCCAGGAGGAAGCACCTGGCTCCTGGCTTCAGATCAGTGGGGTGTTCTCTGTCTCTCTCTATCTTACTATCCACTCTGCCTGTCAAAAAAAATTACTGATATTGGCTTTTCTATATGAGGAAATGTTACCTAAGGTTGGTATTTACTTTCACATCAGAAAAGATGTATTATGCTTATTTGAGACCTCATCTGCTGCCCTGTAAGTGTGCATTATCAGTAAGACAGAACTGAGAGCAGTCACAGGAATATAACTCAGGTATTCCAATAAGTGGTGCTGGTTTCTCAAACCAGCACATAAAGTACTTCATCAAAAGCCACTCCCATATGATAATTATATTACAGCATTTACAAAGCTTCCAAGTCGTATTTACAGTGGTTGTCCTATTTTATCTTCCCATCAGCAATATTTGAGAATTCCATATTCCTCATATTTGCTGAAAACATTAGTTTTTTTATTGTTGTTGCTTTAGAGCCATTGTATGGTGAGTGAAGTGTGTTTTTTGGGGGGGAAGATTTTATTTATTTTTCTCAGACAAATAATGCTATTGAGGATAATTTAAGAAGTTGTTAAAATTTGTAGGGTTATTTTGGGCAACTTGTCTATACAAATCATTACTGATTTTGAAAGCCATTTTCTATTGTTTTATTTTTTGAATTTGTGTTGATATTTATTTTGAGGTATATAATCTGTAGGTAACTGATTAATTGCAATTGATGTAAAGTGAAGTTCCAATTTTTATATTGGATAGACATATGAAAGTAAAAACAATAATTTGTTCATTATTTTATTATTATATTATAATTATTTTATTAAATTATTTTATAATTTATCAATGACAAATCTTTTTGCTAAATTAGATTAGAATATTTCCTCAAATTTCATGTTTTTAGCAAGGTAAAAACTACAGAATTACAAAAATATTAATTTGGTAGAATTCATAAAAAATTAGAGCCGTGTTTTTCTTAAGCTTTTTCTGAGACATGCATTAAATTTGTTGCTATTTAGGAATAATACAATTTGCTTTTAAAAGCATGCTTATTTAATTTAAAGGCAGAGTGGCAGAAAAAGAGAGTTAAAAAAACAGAAGGGGAAGAATGGATGGCAAAATGGTTTAAACCCCAAATATCCACAACAGTTGGGCTTGGCCAGGCCAAAGCCAGGAGCACCCTTAGGCAGCTCACATTGGGAGCATTTCTACATTTTCTCTCTTGTAGGAATACTTGTAGAGCTTAGCAGATTCTCTCTACCTCATGACTTTGGAAGCTTTGCATGCTGTGACTGTGGGAATTCTGTGACTGTATGATAGGGTACAGGGTGTAGCTGGGTCTCTGGGCAATCACTGTGTCTGATGTCATGGCTCATAACTCCCTGATGGCCTTGTTGTGCCCAGACCATTGGATCCCCAAATGCCGCCAGAGACTTGAACACACCAAAACACAAAAGCAAGGTTTATTTCAGAAGTACAAGCTGCAGCATGGACCCTGTCTACTCAACTATGCAGCAGAGGGCAGAGGAAGGCCCCGAGGCCCCGAGCTGTGCTTGGGAGCCTTTTTTTTTGACAGGCAGAGTGGACAGTGAGAGAGAGAGACATTCCTTTTGCCGTTGGTTCACCCTCCAATGGCTGCTGCAGCAGGCGCACTGCGGCCGGCTTACCATGCTGATCTGAAGCCAGGAGCCAGGTGCTTCTCCTGGTCTCCCATGGGGTGTAGGGCCCAAGGACTTGGGCCATCCTCCACTACACTACCGGGCCACAGCAGAGAGTTGGACTGGAAGAGGGACAATCGGGACAGAATCCAGTGCCCCGACCAGGACTAGAACCCAGTGTGCTGGCGCCACAGGCAGAGGATTAGCCTGTTGAGCCATGGTGCAGGCCTGGGAGCCTCTTCAAAAGCCAGGTTACATCATTGAGGGGTGTGGGGTAACAGTGGATTGGCTGGGGTCACCTCTGGTACTTCCTGATCAAACGTGGTTGTTCCTGATTGGGTTAGACCCAGGAGATTTCCTTATATGGTGAATGCTAGCAAGCTGTTCCCTTGTAACTTTTGGTTTCCCCAGAGTGAGGCTGCTTTTATGGAAGTCGTGCCTGCCTCTTTAAATGGAGGCACTTTTTCGAAACATTGTTACTCCTGCCCTTCAGTCTGAGGTTGGCCACTGTAGAGGGTTCTTTGCTCACACTGAAGACCAAAGAGCTCCTTTGTGTGGTTTCTGCATCAGCATGGGTGGGAGTTGTACTCACTGTCTGTCAGTGATCATCTTGGAAAAGAGGAGGTGAGGTTGTGATTAGGCGAACAGCTGTGATGATACACTTTCCCTCTGATGACAATGGAAGAGATCTACTATACACAAATTGGGTTTCACCCTACATTCTCACTTCACCTAGGGACAATGAACAGAGCTCCCTGGCAATATGCAGTATTTCCAGAAATACCTAAAAATCAAAGCAAAAATTCAAGAAAAGGAAGACAGCATGGCTTCCTAAAGTAACACAACAATACTTCAATATCAGTCTGTGATGATGAACAGATTGATGGAATGCCTGAAATGGAATTCAAAAGGTACATAGGATTAGCCAGAAGCAATGATAAGTAAATTAATGAGTTAAAGAAATCCATACATGACATGGGGGAGAATTTTGAAGTGGAATCAAATTAAAATATTAGAAATGAAGAATTCAACATATCAAAGAAAATTACAGTGGGCAACCTTAACAAACTACTTAGTGAAGCAGAAAAAAGAATATCTGAACGAGAAGATTATCTTTGGAAATTTCTGTCAGGCCAAAAAAAGAAGAAATAGAAAAAATTAAACACAATGTTTGAGATTTATGGGGTATTATCAACTGACACAACATATGTATCATAGAATTTCCTGAAGGTATGGAAAGAGAGAATAGTTTACCAGACCTATTCAGTGAAATATTTACAGGAAACTTCTTTAATTTGGAGAAAGAGAGGGCTGTTAAACTACATGCAGCAAATAAACTTCTAGTAGACATGACCAGAAAAGATCTTCATCAGACACACTAAGGTCAAACTGCCATCTGTAAAACATTTTAAAAGTTATAAAAAATGCACAAAGAAATTCCATATTATTTTCAAAGAATCCCCAAATAGATTCAAGCTGATTTCTCTTCATAAACTCTGCATGTTGGGAGAGAATGGAGAGACATAGTCCAAGTCTTAAAAGAAAGCCAAAAACCTTACTTCAAAAGAAACAGTCAGGAAAGTGAATAGGCAACCGACAGAATGGGAAAAAATATTTGCAAAGTATGCAACAGATAAAGGGTTGATAACCAGAATCTACAGAGAAATCAAGAAACTCCACAACATCAAAACAAACAACCCACTTAAGAGATGGGCCAAGGATCTCAATGGACATTTTTCCAAAGAGGAAATCCAAATGGCCAACAGACACATGAAAAAATGTTGAGGATCACTAGCCATCAGGGAAATGCAAATCAAAACCACAATGAGGTTTCACCTCACCCGAGTTGGAATGGCTCACATTCAGAAATCTACCAACAATAGATGTTGGAGAGGATGTGGGGGAAAAGGGGACACTAACCCACTGTTGGTGGGAATGCAAACTGGTGAAGCCACTATGGAAGTCAGTCTGGAGATTCCTCAGAAACCTGAATATAACCCTACCATTCAACCCAGCCACCCCACTCCTTGGAATTTACCCAAAGGAAATTAAATTGGCAAACAAAAAAGCCATCTGCACATTAATATTTATTGCAGCTCAATTCACAATAGTTAAGACCTGGAATCAACCTAAATGCCCATCAACAGTAGACTGGATAAAGGAATTATGGGACATGTACTCTATAGAATACTATACAGCAGTCAAAAACAATGAAATCCGGTCATTTGCAACAAGATAGTGTAATCTGGAAAACATCATGCTGAGTGAATTAAGCCAGTCCCAAAGAGACAAATATCATATGTTCTACCTGATTGGTGACAACTAACTGAGCACCAAAAGGGAAACCTATTGAAGTGAAATGGACACTATGAGAAACAGTAACTTGATCAGCTCTTTCGCTGACTGCTGATGTACAATGTAGTACTTTATCCATTTTAGTATTTTTTTGTTTTGTTCTAGTACTATTGGTTGAACTCTGTAATTAACACACAATTATTCTTAGGTGTTTAAATTTTAATTTAAAACTGATCCCTATTAAATATAACACTAGCAATAAAAGAGGGAGGAGAAGAACAATTAGGGACCTGCTCAATCGGACTTGCCCCAAATGGTGGAGTTAGAATCCTGCCAGGGGATTCCAATACAATCCCATTAGGGTAGCATGTACCAAGTCATCTCACTAGTCCAAGTGATCAATTTCAGTTCAAAATTGATCACACTGATAGGGCTAAGTGTCAAAGGGATCACATAAACAAGACTAGTGTCTGTGAATACTGATAGAATAAAAAAGGGAGAGAATGATCGAGCATGGGATGTGGGGTACACAGCAGACTCATAGAATGGCAGATGTCCTAAATAACACTCTGGCCTCAGAATCAGCCCTTAAGGCATTCGGATCTGCCTGAAGAGCCCATGCGAGTATTTTAGGCATGGAAAGCCAAGACACTTCGGGGGAAAAAAAAAAAGAAGACCTAAATGAAAGATCTCTGCAAGTGAGATCCCAGTGGAACAAATGGGGCCATCAAAGAAGGAGGTACCTTTCTCTGAAGGGAGGAGAGAACTTCCACTTTGACTATGACCCTGTCGGTATAAGATCAAAGTCGGCGAACCCTAAAGGCTTCCATAGCCTCAGTAACTGATGACTAGAGCCTAGGGAGATTATTGACGCCATAAATAAGAGTGTCAAATTGTTAAATCAGCAACAGGAGTCACTGTGTACTTGCGTCTCATGTGGGATCTTTCCTTAATGTGTTGTCCAATGTGCAGTAATGCTATAACTAGCACTGAAACAGTATTTTTACACCTTGTGTTTCTGTGTGGGTACATACTGATGAAATCTTTACTTAGTATATACTGAATCAATCTTCTGTATATAAAGATAATTGAAAATGAGAAAAATAACTTGGTGTTAAATTGGAAATTGCATAGAAAATTAATCAATTTAAAAAAAAATCATGTAGTATCTCTGTCCTTAAGGTGCTGTACTTTGTGATTTAATGCTATAACTAGTACTCCAACAGTATTTTTCACTTTGTGTTGCTATATGAGGGCAAACTGTTGAAATCTTTACTTAATATATAGTAAACTGATCTTCTGTATATAAAGAGAATTGAAAATGAATCTTGATGTGAATGCAAGGGGAGAGGGAGCTGGAAAGGGTAGGGTAGCGGGTGGGAGGGAAGTTATGGTGGGGCGAACCATTGTAATCCATAAGCTTTACTTTGGAAATTTATATTCATTAAATAAAACCTTAAAAATCTGTCCAGAAATTATTATAATGCATTTGACAAGGAAATTGCTTTATGTCTATGTCATACAACATTTTAAGAATAATAAAATCATATGATTCAGCACTATATCCAGACATATGCTGTTTTCAGGGTTTGTATGCAATTTTTGGACACTCATTTTAACAACATCTGAAAACTTGTAATGGCTGACACATTAAGATGGATCCTAAGTAATCAATTAAGCTTGAACTTTATGTGGTAGCCAAGAAGACTTTGCTGATTTCAGGTTACACATGCTTATTTAGTTATTTGAAAGGCAGAGTTACAAAGAGGCAGAGACAGAGAGAAAGAAAGGTCTTCAATCCATTGGTTCACTCCTCAAATGACTGTAATGGCTGGAGCTGTGCCAATCCAACACCAGGAACCAGGATCTTCTTCCAGGTCTCCCTCGTAGGAACAGGGGCCCTAGAACTTGGGCTGTCTTCCACTGCTTCCCTAGACCATAGCAGTGAGCTGGATCAGAAGTGGAGCAGCGAGACTCAAACTGGTGCCCATATAGGATGCTGGCACTGCTATGCCACGGCACAAGCCCTGTGTGATATTTTTTCATAAGCACCCTAATGTGGGTGTTGGACTTATTGCTGTAATGTAACTTGATTGTAGCAAATTGGGGAAAAGGAAGGAGCCCATTATATAATTGACAAACTCAGCTTGGAGAATTTTCTAAGGTATAATGTCGTGGAGCTCGTTTTTTTCATTCTTCAGCAGTTTCATGAGTAATGCATTGGGTTAGAAGCTCTATGGCATTTCTGTCCTGGGATTCAACAGACTTGATGAGAAAAGTTTGTGAATCCTGAGTCTGAAAAAGTATTTTATGGCAATACAGAAAGAACCTAATGCAAAAAAAAAAAAAAAGCCACGTCATATTAGATGAATTGTGTGCCTTACTTTGGTGAACATTACAAAAAATTCAATACATTGCCTGGATTCCATAAGTAGTTCTAAGTTATTACATCATATAAACAAACATTTTTTCAAAAAACCCCAAGCTGCAGCAGATTCAATTATGAGGCTACTACTACCTCATACTTTCCTTGGAGGAACAAATTACCTATGGTTTGTTATAGGACCTTGTTAGTTTTTAAGTACAAATGCTTTCTGTATTCCAGATTTTTCTTTTTGTCATCTTTGTCTGCTTCAAAAATCCCATGTAAGGTGCTCCCTCCACCTGTTTATATAGATTTCTTTTTCATACTGTCATTAGAGAAATTTTTGAACAACTTTTGGTGATATATTCTATGTATATTCCAAAACATGTAATATATAAAAATGATCTGTTAAACTGAAAAAAATACTCCTCATCCCTCGTATCTTAACTATTTGCATACAGAGTTGCTTTCCATATTGCTTATAGTAAGTTTAATTACCACTGATTAATTGGAACTTTTGAATCTTAGTAAGTGTAGTTCGTAGTGACAACTAAAAAGCAAGCAATCATGAATTTTAATACAATTGTTTAATGCATTTTCATTTGATTTGAAAGGCATAGACAAAGGTAGACAGAGATCTTCCCTCTGTTATTTCACTCTCTAAATATTCACAAAATTAGGGTGACACCAGGCTGAAGCCAGGAGATAAGAACTCCATCTCTGTCTCCAATATGAGTATGAGGGATTCAGGTAGTCAAGCAATAATCTGTTTAAGTTGAGACACAAGTGGAGACACTCTGCCCAATTTCCAGGATAGACACTTTTCCTATGGCATTTGTATATTGGGTCTTGGGTGCCACCTACAAGTTCCTGACCCAGTTGTTAAATAGGTGAGTGATTGCATTGTGCAAATGGCAATGGTCAAATTACTACACATGTGCTGTGAGTTGGAAACCTCACTGACTGCAGCTCCCTAAGCCAAAAAACTGTTCTTTCAGTAGAGGAGGCTTGAGATCCCACAAGGAGCTCCTCATCCTTGATGCAGACAGAAAATAGTAACTAGGCAGCTTTATATGGGCCCCAGAAATACATTTTTGAAGGTTCTGGTGGAAGTTTATTGATTATTAAACAAATATTATTCACATACTATGTGCAGCTGCTTTTCTAGACACTTGGCAAAATTCAATGAACAGAAGCAACAGCAAATCCTGGGTCTTGATTGTACTCAGGTAGATCTTCAAAGCAGGCCACAGCCACAGAATGTCAATTTGAAACCCTGGTCTCCTCAAGATAGGGATGCATCCTCCCATAGTCTGACATATGTGATGAACCTGAAGACAACTAAAAAGTTGGTGGAATTCAATTTCAGAAAGGGGGTTTCTTGAGGTGGGTGCTAAGATGTAATATGTATCTTGTAGCATTGTCATCCTATATGGGCATTGGTTCAAGGTCCAGCTGTTCCACCTCCAATTCAGCTCCCTGATAACTCAACCGAGGAAGCAGTGAAAGATGCCCCAAGTCCTTGGGCCCCTGCACTTATGTGGGAGACCTGGAAGAAGCTCCTGGCTCCTGGCTTTAAACTGGCTAAATTCTAGCCAACATGGGCCTTTGAAGAGTGAACCAGTGAATTGAAGACTTCTTTCTCTCAGCCTTGCCTCTCCCTTTCTGTAATTCCAATAAATAAATAAACCTTAAAAAGGGAGGGGTACTCCTATGCCCCTGAAAAAATGTAAGAAGGTTACGGTATTGGCTCAAGGCATGGGATTTATCTTTTCTGGCTTGAGCAGTGAGTCTCAGTGTCCCAAACCCACATGACTGTGCTTCCCCTTGCATATGCTCAGAACAATTACATAAATATTGTTCACATGGATAGACCCATAACAAGAATGGTGTCCTTCCCTAGGACCTGAGGAATTCAAAGCATTCAAGGAATTCCGTTTCTCCTGATGGCTCTGAATAATTAGAGCCTCAGCTCAGGAAAAGTGGAATCTGGTTCCTGGCTATGGAGTGAGGACAGGGGCAGAGGCTCTGGTGTCCAGTGGCAAAAATCAACATCCATTGCTCTGGGTCAACTACACACCCCACTGCATGGTGACTGCTGGGGCCCTAGAACTCCAGTTGCTAGTTAAGTCATGGAGGAAGGCCTGAGGTTACACATGACCAGGAAGTAAGGCTTAGCCCCTAACATTGTATATCCCCTCCCATGGAAATACCCTGTAAAGGACTGGGAGAACATTTGCTGTTTAGCAATTCCAAATCCCAGTTATTTTAAGATTTAAGCTTTTGATTCAGTGAGAGAAATGCATAGAAGAGTGATAGCCCTAAGAGAGAGAAACCTGGATTCATACCAAGCACAGGGAGCCAGCCATGTGGAGGAGCATGCAGGCCCTGAAGCATGGGGGTGGCCTGAAGGCCTCACCCCCAAAGGCGTGGGACAGCAAGGGCATACAATGTCAAAAAGAGGCAAGGAGTCCAAAACAGTTGGTCCCAGACCTTTAATGCACTTCCAAAGCGGAGTGGTTAATTATCCTGATTGGCAGGTGGGCATAGAGGTGTGGCCAGGTAGGGGCATGAGGTCACACAGGGGCGTGGTGAATATGTGGTCCTCCAGCTCACAAACCTAGCCAATTTTATTCTGTATGCCTGCCTACAACATTCACCTCTCTGGGAATCCATTCCCTTAATCCTAAGGGATATTGAGGGGCATAGAATTATCACATCTTCTATAGATGCTTCCTGGTTATGAGGGGTGTAGTGCAGGCCCTGCCTGTCCTGCGTCTGGAAGTCTCTATCTAAACTAACAAATTCGTTTTGTGAAATGAAGCAGTCTCTGTCTTTTTTAAACTAGCAAATAAAAATTGTATATCTTCAGGTGTACATTTTTAGCATATAAAATAGTAACCTGTTTTGAAGCATTTGAAGGAAAAAGTTTTTAAATTTGATGCAGTGCGCTTCATCAAGTTTTCCATTTTTGGTTGAGCTTTTGATTAAATAGCTAAGAATTGTTTCCCTTAAGCCAAGAGTAGAAAAATTTATTCCATTAATTCCCCTAAGAATCTTTTTAGATTGAAATCATTTTTGTGTGTCTAATCAATCTTGAGAATACAAAGTCATCTTTGTGCAGTAGGATATCTACTCTTTTCCTAGGATCATTTGCTAAAGACTTTTCTTTTTAAATTAAATTATTTTATATCTTTGTCAAAATCAACTTGCAATAAATGATTCTATTGAATATGAAAATCTGTTTGACTGATCTACATAAATTTATCTTTAATGCTAGTATCTCACATTTGATAAGTGTTACTTTATAATAATTTATATCAGTCTGAATTAATCACAACATTTTATTATGCCATGTAAAGATGAATTTGTATTTTTTGTTTCTGTTGCAAATCCATGTAAGTTTCCTGCAAGTTTTTCAAGTTCCAAAACTACATATGGAATTGGAAGGACTTGCACTGAATTTTCTGATCAACTTGTAGGGTTGTTGTATCCTTAACAGTAGTTAATATCACTGTCTAAACTGAAGCCAGAACTCTGATATAGGATGCTGGTATCATAGGCAGCAACTTAACAGACCACACGGCAAGCTGCATTGCCATGCTCTTGTCAGGCTTTGGTATCATGGTGCTATTGAGCTGATAGAATGAATTAGGCAGTCTAAGCTTTTCTATTCTTTGGAACATTTTTGTAAACTTGACTATTAAGTTTTCATTAAGTGTTAAAATTCACCAATTAAAACATTTGCCTTTGGGATTTTCTTTGTTGAAATCTTTTAATTAATATTTGTATTTACTTGTTAATTGAGAAAATATTTTCTGCCCATACAAGTTTCTAGGTATATTTTATTTCTTAAAAAATAAACCAAAAAATATTTTACACATTTGTTTTAGAGGCAGAGAGTGAGAGTGAGAGGCAATTTCCAATCTGTTGGTTCATTCCTCAATTCCTGTGAAGCCTGAGCTAAGAACACAATCCAAGTAAACTCAACAACTTGAGCCATAACTGAGGAGTTGGGAGCTGGACCTAGAATCAAATCCAGGTACCCCAAAGCAGGACATGGGCATTCTGTGTGGACACTTACTTGCTAGTCTAACTGCCTCCCCACCCCCATGCATTCAATTTCTTGAGTTTACTTTAGTAACTTGTGTCAATCACAATTTCTTCCTAATAGGTAACATTCCATCATAATGTATTTTTCAGGAAGTTGAACTGTAGAAACTGGAACCCTTAATAAAACATGAAGCTGTAGCCCACTAAAGAGTGACTCAAAAATTTCTGTGACAAGATAGAGATTATGCCTATAACTGAGGTTCTTAATATACATATTTATTGTGCAACCGAAGTGAGTTGAAAATAGATAAAAGTGCCACAGCTGCTATTTGTATTTGTGTTTAATATAGAGGCTACTGTGTTTATACCCTGTTTTCAATAATGTTTAAATAAGACATAAAAGTTACTTCAATGGCAGGAACTACAAAATACTAGTGTACATGAATATTATTATGAAGGAAACATGATGAATCAGTGTGCTTATCAGACAGCACACATAATGTGTTCAACACAGCTCCATGCCATGACACATTAATAGACATAATTTCTAACTGTTTAAGGAACCCAGTGATTCATTGAAAATAAGTTGATATATTTTTAATCATAATAAGTGCCATTACATGGCAATAAAATAAGCATTTTTGACACACAGTAAATAAATGGACACAGAAAACACATTATCACAAAGCTTGAATAATTAGTTGTAGAAATGACTGAAGGGGTAGCACTGTGGCATAGCAGGCTAAACCTTAGCTTGTGGTGTTCAGCATCCCACATGGGCACTCTTCCCTGTCCCAGCTGCTTCTCTTCTGATCCAACTTTCTGCTATGGCCTCGGGTATTAGCGGGTGATGGCACAGTCCTTGGACCCCTGCACCCATGTGGAAGACCTGGAAGAGGCTCCTGGCTCCTGGCTTTATATCTGCCCAGCTCCAGCCATTGTGGCCATTTGGGACATGAACCAGAGGATGGAAGATCTCTCTCTCTCTCTGCCCCTCTCGTTATCTGTAATTCTATTTCTAAAATAAATAAATAAATTAAAATTTTAAGACAACAATTAAGGAGTAGCATATTTGGTGAGAAGATACAGATTTAAAAAAACAATGATAAGAATAGTGTTAATGGAAAGATGTGCCCTTGAATGCATGATAACAGAAATTCAACAGAACATCTTTGTCTACGCATTCCAAAATAACAACAGAAACCATCAAATAAGTGTCACCAGCAACTACTATGTAGCCATGGGCAAAATTAATTGAAGGCTCATTTAATTACCTTCTGAATTATATGAAAAAATCCAAATTCAGATGATTTTTACTGTCAGAGAATTGCTGATAATGAACCATGGTAAACACAGATGAAAGACTTGAACTCAGGTAAATAATTCTGCCAATGCCAGCTTAGTGGTTTAGGAAAAAAATATCTAGGCTACATATAGTTACTATGCTCTGCTTAGAGTGTTATCATTTGAAAGATCTGAGAAAATATAGAATGTAATTCATATATCAATAAATAAGCACTTCCTAAATTGTTTTATAAAACAGAATATTGGGGTGTTTCAAATAAAGAATATGATATTTTAACAGGATTTTTATCTGTGTGCCAAAATAATCACATAAAATGTTTTCACCAACATGTATGTTGTTGATATTTGTGCTTTTTGAAAAAAAATGTTATCCAGTCTAAATCTTCAAGGCAGACAGACACAATGCTAAACAACTTAAAATGGCAAATAAACTTGGAAGGAGCACATGAAGACATCACAGTTATGGGAATGAACCAAGGGAGTGAGGCAGAAGAGCAATCAACCAAGAAACCAATGCTCCATTCAGATTTAGAGGACTGCAAAGTCATCAAAGACATGTGCCTTGTATAATATTGCTGCAGGTAAGTGAAATCAACAATAGAAATAAGGTGACTGAAGCCATCTCAGTTGTGACATACCCATTCATCAGAACAAAAACATCATTTATTTTGCACTCAGGAAAATAGATACCAGAATTTGTGTCTAAAGAGTTTCCAGTCATATAACTCCACATATAGGAATAACCCATGAAACATGCAAGCAAATAACAATGGGAGAAATAGGAAATAATGTGGAAAGAGCAAGAAACTATAATACTGGAAAGCCATACTTGGGAAAGTTCCAAATAAAAAATAAAGAAGTGAAAATATTATGAATAAAATTAATATAAAACATGGGAGAAACTGCACAGGGATGGTGAGAGAGCTGATGAACCGGGATATTGAGAACAGTGAATCCAGTGCAGGGATGCAAAATCATAGAAGATATGTCACAGATACATAAACAGGAAGTTTAGCTTGAGAAGGACTGAATCATCCAATTGTTTCTCTAGAACATTAAAAAAAACAAAGGCAATAATCCAAGAATGGGTAATTGATGACTATATTTGAAAAATCATATCCAAATCCTTCCATTATAAAATTCAGTATGCAAAAAAGACAAAAATGTAGAAATACACATAAAGAAATAAGTACATTTCATAACATCAAAGAAGAGGAAAATATTTTAAAGCAATAAGATAAAAATAGACATCACCCATATAAGTGAGACAAAAAATTTCAACAACTAGTATGGCAAAATAAAACAGAGACATCAAATTAACCATGCCAAGAGCAATTATTCAAGTAAGAGTGGATCCTTAACTAAAACATGTTTAATGAGCCATGGTGTATAAAACACTTTCAAAAATACACACTGAGTTGTGATTACCAATAGGAACTATTTTTTTTTGACAAGCAGCGTTAGACAGTGAGAGAGAGAGACAGAGAGAAAGGTCTTTTTTCCATTGGTTCGTTCCCCTAATGGCTGCTATGGCTGCCGATGCACTGATCCAAAACCAGGAGCCAGGTGCTTCCTCCTGGTCTCCCATGTGGGTGCAGGGGCCCAAGCACTTGGGCCATCCTACGCTTCCTTCCCGGGCCAGGGCAGAGAACTGGACTGGAAGAGGAGCAACCAGGACTAGTACCCAGCACCCCAAACAGGACTAGAACCCAGGGTGTTGGTGCCGCAGGCAGAGGATTAGCCTAGTGAGCCACAGCGCTGACCCACTAATAGGAGCTTTTTAAGTGTACATGTCAAGAAGAAGTAAATATTTTCTTACATTAAATAAAATAAAATAAGAAGAGACATTATATGTGTCAACCCTGGTTCACATTGAAGCTAAGAAAAAACATAATCCATGAAGCATCAAATTTAAAAGAATTTAGAGACAACAAAATAATTACACATTATATTTTTATCTGACAGAAAGTATCATTAGGCTTTTAAAACTGTGTATATGAAATATATGAAACTCGTTGCCCTATAAAGTAAAAAAGAAAATCTTATGCCATTGGATCACTTAAATGCTGTTTGAAGAACTTTTTTTTAAAAAAACTTATCCCATTAATAAATCAGTAGAAATTAATGGCTCTTACATAGTATATTTCTCAGAATATTGGTTATTCTTTTACTAGAACAGAAAAAGGTACCCTAATCCACTGTTGGTGTGAATACAAACTAATAAAACCACTGTGGAAGACAGTTTGGAGATAGCTCAGAAACCCGAGTAGGTCCCACGATATGACCCAGCCATCCCACTGGGAATTTACCCAAGGCAAATGAAATAAAAAATAAAAAATAAAAGAATTATCTGCGCCTCCATGCTTATTGCAGCTCAATTTGCAGCAGCTAAGGCATAAAATCAACCTAAATGCCCATTAATGGAAGACTGGAAAAGAAATTATGAGATATGTACTCTATGAAATACTCACAGTAGTTTAAAAAACGAAATCCAGGCATTTGCCTCAAAATGGATGAATCTGCAAAACATTATACTTAGTGAAATAATTCAATCCTGAAGGGACAAATACCATATGTTCTCCCCGATCTGTGATATCTGACAGATCACCTAAAAGGAAACCTGTAGAAACGAAATAGACACTATGAGAAGCAATGACTTGAACAGCGCTTGCCTTGACTGTTGAGGAACAGTTTATTATTTTATTTTTATTACTTTTGCTACTTAATTCCATCGGTTGAAATCTTTACTTAACATAGAATTAATCGTAGGTTTATATGTCAATTGAAAATATCTCCCATTAAAAATAAGAGTGGGAATAAGAGAGGGAGGAGTTGTACAGTTCATCACACATTCCCAAATACTTACCATTTGTGATAAAGCTAAAAATTTGTCATGGGACTCCAAATCCCCTTAAGCTGGTTGGTACTAATGCCATCTTGCATGCTAAAGTGATCATATTAATTTTGTAATTGATCATATAGATAGGATTAACTTTCAAAAGGATCACATAAATAATATCAGTGCCTGGTAATAACAATAGATAGAATTAAAAAGGAAAGAATGTTCCAACATGAGAAGCAGTCCACACAACAGACGCATAGAATGACAAATGCCCTAAAAAGCACTCTGGCCTCAGAATCAGCCCTTAAAGCATTCGGATCTGGCTAAAAAGCCCATGAGAGCATTTCAGGCCTGGAAAGCCAAGACATAGTGGCAAAAAATTCACATGAAGAATATCTGTGAATGATACCCCAGTGGAAAGAAGGGCCATCAAAACAGTATGTACTTTAATCTGAACAGAGGAGAGAACTTCCACTTTGCTTATGGCCCAGTCTAAACATTGACAGAGTTTGTGGATTCAAAAGGCTTCCATAACCTTGGCGTCTCATTCCAAGAGCCTCATGTGATCACTGACATCATAAATAAAATTGTTAATTGTTACATCAACAACAGGAGTCACTGTGTACTTACTCACCATGTAGAACCCCTGTCTTTTTTTTTTTTTTTGACAGGCAGAGTTAGACAGTGAGAGAGACACAGTGAGAAAGGTCTTCCTTTCGTTGGTTCACTCCCCAAATGGCTGCTACGGCCAGTGTGCTGAAGCCAGCACCCTGCGCTGATCCAAAGCCAGGAGCCAGGTGCTTACCCCTGGTCTCCATGTGGGTGCAGGGCCCAAGCACTTGGGCCATTCTCAACTGCCTTCCTGGGCCACGGCAGAGAGATGGACTGGAAGAGGAGCAACCGGGACAGAATCCAGCGCCCCAACTGGAACTAGAACCCGGGGTGCTGGCACTGCAGGCAGAGGATTAGCCAAGTGAGCCATGGCACCAGGCAAACCCCTGTCTTTAACGAGTTATACTATGAGAATCGACTGTAAAACTTGTTCACAAACAGTATCTTATACTTTGTGTATGTGTGTGTGGGTGCAAATTGTTGAAATCTTTATTTAGTATAGGTTTCAACTTCTGTATATAAAGCTAAATAAAATGAACTTTAATGAAAAATGGGATAGAAGAGGGATTAAGAGGTGGGATTGCAGTAGGGGTGGGAGGAAAGATGTACAGGAAAGAACCACTAAAGCTCTACCTATGAAGTTTGTATTCATTAAATTAAAGCATTAAAAAAAGAAAGAAAAATATCCCATTACTAAATCAGTAGAAATTAATGATGCTTACATTGCATATTTTTCAGAACATTGAGTATTCTTTTATCAGAACTGAGCAGCACCAGTGGACTGATTGTGGCATAAGCATTAAGTACAAACTTCTGGATACTCAGAAAGATTTGATCATATGTCCACAACACAGAGACTGAGATAGTCATGATGATGAGATTCAGGCAGTAGGTGAGCACAAAGGCACTCACCAGCAACAGAATAGTCTGGGTGACCCTTTTCTCTAGGGAGGATTTTGGAGAGAGGCTGGTGTTTTGAAGGTACTGACACCTCTTCTGATGCCTGGACAAGAGAATCACCATGTACACACTTGAGAACAGCATGACTCCTACTAGTAGGGCATCTCTGGATGTTGCCAAAATGAAAAATATCCTCCAAAAGATGAAATTCATGGGAGACAGTGAACAGTGTTTACCAATTCGGAGATCATTTTGGGTCACATTAGGAGGAGACACAACATGGAAGATTACAGGACTGCTAATGGACAAATTGAGAAACCAAAAGAAGATTAAAACATAGACAATACGATTTGTCAATTTATGTTTACATCTCACAAAATAGAAAGTGCTGGGGCTGATGGTGACAGCCTGGATGACACTCAGAATGCAGGTGAAACAGATGGAGAGATTCCTCATCACCCGGTTTGTGAAGAATAAGGCTTTACATATGAGTTCATTCCAAAAATTCACTGACTCAGCCAAGTCCATAAAATAAAAAGACATTGCTGTGAAGAGCATCACTTCATGGATAAGGGCCAAGTGACAGGTGATCAATTTTATGGGATGAGACCTGTGATCCCCGTGGAGTGTGAAGATGTGGAAGAGAAGGAGGGAAGAGTTGGCTGCTATCCCAATGCCAAGTTGGAATAAAAAACATCTGTTTATGATAGCATAAGTGGAATGAGAATTCATTTCAATGGCAGATAGAAAAACCTTTTTTTACCTGTAAGAAAGAATCATTCTTCACATCACCAATGTACTCTATCATCTTTATGTTAACCACTTGTGCATAATATTCCATTTTGATTTAGAATCTTATTGATTAATCCCCTGTATTGTCTTCTCCAACAAATAATTTATACATGTAAAACCCCAGTTCATCCCCACTGTGGCCTTGCAGGTTGCACACTATCTATATTCCTATAACATCTGGTTTCCATTTTAATAATTCATATATTTTTATTCTGTGTACAGTCACTTCTAGATAGCAAATAGCGATATGAATACAAAATTTCTCAATGATATTTGTATGATTAAATATTTGTAATTTTTGCAAGCAAGAAAAGAATCATCAAAACAAAAATTGAACAAATATATCTGGCTGTATCTGTCACATGCAGTCACTCTGTAACTTCTGGTCTCATTCGTTCTTTCACATTTTGGGACCCTTGGATTTGTATTGCTTCTAGTCCAGTTAACATCCCAGTTTCTAATAAGCATTTTAAAAATTTTGATGCTTTATGCAACCATATTTTTTGTTTATAATGAAGTAGCAAATACTCACAATATATGGTAATCCCCAGGTACATGGCTCTCACTATTGTTATTGTCTCAGACATTTCTTGTGTGAATGCTGATAATCTCAGTTGAAGATTCAGCACTACCGTAATGGAACAAACAAAATTTGTTTAGGAACAAATGTTAAAAATGCATTGTTGTTTATGTGTACAGCTCATGTTTGATAGTGTCCAGGGTAGAAACGCTATTAGAAAACTATAAAATATATCACAAGTACCTATAATTTTTAAAGGACAAACAAGCATGTTTGTCCTTTCATATTAATTCACATGTCCTAATTCATATTGTGAATTAGTTCCGTGTTTATGTGTTACTAGACCCAAAAATTGAATAAAATGGAGTAAAATTTCAACTTGGTTAAATGAGAAAATTTCATATACCAATAAATACATGATCTTACACATCTAAGTTTAGTTATGATACAGTGAGTTCTAAACACTGAGATTCTGACCTCAGAAATCTTGTAATGTGTGACTTACAACAATTCTGCTTCATCCCAGCATTGCCTTGCACACTCCATGCGATGAGCCATAGAAACAGACACCCAGATGAGTCTCCAGTGTGAGTCCATGTGAGGTGAGGCTCCCAACTGTGTTTATAGGGTAGTGGCATCAGCTCTTCTCCCTCCAGACCCATAAATGCCACATCATTTATAGAAACAGGACAGCCCTGTGCTTGGAACGATTATCAGCAAGAGTCACCAAAGGGAAAAGTGAAGTTTCCTGGTTCCAGAAGACAACCAATTAGTAACACCTGGGTTCCACAATTCTCCTTGTGTGGTCTCATTTCCCTGAGCTATAGGTATCTAGTTTGCTGGTTACTGTCCTTGTCAGCAGACTGAAGGAAAACAATAACATTCCCTTTGAAACAAGGAAAAACTACATCAGATTACTCAAGATATCCCCACTGTATTGAAAGACCCCTGGCTGGCTCCATACTTGTTTCCCTCTGATGCCAGGGTCTCAGCAAGATGATGCCATGCACGTGTGTGAATTAGGAAACTGTTTCCTCCTCAAAACATACTCTGAAAAAGTGATCATTCATCATGGTTCAAGATCCTGAGCCAGAGACCAGCACTAGATCCAGAATGCAGGTTGTATTTCCCTATTACCCTCCTAATTGAGCAGATTCATTTCTAGAGGACTGTGTACATATATATATATATATATATATATGCACACGCACATGTATATACATGTGTGTATATATATATATATATATATATGTATAAGTATATACACACACACACACACACACACACACACATTTTCAGTGGCAAATAGAGCATGGGGATTCACTGACCTGCTTATGTTAACTATTCAGATGTGGATGGTCAGGCTTCCATGGCAGTGCACTCTACGACCTCCCACAGTCATATCCACCAGTTCCACACAGAGGTTGTTCATTTCACACACTCAGATATAGATGAACAGAAGCATATCAACTAAAAAATTCCCACAACCTCCCCTTTTCATAATTCACCCTAAGTGAACTGTTACCCCAATTAGGGCTGCAACATTTTGACCCAGTTTGTTAATTCCCATTTTCGTCCAGTAAATTAATTGCATACCTTCTGATTTTAAAGTGGTGACATTTGTTTTCTTATTTTTTTTTTAAAGAACTTAGTTATCTTTTTGAGAAGAATGACAACAAAAAGATTTGGGTATATATAGACAGGTACACTGAGACAAGTGAAAGAGGTCCAATCTGCTGGTTCACTGTCAAAAAACTGTAATAACAGGAGTTACACTGACACAAAGATGGGAAGCAGAAACTCACTCCAGTTCTCCTATGTGAGTAGCAGAAACCCCATAACTTCAGCTATCGCCTTGCCTCCCAGGGTATGCATTTTCAAGACTCTGCAGTCAGGAGCTGGGACAAGTAATTAAACCCATGGCAGTTAAGTTTCAGAACTAGAAAAATTCACTCACTTTAAAGGTATAATTATATATTTATTTTATTAATTTGAGAGCCAGAGAGACAGAGATAGAGCAACCACTGATTCATTTCCCAAATGCCTGCCACAGCCAGGGTTTGGCAAGACCTGAGTCAGGAATGAGGGACGCAATCGAGGTTTACCCTGTGGGTGGCAGGACTCAAGTACTCTGGTCATCACCTACTGCCTCTCACAATGCACATTAATGGGAAGCTGGACTCAGGAGCAGAACTGGGACTCAGATCGGGCATTTGGAAATGGGAGGAGAAAGAAGGGAGAAAGAGAGAGAGAGAGAGATTCATGATTCATGTCTGGCATTAAAGGAATATGACTGGAAACAGTGGTGGAATAGGCACAGACATGACATGAGTGATGTTAAGTCTGCAAAGACAGCAGAAGACTTCCAAGAGTAGGAGTGCACATGAATTAAAGGTTAATTTGACCTGACAAAAAAGGAAGTAATTGATATTAGCATATAGAACTGTACACTGCTGTAACTCACAGACTGTTAAGTAGAAGAAACATGTAAAGATAATATCAAGGGGGCCGGCGTTGTGGTGCAGCGGGTTAACGCCCTGGCCTGAAGAGCCAGCATCGCATATGGACATCGGTTCTAGTCCTGGCTGCTCCACTTCCAATCCAGCTCTCTGCTATGGCCTGGGAAAGCAGTAGAAGATGGCCCAAGTCCTTGGGCCCCTGCACCCGCGTGGCAGACCTGGAAGAAGCTCCTGGCTCCTGGCTTCGGATCGGCGTAGCTCCGGCCCCTGCGGCCATCTAGGGAGTGAACCATCAGATGGAAGACCTCTCTCTCTGTCTCTACCTCTCTCTGTAACTCTGACTTTCAAGTAAATAAAAATAAATCTTTTAAAAAAGATAATATCAAGGCATGAACATTCTTTTTCAAAAGAAGTTCACAGAAACAATGTTGCATAAATGTTTTGGACAGCAGCCCTGTCCATAAATGCGAAGACTTTTGCTGTGCTCTCTTTCCAGTGCTAATTTTACCATCTAGAACTGATAATAAATACCAAATTCCATTACTACAACATGAAGCAACACACTTTCAAGTTTTCATTATAGAGTTGGCTACTGTGCTAAACACTACAAATTTTGATACAATTATGTATTTCCTTTATTTAAATATAATTAGCAAAATAAAAATCATAATGTATAATCAAATAATAAAAAAATGACTAGTACTCAACAAAAGGCTTCAATAACTTTCTTTATTTTGCCTTAATTTTCAGCTACCAATTCCAGTTCCCTAGAGATATTTTAATGCAAACATTATATATTATATCATTTAATTTATAGACATTTCAGTGCCTACTTCTAAAGGTTGAAGAAGTCTAATAAAATACAATAATCACACTTAAAACACAATTGCCTAATATCCTATAGTAACTGAGTCCCTGGGGCAAATGTTTGACCTACTGGATAAAACCAACTGTAATCTCTGCCTCCTATATCACAGTGCTTAGACATAAATCCCAGCTTCTTTCCTGATGCGAGCTCCCTGGGGAACACACTGGGAGGCAGCAGTGATGGGACAAGTACTTGGCTCCCTTTCACTCATGTTATAGATCTGGACTGAGTTCCTAGATCCTGAATCCAGACCTATTAAAGCCCCAGTCATTGTGGGTATATGGAAAGTAAACCAGTCAATGGAAGTGCTCGCTCTCACTCTCTCTCTCTCTCCCACAGTTCAATAAAATAATGTTTCCAAAAATTCAGTTTCAGCCACTTTAATCATTAATATTGTAGGAATCCCAAACTTCCAGAGATTCGGGATGACACATATTAATATTTTGCATGACATGCTTTTGTTTAGTTTCTAATTTTTTATTTATATAAGGTGAGCAAATTTCATGTTTTGTATATACTGATTTGAGCATCAGTTTATTTTGTAATATCCAGTTTAACCGTCTACTAAAAAAAGTACTGAACATGTAAGAAGTTGAAAAATCACTGTTCCTCAAGAGTATAGCCAAAAGCTATAAAAAAATCAAATCTCAAAATGTCAGTTTAACCCAGTACCATGTTTTTGTTACTTCCATGTAGTGTGCCTTCTAACCTTATATTATGATGTCTCACTTTTGTTGTTGTTGTTTAATTGATGTTTTAATATAAATTTTAGCAACATTTTTATAGATCTGAAAAGAATGTTGTTGGGATTGCATAGAATCTGTGAATTGATTTGGGTATTATGGATATTTTAATGATATTAATTCTTCCAATCTATAAGCATGGAAGATTCTTCCAGTTTTTATATCTTCTTATATTTCTTTCTTTCATATTTTGTAATTTTCTTCATAGAGATTTTTCACCTGCTTGGTTAAATTAATTCCATGGCATTTAAATGTTTTGTAGCTTTTGTGAAGGGTACTGATCTTACAAGTTTTTTTCTCAGCCATGGCATTGTCTGGGCATCCAAAGTCTATTATTTTTTGTGGGTTAGTGTTATATCCTGTAAATTCACCAAACTCTCTTACGAGTTCTGATAGTCTATTAGTGTAATCTTTTGTTTTCACTATACATAGGATCATGTCATCTGCAAATGGGGATACTTTGACTTCCTCCTTTCCAATTGTATCCCTTTGAATCCCGTTTCTTGCCTAGTAGCTCTGGCTAAAGCTTTCAGAACTGCACTGAATAGCAGTGGGGAAAGTGGAATCCTTTTGTGGTTCTGTATATTAGTGGAAATGCTTCCCACTTTTTCTTCCATTCAAGATGATGCCAGCTGTAGGTTTGTCCTCTATTGCCTTGAGTGTGTTAATAAATTTTCCTTCTATTTTGCACTTGCTTACAGTTTTTAACATGAAATGTTGTATTTTATTAGCTTTTTTCTCTGTATCTATTGACATAGTTGGCTTTTAGTCTTCAATTTGTTAATGTGACATATCATGGATTGCTGATTTGTGAATGCTGAACCATTCCAGCATATCAGAGATAAATCACACTTGATCCAAAAGAATATCTTTCTGATGTATTGTTGGATTTGATTAGCATTTATTTAATAAATGTAAATTTCCAAGGTACAGCTTTTGGATTACAGTGGCTTTTTCCATCCATAACTTCCCTCCCACCTGTAACCATCCCATCTCCAACTCCCTCTCCAATCCCATTCACATCAAGATTCATTTTCAATTATCTTAATAAAAAAGATAAATTTAGTATACATTAAGTAAAGATTTCAACAGTTTGCACCCACACAGAAACACAAAGCATAAAGTACTGTTTGAGTACTAGATATAGCATTATTTCACATTGTACAACACATTAAGGACAGAGATCCTACATGGGGAGTAAGTGTACAGTGACACCTGTTGTTGACTTAACAATTTGACACTCTTGTTTGTGGCATCAGAAATCACCCTAGGCTCTTCTCATGAGTTGCCAAGTTTATGGAAGCCTATTAAGTTTGCCAACTCTGATCTTATTTAGACAAGGTCATAGTCAAAGTGGAAGTTCTCTTCTCCCATTAGAGAGAAAGGCACCTCATTTTTGGATGGCCCATTCTTTCTGCTGGGATCTCACTCACAGAGATCGTTCATTTAGGTCTTCTTTTTCTTTTTTTTTGACAGAGTGTCTTGGCTTTCCATGCCTGAAATACTCTCATGGGCTCTTCAGCCAGATCCAAATGCCTTAAGGGCTGATTCTGAGGCCAGAGTGCTGTTTAGGACATCTACCCTTCTACGAGTCTGCTGTGTCTCCCACTTCCCATGTTGGATCATTCTCTCCCTTTTTAATTCTATCAGTTAGTATTAGCAGACACTAGTCTTGTTTACGTGATCCCTTTGACTCTTAATCCTATCATTTTGATCAATTCTGAACTGAAACTGATCACTTGGACTAGTGAGATGGCATTGGTACATGCCATCTTGATGGGATTGATTTGGAATTCCCCCGGCACATTTCTAACTCTACCGTTTGGGGCAAGTCCGATTGAGCATGTCCCAAACTGTACATCTCCTCCCTCTTTTATTCCCACTCTTATATATAACAGGGATTGTTGCAGTTGATTTCGCAACAATGTTGCAGTGAATCCATTTCTGAGAGGAGCAGCCTGGTGGGGGCAAGGGGCGCGGAGTCAACACACAGACCCTGGGAGTCGGGTGAAAGCAGGCTTGAGGCGAGCAGCCCGCAGACTCGTTTATTACAGTCAGTACAACATCTTATATAGCCAAGACCAGCCAATCTGGTCAAGGGGCGGTCTATGCCCCAACCAATCACAGCCTGTTCCCAGGCAGTTTCCAAAGCCATCCAATCACAGCCTGTTACCAGGCAGTTTCCAATCCATCCAATCATAGCCTGTTGCCAGGCAGTTTCCAATCCATCCAATCACAGCCTGTTGCCAGGCAGTTTCAAATCCATCCAATCACAGCCTGTTGCCAGGCAGTTTCCAAAGCCATCCAATCATAGCCTGTTCCCAGGCAGTTTCCAATCCATCCAATCACAGCCTGTTCCCAGGCAGATTCCAATCCATCCAATCACAGCCTGTTGCCAGGCAGTTTCCAATCTATCCAATCACAGCCTGTTGCCAGGCAGGCTCCATTGCCAGGTGGGTTTCAAAGCCGTTCCTGAGTAACTGACGCTCACTTGCCAGCGGCCACCTTGGCATGGCTTTCTCATTCCACCACAAGGGATCACTTTGCAGTTAAATTTAAACACCTAAGAATAATTGTGTGTTAATTACAGAGGTCAACCAATAGTATTAAGTAGAACAGAAAAAATACTAAAAGGGATGAAGTATTAAGAGGTCATCAACAGGCAGGACAAAGGCTAATCAAGTCATTGTTTCTGATAGTGTTCATTTCACTTCAACAGGTGTCCCTTTTGATGCTCGGTTCGTTGTCACCAATCAGGGAGAACATATGATATTTGTCTCTTTGGGACTGGCTTATTTCACTCAGCATGATGTGTTCCAGATCCCTCCATTTTGTTGCAAATGACCAAATTTCATTGCTTTTTTACTGCTGTACAGTATTCGGTAGAGTACATATACCATAATTTCTTTATGCAGTCTAGTCTTGATGGACATTTATGTTGATTCCAGGTCTTAGCTATTGTGAATTGAGCTTCAATAAACATTAAGGTGCAGACCGTTTTTTGTTTTCTAATTTAATTTCCTTTGGGTAAATTCCAAGGAGTGGGGTGGCTGGGTTGTATGGTAGGGTTATATTCAGGTTTCTGAGGAATCTCCAGACTGACTTCCATAGTGGCTTCACCAGTTTGCATTCCCACCAACAGTGGGTTAGTGTCCCCTTTTCCCCACATCCTCTCCAGCATCTGTTGTTGGTAGATTTCTGAATGTGAGCCATTCCAACTCGGGTGAGGTGAAACCTCATTGTGGTTTTGATTTGCATTTCCCTGATGGCTAGTGATCCTCAACATTTTTTCATGTGTCTGTTGGCCATTTGGATTTCCTCTTTGGAAAAATGTCCTTTGAGGTCGTTGGCCCATCTCTTAAGTGGGTTGTTTGTTTTGTTGTTGTGGAGTTTCTTGATCTCTTTGTAGATTCTGGTTATTAATTCTTTATCTGCTGCAAAGTTTGCAAATATTTTTCCCATTCTGTTGGTTGCCTCTTCACTTTCCTGACTGTTTCTTTTGCAGTACAGAAACTTCTCAATTTCATGCAATCCCAATAGTTAATTTTGGCTTTGACTGCCTGTGCCTCTGGAGTCTTTTCCAAGATGTCTTTGCCTGTGCCTATATCTTGCAGGGTTTCTTCAATGTTCTCTAATAATTTGATGGTGTTGGGTCGTAGATTTACATCTTTAATCCTTGTTGAGTGGATTTTTGTATAAGGTGTAAGGTAGGGGTCTTGCTTCATGATTCCGCACGTGGAAATCCAGTTTTCCCAGCACCATTGATTGAATAGACTGTCATTACTGCAGGAATTGGTTTTAGATCCTTGACCAAATATAAGTTGGCGGTAGATGTTTGGATTGATTTCTGGTGTTTCTATTCTGTTCCATTGGTCTGTCCGTCTGTTTCTGTACCATTACCATGCAGTTTTGATTTCTAACTGCACTGTAGTATGTCCTGAAATCTGGTGTTGTGATGCCTCCGGCTTTGTTTTTGTTGTACAAGACTGCTTTAGCTTTCCGAGGTCTCCTGTGCCTCCATATGACACAATATAAGCACCAATAATATAGGATATATGGTGTTGAATTCTTTGTCCCTATGTCTTGAAGACTGAAACTATAAACATTCACTCTTAAATAAATTATTTGTTAGTTTCTATCAAGCACAGAAATATTAAAAATCCAGGAGAAAATTTGTATTTCATATAGTAATCAAGTACTTGTTTGGAGGCACCCTTCTTTCAAAACATTGCCACAGTATCCTAGAATGCAAATGAGGTCAATATTAGAATGCAAATTGAGGACAATAAAGAAAATGAAATATGATTGACAACTAAGATGAAGTGAAAACCAGAATTCTGATTGAAGGTCCAGATAAAAATCTCTTACTCTAGCTAAGACAAAGTGTGTTTTTTATCTGCTAATGGGAGACATTGTTGACAAAGTGCATCTCAAACATATTAAGGGGAAAATATTGATTGCTAATTACCGAAATATTGCAGAAAATGAACTGGAACACTATAATGAGAATAGTGGCTTTTGCTAGGAGTCTTCCATTGGAGACAGAGAGATTGGACTCACTACTAGTATAGTAGGGGTAAATGGGAAATTACAGTCAAGGAGTGAGGTAAGAGTTTGTGGAAACTACTAAAGGAAACACCAGAAGTAAGGAGGATTCTGTATAAAACACCCTACCAAGATTCTTGCTGAGGACTGACTAGGGTTATCAAACCTCATTGTAGGGGTTGTGGAGGATGAGGAATCTCATTAGATATTGAGAGTGATCATATATCAAGAACTCTTCTTGGAAATGGACATATTTGAAATCTCTGCTATTTCAATTTTATAGGAAAATGACTGAGTGAATCTAGAAGCCCATTCATGAGGCTGACTGAAGTTTGTCAACCAAAGAATTTTTGTCAAATACAGTTAAATCATGAGACAAGAATGATTCTTTGAAAATAAGATGTGGCAAGGTGACATGTACCAATGCCAACTTACTAGACAAAGTGATCAGTTTAAGTTCATAATTGATCATGATGATAGGGTTAAGTGTCAAAGGGACCACATAAACAACACTAGAGTCTGCTAATACTAACCGATAGAATTAAAAAGAAGAGAATCATCCAATATGGGAAGCAGGATACATAGCAGACTCATAGAATGGCAGATGTCCTAAACAGCACTATGGCTTCAGAATCAGCCCTTAAAGCATTTGGATATGGCTGAAGAGCCCATGAAATTTTCTCAGGCATGGAAAGCCAAGACACTGTGGTAATAAAATGACCTAAATGAAAGATCTCTGTGAGTGAGATCCCAGCAGAAAGAATGGGCCATCAAAGAATGAGGTACCTTTCTCTGAAGGGAGGAGAGAAATTTCACTTTAACTATGACCCTGTCGGAATATCCACAGGGACCAGATTTCAGTCATTGACTACCTTCAATTCCTCTCAGGTGTGTGGAATTATTTCCATTCTGAATTTTAAAAAAAGGGGAGAGCGAGAGAGAGTGAGAGAGAGAGAAGATTTACCACTCCTAAACTGAGTGTGCCACCTTTGGCACACCCCTAACCCTGAAGAACCAAACAAGGCTCTCTGGCCACACCCATCACAAGCCTCTAAGGATCCATCAGAAGCAGACAATCAATTTAATCTAGACTCCTAGTATAATGAGAAAAACCACTACAGAGAAGAAACCTAAGAATATCTCCACAATGCCAAGCAACAAATGCAGAAAACGAGGAGACAAGAACAAGGAAGACATTATGACACCCCCAAATGAACAAGACACCCCAATTCAAGATTATGAAGATGATGTAATAGAAGAAATTCAAGAAATGGATCTCAAAAAATTTATAAGAAAATTAAGAAGTTCTCAAAAACAAATTCTTGAACTACAGAAATCCTTAATGGACAGGATAGAAAAATCTCTCTCATGAAAAGGAAACCTTAAAGAGGAACCAAAATGAAATGCAGAAATTAGTAGAACATGAAATTGTGATAGTGATGAGAAATCAAAATGATTTGAAGAATTCAATAACTCAAATGACAAACTCATTAGAAAGCCTTAAAAACAGAGTAATGAAACAGAAGAGAGAATATCAGACCCAGAAGACAGAGCACAGGAAAGTATAGAGTCAAACCAAAGAAAAGAAGAGGAAATTAGAAATCTAAAAAATATTGTTGGGAATCTACAGGGTACTATTAAAAAACACAACATTCAGGTTCTAGGAGTTCCTGAAGGCATGGAGAGGGAGAAAGGATTAGAAGGCCTTTTTAGTGAGATACTAGCAGAGAAATTCCCAGGTTTGGAGAAGGACAGAAACATCCTAGCACAGGAAGCTCATAGAATAACTAATAAACATGACCAAAAGAGATCTTCACCACGACACGTTGTAATCAAACTCACCACAGTGAAACATAAAGAAAAGATTCTAAAATGTGCAAGAGAGAAACATCCGATTACTCCCAGAGGATCTCCAATTAGAATCAGAGAAGATTTCTCATCAGAAACCCTACAGGCTAGGAGGGAATGGTGAGACGTAGCCCAGGTGCTAAGAGAGAAAAACTGCCAGCCCAGAATATTATATCCTGCAAAGCTCTCATTTGTGAATGAAGGTGAAATAAAGACCTTTCATAGCAAACAGAAATTGAAAGAAATTGTTGCCACTTGTCCAGTCATGCAAAAGATGATTAAAGATGTGTTACACGCAGAAACACAGAAACATGGCCATCAATATGAATTACAGTAAAGGAAGAAAACCTACCAGGAAAAGTCCATAGGAAGCTCAAAGTATATACTAGAAAATATCTAGAAAATATCACCAGAAATCAATCCAAACATCTACCGCCAACTTATATTTGGTCAAGGATCTAAAACCAATTCCTGCAGTAATGACAGTCTATTCAATCAATGGTGCTGGGAAAACTGGATTTCCACATGCGGAATCATGAAGCAAGACCCCTACCTTACACCTTATACAAAAATCCACTCAACAAGGATTAAAGATGTAAATCTACGACCCAACACCATCAAATTATTAGAGAACATTGAAGAAACCCTGCAAGATATAGGCACAGGCAAAGACATCTTGGAAAAGACTCCAGAGGCACAGGCAGTCAAAGCCAAAATTAACTATTGGGATTGCATGAAATTGAGAAGTTTCTGTACTGCAAAAGAAACAGTCAGGAAAGTGAAGAGGCAACCAACAGAATGGGAAAAATATTTGCAAACTTTGCAGCAGATAAAGAATTAATAACCAGAATCTACAAAGAGATCAAGAAACTCCACAACAACAAAACAAACAACCCACTTAAGAGATGGGCCAACGACCTCAAAGGACATTTTTCCAAAGAGGAAATCCAAATGGCCAACAGACACATGAAAAAATGTTGAGGATCACTAGCCATCAGGGAAATGCAAATCAAAACCACAATGAGGTTTCACCTCACCCGAGTTGGAATGGCTCACATTCAGAAATCTACCAACAACAGATGCTGGAGAGGATGTGGGGAAAAGGGGACACTAACCCACTGTTGGTGGGAATGCAAACTGGTGAAGCCACTATGGAAGTCAGTCTGGAGATTCCTCAGAAACCTGAATATAACCCTACCATACAACCCAGCCACCCCACTCCTTGGAATTTACCCAAAGGAAATTAAATTAGAAAACAAAAAACGGTCTGCACCTTAATGTTTATTGAAGCTCAATTCACAATAGCTAAGACCTGGAATCAACATAAATGTCCATCAAGACTAGACTGCATAAAGAAATTATGGTATATGTACTCTACCGAATACTGTACAGCAGTAAAAAAGCAATGAAATTTGGTCATTTGCAACAAAATGGAGGGATCTGGAACACATCATGCTGAGTGAAATAAGCCAGTCCCAAAGAGACAAATATCATATGTTCTCCCTGATTGGTGACAACGAACCGAGCATCAAAAGGGACACCTGTTGAAGTGAAATGAACACTATCAGAAACAATGACTTGATTAGCCTTTGTCCTGCCTGTTGATGACCTCTTAATACTTCATCCCTTTTAGTATTTTTTCTGTTCTACTTAATACTATTGGTTGACCTCTGTAATTAACACACAATTATTCTTAGGTGTTTAAATTTAACTGCAAAGTGATCCCTTGTGGTGGAATGAGAAAGCCATGCCAAGGTGGCCGCTGGCAAGTGAGCGTCAGTTACTCAGGAACGGCTTTGAAACCCACCTGGCAATGGAGCCTGCCTGGCAACAGGCTGTGATTGGATAGATTGGAAACTGCCTGGCAACAGGCTGTGATTGGATGGATTGGAATCTGCCTGGGAACAGGCTGTGATTGGATGGATTGGAAACTGCCTGGGAACAGGCTATGATTGGATGGCTTTGGAAACTGCCTGGCAACAGGCTGTGATTGGATGGATTTGAAACTGCCTGGCAACAGGCTGTGATTGGATGGATTGGAAACTGCCTGGCAACAGGCTATGATTGGATGGATTGGAAACTGCCTGGTAACAGGCTGTGATTGGATGGCTTTGGAAACTGCCTGGGAACAGGCTGTGATTGGTTGGGGCATAGACCGCCCCTTGACCAGATTGGCTGGTCTTGGCTATATAAGATGTTGTACTGACTGTAATAAACGAGTCTGCGGGCTGCTCGCCTCAAGCCTGCTTTCACCCGACTCCCAGGGTCTGTGTGTTGACTCCGCGCCCCTTGCCCCCACCAGGCTGCTCCTCTCAGAAATGGATTCACTGCAACATTGTTGCGAAATCAACTGCAACAATCCCTGTTATATATAAGAGTGGGAATAAAAGAGGGAGGAGATGTACAGTTTGGGACATGCTCAATCGGACT
The DNA here is from genome assembly GCA_949820135.1 of Sylvilagus floridanus. Taxonomy (NCBI): domain Eukaryota; kingdom Metazoa; phylum Chordata; class Mammalia; order Lagomorpha; family Leporidae; genus Sylvilagus; species Sylvilagus floridanus. Next base: position 23,961,185 of record OX463234.1, on the reverse strand, counting down.
TGCCCCAAACGGTAGAGTTAGAAATGTGCCGGGGGAATTCCAAATCAATCCCATCAAGATGGCATGTACCAATGCCATCTCACTAGTCCAAGTGATCAGTTTCAGTTCAGAATTGATCAAAATGATAGGATTAAGAGTCAAAGGGATCACGTAAACAAGACTAGTGTCTGCTAATACTAACTGATAGAATTAAAAAGGGAGAGAATGATCCAACATGGGAAGTGGGAGACACAGCAGACTCGTAGAAGGGTAGATGTCCTAAACAGCACTCTGGCCTCAGAATCAGCCCTTAAGGCATTTGGATCTGGCTGAAGAGCCCATGAGAGTATTTCAGGCATGGAAAGCCAAGACACTCTGTCAAAAAAAAAGAAAAAGAAGACCTAAATGAACGATCTCTGTGAGTGAGATCCCAGCAGAAAGAATGGGCCATCCAAAAATGAGGTGCCTTTCTCTCTAATGGGAGAAGAGAACTTCCACTTTGACTATGACCTTGTCTAAATAAGATCAGAGTTGGCAAACTTAATAGGCTTCCATAAACTTGGCAACTCATGAGAAGAGCCTAGGGTGATTTCTGATGCCACAAACAAGAGTGTCAAATTGTTAAGTCAACAACAGGTGTCACTGTACACTTACTCCCCATGTAGGATCTCTGTCCTTAATGTGTTGTACAATGTGAAATAATGCTATATCTAGTACTCAAACAGTACTTTATGCTTTGTGTTTCTGTGTGGGTGCAAACTGTTGAAATCTTTACTTAATGTATACTAAATTTATCTTTTTTATTAAGATAATTGAAAATGAATCTTGATGTGAATGGGATTGGAGAGGGAGTTGGAGATGGGATGGTTACAGGTGGGAGGGAAGTTATGGATGGAAAAAGCCACTGTAATCCAAAAGCTGTACCTTGGAAATTTACATTTATTAAATAAATGCTAATCAAATCCAACAATACATCAGAAAGATATTCTTTTGGATCAAGTGTGATTTATCTCTGATATGCTGGAATGGTTCAGCATTCACAAATCAGCAATCCATGATATGTCACATTAACAAATTGAAGACTAAAAGCCAACTATGTCAATAGATACAGAGAAAAAAGCTAATAAAATACAACATTTCATGTTAAAAACTGTAAGCAAGTGCAAAATAGAAGGAAAATTTATTAACACACTCAAGGCAATAGAGGACAAACCTACAGCTGGCATCATCTTGAATGGAAGAAAAAGTGGGAAGCATTTCCACTAATATACAGAACCACAAAAGGATTCCACTTTCCCCACTGCTATTCAGTGCAGTTCTGAAAGCTTTAGCCAGAGCTACTAGGCAAGAAACGGGATTCAAAGGGATACAATTGGAAAGGAGGAAGTCAAAGTATCCCCATTTGCAGATGACATGATCCTATGTATAGTGAAAACAAAAGATTACACTAATAGACTATCAGAACTCGTAAGAGAGTTTGGTGAATTTACAGGATATAACACTAACCCACAAAAAATAATAGACTTTGGATGCCCAGACAATGCCATGGCTGAGAAAAAAACTTGTAAGATCAGTACCCTTCACAAAAGCTACAAAACATTTAAATGCCATGGAATTAATTTAACCAAGCAGGTGAAAAATCTCTATGAAGAAAATTACAAAATATGAAAGAAAGAAATATAAGAAGATATAAAAACTGGAAGAATCTTCCATGCTTATAGATTGGAAGAATTAATATCATTAAAATATCCATAATACCCAAATCAATTCACAGATTCTATGCAATCCCAACAACATTCTTTTCAGATCTATAAAAATGTTGCTAAAATTTATATTAAAACATCAATTAAACAACAACAACAAAAGTGAGACATCATAATATAAGGTTAGAAGGCACACTACATGGAAGTAACAAAAACATGGTACTGGGTTAAACTGACATTTTGAGATTTGATTTTTTTATAGCTTTTGGCTATACTCTTGAGGAACAGTGATTTTTCAACTTCTTACATGTTCAGTACTTTTTTTAGTAGACGGTTAAACTGGATATTACAAAATAAACTGATGCTCAAATCAGTATATACAAAACATGAAATTTGCTCACCTTATATAAATAAAAAATTAGAAACTAAACAAAAGCATGTCATGCAAAATATTAATATGTGTCATCCCGAATCTCTGGAAGTTTGGGATTCCTACAATATTAATGATTAAAGTGGCTGAAACTGAATTTTTGGAAACATTATTTTATTGAACTGTGGGAGAGAGAGAGAGAGTGAGAGCGAGCACTTCCATTGACTGGTTTACTTTCCATATACCCACAATGACTGGGGCTTTAATAGGTCTGGATTCAGGATCTAGGAACTCAGTCCAGATCTATAACATGAGTGAAAGGGAGCCAAGTACTTGTCCCATCACTGCTGCCTCCCAGTGTGTTCCCCAGGGAGCTCGCATCAGGAAAGAAGCTGGGATTTATGTCTAAGCACTGTGATATAGGAGGCAGAGATTACAGTTGGTTTTATCCAGTAGGTCAAACATTTGCCCCAGGGACTCAGTTACTATAGGATATTAGGCAATTGTGTTTTAAGTGTGATTATTGTATTTTATTAGACTTCTTCAACCTTTAGAAGTAGGCACTGAAATGTCTATAAATTAAATGATATAATATATAATGTTTGCATTAAAATATCTCTAGGGAACTGGAATTGGTAGCTGAAAATTAAGGCAAAATAAAGAAAGTTATTGAAGCCTTTTGTTGAGTACTAGTCATTTTTTTATTATTTGATTATACATTATGATTTTTATTTTGCTAATTATATTTAAATAAAGGAAATACATAATTGTATCAAAATTTGTAGTGTTTAGCACAGTAGCCAACTCTATAATGAAAACTTGAAAGTGTGTTGCTTCATGTTGTAGTAATGGAATTTGGTATTTATTATCAGTTCTAGATGGTAAAATTAGCACTGGAAAGAGAGCACAGCAAAAGTCTTCGCATTTATGGACAGGGCTGCTGTCCAAAACATTTATGCAACATTGTTTCTGTGAACTTCTTTTGAAAAAGAATGTTCATGCCTTGATATTATCTTTTTTAAAAGATTTATTTTTATTTACTTGAAAGTCAGAGTTACAGAGAGAGGTAGAGACAGAGAGAGAGGTCTTCCATCTGATGGTTCACTCCCTAGATGGCCGCAGGGGCCGGAGCTACGCCGATCCGAAGCCAGGAGCCAGGAGCTTCTTCCAGGTCTGCCACGCGGGTGCAGGGGCCCAAGGACTTGGGCCATCTTCTACTGCTTTCCCAGGCCATAGCAGAGAGCTGGATTGGAAGTGGAGCAGCCAGGACTAGAACCGATGTCCATATGCGATGCTGGCTCTTCAGGCCAGGGCGTTAACCCGCTGCACCACAACGCCGGCCCCCTTGATATTATCTTTACATGTTTCTTCTACTTAACAGTCTGTGAGTTACAGCAGTGTACAGTTCTATATGCTAATATCAATTACTTCCTTTTTTGTCAGGTCAAATTAACCTTTAATTCATGTGCACTCCTACTCTTGGAAGTCTTCTGCTGTCTTTGCAGACTTAACATCACTCATGTCATGTCTGTGCCTATTCCACCACTGTTTCCAGTCATATTCCTTTAATGCCAGACATGAATCATGAATCTCTCTCTCTCTCTCTTTCTCCCTTCTTTCTCCTCCCATTTCCAAATGCCCGATCTGAGTCCCAGTTCTGCTCCTGAGTCCAGCTTCCCATTAATGTGCATTGTGAGAGGCAGTAGGTGATGACCAGAGTACTTGAGTCCTGCCACCCACAGGGTAAACCTCGATTGCGTCCCTCATTCCTGACTCAGGTCTTGCCAAACCCTGGCTGTGGCAGGCATTTGGGAAATGAATCAGTGGTTGCTCTATCTCTGTCTCTCTGGCTCTCAAATTAATAAAATAAATATATAATTATACCTTTAAAGTGAGTGAATTTTTCTAGTTCTGAAACTTAACTGCCATGGGTTTAATTACTTGTCCCAGCTCCTGACTGCAGAGTCTTGAAAATGCATACCCTGGGAGGCAAGGCGATAGCTGAAGTTATGGGGTTTCTGCTACTCACATAGGAGAACTGGAGTGAGTTTCTGCTTCCCATCTTTGTGTCAGTGTAACTCCTGTTATTACAGTTTTTTGACAGTGAACCAGCAGATTGGACCTCTTTCACTTGTCTCAGTGTACCTGTCTATATATACCCAAATCTTTTTGTTGTCATTCTTCTCAAAAAGATAACTAAGTTCTTTAAAAAAAAAATAAGAAAACAAATGTCACCACTTTAAAATCAGAAGGTATGCAATTAATTTACTGGACGAAAATGGGAATTAACAAACTGGGTCAAAATGTTGCAGCCCTAATTGGGGTAACAGTTCACTTAGGGTGAATTATGAAAAGGGGAGGTTGTGGGAATTTTTTAGTTGATATGCTTCTGTTCATCTATATCTGAGTGTGTGAAATGAACAACCTCTGTGTGGAACTGGTGGATATGACTGTGGGAGGTCGTAGAGTGCACTGCCATGGAAGCCTGACCATCCACATCTGAATAGTTAACATAAGCAGGTCAGTGAATCCCCATGCTCTATTTGCCACTGAAAATGTGTGTGTGTGTGTGTGTGTGTGTGTGTATATACTTATACATATATATATATATATATATATACACACATGTATATACATGTGCGTGTGCATATATATATATATATATATGTACACAGTCCTCTAGAAATGAATCTGCTCAATTAGGAGGGTAATAGGGAAATACAACCTGCATTCTGGATCTAGTGCTGGTCTCTGGCTCAGGATCTTGAACCATGATGAATGATCACTTTTTCAGAGTATGTTTTGAGGAGGAAACAGTTTCCTAATTCACACACGTGCATGGCATCATCTTGCTGAGACCCTGGCATCAGAGGGAAACAAGTATGGAGCCAGCCAGGGGTCTTTCAATACAGTGGGGATATCTTGAGTAATCTGATGTAGTTTTTCCTTGTTTCAAAGGGAATGTTATTGTTTTCCTTCAGTCTGCTGACAAGGACAGTAACCAGCAAACTAGATACCTATAGCTCAGGGAAATGAGACCACACAAGGAGAATTGTGGAACCCAGGTGTTACTAATTGGTTGTCTTCTGGAACCAGGAAACTTCACTTTTCCCTTTGGTGACTCTTGCTGATAATCGTTCCAAGCACAGGGCTGTCCTGTTTCTATAAATGATGTGGCATTTATGGGTCTGGAGGGAGAAGAGCTGATGCCACTACCCTATAAACACAGTTGGGAGCCTCACCTCACATGGACTCACACTGGAGACTCATCTGGGTGTCTGTTTCTATGGCTCATCGCATGGAGTGTGCAAGGCAATGCTGGGATGAAGCAGAATTGTTGTAAGTCACACATTACAAGATTTCTGAGGTCAGAATCTCAGTGTTTAGAACTCACTGTATCATAACTAAACTTAGATGTGTAAGATCATGTATTTATTGGTATATGAAATTTTCTCATTTAACCAAGTTGAAATTTTACTCCATTTTATTCAATTTTTGGGTCTAGTAACACATAAACACGGAACTAATTCACAATATGAATTAGGACATGTGAATTAATATGAAAGGACAAACATGCTTGTTTGTCCTTTAAAAATTATAGGTACTTGTGATATATTTTATAGTTTTCTAATAGCGTTTCTACCCTGGACACTATCAAACATGAGCTGTACACATAAACAACAATGCATTTTTAACATTTGTTCCTAAACAAATTTTGTTTGTTCCATTACGGTAGTGCTGAATCTTCAACTGAGATTATCAGCATTCACACAAGAAATGTCTGAGACAATAACAATAGTGAGAGCCATGTACCTGGGGATTACCATATATTGTGAGTATTTGCTACTTCATTATAAACAAAAAATATGGTTGCATAAAGCATCAAAATTTTTAAAATGCTTATTAGAAACTGGGATGTTAACTGGACTAGAAGCAATACAAATCCAAGGGTCCCAAAATGTGAAAGAACGAATGAGACCAGAAGTTACAGAGTGACTGCATGTGACAGATACAGCCAGATATATTTGTTCAATTTTTGTTTTGATGATTCTTTTCTTGCTTGCAAAAATTACAAATATTTAATCATACAAATATCATTGAGAAATTTTGTATTCATATCGCTATTTGCTATCTAGAAGTGACTGTACACAGAATAAAAATATATGAATTATTAAAATGGAAACCAGATGTTATAGGAATATAGATAGTGTGCAACCTGCAAGGCCACAGTGGGGATGAACTGGGGTTTTACATGTATAAATTATTTGTTGGAGAAGACAATACAGGGGATTAATCAATAAGATTCTAAATCAAAATGGAATATTATGCACAAGTGGTTAACATAAAGATGATAGAGTACATTGGTGATGTGAAGAATGATTCTTTCTTACAGGTAAAAAAAGGTTTTTCTATCTGCCATTGAAATGAATTCTCATTCCACTTATGCTATCATAAACAGATGTTTTTTATTCCAACTTGGCATTGGGATAGCAGCCAACTCTTCCCTCCTTCTCTTCCACATCTTCACACTCCACGGGGATCACAGGTCTCATCCCATAAAATTGATCACCTGTCACTTGGCCCTTATCCATGAAGTGATGCTCTTCACAGCAATGTCTTTTTATTTTATGGACTTGGCTGAGTCAGTGAATTTTTGGAATGAACTCATATGTAAAGCCTTATTCTTCACAAACCGGGTGATGAGGAATCTCTCCATCTGTTTCACCTGCATTCTGAGTGTCATCCAGGCTGTCACCATCAGCCCCAGCACTTTCTATTTTGTGAGATGTAAACATAAATTGACAAATCGTATTGTCTATGTTTTAATCTTCTTTTGGTTTCTCAATTTGTCCATTAGCAGTCCTGTAATCTTCCATGTTGTGTCTCCTCCTAATGTGACCCAAAATGATCTCCGAATTGGTAAACACTGTTCACTGTCTCCCATGAATTTCATCTTTTGGAGGATATTTTTCATTTTGGCAACATCCAGAGATGCCCTACTAGTAGGAGTCATGCTGTTCTCAAGTGTGTACATGGTGATTCTCTTGTCCAGGCATCAGAAGAGGTGTCAGTACCTTCAAAACACCAGCCTCTCTCCAAAATCCTCCCTAGAGAAAAGGGTCACCCAGACTATTCTGTTGCTGGTGAGTGCCTTTGTGCTCACCTACTGCCTGAATCTCATCATCATGACTATCTCAGTCTCTGTGTTGTGGACATATGATCAAATCTTTCTGAGTATCCAGAAGTTTGTACTTAATGCTTATGCCACAATCAGTCCACTGGTGCTGCTCAGTTCTGATAAAAGAATACTCAATGTTCTGAAAAATATGCAATGTAAGCATCATTAATTTCTACTGATTTAGTAATGGGATATTTTTCTTTCTTTTTTTAATGCTTTAATTTAATGAATACAAACTTCATAGGTAGAGCTTTAGTGGTTCTTTCCTGTACATCTTTCCTCCCACCCCTACTGCAATCCCACCTCTTAATCCCTCTTCTATCCCATTTTTCATTAAAGTTCATTTTATTTAGCTTTATATACAGAAGTTGAAACCTATACTAAATAAAGATTTCAACAATTTGCACCCACACACACATACACAAAGTATAAGATACTGTTTGTGAACAAGTTTTACAGTCGATTCTCATAGTATAACTCGTTAAAGACAGGGGTTTGCCTGGTGCCATGGCTCACTTGGCTAATCCTCTGCCTGCAGTGCCAGCACCCCGGGTTCTAGTTCCAGTTGGGGCGCTGGATTCTGTCCCGGTTGCTCCTCTTCCAGTCCATCTCTCTGCCGTGGCCCAGGAAGGCAGTTGAGAATGGCCCAAGTGCTTGGGCCCTGCACCCACATGGAGACCAGGGGTAAACACCTGGCTCCTGGCTTTGGATCAGCGCAGGGTGCTGGCTTCAGCACACTGGCCGTAGCAGCCATTTGGGGAGTGAACCAACGAAAGGAAGACCTTTCTCACTGTGTCTCTCTCACTGTCTAACTCTGCCTGTCAAAAAAAAAAAAAAAAAAAGACAGGGGTTCTACATGGTGAGTAAGTACACAGTGACTCCTGTTGTTGATGTAACAATTAACAATTTTATTTATGATGTCAGTGATCACATGAGGCTCTTGGAATGAGACGCCAAGGTTATGGAAGCCTTTTGAATCCACAAACTCTGTCAATGTTTAGACTGGGCCATAAGCAAAGTGGAAGTTCTCTCCTCTGTTCAGATTAAAGTACATACTGTTTTGATGGCCCTTCTTTCCACTGGGGTATCATTCACAGATATTCTTCATGTGAATTTTTTGCCACTATGTCTTGGCTTTCCAGGCCTGAAATGCTCTCATGGGCTTTTTAGCCAGATCCGAATGCTTTAAGGGCTGATTCTGAGGCCAGAGTGCTTTTTAGGGCATTTGTCATTCTATGCGTCTGTTGTGTGGACTGCTTCTCATGTTGGAACATTCTTTCCTTTTTAATTCTATCTATTGTTATTACCAGGCACTGATATTATTTATGTGATCCTTTTGAAAGTTAATCCTATCTATATGATCAATTACAAAATTAATATGATCACTTTAGCATGCAAGATGGCATTAGTACCAACCAGCTTAAGGGGATTTGGAGTCCCATGACAAATTTTTAGCTTTATCACAAATGGTAAGTATTTGGGAATGTGTGATGAACTGTACAACTCCTCCCTCTCTTATTCCCACTCTTATTTTTAATGGGAGATATTTTCAATTGACATATAAACCTACGATTAATTCTATGTTAAGTAAAGATTTCAACCGATGGAATTAAGTAGCAAAAGTAATAAAAATAAAATAATAAACTGTTCCTCAACAGTCAAGGCAAGCGCTGTTCAAGTCATTGCTTCTCATAGTGTCTATTTCGTTTCTACAGGTTTCCTTTTAGGTGATCTGTCAGATATCACAGATCGGGGAGAACATATGGTATTTGTCCCTTCAGGATTGAATTATTTCACTAAGTATAATGTTTTGCAGATTCATCCATTTTGAGGCAAATGCCTGGATTTCGTTTTTTAAACTACTGTGAGTATTTCATAGAGTACATATCTCATAATTTCTTTTCCAGTCTTCCATTAATGGGCATTTAGGTTGATTTTATGCCTTAGCTGCTGCAAATTGAGCTGCAATAAGCATGGAGGCGCAGATAATTCTTTTATTTTTTATTTTTTATTTCATTTGCCTTGGGTAAATTCCCAGTGGGATGGCTGGGTCATATCGTGGGACCTACTCGGGTTTCTGAGCTATCTCCAAACTGTCTTCCACAGTGGTTTTATTAGTTTGTATTCACACCAACAGTGGATTAGGGTACCTTTTTCTGTTCTAGTAAAAGAATAACCAATATTCTGAGAAATATACTATGTAAGAGCCATTAATTTCTACTGATTTATTAATGGGATAAGTTTTTTTAAAAAAAAGTTCTTCAAACAGCATTTAAGTGATCCAATGGCATAAGATTTTCTTTTTTACTTTATAGGGCAACGAGTTTCATATATTTCATATACACAGTTTTAAAAGCCTAATGATACTTTCTGTCAGATAAAAATATAATGTGTAATTATTTTGTTGTCTCTAAATTCTTTTAAATTTGATGCTTCATGGATTATGTTTTTTCTTAGCTTCAATGTGAACCAGGGTTGACACATATAATGTCTCTTCTTATTTTATTTTATTTAATGTAAGAAAATATTTACTTCTTCTTGACATGTACGCTTAAAAAGCTCCTATTAGTGGGTCAGCGCTGTGGCTCACTAGGCTAATCCTCTGCCTGCGGCACCAACACCCTGGGTTCTAGTCCTGTTTGGGGTGCTGGGTACTAGTCCTGGTTGCTCCTCTTCCAGTCCAGTTCTCTGCCCTGGCCCGGGAAGGAAGCGTAGGATGGCCCAAGTGCTTGGGCCCCTGCACCCACATGGGAGACCAGGAGGAAGCACCTGGCTCCTGGTTTTGGATCAGTGCATCGGCAGCCATAGCAGCCATTAGGGGAACGAACCAATGGAAAAAAGACCTTTCTCTCTGTCTCTCTCTCTCACTGTCTAACGCTGCTTGTCAAAAAAAAATAGTTCCTATTGGTAATCACAACTCAGTGTGTATTTTTGAAAGTGTTTTATACACCATGGCTCATTAAACATGTTTTAGTTAAGGATCCACTCTTACTTGAATAATTGCTCTTGGCATGGTTAATTTGATGTCTCTGTTTTATTTTGCCATACTAGTTGTTGAAATTTTTTGTCTCACTTATATGGGTGATGTCTATTTTTATCTTATTGCTTTAAAATATTTTCCTCTTCTTTGATGTTATGAAATGTACTTATTTCTTTATGTGTATTTCTACATTTTTGTCTTTTTTGCATACTGAATTTTATAATGGAAGGATTTGGATATGATTTTTCAAATATAGTCATCAATTACCCATTCTTGGATTATTGCCTTTGTTTTTTTTAATGTTCTAGAGAAACAATTGGATGATTCAGTCCTTCTCAAGCTAAACTTCCTGTTTATGTATCTGTGACATATCTTCTATGATTTTGCATCCCTGCACTGGATTCACTGTTCTCAATATCCCGGTTCATCAGCTCTCTCACCATCCCTGTGCAGTTTCTCCCATGTTTTATATTAATTTTATTCATAATATTTTCACTTCTTTATTTTTTATTTGGAACTTTCCCAAGTATGGCTTTCCAGTATTATAGTTTCTTGCTCTTTCCACATTATTTCCTATTTCTCCCATTGTTATTTGCTTGCATGTTTCATGGGTTATTCCTATATGTGGAGTTATATGACTGGAAACTCTTTAGACACAAATTCTGGTATCTATTTTCCTGAGTGCAAAATAAATGATGTTTTTGTTCTGATGAATGGGTATGTCACAACTGAGATGGCTTCAGTCACCTTATTTCTATTGTTGATTTCACTTACCTGCAGCAATATTATACAAGGCACATGTCTTTGATGACTTTGCAGTCCTCTAAATCTGAATGGAGCATTGGTTTCTTGGTTGATTGCTCTTCTGCCTCACTCCCTTGGTTCATTCCCATAACTGTGATGTCTTCATGTGCTCCTTCCAAGTTTATTTGCCATTTTAAGTTGTTTAGCATTGTGTCTGTCTGCCTTGAAGATTTAGACTGGATAACATTTTTTTTTTCAAAAAGCACAAATATCAACAACATACATGTTGGTGAAAACATTTTATGTGATTATTTTGGCACACAGATAAAAATCCTGTTAAAATATCATATTCTTTATTTGAAACACCCCAATATTCTGTTTTATAAAACAATTTAGGAAGTGCTTATTTATTGATATATGAATTACATTCTATATTTTCTCAGATCTTTCAAATGATAACACTCTAAGCAGAGCATAGTAACTATATGTAGCCTAGATATTTTTTTCCTAAACCACTAAGCTGGCATTGGCAGAATTATTTACCTGAGTTCAAGTCTTTCATCTGTGTTTACCATGGTTCATTATCAGCAATTCTCTGACAGTAAAAATCATCTGAATTTGGATTTTTTCATATAATTCAGAAGGTAATTAAATGAGCCTTCAATTAATTTTGCCCATGGCTACATAGTAGTTGCTGGTGACACTTATTTGATGGTTTCTGTTGTTATTTTGGAATGCGTAGACAAAGATGTTCTGTTGAATTTCTGTTATCATGCATTCAAGGGCACATCTTTCCATTAACACTATTCTTATCATTGTTTTTTTAAATCTGTATCTTCTCACCAAATATGCTACTCCTTAATTGTTGTCTTAAAATTTTAATTTATTTATTTATTTTAGAAATAGAATTACAGATAACGAGAGGGGCAGAGAGAGAGAGAGATCTTCCATCCTCTGGTTCATGTCCCAAATGGCCACAATGGCTGGAGCTGGGCAGATATAAAGCCAGGAGCCAGGAGCCTCTTCCAGGTCTTCCACATGGGTGCAGGGGTCCAAGGACTGTGCCATCACCCGCTAATACCCGAGGCCATAGCAGAAAGTTGGATCAGAAGAGAAGCAGCTGGGACAGGGAAGAGTGCCCATGTGGGATGCTGAACACCACAAGCTAAGGTTTAGCCTGCTATGCCACAGTGCTACCCCTTCAGTCATTTCTACAACTAATTATTCAAGCTTTGTGATAATGTGTTTTCTGTGTCCATTTATTTACTGTGTGTCAAAAATGCTTATTTTATTGCCATGTAATGGCACTTATTATGATTAAAAATATATCAACTTATTTTCAATGAATCACTGGGTTCCTTAAACAGTTAGAAATTATGTCTATTAATGTGTCATGGCATGGAGCTGTGTTGAACACATTATGTGTGCTGTCTGATAAGCACACTGATTCATCATGTTTCCTTCATAATAATATTCATGTACACTAGTATTTTGTAGTTCCTGCCATTGAAGTAACTTTTATGTCTTATTTAAATATTATTGAAAACAGGGTATAAACACAGTAGCCTCTATATTAAACACAAATACAAACAGCAGCTGTGGCGCTTTTATTTATTTTCAACTCACTTGGGTTGCACAATAAATATGTATATTAAGAACCTCAGTTATAGGCATAATCTCTATCTTGTCACAGAAATTTTTGAGTCACTCTTTAGTGGGCTACAGCTTCATGTTTTATTAAGGGTTCCAGTTTCTACAGTTCAACTTCCTGAAAAATACATTATGATGGAATGTTACCTATTAGGAAGAAATTGTGATTGACACAAGTTACTAAAGTAAACTCAAGAAATTGAATGCATGGGGGGGGAGGCAGTTAGACTAGCAAGTAAGTGTCCACACAGAATGCCCATGTCCTGCTTTGGGGTACCTGGATTTGATTCTAGGTCCAGCTCCCAACTCCTCAGTTATGGCTCAAGTTGTTGAGTTTACTTGGATTGTGTTCTTAGCTCAGGCTTCACAGGAATTGAGGAATGAACCAACAGATTGGAAATTGCCTCTCACTCTCACTCTCTGCCTCTAAAACAAATGTGTAAAATATTTTTTGGTTTATTTTTTAAGAAATAAAATATACCTAGAAACTTGTATGGGCAGAAAATATTTTCTCAATTAACAAGTAAATACAAATATTAATTAAAAGATTTCAACAAAGAAAATCCCAAAGGCAAATGTTTTAATTGGTGAATTTTAACACTTAATGAAAACTTAATAGTCAAGTTTACAAAAATGTACCAAAGAATAGAAAAGCTTAGACTGCCTAATTCATTCTATCAGCTCAATAGCACCATGATACCAAAGCCTGACAAGAGCATGGCAATGCAGCTTGTCGTGTGGTCTGTTAAGTTGCTGCCTATGATACCAGCATCCTATATCAGAGTTCTGGCTTCAGTTTAGACAGTGATATTAACTACTGTTAAGGATACAACAACCCTACAAGTTGATCAGAAAATTCAGTGCAAGTCCTTCCAATTCCATATGTAGTTTTGGAACTTGAAAAACTTGCAGGAAACTTACATGGATTTGCAACAGAAACAAAGAATACAAATTAATCTTTACATGGCATAATAAAATGTTGTGATTAATTCAGACTGATATAAATTATTATAAAGTAACACTTATCCAATGTGAGATACTAGCATTAAAGATAAATTTATGTAGATCAGTGAAACAGATTTTCATATTCAATAGAATCATTTATTGCAAGTTGATTTTGACAAAAGATATGAAATAATTTAATTTAAAAAGAAAAGTCTTTAGCCAATGATCCTAGGAAAAGAGTAGATATACTACTGCACAAAGATGACTTTGGATTCTCAAAATTGAGAGAAGATATGGGAGGTTTGCTGGTGGCAGGGAAGTTATGGGGGGGGGGGAGCCATTGTAATCCATAACCTATACTTTGGAAATTTAAATTTATTAAATAAGAGTGAAAAAAAGGAGAGGAAATCATTTACAAATTTAAAAAAAAGAGCCTAACATCATAAATAAGAGTGTCAATTGTTAAATCAACAACGGGAGTCACTGTGCACTTACTCCCCATGTAGTGTTGTACTACACGAATTAATGGTAAAATTAGTACTAAAACAGTACTTTATACTTAGAGCATCTTTGTAGGTGCAAACTGTTGGAATCTACTTAATATATACTAAGTTGATCTTCTTTATATAAAAATAATTGAAAATGGATCTTCGTGAAAAATGGAAGAGGTAGTGGGAGATGGGATGGTTGCAGGTAGGAGGGAGGTTATGGGGTGAAAAAGCTGCTATAATCCAATAGTTGTACTTTGGAAATTTATATTTATTAAATAAAATTTAAAATTAGGAAATAACACTTACTCAATAAAATGATAATGAAATGTATCATTAAATTCTATTTGCAAATATGGTTTATTTAAGAGAATAGAAGATAGGAGAAGAGATATAACTGTGTGCACATGACAATTAGGTAACCATTTTGCACATCAGTTATATCACACATAAATCTAGAAACCTATACTGGGTTCCACATGATCAGTGAATCACAATATTTTTTTTTTTTAAGGACAGAGATCCTACATGATATATTTTTTTTAAAAATTGATTAATTTTCTAGGCAATTTCCAATTTAACACCAAGATTTTTTTTCATTTTTAATTATCTATATACAGAAGATTGATTCAGTATATACTAAGTAAAGATTTCATCAGTTTGCACCCACACAGAAACACAAAGTGTAAAATACTGTTTCAGTGCTGGTTATAGCATTACTTCACATTGGACAACACATTAAGGACAGATCCCACATGAGACGTAAGTACACAGTGACTCCTGATGTTGATTTAACAATTTGACACTCTTGTTTATGGCATCAGTAATCTCCCTAGGCTCTAGTCATGAGTTGCCAAGGCTATGGAATCCTTTAGGGTTCGCCGACTTCAATCTTATTCCGACAGGGTCATAGTCAAAGTGGAAGTTCTCTCCTCCCTTCAGAGAAAGGTACCTCCTTCTTTGATGGCCCCATTCGTTCCACTGGGATCTCACTCACAGAGATCTTTCATTTAGGTCTTCTTTTTTTTTCCAGAGTGTCTTGGCTTTCCATGCCTAGAGTATTCTCATGGGCTCTTGAGCCAGATCTTAATGCTTTAAGGGCTGATTCTGAGGCCAGAGTGCTATTTAGGACATCTGCCATTCTATGAGTCTGCTGTGTATCTCGCTTCCCATGTTGGATCATTCTCTCCCTTTTTGATTCTATCAGTTAGTATCAGCAGACACTAGTCTTGTATGTGTCATCCCTTTGACTCTTAGACCTATCAGTGTGATCAATTGTGAACTGAAATTGATCACTTGGACTAGTGAGATGGCCTTGGTACATGCCACCTTGATGGGATTGTATTGGAATTCCCTGGCCTGTTTCTAACTCCATCATTTGGGGCAAGTCCGATTGAGCAGGTCCCAAATTGTGCATCTCCTCCCTCTCTTATTCCCACTCTTATATTTCACAGGGATCACTTTTCAGTTAAAATTTAAACACCTAAGAATAATTGTTTGTTAATTACAGAGTTCAACCAATAGTACTAAAATAAAAAAATTACTAAAATGGATAAAGTATTACATTGTACAACAACAGTCAGCACAAGAGCTGATCAAGTTACTGTTTCTCATAGTGTCCATTTCACTTCAACAGGTTTTCCCTTTGGTGCTCAATTAGTTGTCACCGATCAGGAAAACATATAATATTTGTCCCTTTGGGACTGGCTTAATTCACGCAGAATGATGTTTTCCAGATTCCTCCATCTTATTGCAAATGACCGGATTTCATTGTTTTTGACTGTTGTATAGTATTCTATAGAGTACATGTCCCATAATTTCTTTATCCAAATGTATGCTTTGAATTCCCTGTGATCTTTTGCTGTGAGGTTCCCTTCGTTTATCTTCTTTCATGTTGATGGCCGTGTTTCTGTGTGTAACACATCTTTAAGTATTTTTTGCAGGGCTGGACGAGTGGCAACAAATTCTTTCAATTTCTGTTTGTTATGAAAGGTCTTTATTTCACCTTCATTCACAAATGAGAGCTTGGCAGGATATAATATTCTGGGCTGGCAGTTTTTCTCTCTAAGTACCTGGGCTATGTCTCGCCATTCCCTTCTAGCTTGTAGGGTTTCTGATGAGAAGTCTGCCGTGAGTCTAATTGGAGATCCCCTGAGAGTAATTTGACGTTTCTCTCTTGCACATTTTAGGATCTTTACTTTCTGTTTCACTGTGGTGAGTTTAATTACAACGTGTCGTGGTGAGGATCTCTTTTGGTTGTTTCCTAGGGGTTCTATGAGCTTCCTGTACTAGGATGTCTCTGTCCTTCTCCAAAACTGGGAAATTTTCTGCTATTATCTCACTAAAAAGGCATTCTAATCCTTTCTCCCTCTCCATGCCTTCAGGAACTCCTAGAACTCGAATGTTGGGTTTTTTAATAGTATCCTGTAGATTCCCAACAATATTTTTTAGATTTCTAATTTCCTCTTCTTTTCTTTGGTTTGACTGTATAGTTTCCTGTGCTCTGTCTTCTAAGTCCGATATTCTCTCTTCTGCCTCACCCATTCTGTTTGTAAGGCTCTCTAATGTGTTTTTCATTTGATCTATTGAATTCTTCACTTCATTATGATTTCTCGTCACTATCACAGTTTCATGTTCTACTAGTTGTTTCATTTCAGCTTGATTTCTCCTTAATATTTCATTTTCACGAGAGAGATTTTCTACCTTGTCCATTAAGGATTTCTGTAGTTCAAGAATTTGTTTTTGAGTACTTCTTAGTGTTCTTATCAATTTTTTGAGATCTGCTTCTTGCATTTCTTCTATCTCATCATCTTCGTAATCTTGAATTGGGGTGTCTTTTTCATTTGGGGATGCCATAGTGTCTTCCTTGTTCTTATTACCTCGGTTTTTGCGTTTGTTGTTTGGCATATTGGTTTCTTCACTGTGGTGTTTTTTTCTTGTTATACTATGACTCTAGATTAAGTGGACTGTCTGCTTTTGATGGAGCCTTAGAGGCTTGAGGTGGGTGTGGCCTGAGAGCTCTGTTTGGTTCCTCAGGGTTGAGGGTGTGTCAAAGGAGACACTCCCAGGTTAGGTTTGGTAAATCTCTGTTACTTTTTTTTTTTTTTTTGGTTCAAAAGGGAAGTAATTCCACACAGCTGAATGGAATTGGGGGTGGTTAGCAGGCGAATGATATACCCACAGGAGCCAGAGTTCGGAAGCTCTTTCCCAAGGACCAGAGAAGGAATCTTTGCGGCCCTTTGTGTGGGCTGAGATTCTCCTGTAGTCTCCCACTGGGCTGCCAAGGCTACTGAACTGTAGCGTCTCTGGAGAGTACTCACATGAATTCGTGATTTCTGTGAGTTCTCTCCCCCACCATCTCTTTTTTCACAGTCTCAGTTCATTAGCACCACACATTCATTAGGTTCTAATCTCCTGTTATTTCAGCCCTCCCACCCAGAGTCAGGTTTTTCTGCTAGGCTCGGGCCGGTGCCGACCCGAGGTCGCCCTGCTTATGACGTATTCCAAAATGGTGCCTGCTCTTTGTCTTGCTCACCTTTGAGAGGTGAGTGGAGAGAGAGAAGCTCGTGTCCGTACGGGTCACTTTTTTTTTTTTCCCTCTCTCTCTCTCTCTTCTAGTTAGCCTGGTGAACTTTTCCCTCCAGGGTTTCAAGCCTTGTTCGCTCTAGGCTCCCTTTTCCGCTTCCCTCCTGGTATCTCGGGCTATTGAGGTTCTGCTCACCCCGCGTTCCAGCGCTGGTATGTTGAATCTGCTGCTGGTGTCCCAAACTGCGGGCTCCCACGCTCTCCACGCAGGTCCACTGTGAATCTCCAGTTCCGGAAGGGTTTTCTCTGCTGTTTCTTCCCCTACTCTTCCTTGAACCTGCAGTATCTCCACTTTTATTAAACTGTCTCTCCCCAGACTATCGGTGTGCTCCCTTCCTATTCCGCCATCTTGTGAATCACAATATTTTAAGCACTACCATCAGCATCACTAAAAATCATAAACTATATCAGTGTACATTTTATCCCAGTTAAAATGGCTTTAAATAAGTTATATTTATGAACCTTCTTAAAATATCTGTTTATTTATAAGGCAGAGTTACAGAGAGAGAGGGAGAGACCAAGAAATTTCTTCCATCTTGTAGTTCACTCTACAAATAACCATAATTTCTAGGAATGGTCATGCTGAAGCCAGGAGCAGACTGAATATATCTTTCTTTTTGTGTGCCTCTCCCTCACTCTCTGTCATGCTGCCTTACAAATAAATAAATAAATAAATAGATAAATAAATAAATCTTTTTAAAAAGAATTTTTAGTAGCATGATAGTCTCTACTTTGCAATTCCTTGAATGAAAAGAAACGGTAGTCTGTAATATTATGAAACTTTATGTTCATGTGTAATAGCATGAGATACTGATGTTCATGTGCAATCCTAGTTAAACTAAATAGAGTCTAATACTTTTTATTTATATAAAGTGAACTAATTTTGTATACATGGATTTCAGAGCATTGTGATACTTCCCACCCCACAATGGCCCTCATCTCCCTCCTCCTCCCTTTCTTTTATCTAAGTAGAAAGTATTTGTCTATATAAAGTGAGGTGTGACTCAATAGTTCCATTACTGATTGAGAACCAATTGAGAAAGCAAAAATCTTTCTGAAAAAGGTTGATTTTGAATTTTATAATTAATACTTTGAAAAAAGCCACTTCTGTAATCTAAAATATGCGTATGAATTCAGCTTCAGTTACTTAGGATACATGGACATTTGTTATCTTTCTTATACTTCAAAGGATTGAGGCTGACCCAGAGAATACCAACCAGAGTAAAAAGTGAGGCCACTCTGGCTTGGGAATAAATCCATGATTTGGAGAAAAGTGTGATCCTGCTGCCTCCTGGAACAAAGGACCTCAATTGGAGCCCACAAGGACACACTAAGTTCCTGGGAAGGAAACACAGCCTACTGAGATGTTCTGGGGAATAAGAAAGGGCTTTCGAAAGTCTCCACATATCTCCAGAAATCTAGAATGCCCAGGATGGGGCACGTGTTCAACATTCTATGCAAAGGTTATGCTTCTACATCTGCCTGATTTTTATTATATATAAACTGAAACAAAATAAAAAAAAACAGCATTACAAACTGATTGGCTCGGTGGCATAGGGATGACTTGTCACAAAGACAGATTACAGCTGTGTTATAGCAGTGGTTTTCTTCCAGACAATTAAGGTTTCAAGTCAAGAGACAGCAACCAAACTAATGTAACCAGGGTATCAGTGCTCCCTTAACAAAGAATAGAGCCCTATAAAATGGAATAGAATAATCACTTAACTGACATTTATAACTTAAGTGAACAGCAACAACAAACACGACATTGGGGGGAGAAGATGATGTCAAGTCGCCACATTATAATGATATGAGTATCCAAACTCCAACAAAACAATTCTGATCTATGCTAAGAAATAAGAAAAATAAGTGCTACTCAGCTAAAAGAAAAATCAATTAGATGAAATTGCCTCTGAGGCAACACAGAATTCATACTTATAAAGAGTTAAAGGAAGCTATGGATGAAAAGAAAACAAGTAGAAAATAGTTCACCTAATAGATTATACAAATAATAAACCTGCATTTTAAAATGAACCACATGGAAATTCTGGAGCATCAAAGTGTAAGAACTGAAATTTTAAAAATTAATACATAGGCTTAAAAGCACATCTGAGGGACTGGAACTGTGGTGCATCAGATAAAGCCACTGGCTGCAGTGCTGGCATCCATATGGGTGCTGGTTCAAGTCCTGGCTTTTCCGATTGCAATCTAGCTTCCTGCAATGTGCCTGGGAAAGGGGAGATGTCTTTAGTGGCTGTGTCTTGGACCCATTTTGGGAGACTTAGAACAAGCTCCTGACCTCTGGTTTTATTTAAGCCAATCTGCAGCTACTGTGGCCACTTTTAAAAAAAGATTTTATTTATTTATTTGAGAGGTATAGTTACAGACAGTGAGAGGAAGAGCCAGAGAGAAAAGTTTTCCTTCCATTGGTTCACTCCCCAGATGGCCGCAACAGCCAGAGTTGCGCAGATCTGAAGCCAGGAGCCAGGTGTCTCTTCCTGGTCTTCCATGTGGGTGCAGGAGCCCAAGCATTTGGGCCATCTTCTGTTTTCCCAGGCCATAGCAAAGAGCTGGATTGGAAGACGAGCAGCTGGGACTAGAACTGGTGCCCACATGGGATACCTATGCTGCAGTTGGAGGATTAACGTACTGTGCCAGGTGCCGGCCCCTACTGCGGCCATTTTTTGAATGAACCAGCAGGTAGAAGATTCTCTCTCCCTCTCCTTTCCTCTCTCTCTCTCTCTTTCTTTTTGTGAAATTCTGCCTCTAAAATTAATAAACAAGTATGTTTTAAAAAGAAAAAATAGTGAATTTAAATTAGATAATGAAGTAAGTTATGAAAGTTATGGAAAAAATGAGAAATGAAATTTTAGACTCCCTAGAAAACTCATGTCACCAAGAACGTTTTAAAAGTTCAAGGCATTGGATGCTTGTTTGTAGCAAAAAATTCAGCCCTTAGATTGTTACCTTAACAGCTGAAAGCAGAAGGTCTCCAATGGTCTAATGTCAAGGCCCTCTGTAAGAATTTTAAGCTTTTACAACATGATGGGACTGCATCCACACCTCTGTTTTTCATGGAGTAGGAAGGAGACTAAACACTTATTCTCTCCTAGGTTCTAGATCATAATGCAATGACTAGAACCAGACACCTGACTTTGGAGTATCAGGAATCCAGACAAAATCCCATAAAAACATGGTTGCAATTGAAATGTAGAATTAAATATGAGTTATGAGCATCCAAACTAACACATACAATTTAATCAAAGATCTGGTAAAATAACAAAATGTGCCAAAAGTATACTGGAAGATAATCAAAATGATACCATACAAAAATAAATTAAATGCAAATAATAAACGAGGAAGTGAGGAACAAAGCCCATATAAGACATCAAATCAACCAGACAAAAAGTAAAATAACTTGAGTGATCTATATTGCAGTAGTAACTTTTTTTAACTTTTATTTAATGAATATAATTTCCAAAGTACAGCTTATGGATTACAATGGCTTCCCCCCCCCATAATTTCCCTACCACCCGCAACCCTGCCCTTTCTCACTCCTTCTCCCCTTTGATTCACATCAAGATTCCTTTTCATTTCTCTTATACATAGAAGATCAGTTTAGTATATATTATGTAAAGATTTCAACAGTTTGCACCCACATAGAAACACAAAGTGAAAAATACTATTTGAATACTAGTTATAGCATTAAATCACAATGTACAGCACATTAAAGACCGAGATGCTACATGAGGAGTAAGTGCACAGTGATTCCTGTTGTTGACATAACAATTTGACACTCTTGTTTATGGCCTCAGTAATCTCTCTAGGCTCCAGACATGAATTGTCAAGGCTATGGAAGCCTTTTGAGTTCACCGACTCTTATCATATTTAGACAAGGTCATAGTCAAAGTGGAAGTTCTCTCCTCCCTTCAGAGAAAGGCACCTCCTTCTTTGATAACCCGTTCTTTCCACTGGGATCTCACTCGTGGAGAGCTTTCATTTAATTCATTTTTTTTTTTTTTTGACAGAGTGTCTTGGCTTTCCATGCCTGAAATACTCTCATGGGCTTTTCAGCCGGATCTGAATGCCCTAAGGGCTGATTCTGAGGCCAGACTGCTGTTTAGGACATCTGCCATTCTATGAGTCTGCTGTGTATCCCGCTTGCCTTGTTGGATCGTTCTCTCCCTTTTTTATTCTATCGGTTAGTATTTTCAGACACTAGTCTTGTTTATGTGATCCCTTTGACTCTTAGACCTATCAGTGTGATCAATTGTGAACTGAAATTGATCACTTGGACTAGTGAAATGGCCTTGGTACATGCCTCCTTGATGTGATTGAATTGGAATCCCCTGGCATGAAGCAAGACCCCTACCTTACACCTTATACAAAAATCTACTCGACATAGATTAAAGACCTACATCTACAGCCCAACACCATCAAATCATTAGAGAACACTGGAGAAACACTGCAAGATATTGGGACTGGCAAGACTTCCTGGAAAAGACCCTGGAGGTGCAGGCAGTCAAAGCCAAAATTAACTATTGGGATTGCATCAAATTGAGAAGTTTCTGTCCTTCAAAAGAAACAGTCAGGAGGGAGAGTGGCAAGATGGCGGAATAGGAGGGAGCACACCGATAGTCTGGGGAGAGACAGTTTAATAAAAGTGGAGATACTGCAGGTTCAAGGAAGAGTAGGGGAAGAAACAGCAGAGGAAACCCTTCCAGAACTGGTGATTCACAGTGGACCTGCGTGGAGAGCGTGGGAGCCCGCAGTTTGGGACACCAGCAGCAGATTCAACACACCAGCGCTGGAACGCGAGGTGAGCCGAACCTCAATAGCCCGATATACCAGCAGGGAAGCGGAAAAGGGAGCCTAGAGCGAACAAGGCTTAAACCCAGCGGGGAAAAGTTCACCAGGCTAACTAGAAGAGAGAGAGAGGGAAAAAAAAATTGACCCATACGGACAAGAGTTTCTCTCTCACCTCTCACCTCTCAAAGGTGAGCAAGACAAACAGCAGGTGCCATTTTGGCATACGTCATAAGCAGGGCGACCTCGGGTCGGCACCGGCCCCGAGCCTAGCAGAAAAACCTAACTCTGGGTGGGAGGGGTGAAATAACAGGAGATTACAACCTAATGAATGTGTGGTGCTAATGAACTGAGACTGTGAAAAAAGAGACGGTGGTGGAGAGAACTCACGGAAATCACGAATTCATGTGAGTACTCTCCAGAGGCGCTACAGTTCAGTAGCCTTGGCAGCCCAGTGGGAGACTACAGGAGAATCTGAGCCCACACTAAGGGCCGCAAAGATTCCCTCTCTGGTCCTGGGGAAAGAGCTTCCGATCTCTGGCTCCTGTGGGTATATCATTCGCCTGCTAACCACCCCCAATTCCATTCAGCTGTGTGGAATTACTTCCCTTTTGAACCAAAAAAAAAAAAAAGTAACAGAGATTTACCACACCTAACCTGGGAGTGTCTCCTTTGACACACCCTCAACCCTGAGGAACCAAACAGAGCTCTCAGGCCACACCCACCTCAAGCCTCTAAGGCTCCATCAAAAGCAGACAGTCCACTTAATCTAGAGTCATAGTATAACAAGAAAAAAACACCACAGTGAAGAAACCAATATGCCAAACAAAACGCAAAAACCGAGGTAATAAGAGCAAGGAAGACACTATGGCATCCCCAAATGAAAAAGGCACCCCAATTCAAGATTACAAAGATGATGAGATAGAAGAGATGCAAGAAGCAGATCTCAAAAAATTGATAAGAACACTAAGAAGTACTCAAAAACAAATTCTTGAACTACAGAAATCCTTAATGGACAAGGTAGAAAATCTCTCTCGTGAAAATGAAATATTAAGGAGGAATCAAGCTGAAATGAAACAACTAGTAGAACATGAAACTGTGATAGTGACGAGAAATCATAATGAAGTGAAGAATTCAATAGATCAAATGAAAAACACATTAGAGAGCCTTACAAACAGAATGGGTGAGGCAGAAGAGAGAATATCGGACTTAGAAGACAGAGCACAGGAAACTATACAGTCAAACCAAAGAAAAGAAGAGGAAATTAGAAATCTAAAAAATATTGTTGGGAATCTACAGGATACTATTAAAAAACCCAACATTCGAGTTCTAGGAGTTCATAAAGGCATGGAGAGGGAGAAAGGATTAGAATGCCTTTTTAGTGAGATAATAGCAGAAAATTTCCCAGTTTTGGAGAAGGACAGAGACATCCTAGTACAGGAAACTCATAGAACCCCTAGGAAACATGACCAAAAGAGATCCTCATCACGACATATTGTAATTAAACTCACCACAGTGAAACAGAAAGAAAAGATCCTAAAATGTGCAAAAGAGAAACGTCAGATTACTCTCAGAGGAACTCCAATTAGACTCACAGCAGACTTCTCATCAGAAACCCTACAAGCTAGAAGGGAATGGCGAGACATAGCCCAGGTACTTAGAGAGAAAAACTGCCAGCCCAGAATATTATATCCTGCCAAGCTCTCATTTGTGAATGAAGGTGAAATACAGACCTTTCATTGCAAACAGAAATTGAAAGAATTTATTGCCACTTGTCCAGCCCTGCAAAAGATGCTTAAAGATGTGTTACACACAGAAACACAGAAACACGGCCATCAACATGAAAGAAGTTAAACGAAGGGAACCTCACAGCAAAAGGTCACAGGGAATTCAAAGCATACATTTGGATAAAGAAATTATGGGACATGTACTCTATAGAATACTATACAGCAGTCAAAAACAATGAAATCCGGTCATTTGCAACAAGATGGAGGAATCTGGAAAACATCATTCTGAGTGAATTAAGCCAGTCCCAAAGGGACAAATATCATATGTTCTCCCTGATTGGTGACAACTAATTGAGCACCAAAGGGGAAACCTGTTGAAGTGAAATGGACACTATGAGAAACAGTAACTTGATCAGCTCTTGTGCTGACTGTTGTTGTACAATGTAATACTTTATCCATTTTAGTATTTTTTATTCTAGTACTACTGGTTGAACTCTGTAATTAACAAACAATTATTCTTAGGTGTTTAAATTTTAACTGAAAAGTGATCCCTGTGAAATATAAGGGTGGGAATAAGAGAGGGAGGAGATGTACAATTTGGGACATGCTCAATCGGACTTGCCCCAAATGATGGAGTTAGAAATGTGCCAGGGAATTCCAATACAATCCCATCAAGGTGGCATGTACCAAGTCCATCTCACTAGTCCAAGTGATCAATTTCAGTTCACAATTGATCACACTGATAGGTCTAAGAGTCAAAGGGATGACACATACAAGACTAGTGTCTGCTGATACTAACTGATAGAATCAAAAAGGGAGAGAATGATCCAACATGGGAAGCGAGATACAAAGCAGACTCATAGAATGGCAGATGTCCTAAATAGCACTCTGGCCTCAGAATCAGTCCTTAAGGCATTCGGATCTGGCTCAAGAGCCCATGAGAATATTCTAGGCATGGAAAGCCAAGACACTCTGGAAAAAAAAGAAGACCTAAATGAAAGATCTCTGTGAGTGAGATCCCAGTGGAACGAATGGGGCCATCAAAGAAGGAGGTACCTTTCTCTGAAGGGAGGAGAGAACCTCCACTTTGACTATGACCCTGTCGGAATAAGATTGAAGTCGGCGAACCCTAAAGGCTTTCATAGCTTCGGCAACTCATGACTAGAGCCTAGGGAGATTACTGAGGCCATAAACAAGAGTGTCAAATTGTTAAATCAACATCAGGAGTCACTGTGTACTTACGTCTCATGTGGGATCTGTCCTTAATGTGTTGTCCAATGTGAAGTAATGCTATAACTAGCACTGAAACAGTATTTTACACTTTGTGTTTCTGTGTGGGTGTAAACTGATGAAATCTTTACTTAGTATATACTGAATAAATCTTCTGTATATAGATAATTAAAAATGAAAAAAAAACCTTGGTGTTAAATTGGAAATTGCCTAGAAAATTAATCAATTTAAAAAAAATATATCATGTAGGATCTCTGTCCTTAATGTGCTATACATTTTGAATTAATACTATAACTAGTACCCCAACAGTATTTTTCACTTTTTGTTGCTATGTGAGGGCAAACTGTTGAAATCTTTATTTAATATATCGTAAACTGATCTTCTGTATATAAAGAGAATTGAAAATGAATCTTGATGTGAAGCAAGGGGAGAGGGAGTGGGAAAGGGGAGGGTTGCGGGTGGGAGGGAAGTTATGGGGGGGGAAGCCATTGTAATCTATAAGCTGTATTTTGGAAATTTATATTCTTTAAATAAAAGCGTTATAAAAAATAAAAAAAGAAATACCTGAGTAATTGTAAGATTATAAAGAACACAGAGAAGCAGTTACATGTATGAAAGAATCCTATAATTACATGGATGAGAAATTAAATTATGTAGGGGAAATATATTTATATATATAAAAAATGGAAATATTAGAGATGAGGAATCTGATATGTTGAACAAAAATACCATGGAAACTCTAAGCAATAGACTCAGTCAAGCCAAAGAAGAATATTCAAGCTGGAAGACTTAGTTTTTGAAGTATCTCAGTCAAAGAAGGAGGAGAAAAGAAATAGAAGTAGAAAAGAAGGAGAAGGAGAAGAAGAAAAAGCAAAAGAAAAATAATATTAGAAAAATTGAAACAATGTTCAGGATAGAGAGCATACCATCAGATGACATGTACATGTCTTACAAATTCCTGAAGTAGTGAAAAAGCAGAATGTCTTAGAAAACTTATTCAGTGAAAGAAAGCAGAGGTTTTCCCCAGGTTGTTCAAGGATGTGAACATCTAAGTACAGGAAGCACATAGAGCCCCAGACAGGCATGATCAGGAAGATTCCTGGTACTTTATATTCAAACTTTAAAAAGTAAAACAAGCAAGAAATACAAAAATATACAAAGGATGGACACCAGATTACCTTCAAAAGATTTCTAATTAGATTAACTACAGATTTCTTATCAAAAATTAAACAGAAGTGGAGAGAATGGAGAGACATAGACAAAATCTTTAACAACAACAACAAAAATCTGTGAGGCCAGAATACTGTACCGGGTGAAGCTCTCACTTGTAAAAAGTGAAATAAAGAACTCTTCAAAAAACTAGAATTTGAATGAATTTGTCATATCCCAGCCAGCCTTAAAAATGGTACTTAAGGGGCTGGCATGGTGGCGCAGTAGGTTAATTTTCCGCCTGTAGCGCCAGCATCCCATATGGGCGCTGGTTCTATTCTCGGCTTCTCCTTTTCTAATCCAGCTCTCTGCTATGGCCTGGGAAAACAGTAAAAGATGGTCCAGGTCCTTGGTCCCCTGCACTTGCGTGGTGGACTGGAAGAAGCTCCTGGCTCCTGGCTTCGGATGGATGGCCATTTGAGGAGTGAACCAACTGTACAAAGACCTTTCTCTCTGTCTCTCCCTCTCACTGTCTGTAACTCTACCTTTCAAATAAAATAAATAAAATCTTAAAACAAATGATATTTAAGAAACACTCCACACAGTACAAGAGAAAGATAGCCATCATCATTAAAGAATATGGGTAGAGAACTTCCTAATGATAGTGCAAAGGAGATTCAAAACAAACAGTATGAATATTTGCATAAACGTCAAGACCCAATCATCAATTATCAATAAGAACTTTGTATTAAGCTGTTAAACTCTCCAATTAAAATATATAGACTGGCTGAATGGAATAAAAATGGCCTATATGCTGCCTACTTGAAACACATGTCACCAACAAAGATACAAATGACTGAGAACGAAAGGGTATAAAAGGATAGTCCATGCAAATAGAAATCAAAAACAAACAGGAATACTTTAACATCAGAAAAAATAGACTTTAAGGCAAAAATTGTTACAAGAGACAAAGACATCATTATGTGATGACTAACGTGTCAACTCAACAGGAAAATGTGACTGCAGTAAATGTGTGTGCATCCAATGCTAGAGCGCACAGTTACTTAAAACAAATATTAATGGATTTAAAGAGAGACATTTGCTCCAATAGAATCATAATGGAGAGTTTAATATTCCACTTTCATCAATGGACAGATCATTTAAGCAAAAAAATCAACACAGAGATAATCTACACTATTGATCAAATGGTGTAGAATTGATATCTACATAATATTGCATCCCACAGCTTCAGAATATACATTCTTTTCATCAATGCATGGAATTTTCTCCAGGATATACCATATGCTAAGACATAAAACAGCCCGGCGCCGTGGCTCAACAGGCTAATCCTCCGCCTTGCGGCGCTGGCACACCGGGTTCTAGTCCCGGTCGGGGCACCGGATTCTGTCCCGGTTGCCCCTCTTCCAGGCCAGCTCTCTGCTGTGGCCTGGGAGTGCAGTGGAGGATGGCCCAAGTGCTTGGGCCCTGCACCCACATGGGAGACCAGGAAAAAGCACCTAGCGCCTGGCTCCTGCCATCGGATGAGCGTGGTGCGCCAGCCGCAGCGCGCCATCTGCAGCAGCCATTGGAGGGTGAACCAACGGCAAAGGAAAACCTTTCTCTCTGTCTCTCTCTCTCACTCTCCACTCTGCCTGTCAATAAAATAAAAAAAGACATAAAACAAGTCTCAACAACAACAAAAAAACGATGTCATGTATCTTTCCTAACCACAATGGCATGAAGTTGGAAAATAATTAAAAAAAAAAACATCAACTCTAGAATATATAACAGCTATGGAGACTGAACAAAATGCTCCTCAATGAAAAGAGAAATTAAAAATGCATTGAGGCCAGCGCCGCTGCTCACTAGGCTAATCCTCCGCCTGCAGTGCTGGCACCCCGAGTTCTAGTCCCGGTCGGGGTGCCAGATTCTGTCCCAGTTGATCCTCTTCCAGTCCAGTTCTCTGCTGCGGTCCAGGAAGGCAGTGGAGGATGGCCCAAGTGCTTAGGCCCTGCACCTGCATGGGAGACCAGATGCACTTGGCTCCTGGCTTCGGGTCATCGCGGTGCGCTGGCTGCAGCGTGCCAGCTGCAGTGGCCATTGGGGGGGTGGTGAACCAACGGAAAAGGAAGACCTTTCTCTCTCTCTCTCTCTCTCCCTCTCTCTCTCTCACTGTCCACTCTGCCTGTCCAAAAAACATGCATTGAAACAAATGAAGCTGAAACCGTAGCATATTGATACTTCTGAGATACAGCAAAGGCTCTGTGAAGATAAAGTTTATAGCAATTAATGAAACTTCTAATTTAGAAAGAAATAAATGAAAAACCCAAAACCATACAAAAATCAGCGAAGTGAAAAACTGGTTCTTGAAAAGAAAAACAATGTTGAACCATTGGCATTAGGAGAAGAAAACCCAAATCAATAAGATTAGAGAAGAAAAAGGAGTTGTTACAACTGATGCCACTTAAATAAAAAGAATTATTACAAACATCTTTATGCCAACAAGTTGATAAACCAAGAAGAAATGGATAAATTTATGGAAACATACAAGTTACCAAAAATCAGGTTTGAAGACATAGAAAACCTAAATATACCAATAACCAATATGGAGAATGAATCAGTAATAAAGACTCTCCCAACAAAGAAAAATCCAGGGTTGGATGGTTTCACCGCTAAACCAAATTTTTAAAGAACTGATCCCAATACTACTTTAACTGTTCAAAAACATTGAAAGAAAGGGAATTCTCCAGAACTTTTTCTATGATGCCAGAATGAACTTAATTTCTAGGAAATATATGAAAAACCCACAATCAACATCATATTGAATGGGGGAAAAGTTGGAAGAAATTCCACCAAGATCCAGAACCAGATAAGGAAGCCCACTTTCCCCATTGATATTCTGTACATTTCTGAAGGTTTATCAAGAACCATTAGGCAAGAAAATGGAATCAAAGGAATACAAATAGAAAAGGAGGAAGTCATATTATCCCTGTGTATGGATGACACAGTCTTATTACATAGGGGAACTAAAACACACTCTTAGGAGACTATTGGGACTCATCAGAGTGTTTGGAAAAGTTGCAAGTTATAAAAACAACACGCCAAACCCAAGAGTGTATACACACACACAAAAAGTCATGTCTATGACAAATCATATAAGATCAATACTATTCACAGCAGATACAACATTTTAAATTCATTGGAATATATTTAACAAGAGATGTGAAAGATCCCTACAATGAAAATTACAAAGCATTAAAGAAAAAATAAAAAAGACAAAAAAAGTAAGAAAAACCTTCCATGTTCATGGATTAGAAGTGTTAATGTCATCAAAATATTGATACCATAAAAAGTAATTTACAGATTTAATGCAATCCTAATCAAAATACCAAAGGTAGTCTTTTCAGATCTTGAAAACAATGCTAAAATTCATATGGAAACAGAAGAGACTCTAAAGAGTTAAAGCAATCTTAAACCACAAAACCTTAAACCACAAAAGCTGTGGGCATCACATTACCAGATATCAAGATATACTACAGGGCAGGTATACTCAAAACAACAGTTAATAGTCAAAACAGCTTTGTACTGGCATGTAAACAAACATGTAGACCAACAGAACAGAATAGAAACCTCATAAATTAATCTATACACCTACAACCAACTAATCTTTGACAAATGAACTGAAATCAATCCCTAGAGAAAGGACTGTCTTTTCAATAAATGTTGCAAGAAAAACTGATCTCCGCATGAAGAAGTATTCCTACCTTACACCTTATACAACAATCAACACACAAAAGAAATGTATAGGAATGAAACAGAATGTTGTGATAAGATTGTTGTTTTTAGCCCTTGTTGATATTCCTGTGGAACTGTGCTCTTGCTACTTTTTATTTGTAGAATATTATGGCTAATG
The DNA here is from genome assembly GCA_949820135.1 of Sylvilagus floridanus. Taxonomy (NCBI): domain Eukaryota; kingdom Metazoa; phylum Chordata; class Mammalia; order Lagomorpha; family Leporidae; genus Sylvilagus; species Sylvilagus floridanus. The sequence goes on along the minus strand of OX463234.1, from coordinate 23,930,737 downwards.
GTGAATTAAGCATGTGATTTTTACAGTGGATTTAAATTATGACTTTGGAATTAAAAAAATGGAAGGAAGTGGGAGATGAGTAGAGGGAGAGATGAACGGGGATGCACTGTTATCTTCTTAGAACTGTACCTATGAAATACATGGGACTTGTTTTCTTCATACTAAGAACAATTTAGAATAAATGAAAAGAAAAGAAAAAACAGCATTAGCCTGGTGGATACAAAATGGAAAGTACAGCATTTGCTTTTGTTTACATCTTTTCCCACCTTCTCCCTCCCAAAATCTAAAGGTGTGCTTGATGTGATTCTTCTTTTCTTGAATCAAAATATTTAAAATTGACATTTTTTTGTTTCTAACTGACCGTCATACCCTGGCTCCTTCATAAACTCTGCTTTCTTCCAGAAAAAAATCTTACCTATTGCTTTGTAGATGGAAGGCATCACTGGGTTTTTGCCTATAAGAATCAAATAATAAATGAGTATCAGTACTTATAGCTTTCATAGGGGTGAAGAAGATGTAGTTTAGTGTCCAGACATGAAAAAACTTCTTAGTGTTTATTGATGTTTACAATTATGTATATATCATTTTACAGAATTCTTTAATTCACCAAGTCCTGAAGATAAACAGGTGAAAAGAATAGAGAACTAACATTCCTGAGTATTTTTTAAAAGCCATGTTAAGAAATTAAATGTCTTGCCTTATGTTATTTATCCCTTAGATTAATCTTGGAGATAATACTATTACTAGTTTAAAAACAGGAAACTGAGGTGGAAAGGGTTTATTTAATTTTCCTATGGCAATATGTTTAAACATTTTATAAGAAATGACAATCAAAATGTAAGGAATCACACTTTTGTCTTCTGGCTGTTTACAAAATCTCGAATTTCTTATCAGCAAAAATTAGAGAATGAGAGAGTACAGATATTGATAATCTAAACTGCAGAGAACCACATAGGATTCCAAATTGTCTAAAAAAGGAATGAGACTCAAGTCTCATTACTGCTATTTTTATTTATTTATTTATTTTTAATTTTAAGGTAGCCAACTTTTATGTATTTCATATATAAGATTTAGGAATATAGTGATATTTCCCACCGTACTTTCTATCCCACCCATGATCCCACAATTTATCCTCCTTCCTCTCATATTCTCTCAATTTTTAGAAAAGGTTTATTTTTTATCTGAAAGGCAGAGCTAAAGAGAGAAAGAGAGAGAGAGAGAGAGAGTCTTCCATCCAATGGTTCACTCCCCAGTTGGCCACAACAGAGATGTGTTGATCCAAACCAGGAGCCAGGAGCTACCTTGAGGTTTCCCATGTGGGTGCAGGGGCCCAAGGATTTGGACTATCTTCCACTGCTTTTCCAGGCCATAGCAAAGATCTGGATCAGAAATGGAGCAGCTGGGACTCAAATCAGCGCACATATGGGATTCTGGCATTGCAAGTAGCAGCTTTACCCACAATGCCACAGCACCAGTTTCATCCCTTTCCTAATTTTTACCCTGATATACTTTTGTTTTCTTTACAGTCATAAGTTTAACTCTACACTAAGTAAAGAGTTCAACAAATATAAGAAGAAAAACACTGTTCCTCAATAGTGGAGATAAGGACTGCAAACACTCATTGAATCTCAAAATGTCAATTTCACTCCTATATATTACATTTTTTGTACTCCATTACTTACCACAGATCAAGGAAACAATATAGTATTTTTTCTCTTTGGTACTGGGTTATTTCACTGAGTATAATGGTTTCCAGTTGTATTCATTTTGTAGCAAAAGACAGTATTTAATTCCTTTTTATGGCTGAATAGCATTCCTTTTAGTGTGTGTGTGTGTGTATGTATATATATAAAGTATTATATATATGCATTAGATATAGATATAGATAGATATATAAAACACTTTATCCAGTCATCATTGGTTGATGGATATATGGATTGATTCTATTTCTTAGCTATTGGGAATTGAGCTGCAATAAATATGGGGATATAGATAACACTTTCATCCTCTGATTTCATTTCCCTTGGGTAAATTCCAAGGAGTAGAATTGCTGGGTCATATGACAATTCCATTTTCAGCTTTCTGAGGAATTTCATACTCTCCTCCACAGGCTGTACTAGTTAACAGTCCCACCAATAGTGAATTAGGATTCCTTTTTCCCCCACATCCTTGCCAGAAATTATTAATTGTTGATGTCTGTATCAGAGAGCTTTATAGATTCTGAATATTAATCATTTATAAGTCTCATAGTTCTCAAATATTTTCTTCAGTCTATCAGTTTTCACTTTGCTCAGTGTTTTCTATGCAATGTAGAAGCTTCTGAGCTTTAAGTAATCACATTTGTCTGTTTTAGATTTCATTGTCTGTGCTTCTGAGGTCTTTTGCAAGAACTCTTTGCCCATGCCAACATCTTGCAGAGTTTCACTGATGTTCTCATTGAGTAATTTCATAGTATCAGTTGTAGATGTAGATCTTTGATCCATTTTGAGTTGATGTTTACATAAGGTGTAAGGCAAGGGTCTTGTTTGATGATTCTTCACGTGGAGATCGAATTTTCCCAGAACGAGCTATTGAAGAGACTGTCCTTGCTTCCTTCAGGGATTGGTTTTAGCTCCTCTTTCCAAGATTAGTTGATTGTTGATGCGTTGATTGAGTTCTGGAGTTTCTATTCTGTTCCACTGCCTATTTTTATGCCTGTATAAAGCTGTTTTGATTTTAATTGTCCTGTAGTATTCCTTGAAATATGGTATGGTGATTCCTCTGGCCTTGTTTTGTTGTTTAAAATTACTTTAGCTATTCTTCTTTCTTATGTTAAATATATAGGTGAAATACAAAAACTATGCATCTTTAGACTTATGCATGTCATGTATATTTTAAAATTTTAGTTAGAAATAAATAAAACTGGCAGGCGCCATGGCTCACTGGGCTAATCCTCTGCCTGTGGTGCCGGCACCCCGGGTTCTAGTCCTGGTCAGGGCGCCAGATTCTGTCCCGGTCTCTCCTCTTCCTGTCCAGCTCTCTGCTATGGCCCGGGAGTGCAGTGGAGGATGGCCCAGGTTCTTGGGCCCTGCACCCTCATGGGAGACCAGGAGGAAGCACCTGGCTCCTGGCTTCGGATCAGCGTGGCACGCTTGCTGCAGCAGCCACTGGGGGTGAACCAACAGAAAAGGAAGACCTTTCTCTCTGTCTCTCTTACTGCCCTCTGCCTGTCAAAAAAAAAAAAAAAAAAGAAGAAGAAGAAGAAGAAAGAAAGAAAGAAAGAAAACTTAAAAGAGATGGTGTACAGCAAATGAAGCAGTGCACAGAGGAAAAAAGAGACCTATTGAATGAGCACAAATGTTGGCAACCAATATGTCTGATAAGTGGATACAAACAAAACATATAAGGAATGCCTAGAACTCATTAGCACAAAGAGTAATGAGCCAATTTAAAAATTAATTCAGGGCTTAAATAGACAATTTGTCTTAAGAGAACATACAAAAAGCCAACAGGTGTATAAAATATGCTCAATATCAATAGTAAATAAAAAAATAAAGCTGTACTAAGATATCACCACACACATATAGGGATGACCATCATGGTTTTCAAAAGGACAAACTCAAATTACTAGAGATGTGGATAAATTAGACCTGTCGGCATTGCTGAAGGGAATGTAAAATAGTCCAACTTCTATGGGAATTTATTTGGATGTTATGCAAAAAAATAATAGCAGAATGATCATATAGTCCTGCAAACTCTATTTTAGATATTTAAAAATATTAAAATCAAGACCTGAAAAAGAGATGTGTTTCTACCTTGCTTGCTGAGTTTCATTCACAATAGTTGAGATGGCTAGAACAGAAACCCCTGATGGTGGATTAATGGAAAAAGAAAATATTCATAAAGGGAATGATATATTGCTTATCCTAAGGAAATAAGGAAGTCTGGTCAATACACAGATAAGTTTGATTCTTGATGATATTATGCTAAAGGAAATAAATGAGTTACAGAAGGTCAAATTTTGCATCCTTCCTCCTACATAAGGTACCTAAAATAACCAAACTTTAGAAAGAGAAAATGCAATGGTGCTTAGCAGGGTATATGGAAATGGAGATATGCTTGGGTTACTGATCAATGAGCATAGAACTGCAGTCCTCAAGATGAAAGTCTCAAAGCCAATTCTATAGCAATGCACATAAATGTAGTTAACAGTACTGTTCAGCACATTTCAAGTTGTTTTTTTTTTTTTTTTTTGACAGGCAGAGTGGACAGTGAGAGAGAGAGACAGAGAGAAAGGTCTTCCTTTGCCGTTGGTTCACCCTCCAATGGCCGCAGGGCCGGTGTGCTGTGGCTGGCGCACCGAGCTGATCTGAAGGCAGGAGCCATGTGCTTATCCTGGTCTCCCAGGGGGTGCAGGGCCCAAGCACTTGGGCCATCCTCCACAGCACTCCCTGGCCACAGCAGAGAGCTGGCCTGGAAGAGGGCAACGGGGACAGAATCCAGTGCCCCGACCAGGACTAGAACCTGTTGTGCCAGCGCACAGGGTGGAGGATTAGCCTACTGAGCCGCGGCACTGGCCAGATTTCAAGTTTTTGAAGAAGATAAAGTTCATGTTATTTGGCTTAAGGTACAAGGGTGGAAAAGCATATACAATGCAAAAGGAATTCAAAGTGAGCAAAAGTAAATATACTCACATAAAAATAGACATTGAGACAAAAAAACAAATATATATAAACTACCTCAATATACAATCAATAATGGTCAATTTATTAAGAAGATAGGATCATATATAAATATACACCTAATTCCAAAACATCCAGTATTTATAACAAACATTTACAGAAATGGAGGAAAGACATGTTAGCATATAATAATACAGGGAGATTTTTTAAGATTTATTTATTTTTATTTTTAAAAACATTTATTTTATTCATTTGGAAGACAGAGTTACAGAGAGAGGCAGAATCTCTCATCCACTATTTCACACCCCAAGTGACTGCAACAGCCAGGGCTTAGCCAGACAAAAGCCAGGAGTTAGGAGCTTCTTACAGTTCACCCACGTGTGCAGAGGGCCCTATTCACTTTGGCCATATTACAGTGATTTCCCAGGCACATTATCAGGAAATGGGATCAGAAATGCCACAGTGGGGACTCTAACTCTCACCCATATGCATTGCTGCTGGTGCAGGCATAGTAACCTGCTGTGCCACAACATCAGCCCCATTTTGTTTCATTTTGATGGTACTTTCCTCTTGTTTAATTCATTTTAATTGTTTTGTTGCATTTTATATGTTTTTATTTTGTTGACATTATCATTTTTATCGTATTTATTTCACTTCAGTTGTTTTTAATCATCTTTTAATAGTTTTTCTCACTTTCACTTACTGTATGCAGAACGTGAAATTTTATGTTTTAAAAAATGTGAAGTCTGAGCTAATTCATATGCTTCACTTCTGCTTTTAGTTTTGTTTTTTTTTTAATTTAGGATTATGTTTAGATTCTTAAAGTGTTTTGCACCTGTTTCAATTTATGAATGATAGTATTAGGTTTTAAAACTTGAAAAATAATTAAATACAGCAGGTGAACAAGAAGTTTCTTTTTCCTCCATGATAATCACTGTCAGTGAAGGAATTTTTGTTTTCTGGATACCACAATACACTCTAGAAATAACACCTATTTTTCATCATATACTTGTAAAGCTAATTATTATCTTAGTGCATTCACCATGAGTTAATATTTGTCCTGAGTTAATTCATCATTAACACTATAAGTTTTCTTTTTTTTTTATTTGACTGGTAGAGTTATAGACAGTGAGAGACGGAGAGAGCAGTCTTCCTTCTGTTGGTTCACTCCCCTAATGGCCACTAAGGCTGTTGCTGCACCAATCCGAAGCCAGGAGTTGGGTGCTTCCTCCTGGTCTCCCATGTGGGTGCTGGGACCCAAGCACCTGGGCCATCCTGGGCCACAGCAGAGAGCTGGACTGGAAGAGGAGCAACCGGCACAGAATCCGGTGCCCCAACTGGGACTAGAACCCAGGGTGCCAGCGCTGCAGGCGGAGGATTAGCCAAATGAGCCAAGCTGCCAGCTAACACTTTAAGTTTTCTACATAAACTCAAGTTTATAAAAATTTACTAACTTATAACATTATACTAATTTAGATGAGATTTGTTTTGCAATTAGAGAAAAAATATAAAATATAAAATATAAAATAAACCTCTAATTTTAGTACTTTTTCTGTTTACTTTTAAATTTTAATTTTTTATTTGATTTCAAAATGTATTTGGAAATACCCACTTAATTTTAATTTAATTATTGAATCATCCTAAATTTCATAGCCATGCATGGATTCAACAGGTGAGTTATGAGTCTATAAATGAAAAACAGTATGCTGTATAGATATTCAGATAGAAAAGAGGAATATTGTGGTGACTCTTCCTCATCACTGCCAAAGATTTAGGCAGGCTGCCTGCAGCTTGCCTTGGCTGAGGAGGGGAAGTGCGCCACCTGCCACTCAGCCTCCCACTCAGCCTCCTCCTCGAACCCTGAGGGACAATCAGACATGGTGGGTGCAAGGTGTCAGGTGCATAACAAATCTTCCCAGGCAGAGGAATCAATTAATTCACAGGCTTTTATTGGGATTCTGCTCCCGGTCCAGGTTCCTCAGTCCCAACAGAGCAGGGCCGGGGAAGTAGCAGCACGTCAGAATTTGGGAGGGCTCTTTTTATGGATACAGGGCGTGGGGGTTAAAGGTAGAGGCAGGTATGATCCTCACTGGTTGACCTTTAGGCACCCACAGGGACCTTGACAAGGACTTTTCTTCCCCAGAAGTACAGGTAGGAACTCTCCATTCCCAGAAGTATAGGCCTTCCCTCCTTGTGGATCCCAAAGATACCAGTGGGGAGCCCAGTGGAAGCAGGATCTCATTTTATTGTAAAAGGGAGGTGTTTATATAGCTGCCTGCGGTACAGAGCAGATGCAGGCAAGGGGTGGGGAGATGTGATGCAAAAGGGTTTTAGCCACTCCTGTTATACCACCTTAATGATTGTTAGGCAAAAGCGCCCTGGGGCTGGGTTGTTTACCTCCAGGGATTTGAAACTTAAAGACAGGTTTTCAAATTCGAGGCAGGCTTAGGAAATTCCTCCAGGCCTCTCCAGATTCAGCCTCCCCCACCAAATATGCTGTAGAGATTTGTTGCAGAGCCTGGTGACATTGTTAATGTGCTGTGTATTCCAATATTGCTAACAGAGCAGGTTTTAAATGTTCTCATCACAAAGAAGAAACAAGTAAATGGAATCCAAATGTCAATTATCACAATTGAATCATTCTATGATGTTATTGGTTTCTAAGCATCATGTAAGTAAACATGCCTATTATTTATCAATTAAAATGTAAAAAAATGAAATGACAAAGTAAAGACAAAATTAATAAATCTTTTTTTCAGCTGCAGGTAAAATTTATTAGAATTAACAAATCTTATTCTGGAACCATAATGAACAAAAAGAAACAAAATAATGGTGATAATATTTCATTCTTTGTTGATAAACACAATAATACCTCAAGAAACTTGATCTGTAGCCATCTTTGATTTCTCTATGTAGACACTGGAGATGATTCAGTCTACTTTAGTAGCTTCAAAGAATTTTCTACCAAATGGGAGAGGAAATACTGAGAGGAACTATTGACCTCCACTGTCCAGAGGCAGGGTACTACCGCATGGGAAGAGCAGGGTCTCCATTTCCTTCTAAATCCATTCCTTACACTGCTGACCTGACTCTCACCCTCTCCTGATTATGGTGCACAGGGGAGCTGTGGTAAAGCACCTTGAATCTATTAAGCAGAGGGAGTTGTAGTTTGTGCATGTCCTATAAAATTCTAAGAGTACCTTTGTACTGTGGATGATTCATCATAGATTTTACACAGATGCTCACATATGTAGTCAAATTGATGAAGTATTGCTAACATGTGATCTTAAATAATTTTCATGAAGTAATGTTTTGCAGTACAGATTATATGATTTTATCTAAGCCAAGAAAAACACAAAAATCTATATAGAAATAATATCCTTCCTCAAGTAAATACCCTCTGAACATTAGATACTGATGTAAAGATGAGGATCATATGAAGTTATTTTTCTCTAAAATGTCAAATCATTGTATCTAAAACTACCGTTTGGGTTGGGTCTTTCATTGCACACCTCTTTGCTTCTGATCTCAGCCAACAGACTTTATGGTAAGTCTTTTGTTCCTGTTATATGTAATGGTGTTATTTCCCCCATCATTATCCATAGCTATGTATATATTGTGGGGCTTACCTTATTGAGAAAAAGTAAAAATCAATACAAAGACAACAAACTTGTTCTGTACTATCTCTATTCTGAGATTTTTCACAGGTTTTGCCCTTAGCCCCAGCACCGTCCCGTTATCACTTCAATAGTAAACGCTGTAATTTGCATTCCCATTTGTATATTTGTAATACACAAGTTGGAATGGGTACTCTGTCACAATCTGACCAGTCTGTATTTGACCTCTATAAATTTGAGCACTATATGTACCCACTATTTTGGATTATCTGCACCATATTATTTCAAACCCTATTGTGGATTCCATGATACAATTTGCAAATTCAGCAAATTCAAAGACTGGCCACCTAATTAATCTTAAATTCGGCAATGAATTATTTTCAGTAAAAACTATTCTGTATATGTCAATTTCCTTCCAATAATATAAAATTATATTATACTTTGGCTTAGAATTATCTAAAACATATTTAATGAGTGCTTTGTAATATGTCTGGCAACATTTGTTATTATGGACAATGCTTCTATGCAGTCCAGTATCAGCATCAATGCCCTCAGACTTACCCAAAACAGTGTATACTGTTCTTCAGGTAAACACTTGCATTTGATGGTAGACCTGCTTCACAGAGGTGAACCACACATAAAATTATTGTCTGACATTTAATCTACTAGTGTTTATGGTCTGTTTTATGGTTCACAATAAATAATTTACATTAATAAAATAATGGTAGTACATATTCACGGTATGTTTATGCATACACTAGTGACCTCTGCTATATAATCTTTAGTAATACTGCAGAGGGACCCTTACAATTTGAGTGTCATGTGATTGAGGCTTTAAGTTGTCATGACTCTGGTACATCTTCTGGGACCAGAGAGTAAAACCAAAGGTGCTGAGGGTGCAGAACTTGTTGGTGGCAGCAACAGGGTGGTTGACTTTGGCAGCTCAGATACACATATCCTTTTAGTAGATGCAGTTTTTCATGAAATAATAACAAACATTATGTCAGCTCATTATTTCTCCATTAAATTTTTAAATTTATTTTCATAAAAGGAACAGATTTTGTGTTATTTATATATATAGTTATAAGAACATAATGATCCTTCCCTTACAACCCTACCATTTCTTCACTTAGGTTTTTTTCTGATGACATAATTTCAATTTACTTCATAAACAAAAATGTGTGTATTTGTTCTCTCTCAGCTATAAATTTCTAAATAAGAGCCAAGAACAAAAAATTCCCAACATTTCTTTATTACTTATAAATTTATATTGATGGGACTAGAGTGCTGTAGTATCCTTGAAAACATAATCACATCCCCATAAGCCTCAGAAAAGGAAGGAAATGTGGAGTTTGCTGTTTTTCCCATCAACTTGAAGCTAAATTATTCTAATTCCTTGCTATAGGTTAAATGTCCACTTGGAAATTCCTGCAGATATTTAGTTGCCATGTTTGGAAGTGATTTGGCCATGAGGGCTCCACCTTCATGGGTGTGATTAGAGCCACTATAAAAGGGCACTTTGTAAGGATTTCATCAGTTTGCACCCACTCAGAAACACAAAGTGTAAAAATACTGTTTCAGTACTAGTAATAGCATCACTTCACATTGGATAACACATTAAGGACAGATCCCTCATGAGACGTAAGTACACAGTGACTCCTGATGTTGATTAAACAATTTGACACTCTTGTTTATGGCGTCAGTAATCTCCCTAGGCTCTGGTCATGAGTTGCCGAGGCTATGGAAGCCTTTAGGGTTAGCCGACTTCGATCTTATTCCCACAGGGTCATAGTCAAAGTGGAAGTTCTCTCCTCCCTTCAGAGAAAGGTACCTCCTTCTTTGATGGCCCCGTTCTTTCCACTGGGATCTCACTCGCAGAGATCTTTCATTTAGGTCTTCTGTTTTTTCCAGAGTGTCTTAGCTTTCCATGCCTAAAATATTCTCATGGGCTCTTGAGCCAGATCCGAATGCCTTAAGGGCTGATTCTGAGGCCAGAGTGCTATTTAGGACATCTGCCATTCTATGAATCTGCTGTGTATCCTGCTTCCCATGTTGGATCATTCTCTCCCTTTTTGATTCTATCAGTTAGTATTAGCAGACACTAGTCTTGTTTGTGTGAACCCTTTGACTCTTAGACCTATCAGTGTGATCAATTGTGAGCTGAAATTGATCACTTGGACTAATGCGATAGCCTTATACTGAATCGATCTTCTTTATATAAAGATAATTGCAAATGATTAAAAAATCTTGGTGTTAAACTGGAAATTGCATAGACAATTAATCAATTTTTTTAAAAAAAAAAATCATGTAGGATCTCTGTCCTTAATGTGCTGTACATTGTGAATTAATACTATAACTAGTACTCCAACAGTATTATCATTTTGTGTCTCTATGCGAGGGCAAACCGTTGACATCTTTACGTAATATGTACTAAATTGATCTTCTGTGTATAAAGAGAATTGAAAATGAATCTTGATGTGAACAGAAGGGGAGAGGGAGCGGGAAAGGGGAGGGTGGGGGGAGGGAGGGAAGTTGTGGGGGGGGGAGCCATTGTGGTCCATGAGCTGTTCTTTGGAAATTTATATTCTTTAAATAAAAGCTTTATATAAAAAAAAAAGGGCACTTTGGTTCCCCCTTGACCTCTTCACTCTTTTCCATGGGACAATGTAGAAGGAAGACCCTCATTGCATGGAACTCCATCCATCTTGGGTTTCCCAACATTCAGAATTGTGATGAAAATTTTTTGCTACTTAAAATTGTATATATTCTGTTGTAGTATCATGAAATTTACAAACAGATTCTAGAATAAATTAACTTTGTAGCATAATTATATCTACATCCAAGGCAATAACATGCTAAAGTAATGGTAATATTTCACACTAGATCTAAATAAGACTTTAAGGGAAATATATTAACATTTGATTAAGAAATTTTCACAGCATGGGAGAGGTTCCCTGTATTAAGTAAATTAGCAATAAAAATGTTACCATGTGATGATTGCTATGTCATCTCAAATGTATCACAAACTGAAGACTTCCTGTAATTTCCCCATAGTAATTGAAAGCTGGACTTTGACAATGCCACATAAGGATTTCACATAAGGATTTCTGGAATGGACACTAAGAGATACTCAGGACCACTCTGAAGATAAGAAGTTAGAATGGAAAGTTCTTGTAAGGAGAATAATGAGTGCTGATGATGTGAGAACCATTATTTTTATCTTTGATTTATTTTTCAGACATGCATCTGCTTCCTCCCTGATATTAAGCTGAGCACATTTTCTTCTCTCATGGCTGTGAGTGAATATCTTCCTTCTCAAACTGGCATTGGAATGTCAGCCAACACCTTCCTCTTCCTCTTTCACATCTTCATACTCCTGCTGGATCACAGGCCCAAGCCCTCTGACCTGATCACCCATTACCTGGCCTTTGTCCACATTGCTTGGTTCACCACTGTGCTGCTTTTGTTCTCTCCAGACCTGTTTGAGTCACTCAATTTTTGGAATGACTTCAAGTGTAAGACTTTGTTCTACATCAGTAGGGTGATGAGGGGCCTCTCCATCTGCACAACCTGCCTCCTGAGCATCATCCAGGCTATCACCATGGGCCCCCACACCTCCTGGTTGGCACAGTTTAAATATAAGTCCACACATTTCATTTTTTATTTCTTTTTCTTCATTTTGTTTCTCTGTGTTTCAGTACTAGCATGATCTTCCACACAGTGGCATCTTCCAATGTGACCCAGCTCAATCTGATGGCTCTCACTAAATACTGCTCATTTTCCCCCATAAAGCATGGCATTATGGGCTTGATGTTCACACTGACCACATCCAGGGACATCTTCTTGTGGGAGTCATGCTGCTCTCAAGTGCATACATGGTGACTCTCTTGACCAGGCATCAGAAGAGGTCCCAGCACCTTCACAGCACCAGCCTCTCCCCAAGATCCTCCCCAGAGTAAAGGGCCACCCAGACCATCCTGCTGCTGGTGAGTTTCTTTGTGGTCATGTCCTGGGTGGACTTCATCTCCTTCTCCTCAATGATACTGTGGACATATGACTCAGCTATCTTGGGTGTCCAGAGTGTGGTGGTCAACATCTGTGCCATAGTCAGTCCTTTGGTGCTTATCAGTTCTGATAAGAGGATCATCAATATCTTGCACAATGTACAGTGGAAATTATTTCAATTTTAACAAGCAAACAACAAAAATGTCTGTATTACAGTGGATATGCCGTGCAGCAGTTTAGCCATTCTTTGGGATGCCCATTTCCAGTGTTGGAGTGCTGAGTTAGAATTCTGCCTGTTTCTGACCTAGATTATTGTTAGTTCACAGTCTGAGTGGCAGCATCTGCTTTCTCAAGTTCTTGGGCTCCCGTTACCCACATGGGAATGTCAGAGAGAGTACTAGGATACTGACTTTTGCCTGGCATGCACCTGTTTGCAGATGCATCATCATTCTTTTCTGAAAGCTTTTATTTAATAAATAAAAATTTCATAGGTGCAGCTTTTTGGAATATAGTGGTTTTTCCCCTCATAGCTGCCCTCCCACCTCCTACTCCCTCTCCCATCTCATTCTTCATTGAGATTCATTTTTTCTTTTCTTTTTTTTCTTTCCTTTCCTTTCCTTTCCTTTCCTTTCCTTTCCTTTCCTTTCCTTTCCTTTCCTTTCCTTTCCTTTCCTTTCCTTTCCTTTCCTTTCCTTTCCTTCTTTCTTGCTCTCTCTCTCCCTCCCTCCACATCTTTCTTTTTCTTTCTTCCTTTCTTTCTTTCCTCTTTCATCCAGCTAGCTAGCTATATCTTCCTTTCACATAAAATACAAATGAATCATTTTCAAAATGGTTTTCTGGCTGTAGATATTTCTGGGGAAATTTTACTGGTAGAATAGGATCCTAGGTGATTACTTCAACTGTACAGAATTATAATTTTCTTATATATACACATGAGAAGTATGTTTCCCAAAATTTAATTTCTTTTAAATCAATATCATTCATGATTTGAGATTTCCATACGTTTATTTTTATCCTTCTTTCATTTTCACTTCAGAACTTCATAAGAAAACCTTTTCTTTCTTCTATAAGTAATTACTTCAGGCATACTCATAAGTAATCAACCATTTCTTGACTTTTACTTTTAAAATTATCTTTATTCTCCTCTTCATAATTAATAGGTAAGTATGCAAGCTTGGATATCAGCTCTGTCAACAATATTATTTAGTTTAGTAAATTGTGTTGTCATTTTTTAAAATTATAATTCTTTTTCTCTCTCTCCTTATTTGATTTCTACTTGGATAATGGAATTTGACATTTTTATGTTTGATGGTTTCCATTTATTTTTCTCTTTAGTAATACAATAAAATTCTGATTCAATGTTACATATTTATAAATGATTTAATGGATTAACAGTTCATAATTGTTTCTATTTTAAAACTTAATGTCCAAATAAGTGTTTTATTCATGTTCATTCTAGTTGTCATGACTCTCTTGTATTTTCTATTTGATTGTCTCTCTGCAATGTAATCTGTCAGCTCAGTCTTCCAGTTCATTAATCCTCCCATCACCTGTGTTTATTTCAATGCATAAACTGTATAATTACATTTTTCATATGCTTACATTGAATTTTTTCCCAAACATCACTAATCAATTGGTCTTTTATTTATTTATTTATTTATTTATTTATTTATTTATTTACTTTTACAGGCAGAGTGGACAGTGAGAGAGAGAGAGAGACATAGAGAAAGGTCTTCCTTTGCCATTGGTTCACCCTCCACTCCATTGGTTCACTGCGGCCGGCGCACTGCACTGAACTGAAGCCAGGAGCCAGGTGCTTATCCTGGTCTCCCATGCAGGTGCAAGGCCCAAGGACTTGGGCCATCCGCCACTGCACTCCCGGGCCATAGCAGAGAGCTGGCCTGGAAGACGGGCAATCGGGACAGAATCCGGCACCCCGACCAGGACTCCACAAGGTGGAGGATTAGCCTATTGAGCCGAGGCACCGGCCACAATTGGTCTTAATATTTCATTATTATTTTGGCTCTTTCATTTTTCACTTTAAATTTATTTAAATATTTAAAATATAATTCAAATATCTGATTTCTGTAAACCTTCATTCTTCTAGCTAGTTTATTTATACTCTTCATTTCAAATTTGGTTCCTATTGTTCCTGGGATACTCTCTAATTGCAGATTTCCTTGTTTATTGTAGCTATTCAGAGGGAAGCCTGTGCTCGACTCACACAGGTTTGAGGCTCCTGGCATCCTGAGCGCAGCACCTGTCTCTCATTTTCATTTCTCCTCTTCATCTAGATGTTGAAATATGTTAGATCCAGGAAATTCTCTGGTTTTCATTTTGATGCTCTTGAATATTTTAAGGATTTTTGTAACTTTCTGAGTACATTTTTGTTGCATTAGGGTGTTACGGGAATGTATGCACACATGAGAAGAACATTTCACATAAACTGTTTGTGGCAATTGATAGAATCTCAAAAGAAACACCAGATTTCTTATTTTGGAAAAAATCATATTTTAAACATGAACAATAATTTCTAGATTGTGATTTGTTTCTAATGTTTTATAAATAATTTTCTTTTATATAAATTTATGGAATTATAATCCTTTATTTTACTGATTAGCAATAGATTATCATCACAATTAGTATTTTCCTGTTGCATAAAGATAATTTTATGGATGTTTGTTTCCTGAGTTCTTCTTTTGATGCTCCAGTTGTTGAGGCCATTTGGGGAGTGAACCAATGGATGGAAGACCTCTCTCTCTCTCTATTTTGCCTCTCTGCAACTCTGCCTTTTAAAAAATAATAGAGAAGATGACATAAATATTGGTGTGAATCAAGTAAACTGGTATTTTTTTTAAAAAAGGAAAACATTGTTGTAACTCACAGACTTTTAGTGACGTGGAGGAAACTTATAATGAAATCATCAAAGAAGAATATCCCTTCTCAAATAAAGCTCACAGAAACAATGTTGCATAAAATTTTTGACAGCACCTCTGTTCATACATAAAGGACTTTCACAGTGCCCTCTTTCCAGTGCTAATGCTGCATTTGTAATACAGTTTTCCTACAGGAATTGTGCTACCTAGAACTGGGACTAAATAGCATAATTCATGACTGCAACATAAAAGAATGTATTTCCATTTTTTCATTATGGAATTGGCTTGTGTGTCATGCATTACATATTTTATAAAATTGTATACATTCATTATTTAATGTAATTAGGAAAATGAAAAATTAATAATAGTATGGATAATCAAATTATAAAATATACTACTATTCAACAAAATGCTATAATAATTTTCATTAATTTGCCATAATTTTCAACTACCAATTCCAGTTATATATAAATATATATATAAATCAGATATACTAAGTGAAATAACTCAGTTCCAAAAAAATGCCATATGTTTTCCCTGATCGGTGGTAATGAATAGAATATCTAAAATGTAATGTACAGGAGTGAAATTGACTTTTTGAGATTTGATGATTCTTTATATCCTATGTCTCTACCATTGAGGATCTGTGTTTTTTCCCCTCATACTATTTGTTGAACTCTTTACTTGCTACCAGTGTAGAGTGAATGGAAAATAGATCCTTGTAAATATTAAAATTGGGAAAGGAGAGAGAGGACAAAGAAAGATGACAGCATAGGTTGGAAGGATGGTAGAGTGGGAAGAACCACTATGTTACTGAATCTGTAGATATGAAATGCATGAAATTTTTAAACATTAAATAAAATGTAAAAAATAAAATGAAATTTAAAAACAGACATGGAATGCTATGTGCTTTAATTTTAAGGTGTTTTATTACATAATTCTAATGCTAGAATAAGCCTAATTAAAAACAACAACCATAATCACGCTTAAAACACATTTCCCCAATGTCCTGTAGTAACTGAATCCTTGGTTTGACCAAGCAAAGGTTTGACCTAGTGGATAAAACCAGTTGTGACACCTGCACGCCACATCAGAGGGCCTAGAATTGAGTCCTGACTCCAGACTCATTCTGGAGCAGTCGTTCTGGGCATTTGAAAAGTAAATAGTGAGTGGAATGAGTGGAAGCTCTCTCTCTCTCCCTCCCTCCCTCTCTCTAATAAAATATTTTTAAATAATTCAGCTCCAGTTGTTTTTTTTTTTCTTAAACTGCATTCTATGCATTTGTGTTCTATGTTCATACTTTTTTAAACGATTTATTATTTTTGTTTATTTGAAAGAGTTACAGAGAGAGGTAGAGTCAGATAGAGTGGTCTTCCATTCATTGATTCACTCCCCAGATGGCCTCAAGAGCCAGAGTTGTGCCAATCTGAAGCCAGGAACCAGAAGCTTCCTCCTGAGCTCCCATGTGGGTACAGGGGCCCAAGGACTTGGGCCATCCTCCACTGCCTTCCCAGGTCATAGCAGAGAGCTGGATTGGAAGAGCAGCAGCTTGGACTAGAATCAGTGCCTATATGGGATGCCACCACTGCAGGCCAGAGCTGCGTCACAGCACCAGCCCCTCCAGTCATTTTTCTCATTAAAATTACACACATCCATAACTTCCAGAGATATTGAGTGACCCATATTATATTTTACATAAGTTGCTTATCAAGACTATCCAAATTAAAGCATTGAATATATGCACGGAAGTTAGAGCACATAGACTATGATTGGAAGAGAAGGCATCAAATAGATGACTAGATGGGTTTCCCAAACAATTTTATTCTTAAAACAGCCACTACAATGAAGGAAACAGTCAGTCTTGCAAGTATGGGAAGATGAACATCTTTTTCAGTTTTTCAATGAAGATGCAGCATTTAACAAAAATGACATGAAACGTGTTTATCAAAGATTCCAAAAATGAAGGAGGAAATGTAGCATAAAGAGGGAGATTGCCATTAGACATTGAGAACAAAATTAATCTAAAAATTTCCCATGTCAAATTAATACTGGTTAAAAGGTATGTTCTTTCTTTGAACACACTAGTTAGTAAATCAGGTTTCAAATCCATGTTAATAATACATTTATGTAAAAGAGATGCAACTTCTTATTGAATTTCATTAAAACATGCTAATATCCATTGAAAATTTTTACTTTAATCTCATATAATGTTGTATACTCATCTCCTCAAAATCAAAGCATAGCCATTCTTCAAATTTCCTCAGCAGTTTTGTGGTCACAATGCACTGTGGTCTTGCAAGGAGTCTCCTGCATGTCTTTTCTCACTCCAGGTACATTTAATACACATATTTGAATTTGACATTGGGTCTTTAGGCAGTGTTCAGGGTCCTGAGGATGTCTGAGTCTGTGAGTGTAACTTAGACAAGCAAAAATGTTGGCTTTCAGTATCAAGAGCCCTAATATTCTCCTTTATTCCATTTTAGCTCTAATAATAATAAACAATACATTCAATATTTACCTTTTTCATAATTATTTTGAATGTTCTAATATTTCTATTGAGCCATTACCTCAGAAGTAGAATTTATGATTCTTTTGTTCAATTGATAAAATTTTACTTCTAGTAATTGATGACAGCCTAGGAATTATCTCATCTAATGGTGGTCTAACGGGGATTATAGCTAAAACAATCTAACAGGTTTCTTGCTGAGGACTGACAGAGAGATCTTATCCTAGGATTGTGGGAGATGAAGAATCTCATTAGATATTGAGAGTGATCACATATCAGGGATGGAGTGATCTTGAAAATGGAATTATTAGAATTTCCTGCTAAATCTGTTTGACAGAAAATGCCCAAGTGCATGTAGAAAAAAATTCAGGAATCTGAGTAAAGTTGGTAAAAAAAAAAAAAAAAGGAAAAAGAATTGTCAAATACAATGATATCAGGTAACAAGATATGCTCTTTGAAAAACTGAGGAACTGGAATTGGAGTGACTTACTAATGAAAGAGGGCAATGAATCAATAAGTTCTACTAACAAATATGTTTTTTATGGGAGTAGAGTAACAGAAGATAGGAAAACTTTGTGTCCATGATAACTTTGTGTCCATGACAATGAGGTTACAACTCTGATTTCTCTGTATAGATCTGTTATATCAAACATTTGTCTAGAAATCTGAGATGAGTTCTACATGGTCAGTTCATCAAAAATGTCAAAAGAACTACAGCCAACATAGCTAAAACAAGCTATTTCTGGATAAATTTTATCCCATTTTAAAATGGCTTTAAATAAATTGTGTTTATAGTTCTTTTAAAAATTTTTATTTATTTACAGAGTTACAGAGAGAGAGATAGAGAGAGATTATCTGTTAGTTTACTTGCCAAATGCCAAAAATGGCTAGTGCTGGACCAAGGTGAAGTCAGGAATCTGGAACTGCATAAGGATTTCCCACATGAGTGACAGGGGCCCAAGTCTTAGGGCATCTTCTGCTGCTATTCCAGTGCACTAGCAGGGAGCTGGATTGGAAGTAGAGAAGCCAGGAGTCTTAGCATCACTCATATGGGATACTGGCATTCAGGCAGTGGTTTATCCCATTGTGCCAAAATGCCAACCACTATCCATGAACCTTTTAAAGAAAAATGGATATATAAATTAATATTTGGAAAAATCATATAGAAATACCTTGAAAAGTAAAACATACACATAGGTCCAAAATGGCACCCACTCTATTGGCTTGTCATAGTACGCCTTCGTAGTAAGGTGGTTGAAGAGATAGAAACATGTCCGTTCTGTCCTTTTTTTGTCTCCTCTAGTTTGGCTGGTACATGGGGTTTCAAGCCTGGTTCCCTCTAGGCTCTTCATGTTTTCACCTGTAGCTTGGGCTGCTGAGCTCTGGTCTCACCTCACTTTGCAGCACTGGTGTGTAGGCTTTGGCTGCTGGAGTGCCAACCCATGGGCACCCATGCCATCCATGTAGATCCACTAGTTTGCTTTGCTGTTTTTTCCATAACTCTTCCCTGAGACTACACTATCTCCACTTTAAAAAAAAAAAAAAAAACTATCCTCTCCTGGGCTATAGTAGTAAGCTCCCTCCCTACTCCGCTTTCTTGATACTCCTTCCTGCTCAATAATTTAAATTTTATTGCTTAAATAAAATTGTAAAAGAAAAAGATTTTTATTTTTATTACTATAAACTGAACAATTTAATGTATTTCAATGATACAGTTCTTATTTTAATAGAAATTTCTTATCTAAGAAATAAAAACTTCATGAATTTTATGAGTAAAACTTAAGGAACATAGTGATTCTTCTCACCATACCTT
The DNA here is from genome assembly GCA_949820135.1 of Sylvilagus floridanus. Taxonomy (NCBI): domain Eukaryota; kingdom Metazoa; phylum Chordata; class Mammalia; order Lagomorpha; family Leporidae; genus Sylvilagus; species Sylvilagus floridanus. Next base: position 23,911,259 of record OX463234.1, on the reverse strand, counting down.
ACCCCCCACTCACTCTCTTCCCCCTCTTCCCCCTCTCTTTCCTATTCCCATTCTTATTTTTTACTAAGATCTATTTTCAATTAACTTTATACACATATGATTAACTATATTAAGTAAAGAGTTCAAAAATTGTAGGAAAAATAACTGTTCCATAACTGTTGAGTCATTGCTGCTCAATATCATTGTATCTCAAAGTGTCAGTTTCACTTCTATAGATTACCTTTTAGGTCCTCTATTAGTTAGCACAGACCAGGGAGAACATATGGTATCTGTCCTTTTGGGCTTGGCTTAAATCACCAAGTACTATGTTACCCAGTTTCATAAATTTTGCTGCAAATGACACGATTTCACCTTTATCACTGTGTAGTATCCCTTAGTGTACACATCTCATAACTTCTTTATCCAGTCTTCAGTTGATGGACATTTGCATTGATTCTATATCTTAGCTATTGAGAATTGAGCTGCAATAAACATAGGAGTACAGATAAATCTTTAAGATGCTGATTTTATTTCCCTTTTGTAAATTCCCAGGATTAGGATGGCTGGGTGATATGGTAGGGCTATTCAAACTTCTGAGGTATCTCCATACTGTCTTCCACAGAGATTGCACAGATTTACATTCCCACCAACAGTGGATTAGTGTACCTTTTCCCCCACATCCTCTCCAACACTTGTTGTTTGTTGATTTCTATATGAAAGCCACTCTAACAGCAGAGAGGTGAAACCTCATAGTGGTTTTGATTGGCATTTCCCTGACAGCTAGTGATCCTGAGTATTTTTTAAATGTTTTAATTTGAACTTTATAGAAAGAATCCAGTTAATAGTCTTTGAAATTACTATGTTCATTATAAAGTTTTTTTGTATAGTGTTGGGTCCATAGGGGATTTGACATGGAGACATTTGCAATTCTGGCTTGTATGACACATCAGTAGTTCTTCTGGCTCTGTCTGATCTGTAACATATCACCCAGAATGATGGTAAACTCTAGGTTTTGAAAGTTTTCTGCCATTCAGAGTTCTATCTGTATATCCTTTCCATGGAGTGAGGTGTGGGAGGGGGGGAGAGAATGACTTGGCACAAAGGGGCCTTCCTCGGGGAGAGAGGGGGTGCAGATGGTTCTGCTAGTTGTGGGTAAGGAATTGTGAACTATAGAAGAGCTCCTTATTAGAGACAGATTCTGAGCTTTCCCTGCAAAATGTTGACCGGGGCAGAATAAAGGGAATGTTTTGTAGCCATGCTCAATGGAAATAAAAATAAAGATAATTGCACAAAAAATTCATCATCCACTTTCTTAAAGTGACATTTTCAGAGCCTGAAGTGATCATAGGCAATCCAATAGAGAGCTGGAACTCAGTGTTTTAGAAGTAGGATTCTTACACTGTGTTTCAGCTTTAATAGTGCTTTCAATGGCCACATGCTATGACACCTAGCTAAAACTAAGAGAAGATTGCCAACATGAGGATGCTGAAGAGGACATGGAAGGATAATTATCCTTATGTTCTCCCTGTAAACAAATCTGAATAAGGTAACACTCTAGTATCCTTCTATTTTAATAATATTAACATTAAAACCTCACAGTAGACTATGTGCCAGTTTCTCTGTATCAGTGTACAATTTGAGATGGACCGTTTTCTTTCCCATTCATAATCAAATGCATTCTTCTGTCTTGTTCTCTCAAATTTTATTCTGCTAAGTGACAGTTAATTTGACGAATGACTCCTTTCTAACAGATTGTTAATGCATTCATTAAAAAGTAATAACAAGAATTTATTAAATGTTTTCTATATGTCAGTGGAGTATATTGAAAATATTCACATACATTATCTCCAACTAAGTTAACATTTTCATTTTTGAAAGGCATCTAGTGATTAAATATGAGATGATGACCAAAATGGCAGAAGTTTGGTTTCCTGACAAGGGAGAGAAGATGTGTTTATTTGCTGGAAAGCATGATACAGCCACTCAAATCACATCCAATGGTATGTCATCTATTTCATCTGTGGCAGGTAGAAAGTATATAAAATATGAGTTAGAAACCCAGATTAGATAATCACATCTATTAAGGACTATATGATGTCCAGGCATCACTTAAATTCTCTAAACTATAGTTTCTTCACTAATAAAAGAAATTATATGTGACTACTTATCTATTTGAAATGATCCACATATATATAACTTAGTGAGACTTAAACCAGGTTTTAGAACCAGAGTCCTCAAGGTCAGTTTTGTAGTTTCGATGGTCACCTATTTAGGGCAGTATTTTAGAAGTCTTTAAGTTATCAAAAACTTTATCCTGATTTAAGACAGACATTCCAAAAATATTTGCCATGCCAATTATGGATTATGATTTAGTTAACAAATAGTTTGGGAGATACTATAATTAACAAATTTCTGTAATCTTTTCTGAACTATTTTAATTCCTTGCTCAGTGTCTCTATGTTTCTAGGAAATATGGATTTCTGAAATTCAGTACATGTTTTAGATACCAAGGCATAATAATTTCCACTTAAGCTTAAATAGCTATCAGTCAGGAGCTGCTAAATTACAAATTGCGCTGCCAAATTACAAATTTAATATTTTTGCATAAAATTATTAATATGTCTTATTTTGCCACAAGCTAGAAATGTATTCTGGCTTATCAAAAGGTAAGGAGCAATAATTTGGTAAATTTGATTATGTGGGAAATGAATAAAAACAGAATAAGATTTTTTTCTCTTAAATTTAAGAATGTTTTGCTTATATGATTCAGATATTTTGCTCATTAATCTATGGTTCCATGTTAAAGTCTGGCTAATTTTATAGTTAAATGTATAATGAGATAATTAGTTGATATTTATGAACTATTTGTTAGTAATGGTAGTAAAATAGGTGTAGATTATTTCTTATTACATTGAATGTATTTCAAATATGGCTCAATCCATATTCTGGCCTCACTTTTGATTACTCTGTCTTACTCTCCAACTCCCCTACCAAGTGTTCTTCACCAGGTTAGACAGTTTGCTCTATCTCTTTTACTAGAAGATGAATCAAATTTCTAAGGGTCATGTCTATGTGTTGCTTGTCTTTTTATCCCCAGTGTCTTGCTCTTAACATTTGGAGTGATCTCCAACTTTCCTATTATAATTCCTCTATCTTTAGCTCTCAGCATTTTTGCCTGTCAAAATGCTACCCTCTCTCTTCTTTGTAGTCAGAAATGATCTTTCAAATGCTCATCTGAAGAATTACACTTTTTTATTTTTATAACCCTTAAAAAATTATTGGTTCATACTAAATTAAAAATTCTTTGAGAATTTTTATAGTAGCATGTGTTGGCAATATTCCCAAACTATGCATTGTTACAATCCCAGGGAACCCATTAAATGTCCAAGAAGTGCTGCTGAATATTTTACATTTTAAAGGGAAATGGGAACAGTTGATTGTCAGTTAGTGCATGAACAAGCTTGAGGTAGTTCACAATTTCAGAACTAGAATGTGCTGTGTTTATTTTCATATCACAATTTCCAAAGATTTTTTTGGGTGGTTGCTGTGATAAAAATAAGTATTGTGCAACAAAGTAAGTGGGCTGTAAAATGAGAGTAACAATGTCCAGTTGATAGAACTGTTTGAAAGTTTGTGCTATCTTCAGCATATACATCTCATTAGTAAATATGAATAACATAAAAATGTTTTTTCAATTGCTTTTCAGTTTTTTTCAAATGGTTATTATATAAATATTTCAGAAACTGATTGTATTTAATTAATAAATGAAATTATTTCTCTTAATTGCTTGTGGTTAAAAAAAACTAATGAGATACTAAGAGTGCTGTAAACTAAGAAAGTTTGGGAAACTCTGGTGTAAGCGTATTTTTATGCTTTGCAATACTCAAATGGTAGACACTGTCAATCATTTTTTACTCAATAAAACATGTTCTTGATATAATCATGGGTATAAAATAATTCTGGACTTGCTTGAAAGACATGAAATATATGGCAAGTTTTAAAAAGGGAAAACAACAAGAGCCGTCACTGTGGTGCAGCATTTTAAGTCAATGCCTGCAGCGCTAGCATCCCATATGGGCACCAGTGTTGAGCACTGTTTGCTCCATTTACAATCCAGCTTTTTGCTAATGTGCCTAGCAAAGCAGCAGAAGATGGACCAACAAGGTCTCCATGCACTCACATGGAGACCTCGATGCAATCCCCAACTCCTGGCTTCAACCTGGCCCAGCCCCTTCTTTGCTGCCACTTGGGTGGTAAACCAGTGGATGGGAGCCATCTCTTCTCTCTCTATCTCTCATTCTCTCTCTGTAACTCTGCCTTTAAAATAAATAAAAAGCCTTTAAAAAGGGTTAAAAGAGAATAATGAAAAACAACAAGCATTTATGATCCACTCATGTGTGGATCTATGTGAGATACCTCAGTTTTGAGACACTGTATAATTTCCCCTAGCATAGTTACCAACAAATAAGTCATTCTTAAATGGATATGTCAAGTCACTTCTCTTAATAAAAAGACCTTTCCATTTACTGGGACATATCAGCATCTGAGAAGATGAAAGAAAAAAGATACATGACATAATATCAGATCTCATTAATGAAGATGTAGAGCAGTACCAGTGTGAACAGTGAGTGCTAAGTCAATAAGGTTACCCTGATAAGACTGCTTACAGTTTTGGTTGTATTTATTAATTTTGGTTTAATTTAATTTTTATTAGTTTATTTGAAAGGCAGAGAAACAGAGAGAAAGAGGTAAGGAAACAGGCAAAGGTCTTCTATCTGCTGGTTCCCTCATCAAATGCTCAGAAATGCTTGGGCTGAGCCAGATCAAAACCAGAAGCCTGGAAATCAATCCTGCTTTCTGTGTGGATGGCAGGAACTCAAGTCTCTGGGCCATGATATTCTGCATTCTGGAGTGTGAATATAGGAAGCTGGATTGGAAGCTGAATAGGTGAGATTCAAACCAAGCTCTTGATAAAGAATATGGGCATCTGAAGTGATGACTTAACTGCTGCACCAAATATCTGCCACACAGCTTTGATTTTAGATAAATCCTGAAAAAGCCTGGCTCCACAAAGTCACCTTATTGAATACCCCTTAGAATCCGATGCTGGGTAAATCGCACACACACACCTACACCATACATACAGAATACTCCCTCTCACCATTAAGTTACATGGGGAGCAAACTCAAATGTTAGTACCAAGCAGTTCCTCAGGCCTAGCAGAAGTTATTACCAAAGACTAGTGCATGTGCAATTAATTAGAATATAAAGGGGCATAGGAATATACTATTCAGTCAGATGGGGAAGTTCAGATATGTGAGGCATTTGCTGGAAAGGGCAGACCAGAACAGGATAACACTGGAGAGCAGACTGAAAAGCCAAGATCAGGGAGTATTATCATGGACAGATGGACAGAAGAAAGAACAGAGGTTTCAGGAAGAGACTATAAAATCACACTTCCCTGATTTTATAGTTTTGCCTCAGGCCAGCCCTATAGCTAAAGATATTTTATCATTTAAAATATGGGTTGCTAGCTTATTGAAGAAGATATGAACCTTAAAATGCCTTTATCTTCCTCATCTTCATTCGAAGTGGTTTCTGTGGGCTCATAGGGAACATAAGAATTTTCTTGAACATAACATTTTGGGCTCACCCAACACTAATAACTTTGTAGAAACTTAATGATTTCTGTTACTGTTGAAAAACTTGCTGCACATATGTCATTTTTTAAAAATGAAATATGGTGTTTAAATAAAGAGAGGGAAAGGAAAAGAACGAGTTTTTACATCCCTTAGAAAAATGAATTGAGTGTAAATGTGATACGTTCATGTTGTTGCATCAGTTTACTTCAACTGGAAACAGTGATTGGTACAGTTAATTTTTAACAAATCAAATAAGAGTATTAATCAATAACTATTTATGTGCCTTAGTCAATAAATAATGGGCCAACAGTTATTAGGAAAATATATTCCAACTTAAAACAATAACAGGATGATTCCATATCCTTTCTTTTTAAAAAATATTTATTTATTTATTTATTTATTTATTTGAAAGTCAGAGTTACACAGAGAGGAAGAGGAGAGAGAGAGAGAGAGAGAGAGAGAGAGAGAGAGAGAGAGGTCTTCCATCCAATGGTTCACTCCCCAGTTGACTGCAACAGCTGGAGCTGCACCAATCCGAAGCCAGGAGCCAGGAGCTTCTTCTAGGTCTCCCACATGGATGCAAGGGCCCAAGGTCTTGTGCCATCTTCTACTGCTTTCCCAAGCCATAGCAGAGAGCTGAGTCGGAAGTGGAGCAGCCAGGTCTTGAACCGGTGCCCATATGGGATGCCAGCTCTTCAGGCCAGGGCATTAACCCACTGTGCCACAGCACTGGCCCCTCAGTGTACTTTCTGCTGTACAATTCCAGGCAAGAGTTTGCCAATCGAGTGGACACATGTGATCTGTGAATATCCAACATCCACAGTCCACAGAGTTCTGACCCATCAGCAATATCTAACAGCACTTCTAGCTAAGCTGCTTCTCGCAATGCCAGCGTCCTTAATCAGAGCAATGGTTTGAGTCCTGGCTGCTCTGCTCAGCTTCAAATCCAGCTCCCTGCTAATGCATCTGGGAGTCAGTGGAAGATGACTCAAGCTCTTGGGTTCCATGTGGGGGACCTGGATGGAGTTTCAGGCTCCTGCCTTTGGTCTGGCCCAACTGCAGCAGTTACCATTTGGGGAGTGAACCACCAGATCAATCTATCTATCTATCTATCTATCTATCTATCTACCTACCTACCTACCTTTATCTCTCTCTTTCTCTTTTTTTAAAAAAAAATTTAGAATGTAATATACACCAAGATTAGAATGGAGGATATTAAATGAATGTTAATCAAAAATACGACTTGCTGGAGATTAGAACCAAGATGGCAGCTGATAAAGAATCTCCAGCAACCACCTCCCCACATAGAAACCCACAAAAACACATCTACACATTCCAAATCACCTTCCCAAAACCTACAGAAGCCAGGTGTGGGACTGCAGTGCCTCCTCTTGTGATAATCTTAAGAAAAGGAGCATTGAAGAGAGCAGGAAGAAAAGAGTTGACCACATTGCCTCTCCCCCGGCTCCAAGGAGCACAGTGTGCAGAGACGCAGCCCTCTTGGGAGAAGGAAAGTGAGCTCAATCCCAGCGCTAGGCCCATTGTGAAAAACCACAGTTGGCCTGAGTGCCTTGGACAATTCAGTAGCTTGGCGATTGCATCTACTGAAGTTCACATGCATCTGCAGTAACAGAAAGTAGAAATAACAGTGGCCTGTACAGGCTGATGAGGTGAGAGTGTAGGGCAAAATCATGGAGGCCCATGTTCTTGCCAGCTTTTTTCCTGAGGCCCAAGATGGCCACCAGAGCTCTACAGATCACATGTGTGTTCAAGGGAAGAAGCTAAAGGAAAAAGGAGACAAGGTCCATACTGTCCGTACTTTTGCTTCCTATGGGGTTTTCTTGCAAGTCTCACCTAACAGCTTCTGCTTCTATCTCCTGGGCCACGTCCTTGCTGCAAAGGAGGCTGGGTAATATGGTAGTGTAGCTAGGCACACTGATGCCTGAAATGAAACCAGCTTCATTACCAAGGAAGCAGCGGCGGCGGGGGGGGGGGGGTGGGGCATGGAGAGTTAAAAATGCCCAGTGTGGCTGTGAAAGTCATAGGGACAATCATAACAACTGGGTTTTCTTGGCTGTACTCATCCGAGGGGGCGGCCTGGCAGGTAAGTGGCCTTGACTGCAAGAGGTCGTGCAGAGGGAGCTCGGGCTGTTGGGAGAGCGCAGCTGGAAGCTGTCACCTATGGCTTTCTTGATTTTCTCGAAGACAGCAAAGGCAGCCAGGAGTCCTGGTACACTGGTTAAGACTATGGGTTCAGGACCTGACTCTGCCAACAAGTGGCTGATTAACTTTGGGCAAGTCATTGAAACTCCCGGAGCCCAGCTGATCTATCTGTTAAGACTGGAAGAATAGCAGAGCTGTTTTGTGAAGTGACATGATATGATATGAGCAGCCAAGGAGGTCCACACCACATTCAGGGGGCACTTAATGCAAGTGAGGTCAGTACAATGCCTCTGGGGACTCAGAAGGTACCTGAAACAGCTTCACTGTCTCCTGTTGTTGCCTTCACATCAGCCTTGCCGAATCTCCCTCTTATGCCCCTTACCAACCTCAGTAGCTAATCCCTTAGCAGCCTCCTCACTTTTAAGTGTGAAATTGCTCAATCCAATTCAATCCAATTCAAAACCCCAATCTTGGGGGCTGGTGTTGTGGTTACTGTCTGTGATGCCAGCTTCCCACATGAGCACAGGCTCAAGTCCAGATGCTCTGGTCTCCGCTAATACTACTGGGAAAGCAGCTAAAGATGGCCTATGTTCTTGGGCCCCTGCTACCCACATGGGAGACCCAGATGAAGTTCCAGGTTCCTGGCTTCGGCTTGTTCCATTCTGGTTGTTGTGGCCATCAAGGGAGTGAACCAGAGGATAGATGATCTCTGTCTGCTTCTACCTCTCCCCCACCCCCTCCCCGTCGCTGTAATTCTCGACTTTCAAAAAAGTAAATAAGGCCGGCGCCGCAGCTCACTAGGCTAATCCTCCACCTTGCGACTATGGCACACTAGGTTCTAGGCCCGGTCTGGGCGCCGGATCCTGTCCCGGTTGCCCCTCTTCCAGGCCAGCTCTCTGCTGTGGCCAGGGAGTGCAGTGGAAGATGGCCCAAGTGCTTGGGCCCCACACCCCATGGGAAACCAGGAGAAGCACCTGGCTCCTGCCACTGGATCAGTGGGGTACACCGGCCGCATCACGCCGGCCACGGCGGCCATTGGAGGGTGAACCAACGGCAAAAGGAAGACCTTTCTCTCTGTCTCTCTCACTGTCCACTCTGCCTGTCAAAAAAAAAGTAAATAAAATCTCAGTAATAATAAATCAGATGAAAGAAACCTTAACCTTGCAGCCTAACTTAAGGCTCCTTCCCCGCCCCAGCCTCCACACCTGCCACTCTGGAACTCTTGGAGACACCTCCTCAAGCACCCATGGTCTGAGCTCCTTCCCTCCACACTCCTGAATCACAACAGATGGGTCAGGAGGGTGACACCTGCAGCAGCAGCCTCGGCTGGTGGCAGACAGGATCTAGGGGAGAAACACTCAGCTTCCTTGACCCTTGGGAGAACAATTCTGGATGAGACTGGGCCGCTCAGCCGATGAAGTCATGGAGGCCCTGGTGCTAGGAAGAGAATGGCTAGTTCCCTTTCTCCCCAACACCCTTCTACGGAAGGCTAGCTCCTCCTGAGGATAAGTAGGGCAGGAAGGCAGGGTCTTTTCCCCTGGCTGGAGGTTTTCTCTTCCCCACTGTATCTCTCCAGGGACGTCTGACACTGCTGTCTTTGGAGTGTCTTCGAGAAAATTCAAGAAAGCCATAGGTGACGGCCTCCAGCTGCGCTCTCCCAACAGCCTGAGCTCCCTCTGCATGGCCTCTTGCAGTCAAGGTCGCTTACCTGTCAGGCCGCCCCCTCGGATGAGTACAGCCAAGAAAACCCAGTTGTTACGATTGTCCCTGTGACTTTCACAGCCACACTGGGCATTTTTAACTCTCCACGTCCCCCTCCCAGGCAGCCGTCAGGCACTTCTTACTTTAGTAGCCCCACATGCTCATTCTTTTTTTTTAAAATATTTATTTATTTATTTTTATGTATTTGAAAATCAGAGTTACAGAAAGAGGGAGAGATAGAGAGAGTTCTTCCATCTTCCAAATGGCCACAAGGACTGAGGCTGGGCCAGGCCAAAGACAGGAACCTGAAACTCCATCCTGTCTTCCAGAGGGTGGCAAGAGCTCAAGCACCTGGGCCATCTTCTGTTGCTTTCCCCGGGTGCATTAGCAGGGAGCTGGATTGGAAATGGAGCAGCTAGGACTTTGGTGCTCACATAAGAGGCTGATGTTGCAAGTCGCAGCTCAACCTGGTGCGCTACAACACAGGGCTCTCCATGCTCTCGTTCTTAACCTCCCCCAGAGTCTCACTTGCCTTCCAGCCCTGAGGTTCCTAACTCTGGTTTGCAACAGAAATTCCCTGTAGCTTTTACAGGCAGTCTGTCCAATAACCATGCTGTGTGTATGCGTGCACACATGTGTACAAGCATGTTCCTATGTACACATATCTTTACATGTAGAATGATCTCTGGAATACGGACTGGGGATGGAACCGGGTGACTGAGGGATGGGAGTGTCAGATTTATTTGAATAGAAATAGCGGACACACATCTGGCACTCACTGTGAGCCAAGCACTCTTCCAGGCACTCTAAATGCTAACTGCTTTAGAGATGAGGAGGCTTTGTTCTTATTTTTCACCTTAGACTTGCGTTATCTATTTAAATAGATGGAGGCATGATAGATGGGTGGATGGGTGGATGGATGGATAGACAGATGGATGTAAGCTCCCTGAGATGAAACCCTCCACCTTAGCATTAGCGTGTGCACCTCAGCACGTGCCAAGACTTTGCTGGAGGGAGCAGAAAGTCTGAGAATCCCCTAAGGATGGGCTCTTCATGCCTGTGATTCAAACAAAACTGCAAGAAACCTCGTGCTCCTGAGACCCAGACTGGTGCCCCGAGCTAGCACAGTGTCATCTCCATCTCAGTCATTGCCCTGACACATGGCTCAGGGTGCATTGCCAGGAGTCACTCTGGACCATGCTTGAAGAGGAGGAGACAGAGCCACCCACAGGGATTCCAGGGGCCAGATGAGCTCATGGACACTCTAAGAGGTCATGGAGTGCAGTAAGGGAGGCTGCTGCTTCAGCTGAGGTCATGTGTGGAAGCTCTTCTGATGTCTGCAAGGACAGCGAAGCCCCCCGACTTCTAGGAACCCCAAGCTTGCAGGAGAGGGCAGACTTCCCCTCCATGCCAGCCTTTCTCCAGAGCTGCTCACACCCCCCAACGCATGAAGTTACACACCTTCCTTCTGGCTGGGAAATACCCATGACTTGCCAGAGTGTGATGGGCATAATGAGGCTTCATTCACTCTGAGGGCCACCAGGAACAGCTGTGTGACCTCCGGGGAGCCGTTCACACCTCAGGAAGGTGCATCTCGGGCTCCCTCCATCTGTCAGCCTCAAGTCCCTGTGTTTGGACTCAGTTCTGAGAGATCTTTCTCATGGAGAGGGGCAGGATGACTTCTGGAAGTATCAGGTCTGCATCCTAACACATCCCCAGTGTCAAGGGAAACTCTTCTCCCTCTCCACTGCCTTAACAAGTAAAGCTTCAGTGGGTCTCCACTGGCTGCCCCAGGTCATGCCCCCTAGCCTGAACCAGTGCACTAATGCAGCAGACAGATATAATTAGACCCAAGAAGTCAATCAAAAACCCAACCTCAGGACCCAGTAGGGGGCATCCCCCTCACCCGAACCACAAGTGCCCCTTAAGGAAATGCAGTGTGGATACTGGAAAGGGGAAGGGAGGAGAGCAGACACCCAAAGCAGGGCCTTCCACTCCATGATCCTGCAGTCTCACAGTAAGAAGTAATTCTTTTGATAAAAGGACCACAGCAGGAGGCCCCAGGGGTTCTCGTGAGCTATCTGTAAAACCATAGAAGAGGAGAGATGAGAGAAATCCTGGACATTTCTCACCCCACCTCCTCATTTTACCAGTGAAGAGGCTGAGGCAACAGAGAGTTGTGGCAGAGACTCCAGGGCCTGCCAATCAGCAGTGCCGGAGCCCTGGGATGAAAGCAGGTGTGTGGCCTTCTAGGCTCCCAGAGAGCAAACTTCTTCTAATTCTCTTTTTTTAAAAATGAGGAAGTCACTATCTTGCTTGTAACCTTGTATTATGGTTTTGCAAAACACCCTGGCTGGGAGGAGCTGGATGACGGTCTCTGGGATCATTCTGGATTATTCCTGACAATGACATTGAATCTACAATTGCCTCAATAAAATGTTCAGTGCAGACACTGAGAAGACTCTCAAAGCAGCATGACATGGTCAAGATGGGACTGTGTTCTGCTCACACACCATCCTTTGGATCAGAGACAAAGGCAGAACAAAGAGGCAAAAATTAAAATTTCCACCAGGGGTGGCACAGGGCAGAACCTCACTTGAGAACAAAATAAATATGCTCTTAGCTAAGACAGGAAGTGGAATAGACACACACAACTCTAAGGAAGGGGCAGAGGTGTTGTTGTAGCTGTAGGTCTGTTGTAGGCTGGGGACAAGGGGTGGGGGTGATGAATATGACTGGGAACTCAATCTCTACCTAGCAGCAGGGGAGGGGAAGGGGGTGAGGGAGGGGGAGAGGGAGATCTTCCAACCACTGATTCAATTCCCAATTGGCTGCAATGGCCAGAGATGCGCCGAACTGGAGCCAGGAGCCAGGAGCTTCTGAGTCTCCCATGTAAGTGCAAGGAGCACTTGGGCGATCTTCTACTGCTTTGGCAGGCCATAAGCAGAGAGCTGGATCAGAATAGGAGCACCCAGGTCTCAAACCGGCATCCATATGGCTTTACCTTCTACACCATAGTGCCCTGGGCTCTCCCCGCCTCCTCCAAGTTCAGATTTAGAGAGAGATAGATCATCCATCTGCTGGTTCACTCCCCAGGTGACGACGACAGGCCACAGCCAGGAACTCCTCTTGGGTTTCCCACACGGGTACAGGGGTCCAAGGGCTTGGGCCATCTTCTGCTTTCCCAGGCCATAACAGAGAGCTGGGTCAGAAGAGGAGCAGCTGGGACTCGAATCTGTGCCCACATGGGATGTCAGCACTGCAGATGGTGGCTTTAACCACTGTGCCCGTCCCTGAAGGGGAAGTGAGTTCCTAGGCCCTCTAGGCAAGGTCGTTTCCCAGGGAAGCCTCAGTCTGAGGTTTCTAAGTTGACACACCTGTCCAGCTACATGCGCCTGGGGAAACCTTGCACGGGCTGGCTCACTGGGATTCACCTGCTACTGGTGTCTCCCTGCTAAACCCTCTCCATATCTGTACAAGGAAGCCGAGAGTGAGGCAGAAAGCCCTGATGAGGAGATTGTCTGGCTCAGGGTGGAGCATGGCAGAAGTGGGGGGGGGGGGTCTGTGCAGTGAGGGGACTTCTGGTGGCCTAGGTGATTGTGTCGGTGGCGGACGGGCTTGCCTACTATTGATCATCCTCCAGGATGAGCCGTAATTGGAGAAAGCCCTCAAGTGAACTCTCAGAATGGGACACACAAATAGGAGTAGGTCCAGTATTGGGGTGAGTTTGGGGAGTTACCCTGAAAAGTGAAAGAACGGGAGCGTCTGCAGTGCTGGCATCCCGTGTGGGCACCACTTCCAATCTCAGCTGCTCCCCTTCCATCAGCTCCTTGCTCATGCACCTGACAAAGCAGAATATGGCTCATGTCCTTGGGCCCCTGTGCCTGTGTGGGAGACCTGGGAGAAGCTCCTGGCTCCTGATCAGCGCAGCTTTGGCCCCTGCAGCCATCTGGGGAGTGAACCAGCAGATGGAAGACCTGTCTCTCTGCCTTTCCCTCTCCATAACACTACCTCTCAAATAAATAAATAAATCTTCACCTAAAAAAAGGATTAAAAATAGGAAAATATCTGGAACTTGTTTCATCTTCAAGAAACCTTAGTAGCAAATACAATTGCAGCTGTCTGTGGAGCCAGTTAGCCGAGTGTTGGGAGAAGCAGATCACCCAGTACTCTTCCTGCTGGCATGGGGCTCACCCAGGGCTGGTCCCTGGGGGCTGTGTGGGCTCCTCTATCTTCCCCAGAGCTGTGTGTCCCAGGCACGCTGGCTTCTCTAGGCACCTGTGCTCAGCTCAACCTTGGCAGCCCCGCCCACGCTCCCCGCCAGCTTGGGCTCCCTCTTGCACCCACAGTGGTGCACCCCCGAATCAGCGCTCTTCTGAGGCTGACAGTTCCACAGTCCTTCAAAGCAGAAGCTGAAACCCAGAGAGGCTCCAAGTGTGAGGACTCCCCTACCCATGGCTGGGTGAGCCCCACCTGGCATCCCCGGGAAGCCCCTGGGGTGGGGCACCTGCTCCTGAGTCAGGCACCGCTGAAAACACCAGTGAGCATGGGAGCAGCTTCCCTCCCGCTGGGGTCAGGGAGGCGGCGATGGCGGAGCTGGACTCAGGTCCCTCTCCCAGTCCCTGTGCGCCATGGATCCGCCCCTGCTCATCACCCAGGCGAGAGCCCCACGCCTTCCAGGCATGACCCACCCCCCCACATCGCCACCCCTTGCCCCGCAGGTCTTTATCGTGGAGTGCATACTCCTGCACGATCAGTTCTTGCGACTGAATGGTCTAGAGGGTTAAACAACATCACGTTTGCAGAGGGCCTCACTGGGCGCCTGAAGGAGCTTCCTGGGTCCCTGGATCCACTAGGGACCACAAACACGTGGACACTTGTGGTGGCCAACTGCCACCAGGCTCTGTGCCCCCAGGCTTGTGCAAGAAGCACTGCCCGCTACCCAGCCCCACAAACGTCCAAACTGCCCTGATGCCACGGCCATGTCAGTCGGGCTGGGGTTGGGAGGTCAGCTCTTGGGTAACCCAAGATGGGGCCACGAGGGCGGGGCCAGGGGAGTACCGCAGGAGCGGGGCCATGGCGTGTCAGAGGCAGGACTAGGCATGTGGCTGAGCGGGGCCAGGGGTGTGCTGAGGGGAGGGGCCAAGGACGTGGTCGAGGGCTGGGCTGGGTGGTGTCTTCTTGCGCCATCAGTTCTTGGGCAGCCCAAGAGGGGGCCACGGGGGTGGGGTCAGGAACAGGGGTGTACCTCAGGGGCAGGTCAGGCCGAGAGGGAGGGCCAGAGGCGGGACAAGGGTTATGACCGAGTGCGGGGTCGGGGGTGTGCTGACGGGCGGGGCCGGGGTCTGGCCGAGGGCTGGCCCCTGGCCTTCCTTCTGAGGTTTTCCTGCACTCCAGGGGCGGCGGACCTGGCCTGGGCCCTCGTCTCTGCCTTTGCCCTTGGTCCGGTGTGTAGGGAGAGTGACTGTCTCTGGCATGTTGGGCACCTCTGAGGTCGCTGTGTGCCAGTGTTCTCGCACCCTAGTGCCACGCGACTCCACTTAGGGTGACGGGTGGGGCAGGGAACGCCTTTGTCGGGACCCGGCTTTGCGGACAAACAGAACCAGCAATTAGCTTTCTGACTGTGTGGCTCCGAGGTGGCGGGAGCGGCAGGTGGGATGGAGCAGGCAGCGTTTGCCTGCTGAGGTTTTCTGAGCAAAGAGGATTGGAAGCCACTGGAATTACGAAGCCAGACAAGACCCAGGCCTGTGTGTGTGAAAGTCAGATTTCTCCCCTGGGGAGCTGAATGAACCCTGGGAAACAGAATTCCCTTTATCCGGGTCCAGGAGGGGAGGGGGTCGCTATGCCTCGCAGGGAGCAGCCTGGGCTCATCCCTGGCTGGGCGCCCACGTGGATGGATGCATGGTGGCCTCTCCAAGTCAGGCCCCGCCTGGGGGCCATAGCCCGTTGCCCTGATTGTGGTGTTTTCCCATGCCTGGTCTCTGGCTCCACAGACTCCCACGCCAAGGTGGGGACTTGGGGAGTAGCAAGAGGGCAGAGCTGATGGCCACAGGCATCCCCCACCTGCTCCTGCTCAGATACCCAACAGAAAGGAAAGGAACCTGGAGAGAAGTGTGCAGCATCAGAGTCCAGCATGCACCTGCCACACACCCAGACACTACCCCAGGAAAGGGAGGCTTGTGCTCCCAGGAACAACTGCAAACAAATGTCCACACAGGCCCAGAGTGGACACAGCTCACAGTCTCCACAGTTGGAATAGCCTCCACCAACGCTGGGAGCACTGGCAGCCACAGTGCGCTCTGAGGAAGAGGCACTCGGCCACCAACCTTGCAGAGGCAGCAAGAACATGGCCATAGGAAGCCAACAGCCAGCCTGTGGAGTGCTGGGGCCTTGTGTCCTGGCCATGGCCGTGGTTCCAAGCCGTTTACAGTCGCATGCATCTACAGTCGCCCACATTTCACGTCCAAGTGCCTGGACCCCTGTCCTGGCTCCAGTGCTTCTGATCCAGGTGCTGATGGGTCCCCTAAGAGGCAGCAGTGATGGCTCAACTACTCGGGTCCCTGTCACCCACATGGGAGACCCAGATGGAGGTCCTGGCTTCAACCCTGCTCAGCCTGGGCTCTTGTGCTCACCATCCATCCGCTACCCATCCATCTATCTACCCATCCATCAATCAATCCATCATCCATTCTTTCATCCATCAGTCCATCAATCCATCATCCATAATCAATCATACATCCATCTCACTCACCCAGATGCCCGCCTGTGCGGGAGACAAATGTCTTGCTCTTCTCGTGCTGGGAGCTGCTCCAAGGTCCCGCAGGTGCCCAGCAGCTCACTGCAGAGCTGGCTCAGACAAGGAGCAGGTAGCTGCAGGTGGAGGCAGAGCTGCTGAACAGAAATCCCACCCCCCTCACAGCAACCACAAAGGCGGCCAGCAGGGATTTCCGGAGTTTTGGAGAAGGAAATTCCCTGGTAGTAGAATAGCTGTGGAAAAGGCGCTCCCTGGCTGCTGGGAGCTCCATGGGGGTCTCTCTCGTGGGTGCCTCCTAGGCACAGAAGCAGGAAGCCAGGTGGGAAGTGGAGCAGCTGGGTTGAACCAGGCACAGCGTGCTAACCCACACACCGGCTCCTGCCTCAGGCTTATTTTTAATCCCGAATCCTGGAGCCTTGGTGGCTGGGGGACCTGCCAGGACAGGCAGACCTGGGGAGCCGTTGAGCTAGCGGAAGGCCAGGGCACTTGTTCTACCAGATGAACCCGCAAGGGGGCTACTGGGGACAGGGATCCCTAGCGTTCCCTGGTGGTGTCCCTAGCACCGAGCTCTCCTGGGTGCTCCTGCCCCCTCCCCCACACTTGCCAAACCCTTATTTTCAGTATTGGCTTCAGTGTTACCTGTATGTGTCTCAAGTACCTGTGCTGAAATCACACTGTTTGGTCTGTGAAACACTGTCCTCACCTGCACCTGGAATAGGGGCCCTGTTCCTCCCACAGGCAGACTAGGTGGGGCTGACACAGAACACAAAGAAAGCCATGCTCAGCCATCTGCTCCCTTCTCTGTCATCCCGGGAAAACTCTGGTGACCAATGCTGACAGCACCACAGAGGAACAGGACAGGATCAGAGTGGGAGGGCACAGAATGGATCAGCAGGGCTGAGACCTGTCCTGTGTCAGAAGTTTGTAGCCATGGGAGTCCTGCTTACTACAGGGGTGGGCATAGACTGAACTCAGGGAGCTGGGTGAGGTATGCGGGGGCGGGGGGGGACTCATTGCACTAACCGAAATTCAAAATGCCAAGGCTTTGAAAGTTGTTACAAGGGGTAGCATTATGGCATAACAGATTAAGCTACTGCTTGGGAAACGGGCATCCCATACTGGAGGGCTGGTTTGAATCCTGGCTGCTACACTTCCAATTCAGCTCCCAGATAATGTGACTGGGAAGGTAGCAGATGATGACCCAAGTGCTCAAGTCCCTGCCACCCATGTCAGTGTACAGAATGCCTGGCTGAGATATACCTGTTGCAGCCATTTGTGGAGTAAATCAGAGGTTAGAAAAATCGCTCTCCCTCTTTTTCTCTGTTGCTCTGATTTGCAAGTAAAGCAAATAATAATGATAATAAAACATTGTTACAAAATAGAGGTGTATTGGCCGGCGCCATGGCTCAATAAGCTAATCCTCTGCCTACAGCACCGGCACACTGGGTTTAGTCCATGTTGGGGCACTGGATTCTGTCCCAGTTGCCCCTCTTCCAGTCCAGCTCTCTGCTGTGGCCTGGGAGTGCATTGGAGGATGGCCCAAGTGCTTGGGCCCTGCACCTGCCTGGGAGACCAGGAGAAGCACCTGGCTCCTGCCACCGGATCAGCGCGGTGCGCCGGCCGCAGCACGCCGGCCATGGCGGCCATTGAACCAACAGCAAAGGAAGACCTTTCTCTCTCTCTCTCTCTCACTGTCCACTCTGCCTGTCAAAAAAAAATAGAGGTGTATTGGAGGAAGAGGACAGGTTACAGGTAGAGCCCTGCAGAAGGTTGGGACTTTATCAAGCAGGTTACAGAGGGTGGTGGCAGAGCTAGGCCATGGCACATTCGCCAAAGTTCTTCCCTCTTTACCAGAGCCCTCGAAAGACCACAGAAGCCCCCTGTAGAGGGTTTTGTTTATTTTGAGGTTGAGAAGGCTGACACTTGTCCCTCCTGACTCGGGAGGGCACCACTGGGACAGGGCTGGTAGAACTCCACAATGCTACGATTACCCAGAACCCCCTCTTTCCATATTCTATGGCAGTTAGAGGCCACCACTGTGTCCAGTAACTGAGAACCCCTCTCCATGTTCTTTGGCAGTTAGAGGCCACCACTGTGTCCAGTAACTGACTGACCTGGGGTTCATTTTCTAGACTCTTGGCATCCAGCTCTGCATGTCCTGCTGACTTGGGGACATTTGCTTCCAGGTGGGTGGCTGTGGCCTCTCTGGGCTGCTGCTGAGTGTGATGCTGGTTGAGTCTTCAGTGGTGCCCACTGTGTGCTGGCCATGGATATACTCATGGCGTTGCTTCCTCAGAGTAACTCTGGAGCATGGTGCCTGTGTGCCGTGAGTATGAGCCTGTATCAGGACACAGATGTCTTGGTAGGCAATATGGTGAGCACTGAATTCAGGTGTGGGGTGAACCCATCTGTGATCCTACCAGGCATGTGGTTCCCACACCTGGGAGTGGGGAGGGAGCCTTCTGCACAGGTGCAGTGATGGTCATGGGAGGACAGCTGAATGGCCAAGGAGGATGAAGAGTGACCTTCCTAGGAAAGTGGGGTGGGGCTATTCATCATCCCTATCCTCTGCACAGTTCACCACTCTGGGACCTGGGCATCAGGCACTGCCTGTGGAGCTGACACCTCCTCTGATCTGATGGACAGGAGCTGTGGGGAACAGTTTCCAGTGGTTCTTTGGGGTTGTGTCATGATGGGATTTTTGCCTTTCAGCTTTAAGGAGCTGAGGGCCCTGGAGGTCTGGCTGGCCCAGCAGGCAGCACACATCATTGCTGAGTGTGAGCAGTTACAGAACTGGAGGCTGCATATCAATGAGTTGGGGATCTGCCTCATGTGCTGCCCCCATAGCTGCAGGGTCATGGGCTTCCTCAGCACACAAAACACAAATGGGCTACCCTGGATCCACCAGTCCCTGAGTGTCCATGGCCTCTCACCAAGTCCCCCTCTTCATTGCAGAGTCACCATTGAGGGCCACATGTGGAGCCTAGGGAAGAGAGAAGGAGTAAGCCGCTGCCTGGACCTACAGAGGCTGTGGATCTTGGAGCGAGTCTTCTGTCCCCATTTTGTCCCAGGAGCGGGGTCATTTTCAGAAACTCATCTCTTGAAGCTGGACAGGTTGTTTACCTGTTTGAGAACTTTCCCCCAGCTGCCATCACAGTGCTCACCCTGGCCAGCATTAAGCCAGAGCTGAGTGACTCACAAGCAACTCAGGGGGCTGGTAGGGACAGAGCTGAAGTAGAGCAGGTGCTGTGAGCTCAGGGATTCACAAGGGGAAGGGGCAGCCTGCAGGTCCTTCCTGTCACTTGGGAGCCAGCCCAGTTCAGCAACATTCCAGAGCATGTAGCCATGGGGTGAGGGGCACCTTGCCTGGCCTGTGGGCAGGTGTCTGGCAGATCCCTGAGTTCCGGGGTCAAGCTAAAGGCCTCTTATAGAAGGGTCCTAGGAGCAGTCATGGCTGTGGCATCTGGGTCTAACAAGCTGCCCAGGGACCCCATCTCAGGGAGAGCAGGAGGAGGCTTTGCAGCTCACAGTGACCTGCCCTTGGTTCTGTGTTGGGAGGAGGAACTGTTGTGGAGGAGGCAGGACTTGAATCTGTTCGCACCATCATCCCAGGACTGAAAAGAAGCACAGAGACTAGGAGCTGGGCTCAGCAGAGTAACTGGAACAGTGCCCCAGGGGATTTTCCTGGAAATGTATCAAAAACCCACCTTTATTGATGGATGACTTAGGTATTGCAAGCCATGTAGGGGAGGAGGGAGGTATCTTGCCTGAGTATCTGACAGAACACAGAGCAAAGGATTGGCCACAACCTGTGTGACCATTGTCACAGTTTCTGGGGCCGACAAGGAAGGGGCACAATGCAGTTCAAGTGTATAGGAGAAGCAGCTAGACAAGGGGGCATCCTCTAAGGGATGTGGAAGCACCAGGATGGGTGGGTGCCTAGATGTAAGGCTCTCAACAGGAAGCATTTCTCAGGCTAGGCCCCTAGGCCCTGTCACTTCAGGTCAAGGTCACTTCAGGAAACAGCTGCTGTGAGGGCAGAGCCCACCTACTCCTAGGCAGCCCAGCCCTTCTCAGAACAGTCCTCACTAAGCTCTAGCAGAGGGTGATGACTTCTGCCCAGGAAATGCAGCAGATGGCAAGTCCAGAGCCTCTCCCCCAGACAATGAAGGTCCTGCTGGCCTTTTCTCCCCCATGCTCACAACCCGTCATAGGCGTCTACTTGCTGGACCACTGCCTCACCTCAGTCTTCTGGGCTGAGGCTTCAGGCTGGATGAGGAAGAGACCGGCCCTTCCCTGGCTCTATGCATCAGTGGACAATTCTCAGCCTAGTGCAGATCCTCAGGGGACTGCCTCCCAGTGAGATGTTGCTGACCTGTGGCAGTGCCCTGAGGTCAAAGGTGGGGACCCATCTTTGTGACTGGGTCATCTGAGAGGCAGATCTGGGAAGCCTGTGGGTTTGGGCTATGGTGAGGGGAAGCACCACACACTCCTCCAGGGACAACAGTTCCTGTCGGACCTGTTAGGTGCTTGGCCAAACTGACTTGTCAGAACTGAACAGTAGCTCAGGGGTTCCTGACACTGGCCACCAAGATGCAACCCTGGGGCTGGGATCCAACAAGAGGCCCTGGTCTGAAGACAGGGTGTCCTGTGGTCATAAAGACAAAGCCACAGCTACTCACCCAATTAGAAAATCTAGGGCCTCAGGGTCTGACTCCTTTAAGTTCAGCCATGTTAGGGCTCCTATGCTGTCTCCAAGGGCCACCGCAGAAAGGCCAGCAACTAGACTCATAGCATCTCCTCTCCTTTCCTAGCCATTAGACTCACATACTCTAAAAATGCCTAAAGATGTTGAAGAACTGGAGCAAATATCAGAGTAATAGCAAGGTAAGGAGGAGGTTGAGGGTCCCCTTATGACAACTTCATGCAGCGTTGGTGCAAGCAGTGCCTATTTCCAAGGCAGGGCATTGCCTGATTCTCAGATGGCTGGAGGTAAGGGTTCTCACCCTAAAGTATTCCTGCCCATCCACTGCAGGGTCATCTCACAGGGAGGGAAACTGATGACAGTGTTCGGGTAACCACTAGGTCCAGGGTTGGGACATGTCTTGGTGCTCCAAAAGGGTGAATCTACTTGGAATGAAGCCCATACCTCCCGAGAACTGTGGGTGATGAGGCCAGAGCCAAGGAAGAGCCAACCTCTCCCAACACCATGGAGCCCAGGGCTTCCATGTTCCAAGCACCAAAAGTTGTTCTCCACCCCATCCTGTTCCATCCCTGGGGCCTTGTCTCACCCAAGCTTCTCCTTTCATGTAGTTGTGTCACAAGACAGACATGAGGATCACAGCCCAGGTGTGGGGGAAGAAGTCAACACTGCTGCTAGACATAAACAAGGTAAAGACCGAGAGTCCAGGAAAATACCAGGTATGGGTCCTCTACCTGCTCTCAGACAGGTAGCACTAATAAGCCAGACACTGTCACAGCCAAAGTCTCCCATCTGTTGTAAAGTGCAGTCCAAGGGATGGACAATACTTCTAGGGCTTCCCCACTGACTTGCCTTCCTTTCTCTGGAACCTCCTCCAGCCCCTTCTCAGAATCTCCCATGCTTGGGTGGCCTTGGGCACTCACACTCCATGACAGAGACCCTGCCTCTCTCCCTGATGGGTTGTTCTGTGAAGCTTGGCCCAGCACAGTCACCAGGCCCAAGAACAGATTCCTCCTATCTGGAGGCTACAGTCACATGTGAAGAGGGGTTAGGGTTGCTATGGGGTAGGCTAGCGTCCTGGAGATAAAGGTAATCCTGAGAGAGGTTAGCGGTCTTGGGAGAGTTGTGAAAGTCCTGGAAAGGATCAAGGGTCTGAAAGATGTGGGTAACACCATATACTCAAAGCTTTCCTACCACAATATCAGCCATTATCATGTCCTCAGAAGCTATGGTGTACCAAGCCCCAAGCTGGGGCAGGTAGGACCAGGACATTCACTAATAGAGAATGAGAGCAGCAAGCAAAGCAATGCTGCCCAAAGCAAGGTGCTCTGGAAGACCTGTGTGGATCTGGGAAAGAGACTTTCTGTCTGGATATCAGGACAAGGGACTCCTGGGAACCAGCATGGAAGCTGAGATCTAGAGTGTGACATGGAGGCGGTCATGGGAAGAGTGGAGGGACAGAAGTGGGGGTCCTGGGGTAGGCAGATGGGAGGAGCCTCAGAGTGTTAGTTAGGGTGATATATAATGTAACCCCCTGAGGTGAGGGTAGAGACCAGGCCTAGAGAGGCAGGGTTATCCTTGTGCTTTAACAGGTGTCCTGGAGAGCAGAGCTTGGAGAGACGAGGGTCATGGGAAATCTCGGCCACCTGGAGGTTGTAAGAAGGGCCAGAGTGAAGAGTGAGGGGTCTATGCCAACCAAGAGCTAGCCGGGAACAGAATCAGGTTGAACTAGGATATGCATGGTATGAACTGAGGGTGGGGGCCATCCAAATTATACCTTATTTTACTATTTGTGCTCTCGTATTTCTGCCTTTTTTACTTTTTATTTTGACTATGCCAATCTATCACAACAATCAGGAATGAATAGTGTAACAAACCCCAAATTCCATCCTCACAGTTCCCACAGGTACCTGAAGCAGTCTCCTTCCCCGGTTCACACATCCATTCCCCCAGTGACAAGTAACTTAAAACAAAGCCAGATGCATCTGTAGATATCTCAGTGCGCATTAGTAATTTAGAATTGTTTTTAAAATATGAGCATCATCACCCTTCAAATATTGCTATAAGTCTACAATATCCAGTCAGTATTCCTATTTACCTAACTGCCTTCCAGTCTCTAACTATATTCCATCAGAATATAGAGATTATCTGTAGAGGAGCTGGTAATAAGCAAGTAAGTAAAAACTTTCAAATGTTTTAAATAATGACAATTACCACTGTTGCAC
Organism: Sylvilagus floridanus; assembly: GCA_949820135.1. Lineage (NCBI taxonomy): Eukaryota > Metazoa > Chordata > Mammalia > Lagomorpha > Leporidae > Sylvilagus > Sylvilagus floridanus. The sequence goes on along the minus strand of OX463234.1, from coordinate 23,888,093 downwards.
TAAAAATGTTATACTGAGTTATAAATTCAACAAAATGTTGGGTATCAGTTTGTAGAAAATTACAAATCACTCATAACAGAAACAAAAGATCTAAATATATGCAGATTTGGACTATGTTCCATGGTTAAGAAAGCCCAGTACTGCTACCAGCTTTGCCCACTTTGTTGAGTGGATTCAACCCAAACCCAGGCCAGATCTTAGCAAGCTTCTCAGCAGACAATGCCAAGTTGATTCTGGAATGGACATGGAAAGCAAAGGGTCTAGAATAGCCAAAACAATACTTATGCAGAGGAGATATGTTGAGAGACTCTATCTTTTTAGATTTTTCTACTATAAAAGTACAGTAAGGAAGACAGTGTTATGTTAACGAAATAGCAGACACATAGATCTATGCGAGAAAATGGAGAAATTGGCTTCTCCAATTCAAGTCATTTTATTTTATTTTATTTTATTTTGACAGGCAGAGTTAGACAGTAAGAGAGAGACAGAGAGAAAGGTCTTCCTTCCATTGGTTCACCCCCCAAAATGGCTGCTATAGCCGGCACACTGTGCAGATCCAAAGCCAGGAACCAGGCGCTTCCTCCTGGTCTCACATGTGGGTGCAGGGCCCAAGCACTTGGGCCATCCTCCACTGCATTCCCGGGCTGCAGTAGAGAGCTAGACTGGACGAGGAGCAACCGGGACTAGAACCCGGGGTGCCGGTGCCGCAGATGGAGGATTAGCCTAGTGAGCTGCGACGCTGTCCCAGGTTAGTCATTTTAACAAACGATACTGAAACAATCTGGCACCGCTATACAAAGAAAAGCATCAAATCTCAATACATACCTCTAGAAAACTGATTTAAAATGGATCACAGATCTAATTAACTATGGAATCATAAATACTCCATAAATATACAGAAGGATATCTACTTTGATTTTGTGATTATTTTTTGTATAAATACAAAAGCATATTCCAAAAAATGACAGAAAAAAATGATCAATGGCACTTCAATACTTTCACTCCACCAACTATATTGTGAAGGGAATTAAGTAAAAAGCTACAGAATGAATTATGATTAGGGAGTGGGAGAAAATATATAATTTTTAAAGATTTATTTATTTATTTGAAAGGTGGAGTTACAGAAAGACAGAGGCAGAGAGAGACAGAAGTCTTCCATCTGCTGGTTCACTCCCTAAATGGCCGCAATGGCTGGAGATGATCTGATCTGAAGCCAGGAGCCAGGAGCTTCCTCCAGGTCTCCCACGTGGGTACAGGGGCCCAAGGCTTTGGGTAATTTTTTTTTTTGACAGAGTTAGAGAGAGAGAGAGACAGAAAGTTCTTCCTTCTGTTGGTTCACCCCCCAAATGGCTGCTATGGCCAGTGTGCTGCGCCAATCCAAAGCTAGGAGCCAGGCGCTTCCTCCTGGTCTCCCATGTGGGTGCAGGTCCCAAGCATTTGGGCCATCTTCCACTGTCTTCCCGGGACACAGCAGAGAGCTGGACTGGAAGAGGAGCAACCGGGACAGAATCCGGCACCCCGAACGGGACTAGAACCCGGAGTGCTGGCGCCGCAGGCAGAGGATTAGCTTAGTGAGCCACGGCACCAACCGGGCCATCTTTTACTGCTCTCCCAGGCTGTAGCAGAGAGCTGGATCAGGAAAGGGGCAGCCTGGACTCAAACCGGAGCCCATATGGGATGCCCGTGCTTCAGGCAGCAGCTTTACTTGCTACTCCATAGTGCCAGCCTCAGGAAAAAATAATTACAAAATATACAGCTAGTGAAAGACTTGTATCCAGATCATACACTGAACACTTAAAATATAATGCAGAGGGGCTGGCACTGTAGTTCAGAAGGCAAAGCCTCTACCTGTAGCGCCAGCATTCCCAATTGGCACTAGTTGGTGTCCTGGCTGCTCCTCTTCCAATCTAGCTCTCTGCTATGGTCTGGGAAAGGTAGTAAAAGATGGCCCAAGTGCTTGAGCCTCTGTACCCGAGTGGGGGACCCGGAAGAACCTCCTGGCTCCTGGCTTCGGATCAACTTAGCTCTGGCTGTTGCAGCCATTTGCGGAGTGAATCGGTGGATGGAAGATCTTTCTGTCCCTCCCTTCTCTGTCTGTAACTCTACCTCTCAAAAAAATAAACCCTAAAAAAATATTAATGAGGAAAAAAGTGACCCCTCCAACCCACAACTGGCACAGCATATAAAAGGACTCTACCTCCAATAAGCACACGAAAATAGTATACTGAGTGTTAACAGCATGATGAAATACCACTGCAAGTCTACTTGAGTAAAATCAATAGAACTGGTAGTAGGAGAGGTTGACAGAAATGTGGAGTAACAGGAACATACATTTACTGAAAAAAAAAGGAATTCAAAACAGAACAGGAACCTGTAAGATAATTTGAGTCTCTTAGAAAAGTATACATACAGCATCAGACTCCAAATGTGTATCTCTATGTACTCAATTGACCTGGAAAACAAGCGCACATAGAAACCCCGTGCCATGTTCACTGTCTTATTCACAATCACTAAAAACTGTCAACTGGATGATCTTCATGAGGGATGAATACACAAGCTGTACCAGATCCATAATGAGGAACAGGATTCAGTGAGAAAGAGGAACAAGCCGTGAAGTCATGTATGACCGGGCTGAATTTCAGGGGCATTTTTCTAAGATAAAGAAACCATACCCTAAGAGCTACATGGTATGATTCAATCCACAGGACATTCTTGGGAAAGGCCAAATAGAGATGGAGAACACATGAATGAATGGTTCTCAGTGCCCACTGGAGTTCAAAGAGTTTGATTGCAAAGGGCCACACAGAGATCTTACAGGCAAAGGATCTTGAGTCCCTTACCTAGTCCCTTCAGCTGTTGGACTGGTGTTTAGGAAACACTCCCATGAGGGTTCAAACCATTGGTGGTAAAGAGACACTCCCATGTGGGTCCAAACCACTGGTGTTTAGGAGATACTCTCACGTGGCTTCAAACCATTGCTGGTTAGGAGACACCCTTGTGGCTGCAAACCCTTGCATCTGTACTTCCCACACACTGCTCATGTAGACAAAAATGCACCCAACTGTACATCTGAGTTTCATTTCATTATATGCAGATTTTACCCCAAAGCTCAACAAACATCTTTGTTTCCTGAAGGCCTCACTGTTTATTGGCAGATGGTTGCAATAGGACTTCAGTGTTGCTCTCAGAGCTTGTTAGACCTCAGCAGCAAACCGGGCAAACCCTCTTTTCTCTTTTTCCCAGGAGGCAAGTCCCATTTCTTATGATTTTGGTGTATTCTGCCTATGGCACTCTAAGTGTTCCAAATAAGATTCCCAGGCTATACTCCAGTCAGGAGGTCTTATGTCACAGAGATGCAATCAAAGCATGGGGGGAGAAATCTCTAATGCAAAACTGAGACAAAAGGAACGGATATCCAAGCGAGGGACCTCTCTGGACCTGGCCACAAGTTGTAAGAAGTGGTGCCTTTCTCCTGGGCCTCCGTCACCCCATACGCTTCACAGCATTGGAGGATGTTCCTCTAGCTAGGGACATGTCAATGGACTTGGCTGGGATCATGAAACTTGAGTCTGGATCCTGCAGATCTCACCATACTTATCACAGCTCTAGAAGGGAGTCCATGAATCTGAATTTCACTCCTTGAGAAATCCAGTGCCCAGACCTTCCCCATCAAACCCTTCCCTTGAGGTGGACAGCTGAGGGTATTTACAGTCAGTCCTGGGTCTTTGCAATCTCCTGACCCACAGCCAGCCAACCTCCCAAAGGCACTGAATTTATGGCTGCAAGGGGCCCTGGGCTGCATGCAATCAAAGCAGTTTCATAACTTGTTGGTTCTGATGGCTCTAGCTGGCCTTGCTCAGGTGCTTCTTCCTGGGGGGTCGTGTCTTCAGAGTGCAAGGCTCAAGGCCTGCCATAGGTGTGGTGTCTGACCTCTGGGCAGATTAGGTCACCCCTTAGTCCTGCCCTTCCACCCTGGGCAGCCTGAGTGCAGGCTTAGGAGGAGTCTCCCTGGGGTGACTGAATATAGGCAAGTACTCCTACTCTTGAGGTCCAATGCCCAGGGGCATAGGAAGCTGAGCCCAAGCCTAAGCCTGAGCATCCCTAAGGCCTCTGGTAGGTCACATTAGCCCTCCAGATCAATTTTTCCAGAGGAAGCCAGTGTCTTTTTCAGGTGAGGTGAAACCTTTCAGGTAAGCTTGACCCTGCCAGATGATGCTTGGCCATGATGACTTCGGCTCTTGCAGGTACTAGAATATCGCCAGAGCAAGAATGATGTGTCAGCCCTTCTCCTCATGTACATGGATGAGAAACTGATTTCTGGACCCTGGCATGCATTGTATGGTTGGTACATGATGGTGATGTGGTTTCTTGCCGCCAGGCTGAATGATGGCCACATGCCTGGATGACTGCACTTCTAACTGCTCCTGGTCCTTGTATGCCCAAGACAATCTTCTTAAGGACGGTCCCACAGCAGAAAGAGCTGGCAGAGATGCCCCTACTGTGAGTTACAGCCCTCATTTCCCCATTAGCCAAGGGAGCTGTGTTCTGTCTGTGACCAACCTCTTGAGTCCCTTACCTTGTCCCTTACCAAGTCCGAAGGCCTTGTCCAGATGATTCTCATGACCCTTCTGACCCTTCTGCCTCACTTTTCTCCAGTCAATCAATGAACTCAATGTCAGAGCACATCCAGATGGTAGGGTGTGGGGACCCATGGATAGGCCAGCCATGGGACCCCCCCATGGTGGGCGTGGCTTATAGCAGTAATGTGGATGTAGCAGCTGATTGAACTTTCCATCTAGCTGAGGATCGTGGAAAACAAGATGGTGCTGATGCCCTGCCTGCTGCGTGACTCCACAGCTGATCGTGATCAAGTACCGGATTGGAGAGCTCTGTGCATGGACTGTGATTGATTGACTGTGATTGGTTGAATTCTGGATATAAGCAGAGAGCGAGAGAGAGAAGGGGGCTCGCCAGCTTTCCCCCTTAAGGAATGTGCGCGCCATCTCTCCCCCTTCTCCCGGGTCCCCCACTCTCTTTCCCACTCCTTCTAAGTAAAAGTCTCTTGAAGACCGATTAACTGCGAGCAGCGTCGTTCCCTCTGTGGCCGAAGGAGCGACAAGTGGTGCCGTGACTCTGATCCACAAGTGGTGCCGTGACTCGGATCGTCGGACCGATTGCTGGAAGCAGGAAGTAAGAACAGGATAAACGTCCATACATGGGAATCTAGGCGGGTGAAGTAAAAAGCCTAGGATTATAACCGCAGTTCCGTCGACAAAAGACGGGGAGTGAAACGCCAGGAGACAGGCGGAAGTAAACCGTCGACAAAAGACGGGGAGTTAAATGCCAGAAAGGCAGGAGTAAACTGTCGAAAAAAGACAGGGAATCTAGGCGGGTAAAAAGGCCTAGGATTATAACCGCGGGGAGTGGACGACAGAAGACAGGCGGGAGTAGGCCGTCGATGGAAGACGGGGAGTGGAGCGCCGGAGGACAGGCGGGAGTGGACTGTCAACAAAGGACGGGGAGTAAAATGCCGGGAGAAAGGCGGGAGTGAGCCGTTGTAAAGACCGGGAGTAAAACACCAGGAGAAAGGCAGGAGTACTGATTGTGATTGATCTTACCATATGTTTCATAAGCAATAGAGTCTGTTCGTCAGCGACATGGAGAAGCAAAAATCCTCCACTATATGGATTTATATATTGGAAGCAGTGTTCATAACATTAAGCTCATGTCTGCAGGAGGCAGGAAAGGTTCAAAAAGATACTGTAGTTGGATATTTAGGACTTGGGCTTACACCAACAAATGCGGTCCCTTTGGAATTTGCCATTGCTACGACAGGACTAAAAACCTTAAATGACTTTCGAAAACTATGTGGAAATCTAAATTGGATACGGCTGTATTATAATGAGAGGAAGAAGCACAGGAAAAAAGGCTGTGATAAAGACTATAAAGACTCCATTACAGATGCAGAAAATAGGGTTAAAAAAGGCGAGCCATAAAACAGTTCATTAATGCTAATCATGGTGAAAAGTGTCCGAACTACCTATTCTGTTTTTGTATTATGTACTAACTCTACCCCTATTATTGATGGGAATGCTTGAGCAGATTATGCTTGGTTTGCTTTACAAAAGAATGTAAATGTTTCAATTTATCCTTAAAATCATTGTTTGGATAAAATATTTGCCATTTATGTCACGTTAGTTTAGCTTTTGGCTTGTTGAAAGTATTGCTTGATCATTTATTATTGATTTGTAATTATGAAGTTTGTTAAGGGGTTTATGATTTTTTGTACTGAGTTTTGTCTGAGACTGATTTACGCGAGAATTCTAATTGTACCCTAGAATTGGGACAGATGATCAATACCACCTGGAACAGTAATTTTACGAGGTTGTACTTAACAATATAGGCCTCACCTTCCTTGCCAAGTGGGTGAAATGGGAGAAATTTGAGGTAACTAGTGTTTAAGGCATACAAGATATGTGGAGTGGCTGTCTGTATTCAGAACATGTGAAGAATAGTACCAATTAAGCATTTTACTTTGAACCAAGTATTTCTTGAATAAGATGTATCCTTTGCTTAATTGCTAATGTGAAATTATGAAGGAATTTGTTAACTTATGTGTTGGATTTAAGTAGCAAGCAGTAAGAAAGCTGACCTAATTTGATTTGTTTTCTTAAATGTACTTAAGCTGTTAATTCATAATTTGATAAAACTGTTCTGGCTTTCAAAACCCCAATAGCCCAGAAGTTCTGATCAGAGCTGTAACACTCTGCCAGCAGCGTACCAACCTGGTAATTCAGCAGGCTATGCTAGCCACCTTGCACTCTTACCCCCATGGAGAAGTGTAGCTTAACATGATGGAACGGTAGCCAATAACGGGTAATCGCTGATGGGCGCACCTAGCAACCTAAGACAGAGGGTAGGACAAGCTTCCTATTACCTCCATGACGGGTAAGCAGGTTGCGCGCCATTGGGAACCCAAGACAGGCACGTTTCCATGCCACTTAATCTAATAAAAACGGGGGAGATGTGGGGACCCATGGATAGGCCAGCCATGGGACCCCCCCATGGTGGGCGTGGCTTATAGCAGTAATGTGGATGTAGCAGCTGATTGAACTTTCCATCTAGCTGAGGATCGTGGAAAACAAGATGGTGCTGATGCCCTGCCTGCTGCGTGACTCCACAGCTGATCATGATCAAGTACCGGATTGGAGAGCTCTGTGCATGGACTGTGATTGATTGACTGTGATTGGTTGAATTCTGGATATAAGCAGAGAGCGAGAGAGAGAAGGGGGCTCGCCAGCTTTCCCCCTTAAGGAATGTGCGCGCCATCTCTCCCCCTTCTCCCGGGTCCCCCACTCTCTTTCCCACTCCTTCTAAGTAAAAGTCTCTTGAAGACCGATTAACTGCGAGCAGCGTCGTTCCCTCTGTGGCCGAAGGAGCGACAAGTGGTGCCGTGACTCTGATCCACAGTAGGGTCCCCCATTCTAGGTCCCTTTAGCCTGACTTCCAAACCCAGTCAATATCCATTCTCCACCCAGCTCCCACCTCAATCTCCATGACAGCCAACTACAAACCAACTGGGCTCCATGCTGTCCCCCAATAGTACCTACTTCCCTCCTCTGTCCCTTTATCCTGACCAAATGGGCTCCCAGCTGCTTTAACAGGTGAAGTCCCTGCCTCCTCGTCCCGTTGCTTTTCTGGGAGGCTCCCTTTCTCTGCCACTCCCTGGGAACAGCTCCTGTCTGCTATATGATCCACAGTGTTACTGATGCTGAAGGTGGAGACAGAGGACACAGGGCTGTTGTACCTGAGGACTGGCCAGGAAATGTAGGTCTTCCTCCTCACAGCAGGTTGGGGACCATCTGTCCTGTCAGCCTCACTGCTGCTGGTGCTGAGAGTCAGTATGGAGGACACAGGGCTGTTGCACCTGAGGCCCAGGAGTGTAGGTCCTCCTCCTTATGCCAGGTTGAGGACTATCTGAACTGCGGGCCTCAATGATGCTGGTGTTGAGACTGGACACGGAGGTCACAGGGCTCTTGTATCTGAGGACTGGCCAGGAAGTGTGGATCCTCATCATACCCGGTGGGGAACCATCCATCTGGGGGAGCTCCACGGCAGGCATTTAGCCCTGATGACTGGTCACCTTTAGGCAGCACTGGGGATACAGTACTGGCCTGAAGACTGGGCGTCAGGGAGACTGCTTTATGGCTCAGCTGAAAACCCAGCTCCACAAGGTAGTTTTGAGCCTCAGCATACTGAGCTGATCCTAGAGGCTCCCCTTTAGTGAGCTCAGTTCTTGCTGCTCCACTGAAGCCCTCCTGGAATTTCCTACAGCCCAGCAGAGGGGACAAGCAGCCATCCTTCTCCTCACGGCCCAGCTGGAAGACAAGGACTGACAGATATTCCTGACCTTCAGTAACTTTGGAAGGACCTAGGAATCCCATGTCAATTTTGTTTTCTCCTTGTGTGCTGTAAGCCTTTGGCTGGGATTTTCCCCAGTTCAGAGCAGGGGACAAACGGCCATCCTCCTCCTCATAGCCCAGTTAGAAGACACGGTCTGCAAGGTATTTCTGACTTTCAGCATTTTGGGAAGGAACTAGGATCCCCATGTCAGTTTCATTTTCTACGGTTCTGCTGTAAACCTTTGCTGGTATTTTCCCCAGCACTGCATGGTGTGGGGGTGGGCTTTCCTGTTCTTTGAGGCCCTCCTGAGACACCAGATTCTCCACAGCTTCATTAATTTCCTGGTTCTTGGCAGAACTCAGAGACTGCAAAGTGTGATGTCACTTGGTTTGGGCCCTTTTTGCTCCATGCTGAGCCACTTGTGGCCCATAGCATCTGCCACTGTGGGCATCTCAGCAGGGTCAAAAGTCATTATCCAATCCAGCATCTCTCCAGTTCCCTGCTTATATAGCAGGGGATTAGGTTAAGAGCTAGTCAGGATGGCTTTCTTCAGCTGCACGAATCTCCCCTTCAAAGGGCAGCCACTCTGTCACTATGGTGGACAGGACCAGGCCCAGACTCCACATGTCGGCTTTATACCCATCAAACTCCTTATCTAGGAACAATTCTGGGGCGTAATATCCAATTGTCCCACACAATGATTTTAGTTGTTGGCCTTCAGTCAGTTTTTGGCTAAAGCCCAAGTCAATTAGCTTAATAGATGTTTTATAGTCTAGAAGGAGATTTTCCAATTTTAAGTCTCTGAGAACTTGCTTATGTCAGTACTCCACTGCTGCTAATGTCTGAATGAAGTACCAACATGCTTCTCCTTCATGAAGGTGGCTGCACACGATGGCATACTTTTCAAGGTTCACCCTCACCCTGCTAAAATACCCAATGAAAAGACAGGCTCTATCTGCTGTGTAGTCTACCTGTAACAGCTTTATAATGTGAGGGTGATGCAGAGAATGTATTATTTCTGCTTGTACTCATGCTTGTGGGAACTCGGAAGAATCCCTGTCACGTCTGGCAATGATCTTCACAGTCCCCTTGGTTCTGCTCTCCAGATGAAGGGCCAGCTTCACCTGGATAAAGCTGCCCTTGCCAATGATCCTGAGGATTTTGCATCCATGGAACACCTCCTTCTCAGTGTGACGCCTTTCATCGTCAGGATCTTTTGTACCTAGTGTACTAGAACAACAGGAATACTAGCTAGTCACCTAAAGTAGCTATGGTAACATGATAATCCAGTGAGAAAGAAACAGATAAATCCAATGCAGAGCAACAGATAGGTGGTGCTGGGACAGTGGGAATCAGCAATTGTGCACAGGAAGCTTTGGGAGATGTTGTTTACTGCAGTCTGTCTGAAGGTGGGACAAAACAGAAACAAGATGAGTTTGGTGCTTTGGAAAGTGTGAAACTTGACTGTGTACAATATCTATTCTCCTGTATCAGAAGTAACAGAAAAGAAACAAGCCCATGCAGAAAGCCAGGATTTTTCAACATATTTTGTAATGCACATGGTTGCTGATCAAGATGAAACTGAATAACCCTTCAGAGCTAGATGCACGAATGAGAAATATAAAAAAAAAATACTGAAGAGTAAAGCACAACCCCTCAAATGAGATAGCATGGAATAATTTAATCCAGTGCAGTTCTCTTAAATTAGTGGCTTATAGAAGATTTAAGATAGTAATTGTTAGGAGTATGTATGGGAAAAGATACTACTTGCAAATCTGTTAGTAGGCGAAATTATGCTCATGATTGCAAATACATACAGTATGCATCCTAAACAATACATTGATCTTTTTCACAATGCTCTGTGATTTTTTACACTAGGCTCTAGTATTGAGAATTTCTGAAATTATCTGTGGTAAAAATACTTATACATATCACATGGCTCAAGGATAACATTGCTATCTTAAGCCTTATAGAAAACTGCAGCTTGCTGACATCCATCTCTGGATTGGAGTAAAAATATGTAATGATTTTTCATTGGAAATAACTGGAGCTCTGCCTCTGTCTCTTTTCCACTCTCCTTCTGACTCTTTTCCTTCTTCGCCCCTTCCCTCCAGTCTGCTGGGTTCCTCCCATAAACTCTTTGCCTTACTCTGGTGTTTGGTTTGTTTTGTGGCGGCCTTACATTGGTGCCGTGACTCAGATCCAGGCTCCCCCAGTGACTTTGCTCTCTCCCTTTGGGAATCTCCAAGCTGCTCTGGGGTCCTGGATTTCTGCCAGTGACAAAACACAACCCCAGAACTCCTTCCACAACATCAAAAACTCCATGATCTCCATCTAAACACTGGGCTTCCAAATTCTAAGCTAAGATGCAGAACCAGAAATTCTCATGGTGACTTTTACTTCGAGTTGTGGTTCTACTCTCGTCTACGTTCATTTGGAAGTCTTAGTACTGGGCGCCAGCCACAACTCGCAAAGGCTTTTAGCCTCTATGGATGCTATGTCCGGGCAACAGTGGATATGGGTGATGACTCAGCCTCCTGTTTCCCTTCTACAGCCTAAGCCCTGGGCTCCAGTGGGTGCTTGGGTGACAACCCTGCCTTCTGCTCCCATGTCTTTTTAAATGGGACTAAATAGAACTACAAATGTTAATGTTTTGTTTCTCCTGTAGTTTTTATAAAGCCTCACAACTCCTGAGAATAAATCTGTGTAACTAGGTAATTACTGGTGGTTATCTCCTCCTTCCAAAATTCTCTTCCAAAACCATAAGCACCTTTTAAGATTTAAAGATTATTGTAATTTACGTTTAGAAGTCTCAACCTTATTTCTCCTAAAAAATGTCACTTCCAATACATCTGGTGTTAGTAAAATGTATCTAATACTATGAAGCAGACCACCTATTTGTCATCAATTTTATTATTTATTCATTATCAATTTTATAATATTTATTAAACTATGCAATAAAAGAATGAATTAGAAAACTTTGACCAAAATTGCAGAAGAGGATTTTATTCTGATAGCTCTCATTCATGCAGATCACCTTCTCCAAAAAATCATCCTAATCAATGTCTCATTTTTCTGTACCCTTGATCTGCTTAAGTCTCATTGCAGATATACTTGCTGTATTTTCCAAACACCAAATACAAATAAGACTTTTTGGTTAGAAACTTTTGAGTGTAAATGAGTGACTGAGTGAGTGTGTGTGAAGAGCATCTCTCTAACAAATATGATACCTTTAACTTACAAAAGGAATTACTGGGGCCAGTGCAGTAGTGTAGTGGGTTAACCCACCACCTGCAGCACCAATGTCCCATATGGGCAGCAGTTCATGTCCTGGCTGCATCTCTTCCAATCCATCTCTCTGCTATGACTAGGAAAAGCACTGAAAGATGGCCCAAGTGCTTAGGCCCCAGCACCCATGTGGGAGACCCCAAGTAGGCTCCTGGCTCCAGGCTTCCAATCAGCTCAGCTCTGGCTGTTGCAGCCATTTGGGGAGTGAACCAGAAAATCAAAGACTTTTCTCTTTGTCTCTTCCTCTCTCTGTCTGTTCCTCTACCGCTCAAATAAATACCAATCTTGAAAAAGAAATTATTACATATCTGAAGTTGAAAATTTGCACATTTGCATTTTTATCTATATACTTTTTCTCCATTCTAATATAGGATAATTACCATCTGCATGAATTAAATTGAAATAATTGTAGAAAAGAAAAATATGCAAAAATTCTAATGTATGTTTTACTATTAAAACATTAAAATCATAGTTGCATAATATAGTTAAGAATAGCTCTAATTCAGCAAGAATAAATAAGTTCTTCATGGATAATTTTATATTTGATTTCTCAAAGCAGTTTTCAATAAACTTATTAGACAATAGTAAAAAATAGCTCAAAATGTTAATTTTTAATCTTTATTTAAAGTCAGAGTTACACAGAGAGAAAAGCAGAGGCAGAGAGAGGGGGAGTATTCCATCTGCTTGATCACTCCCCAGCTGGCTGCAACAGCCAGAGCTGTGCAAATCCAAAGCCAGGAGCCAGGAGATTCCTCCAGGTCTTCCACATGGGTGCAGGGGCCCAAGGACTTGGGCCATCTTTTACTGCTTTCACAGGCCATAGCAGGGAGCTCGATTGGAAGTGAAACAGCCAGGACTTGAACCAGCACTCACATGTGATTCCAGAACTGCAGACAGCATCTTTACCCATTGCACCAAAGCGTTGGAACCTCTCAAATTTCAGTTATCTAAACATAAGAGCTCCCACCATAAAGAACAAAGACTGCTCAGGTGGATTTTAAGGTGAATGTCTGGGATTGTACTGATGAGAAAAATCAATGAAGTCTTCTTCCAATGATAATAAACCATTAACATATGAAGAAATGGGATGTTCATCTCAGTAACTCCTCAGATGTTTGCTTCTGAGAAGGAAAAGTATGTTATTGCAAAGATAACCAAACAATCTGGAAAAGAAGACAACAGATACACCTGTCAGTTTATTATGTAATAATCATCCTTGTGAAAAGAGGGATTTCCTTTGTCTGAGGAAAGGCATGATGTTAGCAGATAAGTATAAAATTAAAAATTCAATGGTGTGGCACTGGTGCTGTGATGTAGTGAGCTAAGCCACCATCTGGAGTGCCGGCATCCCAGCTGGACAGCAGTTAGAATCCCGGCTGCTCCACTTCTGATCCAGCTCACTGCTAATGCATCTAGGAGGGTGACAGAAAATGGGCACAAGTTCTTGGGCCCCTGCACCCATGTGGGACACCCACATGAAGCTCCTGGCTTTTGGCTTCAGCCTAGCCCATCCCTGGCCATTGCAGCCATTTGGGGAGTGAACCAGGTGATGGAATGCTTCTCTTTCTGCTTCTCCCTCTCTGTAACCCCACCTTCCAAGTAAGTAGATAAATCTTCTAAAACATTCAACTGTGTGCCGTTGACTATAAATACACTACTAATCAAGAAAGGAGGTCTTAATTGAACCAGAAATAGAATGCCAACTTGGTGTCACCTGAGGTTAGCTACAAAGATTACTTCCCTAGTTTGAACAAACAAAAGTCATGCCTTTTATGATAAACAGACTCTAAACTTACAACATTCCACCCCTTCAACTGGATAAAGTTGAAAATAGGTATTTTATTAAAAATGAGCACAGAAAATAATCTGACGACGTGAGGGTTTCACTCACATGTATGTTGGCACATAAAAAAATCTGCTTCTAAACTTTTTAGAAGTAATCATTTTAGACCTGAAGAGTTGAACAAATAGTACAACCAAACTTAAGACTTCATAACATTTCCAGAGCCTCACATCCTAGATACTTGTTGAAATGAGAATGCTTGAACTCACTACCTATGCTTTTTCAATCCCAGAAAGTTGCAGACATTTCCCAAGGTCACAGAAAGAGCATAAAATAAGACAAATACACAAACCTAATGACTTTACTGATTCGGGCCAGCAGTTCTATCAGAGAGGATTCAGAATATAAGAACATGCAGAATGCTACTGCTTATTGTGTAGAAACAACCAAAGAAAGCATGATTCCTTTCTAGAAAATTTTGGAACACATTTTTAGTTCCTTTTGTCAGGATGCTTGTTTTCATGGCTTTAGAATAATCTTGATGAAATTTATATGAGACCCTATTCATTTGATTTAAATTTCCAATTATTTATGATTTTAATGGTTCAGTTTAAAATGTATGAAAAAATTTACTGAATGAATACAAAACTAGACCATGCTACTTATTCTTATCCATACAGAAGGAACTTAACATTGTTAGATACATAAAGATTTACTGTCATTGGAAGTAGGTTTTTTTTTTCAAGATTTATTTAATTGAGAGACAGAGTTGCACAGAGTGGGAAAGACACTGCTTCACTCCCCCAAATGGCCACAACAGGCAAAGCTGGGCTTAACTGAAACCAGGATCCAGGAGCTTCTTCTGGGTCTCCCACATGAATGAGTGCAGAGGCCCAAGCACTTGGGCCATCTTCCACTGCTTTCCCAGGCCATAGCAGAGAGCTGGATCAGAAAAGGAATAGCTGGGACATGAACTGGTGCCCATATGGGATGCCAGTGCTGCAGGTGGAGGCTTAGCCTACTACATCACAGTGCCAAGCCAGGAATTAGGTTTTGAATATCTTCTTTAGTACACTCTGTCATTCTGTGACATTGGGAAAATATTTTGGACTTTTTGGGATTGACTAAACATGGGTAGTGAGTTCAAGCTTTCTTATTTCAAACACTTTCTAGGCTGTGAGACTTCGCAAACATGATGAATGCAACAATACATCAAAAAGGTATGATACACACACACAACATGTAATATGATGAAGTGGGTTTTATCACAGGCATGCAAGTGTGGTTCAACATCTATAAAAATCAATGAAATCACATCAGCAGAATGAACAACATAAAACAAATGCACATCTCAGTAGATGCAGAGGATGCTTCCATCACAAGATTCAACACCCCTTTATGACTAAAAAAATGGAACTAACAAGGTACAGAGGAAACATAGCTCAAAATTATCAAAGGTACATGATAAAACAATAGCCAATATCATACTGAATGGGAAAAACCTGAAAACATTTCCCCTGAGCTTTGGAACAAGATAATAACTCCACATAAACCATTCTTAGTCAATATAGTATCTCAAGTACTCAAAAGTGTACTCAGGTAAAGTAAAGAAATAAAGGATGAAAATTGGGAAGAGGAAGTCAAGGTACCTGTCTTTTCAGAAGACATGATTTTAGAGAAAAAAACTTAAAAAACTGCAGTAAAAATATGTTGGGAGTGATAAACGAATAAGTCACAGGAAACAAAATGTACAAATAAGTTGCATTCTTACACACTAATAATGATCCTCTGTAAAGGTAAGTTTAAGACCTTTGTAAAAAGTAAGAATGGGAATATGAAAGGGAAGAGGAAGAAGGGTGGGAATATGGGTGAGATGGAGAGTAGAGTGGAAATTATCACCACCTTCCTGAATCTGTAATATGAAATACATGAAATTTGTATATCTTAAATAAAAAGAAACAGGAAAAAAAGAAACCTAACTTTACAATAGCTACAAAATTACATATTTAGTAATAAATTTAACCAAATAAATGAAAGATCATAATAAAGTTAAAAAGCACTGATAGAATAAATCATCAAAGACACATGAAAATGGAAAGACATCCCCTGCTCATGAATTAGAAGAATTAACATTAGAATGTTCATATTCCTTAGGAAATCCACAGATTCAATGCAAGTCCTATCAAAATACCAATGACATTCTTCATAGTCAGAAAAAAAAACATTGTAACATTCCTATGGAACTACATAAGACCAATAGCAGCCAATATGATCCTACACAATAAAAAATATACAAAGCTGGGTACATAACAATACCTGATTTAACAACAGTATAGTAAATAAAATAGGATGAACCTGGAATGAAGATGGATACAAAGATCAATGAAAACAGAAAAATATATAAATACAAACATACATATATAACAGCTAACTGATTTTTGATGAAAATCCCATAGTCTTTTCAATAAGTGGTGCTGTCAATACTGGATATACATACATAGAAGAATGAAATTAAATGTCTACCTTTTACCACACATAAAAATCAACTCAGATGGATCAAAGACCTAAATCTGAGACCTGAAAATACAAAATTGCTGGAATAAAACATAGAGAGACATCTCTTTTTTTTCATTTTCAATTCTCTTTATATACAGAAGATCAGTTTAGTATATATTAAGTAAAGATTTCAACAGTTTGCCCTCACATAGCAACACAAAGTGAAAAATACTGTTGGAGTACTAGTTATAGCATTAAATCACAATGTACAGCACATTAAGGACAGAGGTCCTACATGATATTTTTTAAAAAATTTATTAATTTTCTATGCAATTTCCAATTTAACACCAAGTTTCTTTTTTCATTTTTCAATTAACTTTATATACAGAAGATCGATTCAGTATATACTAGGTAAGAATTCATGAGTTAGAAACGAGTTAGGGAGACATCTCTTAAAAGTGGTAGAGGCAATGACTTTTTGGTTAAAGCCCCAGAAGTTCAGGAAGCAAAAGTAAAACTAGATGAATGGGACTACACAGCAAACACCAAAGCTTCTGTACAGAAAAGAAAACAGTAATAGAGTGAATAAGCAACCAATGGAAAGGGATAAAATAGTTGCAAACTACTTATCCAACAAAGGATTACTATTCAGAATATATCAGGAACTCAACAAACTCAAAATCAAGCATCCAGTGCAGTTAAGAAATGGGCACAAGGGGCCTAAAAAGACAATTCTAAAAGAAAAAATACAAATGGCCAACAAACATATGAAAAAACTACTACTAGCTATCAGAGAAATGACAATAGGGGCTTGCACTGTGGCATAGTAGGTGAAGCCTCTGCCTGCAGGGCCAGCATCTTACGTGGGCACTGGTTAATGTCCTGGATGCTCTTCTGATCCTGCTCTCTGAATATGGCCTGGAAAGCAGTGGAAGATGGTCAAACTGCTTGTGTCCCTAAAACCACGTGGGAGACCTGGAAGAAACTCCTAGCTCCTGGTTTTGGATGGGCTCAGCTCTCCCCCTTGTGGCCATCTGGGGAGTGAACCAGCATATGGAAGACCTTTGTGTGCTTTCCTCTGTGTCTGTTAACTCTGCCTCTCAAATAAATAAAAAATCTTTAAAAAGAGAAATTCAGATAAAAAACCCCAAAGAGATATCACTTCATAATGCTAGAATGCCTATTATAAAGAAAAAGTAAAAAATTCTAGCAAGGCTATGGAGAAAGGAGAACTCTCATATACTAAGCATGGGAATCCAACTGAGTACAACCACTGCAGCAAACACCGTGGAGATTTCTAAAAACTAAGAATAGAACTGTCATATGATTCAACAATCTCAACACTCAGTATATGTCCAAAAGACATGAAATCACTGTATCTAAGACACACCTGCTCCATCATGATCACTGCAGCACTGTTAACAATGGCCAAGATATGGAATCAACCAACATATCCATCATCAGATGAAGAGATCAAGAATTTATTGTGTATATATTAAATGGAATACTATTCAGCCATTTAAAAATGAAATTCTGTCCTTTGCAGCAAAATGTATGTGACTGGAGGATATCGTGTTAAGTGAAAAAAGCCAGGCACAGAAAGACAAATAACACATGCAAACCTTCATATAAGCAAGCTAAAACCCTGAATGCATAATGATTAATAAAGATGGCAGCCACTGCAGGGGATGAAGGGAGTTTTGATGATGGGCACAAAATCAGAGTTGGATCAAAGGAATAAGTTCCTGTTGTTACACAGCACAGTGAGGAGACTAGCTCACAATAACCTAGAATGTTATATGAACATACAGAAGAAATTCCAAGTCTTCAATCATAAAATATTGTCAAAGAAAGAGGAATGATGATTATCCCATTTTTCATCAGGACACATTGCAGACATGCACTGGGACATCATACTGTAGCCCTTAAGTAGGTAAAATTATTGCTAATGTCAAAATTTTCAGAAAACAGAACCACACCATGAACCAGCAACACCACCACTGGGTACATGCCCCATAGAAAGGAACTAAGTATTTCTATATCTATAATCCCACGTGTGAAGCACATTTTCAGCCATGAAGGAAAAAGCAGGAGCAGTCTAGTGTGGTTATCAACAATAATAATCACTTGCCTCTTGCAATAGCAGACCAATAAAATCCACCTGCCAGGTGGCATGTGAGAGTAATCACCTCTCCAAATGCCACCATGGGAGAAAAAAATGATGTAAGTTTTTTGTCTGCAAAGCAGATATTCCTGGGGGACTTTCCAATTGAGTTGGATGGAATAGGAAAACCACAATCAGAAATCCAAAATGACAGGCACAAGATGTCCCCAAATCAGATACACCTGGGAATAGAAACTCATTCTGGTACCACAATAGGAAAATGTCCCCAAATCAGATATGCCCAAGAGTTCAAACTCATTTTGGTACCACAGTCTCCACTATGAGGGCAGGGACGCAGATAAAGTAGACTGCATTTTTGTCTCACTAAAAGGGAATAGTATCTTGGCAAACAAAATGAGCGGAGAGTTCATGAGATGAAGGGGTCAAGAGTTTGTTGCATATATAAGAAATAGAATACTATCCAGCCATTTGAAAAGAATGAAATTTTGTCACTTGAAGCAAGATGTATGGAACTGTAAGTAAGTGAAAACAATTCAGACACAGAAAGACAATTACTGTACCCACTCCCTCACAAACACAAGCTAAAACAATCGAGGGCCAGTGCTGCAGCATGGTAGGTTAAGGCTCTGCCTGTGGTGCCAGAATCCCACAGGGCACCCACAGGTTCATATTCCTGCTTCTCCACTTCTGAACCAGCTCTCTGGTTATGGGTTAAGAAAGCAACGGAAGATGGCCCTAGTGCTTAGGCCCCTACATCTACTTTGGGAGACCCAGGAAAAGCTCCTGGCTCCTGGCTTTGAATTTGCTCTGTTGCAATTGTTGCAGCCATTTGGGCAGTGAATGAGCAGGAGGAAAACATCTCTCTGTCTCTCCCTCTCTGTAGCTCAGCCTTTCAATTAAAAATAAATAAATCTTTAAAATACACCTATCTGAATACATAATAATTAATAAAGGATGTAAGAGGTTGGAAGGAAAATGCAAGGAGTTTGGATGATGGGTACCAAATCAGAGTTAGATCAAAGGTTTAACTTTCTAATGTTACACAGAATAATGGAGAGGACAGCTCACAATAACTGAGTATGTGTTGAATGAACATATAGAAGAAATTCCAAGACTTCAATCATAAGTACTGACAAATAAATAGATATATTGATCATCCCATTTTTCATCAGGACACACTGCAGACATGTACCAAAATATCACACAGTAGCCCTTAAGTATGTACAATTATTGTTAATTTCAAAATAAAAAAAAATAACCTTCACATGAACTAGAAACTCCACCACTGTGTATATACTAAATCGACAGGAACTAAGTATTTCAGATACCTTTGGACCCATGTTTAATGCACCAGGGATGAAGTACTTAGAATCTGATGTCATTTTCAGCCATGAAGAAAGAAGCAAGGAGAAGTCTGGTGTAGGCTTACTTAACAGTAAGAACCTGCAATTTACTACAGCAGGTCAATAAAATCCACTTGCCAGGTAGCATGTGAATAATCACCACTCCAAATTCAATCATGTGAGAAGGAGGAAAGACAGTTTTGTCTGTAATGCAGGCATTCCTGGGGGACTCCCACATCTGACTTGGATACAACAAGGAAACTACAAGCTGAAATCTGAGTTGATAGGCATAGGATGTCCCAAGTCATTTAAGCCCTGGGAGACTCCACTATGAAAGCAAGGATGTATATAATATATAGTGCAGTTTTGATACATTAAAAGGCAGTAGCATTTTGGCAATCAAAATAGCTGAGTTGGTCAGTGAGGTCAAACCATTACCACAGATATCAACAGTGTCCCACCAATGGAGGTACTCCAACGTAACGGTATGGATTGTCCAGGTTGAGGCCACACAAAGGCCATTAGCAATTGGTGATGTCCCAAGAATTGGTGGACATGTGAATTTCAAGATGGCCTTGAGTAAGGGTGGACTGCTCAAGAACCAGTAGGATGATCACAAGTTCTACCCCTTTACAAACATGACAGTACCCATGTATCTGGAAGGAGGTATCTTATGTGAGATGACTGATGGGGGCTCTCCAAAGAGACGAAGTGTCAGAGGCTAACATCCTCATCAAGCACACAGACTCCTCAGGGTGCGAGTTTGTTTGGTCTCTGAAAATACCACTTCCATTTAACAAGAGATTCTCAGTGGCTGGAGGCCAGGACCCCACTCATGATGCTGAGTGAGGTAGTCCAAACTCTCTGTGAGTCAAATAGTAGTGTCACTAAAAGTTCAAAGCTAATTTCAAGTCCTTTACCCATGTGACACTCAGAACCAAAAACTATCCATAGAGTAGTCCTTAGCTTTTTCGTCAGAAGTATGCCTGACCAAGGCGCATCCTTGTGGGTGACTGGTGAGATAGGTGAGTCTTAGGGTTCACTAGAGGTGAGGAAGTTGGTGTTCTCAGAAAGTGAAAATGTGCTGGGCTTCCTTGGTTGAAAACGAATCACTGAGGAAAAGGAGATATATGTGGATTTCTTGAGGAATTTTTTTGAATTCCTTTTTCAAAATACAGACCAAAAATCTGAGGTTGCAAGCTCTCATCTCATATGGAACTCAGGTCCGCACCCACTTGGTCAAGAAGTCAGCTGCTGATCTTTGAGGCCCATTTTTCCTGCTCCTCTTGATTATCAGTTGAAATGATGTCCTCAACATAGTGTCACAGGTGGATGCAAGATGGCAACTGAAAGCCAGCCAGATCCTGTTAACACAGACCTCGAACCCTGGAGGACCATACTGGCAGCCCACTGGAAGTCTCATAAATGTGCATTGTTGGCCTTCAAATTAAGGGCCAGCGCCGCAGCTCAATAGGCTAATTCTCTGCCTGTGGCAACAGCACCCTGGGTTTTAGTCCCGGTTGGGGCGCGGGATTCTGTCCTGACTGCTCCTCTTCCAGTCCAGTTCCCTGCTGTGGGCCAGGAGTGCAGGGTCAGTCTGATAATATCAAATAAGACAAATTCAAAGGGAGGTATGACCTTCTTGACATGGTGGTAATCTACAGGATGCCTCCATTCCTATCCTCCATCTTTGAGAAGGTCCTTCATGGGTGAGTTAATAGATGACTCAATGTACTTCAGAGAATACTTATACTATGTCATGGACAGCTATGTCAATTCCTCACTTGTCCTGCCTGAGTGGCTGTTTTAGGGTGTTAACAATATAGGGAGGTGTTGTGTTAAGTATCCAGGCTCTAGGCAAGCATGCCACATCAGTACAAAAGACTTGGGATTGATCTAGGTGAAGAACAGAAATCTTAGGCTGTCCATGCTAAGGAACAGAAATGACAGACGAGAGGTGGGTAGAAGCAACACAAGGACTCATGGGAAGAGGTTGTGTCCTGTCTTAATGCTGACCATGGCAGTCAACCCAAGGGCATGTCCTCTTCATAGTCTGTCAATGAATATCATGTGACTGATGCACTATACTGGGAAAGATCACAATGCCATAGGAGTTAGTGCCCAATGATCCATAACGGTCTATAATGTGACCCTAATACATGGTGGTTGTCATCCATAAAGATGCCCGGTGATGACTGCTTACCCCTAGTGTGCACAAGAATCCCACCATTGTTGAATGTCTGGTGGTCTTCTCTCTGTCTATAAGGGCCTCAGTGGTGTCCAGAGGGTCTGGAGAAACTCATGAGACTTGCCTGAAATGAGCTAGTAGGCAGCAGTGCAGCCTGAAAAGCCATTGACTTTGTTGTTGATGTTCAGAATAGGTCCCTTCGTGTTCATAATGGATCAGAGGAAGTCAGAGAGAGCACCACATCTGATTCCACAGCACTGGATTGCAGGGAGATGCTGAAGGAACCTCTGGCTGTGAACACTCTACGTGTCTGCCTTCGTATTTCCCAGGGTGCTCAGGGTTTGCGTAGCTTGATTAACTTCTGAAGTTTCTGCCAACAGGGCCAGAAGTTTTGCTTGGCACTGTGGTGCAACTGCTCTTACAAATAACAATGGGAATGCTGATGTTATGGCACAGCAGGTAAGGCTTCAGCTAACAATGCTTACACATCATATTGTAGTGCTGGGTCATGCCCTAGCTACTATGCTTCCACTCCAGCTTCCTCTTAAGGTGCATGGATAGACAATGGATGATGTCTGAAGAACTCATGTCTATGCAACTCATGTAGCAGAAGAAGATGCAATTCCTGCTCCTGGCTTCACACTGCCTAATCTGTAGCTGTTGCAGCCATTTCGAGAGTGAGTTAGTGGGTTGGATGCTATCTCTATGTCTCTCCCTCACTAATTTTTTTTTCCTATAAAGATCATTGAAATATAACAATGGCCAAGGAACTGTGACAGAGTTGTTAAGATGTCATTTGCGTTCCCCACACCCCATATCAGAGTGCCTGGATTTCGGTACAATCTTCTTGCAGTACAGTTTCCTGCTAATGTACACGCTGATGGAGAGCAGGCATTACGTCAGTTATTTAGGTCTCTTCTACCAATGGGAGAGAACTTGCCAAAGTTCTTGGCTTCTGACTTTGGACTAGCCATTTCAGAATGTTTGCAGGCTTTGGGGGTAAGGCCAAAAGATGGAAACATCCTTCTCTCACACTGCCATTCTAATAATTAGAATATAAAGGCATCAATACATTGTATTTGGCATGGCAATTAAAGACATCATTTTGATGCCAGCATCCCATTTCAGAGTATCAAGGATCAATACCTCTCACACATTCAAATCCAGGTTCCTACTTATGCATACCCTGGGAAACAACAGAGGATGGCTCAGATATTTGGGCCCTTGCCACTCAAGTGGAGTGATCCAGCCAATGGGAAATCTGTTTTCTGTCTTTCAATGAGACATAATGAATAAAGCTTAAGTAAGTGAATAAATAAATCCACTGGGGCCAAGGTAGCTTGTTTGGGACTGCCCTAGGGGCAGCTTTGACATGCAGGGGTGGCAGCTGCACATACTCGCAGAAGAATGCCTAACAGCCTCAGTAGCTCTCTTTTATTCTTAACTGTACACCATCCACTGAAATGAAGAGCCTCCTGCTGTACTGTGGTGTTTGACATGCTCTGGACACCCATTGCAGTAGAAAAAGGGACAGTTTATGTTCACCCTCTGTGCAAACATGGCACCATCTGTTTGTGCTATCCAGACAAGTTGGACAGGATCTTGATGTAGTTCAGTGAGAGCTGCCAGCTGCCAACTCTGTTGCCCGGTGGTTTATAGACTACTTCCTGTCAGGAACACAGCAAGGTTTCCCTTCTCAATGTGTCCCTGCCCAGGCTTTGAGCAGGCTCTGTGTCTCCATCCACAGCAAGTTGTGTACCTCTGTGTGGACTTCCCTAGTGTCTGATATATGGCACTTCACCATCTTAGACAGTTGCAGAGAAGTCAGCTGCTTTCTTAACCATGTCTTGGGTAGTGCCTGGCAGCATGTGAGGGGCACCCAGCAGTCATATGGTACATCCAGACTCACCATCCCACAACACGCAAGACTCTGCATCACCCAGGTGGAGGTACAAATGTCTGAAATGATCTCATGAGACCATGTTACTTAGATGCTGATGCCAGCAACACTCAGCACACAACCTTGAGTATAGGCTTTCCCTTAAGAAGCCTCACTGTCTACCTGGGAGTCTGTGGAGGGACACGGAAAACAGTGATAAACCAATGGGTGAACCCATGCACTCCATTAGCAATGGCAGTCCACAAGTCTACCAGGTACTACTCTAGTTCCCATATGGCAAACGACAGAGAAATTTTCCACAGGTGAACTTTAAGTCTTTTTGACATGCTCTTATATTTATAACATGAAATATTCCTCAACTATTAACAATAACTGAATTCAACAACACTGCAGAATACATGATGTTGTGCGCAGAAAAATCTAAACACTCCACCAAAAAATGGTTCAAGATGAAAAACCAATTCAGTAAAGTTACAGGTTACAAAATCAACATACAAAAAACAGTAGCTTTTTATATTCTAATAACCAATTTGCCAAAAATGAAATCTAAAACTTAATCCCATACACAATTGGGACAAAAAGAAAACATTTAGGAATAAATGTAACCAATTAAGTGAAAGATATCTACAATGAAAATTCTAAAACGTTTAAGAAATAAATCATCAAGGACACCCAAAATGGAAAAATATAACTTGCTCATGGTTTGGAAAAATCAGTATAATTAAAATACCTATAAAGCAACCTACAAATTACATGAAACTCCTATCAAACACCAATGACATTTTTTACAGAATGAGAAGATAATCCTAAATTTCATAAGAAATCACAAAATATCAAGAACAGCCAATATGATCCTGAGCAAAATAAAAAAAAAATCAACTTGGAGGCGTCAGAATACCTGACTTCAAAGCTTACTACAAAGCTATAACAATCAAAACAGCATGATAGTAGAAATTAATTAATTAATTAATCCAAACAGGTAAAGCCAATTGATTTTTCATGAAACTGCTCTGACTATACACTGGAAAAATGTATAATATATTCAATCACTGGTACTGGCAAAATTCAATGCATATATGTAGAACTGAATATTACAGAACTATAAAAAATGAAATCCTGGGGACGGAGCCAAGATGGCGGAATAGTGAGGACGCGCACTAACAGTCCGCAAAAAGATAGTTTAATAAAAGCAGAGTTACTGTAGCCTCAGGAAAAGTCTCAGAAAGAAACTGCAGAGGAAATTCTTCCAGATCCAGTGAATGAGACACAGAGGACCTACGGGAAAGTAAGTTTGCCCACGGCGAACTGTACCGCAGTGGGATGGGAGCTGCTGGGGGGACAGAGCCAGGTGGGACAGAGCCTGGCGGAACAGAGCCGTGCAGGACAAAGCCACCGCAGGAACAGAGCACAGCAGCAAAATCGGCGTGCCAGTGCTGGAACGGGAGGTGAGACAAAGATCCAGAGACATTGGCAGGGGGGAAGCAGACCCCATGGGGGAAAGTGCACAAATAAGGAGAACTTGCACGGACACTAGCCTCTCTCTTCACCCACCTTAAAAAGCTGAACTAGATAAAGAGCAGAAAACGGCGTGCGCCCGCCCGCCCACCACTGAAGCAGGCGGAACTAACAAATCGAGGCTGTGTAAATCTGAGGGGGAGCCTCAATCCGGGAATTCACCGTGTACAAAAACTCCGTTACCTTGACAACCTGGTGAAAGAGTGTGGAAAAATGCCAAACAAAAGTAGATACCGAGGTAACAAGAGCAAGGAAGACACTATGATGACCCCAAATGAAAAAGACACCCCAAGTCAAGATTATGAAGATGATGAGATAGAAGAAATGCAAGAAGCGGATCTCAAAGAATTGATAAGAACATTAAGAAGTTCTCAAAAACAAATCCTTGAACTGCAGAAATCTTTAATGGATAAGATAGAAAATCTCTCTCGCGAAAATGAAATAGTAAGGAGGAACCAAAATGAAACGAAAAAACTAGTAGAACAAGAAACTACGATAGTGACAAAAAATCTTAATGAAATGAATTCAGAAGATCAATTGACAAGCACTCTTGAGAGCCTTACAAACAGAATGGGTGAAGCAGAAGAGAGGATATCGGACCTAGAAGACAGAGAATGGGAGAGGAAACAGTCAAACCAAAGACAAGAACAGGAAATTAGAAATCTAAAAAATATCGTTGGGAATTTACAGGATACTATTAAAAAACCCAACATTCGGGTTCTAGAAGTTCCTGAAGGCATGGAGAGGGAGAAAGGATTAGAAGGCCTTTTTAGTGAGATACTAGCAGAAAATTTTCCAGGTTTGGAGGACAGAGAAATCCTAGTACAGGAAGCTCATAGAACCCCTAATAAACATGACCAAAAGAGATCCTCACCAAGACACATTGTAATTAAACTCACCACAGTGAAACAAAAAGAAAAGATCCTAAAATGTGCAATAGAGAAACGTCAGATTAGTTTCAGAGGATCTCCAATTAGACTCACAGCTGACTTCTCATCAGAAACCCTGCAAGCTAGGAGGGAATGGCGAGACATAGCCCAGGTACTAAGAGAGAAAAACTGCCAGCCCAGAATACCATACCCTGCAAAGCTCTCATTTGTGAATGAAGGTGAAATAAGGACCTTTCACAGAAAACAGAAACTGATAGAATTTGTCGCCACGCGTCCAGCCCTACAAAAAATGCTTAAAGATGTGCTACACACAGAAACACAGAAACATGGTCGTCAACTTGAAAGAAGCTAAAGGAAGGAAATCTCACAATAAGATCATACGAAACTCAAAGCATATATAAGAAACTATCTTTGGCAAATTGCAGGGCAAAATTACTATTTATCAACAGTCACATTGAATGTGAACGGTTTGAATTGCCCAGTCAAAAGAAACCGATTGGAAGACTGGGTTAGGGAACAAAACCCATCTATTTTCTGCTTACAAGAAACACATCTTTCTAATAAAGATACATACAGATTGAAAGTGAAAGGCTGGAAAAAGGTATACCATGCCAGCAGAAATGAAAAAAACAGTGGGCGTAGCCATCTTAATATTGGATAACATAAATTTTACCACAAAAATTATTAGAAGAGACAAAGAGGGACACTGTATAATGATTAAGGTATCGATTCAACAAGAAGATATAACGATTATCAATGCATATGCACCTAATTACAGGGCACTGGTTTATTTAAAAGACTTGTTAAGGGACTTAAAAGGAGACTTAGACCCCAATACAATGGTACTGGGGGACTTCAATACTCCACTCTCAGAGAGAGACAGAACAACAGGACAGAGGAGCAACAAGGAGACAGTAGATTTAAATGACACTATAGTGTCACTATAGCCCAAATGGACCTAACGGATATCTACAGAACTTTTCATCCCACAGATAAACAATTTATATTCTTCTCAGCAGTACATGGAACCTTCTCTAGGGTAGACCACATACTAGGCCATAAAGCAAGTCTCAGCAAATTCAAAAGAATTAGAATTATACAATGCAGCTTCTCAGACCATAACACAACGAAGGTAGAAATTAGCAACTCAGGAATCCCTAGAGCATATGCAAACACATGGAGACTGAACAACCTGCTCCTGAATGAACAATGGGTCATAGAAGAAATCAAAAGAGAAATGAAAAATTTCCTGGAAGTAAATGAGGATGACAGCACATCATACCAAAATCTATGGGATACAGCAAAAAGCAGTATTAAGAGGAAAGTTTATATCAATAGGTGCCTACATCAAGAAATTAGAAAGACACAAAATAGATGAGCTTTCAACTCATCTCAAGGATCTAGAAAATCTGCAGCAAACCAGACCCAAATCTAGAAGGAGAAGAGAAATAACTAAAATCAGAGAAGAAATCAACAGGATTGAATCCAAAAAAACATTACAAAAAATCAGCCAAACGAGGAGCTGGTTTTTTGAAAAAATAAACAAAATTGACACCCCATTGGCCCAACTAACAAAAAAAAGAAAAGACCCAAATAAACAAAATCAGAGATGAAAAAGTAATCGTGACAACAGACACCACAGAAATAAAAAGAATCATCAGAAATTACTACAAGGACTTGTATGCCAGCAAACAGGGAAATCTATCAGAAATGGACAGATTCCTGGACACATAAACCTACCTAAATTGAACCAGGAAGACATAGAAAACCTAAACAGACCCATAACTGAGACAGAAATTGAAACAGTAATCAAGGCCCTCCCAACAAAGAAAAGCACAGGACCAGATGGATTCACTGCTGAATTCTACCAGACATTTAAAGAAGAACTAACTCCACTTCTTCTCAAACTATTCAGAACAATCGAAAAAGAGGGAATCCTCCCAAATTCTTTCTATGAAGCCAGCATCCCTTTAATTCCTAAGCCAGAAAAAGATGCAGCATTGTAAGAGAATTACAGACCAATATCCTTGATGAACATAGATGCAAAAATCCTCAATAAAATTCTGGCCAATATAATGCAACAACACATCAGAAAGATCATCCACCCAGACCAAGTGGGATTCATCCCTGGTATGCAGGGATGGTTCAGTGTTCACAAAACAATCAACATGATACACCACATTAAAAGGCTTCAGAAGAAAAACCTTATGATTATCTCAATAGACGCAGAGAAAGCATTTCATAAAATACAACACCCTTTCATGATGAAAACCCTAAGCAAACTGGGTATAGAAGGCACATTCCTCAATATAATCAAAGCCATTTATGAAAAACCCATGGCCAACATCCTATTGAATGGGGAAAAGCTGGAAGCATTTCCACTGAGATCAGGTACCAGACAGGGATGCCCACTCTCACCACTACTATTCAATATAGTTCTGGAAGTCTTAGCCAGAGCTGTTAGGCAAGAAAAAGAAATCAAAGGGACACAAATTGGGAAGGAAGAACTCAAACTATCCCTCTTGCAGATGATATGATTCTTTATTTAGGGGATCCAAAGAACTCTACTAAGAGACTGTTGGAACTCATAGAAGAGTTTGGCAAAGTAGCAGGATATAAAATCAATGCACAAAAATCAACAGCCTTTGTATACACAAGCAATGCCACGGCAGAGGAAGAACTTCTAAGATCAATCCCATTCACAATAGCTACAAAAACAATCAAATACCTTGGAATAAGCTTAACCAAGGACATTAACAATCTCTCTGATGAAAATTATAAAACCTTAAAGAAAGAAATAGAAGAGGATACCAAAAAATGGAAAAACGTTCCATGCTCATGGAGTTGAAGAATCAATATCATCAAAATGTCCATTCTGCCAAAAGCAATTTACAGATTCAACTCAATACCAATCAAGATACCGAGGACATTCTTCTCAGATCTGGAAAAATGATGTTGAAATTCATATGGAAGCACAGGAGACCTAGAATAGCTAAAGCAATCTTGTACAACAAAAACAAAGCCGGAGGTATCACAACACCAGATTTCAGGACATACTACAGGGCAGCTGGAAATCAAAACTGCATGGTACTGGTACAGAAACAGACGGATAGACCAATGGAACAGAATAGAAACACCAGAAATCAATCCAAACATCCAAAGCCAACTTATATTTGATCAAGGATCCAAAACCAATCCCTGGAGTAAGGACAGTCTATTTAATAAATGGTGCTGGGAAAACTGGATTTCCACGTGCAGAATCATGAAGCAAGATCCACACCATTCACTTACACAAAAATCCATTCAACATGGATTAAAAACTTAAACCTACCACCCTACACCATCAAATTATTAGAGAGCATAGGAGAAACCCTGCAAGATATAGGTACTGGCAAAGACTTCTTGGAAAAGACCCCAGAAACACAGGCACTCAAAGCCAAAATTAACTACTGGGATCACATCAAACTGAGAAGTTTCTGTACTGCAAAAGAAACAGTCAGGAAAGTGAATAGGCAACCGACAGAATGGGAAAAAATATTTGCAAACTATGTAACAGATAAAGGGTTGATAACCAGAATCTACAAAGAGATCAAGTAACTCCACAACATCAAAACAAAGATCACTAACAATCAGGGAAATGCAAATCAAAACCACAATAAGGTTTCACCTCACCCCGGTCAAAATTGTTCACATTCAGAAATCTACCAACAATAGATGCTAGAGAGGATGTGGGGAAAAAGGGACACTAACCCACTGTTGGTGGGAATGCAAGCTGGTTAAACCACTATGGAAGTCAGTCTGGAGATTGCTCAGAAACCTGAATATAACCCTACCATACAACCCAGCCATCCCACTCCTTGGAATTTACCCAAAAGAAGTCAAATTGGCAAACAAAAAAGCCGTTTGCACACTAATGTTTATTGCAGCTCAATTCACAATAGCTAAGACCTGGAACCAACCCAAATGCCCATCAACAGTAGACTGGTTTAGGAAGTTATGGGACATGTACTCTACAGAATATTATACAGAAGTCAAAAAAATGAAATCCGGTCATTTGCAACAAAATGGAGGAATCTGGAAAACATCATGCTGAGTGAATTAAGCCAGTCCCAAAGAAACAAATATCATTTGTTTTCCCTGACTGGCGATGACTGAGCACCAAAGGGGAAACCTGTTGAAGTGAAATGAACTCTATGAGAAACTATGACTAAATCAAATCTTGTCTAGACCGTTGATGTACAATGTAAATCTTTATCCATTTTAGTATTTCTTGTTGTTGTTTTTTTTTTTGTTCTAGTACTATTGGTTGAACTCTTCAAATAACACACAATTATTCCTAGGTGTTTAAATTTCAACTGAAAAGTGATCCCTGTTAATTATGAGAGAGGGAAAAAGAAAGGGAGGATATGTACCATTTGGGCAAGCTCAATCTGACTTGCCCCAAATGATGGAGTTAGAAATGTGCTAGGGGACCCCAATACAATCCCAGCAAGGTGGCATGTACCAAGCCATCTCATTGGTCCAAGTGATCAATTTCAGTTCACAATTGATCACACTGATAGGTCTAAGACTCAAAGGGATCACACAAACAAGACTAGTGACTGCTAATACTAACAGATAGAACTAAAAAGGGAGAGAATGATCCAACATGGGAAGTGGGATACACAGCAGACTCATAGAATGGCAGATGTCCTAATAAATCACTCTGACCTCAGAATCAGCCCTTAAGGCATTAGGATCTGGCTCAAGAACCCATGAGAGTATTTTAGGCATGGAAAGCCAAGACACTCTGGAAAAAAAAAAAGAAGAAGAAGACATAAATGAAACATCTCTGCGAGTGAGATCCCAGTGGAAGGAACAGGGCCACCAAAGAAGGAGGTACCTTTCTCTGAAGGGAGGAGAGAACCTCCACTTTGACTATGACCCTGTTGGAATAAGATCAAAGTTGGTGAACCCTAAAGACTTCCATAGCCTCAGTAACTCATGACTACAGCCTAGGGAGATTACTGATGCCATAAACAAGAGTGTCAAATTGTTAAATCAACAACAGTAGTCACTGTGTACTTACAGCCCATGTGGGATCTGTCCTTATTGTGTTGTCCAAGGTGAAATAATGCAATAACTAGTACTGAAACAGTATTTTTACACCTTGTGTCTCTGTGCGGGTGCAAACTGATGAAATCTTTACTTAGTATATACTGAATCGATCTTCTGTATATAAAGATAATTGAAAAGATTAAAAAAAGCTTGGTGTTTGGAAGTTGCATAAAAAATCAATCAATTAAAAAAATATATCTTGTAGGATCTCTGTCCTTAATGTGCTGTACAATGTGATTTAATGATATAACTCGTACTCAAAGAGTATATTTCACTTTGTGTTGCTATGTGAGGGCAAATGGTTTAAAATCTTTACTTAACACATACTAAACTGAACTCCTGTATACAAAGAGAATTGAAAATGAATCTTGATGTAAATGAAAGGGGAGAAGGAGTGGGTAGGTGGGAGGGTAGTGGTGGGGAGGGAAGGTATGGGTGGGGAAGCCGTTGTAATCCACAAGTTGTACCTTGGAAATTTATATTCTAAATAAAAGTTAAAAAAATGAAATCCTGTTATCAGCATAAAAATCATTGCAACTGGAGCATTTCATGCTCAGTGAAATTACCCTGACCTCTTTACTGAGTGGATATAAAGCTCTTCTGAGGTAAATTAAAAAATAAACTATTTCAAAAATGAAAGATTTAAAAAGAATGACAAACCCTCACTTTTTAAACTTTTGGTTTGTTAAGAATAGCATACAAATTGAAATGTCTCTGTAGTGATTCTCAAAAACCAATAAGATCTCAAATATGAAAAAAAAGCTTATCTCATATTCATTGTATTGCTCTGAAGCAATACAACTGCATTCAATTGCAGTACAATTGCTATTCAATTTCACATACACATGAAAACAAACTACCATTTTTCTTAATTAAAGAAAACAATCTAAAATAAATATCCATCACCAAATTAAAACACAGCATAGTAGCCTTTGGAATGAGCATGACAAGAAAGAACAGTTCAGTTATTTACAGGTTATGTTTTTGCTTGTATTAATTAACCATTTTCAAATATCATAATGTTAGTTGTTGCTTTAATAATTTAAACTCCTTAATTTTTTTATGTTTTTTTTTTTTTGACAAGCAGAGTGGACAGTGAGAGAGAGAGACAGAGAGAAAGGTCTTCCTTTTGCCGTTGGTTCACCCTCCAATGGCCGCCGCGGCTGGCACGCTGCGGCCGGCGCACCGCGCTTGTCCGATGGCAGGAGCCAGGAGCCAGGTGCTTTTCCTGGTCTCCCATGGGGTGCAGGGCCCAAGCACCTGGGCCATCCTCCACTGCACTCCCGGGCCACAGCAGAGGGCTGGCCTGGAAGAGGGGCAACCAGGACAGAATCCGGCGCCCCGACCGGGACTAGAACCCGGTGTGCCGGCGCCGCAAGGCGGAGGATTAGCCTGTTGAGCCACGGCGCCGGCCTAAACTCCTTAATTTTATACACCAAGTAACATTTGGAACTTCTACTTAAATGTTATCAACATGAGTTGTACATATTTATGGGCTAGTGTGACATTTCAATATTCATATAAAATTTGTACTGATAAGGTATACATTTATATTTTGACATTATTTTATGGACAGAGCCTTGAGATCCTTTATTTCATTTTCTATCAACAGATATTACGGATCACTGTGAGCTACACGCATCCACCTGTGTAATTCTAGGAAATTACTCAGTAATCTACTGCTACTGCAATAATCATCCATATCCATTTTTCCACCTAGTTTTAACATTGCAATTGGTTTCAAAAGCAAAACACAGAGAAACAATAAGGGGGAGGGAGGAAGAGAGAGATCAAGAGAGAACAAAATAAAGATACCACCCATCTAGTAATTCATTACCCAAATGCTCAAAATACTCAAGGCTGATCTGACCCAGGCTAAAGCTGGGAGATGGTCTCCAATGCAGTAGCAAGAATTCAACTACTTAAGCCATCACTGGCTGCCACTGGTATCTAGTCTTTCACAATATGCCAAATGTCTACCCTTCAAAAAATTTTCAGACATACCCTCATATAGCCCTGGCTTCCACAGGCGGAGGCCACAGTCCCTTGTCTTGACTCCATCACTGCATGGTCTCCTACTCCCAAATCACCACACATGCCAAGCTCCTGCTCAACTCCAGCTACAGCATCTGGTTTAATGGATCCAAATGAAGACACTGGGAACCCTGGCCCACCAAGGTTACCAAACATGCAGTCACTGGACATAAAGGCCCACATTTGAGGCAGAAGCAACCTGGATAACCACATGTCCAAAACTGAAACTGCATCATTGTTACACCACATATTAAAATCAACTCGAAATGAACTGAAAGTCCACACAGAATATCTGAACACTTACAAGTTATAAAATAGAAAATTCCTTGACATTAGCCTCAAAAGTGGTTGCTTATGTGTTAACAACCAAAGCATTTAGAGTAAAAGCAAATATAAGGAAATGAAACTACAACAAAAAGCAGTAAAGCAAAGATCAATGAAATGAAAAGGCAAACCAATGAATAGGAGAAAATATTAGCAAACCAGATGTGTGATCAAGGGAGTAATACAAGCATACCACTAAGAAGCAAAGAATACAATTAAAAATGACAAAGGACTGAAACAGTGTTTTCCAAAAAAAAAAAAAAAAGTATAACAATGCACCCAGTAGGTATGTGAAAAAGTTCTAAACATTGCTATCATCAGCATAATGCAAATCAAGATGAAAATTGTTATTACCTCATATCTGTTAAATGGCTACTATTAAAAAGTTAAAAGATAACAAGCATTGGGCAAAATGTAGATAAAATAGAAAACACAGTATTGGAGGGAATGTAAATTGAAACATACACTATGAAAAGCAATACGGAAGTTCCTCAAATGAAATTAAAAAAGGAACAACCTTTATTAGCCATGAATCCAAAAGAAAATCACCATCTCAAAGAACTGTCTGCACCCCCACATTCACTTCAACATCATTCACAATTCCACGATATGGAAATAACCCAAATGTTTGCTGATGGACCCATAAGGAAAAATGGGATACACATACCATGGAATCCTCACCAAACCTTAAAAAGAAAGGAAATACTACTACTTGTCACAAGATGGATCCAAAAGTATGGAACTATAGGATATTACAATGAGTGAAACAAGACACAGAAATAAGAAATACTACATGAGCACACTTACATGTGGAATATACAAAAGTCAAACTAATACAGTCAGGGAGCAGATGGTGTTTGTGATGAACTGGGAGCATGAAAATGAAGAGATGTTAGTCAAATGATACAAAGATATGGTTATGGTGCTGGAGCTGGGGTGTAAAAGCTTGAGCCTCCACCTGGACTGCTAGCATCCCATATTGGAACCAGACCCATTCACTCCACTTCCAATTCACCTCCCTGCTAATGTGCCTGGGAAAGCACTAGAAGACAACCCCATGACTTGGGCCCCTGTGCCAAAGTGGGAGACCTGGGGCCCAGCCCTGCCACTGAGGACATTTAAGGAGTGAAATAATGCATGAGATGAGATGTCCCTCTTCCTCTCTCTCACTCTCTCTGTCTCTCTCTTACTCTCCTTCTCTCTTTCCTGTCTTTCTATTTTTTTTTTTATTTGACAGGTAGAGTTATAGACAGTGAGAGAGAGACAGAGAGAAAGGTCTTCCTTCCATTGGTTCACCCCCAAATGGCCCCTACAGCTGGTGATGCACCGATCCGAAGCCAGGAGCCAGGTGCTTCTTCCAGGTCTCCCATTCAGTTGCAGGGGCCCAAGCGCTTGGGCCATCCTCCACTGCCCTCCTGGGCCAGAGCAGAGAGCTGGACTGGAAGAGGAGCAACCAGGACTAGAACCTGGTGCCCATATGGGATGTCGGCGTCGCAGGCAGAGGATTAACCAAGTGAGCCATGGCGCCGGCCCCTGCCTTTCAAATAAATCTTACAAAAATCAAATTTACAATTATGAGGTAAGGTTTTGAAAATCTAATATATACCCCGGGTAACCAGTTCACACTATATTCTGTACTTGTAATTTCCTAGGTCAGTATTCTTAAAAAAACACTATAAAAAGGATAGGAGTATAAGTGAGAGGGCAGGTATGATAGGAAGAATTACTATGCTGTTAAAGCTGTATTTATGGAATGCATAAAATAATAATAAAAAATTAAAATAAAAAATAAAATAAATTAAATAAAAGCTTTCTGGGAAAATACATAAATAAAATGAGATAAGTTTAAAAACACAATAAGAGTGATAAATTTTTTAAGTAGCTTCATTGTACTAATCCTTTCATAGTGTATTTTAAGTACCAGGAGAGTCGAAAGTTTGTGTGAAAATGCAATATAAATATCAGACTCATAGAAACGCATACTGTTTGCCTTGAATATATACAATTTTTGTTTCTCAGTTATACTGTAATAAGGCTGAAAAAATAAAACATGCAAAAATAGATTCCTATACTTAAAATGCAAATAAAAATTAAGGAACTTAGGTTAATATTGTGGGGTTTTGGTAGGCTTCATGGGACAGAAACGATTTTTAAAACATTCATGATTTGGGCTGGCACTGTGGCATACCAGGTGAGGCCACCAAATGCAATGCCGGCATCCTACATGGGGCCCAGTTCAAGTACTGGTTGCTCCATTTCTGATCCAGCTCTCTGCTATGGCTTCAGAAAGCAGTAAAGGATGGCCCAAGTCCTTGGGCCCTTGCACCCACTTGGGAGACCTGGAAGAAGCTCCTGGCTCCTGGCTTCAGATCAGCGCAGTTCTGTACATTGCCACCATCTGGGGTGTATCCAGCAGATGGAAGACCTCTCTCTCCGCCTCTCCTTCTCTCTGTGTGTAACTCTGACTTTCAAATAAATAAATCTTAAGAAATTATTCATGAACTTGACTAAACTAAATTTCAGGCAGTTTATATCTTGAAAATAAAGATTCAGGATTTCTATCAAGAGAATACTTAAGACAATATCCAAGTGACATATTACACTGTCATCTCACCTTCCTCAAACTGAAAACTCAGAAACAGAAAATGAAAGGAAGTGTATCTGAAGGAAACCAGGAAAGTCAAAAGTGAAATGAGAATTATAAATTACTACATGCTATTCTCCCAACAATGGGTGTACATTCCTATGTGCATGTAACATAGTTACATATTATAGGCAGGTTGTGAATTAGCCCAATTAAACTATGGAACTGAAAATGAAGGGCCTGCTTCATCAATATGTGACCAATGACACTGCAACTGTACCAAACTCAAGAGAGTATACTCTGTGCTGTTGAAATTCTTATTGAATTTAACTTGAATCTGTGCTTCGTAAATGAAGTCTGATAGGAAGATGGGGCAAGTGCACAGTTTGATCTCTTATTGACACACTGAGACAGGTCTTGGTCACAGTCCTAAAAACCTTTCGATTTCCCATCACTGGTGACCACCATGGCCCTTGGCTCAAAACAACAGTTGGTGTGGGCACATTATGTTTAGAGAACACATGTTTGGGGAGGCAACATGGTAGTTTCAAACCTAAACTCAATCTAAATTCCTAGGGTTTCCATATTTAAATGCATGACAATTTTTAAACAACACAATCAATTTTCAGTTCCTACTAGGAGCTATACATTATGGAGTTAGTTCTGTCAAGGTTTAGAATTTACACTTTCCTATAATTTTCACAATGACATTCTTTCAGTTTATTTTATAATCTAAGAAAGGAAGGAGGAAAGAGGGCAAGATGCTGGGGAGAGGAGCGAAAGGTGCCAAGTATCACTACACTCCTCAATCTGTGTATATGAAACATATGATATATGTTCAACTTTATATAAATAAAAATTATTAAAAAAAGAAATTTAGCTGTGAAAACTGCAAGATGAAATATACAAACCAAATGGAGATACTATGTATTTAAGTTGAAGAACAAACCAAAACATCACAATACCAAAATATTAAACCAGGATGCTCACAGCAGTATGGCAGGGCCTTCCCCGTGGAATGAGTATCAGCACAGGTCTACAGCATCTTAGTCACCAGGGGTGGTGCCTCTGCCAGGGTTAGAGGTGCTCACTCTGGACTTGCTTCACTGGATCAACAGGTGGTGATGTCTACACTAATCAGGTTGCTTTAGAACCCATTTTCATAAATGGCAGGGCCCCAGTAGATATCATGAGGTATTTCTCTGGAAAACTGTGGGTCCCATTACATTTATCATGGTATTCCTATGTACCTCCAAAATGTAGGGGTCTCCAAGAATTACTCAAATTCTACCTGCACAGAGCAGAGGGCTATAGACCATGAACATTAGTCTACCACAAGAATATTAGGGACAGAGATCCTACATGATATTATTTTTTTAATTGATTGATTTTTATGTAACTTCCAATTTTTTTTATCATTTCCAATTGGCTTTCCATACGGAAGATCGATTCAGTATATATTAAGCAAAGATTTTGTCAGTTTGCATCCGCGTAGAGACACAAAATGCAGAAATACTGTTTCAGTCCTAGTTATTGCATTACTTCACCTTGGACAACACATTAAGGACAGATCATACATGGGTCGTAAGTACACAGTGACTACTGTTGTTGATTTAACAATTTGCCACTCTTGTTTATGGCGTCAGCAACCTCCCTAGGCTGTAGTCATGAGTTGCTGAGGCTATGGAAGCCTTTAGTGTTCGCCGACTTGTATCTTGTTCTGACAGGATCATAGTAAAGCTACAACTAGTACTCAAAGAGTATGCTTCACTCTAGGATGATATGTGAGGGCAAATGGTTTAAAATCTTTTCTTAACACATACTAAACTGAACTCCTCTATACAAAGAGAATTGAAAATGAATCTGAATGGGAATGAAAGGGGAGAGGGAGTGGGTAAGGGGGAAGGGTAGCGGGGGGGAGGGGAGGTATGGGTGGGGAAGTCATTGCAATCCACAAGTTGTACCTTGGAAATTTATATTCTAAATAAGAAAAAAAATAAAATAAAATAAAATAAAAAAACACTCTATAGCAGAGGGGAATGAATAAAATCTATGGACAGAAAAAAAAAAAAGAATATTTCTTGGGGACGGCACTGTGGCAGAGCAGGAAAAGCCTCTGCCTGCAGTGCCGGCATCTCATAAGAGCACTGGTTTGAGTCCCCACTGCTCCACTTCTGATCCATCTCTCTGATATGGCCTAGGAAAGTGGAAGATGGCCCAAGTGCTTGGGCCCCTGCACCCAAGTGAGAGACCCAGTAGCAGCTCTGGGCTCCTGGCTACATATCAGCTCAGCTCCAGCCATCGTGGCCCTATGGGGAGTGAACCAGCAGATGGAAGACCTTTCTCTCTCTCTGCCCCTGCCTCTCTGTATCTCTGCCTTTCAAATAGTTAAACAAATCTTAAAAATTCTTTCTTTCCCCATTTGACACTCACATGTCATCTTCCACAGATACTAGGTGGGAAAATCAAGCAAGGTGATTCATTAGTGTAGTAGGGTTTACCAATCACATAAAGCTCAGTGTTTGTTGAAGCATTAATTTTAAATTTAACATCATATGTAAGAAAATGTTTACAAAGTTTAAATGTCTTTGAAAGAAGCACTCTGAAAACTACACATATACCAATTCATTGTTGGATTTCCTGGACTCCATGCCTGTTCTCTCACCACAGCACTTCAGTAGAAAACTCTACAATGTTTGTAATATTGAACTGCAAGTCACGGTTTTAGTTTTCCCATTCATAATTATTGAGGCCTACATAACTCACAAATAAAATTTTATAAAGGTGAAACAAAGACATTGTTTGTAGCAAACTCTCCATCTAGTTTTCCCCCATAGATCTGACTTTAGTTAAACAGAGGAAAAGTATCTTGAGATGTTTGGCATAAACCACTCTATATTTTAACTTTTTATTAGTAGTACACTAGAAATTTCTAGCCTAGGATTTTTGTGGGAGATGCTAAAGTTTTATGGTAGTCACAGGAGCAGAGGTGTGGAAAATGTGACATAATTGAGACATAAAAGTCAAAAGCAAAAGAATCACATATTCATGCGGCTTTGAGAAGGGTGTAGGGACCAGCCAGCCTTTGAGATGCCTGGTGATTGTTATCAGAGAACATCTGTGGATTAGGAGCATGAGAAAACAAAGAATGGATTTTTCTTGGTTTGTTGTGTGTGAGAGAAAAGAATTATGGAATCAAGGAACCAATCTCTAAAACAGCCAAAACAAGAAAAACATGGGCAATATAAACAGGTCTAGCTAATGATGGGAGAAAAAGCCAAGACCTTCCTGAAACACAGTACAGAGATAAGGCTGTCTAGGATGAGAAGACCAGTGAGAAAAAACACCTGGACTTAACATGGGGTCATTTCAACTTCTGGATTTGAACAATCAGCACTAACAGAAACACCAAGAGTGGATAATGAGGAAACTGGAACATCCATGAGGACTTGTACCAAGGGGTGGTTTCTGAATAGTCACTGGTCAGCATCTCATACAATGAGGTTCAAGGAACGATCCTTGGATGTCAACACTAGGAACTGCTTATCATAAGGAAGGAAGACTCGATTTACCTCATACTGTAAGAACCAAACCACAAAACACAATACCTACGTATTTTGAAATGTTGTGTTGTTTAAAACACGGGGACAAATAGAAGTTTTTTTTTTTTTTACATTTTTCTTTTCTTTTTTTTATTTTTTATTTTTATTTAGAATATAAATTTCCAAGGTACAACTTGTGGATTACAATGGCTTCCCCACCCATACCTGCCCTCCCTCCCGCTACCCTTCCCCCTTACAAACTCCCCCTCCCCTTTCATTCACATTCAGATTCATTTACAATTCTCTTTGTATACAGGAGCTCAGTTTAGTATGTGTTAAGAAAAGATTTTAAACCATTTGCCCTCACATATCATCACAGAGTGAAATATACTCTTTGAGTACTAGTTGTAGCATTAAATCACATTGTACAGCACATTAAGGACAGAGATCCTATATGATATTATTATTTTTTTAATTGATTGGTCTTTATGTAACTTCCAA
Source organism: Sylvilagus floridanus (assembly GCA_949820135.1). NCBI lineage: Eukaryota > Metazoa > Chordata > Mammalia > Lagomorpha > Leporidae > Sylvilagus > Sylvilagus floridanus. The sequence continues at coordinate 23,848,080 of OX463234.1, read as the reverse complement.
TTTTTTTTTTATCATTTCCAATTATTTTTCTATACGGAAGATCGATTCAGTATATACTAAGCAAAGATTTTGTCAGTTTGCACCCGCGGGAGACACAAGGTGCAAAAATACTGTTTCAGTACTAGTTATTGCTTTACTTCACCTTGGACAACACACTAAGGACAGATCCCACATGGGCCGTAAGTACACAGTGACTACTGTTGTTGATTTAACAATTTGCCACTCTTGTTTATGGCGTCAGTAATCTCCCTAGGCTATAGTCATGAGTTGCTGAGGCTATGGAAGCCTTTAGTGTTCGCTGACTTGGATCTTGTTCTGACAGGGTCATAGTCAAAGTGGAGGTTCTCTCCTCCCTTCGGAGAAAGGCCCCTCCTTCTCTGGTGGCCCTGTTCCTTCCGTTGGGATCTTATTCGCAGATATCTTTCGTTTATGTCTTCTTTTTTTTTTTTTTCCAGAGTGTCTTGGCTTTCCATGCCTAAAATACTCTCATGGGTTCTTGAGCCAGATCCTAATGCCATAAGGGCTGATTCTGAGGCCAGAGTGATTTATTAGGATATCTGCCATTCTATGAGTCTGCTGTGTATCCCACTTCCCATGTTGGATCATTCTCTCCCTTTTTTAGTTCTATCTGTTAGTATTAGCAGTCACTAGTCTTGTTTGTGTGATCCCTTTGACTCCTAGACCTATCGATGTGATCAATGGTGAACTGAAATTGAGCACTTGGGCCAGTGAGATGGCTTGGTATATGCCACCTTGCTGGGGTTGTATTAGGGTCCCCTGATGCGTTTCTAACTCAGTTGTTTGGGGCAAGTCAGATTGAGTTTGCCCAAATTGTACATATCCTCCCTTTCTTTTTCCCTCTCTCATAAATTAACAGGGATTACTTTTTTTTTTTTTAACTTTGGAACTTTTTTTTTTTTTTAACTTTTATTTAGGATATAAATTTCCAAGGTACGATTTATGGATTACAATGGGTTTCCCCCCATATTTTCCCTCTCCCCCCACAACCCTCCCCCCTTGCCCGCCCCCTCCACCCTTTTGTTCACATCCAGATTCGTTTTCAATTCTTTTTGTATACATGTGATCAATTTAGTATGTGTTAAGTAAGAAACAGGGATTACTTTTCAGTTGAAATTTAAATACCTAGGAATAATTGTGTGTTAATTGCAGAGTTCAACCAATAGTACTAGAACAATAATGAACAACGTCAAGAAATACTAAAATGGGAAAAGATTAACATTGTATATTAACCATCCTGACAAGATTTGATCCAGTCATAGTTTCTCATAGAGTTCATTTCACTTCAACAGGTTTCCCCTTTGGTGTTCAGTTAGTCGTAGCCAATCAGGGAAAACAAATGATATTTGTCTCTTTGGGACTGGCTTAATTCACTCAGCATGATGTTTTCCAGATTCCTCCATTTTGTTGCAAATGACTGGATTTCATTGTTTTTAACTGCTGTATAGTATTCTGTAGAGTACATGTCCCATAATTTCTTTATCCAGTCTACTGTTGATGGGCATTTGGGTTGGTCTTAGCTATTGTGAATTGAGCTGCAATAAACATTAGTGTGCAGACGGCTTTTTTGTTTGCCAATTTGACTTCCTTTGGGTAAATTCCAAGGAGTGGGATGGCTGGGTTGTATGGTAGGGTTATATTCAGGTTTCTGAGCAATCTCCAGACTGACTTCCATAGTGGTTTAACCAGCTTGCATTCCCACCAACAGTGGGTTAGTGTCCCTTTTTCCCCACATCCTCTCTAGCATCTATTGTTGGTAGATTTCTGAATGTGAGTCATTCTCACCGGGGTCAGGTGAAATCTCATTGTGGTTTTGATTTGCATTTCCCTGATTGCCAGTGATCTTGAACATTTTTTCATGTGTCTGTTGGCCATTTGGATTTCCTCTTTGGAAAAGTGTCTATTGAGGTCCTTAGCCCATCTCTTAAGTGGGTTGTTTGTTTTGATGTTGTGGAGTTTCTTGATCTCTTTGTAGATTCTGGTTATCAACCCTTTATCTGTTGCATAGTTTGCAAATATTTTTTTCCATTCTGTCAGTTGCCTATTCGCTTTCCTGACTGTTTCTTTTGAAGTACAGAAACTTCTCAGTTTGATGTGATCCCAGTAGTTAATTTTGGCTTTGAGTGCCTGTGTTTCTGGGGTCTTTTCCAAGAAGTCTTTGCCAGTACCTATATCTTGCAGGATTTTTCCAATGCTCTCTAATAACGTGATGGTGTCGGGTCGTAGGTTTAAGTTTTTAATCCATGTTGAATGGATTTTTGTGCAGGGTGAGAGGTGTGGGTCTTTCTTCATGATTCTACTCGTGGAGATCCGACAAATAGAAGTTTTAGAACCAATTCTATGGCAACTATTGTGGATACTGTGCAGAAACAATTCCCCTGCCTTCTCAGACCTAAAAATGGTCTAAACATATCATATTCCAATTGATTTCAATATTTCATATTTCAAAATCTAATTTAGAAGTAAAAAGAACCTGTATTTAGTTATTCAGAACCTTTTAGTTTTATAACTGAAACAAATATACTTAGCAAGTAATGCTTCCCTCTCAAAATTTTCGGTGCCATCCTCTGATTTAGCTGCCTCTGATGATAGAGTCCCCACATGCCTAGTTAATGCAATAATATGACTGGGATATGTGAATTTTACATGATATGTCTCCCCATATAACCATATTCATTAACACAATAGAACAATATATTCCTCAGGAACTTTTTCATAAAATTAGGGAAACACTAAGGAAATTAGGAAAAACAGGAAGAAAATCCTGTGAGCAGGAACTTCCTTTTTTGTGACCAGATCCATTTTATCAGCTCCTATCTACTAAGTAGAACAATAAATCCAGAAAATAAAACAAGAGACCTGGAAATTAACACAGTCGCTGGGCATCTAAATTGCCCACCCAAAAGAAGATGACTCACCTGCTGGTTCACCCATCCTGGCATCAGAATTCAGCTAGGTAGGCTCACACTTCCTGGAACTGTACGTGATGCCTCCGAGCACATATATGTTTTACAATATACAATTTAAAATCTATTTAGAACATATGATATTAAATTTATCATATATAAGTATATGAATGACATACAAGAGCATTTCAAGAAGACTCATCAGGTGAGGATGGACAAACCTGAGGGTCCTGTGGAATCTACTGCCACTCCTGACACCAACAGCCCAGCCCTTCCTGCAGGTGTTGCTTTTGGCTGCTCACCTCCTTGTTCTTAGAGCCAGGGCTTAGCACATGTTCCAATAAAGAACTCCACAATGCTGGACACCACGAAGAGAAAAGGGAAACAGCAACACTGAGTACCCTTTTTATAAACTCAGTATTCAACGGCATACATCAAGTCTGATTGGATTACCTCCAGGCTCCAACTAATCAGAAAACAAAGACCAAGCCTGTGCAAGCTTGCCCAGGGGGTGTGGCTCCATGCTTCTCCTGAGCTCCTGCTGTCTGTCCCAAGTAGGCAGTGAGGCCAGGCTCCAGTGTAGTGGGACCACAAGTTGATTGTTTCACTTTTGTCATGGAATTTATTCCACCATTCAATGTAAAATTTGATAGAGTTTTTCTCTTTAGGTACAGTACATACTCATCTGCTTTTTCTCCTTAAAGTATTCAAATAAAGTGAAATTGCTTTTATATGACTCATGCATTGATAGTGGTGGTTGTTTGTCAACTACTAGATTACAGAAAGAAAACAAGTATGGGATGTTGGCATTACAGGTGGTGGCTTAACCCACTGCACCACAACATTAGCCCCTACCCACAGAATTTTAGAAGCCCAAATGAGTCAGAAAATAGATGTGGAAGGAATTAAAATATATAGTTTTGATAAGTCTGAATTATTTTTATTGCACAAAGGTATTTCAACTAGATGATGAGGTGTCAGATAACACACAAATGATTAATTTAGCATCATCGTTACCACTGCTGGATTGTTTCCTCTAACAACTGGTTTAGATGCTTGCTTTAAATATGTGGCCAGCCTTGGAAAGCTGGAAATCTTGATGCCAAGCAGCTGTGAGATGAAATTTAAAACAGAGCCATACCAGCTAGAACCACAGCCTAGACCTAATTCTAGTATTTACCTCTTGGAGATAGTTGGAAATCAGAAACTATATAAGTAAGAAAACACCATCTCCACCTCCAGATTCCACATTAAACACCATGTGCACTGACCAACAATGCTTTATTCCCTCCTCCTTAATAAAAAAAAGAATAATAAAATAAGTCTATGATTGCTGCGCTATGCTTAAGATACCTCTGCCTAAAGATACACCATAAATACAAAATTCAAGGTTGTATAATAACTCTAAGAGGTTTCTAACTCAGAAAGTTCCAGGAGGCAAGGTTAGTCCTGTCCTTGTCTCTAGAAAAGTGGGCAACCCCTCAGGGCCGCAATTGTTCCCCCCCAAGGGGACTCAAAACCATGTGAAAAGTCACAAGTTGAGGGACTGTGTACTAATGGAACCCTACCAACCATCTAAATGAAGAGAGAACCATCATGCAGATGTTGTGCGGACACCACACCACCTGTGGGTAAGGCTTCGCAGGTGTGCACAGCACTAGCCCTGGAAGTGCCAGTCATAGAGTGTAACGGTGCCCACGGGACCTGTGCAGTGTGACCACTTTGTCAGTAATAACATCTCTACCCAACAGCTCTCGAGTAACTCAGGAGTGTAACAGGTACATTGTGTAAAAACTAGCAGAAATAGAATATCAATCAGCTCACTTCACACAAGTCATATGTGTCATTTCTGATGAACACTATCAGCAAACATCAACAAAAATTTCAGTCAAGGTTTTAGGTCAGTTTGTACTATGGGTCTGCAAGATTCTTTTTCTTTCTACTTGAGGCTTTGAATGGTTAAAGGTTCTTTTTAAAAAAAAAACATTTCATTTATTTTAAAGGCAAAGTTACAGAAAGAGAGGGAAAGAGAGAGAGAGAGAGAGGTCTTCCATATACTAGTTCATTCCCCAAATGGCCACAACGGCCAGGGCTGTGCCAGAATGAAGCCAGGAGACAGGAGCATGGATGCAGGAGCCGAAGTACTTGGGCTATCTTGTGCTGCCCTCCCAAGTGCATTAGCAGACAGCTGGATTGGAAGTGTAGCTGGGACTCTGAATCAGTGCCCATGTGGGATGCTGGTATCACAGGTGGCGGCTTTACCAGCTAAGCCACAACGGGGGCAACAAATGTTCTTATTTTTTACTTTAAAGATTTACAAAACCCTTCAGAAAGCTAGAAATTTTGTAACACAGCTAATAACTCTGAAATGAGTTAAGGGTTAAGGAGAAAATACCTGACCTGCTGAGTGGACAGTGCTGTCTGTGACTGTCCTCCAAACCTACTTTATTTTCAGCTGTGAGCACCAGAGCTTTGAAAGCACATTGAACAATGTACAACACAAAGAGGCAGAATGAAGGGCAGTCAGGCACAAGAGGGCACTGCTCTAGTCTTTTCCACACTGAAGGTGCGGAGGTCTGTTCAACTCCTGTGTATATTTCGACAAAGTCATCCTTCTGGTAGTGAAAGAGCTGGCATGCAACGCCACTTCATTCTACAGAATGCTGACAGAGACTTGCTGTCTAGTGGTTAAGATGCTGCATTCTAGTGGTTCAAGTGCTGCTGTACATGAGCAGCAGCACTCTTTCAAAGACACACACATGCGGTTCATAGTTTCATTCGCCTGAACATGGCATTTGACAAAGAAAGTAGCTCAGTTATCTTCCTCTAGCAAATCAAAAGTCAGTGCAACTCCCGGGCTTCTTCTGGAACCTGCCTAGCTGGCTCTTTTCTCAGGCCTCTGTACTTGCTATTGCCAGACCCAGCTGGATGGGGCCTTCTACAGGTTATCAGTGGGGCTCAGGCTTTACTGCATGTGGGTCTCTATTCAAGAGTTCCATCAGCAGAGAACCTTCCAAGACCATCCGAGTGGCATCCTCTCCTGCACCTGGTCTCCCCCCACACACCTCCTCCCTTGTCCTTTTCTCTGCTTTATTTTTCATCTGAAGTCTCCACCATACTTGACCTTATATCCTACCGGATGTGTTCAAGGCTGACCCACTCTAGAATGCAAGCTCATGAAGGCAGAGCATGGTCTTGTTTATCATGCTATTCCCAGGGTCCCTGGCCAGTAACAGCCTTCACTAAACATTATCGGAATTAATAAACAGGAATGGAAGCCAAAGACCTCTGTTTCCAGCTTTGCAGGTGCTCAGCTCCCTGTTAGCTTTAACAGACTCCTCTACACTGCCTGCCCTTGGTGTGCCAACAGGCAGTGATGGAAGGGCAGCTCTCCCCTTCCAGATGTCTTGTGCTAAAGCAGATGCATCACTGAAAGGAATGTGAATTATAAAAACCTGGTGTTGATGGAAAGCACAGGAGATTTACCTCACTGTTTGTGGAAGTCTAGATGGATGCAACCCTGGAGGATAATTTAAAAGGACCTAGCAACATTTTAAACAGGACTGTACTTGACCTAGTGATTCTCAAATAACACAGGTCATCAAAACAGTTCCAGGGATGCTCAGGTATGGGTATTCCAGGTTTCTCACTGCAGCACTATTTTAATGGTAAAAAATCAGAATTATCACACAAAATAGCAACTACTTATGTTGGAATACAATGTAATCTTATACAGTCACTGAAGAGAATTAGATCTATATGTTTATAATGATACAAAAATTACTATACTGTCAAGTGTAAAAAGCAAGATGGAAAACCATCCTATTAAGAACACGGTTCTGCAAAAAGTCATTTCTATGTGCATGTGAGCACAGTACACACACAAATACACCCACCCACCCACCCACCCACACACACACACACTTTTATTAAGGTGGGAAAAGCACCTGTAAGAGGACACACCAAACTGTCACCAATGCTTCAGACATCTCCAAACAGAACTGCGGGGTAACTTCCATTTTCTTTTTTTTTCAATTTCCACTTTCTAAATCATAAATTTTGTAATGTGCACACTTTAGGGACAAGTAAATCACATTCAGAATAACAAAAAGTGAAGATGCTGAAATTCTTTTAAATTCTGGAGCCAAAAATCGTCAGTATTTATAAAACTAAAATTCTGGGCTTTGGTATCAAGTTCCAGATGAACAAATGCAGCCACTACTTCAGGCTTTATTTATTCCTGACCCATAAAATGAGGCTGGGAACACTTGTCCTATCCTCTGCTCAGGGTTCCCAGGTAGCTAAATTAAAGCCATAGGAAGAATTAAAAGTGAAACTTATGGCCTGGGAAAGCAGCAGAAGATAGCCTAATTCTTGGGCCCCTGAAACCATGCAGGAGACCTAGAAGAAGCTCCTGGCTCCAGCTTTTGAATCGGTTCAGCTCTGGCCATTGCAACCATTTAGAGAGTGAACCAGTGGATGGAAGACCTCTCTCTGTGTAACTCTACCTCACAAATAAATAAATAAATCTTTAAAAAGCTTGCTCTATCTCCAATTGCTTTTCTGAGAGAAGGTAGATAAAAAGGTGCTGTGGGCTCTAAATCCATTTGACAAAAAGGACTAAGATTATGATCAGGAGCAGTAGTAAGCAGGCTTTCAACCACAAAATCGAATGAAAACTATGTTTCTTATCACACCAAGTGATGGTTCATTGCTACTCAAAAGCAAAGCATTTCATCCTGTAATTACGCTCATACAACATGCTTTTATATACCCTAGTGGTTTGGAAAATTTCTTCAGAATCCTCAAGATTTATTTTTAAAGAAGAGAAAATGCCAGCTTTGATAAAATGAACATGCCTGCACTTGAAGAGAAAATGAAACCTTTAGAAAAAAAGCAGTGAAACCACCAGATTGTGAAGAGGATACATTATCCACCAGGAAGTTTCTGAAAGCTGTTTTTCTGTCATATACAAACAAGGTGTCCAAACTCAGGACTGAACAACACGTTCTACCAGTGCCACACAGCCACAATCCTAAATTATGGTTCTTGCCAAGGCTTCAAATAGGGGGTACATTTCTAATTATGCTGGGTAAGCTCCAACTCCCTCCCTCCCTGAGCAAGCAGCAAACTGCAATCCAATGCTGCAAAGTTTTATCAAGTCCCTAGTATCACAGGTTCAGTAAGTTATAACAAATTAAGATGGTGAATTTACTGATAACAAAAGATTGCCAAAAAGACTCAGAATGCTCAGAGAACCTGCAGGAAGTCTCTGCCACACAGCAGCATTCCAGTTCCTCTCAGTGCTCAAGGCCAGGGATGAGGAGCCTTACACTGGAAAAAGATACCAGCCCTAGTTGGAGAAGAGGTCTCTAAGAAAATCAAGGAGCTGGATCACAAGACAGTATGACTAGCTAGTCCACACAATCCTCAGGGAGCTGACTTAATAAGACATTAAGTCTGCCCAGTGCCCTGGAGTGTCATACGATTAGACCTGGACTGGTTAAGCCAATGGGTTATACTCAGCAGCCAGGGCTAACCTCATGGGCTGCAGCCTGCATAGTCACATAGGAACAGTCACACATGGCTGGCACTCAGAAGGGCCTGCACTGGGTTTAAATCTCTGCTGGTGGTGTCTTAAAAAGCCTCAAAATTTTATCTTTGAACTTGTGTTTTGTAAGTGAGTCAAAAGAACGCGAGTATGAGCCAAGGAGATACTTGGAAGAAAGGAAAGAGGTTTATGTTTTAGTATCTTTAGTGGCACTTTACCGCTGCCTTTGGAACAAGGTGCTCACAAAATTCCGCAGCAGGCCCAGTTAGCAGTCGTGAGGTAAACCCCTCCCAAGTAGCCAGCCACACTTTGAAGGAAGGAACTGAAGACTAATCAGGGATGGGCTTTTGGTATAGCAACTAAGCCATTAGTGGAATCCCCACAGCCCATGTTAGAGTGCCCAAAATCAAGTACTGGCTGAAGTCCTGATTCCAGCTTCTACTCCAACCTGGGAGGCAGCAGGTGATGGCTCAAGTACTTACATCCCTGACACTCACATAGGAGACTTGGATTGAGTTCCCAGACCCTGGTTTTACATACCCTTCCAGCTCTTGTGGGCACTAGGGAAGTAAACTAATGCAAGAAATATTCCTTTCTTCCTTTGAAATAAATAATAAATAAATAAATGTCTAATCACCAGGGACCTTGAGGACTCGCAAATTCTCTGGTCCTAACCCTACCAGCAAATCTCCTCTCATACCTCAGGGTCCCTCTTAAAAGTCAGTTCCAGTCCCAAGGTGGCAAGGTGTCCTCCTCAGACTCCCCCAATAGCTCAAGACTCCCCATTGATGTGAACCAGGACACAAGACCTATATTAAAAAATCACGGCATGAGTCCACAGTGTTAGAAAAAAGGATTCTTAGTGACACAGCTCAAGTCCCTGTAGTTATGCTGCACACAAAGACAAGCACAAAGACTAGGACCACTGGTTTTTACCAGCTACCACCTCTCTGATACCCCAACTCTGGAACCGCTGGAAGCTGAGGTTCCAACCCCAGGAAAGACACATCTCTGGGGCAAGCATAGCAAGATTTAAACTGGAACTTCATTGATCTCGATAAATGGCCTAGGGCTGGTTCCCACTTCCTTTAACTCACATTTAAAAGGGTAGCAGTGTCTCTGCAAGTGAGATCCCAGTGGAAAGAAAGGGACATCAAAGAAGGAGGTACCTTTCTCTGAATGGAAGAGAGAACCTCCACTTTGACTATGACCCTGTCGGAATAAGATCGAAGGTGGCGAGCCCTAAAGGCTTCCATAGCCTCGGCAACTCATGACTAGAACCTAGGGAGATTACTAACGCCATAAACAAGAGTGTCAAATTGTTAAATCAACAACAGTAGTCACTGTGTACTTATGTCTCATGTGGGATCTGTCCTTAATATGTTGTCCAATATGAAGTAATGCTATAACTAGTACTGAAACAGTATATTTACACCTTGTGTTTCTGTGTGGGTGAAAACTGATGAAATCTTTACTTAGTATATACTGAATCGGTCTTCTGTATATAAAGATAATTGAAAATGAAAAAGAACTTCGTGTTAAATTGGAAATTGCATAGAAAATTAATCAATTTTTAAAAAATAGCATGTAGGATCTCTGTACTTAATGTGTTGTACATTGTGATTTAATGCTATAACTAGTACTCCAACAGTATTTTTCACTTTGTGTTGCTATATGAGGGCTAATGGTTGAAATCTTTACTTAATATATACTAAACTGATCTTCTATATATAAAGAGAATTGAAAATGAATCTTGATGTGAATGGAAGGGGAGAGGGAGCGGGAGAGGGAAGGGTTGCGGGTGGGAGGGAAGTTATGGGGGGGATGCAATTGTAATCCATAAGCTGTACTTTGGAAATTTATATTCTAAATAAAAGTTTAAAAAGGCGGTATCAGTGGTGTCTTCCTCACAGAGCTTTGAAGAGGATTAGACAGGACAATGTGGTATAATTAAATAAAACTCTTGCTTCCCCTCCTTGTGTTGTTATTTAGAATTAAGAAGCCTGATAACTGAAAGTGCTTCATTAATACTGATTCTCTTAAACATCCTTTCCTGTCCTTCCTACCTTTATTCCTGTAAACAGACCTTTCTATAACCAACAGTTCCTGTCCCAAGATCCAACAGTGAGTGCATTATTAATTCTGCATAAGCTGAATTCCAACTGTGTACCAAGGACTACAGGAATGAAAGCAGAGAGACAAAGTCCTGCCCTGGACTAGCTCACAGTCTTATACAGGATACAGGTATTTAGCAAATAAATGGTGATGAAATGGGTAAGCAATTTACATGTATAGGTAGTGTGTTACAGAAGCTCTGGATATTTAGTTCTGCTGGGGGAATGAGAGAAAAGTATTATAGAGAAGGAAGACACCCATATGGGATGCTGGTACTGCAGGTGGTGGTTTCATCCACTATGCCACTGTTCTGTCTGCCACCCCACCACCACTACGCTGTTCCCACTTGTGATCCAGCTGTATGCTCAAACGCCTAAGAAAGCAGAAGAAGCACCCCAAGGACTTGGGGCCCTGAACCCACACTGGAGTACTAGACAAAGAACCTGGCTTCTGCTTCGCCCTGGCCCAGCCCTGGCAATGTAGTCACCTGCGGGGTGAACCCATACACGAAGATCTCTCCTGCACTTCCTCATCTATAACTCTGCCTTTCAAACCAATATTTAAATAGAAAAAAATATCAAGAACTTACTATGAGGTGTCAGAATGTTAGGGGCAGGCTGGAACAGAGCGCAGAGGGATTCTTGGGGTTTCTCTAAGCTTCTACTTTCTCCTCCATGTGTGCAGCCTGTGAAAATTCACCAGATTATGTGCCAATTAATTCGAGCACCCCATGCCCCCATTTTCCTGCACACACATCTTACACTTCCAAACTACCTGGAGAAGAAATCGTGAGTCAAGGCCTCTTCTCAAGGACGCAGCAAAGGCTACTTCCGGCCAGGGACAGAAGATTCCCAAGACAGAATTGGGCCCATGGGAAAAGTTCTACCTCTCCCAATCCCCACCACCACACATGCCCGCCAGCACTCCTGGCACTCTCCCCTTCCCTTTCCTCTCCCCTACATGGGTTTCTGCCCCTCCCTTCTTTGCCTCCCCACCTTCACGCCACTTTTCATTCTCACCCCTTCCTCTCTCCTCCAGCTTCCCCTTAACCCCCACTCTCATCCACCTTCTATCTCAGCTACCTCTCATACACACACCCTCCCCACTCACTGTCCCCTGGGCCCCACCTACCCAGTGAGAGTAAGGCCACCACGCCAAACACTCTGCAGAAAGAGCCTTTCTGTTCCTCTGACACAGGAACCCAGTCCTGAGGTGTAGTCTTTTTGAGGGGCCAAAGAAGAGGACTGCGCCTAGAAAGTTCCAGAAGCACAAGATAACTGAGCGGCTGCCTCACCACAGCCTCACCTGATCCCGGCCTGACCATGGGGGGCACTGGGTCTCCTCAGGCTCGGCCACCAGCATTGAAATCAGCAACTCAGGGCTTGCATAAGCTCTGGGCTGGGGTGGGCATGACACTGACTCCCACTGTAGCACTGTGCAGAAGAAACAGATGCACCTGCAGGTGAACTTCCGGGTCACAGTGCTGGGCACAGGTGTACTCCTCACTGGCGACCAACAGGGCACCAAGGGATGCAGCCATGCCCTGATGCCCCAGGGCCACTTCCATTCCTGCCTCTCCAGGCTGTGAACCAGGGAGGCAGCCACTGATGGCCCAGGCACTCTGGACCCAGCCATCCTGCCAAATGGGAGTCCTGAATGGAGCTCCTGCCTCCTGGCTTCTGCCTGGACCAGCGCCGGCCCTTGTCGCTGCTTGGGGAGAGCAGCAGTGCAAGCAGCATCGTGAGGACTCTTTCTCGCTCTGAGTGATCATCCATCTGGGGGTTTACTCCCTAGGTGGCTACAGAGGCCGGGGCTTGACCAGGCCAAAGCAGAAGCCAGGGACTTTATCCAGTGCTCCATTCTGGGTTCAGGGTCCTAAGACATTGGGCCTTCTCCCTCTGCTTTCCCTGGAATGTTAGCAGACAGCAGCACCCCATGGGCAATGGCTTCCAGAGGACCTGGTATTGTGGGGTAGTGGGTATAGCTGCCACCACTCACATTGCACATCCCATCTAGGTGCCAGTTTGTGTTCCGGATGCTGCACTTCTGATGCGGGTCTCTGCTATGGTTTGTGAAGGCAGTAGAAGATGGCCCAACTCCTTGGAACTCTGCACCCACAAAGGAGACCACGGGGAGGCTCCTGGCTCCTGGTTTTGGATCTGCTTTGCGCTGGCCATTACAGCCGACTAGGAAGTGGAACAACAGATGGAAAACCTATCTGTCTGTCTCTCTGTCTGTCTGTCTCTCTTTCTCACTGCCTCTTATCCTCTCTGTGTGTATGTCTGAATTTCAAATAAATTTTAAGGAAAAGTAAAAAATTAAAAAGGAAGACATAGCTGTAAATAAAATACTACACTAAGCCCAACTACTAGAGTTTATTTAGAATCTGATACTATATGTATTGCATACCCAATTAACACAGATTTTGAAAAAGAATTTAAATCAGTCTTAGAAAAGATTCTGGTACCCATTCATTCTCTTCTTCCTTACAAACATTCTCTGTGGTATTATCTCTGACTTATGCATGAGGAAATCTTTGTAATTTATTTCTTCAGAAATTTATGTACCTACTCCCACAAGGACTTGAAACACCTATGATCTACAGAGTTCTCCACAGAATACAGGTATGCTTCCCAGTCTCCACCCTCCACAGTCTAGACCTGCATTTAATGTATGGATCATGTTTGAAATGGGACAAATCACGTGTCCCATAAAACAAGATAGAATACAAAAAGGTACTTGGCCAGTGCCGTGGCTCAATAGGCTAATCCTCCGCCTGTGGCGCTGGCACGCCAGGTTCTAGTCCAAGTCAGGGCGCCGGATTTTGTACTGGTTGTCCCTCTTCCAGTCCAGCTCTCTATCTGCTGTGGCCTGGGAGTGCAGTGGAGGATGGCCCAAGTCCTTGGGTCCTGCATCCGCATGGGAGACAAGGGGAAGCACCTGGCTCCTGCCTTCAGATCAGTGCAGTGGGCTGGCCACAGTGCGCCGGCTACAGCGGCCACTGGAGGTGAAACAACGGTAAAGGAAGACCTTTCTCTCTGTCTCTCTCTCTCACTATCCACTCTGCCTGTCAAAAAAAAAAAAAAAAAAAAACCAGACAAGTACCATCCGAGGTCACTGTTGCCGTTTTCTACGTGCACATGATCATGTTGCTACTTGTTCAATCATTTCTCATTTGTAGATACAAATTGGGAGGGAGGAAATCCAACTATCCCTATTTGCAGATGACATGATTCTATATATAGGAGATCCAAAAGACTCCACTAAGAGACTATCAAAACTCAGAATTGAGTTTAGTAATGAGCCAGGATAAAAAAAAATCAACAGTCTTTCTATACACAGACAATGTCATGGCTGAGAAAGGACTTCAAAGACCAATTCCGTTCACACAGCTACAAAGAAAATAAAATTGCTTGGAATAAATTAAATTAAGGATGTTCAATATCTGAGAATCATAAAAGTTTAAGAAATGGATAGAAGAGGACACCAAAAAAAAAAAAAAAGAAAAAAAAATAAATTGAGAAGCTTCTGCCCTGCAAAGGAAACAGCCAAGCAAAGAGGCAACTAACGGAATGGGAGAAATTATTTGCAAAATATGCAACTGATAAAGGATAAATAACCAGCAACTTTCAAGAAACTCAACAACAGAAAAACAAACCACCCACTCAAGAAATGGGCAAGGGGCTTCAACAGGCAAAATATTTCAAGAAAGGAAATCTAAATGGCCAACAAACACATGAAGAAATGCTCAGAATCACTAGCCATCAGGGAAATGCAAATCAATACGACAACGGCCTTGAGGATATGGAGGGAAAAGGCACCCAAATCCACTGCTGGTGGGAATGTAAACTGGTATCACCACTGGAAGACAGTATGGAGATAAGTCAGAAATCTGAATATAGATGTACCATAGGAGCCAGCCATTCCACCCCTGCAAATATACTCAAGGGAAATGAAAACAACATATGAACAATGAGTTATCTCTGCCTCCATATTTACAACAGCTCACTTCACAATAGAAAGATTTGCAATCAGCCAAAATGCCCATTACCTCAAGACTGAATAAAGACATTATGGGATATGGACACATTGCATGCATATACAGACTGCATAGCCTGGCTATTGTTCATTCTACTGCAAATAAGCATAGGCCTGTGAAAACCTCTCTGTCTACAAAATGATTTCGTTTCCTTCAATATGTTCCCAGTAGTGTGTACATCCATAGAGTTTTCCATGTTGACTGAAATAATTTCACATGAAAATTGTATTGTTATTGTTATTGTTCTACAGGTATATATTAAGGAATAAATACACTGGATCAATAAACTCAATTTTGCATTAAAACACTAGAACAGCAAAGTAAATCTTAAGAAACTGGGAGGAGATAAAATATTCAAATGGAAGTGAATCCAACAGCATAGAAAATATCACAACAATAATTCAGTGAGCCCAAAATACAATTCTTGAACGTCAATGAAACTGACAATACATTTATCCACATGAAACAAGGAAAAAAGAGAATAGACTCAAGTGACTTAACAAGAGAAATGACAGAGAGGACATTACTAACATTCTTACTAAAATAATAATCAAAAAACACTATGGGAAAACAAAGGCACAAAAATTTGGTCAATGTAGATAAAGTGGATTGATTCTCAGAAAGAAACAAACCGCTAAAATGACTGCAGTCAAACTAGAAACTCTGAATATACTTTTAACTTGAAATGGACTGTATTAGCAGGGAAACCAAAACAAAACAAAACAACAAAATGAAGAAAATTCCAGGACCATAAGGCTTCACCAATGAGAACTCCCAATTAAAAGGTAATTAAAATCCGTGTTTCGCAAATCCTTCCAAAAAGGAGATTAAGAAGAAAAACATCCCATTTTATTCCATCAGAACAGAATTATCCCAACATCAAAAACAAACACATCCTAAAAAAGTGGCATATAAATATCTGTCATGAATCTGTCACAATCCTGAACAAATAACCAAATGTGATCCAGAAAAACAATCAAAGCTTAGCTCACGGTGTGCAACTGAGAGTTACTGCAAGAATTCAAGGGTGGCTACCATACAAAATCAATCGATCCCAGAACAGAATCAACAAGAGAGGAGCCCACACATTATCCCTATAGACACAGAAAACTATTTCACGAAAACTTCCATTAGGATCGGCACTTTGAGGTGTGGGTAAAGCCACTGCCCCCAGTGACTGCATCCCATATGGGTGCCAGTTCGAGTCCCAGCTGCTGTACTTCCAACACATCTCTCTGCTGTGGACTGGGAAGGCAGTAGAAGATGGCCCAAATACTTGTGCCTCTGCATTCATGAGGAGACCCCGGCGAGGCTCCTGGCTCCTGGCTTCAGATCCGCTGAGCTCCACCCTTTGCAGCCAATTGGGTAGTGGACCAGCACATGGAAGACCTCTCCCTCTCTCTCTGACCCTCTATCTCGCTCTTTCTCTCTCTCTGCCTCTCATCCTCTCTGCGTGTAACACTCAATGCCAAATAAATAAATAGGATCTTTAAAAAAAAGGAAAAAATTAAAAAAGGAAGACAGAGCTGTAAATAAAATACTACATCAAGACCAACTACTAGTGTTTATGTAGAATTTGATATTAAATGCATTCCATACCCTATTAACACAGAATTTGAAAACGAGTTTAACTCTGTCTTAGAAAAGATTCCAGTACCCATTTGTTCTCTTCTTCCTTACAAACATTCTGTGTGGTATAATCTCTGTTTGCACATGAGGCAATCTTTTTTAAAAAAAAAAATGTTTTTTTTATTTTTGACAGGCAGAGTGGACAGTGAGGAGAGAGAGACAGAGAGAAAGGTCTTCCTTTTGCCGTTGGTTCACCCTCCAATGGCTGCCGCTGATGGTGCGCTGCTCACAAACAAACCCCACTGGGAGTCTGACCACCGAGCCTGCCCAGGACCCCGGCCCTGGGCAGCATTCATTATGTCCAACTCCCTTATGTGGCAGAACTCAGGATCTGTTTACCTACTGCCCACTGAGAGGAACACACAGTGCAGAGGCACAGAGCACCACACAAACCGAGAAATCCACCACATCTGATGCTTGAAGCCTGGTAAGACGTCCCTTGACTTTCTCTGTTGCTAATGCGCCCAGTGCTAAGCCTGCTTGTGACCAACATAAAGAGAATGTTTTCTTGAGCACCAGCATGAGCTGAAGGAACTTCACGATGGTTCGTCAAACACTGCAGAGAGACAACAAATTCTATGCAGGCTGCCATGGACTGAACTGTCTGTCTCTCTAAAATCCATGTGCTGAGGCCCTGGGCCCCAAGGTGAGGGCGTGAGGAGGCGAGGCCTTTGGGAAGTGGCCAGGGTGGCTAAGCTCAGGAGGGTGGGGTCGCCCCATGATAAGAAGAGACAGAAATACCAGAGTTCCCCTCGGCCTCCTCCAAGTGAGGACACAGCGAGTGGGAAGCCCACTCTGTCAGCACCGTGTTCTCAGCCTTCCCAGTCTCCAGATGCAAGAAAGCAGTTTCCACTGCCTGAGGCACTCGTCCTGTGGTGCTCTGTTCCAGCAGCCCTAGCTGCTCAACATGGAGTAGCAGGAGAGACCCCAACAAGCTCCCTGTTACAGGAAAGCAGATGAAATGGCCGTGCAGGGAACTGAGCCACAGACACGTGTATCAGAACTCTTGAGATCTTCAACAACTCCCCAGAGAAGCTGCGGGGAATTCTGAGGGGGACATGCTCACAAGAAAGAACAGGAACACAACTCAGAATCCACACACTCAGGGGAGGAGCAGGAGAAAGAGGCCCCATTCATGATCCACTCCAAAAGACACAAGTCCTTTTCCTGTCACAGCCAAAACACTGGGATCACAGGACAGAACCAGCCAGGGTCCTTGTGCCACGCACCTTCTAAAGGATGGCATCTGGCCTAGTGCTTAGGACACCCATGTCACACATCAGGGCTCGGGCTCCTGACTCCAGCTTCCTACCTGGGCAGACCCTGGGAAGCAGTGGTGATGGCTTGAATACCTGGTTTCTTGCCACCAATGTCAGAGACCTGGATTGAGTTCCTGATTCCTAGTTTCAGCCCTGGGGCCATTTTGGGCATTGTGAGAGTGAATTGGAAAATGGAAGATCTCTCTCCCATCTCTCTCTCTTTCTCTCTCTCTCTCTCTGTCTCCTTTGCCTTTTAAAGAAGATGAAAATACATTAAAATTCAATGCCTGTGATAGTGGTTTGTGCTAGAGACTTGATATCTATATATGTACACATTCACACATACATACACTCGTATACCAATAAGTAAATAAATAAATAAACGCTTACTCATGAGACCCAAAACTCTAAAAAGACTAGAGGAAAGCAGAGTGGAAGGTCCATGGCATTGATCTGAGCAGTAGTTTCTTGGATGTGACCCCAGAGGCATGGGTGACAAAAGCAAAAATAGACATATGAGATTGCATACAAGAAAATCCTTCTCCAAGCAAAGGAAACAAGCAACAGTTCTCTCAGTAGAGAACTAACCCACACACTGAGAGAGAATGTTTGAAATCATTTATCAGGTGAGGGGCTACTATCTAAACACAAAGAACTCAAATGGGCCAGCGCCGCAGTTCACTAGGCTAATCCTCCGCCTGTGGCGCTGGCACCCCGGGTTCTAATCCCGGTTGGGGCACTGGATTCTGTCCCGGTTGCTACTGTTCCAGTCTAGCTGTCTGCTGTGGCCCGGGTAGGCAGTGGAGGATGGCCCAAGTGCTTGGGCCCTGCACCCACATGGGAGACCAGGAGGAAGCACCTGGCTCCTGGCTTCGGATCTGCGTAGGGCACCGGCCATAGTGGTTATTTGGAGGGTGAATCAACGGAAGGAAGACCTTTCTTTTTGTCTCTCTCTCTCACTGTCTAACTCTGTCGGTTAAAAAAGAAGAAGAAAAAGAAGAGCTCAAATGAATCAATAACAAGAAAACAGTTTTGTGGCATGGTGGATGAAGCCGCCACCTGCATGTACAGGCATCCCACATGGGTGTTGGTTCGAGTCCCAGCAACTCCATTTCCGATCCAGTTCTCTGCTGTTCCTGGCGAAGAAGTAGAGGAGGGCCCAAGTCCTTGGGTCCCTGCACCTGTGTGGGAGTCCTGAAGGAATTGCTCCTGGGTGCTGGCTTTAAATCCGCTCAGCTCTGGCTGTCGCGTTCATCTGGGGATTCTGTCCCGGTTGCTCCTCTTCCAGTCCAGCTCTCTCCTGTGGCCCGGGAAGGTAGTGGAGGATGGCTCAAGTGCTTGGGCCCTGCACCTGCATGGAGACCAGGAGGAAGTACCTGGCTCCTGGCTTTGGATTGGCGCAGTGCACCAGCCATAGCCACCATTTGAGGGGTGAACCAATGGAAAGGAAGACCTTTCTCTCTGTGTCTCTCTCACTGTCTTAACTCTGCCTGTCAAAAAAAAAGGACTATTAATGCAACATATTATGGAGGATCTTAAATATCAAAGGTCTGATATTCCACTTCCTCCCATAGCCTATCTAAATCAATACTCAAACAATATAAAATAAATCATAAGAAATACTCTCTTGTACTACTCCCAGACCATTTTCAATGTTTTACAAAATGTTCAAATAGCAAATATGAAAAGCTTCAACACATTCTTCTTTTGTAATTTCTGCAGCAATAAGTACATGAACAACATACAAATTTCTTCTGTACCCATCTTAAAAGTGGACTCACTGAATTACATACTAATTTATGTTACTCATACATATTTTACTCTCATTTTTAATGAGATCATTGCCAATACACACATTATTTTCCTTAACTTTATTTTTACATTAAGTCAATGTCTGTCATGCAGCAATCAAAAGACTTACAGTAAATTATGTGGGTTTGTAGTCCAATTTAGACTCATTGCACTGCCTCATCCTGCGGAGCAGAGCAAGGTCAGGGTAATAGGATGGGATACGCCTTGATCTGATGAGATGAGACACACCTTGACCTGAATGGACTTGCAGACAATCTGATGAGATGGGATACACCTTGACCTGGAAGGACTTGCAGACAACCTGGCGAGATGAGATGCACCTGGACCTGAGACTGCGCAGCCACTTCAGTCTTTCTCCGTCCTTCTCCCGGCTGCTTCCCCCTCCCTCCTTTCCTTCTATCCCTAAGAATAAAAGTTCCTCGAGAACCGATTAAAAGCGGTCGTGTCGTGACTCCGTGGGTTGGACCTTTGCTGGCAAGAATTGTGTGGGGAGGGTTCCGACACCCATTCTGTTTGTAAGGCTCTCTAATGTGTTTTTCATTTGATCTATTGAATTCTTCACTTCATTATGATTTCTCATCACTATCACTGTTTCATGTTCTACTAGTTGTTTCATTTCAGCTTGATTCCTCCTTAACATTTCATTTTCATGAGAGAGATTTTCTACCTTGTCCATTAAGGATTTCTGTAGTTCAAGAATTTGTTTTTGAGTACTTCTTAGTGTTCTTATCAATTTTTTGAGATCTGCTTCTTGCATTTCTTCTATCTCATCATCTTCGTAATCTTGAATTGGGGTGTCTTTTGCATTTGGGGACGCCATAGTGTCTTCCTTGTTCTTATTACCTCGGTTTTTGCGTTTGTTGTTTGGCATATTGGTTTCTTCACTGTGGTATTTTTTCTTGTTATACTATGACTCTAGATTAAGTGGACTGTCTGCTTTTGAAGGAGCCTTAGAGGCTTGAGAAGGGTGTGGCCTGAGAGCTCTGTTTGGTTCCTCAGGGTTGAGGGTGTGTCAAAGGAGACACTCCCCGGTTAGGCGTGGTAAATCTCTGTTACTTTTTTTTTTTTTTTGGTTCAAAAGGGAAGTAATTCCACACAGCTGAATGGAATTGGGGGTGGTTAGCAGGCAAATGATATACCCACAGGAGCCAGAGATCGGAAGCTCTTTCCCAAGGACCAGAGAGGGAATCTTTGCGGCCCTTAGTGTGGGCTCAGATTCTCTTGTAGTCTCCCACTGGGCTGCCAAGGCTACTGAACTGTAGTGCCTCTGGAGAGTACTCACATGAATTCGTGATTTCCGTGAGTTCTCTCCCCCACTGTCTCTTTTTTCACAGTCTCAGTTCATTAGCACCACACATTCATTAGGTTCTAATCTCCTGTTATTTCACCCCTCCCATCCAGAGTCAGGTTTTTCTGCTAGGCTCGGGGCCGGTGCTGACCTGAGGTCGCCCTGCTTATGATGTATTCCATAATGGCGCCTGCTCTTTGTCTTGCTCACCTTTGAGAGGTGAGCGGAGAGAGAGAAACTCGTGTCCGTATGGGTCACTTTTTTTTTTCCCTCTCTCTCTCTCTCTTCTAGTTAGCCTGGTGAACTTTTCCCCACAGGGTTTCAAGCCTTGTTCGCTCTAGTCTCCTCTTTCTGCTTCCCTTCTGGTATCTCGGGCTATTGAGGTTCGGCTCACCTCACGTTCCAGCGCTGGTGTGTTGAATCTGCTGCTGGTGTCCCAAACTGCGGGCTCCCGCGCTCTCCACACAGGTCCACTGTGAATCTCCAGTTCTGGAAGGGTTTCCTCTGCTGTTTCTTCCCCTACTCTTCCTTGAACCTGCAGTATCTCCACTTTTATTAAACTGTCTCTCCCCAGGCTAATGGTGTGCTCCCTTCCTATTCCGCCATCTTGCCCAAACATCACTTTGAATCACGTGCCCAATCAGAGCAGCATGGATTGGTTCTGAGAATCAGCCATCAGGAGGCGTTGGTAAATGTCACTGACTTTCACTTGGGATCCCTGAAGGTCCACAGCCTAGGAGTGGAGACTAAGCCAGAATCTTCTAAGAAAGGAAATGCAGACTCCAGCCAGGTCCACCGGTTGAGGTGGTCCATGCCCGCGTCGGAGATAGCAGGAAAGTGGACAGCTCTGTGCGGGGAAAGCATGCACAAGCAGTCCCTGGCTCCGTGCGTGGAGTGCTCCGCAGAGAAATCGAGAAAACAGCAGCCTTCATCCGCGCTGGAGGTGCAGCTCCTTCCGGGTGGTGCACCCTCCGATTGGCTCCAGGAACCTGTTGGGGTGCGAGCACGCATCCTCGTGATTTTTTTTAAAGAATTGATTAATTATCTATGCAATTTCCAATTTAACACCAAGATTTTTTAATCATTTTCGATTATCTTTATATACAGAAGGTCGATTCAGTATATACTATGTAAAGATTTCATCAGTTTGCACCCACACAGAAACACAAAGTGTAAAAATACTGTTTCAGTACTAGTTATAGCATTACTTCACATTAGATAACACATTAAGGACAGATCCCTTATGAGACCTAAGTACACAGTGACTCCTGATGTTGATTTAACAATTTGACACTCTTGTTTATGGCGTCAGTAATCTCCCTAGGCTCTAGTCATGAGTTGCACGATTCTAACTCCATCATTTGGGGCAGGTCTGATTGAGCATGTCCCAAATTGTACATCTCTTCCCTCTCTTATTCCCACTCTTATATTTCACAGGGATCACTTTTCAGTTAAACTTTAAACACCTAAGAATAACTGTGTGTTAATTACAGAGTTCAACCACTAGTACTAGGATAAAAAAATGCTAAAATGGATAAAGTATTACATTGTACAACAACAGTCAGGACAAGAGCTGATCAAAAGTCACTGTTTCTCATAGTGTCCATTTCACTTCAAACTTGGTGCTCAGTTAGTTGTCGCCGATCAGGGAGAACATATGATATTTGTCTCTTTGGGACTGGCTTAATTCACTCAGCATGATTGTGGGGAACTACAGGCTGGCCACCTGTGGGAACCTCCTCATTGCAAACATTTTACCTGCTTCATCCTGCTGAGCAAGACAAGTCAGGGAAGTGCTGACCACAAGACTTCCTCAAACAACAGGATGGAACAAGATACATTTTCCAGCTGAAGTTAAACGTGCCCTTTAATGTGATTGGACTGATGGCTATGGACTGCTTGCTCTAGGGGGCTGGGGATATATAAGGGACTGGGAGAGGGGCTGCGGGGCTTTTTTCTACTGCTTTTGCTGTTTGCTGTTTCTGCTGTTTCTTCTTCTTCTTTGCTTTCTACTGTTGCTCTAAATAAAAGTTCCTTGAGAACCGATCAACAGCGGTCGTGTCGTGACTCCGTTGGACCCTTGCTGGCGAGGGTTCGACAAGTGGTGCCATGACTCGGATCGTCAGGCCGGTCGCTGGAAGCAGGTAAGAAAATTTAAGCGTGCATACACGGGAATCTAGGCGGGTAAAGTAAAAGGCCTAGGATTGTAACCGCGGGTGAATTATAAAAGGAAAAGCTTAAATGGGAAATGTTCCGTCGACGACTAATGTATTGCTAAGCCGCTTATTAAAAGCAACGGGGACGCCCGTGAAAGCGGCCGTTATTTGGTTATTCACAAGAGCAGTTGCTAGCATGTCGTCCTGGTTCATGGACGATGGTGAACTGAAAGAACAAAAGTGGAAAAGGGTAGGCAGAGAGCTAAGAATGGCGGGGAAATCGCCGGAGGCTTATAGGGTGTGGATTGAACAGGCTCTTCACAATTATGCAGAAGAGATAGCAGAATCCCTTGATGAGGGATCAGAGATACTGGAGGAAACTCAGAGGGAATCCCAATGTGGAAGTCAGGACTGGGACAGGAAGGATAGGGCGCAGATGAGTGTGGAACAAGAGAGACCCCTCCCTTCCGCACCCCCATACTCAGAAGACCCGCTCTTTCCGAGGGACTGTCCGTGCCACTGTAAAATGGCAAATATGACTTTAAATGATCCATCGCATTGGCGACCACTCACGTTAACTAAGACGGTCCATGCGAATGAGAACCCATTCCCCCTGGAAGGGACAGGGAACAGGGAAACTTCTGTAGGAGGAACCAGAGGCAGAGTGGTGAGAACACGCGGTGCACCCCCTAAGTGGGAAGATTACCATAGAGTGGACCAAGTGTTCCCAGTGATAATAGATGCACAAGGCACCCGAGGATGGACCCCCTTAGATCATAAGCTATTGAAGGAACTGCAGCAGGCGGTGCAGCTTTACGGACCGCACGCTAATTTTACCAAAGCAGTTTTGGACAACATAGGAACCCAGGGACTGATACCTGATGACTGGAGGAACCTAGCAAAGGCTGTGCTTGGTGGTGGGGACTTCTTACTTTGGGCTGCGGCCTATAGAGAGCTTGCTAAGACTCAAGCAGCAGAAAACGCAAAAAATGGTCAGCCAGCCTGGAATGAGGACATGCTAAATGGGGAAGGAGTTTTTTGTGATGAGAACGCCCAAGCACGATGCCCTAATGAAGTCCTAATGCAAGTAAGAGAATTGGCTCGTAGGGCCTGGAAGATCGTTCCTAAAAAGGGAGAAATTAGGCACAGTTTGTCTAAAATTACACAAGGCCCAACGGAGCCCTATGCCGATTTTGTAAATAGATTGATGGAGGCTGCCGGAAATATCTTTGAGACCATGGAGGAAGCCATGCCTCTAGTACGCAGGCTAGCTTATGAACAAGCAAACAAAACCTGCCGTGAGGCCCTAAGGCCCTGGCAGCACAAAGGCATTCCTACCTTTCTGAAAATCTGCAGGGATGTCATGGACGAGGTGGCCTCAGGGGCGCATGCAGCAGTCACCATGGCAAAAATGTTACATAATGGTGGGTCGGGACGTAAGTGTTTTAAATGTGGGAAGGAAGGTCATCTTAAAAAAGAATGTATGGCCCAAAAGCAGCCAGGATGCCAGCCAGGACTCTGCCCTCGGTGTGGTAAAGGCAATCACTGGGCAAATGAATGTTATTCCAAGCTAGATAAAGCCGGCAATCCTCTAGGGTTACCCCTTAATCCGAAAAGCTCAGGGCAGCCGCCTCCAAAAAACGAGTGGCGGGCCCCCGCACCCAGGGGCCCGAAAACTCAATGGGTGAGAGGACAGGCCATGGGAAGAACAGGACAGTTTCAGGGAGAACAACAGGCATATACTGCACAGAGCTGCGAGCCACCGACTATACAGTATTAACACCACAAATGGGAGTCCAAGCCATAGATGTAGAACCCCAGGAGGCTATGGACCATATCAAAGGCTTGGGCATTACCATAGGAAAGGCTGCAAACTCTTTAAAGGGACTGGTAGTAATAACCGAATTATCCCAATGCCTTGTAAGAAATTTAAAGTAATGTTGCTGTCCACTAAAGGAATCATACAGTTACTACCGTCACAGCCGGTTGCTCAATTACTAGTGATAAGCCCTGTGCTAGATGCCAGAGGAACTCAGGGAGAACATTTTGCAGCCCTTACTATGACTCTTGATGATCGTCCATTATGGACTCTTAACATCAAAGGGAAACTGAT
This sequence comes from Sylvilagus floridanus, assembly GCA_949820135.1. Lineage (NCBI taxonomy): Eukaryota > Metazoa > Chordata > Mammalia > Lagomorpha > Leporidae > Sylvilagus > Sylvilagus floridanus. Next base: position 23,823,194 of record OX463234.1, on the reverse strand, counting down.
TAAGGGGCTGTTGGATACGGGCGCAGACGTTAGTATCATCTCTGAGCAGGACTGGCCTCCCTCTTGGCCACTTCAAGAAGGGGATAACAACCTGGTAGGCTTAGGCACTGCCATCGCCCCATCCAGAAGTGCGCAAGTGTTAGACTGGCAAGATCAGGAGGGCAATACTGGTAAAGTGCAACTTATGTATGCTCTATTCCTATCACCTTATGGGGAAGGGATGTTTTGACACAACTCCGAATCCAGTTGACTAGTGAACATGAGACTGAGTTATCCCCGGGGTGGAAAATGATGAAAAAAAATGGGATATGCAGGCGGAGGGCTAGGAAAAGACGAGCAGGGCATAAGGGACCCCATTGAGCCTGGAGGGCATAGAGGCAAGCAGGGTTTGGGTTTTTCGTAGGGGCAAATGCGCAGCAGCCATCACCACCCCCACTAACCTGGTTAGATAACAAGCCAGTGTGGATACCCCAGTGGCCCCTTACACAGGAGAAATTGGCTGCAGTAAAAGAAATAGTTCAGCAGCAGTTAGAGGCAGGACATATTCAACCATCCACTTCACCCTGGAATACCCCAATTTTTGTAATAAAAAAGAAATCGGGCAAGTATCGATTATTGCAGGATTTGAGAGCCATAAACAAGCAGTTGCAACCTATGGGGTTATTACAACCAGGGCTGCCCGTTCCTACGATGATCCCCAAAGATTGGCCTGTGTTTGTAATTGATCTAAAAGACTGTTTTTTCTCCATTCCACTGAACTCAATAGATATGCAAAGATTTGCTTTTACAGTCCCGACTATTAATCACGAGGGCCCTGATAAAAGATTTGAGTGGAAAGTCCTCCCTCAGGGTATGACTAACAGCCCCACCCTGTGCCAGTTGTTCGTATCACAAGCAATAGAGCCTGTTCGGCAGCAGCATTTAGGTGTTAAGATTTTTCATTATATGGATGATTTACTATTAACAGCCGCTAGAGAAACCGCTTTGAATGAAGCATTTGCGACATTAACTTTATGCTTACAGGAAGAGGACTACAGATAGCACCAGAAAAAGTTCAAAAGGACACCGTAGTTCAGTACTTGGGACTAAAGCTAACCCCGACCAGTGTGACCCCTTTAGAATTTACCATCTCTACTACGGGACTGAAAACTTTAAATGATTTTCAAAAGTTATGTGGAAATTTAAATTGGATACGGCCTTATTGCAAATTGACCACTGACGAGATGCTCCCACTGTTCAGAATATTAGAGGGAGACTCGCAGCTCACTTCACCACGAGAGCTGACTCCAGAAGCAGCCGCAGTTTTACAAAAGGTCGAGACACGTCTCAAAACTGCTCAAATGCATAGATGTGATCTATCACAGCCTGTAGAACTGCTTGTTTTTACGGAGCAATTATATCCCTTTGCAGTAATTTGGCAAGGAGGCCCCCTGTTGTTTGTGTATCCACACTCCCATTTGCCTCGAGTGTTATACACTCAGGGAGCAGCTGCAGCTGATTTGATATTAACAGCAATCCAGAGAACTGTGGACATTTCAGGGAAGCATCCAGAGCGCTGTGTTGTGCCCTTTAGCAAAGAAGCGGTAGATGCATGGACCAGAGAAATGTGGGCGTGGGCACATATCATCTTAACGCTGCAAATAGAAGTAGACAATCATTACCCAACCCATCCTTTTGTTACATTTTGCATGCATGTCCCTATTGTACAGATCAAAAAAGTGCACAAGCACCCCATAGTGGGGGCTCCAACTGTATTTACGGATGGAGCTAAAGGGGGAACTGGAGCTGCAGTGTTAAATGATCACCGATATTTTATATTAACCACATCTGCCTCTCCTCAGCATGCAGAATTGGCTATTATTGCATTAGTATTAAGAAAAGAGACAGGTCCCTTGAACATATTATCAGATAGTGCTTATGTGGTCAATGCGGTTAAGACATTGGATAAAGTGTGTAATGTTTCTAGAACATCGACTATATTTCCTTATTTACAGCAGATTTCTGCTTTATTGGCAGAGAGGTCACACCCCATATTTATAGATCATATTAGAGCACACTCAAATTTACCTGGACCACTTAGCCAAGGTAATATGCTAGCTGATCATTATTCACACTTTTTGCTTGTATGCTCTGCCCTTGAAGAAGCCAAACAGTTTCATGCTAAATGGCATGTAAATAGCTCCACTTTATGTCACAAGTATAACATTCCCCGCAAACAAGCCGAAAACATTATAAAATCCTGCGAGAAATGTGTTGTTAATACTGTGCCCAAACTCCCTGCGGGCGCAAATCCCCGTGGCCTTCAGCCATGTCACATTTGGCAGATGGATGTCACCCATGTTCCCTCCTTCGGGCGTCAAAGCTGTCTGCACGTTTCAGTAGACACATATTCTGGGGTGGTAATGGCCACAGCATTAAACAAAGAAGGGACTCAACAGGTTATTCAACATTGTTTACAATCTTTTGCTACTTGGGGCATACCTAAAATTATTAAAACCGATAACGGCCCGGCATATACTTCGGCTCGCTTTGCCATGTTTTTGAAAGAATTTGGCATTGAACATTCTACTGGCATTCCTTATAATCCCCAAGGTCAGGCCATTGTAGAAAGAACCCATTTATATTTAAAAACTTTAATTAATAAACAAAAAGGGGGAATAGGAGAATATGCAGTATCCAATAAAGATGCTCTAGCCCTAGCAGTATACACCATAAATTTTTTAAATAAAAAGAAATGTGGCAAAACCCCAGCAGAAATACATTCTCAGTCTGCTGAAAAGGAGCCAATTCAATGGATGATGTGGAAAGACCTGCAAGATAACCAATGGAAAGGCCCGTTTCCCTTATTGCGAAGGGTGCGAGGCGCTGTTTGTTTCTTCCCACAGGGAGCTTCACAACCCATCTGGACGCCAGAAAGAAGAGTCCGGCTTCTCGCGGAGAGCCCTGACAGACAACATCCAACGAGCATAACAGACTCGCCAACAGGAGGAAACGAGTGAAGGACTTTTGCTATTAGCTGGCATTGGAGGAATTTTAGGAATAATTATTAATTACGCTTTAGCTGTATTTGTCAGATATCAAAATGTTTCTCATGTGTAGAGTGTTAAGCCTTGCAATGATTGTTGTTAGTGTTGCTTGTTATGATGAGGGTACATATTGGGGCCTACTTAGGGCCCTTCCCTGGCCCATGCCATTGACCAATTCATCTTCATTGTTGCTGATATTTTTTGCAGATAATATTGATGTATCTAAATTTGGAGTGTCCGCTTTAGAGAAACCCCCTAGGCAAGAAGGAAAGTTAAATTTTTATGTTTCCCTTCCGGGATCCTTTTGCTTTGAAATTAGTAGTGGATTGAATAATACTACCCCTTGTATTACCTTAACTAATCAGACCTTAACCGAGTTGATGTTTCCCCGTGCTGCAAATGGCACTTTCGTGGCATATTCATCTGGATCCATCCCCGCACGCTGCTATGACTGTGGCTCTGCTGCCAGGACCCCTCTAACTCGCTTGTTACCAGGATGCAGAGAGAGGGTGAGCACCTCTGCACCACACTTTACCACCTGCCAGAGCGGCCAGAACCACCATTGGCTAGCACCCGGATTTTTTACACCCCATGAGTTAGGGTTTCAAGGCTGGCTAAATTTGAAATCTCTTCCTAGCGCAGGCAATGTGTGGGATCCCATTGTTATGTGTAATGTAGCTGGAGCTTGTACTGATCTTTCCCCATTGTTGTTCTTACGGTATTGGTCCTGGTCCAATGGTACGTGGGCGATAAACGTTAGTACACATTGCCATGTCGCACCTAATATTACAGCTCAGGCCTGTGTTGAACCACCATTCGTTTGGTATGTTTGTAATAGGATGAACGCCACTGATTGTCACACTGGATATCTTACCCAGTGCTGGAATGGCAGCAACGTAGGCATTGTTATGCGTGTGCCTACATGGATTCCTGTTCCCATAAGAATCGGGCCCAAGGATTTTGCTGTTGCTCTACGCACTCGTAGGGATTTGGGGATTACAGCAGCTATGGTGACGGCCATCACAGCGGCAGTAGTTACCAGTGCATCTGCAATTACCATGGCAGTGACTCAAGTTAACTCAATACAACAGTTAAATAATGTTGCAGGACAAACATCACAGGCACTTCAACATCAGGAGCAATTAGATCACAGTCTTAAAACTGGTCTGTTAGTAGTTAATCAAAGAGTTGATGTGCTGCAAGAAGAACTAGACCTCTTGGCGTCTGTCATGCGTGCCCCTTGTTTGATCCAATCTTTAGCAGTTTGTGTTTCACCCTTTCCTGTAGAGCAGTATTCCGAGCTTGCTGATAAGTCTCGCAAGCTAGGATTGATGATTAACACCTCTTGGAATAATAATTTTACTACATTGTTACAAGAGTTGCGACATGGTATATGGGTACTAAACAGAACCAAAGCCCAGGTAGAGATCTGGTCTCCCTTTTCCATCATGGGACGATGGATCTCAGGTACAAAGACAAATGTGAAAGAGTGGGTAGCCATTGGAGGTCTGTTTGTGCTGTTACTCATTGGCTTTATTGTGGTCAGTAAGATTATCTTAAACATCATCAGGACCCAGCAGCGCACTAACCTGATTGCCCGGCAGACTATGCTCGCAGTATGCTCCGACCCTCAGCAGGAAGTATATCTTAACATGATTGCAATGACACGCTCCGACCCTCAGCAGGAAGCATGGCTTAGCATGATGGAACGGTAGTCATTGACGGGTAATCACCGGTGAGTGCACCTAGCAACCTAAGACAGAGCTTGGGACATGCTTCCCAGTGACTCGATGACGGGTAAGCAGGTGGCACGTCGCTGGGAACCTAAGACAGGCACGATTCCATGCCATACAATACAATAAAGGGGGAGCTGTGGGGAACTACAGGCTGGCCACCTGTGGGAACCTCCTCATTGCAAACATTTTACCTGCTTCATCCTGCTGAGCAAGACAAGTCAGGGAAGTGCTGACCACAAGACTTCCTCAAACAACAGGATGGAACAAGATACATTTTCCAGCTGAAGTTAAACGTGCCCTTTAATGTGATTGGACTGATGGCTATGGACTGCTTGCTCTAGGGGGCTGGGGATATATAAGGGACTGGGAGAGGGGCTGCGGGGCTTTTTTCTACTGCTTTTGCTGTTTGCTGTTTCTGCTGTTTCTTCTTCTTCTTTGCTTTCTACTGTTGCTCTAAATAAAAGTTCCTTGAGAACCGATCAACAGCGGTCGTGTCGTGACTCCGTTGGACCCTTGCTGGCGAGGGTTCGACACATGATGTTTTCCAGATTCCTCCATCTTGTTGCAAATGACTGGATTTCATTGTTTTTGACTGCTGTATAGAATTCTATAGATGACACCTTATTTCTAAGTCTGACAAAATGCATACAGGAATTCCCAGATTCTCTTATTGAAATCAGATGTAGTTTAAGGGTCTGTTTTGTAAGCCATTTGATAGAACAGGTATGTTTGTGTCTTCTGTGAATTAAGATAGGTGAAAATATTAAAAGATATGACCGTCCTTTTTAAAAAAGATTTCTTATTTCTTTGAATGGCAGCATTACAGGGAGGAGGAGAGACACATAGAGGTCATCGAACTGCTGGTTCACTCCCCAAATGACCCCGATCGCTGGCATTGGGCCATGATAAAGCCAGGAGCTTCCTCTGGGTCTCCCATGTGGATTCTGGGGCCCAAGCACTGGAGCAAGCCTCTGCTGTTTCCCAGGTGCATTAGCAGAGATCTGGATTTGAAAGTGAATTATCTAGTGGGTCTCAAACCAGCGTCCAAATGGGATGCAGCAGGCAGAGGCTTAACCTGCTAGGACACAATAACAGCCCCATGACAGTTTTTTATGCATGTCCATCAAAACCTATTTGAAACATGATAGCATGTTAACTGTCAGTTTTCAAAAACACACATGTACAGAGGAACAAATGCACACACAGCATTGGAGCCAGGCAGCCACAGAGTGACAGAGTCTCAAAGTCCCATGTGCACACATTCAAGGCTGATTGTGTCTCATTGGGTTTTCCAGCTTCCTGTGGAGAAGCAGCAAACCCCATAACTGAAGCCCAACTTCTTATTTCTTTGGGCTGGGTCAAGGGGAATCATGAGAACTAGATCCGAATGAATGTTAACTCACATTACTCATTAGCAGTCCTCTTTGGAGTAGACCTTAGTTCCTTTACACCATTTTAAGGTGAACATTCACTAGCAGCACATGTGCAGAGTTGTACAGCCAGCACTGGCATCTGATTCCAGAACTTTCTTCTCACTGCTCAACCCCCCCCCCCCAAGATACATTGTTGGCTGTCATAGACAGCTTGACAAAAGTAAGCTGAATCCAGGAACAAGAGCTTCTTTGGATATAACTACACTAAGTATCATGAGAGATTTGCCAAGAGTGGTGGATTCACTGGTTTACAACATGCCTCATGGGAACCCAGGGAACGTTTCTTTCTCTGAGATTAGAGAGCTGACAGAACAGATCCAAAAATTAAGAGAATTGTAATAGAATTACCTCTTAAAAACCTAGAATTATTCCAGCGTATAGGAATAATACCTCCAACAGGCTGTTTGTTATATGGAACTCCAGGCACAGGAAGAATGCTTTTGGTGAGAGCTGTTGCTAGTCAGCTGGATTGTAACTTCTTAAGGGTTGTATCTAGTTCTATTGAGGACAAATAGATTGGTGAAAGTGCTTGTTTGATCAGAGAAATGTTTTATTATGCCAGAGACCGACCATCATCCATGCATCATTTTTATGGATGAAATAGATGCGATTGGTGGTCATCAGTTTCCTGAGGGTATATCAGCTGACAGAGAGATTCAGAGAACTTTAATGGATTTGCTAAATCAAATGGATGGGTTTGATAATCTGCATAGAGTTAAAATGACCATGGCTACAAACAGACCAGATGCACTGGATCCTGTTTTGCTACGTCTGGGAAGATTGGACAGAAAAATACATATTGATTTACCACATGGACAAGCAAGTTTAGATACATTGAATATTCACACAGCTCCCATTACAAAACATCATGAAACAGATTATGAAGCAAGCATTAACCTTTTAGATGGCTTTATTGGAGCAAACCTGAAATGTTTGTACTGAAGCTGGTATGTTTGCAATTCGTGCTGATTATGATTTTGTAGTACAGGAAGACTTCATGAAAGCCATCAGAAAAGTGGGTTATTCTGGCCGGTGCCATGGCTCAATAGGCTAATCCGTGGCCTGTTGCTCCTGCACCCTGGGTTCTAGTCCTGGTCAGGGAGCTGGTTCTGTCCTGGTTGCCCTTCTTCCAGTCCAGCTCTCTGTTGTGGCCTGGGAGTGCAGTGGAGGATGGCCCAAGTGCTTGGGCCCTGCGCCCACATGGGAGACCAGGAGAAGCACCTGGCTCCGGCTTTGGATCAGCATAGTGCGCTGGCCACAGTGCACTGGCTGCAGCAGCCATTGTGGGGTGAACCAACGGAAAAAGGAAGACCTTTCTCTCTGTCTCTCTCTCTCTAACTGTCCACTCTGCCTGCCAAAAAAAGTGGGTTATTCTAAGAAGCTAGAGTCTAAATTGGACTACAAACCCACATAATTTACTGTAAGTCTTTTGATTGCTGCATGACAGACATTGACTTAATGTAAAAATAAAGTTAAGGAAAATAATGTGTGTATTGGCAATGATCTCATTAAAAATGAGAGTAAAATATGTATGAGTAACATAAATTAGTATGTAATTCAGTGAGTCCACTTTTAAGATGGGTACAGAAGAAATTTGTATGTTGTTCATGTACTTATTGCTGCAGAAATTACAAAAGAAGAATGTGTTGAAGCTTTTCATATTTGCTATTTGAACATTTTGTAAAACATTGAAAATGGTCTGGGAGTAGTACAAGAGAGTATTTCTTATGATTTATTTTATATTGTTTGAGTATTGATTTAGATAGGCTATGGGAGGAAGTGGAATATCAGACCTTTGATATTTAAGATCCTCCATAATATGTTGCATTAATAGTCCTTTTTTTGACAGGCAGAGTTAAGACAGTGAGAGAGACACAGAGAGAAAGGTCTTCCTTTCCATTGGTTCACCCCGCAAATGGTGGCTATGGCTGGTGCACTGTGCCAATCCAAAGCCAGGAGCCAGGTACTTCCTCCTGGTCTCCATGCGGGTGCAGGGCCCAAGCACTTGAGCCATCCTCCACTACCTTCCCGGGCCACAGGAGAGAGCTGGACTGGAAGAGGAGCAACCGGGACAGAATCCGGTGCCCCAACTGGGACTAGAACTCAGGGTGCTGGTGCCACAGGTGGAGGATTAGCCAAGTGAGCTTTGGCACCAGCCAACATTAATAGTCTATCTAAACTATTACTTAGGAACCCAAGAAATCCCTACAATAAATTTGATTTCACCACCAAAATGTATCTTCAACCTGCCTATCTCTGCCACCACTCCAAGCCAAGGCAAAGCTGAACTCTGTTCTTGCGTGGCTCATAGAGTAGGTGACTACATAAATTCTGTACCCTGGATACCCCAAATGCCTGGTTATAACCCCAACTGTAGCCCAGCCCACCATGATTCTCTTGACTGAATTCAGTGACCACTGAGCTGATTTCTTCTGTGAGTAATCTTTGCTTCTATAATATGTTTTCCACTCAGCATCCAAAGAAATCTTTCTGTACTAATGTATTTTTAAAATTGTTTGAAAGGGAGGGAGCTGGTTTGGAAGGGATAGGAGGGAGAGAGGACAGAGGACAGAGGGGGGAGAGAGAGGGGAGAGGGGAGAGGGAAAAAGGGATGGGGAGAGGGGAAAGGGAGAGAGGGAGATTCTCCATAAACTCGTCTATTCTACAAATATAACCGTGTGACTTGATTCCTTGTGTGTGGCTGCCTACTTTGTGCTATCCTTGATGGTTTCTTTGTACTTCTCTTCCTTCTCTCTTGCTTATGCAGTACCTATCATTTCAGACCACCTCTGAAATGCTTTGCTCCTTTACCTTTAGGCACCCCATTTCTCTTGAGGTGATCTTACTCTTGTGGCTTTAACCAATGTTTCTATGAGACTACCTTCCAAAGTAGTGTCTCCATTGTCAGCTTCCACCATGAAATCCAAATCTTCATTGCAATCTACCTGTTAGAGACACACACTTGAATGTCCTGTGGGTACCACAAACTTCCTCTTCCCTTTAAACCTGTTCCACACATTGCACTGGATCTCTGCAGTAAAGGCTCCATCTGACTTGCCTTCCAATTTGGAAAGCTTGGCAGCACCCTCTTTCCAACCATCTGTCTCCTAGTAGTCACCAAATCAATGCCAGTGGTGTCTCAGGAGCTACACAAGCACTCAGACCAAAGCTGAACATCTGCTGATAACTATTGTTTCTGTCTGGATTCTTTCTTCCAGGCTTTTTCTGCTTCAGGCCTGCACACCACCTGCATGTTCCAGGAAAGCATAGGTGACTCGGTCTGATCTTTTCTCATCTCCTCTTGCATACTTGCAAAAGCCCTAATCCCTTAGGGGGGATTCCAAGGCCTCATTCCCAGGTCTGTTCACAGCTTCCTATTCCAAGCCACTCTCCTCTCAAACAGCCCCTGCTTCTGTCATGCCAGACTTGTCATGGTTCTGCATATAGGCAGTCACTACTTGATGTTCCTCAATTTTTTCAGCTTGAGAAACTCCTAGCCATGTTTCAAAATATCCAACTCAAGGGTCTTCCTCCTCTGTGCTACTTTTCTCTCATTCCCCCAGGCAGAGCTAAGTATCCAGAGTTTCTGTAACATACTACCTATATACATAAAGTACTTAACCCATTTTATCACCATTTATTTGCTAAATATCCATATCTCATATAAGACTGTGAGCTTGTCCAGCACAGGACTTGGTCTCTCTGCTTTCATTCCTGTAGTCCCTGGTACACAGCTGGTATTCAACATATGCAGAACTAACAACATACTCACTGGTAGGCCTTGGGACAGGAAGTGATGGTTAATGAAGGGTCTGGTCACAAGAACAAAGTTAAGAGGGACAAGGAAGGAGATTGTAACAGAGTAGCATTCATGAATCCCTTTCTTTTTTTCCAACTTTTATTTAATAAATATAAATTTCTGGGGGCCGGTGCTGTGGCTCACTTGGTTAATCCTCTGCATGCAGTACCGGCATCCCATATGGGCCCCGGGTTGTAGTCCTGGCTGCTCCTCTTCCATTCTGGCTCTCTGCTGTGGCCCAGGAGTGCAGTGGAGGATGGCCCAGGTGCTTGGGCACCTGCACCCACATGGGAGACCAACAGGAAACACCTGGCTCCTGGCTTCTGACTGATGCAGTGCGCCGGCCGTAGCAGCCATTTGGGGGGTGAACCAACGGAAGAAAGACCTTTCTCTCTGTTTCTTTCTCTCACTGTCTGTAACTCTACCTCTCAAATAAATAAATAAATAAAATCTTTAATAAAAATAAATAAATATAAATTTCCAAAGTACAACTTTTGGATTATAGCAGTTCTTTCCTACATAACCTCCCTCCTACCCACAACCCTCCCATCTCCTCTCCCTCTCCCTCTCCCATCCCATTCTTCATCAAGATTCATTTTGAATTATATTTATATACAGAAGATCAACTCAATATATACTAAGTAAAGATTTCAACAGACTGCACCCACACAGACACACAAAATGTAGAGTACTGTTTGAGTAGTAGTTTTACCATTAATTCACATAGTACAACACATTAAGGACAGAGATATCCTACATGGGGAGTAGGTGCACAGTGACTCCCGTTGTTGATTTAACAATTGAAACTCTTGTTTATGATGTCAGTAATCACGCGAGGCGCTTGTCTTGAGCTGCCAAAGCCATGGAAGCCTCTTGAGTTCACTGGATCCGATCTTATTTAGACAAGGCCATAGTCAAAGTGGAAGTTCTCTCCTCCCTTCAGAGAAAGGTACATTATTCTTTGATGGCCCATTCATTCTGCTGGGATCTCATTCAGAGATCTTTTATTTAGGTCATTTTTTTGCCACAGTGTCTGGAATTTCCATGCCTGTGAAACTCTCATGGGCTTTTTAGCCAGATCTGAATGCCTTAGGGCTGATTCCAAGGCCAGAGTGCTGTTTAGGGTACTAGTCATTCTATGAGTCTGTTGTGTATCTGGCTTCCCGTGTTGGAGCATTCTCCTCCTTTTTAAGTCTGTCAGTTATTATTAGCAGACACTAGTCTTGTTTATGTGATCCCTTTGACTCTTAATCCTATCATTATGATCAGTTATGAACTGAAACTGATCACTTTGACTAGTGAGATGGCATTGGTTCATGACACCTTGATGGGATTGAATTGCAATCCCCCAGCACATTTATAGCTCTACCATTAGGGGTAAGTCCGAGTGAGCATGTGCGGAACTGTAAATCTCCTCCTCCTCTTATTCCCACTCTCATATTTAACAGGGATCACTTTTGAGTTAATTTTAAATGCCTAAGAATAATTGTGTGTTAATTAAAGAGTTCAAGCAATGATATTAAGCAGAACAAAAATACTAAAAGTAATAAAATAGTAAGTTATTCCTTGACAATTAGGCAAGGGCTGATCAAGTCATTGTTTTTCATAGAGTCGATTTCACTTCAACAGGTTTCCTTTTAGCACTTTCAATAGTCAGGCTTCTTAATGTACCATTGTCTCATTTCTAAACAAGAACACAAAGAGGGAAAGCAAGAGTTTTATTTAATTACACCACATTGTACTGTCTAATCCTCTTCAAAGCTCTATGAGGAAGGCACTGCTGACCCCCTTTCAAATACGAAACTCTATGAGGCCATGTATCAAGAACAATAAAGCCATGTATCAAGAACAATAAAGCCCCAATTCAAAACCTGCTCTGTTTGCCCCAGAACCATGTTCCTCCTGGGGTTGCAACCCTAGTTTCTAGCAGTTAGAGACATGGAGTATGAGAGAGGTGGTAGCTGGTGAAAACTGGTGGTCCTTTTCTTTGGGCTTACCTTTGTTGGGTGCATCACCACAAGGACTTGTCCTGTGTCACTAAGGACACTTCATATTAACTCTGTGGCCTCATGCTGTGATTTGTTAATATAGGTGCTGTGTCCTGGTTCACACTAATGGTCATCTTAAGATTTACTTTGTTGTTCTAGTGTTTTAAGGTAAAATTTGGTTTACTGATCTGATATCTGTATTCCTTAATATATACCTGTATAGCAATAAAATTTCTCATGTGAAATTAGGCCTGTCAGCATGGAAAACTCTAAGGATGTACCCACTACTGGGAACATATTGAAGGAAATTAAATCATTATGTAACAGAGGGATGCACAAGCCTATGCTTGTTGCAGCAAGATGCACAATAGCCAGGCTATGCAGTCTGTATATGTGTGTATGGTATACATAGAACATAACTTTTTAATTCACTTTTCAGTTGATCCGCACTTTGGTTGATTGAAATATGCCTGTTGAAGTCATTTGCCCATTTCTTGAGCGGGTAGTTTGTTTTGCTTTTGTTGAGTTTCTTGAAAATATCTGGTAGTAAATCCTTTATCAGCTGCATACATTGCAGATTAAGTTCTATCATTCTGTTAGTTGCCTCTTCACTTTGTGGAGTGTTTTTTTTTTTTTTTGCAGTGCAGAAGTGTATCAGTTTTTTGTGTCCTCTTCTATTAGTTTCATTAATCTTTTATAGTTCCCAGATATTGGACATCCTTGGTTAAATTTATTCCAACCTATTTTACTTTCTTTGTATATATGTGAACAGAATTGGTCTTTGAAATTCTTTCTCAACCATGACCTTGTCTGTGTATACAAAAGCTGTTGATTTTCTATCCTGCCACTGTACCAAAATCTAATCTGAGTTTCGATATTCTCTTAGTGGAGTCTTTGGATCTTTTATATATAGGAGAATGGAAAATGTCAACAGTGACCTCAGAGGCTACCTTTCTGTATTCTGTTTTGCTTTGTGGAAGACATGATTTCTCGTATTTCTAAGGCAAGGGTAGACTGTGGAGGGCGGAGATTGGGAAGTACACCTGGGTTCGGTGGAGAACTCTGCAGATCACAGGTGTTTCTACTCCTTGTGCGAGTGGGTACCTAAGTGTTTGAATAAATAATTATAAAGATTTCCTCATGCGTAAGTCAGAGATAATGCCACACAGAATGTTTGTAAGGAAGAAGAGAATGAATGGGTACCAGAATCTTTTCTAAGACTGAGTTAAACTCTTATTCAAATTCTGTGTTAATGGGGTATGTAATGCATATAATATCAAATTCTAGATAAACTCTAGTAGTTGGCCTTGATGTAGTATTTTCTTTAGAGCGAGCTAGGTTTTACTTTTTAAAATTTTTTTAGTTTTTAAAAAAGTCTTATTTATTTATTTGAAATTCAGAGTTACACACAGAGAGGATGAGAGGCAGAGTGGCAGAGAGAGAGAGGGAGAGAGTGAGGAGAGGGAGAGGTTATCCATCTGCTGTTCCACTCCACAGTTGGCTGCAATGGCTGGTGCTGTGCAGATCCAGGTTGAGGAGCCAGGAGCCTCCCCTGGGTCTCCTGCATGGGGACAGGGTCCCCAGGACCTGGGCCATCTTTGACTATCTTCCCAGACCATAGCACAGAACTGCATCAGAAGTGGAGCAGCCGGGACTCAAACCAGTGTCATATGGATCCCGGCACTGCTGTTGGTTGCTTGACCTGCTACCCCAATGCACCAGCCCCTCCTGGGAGCCATTCCTCCTGGGATCCAGCTGTCTGCTAACATGCCTGGGAAAGCAGAGGGAGATCGCCCAAGGACTTATGCCCCTAAATCCAGAATGGAGCACCAGATAAAAAGTCCCTGGCTTCTGCTTTGGCTTGGCCCAGCCCTGGCCTTTGTAGCCACCTGAGGGGTGAACCCCCAAATGGACGATCACTGAGAGAGAGAGAGAGAGAGAGAGAGAGAGAGAGCGCTTGTGATACCCCATGCACTGCTTCTCTCCCCAAGCGGCTTTGATGACCAGCAATGGGCCAGGCAGAAGTCAGGAGGCAGGAGCTCCATTCAGGACTCCCACGAAGGAAGGAGGGAGGCAGGGTCCGGAGTACTGGGGTGATCAGCGGCTGCCTCCTTGGATCACAACCTGGAGCCAGGAGCAGCTGACTGAAGTGGGCCTGGGGCTTTGGGCACTGGGTGCAGCAGCGCATAGATGCATCCTGTGGCACCATGACGACGGCCAGTGAAGAGTGCCTGCGCCCAGCGCTTTGACCCTGAAGTGCACCTGCAGGCACGGCCGCTTCTGTCCTTAGTGCGTGGGTGGGAATCAGCGCCGTGTCTGCTCCTCTACAGGTCTTGAATGAGCTTTGAGGAGCCGTCTTTGATGCTGGAGACCCAGGGCCCCCTAGGCTCAGGCCAGGATCAGGTGAGGCTGTGGCCCAAGGTAGCCACATCAGTTTCCTTGGGCTTCTGGAAACTTCTAGGCGCTGACCTCTGCTACGGCCCCTTCCCGAAGGCTACATCTCAGGACTTGGTTCCTGTTCCTGAGGAACAGAAATGCTCTTTGTGTAGGGTGTTTGGCGTAGTGGCCTTCCACTGCGCCTGGGGTGCAGAGTGCTGTGAGGGGGTGTGTGGGGTGTAGCTGTGATAGAAGGTGGAGGAGAGGGGGTCAAAGGGGAGTCGGGAGGAGAGAGGAAGTGGGGAGAATGAAGGTGGGGAGGTGAGTAAGGGAGGGGAAGAAACACGTGTGGGGGAAAGGAGAGGAGAGGGAGAGTGACAGGAGCCCCGGGGTGTGTGTGTGGGAGGGGGGTTGGGAGCTGGGTCGGTTTGGGGGGTTTTCTGTGCCTGGCCATACGTAGCCTTGGCGTCCGTAGAAGAGGCCTTGACTCACAGCCTCTCTGCTCCGGGTTGTTCGGCAGTGTGCGGTTGTGTGTGCAGGAACACAGGGGCACGGGGTGCTCGAATTAATTGGCATGTAATCTGGTCAATTTTCACAGACTGCACACACAGAGGAGAAAGCAGAAGCTTAGAGAAACACCAAGAATCCCTCTGTGCTCTGTTCCAGCCTGCCCCAAGATTCTGACACCTCATAGTAAGTACTAGATATATATTTTTTCTATGGAACGATTGGTTTGCAAGGCAGAGTTCTAGATAGGCAGTGCAGGAGAGATCTTCAGGGTATGGGTTCACACCCCAGGTAGCTACATTGGCCAGGGATGGGTCAGGCCAGAGCAGAAGCCAGGTGCTTTATCCAGTACTGCAGTGCAAGTTCAGGGGGCCCAAGTCCTTGGGCCACTTCCTCTGCTTTCCTAGGCATTTGAGCAGACAGCTGGATCTCAAGTGGGAGCAGCCTGGGTTGATGGGCATTGGAGGGTGGGGCTGGCGGAGCTGTGGCATGGTGGATGAAGCTGCCACCTGCATGTACAGGCATCCCACATGGGTGTTGGTTCGAGTCCCAGCAACTCCATTTCTGATCCAGTTCTCTGCTGTTCCTGGCGAAGAAGTAGAGGAGGGCCCAAGTCCTTGGGTCCCTGCACCTGTGTGGGAGTCCTGAAGGAATTGCTCCTGGGTGCTGGCTTTAAATCCGCTCAGCTCTGGCTGTCACGTTCATCTGGGGAGTAACCTGTGGATGGTAGACCTTCTCTATTTCTCTCTCCCTCTGAATCTCTGTAATTCTAGTTTTGAAATGAATAAATACAGCTTTTTAAAAAAAGCATAGCAGGCAGGAATCCAGTTGGCATCTATATGAAATGACATTGTTCTAGGCAGTGTTGTAACTTGCTGTGCCACAGGCAGGTCTTGTAAGTACTTTTCTGCCCACTGTTTCTTTTTAGCAGGGCACAAACTGGATATGTGAATTCAGTAACTCATAACTGTCTAATACATTTTCTGATACTTTATAATTATGTGTTACTCTAGTTATTATAAAGAATAACTTCGTTAGTAATTATGGAAGCATTCCCGTTTTTCCTTTCCCTTTGTGTGGATTTTGGCATATTCTGTGTTTCAAGGCATTCATGCAATTCATTTATCTTATATATTTTTTGTTCACAGAGTTGTTCATACTATTCCTTGACAGTTATCTTGTCCATGGAGTCATGGTGGTACCGTTTTATTAACCAACTTGGTAACTTGCACCTTTTTTCTTGATTGGTCCTGAGAAGAAGTTCACAAATTTTGTGGATGTGTTCAAAGAACCAAATGTTAGTTTTGTCGACGTTTTTCTGTAATTGAGCTTTTTTTCAGTCCCATTGACTTGTACTTGTATTTCTCCATGATTGATTTGATTTTCCTCACCTTGCTTTAAGTGTTTAATTTGCAGTTCTTCCTCTGATCTCCTAGGGTGAAAGCATAGCTCATGGATCTTGGTTCTTCTTTTCTAAAATATGCATCCATTACTATAAATGGGCAGGATACAGTTTCCATTTAGTTTGAACGATTTTTTATTTGAGATTTATCAACATGTCATTTTGAGGTTGGTTGATTGTTCTTGCGAGTATTTGGGATTTTCCAGCCTTTGCATACTGACCTCTCAGTAGAGAGGTTGCATTGTGATCTGAGAGCTTAATCTTGTGTGGCGCCTCTTCCTTAGGAGTTGAGGTCTACTGTACAGCCATGAATGTGGTCATAGTGGATGTGCAGTGTGGGTCTGAGAAGCATGTCATGTTGCATTGCTGTGGACGGTGCATCCTCTAAGGATCCGTTTGATGCTTGGTTGATTCAGATGCTTTTCTGTTAAGCTACATCCTTTTTTTATTTTTCATTTTTTTTTTGGACAGGCAGAGTGGACAGTGAGAGAGAGAGACAGAGAGAAAGGTCTTCTTTTGCCGTTGGTTCACCCTCCAATGGCCACCATGGCCAGCGCGCTGTGGCCGGGGCACCGTGCTGATCTGATGGCAGGAGCCAAGTGCTTATCCTGGTCTCCCATGGGGTGCAGGGCCCAAGCACTTGGGCCATCCTCCACTGCACTCCCTGGCCACAGCAGAGAGCTGGCCTGGAAGAGGGGCAACTGGGACAGGATGCGGCGCCCCGACCGGGACTAGAACCCTGTGTGCCGGCACTGCAAGGTGGAGGATTAGCCTAGTGACCCGCGGCGCCAGCCTAAGCTACATCCTTACTCAATATCTGTCTGCTGATCTGTTAACGAAAGAGATGTCTTGACGTCTGTGAGTGTAATAGTGCCTTTGTTTATTTCTCTTTGTAGTTTTAACAATGGTTGCTTATGTTTTTGGCATGAGGTTTAATTTGGACTCACTATCCTACTCCATTGAAACATGTTTCTTCTGTTCTTTCACGAATCCCAATGCAAGGTCTTGGTTATTGTGGTTTATTGAAAGTCTGGAAAGACAGTATTGTGATTTCACCCAGTTCCTTGTTTTTCATGGTGGAGTTGATAATCAGTTGTCTTGAGTTTTTCTAACTACAGTCAGTTTTTTGTTTCTTCTCAAAAAGCTCTTGCTGGAGGTTTTTTGATTTTATTTGTTTTGCTTTGTTTTTTATTTAGATTGTGTTAAACCTATAGAAGCATTTTAGAAGAAATGGTATCTTAATAATATTCAGTCTTCCAGTCCTATGCACAGTGTATTTACTTAGATCTTCTTTAGTTTCTTTCATCAGCATTTTAGTCTTCAGCCAACATATTGTATATTTTATTGATAGGGTTTGCGAGTTTTCATTTCAGTAGGCTATTTTAAATTTCAAATCAGTGTCTACCTGTTCGCTGATGGTGGTATACAATTAATTTTTATATCAGTATCTACCTGTTCACTGATGGTAGTATGCAATTGATTTTATAATAAGTAATTGGTAATTGCTTTTTTAATAGACTTTGTATTTATTTGAAAGGCAGAAGCAAAGGGAAAGAGATAGAGACAGGGACAGAGACAGAGAGAGGTAATCCATCTGCTGGTTCACCCCCAGATAGCTGCAGTGGCCTAAGCTGAGCCAATCAGGAACCAGGAACCAGGAGCTTATTCTGGGCCTTGCAAGTGGCTGCAGGGGCCCACGGACTTGGGCCATCTTCCACTGCTTTCCCAGGCCATAGCAGAAAACAGGATCAGAAGTGGAGCATCCGGGACTTGAGCAGGTGCCCATGTTAGATGTCAGCACTGTAGGTGGCAGCTTTACCTGGTAGGCCAGAGCACCGTCCCTGCATTTGATATTTTGACATTGCCCTTCTACCCATCATGGTCTTGCTGAAATGATTTATGACTAGTAGCTATTTAGAAAATGCTTTGGGAACTATGTGTAGATGATCCTGGCTTCAGGAAACCCAGAGTTTTAACATCTGCCCTTCAGCTCTCTCATTTCATTGTGTTTTTCTTGCCTTAACAACATTCAGTAGGCTCCTTGCTGTGACAACAAGTAGGAGTCATGACCGCGAATGTCCTTAGCTTTTATGTCCTCCTTGGGAGAAACCCTTCTCTACTGGCTTTTATCACTTCAGTGTGATGCTTACCATAGATTTTTAT
The DNA here is from genome assembly GCA_949820135.1 of Sylvilagus floridanus. Lineage (NCBI taxonomy): Eukaryota > Metazoa > Chordata > Mammalia > Lagomorpha > Leporidae > Sylvilagus > Sylvilagus floridanus. The sequence goes on along the minus strand of OX463234.1, from coordinate 23,804,764 downwards.
CTGTTTTGTTGGATCAGCATTTGGCTAATTTCTGCTTGTCTTTCATATTTTACTTCTTTAGCCACCCACACATGAAATACATAGATGAGTTTTTCTAACACTGAACCCACTTCCATTTGTGAGAGAAGCCCCATTTAGTCATGACACATTAAAGTATTCCTAGATTTTCTTTAATCTTATTTCGATGATTTGGAGAGAACTCTGTTTATGAGGGACATTTGTGCATAGTTTTCCTGGTAATATATTTAATTTTGCTATTAAAGTACATCAGGTGGCATAAAATGAGTATTTCACCTTCTGTATTCTGGAAGTGTACAGGTAGAAGCTATCAGTGACGTGGTATTGGATAGGAGAGCTTATCATTTTCTTTGTTGGAGGATTTATAACTAGATTCAATGTCTTGAGTTAGGTGCGGGTGGATACTTCAGAAAGTCACAGGAAGCTGAGGTGGAAAGTTTATTGTGGAGCAGAAGAGGTGTGTGTCAAGAGGCCAGTAGAAATGTCCTCAGCAGGCTCTAATTTTTTATTTCATCTTCATTCGTAAGTGAGAGATTTGCGAAGTATTTTATTCTTGGTTAACAGTTCTTTTTTTTTTTTTAAGATTTAGCATATAGTCTCACCATGTTTTCTTAGCCCGTATAGGGTGTCTGATGAGAAGTCAGATGTGATTCTAATTGGAGATCCTCTGCAAAAGGTCTGGTGTTTCTCTTGTGTGATTTTAGAGTCTTGTCTTCATGTTGAAGTGTGAAGAATTTGACTGGTGGGTCATGGTGAAGATCTTTCTGGTCACTTCCATGTGCTTGCTGTGCTCAAATGTCCCTTTCTTCAAATTAAGGAAGTTGTCTGTAATTACTTCAGTAAAAGGGCCTTCTCCATCGACTGTCTACACCTTTGCCTACTTGTTCTGATAATATCCCTTAGCTGAGGCCTAACAGTACAAATATTCTTAATGGGTGACATGCTGGGGGACAAATGACAAGGCCTATTCAGAGCAGCTGTCACTCCTGCTGCAGTCCCTCGGCTCCAGCTCCCAAGCACTTGGTCTGGCCAGAGGAGGATAGGGCTGCCCATGCAGTGACAGATGCAGATAAAGTGTCCTCCCTGTTGCCACTGCCACAGTGTTTCTGGCCACAGTTGAACTGTGGCCCAAAGGCTCAGAATGGCATCCAGGAGAGGAGTGATGCATATCAAATTCCTGTCAGCTGCAGACCAATGCAGTCCCTGCGTGCTGTTCCACCCCAGAAAGAGCAGGGATCCTGCTGTGGCAGGGGCAAGAGGCTCTGGGGTGCGTTCATGCTTGGCCTAGGAGAGAAGATGACCCATTATGACAGCCGTGTTACTGCCATCTGGTGGCTGTGCCAGAGGGGGGTCTTGAATTGGTTCCCTGTTAGCAGTGGCTCGCACTGTCATCGTACTGCTAACACCCACTGTGGTTCAGACTTGCAACCCACCTTTGGCAGGATTTGTGGCTTGTGTGGTGGTCTTCATGTCTTCAGCTGCCCTGAGCATGAGCCCCCTTGGGATCTGTAGCTACTCTGGTCGGGTCTGCATGTGGTTTGGTTGACTCTAGGGGAACAGGCTTAACAGAGAGGATCTGCAGTTTGAGCTGTGAAGGGCAGGATTTAGGGAAAGGATAACTTCTCTGACTGAGCGCCCACCAGGACAGACATGCCAGAGTATTGGCTCATGTCTTTGCTTGGGATTTCTTCCAGCCATGCAGCTTGACCTGTGTTGAGGCAGTGGGCAAGGGAGGATCTGGAGGGAGACAGTGGCCTTGAACACGAGTGGTTCCCTTGCTGAGATACTTACCAGTGTGGGAACCTCAGCTGTTTTTTGTTTATCTGTCACCACAGGCCACACTGACTCATGAAAGCAAGAAGCCAGAGGCCCTTATTCATGCATCCCCACCATACCCTCCTGTGTTCCTCTGTGCACATTGCACATGTATTCCCAAAGTGCTCATGCTGCTAGGTTCTGCCTGGATGTGGAGGCCCCCCATGTGGAGCCAGCATGTCCTTGCCATTCGTTGTCTTTGTCCCTGTCACCTGATGGCATTGCTGGCTATACTGAGTGGCTTCAGCTGTCCTACAATTTTCCCAGACTGCCTTGCTGGGCTGTTTCATGGTGAGGAGGAGGGAATGCAGAGGGCACAGCCCCATGGGTCAGCTTCCCGAACAGTAGGGCCACACTGATCACGTGCGATGTGGGTGGCCTGGCCGGGCAGGAATCCGTACACCTTCATGCACTCCTGTGCCCCTCGGTACAGCATGTAAGGGTGCAGCTGAGGTGATGGCCCCTTACTGATGGGTTCAGGAAGTGCCCAGGATTAACCCTGAGCCTTCTTGGTCAAGTGATGGTGGCCCTATACTCTGCAGTCAGGTGTTTTGGGAGGGCAACCATCCGTCCGTATGTGTGTATTTGTGTATTTACGTGTGCCTTTATGTAAAAAACTACTTACTTACTTACTCATATTTTTAAGAGTCTTTTGCAGGGCTAGACGAGTGGCGGCAAATCTTTCAATACCTCTTTGCTATGAAAGGTCTTTATTTCACTTTCATTCACAAATGAGAGCTTTGCAGGATATAATATTCTGGGCTGGCAGTTTTTCTCTCTTAGTATCTGGGCTATGTTTCACCATTCCCTTCTATCTTGTAGGGTTTCTGATGAGAAGTCTGCTGTGAGTCTGATTGGAGATCCTCTGAGACTAATCTGACGTTTCTCTCTTGCACATTTTAGAATCTTTTCTTTGTTTCACTGTGGTGAGCTTGATTACAACGTTTCGTGGTGAGGATCTCTTTTGGTCATTAGGGGTTCTATGAGCTTCCTGTACTAGGATGTCTCTGTCCTTCTCCAAACCGTGAAGTTTTCTGCTAGTGTCTCACTAAAAAGGCCTTCTAATCCTTTCTCTCTCTCCATGCCTTCAGGAACTCCTAGAACTCGAATGTTGGTTTTTTTGATAGTATCCTGTAGATTCCCAACAATATTTTTTGGATTTCTAATTTCCTCTTCTTTTCTTTGGTTTGACTGTATATTTTCCTGTGCTCTGTCTTCTAATTTGGATAGTCTCTCTTCTGTTTCACTGACTGTTTTTAAGGCTCTCTAATACGTTTGTCATTTGATCTGTTGAATTCTTCATTTCATTTTGATTTCTCTTCACTATCACAATTTCATGTTCTGCTAGTTTCTGCATTTCATTTTGATTCCTCCTTAAGGTTTCATTTTCATGAGAGAGATTTTCTATTCTGTCCAGTAAGGATTTCAGTAGTTCAAGAATTTGTTTTTGAGAACTTCTAAATATTCTTATAAATTTTTGAAATCCATATCTTGCATTTCTTCTATCTCATCATCTTCATCATCTTGAATTGGGGTGTCTTGTTCATTTGGGCGTGTCATAATATCTTCCTTGTTCTTGTTTCCTCAGTTTCTGCATTTGTTGCTTGGCATTGTGGAGATATTCTTTGGTTTCTTCTTTTTTTTCCTTCACTGTGGTGGTTTTTCTCATTATTCTGTGACTCTAGATTAAGTGGACTGTCTGCTTTTGATGGATCCTGAGAGGCTTGTGAGAGGTGTGGCCAGAGAGCTCCGTCCCTATTGCACCATCTTGGAGGATTCCTCGTAATACATTTTTAAGAATACAGTATGTAACTGTTTAATGTACATGACAAAGTCCTTAATTTTAGAAATTCAAAACTGTCTAAATATCCAAAGAATACCACAATCCAGTATGAACATGAAACATTTTTTTCCATTATAACAAAATTAAAATTAGCCCATATTCTAACATTGAGAAATCAGATAAAAAGTACAAACGTTATAAAGTGCATGTAGAAAATATCAAGTGACCTCAGATGCTATCTTTCTGTATTCTATCTTGCTTTATGGAAGACAGCATTTGTCCCATTTCAAACATGATCCATACGTTAAATGCAGGGCTAGACTGTGGAGGGCAGAGACTGGGAAGCAGACCTGTGTTCACTGGAGAACTGTGTATATCACAGGTGTTTCAAGCCCTTGTGTGAGTGTATGAATAAATAAATTACAAAGATTGCCTCAGATGTCCTAAACAGCACTCTGGCCTCAGAATCAGCCCTTAAGGCATTCAGATCTGGCTGAAAAGCCCATGAGAGTGTTTCAGGCACAGAAAGTGCAGACACTCTGTCAAAAAAATGACCTAAATGAAAAATCTCCACGAGTGAGATCCCAGTGGAAAGAACAGGTCATCAAAGAAGGAGGAAACTTTCTCTGAAGGGAGGAGAGAACTTCCACTTTGAATATGACCTTGTCTAAATATGATCAGAGTCAGTGAACTCAAAAGGCTTCCATAGCCTTGGCATCTTATGACAAGAGCCTAGGGTGATTACTGATGCCATAAACAAGAGTGTCAGTTTGTTAAGTCAACATCAGGAGTCACTGTGTACTCACTCCTCATGTAGGATCTCTGTCCTTAATGTGCTGTACATTGTGATTTAATGCTATAACTAGTACTCCAACACTATTTTTCACTTTGTGTTGCTGTGTGGGTGTAAACTTTTGAAACCTTTACTTAATATATGCGAAACTGATCTTCTGTATATAAAGAGAATTGAAAATGAATCTTGATGTGAATGGAAGGGGAGAAGGAACAGGAAAGGGGAAGGTTGCGGATGGGAGGGAATTTATGGGGGGTAAGCCATTGTAATCCATAAGCTGTACTTTGGAAATTTATATTCATTAAAAATTTTTTTTTTAAAAAAAGATTGCCTCATGCGCAAGACAGAGATTATACCACACAGAATGTTTCTAAGGAAGAAGAGAACAAATCGGTACTGGAATCTTTTCTAAGACAGAGTTAAACTCGTTTTCAAATTCTGCGTTAATAGGGTATGGAATGCATATAATATAAAATTCTACATAAATACTAGTAGTTGGTCTTGATGTAATATTTTATTTACAGATATGTCTTCCTTGTTTAATTTTTTTACTTTTTTTAAAGATCCTATTTATTTATTTGACATTGAGAGTTACACGCAGAAATGATGAGATGCAGAGAAAGAGAAAGCGTGAGATAGAGGGGGGAAGAAAGAGGAGGAGGTCTTCCATGTTCTGGTCCACTACCTAATTGGCTGCAAAGGGTGGAGCTCAGCAGATCTGAAGCCAGGAGCCAGGAGCCTCTCCGGGGTTTCCTCATGAGTGCAGAGGCATAAGGACTTGCGCATCTTCTGCTGCCTTCCCAGTCCACAGCAGAGAGCTGTGTCGGAAGTGCAGCAGCTGGGACTTGAACCAGCACCCATATGGGATGCAGGCACTGGGGGCAGTGGCTTTACCCACACCTCAAAGTGCTGATCCTCCCAGAAGCTGTTCCCCTGGGATCCAGCTGTCTGCTAACACTCCTGGGAAAACAGGGAGATGGCCAAAGGACTTATGCCCCTGAACACAGAATGGAGCACTGGATAAAGTCCCTGGCTTCTGCTTTTGCCTGGCCCAGTTCTGGCCTTTGCATCCACCTCTCAGATGAACCCCAAGATGGACGATCACTCAGAGCAAGAGTGTGTGCTGGTGATGCTGCTTACACTGCTGTTCTCTCCCAAGAGACGACAAGGGCCAGCACTGGGTCAGGCAGAAGCCAGGAGGTAGGAGCTCCATTCAGGACTCCCACAATGTTGGGAGACAGGGTCCAGGGTACCTGGGCTACCAGCAGCTGCCTCGCTGGGTCACAACCTGGAGCAGGAGAGGCAGACTGAAAGTGACCCTGGGTGCAGCAGCGCAGAGAAGTGTCCTTTGTAATCATTAAAATAGCCCATGGGGACTGTGCCTGCACCCTGCCCTGTGACCTCTGGGTGCACCCACTTGCATGGCCCTGAATGCTCCACAGTGCTCAGGTGGGAGTCAGCGCCATGTGCGCTGTTGCCTGAGAGCCTGCACAAGCTGTGAGGAGCCATCCCCAACGCTGCTGGCCAAGCCTGAGGGAAACCCAGCAGCTCCAAGTCAGGCCGGGATCAGGAGAGGCTGTGGGTCCTAGCAAGCCATGCCATTTCCCAGGCAGGTTTTCTTCTTCGGCCCCTTCTGGAAACAATGGCCTTCACCAGCCTCTGTCCTGCCAGCAGACTGAGCCCCCTTGAAGGTGAGTGACGCATGGCTTTTGTGGTTTCCTGCTGGGGGTCTTGGCTGTTGGCGTGCCTGTTTCTCTTGGGTCCTAAAGTTGTGGGTGGCATTGTGGTCATGTTATGCGGACAATGTGGACGTTATGGAACTTTCCACAGTTGCGAGCAGTTGTGCAAGAGCAGAGGTGGTTCTGTCTCCTCCCGGACGGCCACATATTCTTGTCTGTTTTCTTTTTGATGGCCCAGCCGCCCTGCTGTAGACCTCTGAGAGTGTTGTTGGGAGGAATGAGAACGAAAGTGCTTGTCTGTGTCCTGTCCTAGGAGGACAGTTTCGGGTTACTCTCATTTGATGAGATGTTAGCACTCTGTGGGTTTTTCATGAAAGAGCATTGTCAAGCTGAGGTGTACCTTCCATTCCTAATTCGATGACTTATTTAATATTGTAAAAGTAATGGAAGTTTTTGTGAAATAATTTTTCTGTGTCTATAGGGATAATGTGTGGGCTCCTCTCTTGTTGATTCTGTTCTGGGATCGATTGATTTTGTATGGTAACCACCCTTGAATTCTGGAGTAACTCTCAGTTGCACACTGTGAGCTAAGCTTTAATTGTTTTTCTTGATGGCATTTGGTGATTTGTTCAGGATTGTGACAGATTCATGACAGATATTTATATGCCACATTTTTAATGATGTGTTTGTTTTTGATGTTGGAATAATTCTGTTCTGATGGAATAAAATGGGATGCTTTCCCTCTTAATCTCCTTTTTGGAAGGATTTGCGAATCACAGATTTTAATTACCCTTTAAATGGGAGTTTTCACTGGTGAAGCCTTGTGGTCCTGGAATTTTCTTCATTTTTTTGTGTTTGTTTTTTTAGTTTTCCTGCTAATATAGTCTCATTTCAAGTTAAAAGTATATTCAGAGTTTCTAGTTTGACTGCAATTATTTTAGTGGTTTGTTTCTTTCTGAGAATCAATCCACTGTATTTACATTGACCAAATTCTTGTGCCTTTGTTTTCCCATAGTGTTTTTTGATTATTATTTTAGTAAGGTTGTTAGTAATGTCCTCTCTGTCATTTCTCTTGTTAAGTCACTTGAGTCTGTTCTCTTTTTTCCTTGTTTCAGGTGGATAAACGTATTGTCAGTTTCCTTGAGGTTTCAAGAATTGTATTTTGGTCCGACTGAATTTTTGTTGTGATATTTTCTATGCCATTGGCTTTATTTCCATTTGAATATTTTTCTTCCTTCCGGTATCTTAAGATTTACTTTGCTGTTCTAGTGTTTTAAGGTAAAATTGGGTTAATGGGTCCGATGTCTGTATTCTGTAATATATACCTGTAGAGCAATACAATTTCTCATGTGAAATTATTCCTGTCAGCATGGAAAACTGTTTTAATGTACCCACTCCTGGGAACACTTTGAAGTAAATGAAACCATTGCGTAGATAGAGAGGTTTTCACAGGCCTATGCTTATTTCAGTAGAATGCACAATAGCCAGGCTATGCAGCCTGTATATGTTTGTATGGTGTACATAGCCCATAATGTCTTTATTCAGTCTTCAGGTGATCTGCATTTTGGTTGATTGCATATCTTTGCTATTGTGACTTGAGCTGTAGTAAATGTGGGGGCAGAGATAGCTCTGTTTGTATGCTGATTTCATTTCCCAGGGGTGGAATGGCTGGCTCCTATGGTACATCTATATTCAGATTTTTGACTTATCTCTCTGCTCTCTTCCATGGTGGCAATATCAGTTTATATTCCCACCAGTAGTGCATTAGAGTTCCTTTTCCCCAGATACTCAAGGCCATTGTCATATTTATTTCCATTTCCCTGATGGCTAGTGATTCTGAGCATTTCTTCATGTGTTTGTTGGCCATTTAGATTTCCTTTCTTGAAATATTTTTCCTGTTGAAGCCCCTTGCCCATTTCTTGAGTGGGTGGTTTGTTTTGCTGTTGTTGAGTTTCTTGAAAGTTTCTGGTAGTTTATCCTTTATCAGTTGCATACTTTGCAGATAATTCCTCCCATTCCGGTAGTTGCCTCTTTATTTGGCTGAGTGGTTTTTTGCAGTGCAGAGCTTCTTAATGTGTTTTGCTGCTATTGTTGTAATCTTCTATCCCTTTCTTAAAACTTTTTAAATTCTCAGATATTGAACATCCTTGGTTTAATTTATTCCAAGCAATTTTAATTTCTATGTAGCTGTGTTAACAGGATTGGTCTTCCAAGTCATTTCTTAGCTATGCCATTTCTGTGTATACAAAGGCTGTTGATTTTTTTGTCCTGGCTCATTACCAAACTCTACTCTGACTTTTGATAGTCTCTTAGTGGAGTCTTTTGGATCTCCTATTTATAGAATTATGTCATCTGCAAATAGGGGTAGTTGGACTTCCTCCCTCCCAATTTGTATCTACAATTGAGAAATGATTGAACAAGTAGCAACATGATCATGTGCACGTAGAAAATGGCAACAATGACCTTGGATGGTACCTTTCTGTATTGTTTAATGCTTTGTGGGACATGTAATGTCCCATTTCAAACATGATCCATACGTTAAATGCATGTCTAGACTGTGGAGGGTGGAGACTTGGAAGCTGACCTGTGTTCTGTGGAGAACTCTGTAGATCACAGGTTTTTCAAGTCCTTGTGGGAGTAGGTACATAAATCTCTGAAGAAATAAATTACAAAGATTTCCTCATGTGTATGTCAGAGATAATACCACAGAGAATGTTTGTTAGGAAAAAGAGAAGGAATGGGTACCAGAATCTTTTCTAAGACTGATTTAAATTCTTTTTCAAAATCTGTGTTAATGGGGTATGCAATACATATAGTATCAGATTCTAAATAAACTCTAGTAGTTGGCCTTGGTGTAGTATTTTATTTACAGCTATGTCTTCCTTTTTTTAATTTTTTACTTTTCCTTAAATATTTATTTATTTGAAATTCAGACATATACACAGAGAGGATGAGAGGCAGAGAGAGAGACAGACAGAGAGACAGATAGGTTTTCCATCTGCTGTTCTATTTCCTAGTCGGCTGTAATGGCCAGCGCAGAGCAGATCCAAAACCAGGAGCCAGGGCCTCTCCATGGTCTCCTTTGTGGGTACAGGGTTCCAAGCGGTTGGGCCATCTTCTACTGCCTTCACAAACCATAGCAGAAACCCGCATCAGAAGTGCAGCATCCGGAACTTGAATCGATGCCTAGAAGGGATGTGCGATGTGAGTGGTGGCTATACCCACTACCCCACAATACCAGGTCCTCTGGAAGCCATTGCCCATGGGATGCTGCTGTCTGCGAACATTCTTGGGAAAGCAGAGTTAGAAGGCCCATGGTCTTAGGACCCTGAACCCAGAATGGAGCACTGGATAAAGTCCCTGGCTTCTGCTTTGGCCTGGCCAAGCCCCGGCCTCTGTAGCCACCTAGGGGGTGAACCCCCAGATGGATGATCACTCAGAGCGAGAAAGAGTCCTCACGATGCTGCTTGCACTGCTGCTCTCCCCAAGCAGTGACAAGGGCCAGCGCTGGTCCAGGCAAAAGCCAGGAGGCAGGAGCTCCATTCAGGACTCCCACTTGGCAGGATGGCTGGGTCCAGAGTGCCTGGGCCATCAGTGGCTGCCTCCCTGGTTCACAGCCTGGAGAGGCAGGAATGGAAGTGGCCCTGGGGCATCAGGGCATGGCTGCATCCCTTGGTGCCCTGTTGGTCGCCAGTGAGGAGTACACCTGTGTGCAGCGCTGTGACCCGGAAGTTCACCTGCAGGTGCATCTGTTTCTTCTGCACAGTGCTACAGTGGGAGTCAGTGTCGTGCCCACCCCAGCCCAGAGCTTATGCAAGCCCTGAGTTGCTGATTTCAATGCTGGTGGCCGAGCCTGAGGAGACCCAGTGCCCCCCATGGTCAGGCCGGGATCAGGTGAGGCTGTGGTGAGGCAGCCGCTCAGTTATCTTGTGCTTCTGGAACTTTCTAGGCGCAGTCCTCTTCTTTGGCCCCTCAAAAAGACTACACCTCAGGACTGGGTTCCTGTGTCAGAGGAACAGAAAGGCTCTTTCTGCAGAGTGTTTGGCGTGGTGGCCTTACTCTCACTGGGTAGGCGGGGCCCAGGGGACAGTGAGTGGAGAGGGTGTGTGTATGAGAGGTAGCTGAGATAGAAGGTGGATGAGAGTGGGGGTTAAGGGGAGGCTGGAGGAGAGAGGAAGGGGTGAGAATGAAAAGTGGCGTGAAGGTGGGGAGGCAAAGAAGGGAGGGGCAGAAACCCACGTAGGGGAGAGGAAAGGGAAGGGGAGAGTGCCAGGAGTGCTGGCGGGCATGTGTGGTGGTGGGGATTGGGAGAGGTAGAACTTTTCCCATGGGCCCAATTCTGTCTTGGGGATTTTCTGTCCCTGCCAGAAGTAGCCTTGGCGTCCATGGAAGAGGCCTTGACTCACGGCCTCTCTTCTCCAGGTAGTTTGGAAGTGTAAGATGTGTGTGCAGGAAAATGGGGGCACAGGGTGCTCCAATTAATTAGTGCGTAATCTGGTGATTTTGTATATCATATGTTCTAAATAGATTTTAAATTGTATATTGTAAAACGTATATGTGCTCGGGAGCTATCATGCACTGTTCCAGGAGGTGTGAGCCTACCTGACTGAATTCTGATGCCAGGATGGGTGAACCAGCAGGTGAGTCATCTTCTTTTGGGTGGGCAATTTAGATGCCCAACAACTGTGTTAATTTCTAGGTATCTTGTTTTATTTTCTGGATTTATAGTTCTACTTAGTGGTTAGGAGCTGATAAAATGGATCTGGTCATCCAGAAAGGAAGTTCCTGCTCGCAGGATTTGCTTCCTGTTTTCCCTGATTTACTAAGATAGTTTATCTCAGTTTGCATTGAAGGTTCTCCAACACAGCAGTGTTAGCATTGAGTGGTAAACCCAAAATGGTTGTATATTGTTGTCATTGCCCCATTGAATTCTGATTCTGCCTCTGAGATATCCAGTGTTTCCCTAATTTTATGAAATAGTTTCTGAGGAATACATTGTTCTATTGTGTTAATGAATGTGGTTATATGCAGAGACATTTCATGTAAAATTTACATATCCCAGTCATATTATTGCATTAACTAGGCATGTGGGGACTCTATCATCAGAGGCAGCTAAATCAAAGGATGGCACCGAAATTTTGAGAGGGAAGCATTACTTGCTAAGTATATTTGTTTCAGTTATAAAACTAAAAGGTTATGAATAACTAAATACAGGTTCTTTTTACTTCTAAATTAGATTTTGAAATATGAAATATTGAAATAAATTGGAATATGATATGTTTAGACCATTTTTAGGTCTGAGAAGGCAGGGGAATTGTTTCTGCACGGTATCCACAATGGGTGCCACGTAATTGGTTCTGAAACTTCGGTTGATGAAATGAAATCTCTGTTTGTCCCTGTGTTTTAAACAACACAACATTTCAAAATCCATAGGTATTGTGTTTTGTGGTTTGGTTCTTACAGTATGTGATGAATTAAGTCTCCCTTCCTTCTGGTTATCAGTTCCTAGTGTTGCCATCCAAGGATCGTTCCTTGAACCTCATCTTATGAGATGATGAAAAGTGACTACTCAGAAACCACCCCTTGGTGCAAGAGCTCATGGATGTTCCAGTTTCCTCATTATCCACTCTTGGTGTTCCTGTTAGTCCTGATTGTTCAAATCCAGAAGTTGAAATGACCCCATTTAAGTCCAGGTGTTTGTTCTCACTGGTCTTCTCATCCTAGATAGCCTTGTCTCTGTACCGTGTTTCAGGAAGGTCTTGGCTTTTTCTCCCATCATTAGCTAGACCTGTTAATACTGCCCATGGTTGTATCATTTTGTGTATTTTCAAATTCAATTCCTTAAAAAAAAAGAAAACCTAAATGAAAGATCTCTGTGAGTGAGATCCCAGTGGAAAGAACGGGGCCATCAAAGAAGGAGGTACCTTTCTCTGAAGGGAGAAGAGAACTTTCACTTTGACTATGGCCCTGTCGGAATAAGATCGATGTCGGCGAACCCTAAAGGCTTCCATAGCCTCAGCAACTCATGACTAGAACCTAGGGAGATTACTGAGCCATAAACAAGAGTGTCAAATTGTTAAGTCAACAACAGGAGTCACTGTGTACTTACGTCTCATGTGGATCTGTCCTTAATGTGTTGTACAATGTGAAATAATACTATAACTAGTACTGAAACAGTATTTTTACACCTTGTGTTTCTGTGTGAGTGCAAACTGATGAAATCTTTACTTAGTATGTACTGAATCGGTCTTCTGTATATAAAGATAATTGAAAATGAAAAAAAAAAAACCATTGTGTTAAATTGAGAATTGCATAGAAAATTAATCAATTTAAAAAAAAAAAACAAATTCAATTCCTTGATTCTATAATTCTTTTTCCTCACACACAACAAAGCAAGAAAAATCCATTCTTTGTTTTCTCATGATCCCAATCCACAAATTTTCTCTGATAACAATCACCAGGCATCTCAAAGGCTGGCTGTTCCCTCCACCCTTTTCAAAGCCACATGAATATGTGATTCTTTTGCTTTTTGATTTTATGTCTCAATTCCATCACGTTTTCCACACCTTTGCTCTTGTGACCACCATAAAACTTTAGCATCTCCCACAAAAATCCTAGGCTAGAAATTTCTAGTGTACTACTAATAAAAAGTTAAAATATAGAAACTTTCTGGGGAGATTGCAAAATGAGAGTGGTTTATGCCAAACATCCTAAGATGCTTTTCCTCTGTTTAACTAAAGTCAGAGCTATGGGGGAAAACTAGATGGAGAGTTTGGTACAAACAATATCCTTGTTTCACCGTCACAGCTTTGTTTGTGAGTTATGTAGGCCTCAATAATTAAGAATGGGAAAACTAAAACTGTGACTTGCAGTTCAGTATAGCAAATATTTTGAAACTTTCTACCGAAGTGCTGTAGTGAGAGAACAGGCATGGAGTCCAGGAAATTCTTCAATGAACTGGTATATGTGTAGTTTTCAGAGTGCTTCTTTCAAAGACATTTAAATTTTGTAAACATTTTCTTACATATGATGTTAAATTTAAAATGGCTGCTTCAACAAACACTGAGCTCTATGTGATTGGTAACACTTCCTGCACTAATCAGTCACCTGATTACTGTGGAAGATGACATGTGAGTGTCAAATGGGGAAAGAAAGTTTTTTTTTAAGATTTATTTTTCTGTTTGAAATGTAGAGCCGCAGAGGCAGGGAAGGGAGGGGGAGGGGGAGGGGGAGGGGGAGGGTGATAGGGAGAGGGAGAGGGAGAGGGAGAGGGAGAGGGAGAGGGAGAGGGAGAGGGAGAGGGAGAGGGAGAGGGAGAGGGAGAGGGAGAGGGAGAGGTCTTCTGTCTGCTAGTTCACTCTGCATATAACCGCAATGACCACAGCTGAGTTGATATGTATCCAGGAGCCCAGAGCTTCTTCTGGGTCTCTCACTTGGGTGCAGGGGCCCAAGCACTTGGGCCATCTTCCACTTTCCTAGGCCATATCAGAGAGCTGGATTGGAAGTGGAGCAGTGGGGACTCAAACCAGTGCTCTTATGAGATGCCAGCACTGCAGGCAGAGGCTTTTCCTGCTATGCCACAGTGCCGTCCCCAAGAAATATTCTTGTGGTAGACTAATGTTCATGGTCTATAGCCCTCTGCTCTGTGCAGGTAGAATTTGAGTAATTCTTGGAGACCCCTACATTTTGGAGGTACATAGAGATACCATGATAAATGTAATGGGACCCACAGTTTTCCAGAGAAATACCTCATATCTACTGGGGCCCTGTCATTTATGAAAATGGGTTCTAAAGCAACCTGATTAGTGTAGACATCACCACCTGTTGATCCAGTGAAGCAAGTCCAGAGTGAGCACCTCTAACCCTGGCAGAGGCTGCACCCCTGGTGACTAAGATGCTGTAGACCTGTGCTGCTGCTCATTCCACAGGGAAGGCCCTGCTGTGAGCATCCTGGTTTAATATTTTGGTATTGTGATGTTTTGGTTTGTTCTTCAACTTAAATACATGGTATCTCCATTTGGTTTGTATATTTCCTCTTGCAGTTTTCACAGCTAAATTTCTTTTTTTAAATAATTTTTATTATATAAAGTTGAACATATATCACGTATTTCATATACACAGATTGAGGAGTGTAGTGATACTTGGCACCTTTCGCTCCTCTCCCCAGCATCTTGCCCTCCTTCCTCCTTCCTATCCTGTGATTATAAAATAAACTGAAAGAATGTCATTGTGAAAATTTTAAGAAATTCTAAATTCTATACCCTGACAGAGCAAACTCCAAAATGTGTAGCTCCTAGTAGGAATTTAAAATTGATTGTGTTGTTTAAAAATTGTCATGCATTTAAATATGCAAACCTTAGGAATTTACCATGGTGCCTCCCCAAACGTGTGTTCTGTAAACATAATGTGCCCACAACCAATGTTGTTTTGAACCAAGGGCCATAGTGGTCACCAGTGATGGGAAATGGAAGGCTTTTTAGGGCAGTGAACCTGAGGACTGTGACCAAGACCTGTCCCAGTGAGTCAGTGAGAGATCAAACTGTACATGAGCCCCCCTGGCTCCAAGCCCCAGCACTTGCCCCATCTTCCTGTCAGACTTCATTTACAAAACACAAATTCAAGTTAAATTCAGTAAGAATTTGGACAGCAAAGATTATCCTCTTTAGAGTTTGGTACAGTTGCAGTGTCACTGGTCACATACTGATGAAGCAGGCCCTGCATTTTCAGTTCCATAATTAATTGGGCTAATTCTCAACTTGCCTATAATATGTAACTATGATACATGCACATAGGGATGTATACCCATTGTTGGGAGAATAGCATGTAGTAATTTATAATTCTCATTTCACTTTTGACTTTCCTGGTTTCCTTCAGATACACTTCCTTTCATTTTCTGTTTCTGAGTTTTCAGTTTGAGGGAGGTGAGATGACAGTGTAATATGTTACTTGGATTTGTCTTAAATATTTTCTTGATAGAGTTCCTGAATGTTTATTTTCTTTCATTCTTTCTTTTTTTTTTTTTTTTATAAAGCTTTTATTTAAAGAATATAAATTTCCAAAGAACAGCTCATGGACCACAATGGCTCCCCCCACACACAACTCATTCTTTCTTTTTTTGACAGGCAGAGTTAGACAGTGAGAGAGAGAGACAGAGAGAAAGGTCTTCCTTCCATTGGTTCACCCACCAAATGGCCACTATGGCCGGCAACTGCACCAATCCGAAATTAGGAAGCCCGGAGCTTCCTCCTGGTCTCCCATGCAGGTGCAGGGCCCATTTAACAGATGTGAGATAATATAAATAATATAAAATCTTGATTTGCTGATGATAGCAATGTTCAGAACTTTTTCACATACCCACTGGGTACATTGTATGTCTATGTTGGAGAACATTGTTCAGGGCCGTGCGGGGTGGGGGTCGGGTCTGGGGTGCCCAGGTCGGGGCTCTTGCAGTGCCTACAGGGGCTGGGGACCTGGGCACGGGGCGGAGTTGCGTCTGGCGTGCCCAGGGCATGGCCCTTGCTGTGATTTGGGGGCCCTCGCCATGCCTGCAAGGGCTGGGGACCCGGGCAGGGGGGTGGTCACGTCTGGGGTGCCCAGGTTGGGGCCTTTGCTGTGCCTGCATGGGCTGGGGACGTGGGCAGGGGGCGGGGTAGCGTCTGCGGTGCCCAGGGCATGGCCACCCTGTGCCTGCGGGACCTTTGCCTTGCCTGCAAGGACTGGGGACCTGGGCGGGGGGGGGGCACTTGGCCCTCACAGTGGCTGCAGGGCTGGGGACCCGGGCGAGGCAGGGGATCGTGTCTGTGGTGTCCAGGACAGGGCCCCGGCAGTGCCTGCAGGGGCTGGGGACCTGGGCAGGGGGCGGAGTCTCATCTGGGTTGCCCAGGACGGGCTTTCACCTTGCTGAAGGGGCAGAGGACCCAGGCGGAGGGAGGGGTGCGACAGGGGTGCCCAGGGCAGGGCCCTCACTGTGCTTGCAGGGGCTGGGGAACCGGTCGGATTGGGGGGAGGGTCGTGTCTGGGGTGCTCAGCACAGGGCCCTCTAAGTGCCTGAAGGGCTGTGGATGCGGCCAGGGGCTGGGGCTGGGGTCGTGTCTGGGGTGCCCAGAGCGGTGCCCTCGCTGTGCTTGCAGGGGTTGGGGAGCCGGGCAGAGGGACATGGTTGCGTCTGGGGTGCCCAGGACAGGGCGCTCAGCGTGCCTGCAGGGGCTGGGGACACGGGCGGGGTGGGGGTCTCATCTGGTGTGCCCAGGATGGGGCCCTCACTGTGCCTGCACAGGCTGTGGATCCGGGCAGTGGGCGGGGTCGCATCTTGGGTGCCCAGAACGGGGCCCTCCCAGAGCCTGCAGAGGCTGAGGACCCTGACGGGGGGATCCTCGTTTGGGATGTCCAGGATGGGGCCCTCACCTGCCTGCAAGGGCTGGGGACCTGGGCTGGGGGGTGGTCGCATCTGGGGTGCCCAGGTCAGGGCCTTCCCTGTGCCTGCAGGGGCTGAGGACCCGGCGGGGTGGGGGTCGTTTATGGGGTGCCCAGGATGGGGCCCTCACCCTGCCTGCATGGACTGGGGACACAGGCAGGGGGTGGGGTTTCATCTGGGGTACCCAGGCCATGGCCACCCTGTGTCCGTGGGGCCTGTGCCTGGCCTGCAGGGACTGGGGACCCGGGTGGGGGGCAGGATAGTGTCTTGTATGCCCAGCACTTGGCCCTCGCAGTGCCTGCAGATGCTGGGGACCCGGGCAGGGTGGGGATCGCGTCTGTGGTGCCCAGGATGGGGCCCTCACCATGCCTGCAGGGGCTTGGCACCGGGCTGGGGGGCGGGGTCTCCTCTGGTTCGCCTAGGACGGGACTTTCGCCTTGCTGCAGGGGCGCGACTAGGGTGCCCGTGGCGGAGTACTCACTGTGCCTGCAGGGGCTGGGGACCCGGGCATGGGGCGGGGTTGTCTGGGGTGCCTAGGACGGGGACCTCAGTGTGCATGTGGGGCCCCCCACCTGCCTCCAGGGGCTGGGGACCCGGGCAGGGGCGGAGTTGCACCTGGGGTGCGCAGGGCGGGGCTCTCAACGAGCCTGCATGGGCTGGAGACCAGGCAGGGGCGGAGTCACGTTAGGGGTGCCCAGGGTGGGGCCCTTGCCTGCCTGAAGGGGTTTGGAACCCGGGCGAGGGGTGGTGTTGTGCCTGGGGTGCCCAGGGCAGGACCCTCTCAGTGTCTGAAGGGGATGGGGACACAGGTGGGGGGCGGGGTTGCTTCTGAAGTGCCCAAGGTGCAGCCTTCACAGTATCTACAGGGACTGGGGACCCGGGCAGGGGGCGGGGTGGTGTCTGGGTTGCCCAGTACAGGGCTTTCACCTTGCTGCAGGGACAGGGAACACAGGTAGGGGGAAGGATTGCCCCTAGGGTGCCCATGGTGGGGCCCTCACTGTGCTTGAGGTGCTGGGGACCCAGGAAGGGGCGGGTGGTGTCGCCTCTGGGTTGCCCAGCACAGGTTCCTTGAAGTGCCTCCAGGGGCTGGGGATGCAGCCGGGGGCCAGGGTTGTGTCTGGAGTGACCAAGATGGGACTCTCGCTGCACCTGCCCTTGCTGTGCCTATGGGCCCTCGCAGTCCTTGTAGGGGATGGGGACCTAGTCGGGTGGGCGGGGTCATGTCTGAGGTGCCCTGGTAGTCCCTCACCAGGAATGCGGGGCTTGGGGCCTTGGGTGGGGGGTGGGGGCAGGGTCGCATCTGGGGTGCCCAGGGCGGGGCCTTCTCTATGCTTTCAGGGGCTGGGGACCTGGGAAGGGGGGCGTGGTCATATCTGGGGTGCCCAGTACAGGGCCCTCGCAGCACCTGCAGGGGCTGGGACCTGGACGGGGGTGGTCCTTGTGTGGGGTACCCAGGACACGGCCCTTACCGTGCTTGGAGGGGCTGGGGTTCTGACCCGGGCAGGGGGTCGCATCTGGGGTGCCCAGGTTGGGGCCCTCGCTGTAACTAAAGGGGCCTTCGCCATGCCTGCAAGGGCTGGAGACCCGAGCGGGGGAGAGGCGCGTCTGGGGTGCCCGGGATGGGGTCATCACTGTGCCTGCAAGGGCTGGGGACCTGGGCAGGGTAGGGTTCGCGTCTGAGTTGCCAAGAGCAGGGCCCTCGCTGTGCCTACAGGGGCTGGGGAATTCTGGCCCGGCAGGGGGTCGCATCTAGGGTGCCCAGGTCGGGGCCCTTGCTGTAACTGTGGGGCCCTCGCCGTGCCTGCAAGGGCTGGGGACCCGGCGGGGCCATCACTGTGCTTGCAGGGGCTGGGGACCTGGGTGGTGGGGTGGGTTCATGTCTGGGTTGCCCAGCCCAGGGCCCTTGAAGTGCTGCAGGGGCTGGGGACGTGGCCGGGGGCGTGGTCGCGTCTTAGGTGCCTAGGGCTGGGCCCTCCTTGTGCCTGTAGGGGCTGGGGTCCAGGGCGGGGGGCTCTCATGTCTGGGGTGCCCAGGATGGGGCCCTCGCAGTGTCTGCAGGGGCTGGGGACCCGGCCAGGGGGGTGGAGGTGTCCCATCTGGGGTGCCCAATACAGGGCCCTTGCCATGCCTGCAAGGGCTAGGTACCTGGCTGGGGGCCAGGTCAGGTCTGGGGTGCCCAAGACGGGGCCCTCACCCTGCCTGCAGGGGCTGGGGACCCGGGCGGGGGGTGGTGGTTCGCATCTGGGGAGCCCAAGGCGGGGCTTTCGCTGTTCCTACAGGGACTTGGGACCCGGGCAGGGGAGGAGTTGCGTCTGGGGTGCCCGGGGCAGGGCCCTTGTTGTGGCTTCAGTGGCTGGGGGCATGGGTGGGGTGGTGGTCGCTCCTGGGGTGCCCATGACTGGGTCCTCAAAGTGCCTACATGAGCTGGGGACCCGGGCAAGGGTGCCCTTGCCGCACCTGCCCTCGCTGTGCCTGCGGGGCCCTTGCAGAGCCTGTAGGGGTTGGGGACCTGGGCGGGGGGCGGGGTCCCGTAAGGGGTGCCCAGGACAGGCCCCTTGCAGTGCCTGCAGGGGCTGGGGAGGTCATGTCTGGGGTGCTCAGGGTGGGGCCCTCACTGTGCTTGCAGGGCCTGGGGACTCGGGCAGGCTGGGGGTCGCTTTGTGGGGCACTCAACCTTGCTGCATGGGCTAAGGACCTGGGCAGGGGCGGAGCCTCACCTGGGGTGCTCAGGGTGGGTCCCTTGCTGTACCTTGGAGCCCTTGCCCTGCCTGCAGGGGCTGGGGACCCGGGCAGGCTGGGGGTCTTTTTGCGGTGCACAGGAAGGGACCCTCATCCTGCATGGGATGTGACTGGGGCAGAGGCAGGGCTGCATCTGGGGTGCCCAGGGCTGGTCCCTCGCCCTCCTGCAGGGGCTGGGGACCCAGGAAGGGGAAGGGTCACCTCTGGGGTGTCCAGGGCTGGGCCAATGCTGTGCCTGCTGGGCCCTTGCCTGCCTGCAGGGCCTGGGGCCCCAAGGGGGATGGGGTCACATCTGGGGTGCAAATTGTGAGGTGCTCCCCATGCCTTCAGGGGCTGGGGACTCGTGCGTGGGGGGGGTGGGGTCGCCTCTGTTGTGCTTAGAGTGGGGCCTTCACTGTGCCTCTGGGGCCCTTGCTGTGCCTGCAGGCGCTTAGGACCCTGGCGGCGAGGGGGGGTTGCATCTGGGGTGTCTAGGTCAGGGCCCTCACAGTACCTGCAGGGTTGGGAACCTGGGCGGGGGGGCTCGCATTGGGGTGCCCAGGGCTGGGCCCTCACTGTGCCTCCAGGGCCCTCGCAGTGCCTGCAGCGGCTGGGGGGTGGGGGAGGCTCACATGTGGGGTGACCAGGACTGGACCCTTGCCATGCCTGCAGGATCTTGGACCCATGCTGGGGGCGGGGTTCTGTCTGGGGTGCCAAGAACGGGACCCTCGCCTTGCCTGCAGATGCTGGCGACCTGAGCGGAGTCCCTGGTCACGTCTGGGGTGCCCAGAGTGGCCCTCGCCCTGCATGCAGGGGCTTGGGACCCGAATGGGGGTGGGGTCACATCTGGGTTTCCCAGGATGGGGCCCTTGCCCTACTGCAGGGGCTGGGGAACCAAGTGGGGGGGGTTGCCTCTGGGGTGCCCAGGGCGGGGCCCTCCCTGTGCCTGCAGTTCCTGGGGACCGGGGTGGCCTGGGGGTCTTTTTGTGGTTCCCAGGACCGGGCCCTTCCTGCATGAGCTGCAGACCAGGGCAGGAGCAGGGATGCATTTGGGGTGCCCAGAGCTGGTCCCTCACCCTCCTGCAGTGGCTGGGGACCAAGGCGGGCAGGGGGTCGCCTCTGGGGTGTCCAGGGCAGGGCCCACGCTGTGCCTGTGGGGCCATTGCCCTGCCAGCGGGGCCTGGGGTCCCACGGGGGCGGGGTCGCATCTGGGGTACCAATTGTGAGGTCCTCGCTGCCCCTCAGGGGCTGGGGACCTGGGCGAGGGGGGTGGTTTGCATCCAGGGATCCCAGGGCAGGGCCCTTGCTGTGCCTGCAGGGGCTGGGGACCCGGGCAGGGCGAGGAGGTCGAGTCTGGGGTGCCCAGGGCGGGGCCCTCGCCTTACCTGCCCTGGCAGTGCCTGTGGGTCCTTCGCAGGGTGTGGGGGGCCCTCGCCCTACCTCCAGGGGCTGGGGACACATGCAGGAGAGGAGCTGAGTCTGGGGTGGGTGCCCAAGGTGGGGCCCTCGCTGTGCCTGCAGGGGCTGGGGACATGGAGGGGGTGGTGGTCGCTTCTCGGTGCCCATGATGGGGCTCTGAGCGTGCCTGCATGAGCTGGGAACCTGGACAAGGAGCAGGGTCACATCTAGGGTGCTCAAGGTGGGGCCCTTGCCACTCCTGCCCTCGCTGTGCCTGCAGGTCCCTTGCAGAGCCTACGGGGGCTGGGGACCTTGGCGGGGGGGTGTTGCTTCTGGGGTGCCCAGGACAGGGCCCTCGCAGTGCCTGCAGGGGCTGGGGACCCGGGCGGGGAGTGGGGTCGCATCTAGGGTGCCCAGGGCGGGGCTCTCTCTGTGCCTGCAGGGACTTCGGACACCTGCAGGGGTGGGGGTGGGGTCGCATCTGGGTTGCCCAGGACAGGGTTATTTGCCTTGCTGCAGGGGAGTAGACCCAGGTGGGGGGGAGGGGCATGTCTGGGGTGCCCAGGGTGGGGCCCTCACTGTGATTTCAGGGGTTGGGGACCGGCAGGGGGGGCAGGGTCACGTCTGGGGTGCCAAACACAGGGCCCTTGCCATGCCTGCAGGGGCTGGGGATTTAGGCAGGCAGCAGGGTCGCATCTGGGGTGCCCAGGGCGGGGCCCTCGCTGTGCCTGCAGGGCCCTCGCCTGGCCTGCGAGGGCATGGTACCCAGGCGAGGGGGGGTTCGCTTCTGGGGTGCCCAGCACAGGGCCCTTGAAGTGCCTCCAGGGGCTGGGGACACGGCCAAGGTCGCGTCTGGGGAGACCAGGTTGGGGCTCTCATTTCACCTGCCCTCCCTGTGCCTGTGGGGCCCCCACAGTCCCTGCAGGGGCTGGGGACCTAGGCAGTCGGGTGGTGTGACGTCTGTGGTGCCCAGGGCGGGGTCTTACTGTGCCTCTGGGGCCCTCGCCGTGCCTGCAGGCACTTGGGACCTTAGAGGCGGGAAGGGGGTCGCATCTGGGGTGCTCAGGGCTGAGCCCTTACGGTGCCTCCAGGGCCCTCGTAGTGCCTGAAGGGGCTGGGGACCCGGGCGAGGGGGGCATTTTCGGATCTGTGATGCCCAGCACAGGGCACTCGCCATGCCTGCAAGGGGCTGGGGATCCAGGCCCGGGGGGGGGAGGATCGCATCTGGGGTGCCCTGGATTGGGCCCTTGCTATGCTTGCAGAGGCTGGGAATCTGGGCAGGGGGCGGGCTCACATCTGGGGTGCCCCGGCTGGGCCCCTCGCTGTGCCTGCAGAGCACTCGCCTTGCCTGCAAGGGCTGGGGACTAGGATGGGGGGTCGTGGCAGGGGTGCCCAGGGCAGGGCCCTTGCTGTGCCTGTAGGGGCTGAGGACCTGGGCGGGGTGGTGGTCGCCTCTAGGATGCCCAGGACGGGGCCCCCAACGTGCCTGCAGGACGGGGTTTTTGCCTTGCTGCAGGGCAGGGGACCCAGGCAGGGGGCAAGGACACATCTGGGGTGCCCAGTACAGGACCCTGCAAGTGCCTGCAGGGAATGGGGACGCGGCCAGGGGCAGGAGTCACGTCTGGGGTGACCAGGATGAGGCTCTCTTTGCGCTAGCCCTTGCTGTGCCTGTGGGGCCCTCGCACTCCCTGCAGGGGCTTGGAACCTAGGTGGGCAGGTGGGGTCACGTCTGGGGTTCATAGGGCCTGGCCCTCACCATACCTGCAGTTGTGGTCACATCAGGGGTGCTCATGTTGGGGCCCTCACAGTGCCTGCAGGGGCTTGGGACCCGGGCGGGGTTGTGGTCGCTTCTGGTGTGCCCAGGACGGGGCCTTCAATGTGCCTGCAGGGGCTGGAGACCCGGTTGGGGACAGGGTCGCGTTTGGTTTGCCCAGGGTGGGGCTTTCGCTTTGCTGCATGGGCAGGGGATCCAGGCAGGGGGAGGGGCGCGTCTGTGGTGCCCAGCATGGGGCCCTCACCATGCCTGCAGGGGCTGAGGATCCAGGCTGGGGTGTGGTCGCGTCTGGGGTGCTCAGGGTGGGGCCCTCCCTGTTTCTGCAGGAGCTGGGGACCCGGGCGGCGGGTGGGGTTGCATCTGGGGTGCTCATGGCGGGGCCCTCGCTTTGCTTGCGGGACCCTCGCCGTGGCTGCAGGGGCTGGGGACCCGGGTTGGGGGCGGGTTCGCGTCTGAGGTGCTTTTTGTTAACTAGAATTTGGCTCAGAAATACTGTGTTAGAAACTGTCATGTTCTCTTGCCTGGTTGGACTGGCAGCAGTTTGTAAATGCCAGTGGTTGCTACAGGTTACAGACCTAATCAATTCCATCCAAACTTTAAAAAATGCTTAATATTTCAAAATATTTGAAAATAATTTGCTAGTATTAACAAAATGGTAAGCATATTTTTGAATGTCAAACAAGATTTTCAGTTACTGCCTTCCAGGATATTTTTAAAATAACTTCCGTACTTTCAGCATGATGATATCAGGCCTTGATAATATGCACGATAATAGACATACATCCTATTACCTGTTACTAAGTGAAATCTAAATTTGTAAATCCATGGAATATAGGACTAAATACGTTCTGCTTATATTGAAATATTTTTGTTTACTTATGTTTTACATAGAGTGTGCACTTGTAGTTAATTCAGGTTTAATTTGCTCCTATTTTAACATTTCAAAAATTATTCAAGTACACTATTGGATATTAAACATGTTAGTTACAGTAATAATACATTTTCAGGTGTCTAGAAGAACACGATTTTCAAGATTCTCTACAAAGATTATAATAATGTAATTGAATTGTGGATTGGGGCAAAAACCAAATAGTCTGAAGTATATTTTCAAAACAAAACTATTAGAAATCATAATGTATATTGTGCTTTTCTAGTAGGTTTGAAATGTTTATTATTAGAGATTGGGCTATGTAGTTTCTAATTTTTAATTCATAAAGAAATATTTGAGAAAGTAGGCCTTTGGCCTAGATCATGTCATGTATACAGATAATGTCCTCATGTTTTGATGACTTTTAAAGGCCTTATTGAATCAAGGTTGTATAATGTTTTCTCCTTGATTATTTAAATTCCTTGATTCTTTTAAGTTTGTTATTTATCAACTACTTTATTTAATGTGCAGATGTGTTAATTTGTGGGAGAAGAGTGCCAATTGATAGTTCTATTAAAAATTAAGAATATGGTATTTGGAAAGAAAAGTAGATACAGTAACACAGTGATATCAATTATTTTATAATTGATTTTAGAGAGGTTATAAGCTTCTGTTAAGTTGAAATTTGTAGTTTAGAGATATAAAATTTATATATATATAAATATAAAATGTATAAATATATTATATTTACAACGTTTTATGTTGAATGTCACAGAATTTCATGGAATGAAAGAGTTTGATATTTAAACTAAAGTCTAAGAAAATAGAATCTGAAATGAAAATGATGTTGAGCACCATACAATTAGTATCATGCTGTATACTCTTTTTTTTATTTGACAGGTAGAATTATAGACAGTGAGGCAGAGAGAGACAGAGGGAAAGGTCTTCCTTCCATTGGTTCACTCCCAAATGTCCACCATGGCCGGCGCTGTGCCAATCCGATGCCAGGAGCCCAGAGCCCAAGCACTTGGGCCATCCTCCCCTGCCTTCCCAGGCCACGAAAGCTGGACTGGAAGAGGAGCAACTGGGACCAGAACCTGGTGCCCACATGCAATGCTGACACTGCAGGCAGAGGATTAACCAAGTGAGCCACGGTGCCAGCCCTCACAATAAATTTAACCAAGGATGTTTATATAAGAAAAATATTTAAAAAGTTATTTATTATATGTTGAAAGTTATCTTAAGACTCTCCAGGATACTTAAAAGTATTATAGGACCAAAGAAAAAGCACGTTTTTCAACTCTGGTCCTGTGTGCCTTGCTTTACCAAATAACTGACTTTTCTGGAGGATATTTCTGTAATTTGCAACTGTAGACATATGGACAAAGAAGATATTTTAAGTATAACTATAATCTTATTTTTTGGTTGTTTCAACATTTGTTCTTCATATCCTTTATCTAACAAAATTGTTATTTTATAAAATATATGTTGGTGAACAGTACCTTATTTAATTCATATGTCACCATTGCTCACTCATTGTGCTTTTTGAAACTTACACAATTGTATATAATTTTCATTTTGTTGTTTCATTTACTATTACAAGATATAACTTAATATAATTTTTAACATATTTTAGAAATTATTTGGATCATGAATTTGTGTATGTCTAGTCCATTTTAGAAAAATTCTTTTGGGTTTGGGAATGTGATTTGTATATTTATAGGTTTTTATGGACATAATTAAAAGGAATATGTAAATTTATTTTTAAATGGATTTTTAATTGATAAATTTATCATTTTTTGGTATCCATTATGACCTAAATAATAGATTTATTGAAATAGATTAATTTTGTAAATAACTCTATATAAATGTTTTCCTTGTTTCCAAATTTACTTGTGTCTAGAACTTAACTCATGAGTAGTCTGTTGTCTTTATATATAAAAATGATCATTGATCTTTTCCCTACCTCTCCAGTGACCTTTATCACATGTGATCTTCCTTTTCTTAAACCTATGCTTTTAGGAAAGACTGGGTTTTATTTAAATCAGTTAAAATTTCTCTACCTGTATGATGGTAACGGTCTAAAAGTTGTTTTTAAATAAAATGTCTGTTTGCTAATCTCAAAAAAAAAAGAAATTCAGCAACTTAATAATTCCCTTTTCACAAGTCTGTTATGCAAAGGTCATTGTTTTATTGTCTCTGTAACTCATTCCAGCCTCCTTCCAAAGAAAAAGAAAATTTCAAATGTACAATTTATAAAACAATAAAGTCCAAACAAAATACGAAGTCCCATCAGACACTTCTTTGTCCATCTAGATAAAATTACTCAGTCTTTCCAACTTCTCCTCCCAAAAAGGGTTGTTTGAGAGTCAAGACTTCAAAACATTGAGTTGGAATTTTTGTAAAGACATCAGATGAGTTCCTTTTTTCATAGCATAATGTCTTTTTTGCTGGATTTCTATGTGCCTTGCTAAATAGAATCACAACTCTGCTTGGTGAGAATTCACATTTGTTTTCTTTCTCTCTGAGTCTTTTCTCCCTCTCTGTCTCTCTCTCTCTCGATTTCTTTCCTTCCTTCCTTTCCTCTCTCATTCATTCTATTGCTCTCTTTTCCTCCCAGAATTCCAGGTCTATAAAAAGGAGAAATCTATATTACTTTCACATTCTGCTTTTTTAAAATTTATTTATTTTTATCTGTTTCCATCTTGGTCAAAAGTAAGAGAGAGAGAGACAGAGACAGAGAGAGAAAAAGAAAGATACTGTGGGCAGCCACAGGCAGCCGCCCCTTTTGTTTACACTGTTAAACATATGGCTGGAGACATCCTGGCACAGACAAAAGGCTAAGGAGATTCCAGGAAGAGGCAGGAAGAACCTTATCGGGAACTCTTTGGGAACTCTTTGTAACCCCAAAAGTCTCTTGGATATGTAAATCTTTTGTGTGCCTTCTTGTATACAGCTGGTCATGTTTAAATACTACTGGGTTTGTTGAATAAAGGAGCCTTGATCAGGATTTGTCTTGGCTCCATTCTTTGTGTCCTTGTCCCTGCATTCCCACTCTCTGTTTCAGGAAACCCGATTCTTTGTGCTGCAGGCCGGCACAGACACAAAGAGATCTTTCATACAATGGTTCAGTCTCCAAATGCCTACAATAGTTCGTCCTGGGCCAGACATAAGCCAGGAGCTGGGAACTCAATCTGGGATCTTCCATGTGAGTCATGAACTGTTGCCTCCCAGGGTGCACTTTAGTAGGAAGCTAGAATTGGGAGTTGAACCCAGTTACTGCCATATGGGATCAACTGTCCCCAAAGTATCTGCAATGCTGCACCAAATGCAACCCCACATCCCACTTTTTCTGGCCACTATTAGCCACTTTGGCCTGAATGTCAGAAGTCACTGAAGAATCTTCTCTACACAGCAGTACCCTCTGAGAGAGGCCCTCTAAGATTGATCCTTTATATTTAAAGGGACAGGACCACAATAGGAAAACAAACAAAAATGTAAAATACCTTTCATGGGGAACTGAGGACAATTATCCATGGATCTGTTGTATTTCTATGTTTAGAATAGCAAATCATTGACTGAGTTTTCCCAAATTAGCTTTTCAAGGAAATCTGTACAGCACACAGACTCTGTAGATGGAATTTATGTCCTTCTAGGCTAATAGACAGTATGCTTCCTATTCATTCTCAAATAGTTGTTTCCTGAGCTCAAGACCCTGGCATGCTGTGCAGGAATTCTCCCCTAAATATCCCTGTGGGAATTAGGGCTTGGAAGATTGATTTAAGAAATTGTCAGTACTCTGCCTACTGCTGTGATTGTGAGTAAAAGACTCCTTTTGTCCCTGACAAATAGGTCTTGCATCTTCTGCCAGTAGTACTAATAAAATAGTGTCAGAGTAACTTCTTAGCTTGCAAGTTGAGTAAAATCTCAAGCATATCACAATTCTTCATAGTCTCTTTCAAGATTTTCCATTGTATGGAATGTAACTTCATCCATCCAATGAAATACTGCCTCTTTCTCTTTGCATTTCTCTTTTCTTTTGTAACATATTTTAAAGCTTTTGTCTTATAGTTGCAAAAGCCAAACAACAGGGTTATCAGCCATGTACTCAAAATATAAAATACAGCTCTGTATTAATGAATGTTATAAGATAGCTCTCATGTAATAATACTCAGGAAGATAGTTTAATGTTGATAGTATAATGAGAAAAAGTGTGGGGCACAGCAGGTTAAGCTTAGAATGCTCGCATCCCATATTGGACTGGTGCCTCTTTGAACCCCATATATTCTACTTCCTATCTAGCTTCCTGCTGATGTATATCCTGGAGTGTAGTAGATGATGGCTCAAGTATTTGAGTCCCTACCTTCTACTGGGAGACCCAGATGGAGTTCTGGCTCCTAGCTTCATCTTTGCCCAATCCTGGATGTTGAGGGCATTTGGGGAGTGAAGCAGCAGATAGAAGATTCTCTCTCTCTCTCTCTCTCTCTCTCTCTCAATCTCTCTCTCTCTCTCTCTCTCTCCCCCCTTTCTCTCTCCCTCCCTCCCCCTACTTTTCAAATAAATAAAAATAAACACTTAAGAAAAATATAGAATAGAACAAATATAAACACCACTATCCCTGCTGAACACAGGCACAAAGATCTTCCACAATATATTAGTGGATCATATCTGGCAATCTGGATAAGTAGATAGGTAGATAAATAAAGATATATGAGGAATTTCTTAGAAAATGATTAGAGGGAGGGTTGCGGGTGGGAGGGAAGTTATGGGTGGGGGAACCATTGTAATCCATAAGCTATGCTTTGGAAATGTATATTCTTTAAATAAAAGCTTTATAAAAAATAAAAAAAGAAAATCAACATCATCTATTTTTTTTACTTTTATTTAGAATATAAAATTCCAAGATACAACTTACGAATTACAATGGCTTCCCCCCTACACTTTCCCTCTCCCCCCGCAACCCTCCCCCTTACCCGCTCCCTCTCCCCTTTCATTCACATCCAGATTCATTTTCAATTCTCTTTGTATACAGGAGATCAGTTTAGTATGTGTTAACTAAAGATTTTGAACATTTACCCTCATATAGCAAGCAACACGAAGTGAAATATAGTATTTGAGTACACGTTATAGTATTGAATCACATTGTACAGCCCATTAAGGACAGAGATCCTACATGATATTTTTTTTGAAAATGATTAATTTTTTATGCAATTTCCAATTTAACACCATGTTTTTTAATCATTTTCAATTATCTTTATATACAGAAGATCGATTCAGTATATACTAAGTAAAGATTTCATCAGTTTGCACCCACACAGAAACACAAGGTGTAAATATACTGTTTCAGTACTAGTTATAGCATTACTTCACATTGGACAACACATTAAGGACAGATCCCACATGGGACATAAGTACACAGTGACTCCTGATGTTGATTTAACAATTTGACACTCTTGTTTATGGCGTCAGGAATCTCCCTAGGTTCTAGTTATGAGTTGCTGAGGTAATGGAAGCCTTTAGGGTTCGCCAACTTCGATCTTATTCCGACAGGGTCATAGTCAAAGTGGAAGTCCTCTCCTTCATTCAGGGAAAAGCACCTCCTTCTTTGGTGGCCCTGTTCCTTCCAATGGGATCTCACTCACAGAGATCTTTCATTTAGGTCTTCTTTTTTTTTTCCATAGTGTCTTGGCTTTCCATGCCTAAAATACTCTCGTGGGCTCTTCATCCAGATCTGAATGCCTTAAGGGCTGATTCTGAGGCCACAGTGTTATTTAGGACATCTGTCATTCTATGAGTCTGCTGTGACTCTGCTTCCCATGTTGGATCATTCTTTCCCTTTTTGGTTCTATCTGTTTGTATTGGCAGACACTAGTCTTGTTTGTGTGATCCCTTTGACTTTTAGACCTATCAGTGTGATCAATTGTGAACTGAAATTGATCACTTGGACCATTGAGATGGCATTGGTACATGCCACCTTGATGGGGTTGTTTTGGGATACCCTGGCATGTTTCTAATTCCTTCATTTGGGGCACATCCGATTGAGCTTCTCCCAAATTGTACATATCTTCCCTTTCTTTTTCCCTCTCTCATATTTAACCAGGATCACTTTTCAGTTAAAATTTAAACACCTAAGAATAATTGTGTGTTAGTAGCTGAGTCAACCAATAGTACTAGAACAAAAACAAACAACAAAGAGAGATACTAAACTGGGTAAAGATTTACATTTTACATTAACAGTCCAGACAAGAGCTGATCAAGTCATATTTTCTCATAGTGTTCAGTTCATTTCAAAGGTTTCCCCTCTGGTGCTCAGTTAGTCATCACCAATCAGGGAAAACAAATGATATTTGTCTCTTTGGGACTGGCTTAATTCACTCAGCATGATGTTTTCCAGATTCCTCCATCTTGTTGCAAATGACAGGATTTCATTGTTTTTGACTGCTGTATAGTATTCTGTAGAGTACATGTCCCATAATTTCCTAATCCAGTCTACTTTTGATGGGCATTTGGGTTGGTTCCAGGTCTTAGCTATTGTGAATTGAGCTGCAATAAACATTAGTGTGCAGACGGCTTTTTTGTTTGCCAATTTAATTTCCTTTGGGTAAATTCCAAGGAGTGGGATGGCTGGGTTGTATGGTAGGGTTATATTCAGGTTTCTGAGGAATCTCCAGACCGACTTCCATAGTGGTTTAACCAGTTTGCATTCCCACCAACAGTGGGTTAGTGTCCCTTTTCCCCCACATCCTCACTAGCACCTGTTGTTGGTAGATTTCTGAATGTGAGCCATTCTGACCGGGGTGAGGTGAAACCTCATTGTGGTCTTGACTTGCATTTCCCTGATTGCCAGTGATCTTGAACATTTTTTATGTGTCTGTTGGCTATTTGGACTTCCTCTTTGGAAAAATGTCTATTGAGGTCCCTAGCCCATGTCTTAAGTGGGTTGTTTGTTTTAATGTTGTGGAGTTTCTTGATTTCTTTGTAGATTCTGGTTATCAGCCCTTTATCTATCGCATAGATTGCAAATATTTTTTCCCATTCTGACGGTTGCCTATTCACTTTCCTGACTGTTTGTTTTGCAGTACAGAAACTTCTCAATTTGATGCAATCCCAATAGTTAATTCTGGCTTTGACTGCCTGTGCTTCTGGGGTATTTTCTAAGAAGTCTTTGCCAGTACCTATATCTTGCAGGGTTTATCCTATGCTCTCTAATAATTTGATGGTGTCAGCTGGTAGGTTTAAGTTTTTAATCCATGTTGAATGAATTTTTGTGTAAGGTGTAAGGTAGGGATCTTGCTTCATGATTCTGCATGTGGAAATCCAGTTTTCCCAGCAGCATTTATTAAATAGACTGTCTTTACTCCAGGGGTTAGTTTTGGATCCTTGATCAAATATAAGTTGGCTGTAGATGTTGGATTGATTTCTGGTGTTTCTATTCTGTTCCATTGGTCTATCCATCTGTTTCTGTACCAGTACCATGCTGTTTTGATAACAACTGCCCTGTAGTATGTCCTGAAATCTGGTATTGTGATGCCTCCGGCTTTGTTTTTGTTGTACAAGATTGCTTTAGCTATTTCAGGTCTTTTGTGTCTCCATATGAATTTCAGAATCATTTTTTCCAGATCTGAGAAGAATGCCTTCGGTATCTTGATTGGTATTGCATTGAATCTGTAAATTGCTTTTTGGAGAATGGACATTTTGATGATATTGATTCTTCAAATCCATGAGCATGGAAGATTTTTCCATTTTTTGGTGTCCTTTTTTTCTTTTAGATTTTGTAATTTTCATTGTAGAGATTTTTAACGTCCTTGGTTAAGTTTATTCCAAGTATTTGATTGTTTTTGTAGCTATTGTGAATGGGATTGATCTTAGAAGTTCTTCCTCAGCAGTGGCATTGCTTGTGTATATAAAGGCTGTTGATTTTTGTGCATTGATTTTATATCCTGCTACTTTGCCAAACTCTTCTATGAGTTCCAATAGT
Organism: Sylvilagus floridanus; assembly: GCA_949820135.1. NCBI lineage: Eukaryota > Metazoa > Chordata > Mammalia > Lagomorpha > Leporidae > Sylvilagus > Sylvilagus floridanus. Next base: position 23,773,526 of record OX463234.1, on the reverse strand, counting down.
CTCTTAGTAGACTTCTTTGGGTCCCCTAAATAAAGAATCATGTCGTCTGCAAAGAGGGATAGTTTGAGTTCTTCCTTCCCATTTTGTATCCCCTTGATTTGTTTTTCTTGCCTAATAGGTCTGGCTAAGGCTTCCAGCACTATGTTGAATAGCAGTGGTGAGAGTGGGCATCGCTGTCTGGTACCAGATCTCAGTGGGATTGCTTCCAGCTTTTCCCCATTCAATAGGATACTGGCCGTGGGTTTTTCATAAATTGCTTTGATTATATGGAGGAATGTGCCTTCTATACTCAGTTTGCTTAGGGTTTTCATCATGAAATGGTGTTGTGTTTTATCGAATGCTTTCTCTGCATCTATTGAGATAATCACATGGTTTTTCTTCTGCCGTCTGTTAATGTGGTGTGTCACGTTGATTGTTTTGCGAACGTTGAACCATCCCTGCATACCAGAGATGAATCCCACTTGGTCTGGGTGGATGATCTTTCTGATGTGTTGTTGCAGTCTATTGGCCAGAATTTTATTGAAGATTTTTGCATCTATGTTCATTTGGGATATTGGTCTGTAATTCTCTTTCCATACTGCATCTTTTTCCGGTTTAGGAATTAATGTGATGCTGGCTTCGTAGAAAGAATTTGGGAGGATTCCATCTATTTCAGTTGTTCTGAATAGTTGGAGAAGGATTGGAGTTAGTTCTTCTTTAAATGTCTGGTAGAATTCAGCAGTGAATCCATCTGGTCCTGGGCTTTTCTTTGTTGGGAGGGTGTTTATTACTGTTTCAATTTCTGTCTCAGTTATGGGTCTGTTTAGGTTTTCTATGTCTTCCTGGTTCAGCTTAGGTAGGTTGCATGTGTCCAGGAATCTATCCATTTCTGATAGGTTTTCCTGTTTGCTGGCATACAGGTCCTTGTAGTAATTTCTGATGATTCTTTTGATTTCTGTGCTGTCTGTTGTTATGCTTCCTTTTTCATCTCTGATTTTATTGATTTGGGTCTTTTCTTTCTTTAGTTATTTGGGCCAATGGGGTGTCAATTTTGTTTATTTTTTCAAAAAACCAGTTCCTCGTTTGGCTGATTTTTTCTTTTTTGGATTCCATCCTGTTGATTTCTTCTCTGATTTTAATTATTTCTCTTCTCCTACTAGCTTTGGGTCTGGTTTGCTGCCGATTTTCTAGATCCTTGAGATGAACTGAAAGCTCATCTATTTGGTGCCTTTCCAATTTCTTGATGTAGGCACCTATTGTTATATGCTTTCCTCTTAACACTGCTTTTGCTGTATCCCATAAGTTTTGGTATTATGTGCTGTTGTCCTCATTTACTTACATGAAATTTTTGATTTCTCTTTTAATTTCTTCTATGACCCATTGTTCATTCAGGAGGATGTTGTTCAGTCTCCATGTGTTTGCATGTGCTCTAGGGATTCCTGAGTTGCTAATTTCCAACTTCATTCCTTTATGGTCTGAGAAGCTGCATGGTATGATTCTAATTCTTTTGAATTTGCTGAGAGTTGCTTTATGGCCTAGTATGTGGTCAATCCTAGAGAAGGTTCCATGTACTGCTTAGAAGAATGTAAATGCTTTGTAGGATGAAAAGTTCTGTAGATATCTGCTAGGTCCATTTGGGCTATAGTGTTGTTTAAATCTACTGTCTCCTTGTTGATCCTCTGTCTTGGTGGTCTGTCTATCTCTGAGAGTGAGGTGTTGAAATCCGCCAGTACTATTGTATTGGGGTCTAAATCTCCCTTTAAGTCCCTTAACAGGTCTTTTAAATAAACCGGTGCCCTGTAATTAGGTGCATATATATTGATAATCGTTATATCTTCCTGTTGAATGGATCCCTTAATCATTATATAGTGCCCCTCTTTGTCTCTCCTAATAGTTTTTGTGGTAAAATTTATGTTATCCGATATTAAGATGGCTACGCCTGCTCTTTTTTCATTTCTGTTGGCATGGTATATATTTTTCCAACCTTTCACTTTGAGTGTGCATGGATCTTTGTTAGAAAGATGTGTTTCTTGTAAGAAGCAAATAGATGGGTTTTGTTCCCTAATCCAGTCAGTAAATCAGTGCCTTTTAACAGCACAGTTCTAACCATTCACGTTCCTTGTGACTATCGATAAGTAGTAACTTTGCCCTACCATTTGGCAAACATATTTTCTAATATATGCTTTGATTTTCCTATGATATTTTGCTGTGGGGTTTCCTTCCTTTAGCTTCTTTCAGATTGATGACTGTGTTTCTGTGTTTCTATGTGTAGCACATCTTTAAGCATCTTTTGCAGGGTTGGATGAGTGGCAACAAATTCTTTCAGTTTCTGTTTGCTGTGAAAGGTCTTTATTTCACCTTCATTAACAAATGAGAGCTTTGCAGGATATAATATTCTGGGATGGCCGTTTTTCTCTCTTAGTACCTGGGCTATATCTCACCATTCCCTCCTAGCTTTTAGGGTTTCTGATGAGAAGTCTTCTGTGAGTCTAATTGGAGATCCTTTGAGAGTAATCTGATGTTTCTCTCTTGTGCATTTTAGGATCTTTTCTTTATGTTTCAATGTGTTGAGTTTAATTACAATGTGTCGTGGTGAGGATCTCTTTTGGTCATGTTTGTTAGGGGTTCTATGAGCTTCCTGTACTAGGATGTCTCTGTCCTTCTCCAAATCTGGGAATTTCTCTGCTAGTATCTCACTAAAAAGGCCTTCTAATCCTTTTTCCCTCTCCATGCCCTCAGGAACTCCTAGAATCCGAATATTAGGTTTTTAAATAGTATCCTGTAGATTCCCAACAATATTTTTTAGATTTCTAATTTCCTCTTCTTGTCTTTGGTTTGACTGTTTCCTTTCCTGTTCTCTGTCTTCTAAGTCTGACATTCTCTCTTCTGCTTCACCCATTCTGTTTTTAAGGCTCTCCAGTGTGCTTGTCATGTGATCAATTGAACTCTTCATTTCATTATGATTTCTATTCACTCTCACCGTTTCTTGTTCTACTAGTTGCTTCGTTTCATTCTGATTCTTCCTTAATATTTTCCTTTTCACGCGAGAGATTTTCTATCCTATCCATGAAAGATTTCTGTAGTTCAAGAATTTGTTTTTGTGAACTTCTTAATGTTCTTATCAATTTTTTGAGATCCACTTCTTGCATTTCTTCTATCTCATCATCTTCATAATCTTGACTTGGGGTGTCTTTTTCATTTGGGGTCATCATAGTGTCTTCCTTGCTCTTGTTAGGTCGGTGTCTGCTTTTGTTTGGCATTTCTCCACACTGTCTCACCGGGTTGTCAAGGTAACGGAGTTTGTGTACACGATGAGTTCCCCGGCTTCGGCTCCCCCTCAGATTTACACAAATTCAGCTTGTTAGTTTCGCCTGCTCTAGTGGCGGTCAGGCGCCTGCTTTAGTGGCGGGCATGCACCGTTTTACCGCTCTTTGTCTTGCTGGACTTTGTAAGGTGAGTGAAGAGGGAGGCTAGTGACCGTGTTGGTTCCCCTTATTTGTATTTTTTTTTTTTTTGGTGCACTTTCCCCAGTGGAGTCTTCCTCTTCCCGCCAATGTCTCGGGTTACCGAGGTATTTTTGCCTCACCTCCCCCTCCATCGCTGGTGCGTAGACTCCGCGGCTGCGTTCCGTTTTGCGTCTCCTTTCCCGCGGCACAGTGGACCCGTTCCCGTCTGCTTCACATCCACTGGATCTGGGAGAGTTTCCCCCGCCTTATTTTTCTAAGTCTTTACCTGGGGCTACTGTAACTCCACTTTTATTAAATATCTTTTCCCGGACTGTTTGTGTGTGCCCTCACTATTCTGCCATCTTGAGGAAATCCCAACATCATCTCTTAAGTGCACTTTTCCATGAACTATTTGAGGTGCCTGCCTAGATACAGATATAAATATACATATGTAGTTACAGACATTTACCATTATGAAGGTTTTTTCTCTGTAAATGTAATATTTTTAGCATTTAATAATAGGTAATGAAATAAGCCTTATTAACTGGATAGAGACTGATATTATATGATTATGTATATTAACATTGAAAACTATTTTCATTAAATTCAGTATTTTATTCTAATCAAGCCCTTCCTTACTAAGCTGAGAATTAAATGGCATTTCATAATGAGATAAACATATCTTAAAAAAAAAATCCCTAAAACTAAAAAAAATTTCATCATGAAAATTTAATATACAGTTATATGAATGAAGACAAAATGGAATTGGTGATGGGGTACACACATCAATCAAAGGACCAGAACAGCTGTTCTAGAAATTGACTTACAGAATTCCCATTGCTTTTTGAAGTGGGTGCAAAGCCTTTTCAAGAAGTTGGAACAACAGGCATCGTGATGGGAAATAAACAAAACCCACCTAAGCCTCACACCTTATACCAAGAAATACACAATGGATGAGTAAAAATAAAAATGTCAGGTGGATGGCCATATTAACTAAAATGTAAAATTTTTAAATTTTAAGTTTAAATTTAAATTTAGAATTTCAATAGTGATCATCAGAAAAGTGTTCATGAATTCAGATTATGCGTAGATTTCTCAGAATTATCACAAAATCACAATTCTTTTAAAAATTCTAATTTGACTTCAAGTAAAATAAAATCATTTGATCTGTGAAAGATGGTAACTCCAGGAAAACTTGAGAAAAATCTAAAATGTCATTCAACTGTGTTACTCCATCTAAAGAAAAACAGTTCAAACAATAAAAAATTGGTGCATTATTGACATACTCAATAATGTAGATAAATTTATAGGACATTAATTTGTGTCAAAGAAGCCATTCTCAAAAGTTTACATACTGTCTAGCTTTATTTATGCTGTATTCTCAAGAAATAAAACTCTTCAGTAATGAAGAATAGATTAGCTGTTTCCAGGGCTTGGAGAACACAGTAGATATATAACTGGATGAAGGTCTAGGGTGAAATCCTTAGCTCGGATTGGGGGGGTGGGGATGGTGATTGGACTGTCAGATAGTCTCATTTCTGTGGTGGGCATAAAATTCTTGCATACATTAAATCTTACAGAACTGTAAATCCAAAAATTCAGATAGTCTCCTTACTGTGGTGGGTATAAAATTCTTGCATATGTTAAAATTTACAGAACTGTATATGGAGAAAGTTAATTTTATACCTAAATTTAAATGCAAAAATGTTTTTAAAAATAAGGGGAAAATGTGAAACATGTCAGTGTGCTAACTTTACAAGTCAAAAGCAATTTGCTTTCATATCAGCATGATCAGATATAATAAATAGATTTAGTTCAAATAAATTCAATGATATTTAAATGTTTTATCTGATCAGGTAATCAAGGTAAATGCTCTGAAAGTAAAGCATTTAAAACTATATGGTTATTCACTCTAGCCTCAGAATCAGCCCTTAAGGCATTCAGATCTGGCTGAAGAGCCCATGAGAGTATTTTAGGCATGGAAAGCCAAGACACTCTGGGAAAAAAAGAAGACCAAAATGAAGATTTCTGCGAGTGAGATCCCAGTGGAAAGAATAGGGCCACCAAAAGAGGTACCTTTCTATGAACGGCGGAGAGAACTTCCACTTTGACTATGACCCTTTCGGAATAAGATCGAAGTCGGCAAACCCTAAAGGCTTCCATAGCCTTGGCAACTCATGAGAAGAGCCTAGGGAGATTACTGATGCCATCAATAAGAGTGTCAAATTGTTAAATCAACAACAGGAGTCACTGTGTACTTGCGTCTCATGTGGGATCTTTCCTTAATGTGTTTTCCAATGTGCCAATGTGCAGTAATGCTATAGCTAATACTGAAACAGTATTTTTACACCTTATGTTTCTATGTGGGTGCAAACTGATGAAATCTTTATTTAGTATATACTGAATCGATCTGTATATAAAGATAATTGAAAATGATTTTAAAAACTTGGTGTTAAATTGGAAATTGCATAGAAAATTAATCAATTTTTTAAAATAATATGTAGGACCTCTGTCCTTAATGTGCTATACATTGGGATTTAATGCTATAACTAGTACTCAAACAGTATTTTCCACTTTGTGTTTCTATGTGGGTGCAAACTGTTGAAATCTTTACTTAACAGATACTAAACCGATCTTCTGTATACAAAGAGAATTGAAAATGGATCTTGATGCGAATGAAAGGGGAAAGGGAGTGGGTAGAGGGGGAGGGTTACAGGTGGGAGGGAAGTTATGGGGGAGGGAATTATTGTAATCCATAAGATGTACCTTGGACATTTATATTCTAAATGAAAGTTAAAAAAACTATACGGTTATTTTTAACTAAGTAAAGATTTTAATATTATAAAAATATTTTTTGAAGATTTCTTATTTGTTTATTTGAAAGGTAAAATTAGAGGAGGAGATATGGAGAGAGAGAGAGAGAGAGAGAGAGAGGCTGGTTTACTCACCAAATGGCTACAATGGCTGGGGCTGGGCCAGGCTGAAACAGGGGCCTGGAGCCTCATCCAGGTCTCCCGTGTGGGTGCAGGGGCCTAAGTGTTTGGGTATTTCCACTACTGTCCCAGACTCATAGGCAGGGAGCTGAATTGGAAGTGCAGCAGTAAGCTTTCAAACCAGCATCCATGAGGGATGTTGGCATTGCACATGGAGGCTTAACCTGCCACAATGCCAGCTACAGAAAATAATTTTTACAGTGTTAATAGGAATTCAAGTTTTGCTAGAGTACAGTGCTATATGATAAAATCAATATTTCATTAAGTAATAAAAATGGAGCATAAATGATCTTATCGGTTGTCAAACTTTACACATGTGCATATTCATGATGCACATATAACAAATGACATAAAACTTGCACACTATAGCTGATGGTGAATTAAAAACTATGCAAATAAATAATCTGACATTACATGAGATTTTGTATGAATTATTTTGATTTCTATAATTTTGGTAAATTGAGGAAAACACTGAAAAATCATTAATAAAGATTTATTCAATACATTATATTTAGCTTACATGATTACATGAAATATAGCTATGAATAGTGATGTATCATAATATAAAAAACTATTATAAGTATGCATGTTTTCCAACTAGCTTAATTTGTTCTGGCCTTATTTCATATTTCAACATCTAAAGAAAATATTTTCTGGGATAAACAATACCATGTTCTATAGAAAATGATTAGTGAATGATAAAATATATTCAAATATCTTAATTAAGAAAATTTGTTACTAATAAAAACTTTAACACAATATAAACAAATTTATAAAATTAAAATTAAATTATATAACCATATTTAAAAATAAAGTATCAGAGACAGATACTGTAAGAGACATGTTATTAAAATTTGTGCCAAAATAATTAACATGCTTATGTTTAACATTCATATAAAATATGAAGGTATTTTTCTTTGAAATACACAGGGATGTATTTTATTAATATGCCTCAGTAATTTAGAATTCTGTGTTAAACTATAGTTTACATGTATACTATAGTAGTACATTTTATAAACTAGTCTATTTAATAAAACAATTACTTGTCAAAAAATAAATACCTCAAAATGTAGTTATTTTAGTTATTATAACCTTCTCTTCCATTCTTAAAAATGCCATGCAGAATGACAAGTTGTTTCACCGAGACTGGAGGGACAATTCTTGTTTTGGGTGGAGTAGAGCAGGATGGCTCAAAGCTTCATCACATTATTTAGAATGGTACAAAATGTAAAGCATTCAATTGCTTATATTGGGAAATTTCCATTTAAAGTTTTGGACCACAGTTGACTGCAAATAACTGAAATGGAGAAAATGAAACCATTGCCATTGTCAGTAGTGGACTACTTGTAGAAGCGCATGGTACATGTGATGTTCTAGTCCATTTTATAATTCTGTAATTGAATACTTCAGGTTGGGCCAGCACCGTGGCTCAACAGGCTAATCCTCCACCTTGCGGCGCCGGCACACCGGGTTCTAGTCCCGGTTGGGGCGCCGGATTCTATCCCAGTTGCCCCTCTTCCAGGCCAGCCCTCTGCTGTGGCCCGGGAGTGCAGTGGAGGATGGCCCAGGTGCTTGGGCCCTGCACCCCATGGGAGACCAGGATAAAGCACCTAGCACCTGGCTCCTGCCATCAGATGAGCGTGGTGTGCCGGCCGCAGCGCGCCGTCCGTGGCAGCCATTGGAGGGTGAACCAACGGCAAAGGAAGACCTTTCTCTCTGTCTCTCTCTCTCACTGTCCACTCTGCCTGTAAAAAAAAAAAAAATGAATATTTCAGGTTGGACGATTTATGTAGAATAGATTTTTTTATTTTTTATTTTTTGACAGGCAGAGTGGACAGAGAGAGACAGAGAGAAAGGTCTTCCTTTTTCCATTGGTTCAGCCCCCAAATGGCCACTGGCGGCCGGCACACCACGCTGATCCGTAGCCAGGATCCAGGTGTTTCACCTGGTCTCCCATGCGGGTGCAGGGCCCAAGCACTTGGGCCATCCTCCACTGCACTCCCAGGTTATAGCAGAGAGCTGGACTGGAGGAGGAGCAACCAGGACAGAATCTGCTGCCCCTGCCGGGACTAGAACCCGATGTGCGGGCGCCGCAGGCAGAGGATTAGCAAGTTGTACATGGACACATAAGCAGTAATAGCCCTGGAAAGTTCCAATCAGCAAGTCACAGGACATGGCAGACAGCAAAGCTATGCAGTAATGTACCTTTATTTGTTGGTTGTGTGTCATCCAATACATTGTGTCAGTAGATAACTGTTACCCAAAGCCACTACACTCTTGTTACTCATTAACTAAAGGCTTCTCCCCCACCTGACCAGAGGAAAAAAAAGATCTAATGTTCTCAGGAAGAAGCAGCCAGCCAGGAGCATGTACTGCTTATTGTTGGATTACTGCAGCTTTGTTTTCTTTTGTTGTGGTTTCATTTTCTTCTTTTCAAGTACAAATGAAGTGCGGAAATAGAATTTTATCATATACCTATCAAATTTGAGGAAATGACAGAGAAAAAAGAATTCACATTTTAAAATATGGAATCAAAAAGTAGGCTTTCTTCAACCAGACAAATTTCATTCATATATAATTTGTCCAGTAGTGGAAGGATATGGATTTTATACTATATTCCTGGTGCTCCCAAGGTATGTCCAACACATGCAGTCATATAATATCACTTAGGTTTGCATGACTGGTGAAATAGTAAGGCAATTTCCTGGATATTTTCACTTCTTACTCTTGGAATCAGATGATGATACATGCCTATAGACAAGCTATGTCCAAGAGGAAGGACATGGAAAAGCTCTAGCATTATATTCCAAATGGTCTATTCATCCTAATTATGTCCTCACAGAAGTTTTGTTTCTCTTATTCCTTTCACTCTTGTAAATATACTCTCCATAATTTTCTGTGTTTCTCCCTCTGAACAATGATCATCCTGTCTGGATCACATCTGTGTATACCAAACCTTCTGGTGTTCAGCCAAGACAGTAGCCCTGTCAGGAGACCAAGAAGAGGAGGGTGGAGGTCGGATTGTTAGTCCCCACAATTATCCTGCAAAATTCCCTGGGGTATTAAAGGTTACTTTTTCTTTCAGGACAGGACTCTAGATTTTCTGGTGTCAGATCCTGGTGTCAGTTGCTTTGGGCATAAGAGTGTTAGAGATCAGGTTACTGCACCATCCTTGACTTCTCTTTACATCATACTTCTGCACATGGCTGTCCATTTGTCCCTTGTGTTGCATTTGCCAGTTGCTTCCTATAGGGTCACTAATGGGTCCACTCTAGTCATGCTTTGCTTGAGGCATGATTGTAGGTCTAAGCTCTTGGATAAGTTAGAACTGCCTGGCTGTTGGAAGGACAGTGAGAGAGGAAAACAGAAAAAGGCAGTACATACTTCACCATCCTGTGATCTTCAGTACAGAAAACAAACAAAAATTATATTTCTAGAAATTAAAATCATGATATGATGATAGAAAACAGATCAATAGTTACTTCAGGAAGAGTTAGGCTTGCATGAATTAAAAGAAATGTTTGTGGGCCAGCACTGTGGCTCACTTGGTTAATCCTTTGCCTTCAGCACTGGCATCCCATATGGGTGTTGGTTCTAGTCCCTGTTGCTCCTCCTCCAGTCCAGCTGTCTGCTGTGGCCTGAGAGAGCAATGGAGGATGTCCCAAGTGCTTGGGCCCCTGAACCCACATGGTAGACCAGGAAGAAGCACCTGGCTCTTGGCTTCAGATTGGCACAGTGCCGGCCATAGTGGCCATTTGGGAAATGAACCAACAGAAGGAAGACCTTTCTCTCTCTCTCTCTCTCTCTCTCTCTCTCTCTCTCTCTCTCCCTCCCTCTCTCTATCTATATATATATATGTCAAATTAAAAAAAAAGTTTGCAAATAGGCCTAAGAAAACTGTTTTGGGGGGATTATTATGTACCTTGCCTTGCCTTGATAGTGGTAATAATTTCCCAGTTGTATATAAAAATAAAAACAAAAAATGGTATGCTTTATACTAATACAGTTTATTAAATATCAATTATACTATAATAAATCTGGTATTAAAAACAGTCTAAAGAAAATAGAATGTGGCCAGTAATGGGGGAATGCCAGCATATGCAATGCTGTCATTCCACATGGGCACTGGTTTGAGACCCTGCTACACCACTTCTGATTCAGCTACCTGCTAATGTGACTCACAAAGCAGTGGAAGGTGGCCCAATTGCTTGGGCCCCTGTACCCACTTCGGAGATCCAGAAGGAGCTCCTGCCTCCTGAGTTCAGTTTGGTCTGGGACTGGCCATTGTAGTCATCTGGGAGGTGAACCAGTAGATGGAAGACATCTCTCTCTCTCTCTCTCTCTCTGTCTCTCTCTCTCCCTCCCTCCCTCTTTCTGACTTTAAAATAAAAAAAAAACTTTTAAAACAATGAAAAGGGAGTAGATGGAGGCTTCACATTTGAAAATATTAAGCTGTTGAAAGTGTTTAATTTTGAACAGTTCAAGGGTTTTTTTTGTGTGGAGGTTCTGAAAATAAGGGGGAAATCAATATTCCCACATAGAAAACTATGTCAATAGCTACATAACAATAAAACTTCCAAGTATATTTACGCTTGCTCCTATTTCATTATAATATAAACCATAACATAAAAATAATAATCAATTAGTGGACTTCCTATCATTGATGATCTGATTCTGATCTTCAGGTTTTTCCATGAAATAGCCAGTGAACATTTGAAGAATAATATGTGGTCGACAAGAGCCTAGAGTGATTACTGATGCCATAAACAAGAGTGTCAATTTGTTAAGTCAACATCAGGAGTCACTGTGCACTCACTCCTCATGTAGGATCTCTGTCCTTAATGTGCTGTACATTGTGACTTAATGCTATAACTAGTACTCAAACAGTATTTTTCACTTTGTGTTGCTATGTGGGTGCAAACTGTTGAAATCTTTATTTAATATATCCTAAACTGATCTTCTGTATATAAAGAGAATTGAAAATGAATCTTGATGTGAATGGAAGGAGAGAGGGAGTGGGAAAGGGGAGGGTTGCAGGTGGGAGGGAAGTTATGGAGGGGAAGCCATTGTAATCCATAAGCTATACTTTGGAAATTTATATTTATTAAATAAAAGTTTAAAAAAAAAGAAAAATACGTGGTCGCATATGAATCACAACACGGAATTTAGTAGAAAAGTTTGCTGATGAAGAGTTTATGTTAGATAGATTGAAAGATTCACCATATGCTGTCAACTAACTCTGAATATCACAGTTTAGTTCCAATCAGTAAGCAAATAATTTAGAAGTTCTGTCAATGTTAAAACCGATATATAACTCTTTTTTGTGTAACTTTAATATAATGATTTTTCAAAAATTTTCCAAGTGGAATTGAAGCTAGCATGTGCAAAAATTTGTGTATTTTTTTCAAAAGTGCATAGACTATCTGTCAGCATTCATTGCTTTCTTTGATCTAGGTACTTCCCCAAATTGTGGAATCACTGAGATGCTTATGCTACATGGTGAGGTATTTTCAGAAATTATATTCAAGTCAGAGTTTATTTTCATTCCTAGAAGCTTATATTTGCTATTTTTGCAGATTTCTTACAATTTATTCCAAAAATGATTCATAAGAAAAATTTTTATTTTTGATTTTACAATAAAGCTGTACCTAGTTATTTGAGCTAAACAATGAATATATAAAAACTACTTTTAATGTAACAGAGAACAATTCAAAGATTTTCTCTGCTATCTTCAAAGTTAAAACATTCCCTTCAAAGACAAATAAATCAATTATGGTCTCTCTTTTTCTCTCTCCCTCACCCCCTCTATTGCAGAAATTGGCTTATTTTGATAATAAAGGGTCTTCAAAAAGCTCATGAAATATGCATATTAGGAAACAAAATAAGCATCAAGTTCCAAAATTTTTATAGCCAAATAAACATCTTTTACTTCCATCGTTCCGCAAACTTTTAGAAGTAGCCTTCATTACAGTAATCTATTACTTATTTTAGTGTCAAGGTTTCTTTTTGTCTTATTCCTCAAATCCCTGGTTATTTGTGGATGATCCGACTTGGGCCTTGGAGTTTTCCAAGTACATGTGATAGTGCTATTGAGTTGTGGCAACTACCTGAAATTCCAGCCATTGACTTCTCGGAAGTTTCAGCTGAGCAGTTCAACCCACAGCCAAAGTCAGGAACATGAGACCACTGGAAATATTCCTGGTTGGACACAGAAAGAACCCTATGATAATGATGGCGTTGCTAGAAACAACATCTGAGGTTTGTTAATATTTCTGTTTTTTTTTTTTTTTTTAAGAAAGCACAGACAACACCTACTCCATCTGTAACTGAAGAATTAACCAGAGTAAAATCCATTTGTGTGTATGTTTCTCTGAGGAAATTCATAGACCAACCTTGTGATCTGTTGTTTTCGGAATGGCTCCACATTAGGGATGCCTTCTTACTTTGGATTCAAGAATTATTTATAATCAAAAAGAAAATTCAAGACACTAAGAAGAGAAATCTAGGACAAGTTTGGTTCATATTCAGTGTGTTATTGTTAAAATAAATACACATAGTACAGTTATCTAGTATCTGCCTAAAGGTTGAAAGTAACAAGAGTTTGGGGCAGACATAGTGATACAGCAAATTAACCAGGTGCTTGGGATACTTGCACCCCATGCTGGACTACCTGGGGTCAACCTCCACCTCTGCTTCTAATCCAGCTTCCCACTAATGAATCCTAGGAGTCTAGGGCTAATGGCCCAGGTGCCTTGACTTCTGGTGTCCATACAGAACACCCAGGTGGATTTTCTGAGGTCCTGACTGTACTTTGGCCCAATTCTGGCTATTGTGGGCCTTTGGAGAGTGAATCACTGAACTGAAGTTTCTCTTTTTCCCTCTCTCCTTCTCTCTCTGTTTTTTTTTTTTCTGTCTTGTTATCACACTTTCTGTCACTCTACCTTTCAAGAGTGTGAAAACAAGCAAACACATAGAAAAACAAAAACAAAACCAAGTGTCCAGTTGGTCTTGAGTCCCAGCTGGCATTTCTTATTGAGGTAGAGATTTATGAAAAAACAAGCATCTGTAATTTCCAAGAAAACTGCTGATCTTTCCTATTAATAAATTCCTGGATACTAATGAATAACTTGTCTAGGACCTGAGAAGGCAAGATTATGAAATGAAGAGCACATTTAAACATTCACCTGTCTCAATCCCACTTTTCCTTTTTCTTTAAAATATTTTCTGACAGATTTATTGTTTTTAATTTTATTTGTTTATTTGAAAGACAAAGAAACAAAAGACAAAGACATCTTTCATGCATGGTTTGCCTTTGGAATTCCTGCCACAGCCAGAATTGGGTCAGTCTGAAGCCCATGCCTGGGAAAACAGAGGGAGGCAACCCAAGGACTTATGCCCCTGAACCCACAATGGAGTATTGGATAAAGCCCCTGGCTTCTGCTTCAGCCTGGCCCAGCCCAGGCCTTTGTAACCACCCCGGAGATGAACCCCCAGATGGACAATCACTCAGAGAGAGAGAGAGAGAGAGAGAGTGCTGGCGATGCCCCCTGCACTGCTTCTCTCCCAAAGCAGCTTCAATGGCCAGCACTGGGCCAGGCAGAAACCAGGAGGCAGGAGCTCCATTCAGGACTCCAACAATAGAAGGAAGCAGGGTCCGGAGTACCTTGGCCATCAGTGGCTGTGTCCCTGGGTCAAAGTCTGGAGCATTGAGACTGGAAGCGGGCCTAGGCCTTGGACGCTGGATGAAGCAGCGCACATATGCATCCCACAGCCCCAAGACGGACGCCCATGAGTTTGCCTGTGCCAGCACTGTGACCCAGAAGTGCAACCACACATGCGGCCTCTTCTGCCCCGCGGTGCTCAGGTGGGAGAATTAACCAGAGTAACCAGCCGCGTTCTCACCTGGCCAGAGCCTGCACAAGCCCTGAGAAGCTGTCCTCAATGCTGTTGGCCAATGCTGCATGCCAGACCTGGGGGAGACCTAGTGCCCCTAGGGTCAGGCCAGGATCAGGAGAGGCTGCAGCTGGAGGTGGCAGTTTCATTTCTTTGGGCTTCTGGACATTCTAGGCAAAGTCCTCTTTTATCGCCCCTTCTGGAAGTCTACACCTCAGGACTTAATTCCTGTTCCTGAGGAGCAGAAACATTGTGCAGGGAGTTTGGCGCGATGGCCTTCCTGTCATGGGGTAGGCGGGGCCCCGGGTGCAGAAATCAGGGAGGGGGTGTGCTTGTGAGGGGTGGCGGGGATGGAGGAGGAGAGAGAGGGCCAAGGGGGAGAATGAAAAGGGGGTGTGAATGTGGGGAAGCAAGGAAGGGAGGGTAAGAAACACATGTGGGGGAGAGAAAAGGGAGGGGGAGAGTGACAGGAGTCCCAGTGGGCACAGTGTGGGTGGGTTGAGAGGTTGGGAGAGGAACTTTTCCCACAGCCCTGGTTCCGTTTTTGGGGTTTTCTGTCCTTGGCCGGAAGTAGCCTTGGCTGCGTCAGTGAGAAGAGGCACGACAGCCTCTCTTCTCCGGGTTTGGAAGTGTAAGGTGTGTGTGCAGGAAAATGGGCATGGGGCGCTTGAATTAATATGCATGTAATTTGGTGAGTTTTCACAGGCTGCACACACAGAGGAGAAAGCAGAAATGTAAGAGGAACTCAAGAATTGCTCTGTGCTCTGTTCCAGCCTGCCCAGGCTTCTGGGGCATAGTAAGTACTAGTTTTTTATTCCCTCTGTTTAAAGATTTGTTTCAAAGGCAGTTATAGATGGGGCTTTGCAGGAGAGATCTTCAGTGTATGGATTCACTCCCCAGGTGACTACAATAGCCAAGCTGGGCCAGGCCAAAGCAGAAGCCAGGGACTTTATCCAGTACTCCAGTGTGGGTTTAGGGGCCCAAGCTCTTGGGCCACTTCCTCTGTTTTCCCTGGCATGTTAGTAGACAGCTGGATCACAAGTCAAACAAAGGTGGGGGGGTGCGGAGCAGATGAAGCTGCTGCCTCCATACTGGAGTCCCATATGGGTGTCGGTTCAAGTCCCAGCTGCTCCACTTCCGTTCCAGCTCTCTGCTGGGGCCTGGCAAAGCAGTAGAAGATGTCCCAAGTCCTTGGGCCTCTGCACCTGTGTGGAAGGCCTGGAGGAAGCTCCTGGCTCCTGGTTTCAAATCGGCTTAACTCCGCCTGTTGCATCCATCTAGGGAGTAAACCTGCAGATAGAAGACGTTTCTCTCTCTCTCCCTCTGACCCTCTGTAATTCTACTTTTTAAATGAATAAATAAATCTTTTTTAAAAAGTGTAACAAGCAGGAATCCAGTTGGAGTCTATATGGAATGACATTATTCTAAGCAGTGTCACAACCTGCCATGTCACAAGGCAAGTTCCCATACTGACTTTTCTGCCCACTTGTTTCTTTTGGCTTAGCAAAAACAGGATATGTGAACTTAATCACTAATATCTATTTGATAATTTTTATTATACTTTATGTTACTATAGTTATTATAAATTATAACATTTAATAATTATTGAAGCATTCAAGTTTTTTGTTTCTCTTTGTGTGAATTTTGGCGTATTCTATGTTTCAAGAAATTCACACAATTCATTTATCTTATGAAATTTTTAGTCACTGAGTTAGTTGTGCATACTATTCCTTTACTTTGTCTTGATCATGGGGTCATGGTGTCACCGTTTCATTAATAATATTAGTAATTTGCATCTTTTTTTCTTGGTTGGTCCTGATAAGAAATTGATGAATTTTGTAGATGTTTTCAAAGAATCAAATTTTAGTTTTGTTGATCTTTGTCTGCAGTTGTCCTTTTGTCAGTCCAGTTGACTAGTACTTCTAACTTTCATGATTTATTTTTTTCACCATGCTTTAAGTGGTTGAGTTGCTTTTCTTCCTCTGACTTCTCATTGATCTTGGTTCTTTTCTACAATATACATCCATTAATATAAATTGGCAGGATACAGTTTCAATTTACTTTGAAATATTTTTATTTGAGACCTATAAATGTGTTATTTTGAGGTTTGTTTATTGTTCTTCAAGTATTTGGTATTTTCCAGCTTTTTTGTACTGACTTCTCAGGTACTTGCATTGTGATCTGAGAGCTTACATTGTGTGGTGCCTCTTCTTAGGAGTTGAGGTCTGCTGTGTGCCCACACATGTGCTCAGAGTGGATGTGCCATGTGGATCTGAGAAGAGTGTGTATTCTATTGCTGTGGACAGAGCATCCTCTATGGATCCATTTCACGCTTGGTTGATTCAGGTGCTTTTCTGTTAAGCTACATCCTTACTGATGGTCTGACTGCTGATCTGTTAACAAAAGAGATTTCTTGACATCTGTGAGTATGATAATAGATTTGTTTATTTCTCTTTGTAGTTTTAACAATGGTTGTTTATGTATTTTGGCATGAGGTTTATTTTTGGACTCACAATCATACTCCATTGAAATGTGTATCTTCTGTTCTTTCAAGAATCCCAAACTGTCTTGGTTATTGTAGGTTTATTGTAAGACTTGAGCTGCAGTATTTTGATTTCACCCAGTTTCTTGTTTTTCATGGTGGACTTGATAGTCAATCATCTTGGGTTTTCCTGATTACAGTCAGGTTTTTTTTTTTTTTCTCAAAAACCTCTTGCTGGAATTTTTATTTAGATTATCTTAAACCTGTAGAACCATTTTACAAGAAATGGTATTTTAATAATATTCAACCTTCCAATCCTATACACAGCATATTTACTTAGATCTTCTTTAGTTTCCTTCATGAGCATTTTAATTTTCAGCCAACATATTTTGTATTTTATTCATAGAGTTACGAGTTTTCATTTTATTATGCTATTTTAATTTTTATATCAGTATCTACCTGTTCACTGATGGTAGTACACAATTGATTTGCTAATAAGTAATTGGTTTTTTAGATATTTTATTTATTTGAAAGGCAGAGCTAGAGGTAGAGGCAGAAGGAAAGAGACAGAGACAAATAGAGTCTTCCAGAGGTCTTCCAGGTTCTTCCCCAGATGGCTGCAGTGGCCACAGCTGAGCCAATCTGAAACCAGGAACCAGGAGCTTCTAGGTATTACAGGGTTGTGCATTGGCCCAAGGACTTGGACCATCTTCCACTGCTTTCCCAGGCTATAGCAGGGAATAGGATCAGAAGTGGAGCATCCAGAACTCGAGCAGGTGCCCATGTTGGCTGCCAGTACTGCAGGTGGTGGCTTTACCTGATGGGCCATAGTGCTGGCCCTGCAATTGATATTTTTATATTACCCTTCAACCCATCATGGTCTTGCTAAAATAATTATTATTCCTAGTAGCTCTTTAGAAAATACTTTTGGAACTATTTGTAGATAATGTCTTCCATTTTTTTTTTAATGGCTTAAATATCAAATGGCTGTGGCCTCATTGTGACTGATGTAAATGGCCCAGAAGTATGTAGAGTAAAAGTCCCTTGCACCTTCTGCACAGTTAGCACCAGTTGCTGCGGGTAAGCACATATGCTGTATTGATGCACTTGCTTTCTGGATTCTCTAAGCAGAGCACCCTGCCGTGGGCCCCATTTTCCTGTCTGTGTTTCATAGTGGAGCAGGAAGGTGCAGCTGGAGGTTCTGGGTTGACTCCAGACTGCACCCTGTACTGAGTGACTAATTTATTCTCCATGCTTCGGTGTCCCCAATGGGGCCATGAGGTTAACAGCAGTAGGATGAGACTGCAGTGGAACTCAGGAATTTTATGGGACAGTGCCTTGTGTTATTACTGTTCTTTTACTATTATTTATATTATTTGTATCATTATTATTTTATTCTCATGAGTCTCTTGTTTGTACCTTGTTGCTTTCTTCTGTTTGCTTGTTTTAATTTTTTATATATATATAAAGCTTTTATTTAAAGAATATAAATTTCCAAAGTACAGCTTATGGATTACAATGGCTTCCCCCCCCCACAACTTCCCTTCCACCCTCTACCCTCCCATTTCCCGCTCCCTCTCCCCTTGCATTCACATCAAGATTCATTTTCAATTCTCTTCATACAAAGAAGATCAGTTTATTACATAAAGATTTCAACAGTTTGCCCTCACATAGAGACACAAAGTGAAAATACTGTTGGAGTACTAGTTACAGTATTAATTCACAATGTACAGCACATTAAGGACAGAGATCCTACATGATTTTTTAAAAAAATTGATTAATTATCTATGCAATTTCCAATTTAACACCAAGATTTTTTTTGAAGGACTGGCATTCAGACAGAGCAGGTTAAGCTGCTGCCCATGCTGGCATCCCATATGAGTGCCAGTTCAAGTCCTAATTGATCTACTTGCAATCCAGCCCCCTGCACATGCACGCTGAAGGCAGTGGAGGATGGCACAAGCACTTGGACCATTTACACCCACATGGAGGTCCCAAATGGAATTCCAAGCTCATGGCTTCAGCCTGGCCCATCCCTGGTTATTGAGACTATTTTGAGTGTGAAACAGCAGATGGAGGAGATATTTCTCTCTTGTCCTCCCTATTCTCTCTCTACAATGTTGCATTTTGTTGTTGTACAATGTAATACTTTATCCATTGTAGTATTTTTTTTATCCTAGTACTAGTGGTTGAACTCTGTAATTAACACACAATTATTCTTAGGTGTTTAAATTTTAACTGAAAAGTGATCCTTGTTAAATATAAGAGTGGGAAAAAAGAGAGGGAGGAGATGTACAATTTGGGACATGCTCAATCGGACTTGTCCCAAATGATGGAGTTAGAATCATACCAGGGGATTCCAATACAATCCCATCAAGGTGGCATGTATCAAGGCCATCTCACTAGTCCAAGTGATCAATTTCAGTTCACAGTTGATCACACTGATAGGTCAAAGAGTCAAAGGGATCACACAAACAAGACTAGTGTCTGCTAAAACTAACTGATAGAATCAAAAAGGGAGAGAACGATCCAACATGGGAAGTGGGATACACAGCAGACTCATAGAAGGGCAGATTCCTAAATAGCACTCTGGCCTCAGAATCAGCCCTTAAGGCATTCAGATCTGGCTCAAGAGCCCACGAGAGTATTTTAGGCATGGAAAACCAAGACACTCTGGAAAAAAAAGAAGGCCTAAATGAAAGATCTCTGTGAGTGAGATCCCAGTGGAAAGAACGGGGCCATCAAAGAAGGTGGTACCTTTCTCTGAAGGGAGGAGAGAACTTCCACTTTGACTATGACCCTGTCGGAATAAGATCGAAGTCGACGAACCCTAAAGGCTTCCATAGCCTCAGCAACTCATGACTAGAGCCTAGGGAGATTACTGATGCCATAAACAAGAGTGTCAAGTTGTTAAATCAACAACAGGAGTCACTGTGTACTTATGTCTCATGTGGGATCTGTCCTTAATGTGTTATCCAATGTGAAGTAATGCTATAACTAGTACTGAAACAGTATTTTTACACTTTGTGTTTCTGAGTGGGTGCAAACTGATGAAATCTTTACTTAGTATATACTGAATCGATCTTCTGTATATAAAGATAATTGAAAATGATTTAAAACCTTGGTGTTAAATTGGAAATTGCATAGAAAATTAATAATTTAAAAAAAAAAAACATGTAGGATCTCTGTCCTTAATGTGCTGTACATTGTGAATTAATACTGTAACTAGTATTCCAACAGTATTTTTCACTTTGTGTTTCTATGTGAGGGCAAACTGTTGAAATATGTACTAAATATGTACTAAATATGTACAGCTTATGGATTATAATGGCTTCACCCCCCATAAATTCCCTCCCACCTGCAACCCTCCCCTCTCCCGTTCCCTCTCCCCTTCCGTTCACATCAAGACATTTTCAATTCTCTTTATATACAGAAGATCAGTTTAGTATATATTAAATAAAGATTTCAACAGTTTGCACCCACACAGAAACACAAAGTGAAAAATACTGTTTGAGTACTAGTTATAGCATTAAATCACGATGTACAGCACATTAAGGACAGAGATCCTACACGAGGAGTAAGTGCACAGTGACTCCTGTTGTTGACTTAACAAATTGACACTCTTGTTTATGGCATCAGTAATCAACCTAGGCTCTTGTCATAAGTTACCAAGGCTATGAAGCCTTTTGAGTTCACCAACTTTGATCTTATTTAGACAAGGTCATAGTCAAAGTGGAAGTTCTCTCCTCCTTTCAGTGAAAGTTACTTCCTTCTTTGATGACCTGTTCTTTCCACTGGGATCTCACTAATGGAGATCTTTCATTTTGGTCATTTTTTTTTTTTTGCCCGAGGGTCTTGGCTTTCCATGCCTGAAATACTCTCATGGGCTTTTCAGCTGGATCCGAATGCCTGAAGGGCTGAATCTGGGCCCAGAGTGCATAGCTGTTCTGAACAAAAAATTAAAATACCAACATTTTATTTGGTGTATAAAGTTAAGAGGTGTTAAAATGTTTAATATCACAGCTAATATTGCAGTATTTAGAAACATTTCATTAATATTGAGGCAAACATAATCTGGAAGTAATTGGTCTTACCAAGATGAGTGGAAAGGCTATTATGGTTTATTTTAAGTTGGTGGTGAAAATTCAGTTTAGATCGTTGTCTTCAGTTAAGAAAAGTGGAATTAGAGCAATACAAAATTGTGAAATCAAATGATAGACTATTTTTTAAAAATTGAGATTTTACTGGTCTTAAGAATCAATACTCAGACATTTTGATGTGTACACAATTCTTAACATACACACCAAAAATCTTAAAAAGTCATGAATTTTCATTCTTATACTTGATATTATTTTATTTTCATATTTTTAATTTATCTTATACTTAAAATCTTAATGTTCACAAAAACAGTATAGTTAGAAAGGAAGAATATATGCAAGGACAATAAAGAGTAATCAAATTTAAAAATTCCAACTATGGTCATCTACAATAAATTAGCAGTTTTCAGGATCCTCTCAGAAATGGTGTACCCAGGAGTGTCTGCCCAGCTGTAACTGTCACATTTTAATGTTTCTTTCATGCTTTGGAGAGTTATGTGATCACCACAGAATAAAATCAGCATATTTGCAGTGATGAAAAGATATTTTATGCAATTCCTCATTCTCCACCAACACAGACAACAATTGATTTAAACTTTCCTTAAGAGATTGCCTTTTCTTACATGTCTGTATAATTGGATTCATACAGTAGAAGAGTATTTAGTCTTTTGATTCTGATTTCTTTTTTTTTTAAGATTTATTTATTTTACTTGAAAGTCAGAGTTACACAGAGAGAGAAGGAGAGGCAGAGAGAGAAGTCTTCCATCCACTGATTCACTCCCTAGTTGGCCACAACAGTTGTAGCTGCACTGATCTGAAGCCAGGAGTTTCTTCCAGGTTTCACATGTGAGTGCAGGGGTCCAAGCACTTGGGCCATCTTCTACTGCTTTCCCAGGCCACAGCAGAGAGCTGGATAGGAAGTGGAGCAGCCGGGACTTCAACTGGCTCCCATATGGGATGCGGGCACTCCAGTCAATGGCTTTACCCGCTATACCACAGCGCGGGCCCCTGATTCTGATTTCTTTATGTGTTTCTTTTAGTTTCTTTAGTGACATGTTTTTTCTTAACTTCATTTTTGACTGCCACATAGAGTTAATTGTGAAAATACACAACTCATTTTCTCCCCCTAGACATTTGATGTTTTCCCATTTGGCTTTCAAGAATAGTGCTGGGATGAGCCTTTGTGTTCATGTCGTTTTATATTTTAGGGGCATAACTGCAAGTGGAACTGCAGATCAATAATAGTAACTTCATCTAGAACACCTTGAGAAACTACTAAACTGTTTTTCAAAGTACCATTTAGTGGAATTGTATGAAGTTCTCATGATCCTCAAATCTGTCAGCACTCATCTCTTGCTGAACCATAGTCATTTTACTGGCTGTGTAGTGGTATCTTCTTGAGGTTTTGATTTGTGATTTCCTAATGACTAATATTAAGCATATTTTACATGGTTACTGGGAAAAATGCATACTTTAATTCATTAAATGACTTGAAACTTTTTTATCTCCATTGTATTTTGTATTTTTGTGTATTATTAGGGTGTTCTTAAAGTTTTTGTTTGTATTTTTCTTCCTTCCGATGCCATTTTGAATGCTGCTGTTTTTTCAGAATATTCATTGTTGTGCAGAAATACCATTGATACTTTTACATCTGTTCTATGCCCTGAAAGATTACTGAATTTTACTTTGAATGTATAGTGAATTCAGCAGTATTTCTTTTATATGCAGGATTATGTTTCCATTTGAAATCTGAAGACTTTTTTTCTTTTCTTTTCATGATTTATTTAGTAAAGTTTTCCATTACCATGCTGAATAAAGTGCTAACAGTATTTGTTTCTTGTTCCCAGTCCCAGCGTTTCTAGATTTTCCATGGATGGCCTTTCCCTGACAGAAGTTCTCTTCAATTCCTAAGTTGTTTATGGTTTTCCTATAAGATAGATTTAGAAAAAAAGCACAAATCTTGTATTTATGGAGTTATCATATCTTGACTTTCCTTTATTTTACTAGTGAATATAATATTAACTGAATTTTTAACTTTTAAATTTTTTAATTTGAGAGGTGGGGACTGAGAGCTCCTACATGCATACTTACTGCCCAGATGCCTGCAATGGCCAAATCTGAGCTTGCACAATAAGAAGCCTCCAGAAACAGAATCCACGTTCCCAGTGTTGGTGGCAGGAACCCAATTATTTGAGCTATCACCACTGCCTCCAGGGATGTGCATTGGCAGGGTGCTGGAGTCAGGAGCCCAGGCTAGGATTTCATTGTGGGAATCTTAACCAGCATCTTAACTGCTAGACCAAATGCCCACTACTTCTCTCTTTATTCTATGCCTTTGGTCTGTGTATCTAATGTTATGTCAACATCACCCCATTTTGATTGTTGTTGGTTTGTAGAGAGTTGTGAATTCAGGAAATGTGAGACCTCTAACTTTGTAATTTATTTTCAAACTTATTTTGGTTGTTTGGGGTCCTCGTACAGTCTATATGAATTCTATGTTGTTTTTAAAATTTTCTGCTAAAATTAAATGTTGATGTGTTTATAAGGATTGCTTTGAATATGTAGATCATTTAGTGTGGTACTAAATTCTTAAAATGATTTTTTTGTGTCATCTTCAATTCATTTTATTAACACTATAGTTTTTAGTGTTTAAATATTTTATTTCTTCGGTTAAGTTTATTCCTAAGTAATTTATCCCTGTTGATGCTATTGCAAATCCAGCTGTTCTATATATTTTCCTTCAAGGTTGTTCAGTTTTGTATATAAACACAACTGCTTTTTCTATGTTTATTTTGTATTGTACAGCTTCACTGAATTCAGTTTTTGTACCAGTTTTATTGAGGAATCTTGAGCGTTCTCTACATACAAGATCATGTGAAGAAGGCAAAGATAAAGCATACCTGCAGAAAGTATCTGTTGTTTGCCATATGGGAATTAGAATAACATCTAGTAGACTTATGGACTAGCACTGCAAAAGGAGTCCACTGATTCACCCATTGGCTTACCACTGCTATCTATGTCCCTACACAGACTCCTCAGGAGAATTCTTGAGGAAGGGCCTACACTGATGGATGCCTGTTGTGTGTTGCTGGCAACTGCATATAAGAAACATGATTGGGGCTGGTGCCGTTGGCTCACTTGGTTAATCCTCTGCCTGTGGCACCAGCATCCCATATGGGTGCCTGGTTCTAATACTGGTTGTTCCTCTTCCAGTCCAGCTCTCTGCTGTGGCCCAGGATGGCAGTGGAGGATGGCCCAAGTGCTTGGGCTCCTGCACCCACATGGGAGACGAAGAAGAAGCACCTGGTTCCTGGCTTCGGATGGGTGTGGCTGTAGCAGCCATTTGGGGAATGAACCAATGGAAGGAAGAACTCTCTCTCTCTCTCTCTCTCTCTCACTGTCTGTAACTCTACCTATCAAAATAAATAAATAAAAATTTTTTAAAAAAGAAAAAAAAGAAACATGATTGATCTCATGTGCTCATTTCAGACATGGGTACCTCCATCTGGGTGGTCTAGAGCCTTGTGTGACATGGGATGGTGAGTCTGTGTGCACCACATGATGGCTTGCTGCAACTCAGGTGCTGCTGATATTAGAAATGAACCCCTTAAATTATATCAAAATGTGGCCCTTTAAAGTTCTCCAGAAGCACTATCTGGGATGCCACATATGGTATCGAAATTTGGGGTGCCATTTGTTACCACCAAATGCTTATTAAAACCCACTATTAATAAGCCTGAGAGGGTTCTTGCCTAATATTTAGAGAAGAATTCTAAATACTGGCATAAATAAATGAAGCAGCATGGTACATTTTAAGCTTTTATTTAGTGTGAAAGATGCATAGGAGAGTGGGAGCTTTATCTAAGAGAGAGAGAGAGAGATAAATCTGGGTTCATACTGAGAACCAGGAACCAGCCACATGGAGGAGCATCTAGACCAGAAAGCCTAGGGGGGGTGGCCCAAAGGCCACATGCCCTAGAGGGGCAGGGCTATAGCCAGGCCCCTCCTGGCAAAAGGCCAGGGCAAAGAAGAAGGGGGGGGGACACACCATGTACCAGGCTTTTAACCCACTTCCAAAGGGGTTTAGTTAATTAACCTGATTGGCACTTAGGTGTGGCCAGGTAGGGGTATGAGGTCACACAGAGGCATAGCGAAGGTATCAGGTATGATGTGAGGTCACAAGGGTGTGGTGAAGGCATGGTCTTCCAGCTCACAAACCTAATTTTTTTTTAACCTGTATGCCTGCCTACTTCATTCCCCCCTCAGAGACTCCATCCCTTTATCCTAAAAGAAGTTGATGTATGTCAAATCATCTCTTCTGTAACTGCTTCCTGCTTATGAGGAGTGTAGTACAGGCCCTGCCTATCCAGGGTCTAGAAGTCACTGTCTAATCCTATCTAAGGAATTTGTTTTACCAACATCTGTGTCCCACATCGTTAGTTGCTCCTGGAAGTCAAGTTCTGAAACATAAAAGTTGTTAATTAACAAAGGCAAAACTGGAGCACAACCAATTGTAGGTGGGGTGCCCCTTTAGACAAAAATAACAAATGGGGACAGGGAAGATCCATTCTGAAAATGAAAATAACAAAATAAAATGATGAAAATAGATTTAAAATACATAGCTAATGAAGATCCGCTCCAGAAATGAAAATAACAAACCAAAATAATGAAAATATTTAAAATACATAGCTCTGTTAACCATTCATGTAGCAGGTGTTGGGCCATGGGGACAGCCATCTTGGGATGGAGTTTGTTGCCCATCTTTCTTGGAGTGTGGAAGTTCCCATAGTGGGCCACCATCTTGGGGCAGAGTCTATTGCCCATCTTCCTGTAAGGGCGGAAGTTCCCATGGTAGGCCGCTATCTTGGAGTAGAAGTCCCACCCTCAACAAGAAGTAAAGCATCTGCCATGTTTAAAGCTCCTCCTCCCTGACTCTAACATGTTTCTAAGCAAACAGAGAAATTCTCCAACTAGAAATTAGCAATTAAAATCTTGTGCAATAGGCCTAGGGACAAAGCGAAATCTTTCTGAACTTTAGCTGCTGGTACAAGTTAAAAACGTAACCTTAGAAAAGCACGTAAATCATTTTTGAAGCACACCACAACCACTCTGGAATCCTTAAGAGTTTGTCCTCCATGCAAATCTGTTTTATCTCTCTTTGTGCTAGCAATGACACCAAAAGTCTTTAAAGCCAGAAACTGTGAACGAAACCCCATCAACACCCTCCTTTTTAAAAAACTACTAGCAAAACAAAAGAGAAAGAAATAAAAAGAAAAAATCTTGCTTGTCTTTTGTGTGAGCGAGCTGTTCTTCTCCCTCAGGGCATGGTGGCTCTGGCCTCACACATACCACGTGGTCTACTAAGACACTAGGCTGCTCTTCCCACATCAATATCAGCCTGCTTTGAGCATGTCCCAGCTGCCACCTTAACACTCTGAACATTGCACTGGCCACCCCGGTGGGCTGCCATGCGCTCGTGTAGGCAGAGCTAGCTCATGCCTCTGCTGAGCCGCTGCAGGCCAAACTGGCCTAGGGGAACTCAGTGTGAGTCTGCACATGTCCAAGCACAGGCTTGAGCTCCCGCTGAGCTGCTGTGGGCCAAAACAGCCTTGGGGAACTCGGTGCAGACCCCAAGCTCTCATGCAGGGCAGGGCCAGCATGAGTCTCCACCAGAGGGGCAGTTCCCTGCGGGTGGCCCTCTGGCAGACCCGAGGCTGAGAGGCCAGATCCAGGGTGCCCACAGTGCCTGGATTTGGTGCTGAGCCTGGGGCAACCTCGGGCCACAGGCCTGGCCATTGTACCCCTGCCTTGTGACCAGCACCAGGGCCGAAGAAAGTGATGCGCCCCTCCCGCACAAAAGCCATGCACACCTCCCCACCTGGGTGTTGCTTTGGACCCCTGTGTTCCCATGGACAGGTGCACAGGGAAAGCACCAACCCAGATTGGGGAGGGAGAGGGTGCAGGCAGAGAGATAGATAGGGTCAGAAGCCACAGGAAGTTTGCTCCCACCATGCTGCCTAATTTTAAAATTTCTTAAAAGTCAGTCCCATCTTAAAATCCGCATATTAAATGTCCCTTCATGGTCACCATTTGATATTGGAAATGACCCCCTAAAATTATATCAAAATGTGGCCCTTTAAAGTTCCCCAGAAGAACCATCTGGGATGCCACCTATGTTATCGAAATTTGGGGTGCCATCTGATATCATGACATGCTTATTAAAAAATCCCCAATATTAATAAGCCCGAGAGGGTTCTTGCCTAATATTTAGAAAAGAATTCTGAATACCAGCATAAATAAATGAGGCAGCATGGTTTATTTTAACCTTTTATTTAGCTTCTGGGGTCTTAACTAAAATGTCATTGCCTCACCTCGTTTAAGAGATGTCTCCCTAAGTTTTATTCCAGCAGTTTTTGTGTTTTCAGATCTCAGATTTAGGTCTTTTCATCTGAGTTGATTTTTATATGTGGTGAAAGGTAGACATTTAATTTCATTCTTCTATATATGTATATCTAGTCAGCACCATTTATTGAAAAGACTATGACATCAAAAATCAGCTGTTGTATATGTATTTTTGTATTTATGTATTTTTTCTCTGTTTTCATTGATCTTTGTATCCATCTTCATGCCAGTTTCATTATATTTTAATTATTATACCTTTGTGAAGTCAGGTATTGTTATGACCCAGCTTTATATGTTTTGTTGTGTAGGATCACTTTGGCTGCTCTGGGTATTCTGTGGTTCCATATGAATGTTAGAATTTTTTTCTAACTGAATAAAGAATGTCATTGGTGTTTTGATAGGACTTGCATTGAGTCTGTAGAGTTCTAAGGAATATGAATATTTTAATGTTAATTCTTCTAATTCATGAACAGGGATGTCTTTCTATTTGCATGTATTTTTGATGATTTATTTCATCAATGCTTTATAATTTTATTGTTGTGATCTTTCACATATTTGGTTAAATTTATTACTAAATATTTTTGTAGCTACTGTGAATTCTTTTTTCCTGGTATATACTTTTTATTTTATTTAGGATACACAAATTTCATGTATTTCATATATACAGATTCAGGAACACGGTCATACTTTCCTCCCTAACCTCTCTTCTGCCTGTACTCCCACCATTCTCCCTCTTCCCTCTCCTATTCCCATTCTTACTTTTTATAAAGATCTTAAACTTACCTTTACAGGAGATCATTATTGGTGTATAAGAACACAACTTTTTTGTACATTGATTTTGTATCCTGTGACTTATTGGTTTATCACTCCCAATATATTTTTACTGCAGTGTTTGAAGATTTTCTGTCTAAAATCATGTATTCTGAAAAAAAAAAAACATATATTTTTCCTTCCTCCTTCCCAATTTTCATCCCCTGTATTTCTTTACCTGAGTACTCTTGGGAGTACTTGAGATACTGTGTTGACTAAGAATGGGTTATGGGGTGTCCTTATCTTGTTCCAGAACTCAGAGGAAATGGTTTTAGCTTTTTCCCATTCAGTGTGATAGTGGCTATTTGTTTATTATATAGCTTTGAGAATTTTGAGCTATGTTTCTCCTGCACTTCATTAGTTGAATTTTCTTATCATGAAGGGATGTTGAATCTTTCTATGGAAGCATTGTCTGCATCTATTGAGATGTTCATGTTTTCTGTTGTTCATTCTGCTGATGTGATTTCATTGACTTTTATAGATGTTGAACTACATTTGCATTCCTGTGATAACACCCACTTCATCACATTACATGTATACATATATATATGTATATGTATATATATATATATATATATCTTTTTGATGTATTATTGCATTCATAATGTTTCCAAAGCCTCACAGACTAGAAATTGTTTGAAATAAAAGAGCTTGAACTCACTGCCTATGCTTTTTCAATCCCAGAAAGTTCAAAACATTTTCCCAAGGTCACAGAATGACAGAATGTACTAAAGAAAATATTCAAAACCTAATTCCATCAGATGGAAGACCTCTCTCTCTCTCTCTCTCTCTCTCTCTCTCTCTGCCTCTGCTCTCTCTGTGTAACTCTGACTTTCAGATAAATAAATCTTTTTAAAAAATCATAATCTTCATTCTCAGTTGATACAATTTCACATCTGAGTCTTGGTGAAATGGGACAGGGTTTCCATCCTTGTTAGTTTTGATGTTTGGGCTGGATTATTCCTTGCTGTGGGGGGCATCCTGGACACTTGTTTTGTCTCAGAGAACTGTGCCTGGAATTACCCAAAAAATGGCAGCAGGGGAACTACAAACCTTACTGAAATAGAGCTGGCCGAGATTCCAAAGACAAGGGTGCTAAATGCCAGGGTAACTCCTGTGAGGCACTTACTAGTCTCCCTCTCAGAGAAGGCTGCAGCTTCCTTGTGTGGACTGCAAGCAGGGTTCCCAGAGAGGGAGTATATCATGTGAGGCTTCTGGTTCCTGGCTTTGGTCTGCCCAGACTTGGCCATTGTGGCCATTTGGAGAATGAACTTCCTTCCCCTTCATCCATTTCTATCTCCCCCTCCCTCCTCATTCTCCTCCCCTTCCTCTTCCTCTCCTTCTCTCTTCCCCATTTCAAATACATAAATATATAAACCTTTAAAAAAAAAAGCTGTTCAGGCAGAGGGGAGAACCCCCTGTGGAGGCCAAGATGAGTCATTAGAAAAGCCAGCATAGAACCAGGAGAGTCTGGTCATGGAGGTTGGAGAGCAAGAACCTGGTGGCAAGGAACAGCAGTCTCTGTGGGTGCTTCCACATGATGGAGGACAGTGCCACCTCACAGGGAAAGCAGGGGAGGGAGCTCAGATCTCAGGAATTTACCCAGCAGGGAGTCCCTGTATCCCTGGAAGAGCTGAGAATGGCTGGAGGTGGAGAGCAGGGAGTCTGACCAGCACAGCCCTGGGTTGCAGGGATGGGTGGTGCTAGATGGGGAACCCTGGTCTCAGAGGGAAGGCTTCAGTGCAGAGGAGGCTGAGAGAAAGCATTTGTTCCGACTTCAGTCTTGTGTGTAGGCAGGGGAAAAGCACACAGGTATATCAGGCTGCAGAGGAGCTTAGATGGAGTACATACAGGAAGGCACTATGGTGTATGAGCCAGCACAAGGCCAGAGCTGTGGGTGCGGGTGTGACAGTTTCCATGCCCTGTGCCATATGTGTACAAGGCTGAGAGGCCAGTGGCCTGAGGGTCGTGGAAGAGAAAGGCATTGATGAGGGCTGCACCTCCTCAACAGTTTTTCTAAAGTTTTAGAATAATTTTCTCCTTCACAAAGCAATATTTTTCTCCCATTTTGTTTTGGAAACATGCATCACTTCCATTTTGTCTTTTCTTTTGATTTAATATTGTTTATGTTTGATGGAGACCAAGGGCCTCTATCAGGGAGATTTTTCTGGCCCTCCTGGGAGCAGGGGAAGCAGGCTTCAGCAGCCTGCTGATGACAGCTGCTGTAAGGCAGTGCCACTCTGCAGCCCCAGATGCTCCTGCCAGGTTTCCCATGAGCCTCACCCAACTTTGAAATTAGTGACTCGTATCTTATCTACAAACTGTGTGCATGCATTTTAACAACATGCAGACCAAAAGAAGTGTTTGCAGTGGGGTCTGACCAGTTGGCCTCAGACATGGCCCAGCCCCCAGTTTTCTTGATGCTCAAGGGCCAGAAGAAGAGGAGGCATATCTTAGGCCACTGGCATTGATTTGATATTACAAACTCCTTAGCATCATCGTTGTTCCATGCTACATTTAAGGCCATGTTGGAAACTGCCTAGTCTTGTTTATTTCCTAGGAAGTGAGAAGTAACTTGCTGAGCATGCTCTCCAGATGTTTCCTGAGGGGCCAGGTGGTGTTCCCAGGTTTATCCCCTTCCTTCCCTCCCAGAACTGCCCTGGGTTTATGAGTGTTACATACCTAGAGTAGGTGCCACCCCTGGTGAGCTTTCAGGGAAACCTAGGAATGACATTGGCCTCATGACTCTCCAGCGCTATAAGATTAACCCTGTGCATCTGCAGCCACCCACGGGATTGTGATGAATGCGTTCCCACCACTGCTCTCCTTGCCATGATGGCAGCAAGTGGGCTACACTTTTGGAAAAGATAGGAGAGTTATCTCCTATCTGGAGGTGCCATGAGTGCCCTTCATTCCTCCTTCTGTTTGTCCATCAACAGGCAGGACAGTGACTGGGAGACAAGCTCAGTCTCAGATGTCCTTACTTTCTGCTTTCCCCTGAGTGTCAGCTGATGGTGCATGTCCCTTTGCTTCCCCCTCAAGACTGTATGCTGTTCTGTAGTCACCCCACCCCAGCCCTCTGGATCCTTATCCAGCTCCTGTACATAGACACACAGCTGCCTAGTGAGCAATGCGACCCTAAGAGAGGGCCTCATAGAGGAGCTAGGCTCAAATACTGTGGTATTTGAATCTGTAGCCATCCCTGAATGGTTCTCTTCCCTAGACAGCTCCTTGGCTGTCCTGCCCCAAGGTGTACTTGCTGGCTTGTTCCAGCACAGTTTTCAGTGTTGCCAGCTCCACAAACCATTCCCTACCATCCGTTGGGTTGAAATTTTCTTGTGCTGTACCATGAGATGTTTTCTTCTGTGCTCTCACACCCACATGACATCCAAGGAACTGAGTGAGGGATGGCATTGCCAATGAAGGGCAGAGGGGGAGGGGGGAAGGTGCTTGGCTCTTCAGTTGGAGAGGGGTGAGTTTGGGAACTGAAGAGGCCCCAGAGATGTGCAGGCCCTGATCCCTCAGACCTGCACTAATGACCTCTTGGGGAGAAGGGTCTTTGCAGACATGCTTAAAGACAGAGGGATAGGCACGTCCCTTGGATCATCTCAGTGAGCCCCATGTGGTTGCAGGACCTTCATAAAGGGGAGGCAGGTGGAAGAGCTAAGGGAAGGTGGTGCAAGCAGAGCTGGAGTCAGGAGATGCTGGACCCCTGGCCTTGAAGTTCAGGAAGGGCTGGAAAGGGTGAGGAAACAGCTCTTCCCCCAGGGCTCCAGGGAACCAGTTCTACCTGCACCTGGTTCGGGCCTCCCCAAGTTCTTTCAGATTCCTGTGTGCTGAACTATAAGATGGCAGATTTCTGTTCGTTAAGCGACTAAATTTTTTCACAACAGAAAGAGAGGACATTGAAGTGTTTTAAGCACACCTATACACATAGGCACATATATATGCACATTTGTGCAGGACCATTTTGGTCTTTGGGAGGGGAAGTTTTGGTGGAATCTGTGCTAACAAAGTTTCAGGTATTGCGACATTTTTATTTCATAATGCTTAATGCTTGCATTCAAAACTTACTTTTATTTACTTGAAAAGCAGAGGCACAGATTTCCCATCCACTAGTTGACTCCCCACTTTCCTGCAACAGCAAAAGCTGTGCTAGGCCAAAGCCAGGAGCTGGGAATTTAGTTGAGTCTCCTCCTAGGGTGGCAGGAACCTCAGTATTCAATCCATTATCTCCTGCATACCAGAGTGGCTGTTGGCTGGAAGTTGCAACCAGGAGCAGAGCTAGGACTTGAACACAGGCACCCCAATATGCAATGAGGGTGTCCCAAAGAAAATCTTTACCATTGTTCCAGCGTTTGCATTTTGAACACTTCATCTGCAATGCTATCTCAGGGTTGTAATGTTTTAAAATCATAAAACATGGGAGGAAAAATGAACTCAATATAATTTATGGCAGTGGTCTGGAAAGGTGAACAGCCATATTATCACAGTGGGACTTTGAGTACCTATTCCTCATGACTTTAATCCTTGTATTAAGGTGTAAATTAGTACAATACAAACTCCTCAGATCAAACAAATATCTACCTCTATGCTACTCTGACCCATGTGGAGATGTAGAGTGTTTCCAGCTCCCTGGGAGGTTGCCCCCTCCCTGGATTCTGACTCCACACCTGAGTGGACAGTGGGGCTGTGCCTTGACCCTCCAATGTTGCTTTTCCACCTTTAGTCCCTGGCACCCTCTCTTTCCTCTGTCCAGAGTCTGCCCTCCAAGTTTGGCCCTGGGCTTCCATATTGTTTCCTGGAGGAGTCTTTGGGCCTCAGGAGCTCATCCCCACTCAAACACATGTGGGGCCTGATTTCCCTGCTTTATGTTTTTTATAGCACACAGTTTGAATAGCTTTAGTGTTCCTGCTAACTGGATTCTGGTTTGTCTCCATCTGCTGTTAAAGGTCATCTCCTTGAGGGAGAGGGGGATGATAGTCTTTACCTGTTAGAACCTGCCTGCCCCATTCAAGTAGCTCAGGAAACACCTCAGAGGTGCGTGATGAATGCAGGTGTCTTACTGGGGACTGTCACATGCTCAGATGGCCTCTGCTGCCAGGTGGATCCTGTACATTTCTTCATTCTGTTTATTTTTGAAATCAGTTTCATGTCAGCTGAGTCCTACTCTTTCTGGTGGTCCCAGGCCATTGGATTTTCTTCCACGTCAACTACCTTTGGACAGTAAGTCACAAACAGAGCTTTGTGATACTGTATCTCTTTGGGATCCTGATAGCTAAGGAAGCAGTGAGCTAAGGATGAGATGTGTGGGGGTGGGGGTTACTGAACACGAAAAGGGCAGCCCCCATCTCTTAAGAGTTCAGTCAACTTGTTCAATCCCAAAGTCATGGCAGACAACAGAGAGCAGTGTACACCACACACTACATGCTACACACTACATAGTATGTGCACATGCACACTGTATGGTACACAGTCATCTTTGGGGATTGAGAGAGGTGGGTGCAGGGACCCACCCCTACACAACTGGTGGTTGGAGATGGGGGTGTTTCGGAAGAGCTTACATGATCTTTGGCTGGAGCTGGGTGGCTGTGAGCATGGGGCAAATGGAATTGTACAATTACCTGCCTTGGGGTGCTCTTCAGCATCTGTCTGCTGAGTGTCCAGTGGGCTGATATCCCTAGTGGGCCTGGGGCTTCTGTGGGCCAACTACACAGGCATCACTGGGCAAATCCAAGAGGCTACTGCTCACTACTCTGTGGCAGTTTCTAATCTCCCTGAGTTTGTGGCATTTTCAGTTGTAGCAAGTTTTTCACCCCAAAGGGCAGGGATAGGGGAATCAGAAACTGTCTTGAGCTGCAGAAGCTTAGAGCTTTGGAGAAGGAAGGGTGGAATTCAGCCTGGACAGAGGTCCAGGGAGCTGGGATCTGGCATGGCTATGTGCACTACCCTGACAGCCTCAGGAAGGGCTAAACAACCAAAGATGCAAGGGAAAAGGAAACAGGAAAACCCACCATCAAGGCCCAGGGAAGGGCCTTGTATTGCAGCCCGGTATTGCAGAGGGGCCTGGGGCTGGTGATTGGCAGCAGGTCTGTGTGGCACTTCAGGAGACCAAGAGGAGGGCATGGACACAGGAAAGTACACTTAAGTGTCAACTCCTAGCCATTGCATGAGTTCAGAGCCAGGTTTCAGGCCTTATCGATCTGTTTTGTGCTGCCTTAATAATATACTCGAGGCTGAGCACCTTATGAAGGAAAGGTTTATTTGGTTCATAATTCTGGTGGCTACCATGTCCACAGAGCACAGCATCAGGTGAGGGCCCCCTGGCCATGTGAGAACAAGGAAGCAAGAGTGGAGGCAGTGGCCATCTGGTTTTTTTAAATATACTTTTATTTTTAATGGACATAGTAACTTTCATATTTATGAAAATACTGTATAATTTAATACCATGCCTAAAATTGTAGTGATCATATCAGGATAATGTGCATGTGTATTGCACAGGCAATTGCACACATGCACAGGTTATTGGCATATTTTATACCTGTATCATGTTTTGTGTTGAGAACATTGAAAATTGTTTTAGTAGCTATTTAGAAATACTCAGCTGTGGCCATCCACAGTTACCTTGCTCTGCTGTAGAACACTGGAAGTTATTCCCTCTATTCCGGTGCACCCCTGTACCCACTCACCCTCACCTCTGCTTCCCTCTCACCCTGCACCCTCTCCAGGCTCTAATAACCACTGTTGTATTCCCCACATATCTGTGATCAACTTTTCCACTTCCACACATAGTGAGAACTGTGGTATTTGTCTTTCTCTGTGACAAGCTTATTTCATTGAACACATTGCCTGAAAGTTCCATCAGGTTACAGCAAAAGATAGAAATTCTCCTTTTTAACATTCCTTTGCATGTGTATATCACATCTGGTTTATCCATTCTCCAGCTGATGAGCACCTGATTCTACATCGTGGTTACTGTGAATAGTACAACACTAAACATGGTGCACACATCTCTTCAACATTCTTTCAGCTCATAGATACATGCCCAGTAGTAGGATAGCTGGAGCATATAGCAGTTCCGTTTCTGGGTTTCTCAGGATTGGCCACATTGTTTTCCAAAATAGTGACAGTCATTTCCATTCCTACAAAGACATCCCCTTTCCCCACACCCTCACCAGCATTTGTTATTTTTATCTTTTTGATCAAACTGCTCTAGCTGGAATGAAATGTTGATTTTGATTTGCAGTTCCCTGATGATTAGTGACATCTTTTTCCATATTCTTATAGGTTGTTTGTGAATCCTGATTTCAGAATATCTGTACAGGTTATTTGCCCACTTTATAATCAGATAATTTTTTGTATTTAGATTCTTGAGTTTCTTCATTATGGATATTCATAAATATTCATTCTCAAAAACAAGGTTCTCTAAGGTACACTTCTGTGTTTTTCAGTCATCTTAGAAGAGCCATCTTGGGGGCTTCCAGATCTTTCATTCTCTCTGTTCAGTCGGTTGGGTCTGTGAACTAGGCTCCAGGTCTTTATCACTTCAGGGCCTCTTAGTGGCTCCAGTCTTGAAGAGGTTTTACCTATAGGCTCTGCATTAACACCCCAAGAGGAACTTTCCTAAACCAAAAACTTCATTGTATCATTCCCTAGCCTCCCAATTTATTGAATCCTTAAAGCACACATAGAGAGATGCCGGCAGCAGAGTGCAGCTTAACATGGTGCACGTAGAGGGATGCTGGCATCACAGAGTGCAGCTTAACCCAGTGCACCTCAACACGAGACCCAGGATGAGGGACTTTCTGCAAGGACTTTGGAGGGGTCCATTCACTTCTTCCACCTTGTGAGGACACTTCAACAGGGGCCATCTTTTTCCTAATGTTCAGATGTTGAACTCAGTCATACTGGTGTATTTAAAGGGGTACAATGCTCCCTTTCAACTCTTACACATATGGTAAATAGCAGGCCTCCAGCCTTCCATTTCATTATCAAATTTTTGCTGAGGGCACCAACACAGAAGCAAAAAGAGAGCCCTTTCAAATTACTGGATCTGCTGGTCCTCAATTTTACTCTCCTCAGCCTTGATTACGGTGTGAAAATTTCCAAATACCCAAGACAAGGTCTTGTTACAATAGCAAAAAAGCTAATGGCGTGGCCCGCTCTCATTGATGGTGTTGGCAAACCAGCCACAGTATACATTCACTACACTTGAGCTTGTTGTCAGTGGCTGAAAAAAAAAATAGCAAAAAAGCACTGAAATCTCTGGGAATGTCTTGCTTTTCTCCCTACAATTTGAAGCATAGCTTTGTGGGCTACAGATTCCTCAGTTTGTGCTTTTTTTTCCTTCTGCACTGCACCACATCAGCCCTGCCTTGTGGTCCTCCAGGGATTCCAATGAGCAATCTGCTCATGAACATAGGAGAAATGATGGAAGACACCTCCCTCTCAGCTCTACAGATATGAACAATGCATCGAGCTGTCACGGGCAACAGAACATTCTGTGGTAGTGTCATGATGCCAGGAAAGTGATCCCATCATGTTGAGACCTATCACTCAGATGTTACAGAGGAAGGAAAGGCTATTTGGGAGTGTAGACTTTAGGAGGCAATTGAAACATTCTACATGTGTTAATTTTCAAAAAATAAATATCAATTTCTATCACTAACCTAAGCAAAGATCTTTTGGGGGTACTTCCTCTTTAATCAAATGGACAGATACTTCTGGAAACTGCTGTGGAGTATCACCAACTGTGATTGGTCCATTTCTGGCTCTGAATTGGAAGGCACATTGTGATGTCATTCCGACTGCCTGTTTGGATCCCTGGCTTGGTGGAGCATTTTGTCTGTTTTTTTCCAGGAAGCAGTTGGATGTTGACTGGTGAGACTTGGACAAAGCTATGTGTTTTTTCATATTTTGTTGTTTTGTCTATTTTTGTTAGTGCATTATTTATTTTGTTCTTTTATTGTTCTGTTCATTTTGTCCTCTCCCTTCCCCCACAAGCTTTTACTTCTTATCTGCGTATTTTTATTTTATTTAAATATCTCCTCATTTCTCTTTTGATTTTTCTTGTCATTTCTCCTATTTATTTCCCATTTTCATTTTATAATTATTTCATTCTTGTGTATCTCACCTTCTTTTTCTCATCTGTAATCACTTTCTTTACATAGAAGGATTAGTATTGTAAGTTTAGTTATAAGAGTTGGTGTTTTACTTTCTGTTACAGTTTTCCATGTTTCTGTTTTGTCACTTTTGATTATTTTGTTTGAATCACGGATTAGTATAGTGTAATTCATATATAGTGTTTGTTCAAAATATTAGAATAGTGAATAATCTTAATAAATAGTGTACTTCATATACTGTTGTTTTTGTTATGCCCAGATAAGTTGATCCCCAGGAAGCTATCAGTGACCAGATCACATTGAAATACAAAAGCAAGGGTTTTATTAAAAAGGTACAAGCTGCAACAGGGACCTCATCCAACCAGCCAGCACAGCAGAGGAAGGAGGAAAGGCCCAGGTCTTTGGGGACACTGTTAAAGGGGAGATACATCAGGAAGGGCTTAAGGTATGGGGCCTCTTGTGATTGAGCAGGGTGGGGGGTCTCCATTTGGCTTGGGTTCAGGAAGTTACCTCATTTGGTAGTCTCTACTGAGCTGCCCTTGGTCTGCTGAGCCCACTGTCCTCTAGAATGCCTGAATGCCTGCTTGTACAAGGACTCAGGTCTGCTATGGGAAATGGAGGCTGGTTTTTATTGTTTCAAAATAGAGTCACTTTGGCTCTTCAGTTTCGTCTGTTCTTCTTAGTGCTGTTTCTTTGGTTCTTTATTTGTTTTCCCTCTTTTCTTCCCCATTCTCCACAGATTTTTGCTTTTTGTCTGTGTTTGTTTTATTTAAAAATATCATTTCTTTTTTGATTTCTCTTGTGTTCATAACATCACATAGTGAATTAGAATTGGTCTTATTAGAGAGCAGCAAGATGGTGGAATAGGAAGGCAGCACACTGATAGTCCGGGGAGAGACAGTTTAATAAAAGTGGAGATACTGCAGGTTCAAAGAAGAGTAGTTAAAATAACATACTGTAATTTTCTAAATAGCTAGAAGAAAGACTTCTGAATGTTCACACTAGAAAGAAACCTTGAACATGTGAAGCAATGCATGATCATTATACTAATATGAACATTAAAATGTATTCATGTATCAAAATATTACATTGTATCCCATAAATATGTATAATGATTCTTTGTCAACACAAATAAATTTAATAAAAATAATAAAAACCTCATTGCTGGGGCCAGCACTGTGACATAGAGATAAAGCTGCTGCCTGTGTTGCCAGCATACCATATGGGCATGGTCACCATTGCTCCACTTCTGATCCAGCTCACTATTATGGCCTAGGAAAGCAGCACAAGATCATACAAGTCCATGGACCCCTGCAAACATGTGGGTGACCAGAAGAAGCTCCTGGCTCCTGGCTTCAGATTGACCGATCTTTAGCCATTGTGGCTATTTGAGGAGTAAACTAGTGGATGGAGGACAGCTCTCTCTCTCTCTCACTCTCTCTCTCTCTTGTTCTCTCATTCTCTCTTTCTCTCTGGGTCTGCCTCTCTGTAACTTTGCTTTTAAAATGAATATATAAAGCTTTAAAAATAGAAGAAAATGCTGGATAAGAGTGTTCTGCAAAGCTCTCAATTGGGAATGGAGGTGAAATAAAGACCTTCCATAGCAAAAAGAAATTGAAAGAATTTGTTGCCACTTGTCCAGCCCTGCAAAAGATGCTTAAAGATGTGTTACACACAGAAACACAGAAACATGGAGGGGCGGAGCCAAGATGGCAGAATAGTGAGGGCACACACAAACAGTCCGGGAAAAGATAGTTTAATAAAAGTGGAGTTATGGCAGCCCCAGGTAAAGACTTAGAAAAATAAGGCGGGGGAAACTCTCCCGGATCCAGTGGATGTGACGCAGATGGGAATGGGTTCGCCATGCCGTGGGAAAGGAGACGCAAAATGGAACCCAGCCACGGAATCTATGCACCAGCAGGTGAGGGAAAAATCCCTCAGTAACCCAAGACATTGGCGGGAAGTGGCAGACCCCACTGGGGAAAGTGAACCAAAAAAAAAAAAAAAGAATAAAGGAGGGAACCAACATGGTCACTAGCCTCCCTCTTCACTCACCTTACAAAGTCCAGCAAGACAAAGAGCAGTAAAATGGCGCCTGCGCCCCTCTAAAGCAGGCGCCCGCCCAGCACTAAAGCAGGTGGAACTAACAAGCTGAATTTGTGTAAATCTGAGGCGGAGCCAGAGCTGGGGAACTCACCGTGTACACAAACTCCGTTACCTTGAAAACCTGGTGAGACAGTGTGGAGAAATTTCAAACAAAAGCAGACACCGACCTAACAAGAGCAAGAAAGACACTATGATGACCCCAAATGAAAAAGACACCCCAAGTCAAGATTATGAAGATGATGAGATAGAAGAAGTGCAAGAAGTGGATCTCAAAAAATTGATAAGAACATTAAGAAGTTCACAAAAACAAATTCTTGAACTACAGAAATCTTTCATGGATAGGATAGAAAATCTCTCGCGTGAAAAGGAAAATATTAAGGAAGAATCAGAATGAAACGAAGCAACTAGTAGAACAAGAAACGGTGAGAGTGAATAGAAATCATAATGAAATGAAGAATTCAATTGATCACATGACAAGCACACTAGAGAGCCTTAAAAACAGAATGGGTGAAGCAGAAGAGAGAATATCGGACTTAGAAGACAGAGAACAGGAAAGGAAACAGTCAAACCAAAGACAAGAAGAAGAAATTAGAAATCTAAAAAATATTGTCGGGAATCTAGAGGATACTATTAAAAAACCTAATATTCTGATTCTAGGAGTTCCTGAAGGCATGGAGAGGGAAAAAGGATTAGTAAGCCTTTTTGGTGAGATACTAGCAGAAATTTTCCCAGGTTTGGAGAAGGACAGAGACATCCTAGTACAGGAAGCTCATAGGAAACATGACCAAAAGAGATCCTCACCACGACACATTGTAATTAAACTCACCACATTGAAACATAAAGAAAAGATCCTAAAATGTGCAAGAGAGAAACGTCAGATTACTCTCAAAGGATCTCCAATTAGACTCACAGCAGACTTCTCATCAGAAACCCTACAAGCTAGAAGGGAATGGCGAGACATAGCCCAGGTACTAAGAGAGAAAAACTGCCAGCCCAGAATATTATATCCTGCAAAGCTCTCATTTGTGAATGAAGGTGAAATAAAGACCTTTCACAGCAAACAGAAACTGAAAGAATTTGTTGCCACTCCTCCAGCCCTGCAAAAGATGCTAAAAGATGTGTTACACACAGAAACACAGAAAAAGGGTCATCAGTTTGAAAGAAGCTAAAGGAAGGAAACCCCACAGCAAAATATCATAGGAAAATCAAAGCATATATTAGAAAATATGTTTGGCAAATGGTAGGGCAAAGTTGCTACTTATCGATAGTCACATGGAACATGAATGGTTTGAAATGTGCTGTTAAAAGGCACCAATTTACTGACTGGAGTAGGGAACAAAACCCATCTATTTGCTGCTTACAAGAAACAAATCTTTCTAACAAATATCCATACAGACTCAAAGTGAAAGGTTGGAAAAATATATACCATGCCAAGAGAAATGAAAAAAGAGCGGGCGTAGCCATTTTAATATTGGATAACATAAATTGTACCACAAAAACTATTAGGAGAGACAAAGAGGGGCACTATATAATGATTAAGGGATCCATTCAACAGGAAGATATAATGATTATCAATGCATATGCACCTAATTACAGGGCACCAGTTTACTTAAAAGATTTGTTAAGGAACTTAAAGGGAGATTTAGACCCCAATACAATAGTACTGTGGGATTTCAATACTCCACTGTCAGAGATAGACAGATCACCAAGACAGAGTATCAACAAGGAGACAGTAGATTTAAATGACACTATAGCCCAAATGGACCTAACAGAATCTACAGAACTTTTCATCCCACAGATAAAGAATTTACATTCTTTTCAGCAGTACATGGAACCTTCTCCAGAATTGACAACATACTAGGCCATAAAGCAAGTCTCAGCAAATTCAAAAGAATTAGAATCATACCATGCAGCTTCTCAGACCATGAGGGAGTGAAGTTGGAAATTAGCAACTCAGGAATCCCTAGAGCATATGCAAACACATGGAGACTGAACAACATGCTCCTGAATGAACAATGGGTCATAGAAGAAATTAAAAGAGAAATCAAAAATTTCCTGGAAGTAAATGAGGATAACAGCACAACATACCAAAACTTATGGGATACAGCAAAAACAGTATTAAGAGGAAAGTTTATATCAATAGGTGCCTACATCAAGAAATTGGAAAGGCACAAAAGAGATGAGCTTTCAGTTCATCTCAAGGATCTAGAAAATCAGCAGCAAAGCAGACCCAAGCTAGTAGGAGAGAGAAATAATCAAAATCAGAGAAGAAATCAACAGGATTGAATCAAAAACATATTACAAAAAATCAGCCAAACGAGGAGCTGGTTTTTTGAAAAAATAAACAAAATTGACACCCCCTTGGCCCAACTACCTAAAAAAAGAAGAGAAAAACCCAAATCAATGAAAACAGAGATGAAAAATGAAGCATAACAACAGACAGCACAGAAATCAAAAGAATCATCAGAAATTACTACAAGGACTTGTATGCCAGCAAACAGGGAAACCTATCAGAAATGGCTAGATTCCTGGACACATACAACCTACCTAAACTGAACCAGGAAGACATAGAAAACCTAAACAGACCCATAACTGAGACAGAAATTGAAACAGTAATAAACACCCTCCCAACAAAGAAAAGCCCAGGACCAGATGGATTCACTGCTGAATTCTACCAGACCTTTAAAAAAGAACTAACTCCAATTCTTCTCAAACTATACATAACAATCGCAAAAGAGGGAATCCTCCCAAATTCTTTCTATGAAGTCAGCATCACCTTAATTCCTAAACTGGAAAAAGATTTGGGACATGCTCAATCGGACTTGCCCCAAATGATGGAGTTAGAAACGTGCCAGGGGATTCCAATACAATCCCATCAAGGTGGCATGTACCTATGCCATCTCACTAGTCCAAGTGATCAATTTCAGTTCACAATTTATCACACTGGTAGGTCTAAGAGTCAAAGGGATCACACAAACAAGACTAGTGTCTGCTAAAACTAACTGATAGAATCAAAAATGGAGAGAACGATCCAACATGGGAAGCGAGATACACAGCAGACTCATAGAATGGCAGATGTCCTAAATAGCACTCTGGCCTCAGAATCAACCCTTAGGGTATTCAGATCTGGCTGAAGAGCCCATGAGAGTATTTTAGGCATAGAAAGCCAAGACACTCTGGAAAAAAAAGAAGCAGACCTAAATTAAAGATCTCTGTGAGTGAGATCCCTGTGGAAAGAAGAGGGCCATCAAAGAAGGTGGTTCCTTTCTTTGAAGGGAGGAGAGAACCTCCACTTTGACTATGACCCTGTTGGAATAAGAATGAAGTCAGCAAACCCTAAAGGCTTCCATAGCCTTGGCAACTCATGACTAGAGCCTAGGGAGATTACTGATGCCATAAACAAGAGAGTCAAGTTGTTAAATCAACATCTGAGTCACTGTGTAATTACGTCTCATGAGGGATATTTCTTTAATGTGTTGTCCAATGTGTCACTGAGCCCCCACCTCATGGAATTCTAGTCCACTTGTCCACCAAAAAACTCTTCCTGGGACACATCTCCTTTCCCTGTGATCTGAGG
Organism: Sylvilagus floridanus; assembly: GCA_949820135.1. Taxonomy (NCBI): domain Eukaryota; kingdom Metazoa; phylum Chordata; class Mammalia; order Lagomorpha; family Leporidae; genus Sylvilagus; species Sylvilagus floridanus. The sequence continues at coordinate 23,730,619 of OX463234.1, read as the reverse complement.
GTGAGGGGCCAAGTGAGTAGCCAGTTCCCTCTGACCTCATACTCCAGCTACACTGGGAAAAACAAGCTCTTCAGCTGGAGACCAGGACAGAAGGAGGTGCTGCCTCTTCTATTCCCCTCCCCCAGCTGTTTATGCTGCTGGCCTCTCCCCACCTATGCTCATGCATGTGTGTTCTTTCACCTTTTAATAAACTTCATCATTCTGGGCAATGTATATGTGCTTGTAATTAGAATGCCTCTCTAAATAGAAGGTACAGACCTGGAATACACATTCAGCCCCACTTACTCCATTTCTCAAGGGTGAGCCAGCCAGGTGTCTGAAAAGGCCCAACAGTGAACAGAAAAAGCAACAGTGGTAAGTGGAATTTAATTTGTCTCTTTCTCAGCTGTACTAAGCTTTTACCTCCTTGTGAAAATTCAGAAGTGTCTCCCTCAGTCTCACTGCTCTTGATCTCAGGCAGATCTGTTAAGATTCAGTTGTAGGCACCTTGTTCCTAAGTTATAGCATTAGGGGATGAAAGGTGACTATGGTATGTCTTAGTAAGGAGGATCTGGACAGAGAAACAGGAAGAGAGTTGGCCAGTTTGTGGCCTTGTGCCCAAAATCTTTTTTTCTAGTTTGTAGTGTGTTTTTTAAATTTTAAATTCGTTCTCCCTACTGAAAAACCTTGAACTTGCATTTAGTTTCTACTGGATGCAATACACCTGGGTGAAAAGTTCTGTCTTAAGATTTTGAATCATGGTGTTTTCCTTATTAAGATGGGCAGATAAGCCAAGAAACTTGTCTTAGCTAGCAAACTTCTCTTCATCTGACTGTAGAGGTCCTCAAAAAAGGTGTGCAGTGTATATGTGCCACACCCCCTGTCAGCAGGTGGTACTTCCTAACGTGTCAGGAGTTCCTATCAAGAGCCGAGGGAGGGACTTTGCCCAACCATGGAAGCCTCAAGTGTGACTTCAGCTTTTTACTGGAAGCTGGAAATGGACCCAACTCGACCATGGTGGACCCCATAGCTAGTGCAAGCCACATACCTAATCAGCAGCACTACAATTTATCTTAGCTTTATGCTGGTTTCTGCTGCCCTGGAATACACACCCAGGTATGGGTTTCAGTGCTACCTGAGGTCACAAGCTCTAGATATGCTGGTGCTAGCCCCAGAGAATGTTCAGGGCACAGAAGCTTTAGGGCTTAGAAACTCTAGCAGCTGGTCTTCAAGCATAGGCTGTGTTATTTTTACAACCCAGGAGCTTTTCCTCCTGGTGTGAGGAACAGTGCCCCACTAGAGATTGGTTTCTTGCAGAGATTACATTCCATAAGCTCATATTGGATGCTGGGAGAATGCCCCATTACACATGTGTTTGCTCCTGAGTGGGCTGGCACTTTTGTGAAAGCAGCAGCACTCTTCAAGTGACCAGATTATGTAAGACATGTTCATTCAGACAGTGTAACAGGGCCACTGGGCAATGAAGATACCCGTAGATACAGATCAACCCACAGGAGCCCTGGAGGCAGGCCGCTTAAAACTGAGAACCTCAAATTGAGGTATAAAAACTTTGTCATGTATCCAATACAACTAGTACAAGGGATCTGAATCACATGTATAAGCATAACAGGGCTTGTGGAGAGCCATATCACTTTAGTCTTCTCAGGTTCTACAGAGACTTCAACTGTATGTGATTCCTCATTCAGCCCTGTGGACTCACTCCTAAGGGTACACTTTCAAAAACCTCTAGATTTAAATCAAGATACCAAATGGTTTACTGATGGCAGTAGTTATATGAATTATGGAGTTAAAAGGCAGGTTATGCCATGGTGGGTCTTACTCGTGTGATAGAATCTCAGACATTGCCAACTAGCACTTGATCACAAAAGGCCAAACTTACTGCTTTAACTAGAGCCTTGCAATGAGGAAGAGCTAATGAGTTAATATGTACAGACTCCAGTTTGTTTTCCTTGAGTTCTACGCACATGGAGCAATTTGGAAAGGAAGAGCCCTCCTGACTGCAAAGAACTCTCCCATTAAATAAGGAGAAGAGATGTTAGCTCTCCTTCAGTAGCACTGGAGTCTTTAGAAAGTGGTTGTCATCCACTGCAGGGGACACAAGAGGACAGATAGCCATGCTATTCAGGGAAATGTGCTAGCAGATAAGGCAGAAGAAGTCACTGCTGCAGAGCAGGTTCTAGAAATAGCTTTACTACCTGAGCTTTTTGGTCACTAAATATCCTCACTACACAAGCCCTGTCATAGAATGTTCTCAACCAGGCTACATGAAGGATGCCAGTGGAGGTGGGTATTCAGTCATAAGGCCATGTGCTGAATGGAGGGTTATTAATATATGACTCTCACTGTTTTGGAAGAGGAGGTTTAATGCCAGGAGTTCCTTGGGTGTTTGGAGGGTAAAGGCTGCATACTGTCATAAAGAAAGTACATCAGCATGTGGTGACTGCTTTAGGTTTTTCTTATCTCCATGCCCCTTGGAGACCTTAGTCATCATATAAACTCTAAAATCTAGTCATATTCTTGAGTCTGGCACCTTAGACTGCTCGGCCATCCTGACACACAAAGTTAGTCATATTCTTAAGATAATCCTGGCTTAGCTTTGCCAAGAGACTTCAAAAACATGGCTTAAATTCTTACCTATTGCCCTCAGGATCAAAGTTGCACCTAAGGCTGCTTGACTAAAATGCTATATAAAAAGGTCTGCTTCACCTCTGACACCATCTTTGACTCAGGGATACAGGATCAGATTAAAGTTTATTATTAATCTTTTTCCTATACAAGAGGCTAATGGACTGTGGTAATAAAATTCTCACAGTGCCAGGTCCCAAAAGTCATGAAGAGCCTGTCCCCAGGAGACCAAGGCTTAAGAGACACTTGGAGCAAAGACTCTTCCTCTGATCAGTTGAAGCCTAAATGAAAGGAACCCACCAGGTGCTACTCAGCACTACTACTGAAGTCAAATTCAGAGCATCCCAAGCTGGGTACATTTGTCAAGGATCTCAGTTCTATCTCTTTAGTCTTCACAGATGCACACAGAGAACAAGTCTTCTCACTCTTGTGAATGCATTGAAGATCTCTAATACATCTGCAAAGGCCAAAAGGAGGAGTAAAATCTTTGCTTTTATCATATTGAACCTGCTACACTTATTAGCACACATGTTTTGCCTACCTTTTATTCTCTCAAGAGGCTGCTGTTGTGAGGAAAACTCCATTGTTCTTGTAACATGATAGTACAAGATCATGCTAGGCCATAGAAAACCATTTTAAAAATCTGTTTATTGTGTGGGCCAAACTAGAGCCTATGCTTCAGGCCAGATTTTACAGCAATTGCTTGAGTCCGTGGGTGCTCTATGACAGTCATGGACAGCTAGCTGGCCATAGAATGCATACTGGCAAAACCAGGAGTGTGTACAATGATTAATGGAATCTGTGGCATCTGCTCTAACAGTTGTATATTCACTGAAAAGGATACTACCAGTCTTTATGGTTACACTAGATGGTTTTATAATCTGGGCAAAGACAATCTATCAATGCCCATGTTTTGGGAAACAGTGGGATATACTCCTCCTATCTTGAAGGGAATTCAACATGAAATTTATCTTTTTTCCAATTACACTTATCCTGATTGACTAACTTTTCTGTTTCAGAATTCGACAGCTCCTCAAAATGATGATGACCATGCAGGGGCAACAGCCATTGGCCGTGACTGATGAAAATTCCCCAGCTCATGAGATGGACCAATTAGATGAGATAAGAAGAGGTTTCCAAACCTTGGATAGGTAGGACAATGCCCCTGGCCAGCAGGAAGTAGTTACAGAAGACGGAATATCATCCTTCAGTACCTCCTTAAGATTAAGGGTCAGAAATCTCTGCGGGGGGATGAGATGAGATAAGGCAGGTAGCTAGGTTAGGGCCACAGAGTTGGAAGTCCCAAGTCACAAGCCCTTGCCCAAATGTAATTCTATCCTACTTTTCCAATAAACTACCCCTTACTGGGAATATTTCCTTCTGGGACGAGGGGCACTTGCCATGTCAATAGCCACTACACTTCTATCTCCAAAGCAGCCAGAACTGGAAGAAGTGTGTCCTGCTCTTGGGAGATGGATGCTGAGGTGTTCTCTCTCCACTCCTCTCCCATCCATTTTCTCCTGGCCCACTCCCCACCCATGCTCACATTTCCCTTGCTTTATCATCCCCTAAATAAATGTTATTGTTTTGTATATTGTACATGTTTCTGTGCTTCAAATGCTTATCTAGGTAGAAGGCAAGGACCTGGAATAAAATTAGACCCCACTTCAGGGTTAACGTTCTATTTGCAACAGAAGGATCCCATATCAGAAGGCCAGTTCAAGTCCTGGCTACTCCACTTCCTATGCAGTTCCATATTTAAGCACACTCTGGGAAGGTAGCAGGTGATGGCCAAAGAGCTTGGGCCTCTACCATGTGGGAAAGACAGATGGAATTCTGGGATCTTAGCTTCATCTTGGCCCAGCGTCAGCCATTTTGTCCATGTGAGGAATGAACCAATGAATGGAAAAAGTGTTTATGTGTTTGTGTATGTGTGTGTGAGTGTGAGAGAGAGACAGAGAGAGACTCACAGAGAAAGAGAGAGAGAGACTCTGCCTTTCATATAAATAACAACAAATATTTTTAGAAAACAGATTGTACCAGGAGGTGAGGATCAACAGTGCCTATCTAAGAGCCTGCCTACACAATTCAGGCCATGAATGAACCTAGAATGTCCTGTGTGGCACCTGAAACATGTAAATCATACAAGCAGGAACAAACTCTATGAACAAGGTGCCCTCCAATAGGTTTTCTGCCTAATTTAATGGGAGTAGTGAGGCTCAGTGGTGAAGTGAGTTGACATTGGTAAGATGCTGCTACCAGTGGAGCAAAATTGAGAACCTGCGCCCATCTCACTCTAAACACAGACTTTTTCCTTTGTACTTCCCTTCTCTGATTCTCATTAGAGTGGTGTAAGATACACAATTGAGGGTGGGCATTCGGGTTAGAGGTTAAGACACTGCTTGGGACATGCATGTTCCATATTGGAGTCCTTGGTTTGAATCCTGATTCTGCCTCCAATCCTAGGTTCCTGCTAGTGCACACCCTGGCAAGCAGCAGATGATACTCAACAACCTGAGAGAACCAGATGGAGTTCCAGGCTCCTGGGTGCTGCCTGACATTGCCTGGCTCTTACAGGCATTGGAGATTGAGCCAGCAGTTGAAGATATGTATGTCTCCCTTTCTAATAATAATAATAATAATAACAATAATAATAATAAATGAGTAACATAATAAAAAGCCTAAACCCTGACACTGAGCAGGTGTTGGCAAAAGTTCATTCCTAGAATTTCAGCAAACAGTTACTGCAGATACAGGCCTTGCACCTATGCTTACATTCTCATCTCTTCTAAAACCAGCCTGGAGTCACCTAGGAAATGTCCCAGCTCAGTTAGTGGAGGAAATGAGCACCCAAGTGAGCCCAGAAAAGCCAGCTGGGTGGTTAAAGTGAAGGCAAAGACAGGATGTTGGAGCTGCCTCCTCCACTCCTATCACTTGGCATGTCACACATGGTGTGATCACACTGGCCCTGCCAACTCCACAGGCCATTTAGGTTTACCTATGGGGCAGGTGTTTAATTGGAGTTTAAGAAGCCCATGTCCCACTCTGGAGTGCTTGAGTAAAGTCCTGAGATTGGCACTTGACTCCAGCTTCCTGCCAGTACAAAGCCAGGAGACCAACAGTAATGACTCAAGTGATTGGATCCCTGAACAGAGTTGTTGACTCCTGGCTTTGGCTTGGCTGAGGCCTAGCCATGGTGATTATTTGGAGAGTGAACCATCAGGTGGGAACTTGCTGGCTCTCTGCTGTTCAAATAAATGCATGCATGCAAAATTTAAGTGAAAAATAGATTTGCCCATAATATTGCTAGTAGGCACTTGCTTTAACCCAGGGATACAGTAACAAGCAAGATGTGTTTAATTAGGGGCTTCTGTTGTGAAGCAGCAGGTTAAAGCACCACCTGTGATGCCAGCATCCCATGTCAGAGCTCTGGTTCAAGTTCTGATGCTCCGTGTCTGATCCAGCTGGTGTATATCTGGGAGAGCAGTGAGATATGGATGGCCTGAGTGCTTGACTCCCTACCACCCACATGGGAGACCCCAGTGGAGTTCCTGGCTCCAAGCCTAGTTCAGCCCTGTTTCAGCCATTTGAGGAATGAACCAACAAATGGAAGATATCTCTCTCTCTCTCTCTCACTCTTTCTTCCTCCCTCCCTCCCTTCCTCTCTCCCCCCAAACCCTCTTTCTCCCTCTCTCTCCATTTTAAATAACCAATCTTTAAAAAAAGATTCAGTGATCTAACCATCATCCTGAGACATGCATGTTGATTGCTAAACATTTACCACCAACAACAGCTAGTGGAGCTGTGTGATTTGGGATGCTTGTAGCCTTGCAAAATAAAAGTCATCACTCCGACTTTACAGAGAGGGAAAAAGGACAGTCGGATGCTTGCCATAGGTGAAATTGGTATAGAGAAGTCCCTACATCCAAGTTTAGCCTGATAGGGCTGCCAGATTTAGCCAAGAAAAAAAAAACAGAAGTACCTGAAACAATAGCACCCAAATGGCCAGTTCCATTTGCATGCTAGATAGACATTGAATGATCCCTTAGTGTAATCATACCCAAATGTTCCATGGAGTGCAATATATTTGTTATAAATTTTTATCCAATCATCTGGCATGTGAATTGATCTGGGTTGATCAGAAAGGCAAATGCATCTAAATATTGCATGGAATGTTAAATGAACTCACAAATTATGCATTGATAAACTGTTGAGAAAATTCATCTTGGAATCCTGTATTTTTCTTTTAAAAGATACTTTAAAGATTTATATATTTATTTAAAAGGTACAGTGGCAGCACAGGAGGGAGAGACAGAGATGTGTTCCATCCAATGATAGACCCCGATATTCGTAGAACAGATGGGGCAGGGCCAGGCTAGAGCGGTGAGCCAGGGATTCATTCCAGGTCTCCCATGCAGGTGGCAGGAACCCAATTACTTGAGCCCTTGGCCTTGCCTCCCAGGGTCTGCATTGGCAGGAAGCTGGAGTCAGGAGCAGAGCTGGGCAAAAACACAGGCACTCTGATGTGTAACAGAGGCAGGGAAACTCCACTTTTTGAATAAATTACCCTTTCTTTTTTGAATTCCCTGTGGTACTGAATAAAAAAATCATTTGGGCATATTTGTGTGGCCTATTTGGGTTCTCTGTTCTGTTTGTCTATGTCTGTCCTTTTCCCAGTGTCACAAATTCTTGATTACTGCATCTACATAGTGAGACATGACATTGACTGCAGTGAATCTTCCCACTTTGCTCTTCCCACTATCCCATGACTGTCTTAACTATCTATATGAATTTTAGAATAAGTTCACCAAGACCTACAAAAATCTTTTTGGGATAGTGATGGAATTGCATTAGAGTTATTTACTAATTTGGTGAAACCTGTAATGTTTATCCTGTAATCCATGGGCACAGTAGGGTTTCCCAGTTCTTTAGATGTACTTTGCCTTTTTAAAATCAGTATTTTGTTATTTAGAGTATACAATATTATACATATTTTGTTAATACTATACATAAGCATTTCATTTTCTCAGATTAGTTGAAAATGCTATAGTTAATTTCAGGTTCTACATCTCGATTGTTAGTATTCAGAGAGAGAATCAAGGTTTTTATGTTTTGTAGCTGAAAAACATGCTAGGGAGAGAGAGGGGGAGAGAGAAAGAGGGAGAGGGAGAGGGAGAGGGAGAGGGTGAGGGAGAGGGAGAGGGAGAGGGAGAGAGAAAGAGAGAAAGACTCAGGTAGCATGGCCATTTGCAGTAGCAAGGAGAGGCCAGGCCCACACAGCTGGGACAACCTGTCCCCAAATCATCATGACATGAAGACAGTACATCCCACTCACCTGGACCTGAATCCATCCACATCTTCTGAGCTTGCTTCCTGCCTAGAAAACACACTCCAGCTCAGCCCGTCACTTGACACAGGAGTGGCCTCCTACTGCTGTAGAATTTGGAAGGAGCAGTGCTTGGCAATGATGACATCATGGAGCGCAGTCACAATGGCACCCTCCTAGATCAGCAGGTCTCAGGGTCAGGGTTCCCAACCCCCTGAGGAATCGGGATCCCCTAGCAGTGGGACCTGTGGTCTCTCCTTGGATCAAGAGAAAAGGGCAGTTGTTTGGGAGGTATGTCATGGGCTCAGATGTCCCAGTACCCTCTGTCACCCATTGCACTAGGTTCCAGGTCCCTGCCACCTTCTATCCCACTTCTCCTCTACAATATTTTGTATTTACTTTTGAGCATTTTCATTTTGGATTGATATGAGTGCAATGGGTGCCCTCACAATTGGCATACAACTACCTGAGGCCCCCATACTTTCCCCACCCTTGCAAATGACCAGAATTGGGGACTCCAAGTGGCACAAGCTCCGGCCACATGACAGACTTAACCTTAGCACTGCTGATCTAGGCTGTGCCTCTTGCCCGCCTCCTGGCTTCTCCTTGCTGCTGCTGTTACTGTTGGATCTCAAGAGTCCAGAGACTGGGGGGGGGGTGAGGCAGGCTGCCTGCCACCTGCCTGGGACCTTGAGCCAGCAGGGACCAGACTGTCTGCATGAGGAACAAGAACTTTGTCCTGGACACAGACAAGAGGTGAAGGTTTGAGTCACGGTGCCTTCACCACCAGCCCCAGACCTGGTGGTGACAATAAGCATGTGGGGTCAGGAGTACCCAAAATCCCTAGGGCTCTCAGATGAAGGACATCTGTTTCTGGGGTACATCTTCACTGTCAGCATCATTAGGCCCCTTACAACTCCTTGGTGAGGCATGGTTGCCTTTGGCTCCTGCAGGGACAGTGAATGCCTTGCAGGATTTGTGGAGGCTCCTGGGTCCTGCTGTGGCTCACTACTCTCCCTGTCCTGGGGGCCTGAGCTGCAATATCCCACTGGGTACTAGTATGAGCCTGTGTGTGTGTGTGTGTGTGTGTGCACAAGCCTATGTGTGTTCCTAGCTATTCAGGTTTCATGGCTGCTGTTGTATTCACCAGTCTCCTCACCACCCTTGTCTGGTCTCTCCTGGAAGTGAGAATGGAGGGAGGCCAAGGGCAGGGTCCTGTAAGGATGCTGGGCCCTGGCTCATGGAGGTGAGTGTGGTGTGGTGCTGGGTGTGTTCTGCAGGGCAGGGATCCCCACCCTGCCCCAGACATCACCACATTCAGGGACTCCAAAGATGAACCACTTCTTAAGGTCTCAGCCAGCTGGGTTACTTGGTGCTGCTGACCAGGCCATGGGTTGAGTAATACAAGAAAGATGGGAGAACTCACTTCAGGGACATTGCTTCTTTCACTCAGGGGGTCATATATCGGCACCTCCCATCTGTCATCCCCCCTCTGCCATCCGCCCTCATCATTGGAGACTAAACAGAGCGAAGTCATGGTGGACATATCCCTGCAGCCTGTGCTACCCTCTTGAGGCCTCACAGGGTCCCACCCCCTGCTACTTAACTCTGACTCATGCTGTGATAACCCCACACCATTGCTGGCCTGGCCACGGCATGTGGCCACAGGGTTAAGGAAATGACACAGCTCCTCCCACACAGAGGAGCCTGAAGCCTCCCAGCCTGCTCCTGCCAGAACAGTCATTCAGACCTCACCTAACCTGTGCTTAGTCTTGGATCTCATCCACTCTTAGGCTGCTACACTCCTGCCTGATGATTCCCCATCATTCCCTCGTGGTCCTGCTTGTGCTAACCTCCTGTGAGCTCACAGCTTGCCCAGGAACTGAGCCCACAGTGTCTAGTGTCGCCATGGACTGCACTTCCACAGTGTCTTCTCAGAACAGGCTACCAGTGTCCTTTTACCAGGGAGACTTTTCATGTCCATGAACTCACCAGTTGTCTCTATCACCCCCTGTTCTACTACTTCAGTTGTTAAATTATAGTATATATAGTAATTATACTTAGTCAATTTGTTTCTGTGCTCTAGGTTGAATTCAAATATTTCTGTTCAAATAATTAAAGAAGAAATATTTATAGAAGATAATTCACTTTCCATTTCTAATGTTTAGGTGTCTTTCAACAAACACTGTGTCTTTTCTGTAAATCCATAAAACATCTTGTGGTTTCTGGTCCATAACATGAAGCATTTATTGAATGAATGAGTTATTTTGAAACTACCAAGTGTCTGCTGCATGATAAAATAATGTAAAGAAGCTCCAATACAAAAATATGTTAATAGTTTGTGAAATATACAGTTATAGAATTCTCTGACTATTATCTGCAAAATTAGCTTCTCATTTGAAATTATTCTATTATTAAAAAACAAATAACACATTGACAATAATCCCTATGGTCCAAGAATATCCCCCATCAATACTATAAATCCCAAACACATAAAAATCCTACAGATGTTATTTAGATATTTAAACCAAATTATGATTATAGTAAATGCATTCATTGATCAAGTACAATACATTAAAATTGTGGCTTAGAGACACTACAAACACAACTATAGGTGCAGTTTCATCAATTTTCATCTAGCATAGTGTCCCTAGCACTGTCTTTGTACACCCACTCCATATATATGGTAGTGCAACACACACCATACTGAAGACTACTTTCCTTCATTACTTAGCTGTTTATATATGTTACTGAAACAAAGGCCAAAATTTAATGCCAGTGAAGACAAAAATGTAAAATTAAAACAAAATCTTGAAAATACATTCTAATTTTTTTAATTGCATGAATACTATTTCATCTTAGGTAACATCAAAATAAGCAATAAGAATTTAAAATCACAAAAGATGATCAACTGTTCCTAAAATATTCAAAAATATTTTCAATAAAAATTAAAGCACTTTGTCAGTAAAGAAATAATGTAATATTTATTGCCAATTCTAGGTTGTCAGAGATTTGAAGATAAGTGTGCAGCATAAAATATTTGTACCATATTATAAAATGCAGTGTAAAATTGTTAACAATACTTTAAAGGGATCATCTAGGTAAACGTAGTATAAACAGCAATATACTTGAATGACTAAGGTTTTTTCACACTGTATAAACTACAGCCCGTACTCACATGGTTTATCTGGCATTGCTGCTCTTCATCATGATCAGTCCCTCCATTAGAGAGACTGCAGCACAGGATTCAATAATCTAAAACACTTTGAATCACGCTAGTGAGATCCTTTATCCATAAGCAGCACCCGCAGCTACTTCTTTGCTAGGAAACACATGAGCAAAACCTGTGATTCCCTCGCAGACTTGTGCAATGCCAACCAGAAGGAAGACGGCAGAAAATCTTCTGGCAGAGAAAGTGAGATTCTGTGCTAATCTTCCTGTGACATGCTTTTCTGTATGTTATGTGACCTAAACTATGTCAACTGTATTTTTTTTTTGACAGGCAGAATTAGAGAGAGCCATATAGAAAGTTCTTCCTTTTTCCATTGGTTCACCCCCCAAATGGCCCCTACAACTTTCGAGTGTGCCGATCTAAAGCCAGGAGCCAGGTGCTTCCTCCTGGTCTCCCATGCGGGTGCAGGGCCCAAGGACCTGGGCCATCCTCCACTGCACTCCCTGGCCAGAGCAGAGAGCTGGACTGGAAGAGGAGCAACTGGGACAGAATCCAGTGCCCCAACCAGGACTAGAAGCCAGGGTGCCGGTGCTACAGGTGGAGGATTAGCCTAGTGAGCCGCGGTGCTGGCCAATGACAACTGTATTTTAAGGACATATTTTCTTTCTAGAGGAATGTTTAAAAGTGGAGTCTAAAATTAAAAATTGGCATCCTATAATTCAGTAGTCTACCATCTGGTTTAAGTTTTCACACATGAGAATGTGTATTCCACAGGCAGAGCAAAAGTTAAACAGTTTCAATCAAACCCCTTAACTGGCTTCTCTCTTCCTGTTGATTTCTACTTCACTAGGCTGGAGGGGAAAGAGATGGGCGCTCCTCCAATCCACCCCACCAGCTCCCACTAGAAGCAAGGGCTTTTTAAAGAGAAAGCTACACTCCACCCCGCAAAGATGAATGCACAGCAAGAATGTATCCTTTCTCTAAGGGGAGCCAGGCTGGGGACATCCACAGGGAGGGAACCAGATGCAAATGCACAGCCCTGCTCCTCCTGGGGGGGGGGGGCTCCCCATTGGGGTTGCTCAGTGCTCCTGAGATTACGGTGTCAGGCACAAGGAAGTCAAAGCAGCTTCCACAACAGGCAACTTCTATCAGACCAGTGTTGGGGAGAAAGGCACTTCGAAGGGTGCTTTTGTGAAAAGTCCAAGTGGTTGCCAAATTATACTCCAGTATGTATAAGGGAAATCAGCTAAATTCTTGAATTGTTTCAAAAAACAGTATTTCAGTTAACCCTTGTAGTTACACAACATATATTTTCAAGATCAACACAAAACTGGAAAATTAGACACCACTGAAACAATAAAGAATCCCCTCAGGAACCGGAGTTGTGCCCTCCGGGAAGCTGACATGCCTTGCCAGACCAGTCAAGATCTAGGTCCCTCATTGAGCCTCTGGGGTTGAACCCACCTCTGTAGATCTGAAAGCAAGGGACACATCCCCAGAATGGGGCACCATGGAGTCCGCAGCCCAGGAGTTGCCCTGGTGAAGTGGTGCTAACCCCACCACCTGTCACTCAAAGGCAGATCTTAGCTGCCTCAACCACCCTAGTGCCCCCCAAGCAAGCCAAGGTGACTTCTGTGTGCAGCACTTCCTGTTGCTGCATGTTTGCTGAATTCCAAGCCATGCTAGAAGACAGAGCTCCACACAAGCCCTCTTAGAAAACCTGTTTTCTCTCCTGCCTGTGGTGCACTTTTCATATTTTTAAATAAGATTTGTTTGTACTTTTGAGACTCCCCCATTTTCTTTAAAGTTTCTTTTTTTTTTGGACAGGCAGAGTGGATAGTGAGAGAGAGAGAGACAGAGAGAAAGGTCTTCCTTTGCCGTTGGTTCACCCTCCAATGGCTGCCGCGGCCGGTGCGCTGCGGCCGGCGCACCGCGCTCATCCGATGGCAGGAGCCAGGTGCTAGGTGCTTTTTCCTGGTCTCCCATGGGGTGCAGGGCCCAAGCACTTGGGCCATCCTCCACTGCACTCCTGGGCCATAGCAGAGGGCTGGCCTGGAAGAGGGGCAACCAGGACAGAATCCGGCGCCCCGACCGGCACTAGAACCAGGTGTGCCAGCGCCACAAGGTGGAGGATTAGCCTGTTGAGCCACGGCGCCGGCCGAGACTCCCCCATTTTACATTCACTTCTGTCACCCATGTGAAGCCAAAATTTACAGAGTTTATTAGAATTCAAGACTTGGGGTAGAAATCCAGAATAAAGTATGATTAAATCCAGAGGAAGAGCATTTTGGTGGTGGCAGGAATGATGGTTATGGTACGTACAGGTGTGTGCAAAGATTTAATTTTAAGCTTTTGCCAAGTTGTCTTTTCTAGTTGAGGAAATTTAAATCGGGTAATTTAGCTACTGCATTTGACAACATTTTCTTTATCTCTGTAGCAATTTTTAAAATGAAAACTGATTCCCACGCTTTTTCAAATTTTATCTGACAGACAGAAGGACATACACAATGGACAGACACACACCCACAGAGACAGAAAAAGAGCTGCCCTCTGCTGCATTACTCCCCAAAGCCTGCCTCCAGCCAAGGGCTGAAGCTGGGAGCTGGAAGTTCTATCCAGGTCTCTTATGTGAGTGGCAGGAACCCAAGCACCTGAGCCATCACCATAGCTTCCCTGGCTCTGTATTAGCGGGAAACTGGACTCATGGGCTGCTACTCGGAAGACTGCAATGTAGTTTTTTATTTTTTAAATATTTGTATTTATTTGAGGCAGAGTTACACTCAAAAGAGAGGGAGAGGCAGAGAGAAAAGTCTCCCATCCACTGATTCACTCCCCAAATGTCCATAATGATTGGAGCTGGGCTGATCCAAAGCCAGCAGCCAGGAGCTTCTTCTGGGTCTCCCCTATAGTTGTAGGGGCCCAAGCACTTGAATCATCTTCCACTGATTTCTCAGGCCATTAGCAGAGAGCTTATGGGAAGAGGAGCAGCCAAGTCACAATTTGCACTGTTATAGGATGTGGGTGCCACAGACAGAGGCTTAGCCTACCACACCGTGGCAGTGGCCCCAAACTCAGGCAGTTTAATGAGTGTCCTAACCACGACTTAACTGCTGGGCCAGATGTCCACCACATGATTCCTGTTTTAAGATGGAGAAGATCCCCAGTCCTGCATGAGACCGAGGTACAGGAGCTAGAGAGCCCGTGTATTACTGAAATGGGTAAAGAAATGTTTCTATCACTTTAGATGGAATCATGGATACATTAGATAATTATTGTTCAAGGCTACCAATATGAAAGACTGGATCTTTAGCAAAACATTGAAATTAATACTGGCATTAGCCATCCTTGTGTCTAATTGCAAATAGGTGGTTGACTATATCCAGCAAAAATAATTTTCATATCTTCATGGAATCTTGCTAAGAAGCATTAAAAACCTGTGAAAGATTTGTTTTGGAGGTAATATTCACTAATTTACTAATGTGAGAAAAAGTCACATCCAGCACAGACATAACGATTGCAATATGCACATCAATGTATTTTAACTTAAAATCTGCACCAGGCACTACATAATTTTAGTCAATGTATGATTCATTTAAACTATCTCCATCGAAAGGACTGTGGCTCACTTCCAAGTGGCCATGCTGCAAAGGCTAAGCACATGGATCTACCCTTCACCATGACTGACATCAATGAGAAGATTCCAGCCTTATTCATTTGGATTTCTGCTGCAATCCACAGGAACAACTTTCATGAAGCTAAAAGAAATGAGCCTTAATGGAGTGAAAAGAAGAATTCTTTCAAAGTTATTTTGGTAAGGTAAACATATCATAAAGCTATTATCTTAATGGTTTTTTAAAGATTTATTTTATTTGAAAAGCAGAGTTGCAGAGAGAGAGAGAGAGAGAGGTCTTCCATCCTCTAGTTCACTCTCAAATGGCCACAACAGCCAGAGCTGGGCTGACCTGAAGTTGAGCCTGTGAATGCTGCTTCTTGCCTTTTGCTCCTCAGTCTCTCCTCCCCTCCTCTGCACAAATCACTCTCTCCATCAGTCTCTCTCCCTTTGTCTCTGGTATTTCTTCTTTTCTGCACCCCACACATCTTTGTTCCCATGATGTTTCCCTCAATCTCCCTCCCCCTTTCTCTCCCTCCCTCTGCCCCCCTCTTCCCTCCCGCTCCCTCTCCCTCTGGGATTCTTTTGCATAGTCTCCCTGGACTTTTCTGTGACTCAGGCCTCCAGGCCCTCTATTCTAGTTTAGTCTTGTCCGTGGTTCCCCTGAAAACTCACCTCTGCCCATTTCTCAATAAAGAAACTGCAGGACTTTGGGACTCACAGGGCATGTCAATCAATCTGTTTCAAATTCAGCTTCTCTTGGAGGCCTCCTGGAGTTGGTGCCACTGGGGAGCAGCTGGCAAGATGACAAAGCCTGGACCACTGGTTGCACCCTCATGGTCATTACCACCAGGAATGGCTGTCTCGCTCCAGCCTGCAGCACCACAGTTTCTGCCTAGGTTTGGGCTGTGTGAATCACACGGTGTTCACCCAGGGGGATCAAGTGGCCCTCCCAGAAGCATACACTTAGGCAAAGGCAGCACCACACAGGTTTATTAGGGGAAATGCTCAGATAAGAGAGGAAGAGCCCTCGTGGGACAGGGAAAACATTCAGAAAATGGGCATCAGGTGGCTTTTGGATTCACAGGCACAGCCTGTTCCGGATAGCTGAGTTGCCTGTTCCAATTCCACAATGGCTCTCCTGGAAGACAAAAGAAATTGGGATTGTTTCCCACATTTACTGACTTCTCCCTTTCTACATTTGTCCTCCATGTTGTGTCTGCTCCTGATGTGTTCCATGTGTGGCTGTGCCTGAGAGTCCTTACACCTACACCACACAAAACAGTCCTCACATCTCAGCCACAGACCTCTGCTCCACCTGTGCACGTTCACACACTTCTCTTTGACCTTGTAGGTAGGATTTGCATTTTGTTACTAGAGAGGGGAACTTTGCCTTTTCTTAGGAAACAGATTTTGCAGGTCTGTGGGTGTGAGCTATCGCACCCTCAGCTTCATCTAATGCACTTAATGAGCATCTCTTGGTGATCTTGATAGAAGACAGCTGCATATATGTACCAGATATTTGTAGAATACTTTTTCCATGGATTTAATGTCTTCCAGTTCACAACGTCCTCAGAAACCAATAGGATCTGCATGTCACAGCTCCACAGAGCACTGTCCTCAGGGGCTGGGACAGTGTGGGCACAGGGAGAGAGACCCATATTGCCTGATGTGACACTGAGAGGCAGGGGTATCTAGAGGAGCTGAGATTCCTAAGCCTTCTTGTTGTGAGGCAGAGACAGCTGCCTGCTAATCTAGAGCCAACTTCATTGTCAGTATCCTTGGGGCACCATAAACTTAGGCAGAACCTGGACACACCCATGAGACTCCTTCCCTTTTCCTTCAGATTGTGGACAGAGGGCTGTAGGTCAACAAGAGCACTGTGAGCAGGATGGTGCCCTGGCCCACAATGGGTCATGAGGACTCTCCTCCAGCAGCTCCGTGTGACCCCAGGTAGCTCTACCTGCTCTGTTCACACCGCCTGTCCTGCTAGGTCAGCTTTCCAGCCCCCGTCTTATGGAGCTCAGCATGATCCTATATGGCCCTTCCTCATCTCCTCTTTGCCACCCCTCATTTACACCCAGGAGATTCACTCCCTCTGTTACACTCTGGGGTCCTTCACTGGCACTTCCATTATGGCAATGACCAGCCCAGTGCTGAGTGTTGTGCATCCCTACCCTGCAGGACCCTGCACTTCTCAAAGCCAAGGCCAAGTCTCATCCCTTACAGAGCTGAGCATATCCCCCCTCTCCCACACCGGGTTCCATGCTCTGCCAAACTGCTATTTCTGGCTTCTATAGATGACTTCTTTCCTCATCTAAACCGACACCTGCACAAGATAGGGCTGTGGTGCAGCCCACTGTGTGTCCTCAGAATCAATCATGAGGAAAGTTACAAGGCCCTCAGGTAGCCTCACCCTTGAAATGCAAAGCCTGGCAGAATCACCCAGGACATTTTGTTGTAGGAAAAAAATGATAGAAAAGATACAGGTACACTTTGCAAGACAGTTAATTCAGGGTAGATCATCCTACCACATTCTGGAGACAGAGGTGCTGTCCAAGGTCTGGGAATCCACCAGGGTGGAGGAGGTGGCGGATAGCCCATGAAGGATTCTCTGGAGCCCCCCATGTGGTAGGGCATGTAGGGTGGTCTTGGGAAAGGAGGAGGTTCTCCTGCAGCCATGTTGACCTGCAGAGCAGAAGTTAACATTTTGAAGTAGATTAATATCATGGGCAACACCAATACCAACACAACTGAATCACAGTATAACAGGTGATAATGGCTGGCTCCTTCCTCTCCACCAAGTATTAAATAAGCAGCCTCAGCACCACAAAACTCTCCTCTTCCACTGGATCCCAACAGCTTGAGGAGTGACAGGAAGTCACAGGATGAACTGCTGTCACCACACGTCACTGTCCATTTCTGCAGAGGTATGTCCCAGAGAAACAGTGCCATGGCAAACTGATAAAGACACACACTCCATACAGATGACCTCCATGTCAGGGACTACCCAACATATCCACAGACATTTCCTGTGCATTAAAAAGAGATGATTGGAGGAAGGGAAAGTCCACTGTGCACACATTAGAGGGCCACTCTCAATCTTCTCTGCTTCCCTTCCTGGCTGAGGGTCTCCTCACTGGGGGTGCTGCCCCTGGACACAGGATCTCCTGGGGAATGCAGATTACTGGTGTCTTGCAGGGAAACTGGGAATGTGATTTTCCAGAAACCATGTTACCCACTGGAGTTAGGTAGGCACGGGTATCGATCTTAATTCATAGGCAAGACTGAATTGGAAGTACTCTGGGAGTTGAACACTACTTTTATCTCCTAGACAAACAAGGTGGGAAATAAGAAAGTTAAAACAAGGTACGTTTTCATTTCAAACTACAGATGTCCAGTGACACCTGAATGGAGAAACACCAACATCAACAGCTACACAGGTCACACAAAAACCTGCATATGGGAACGTCAATTAGGCTCTCCTGGGAATTGGCCTTGCAGGTAAATGCTGATGAACACTCTTCACTATCTCACAGCAGAGGAGCATTTGCTATTATGCAAACATGATCCCTGAAGCTTCAGGATATTCCACAGAGGGCCCAAGGGAGGGTTTCCTGCACAGCCCATTTACCAAGAGAAATGAGACAGTGATTTGCTTTGTCCAAAAGCATTCAATATTGAACAAAACACAAAAAATCATGGATTCTGTGGGTGAATGGTTAAATGACCTAAATCAAAACAGGAAAGGAGTTATTTTATTCCAACAATGAAATGTGGCCTGGCCACCTCCCAGGTTATAGAAGCTTGGTGGGAGTCACTGTGCCATGAGGCTCAAGGTCACCGCCATCTTCTCTGCATGTGATTTCCAGAAACTGACAAGTAAACCTGTAAAGCACCACCAGAGATGCTGAGCTGGAAAAGGAGGGGCCTACAGGCTTGTGGGGAAAGGCTTGGCTGCTTTGAAAAGTTACAGACACGGAAAAGGCATCACAGCACACACAAGTTAGAAAATAATGGAAGAGAGAGTGCTGTATACACAATGATCAGGTTTCCAGAAATCATTAAAATGCACAGCAATTACCTTTTCCTTCTTAGTGTCCTCAACAGGGGGTGAGTCTCGGTTCATGTAACCTGCACAAGTTCTGGAATCTGCCCAACAAGAGACAGCACTGTATTCTTTCTTAACAAAATGTTTATATATTTATTTATTCAAAAGGCAGAGACAGATGAATTCCATCTGAGGGTTCACTCCCCAAATGCTAGCAAGAGCTAGGACTGAGCCAGGCTGAGGCAAGCAGCAAAGACCTCTACCCAAATATCCTACATGTTTGTCAGGGACTCAAGGGCTTGAGCCACCATCTGCCACATCACAGGCACATTAGCAGGAAGGTAGATCTGAAGCAGAGGCAGGACTCAGTCTCATACAGTCCATTGATATAGGATGCAGGCATCACAAGAGGCAGATTAACCTGCTGTAGCAAAGTGCCAACCACCTGGGGAAGGGAGGTTATTCTGCCTCAGTGTTGAGAACACCCACACACACCTTTACATCCTCTTAAACTCAATCCCATGTCAGGTCTCTGGTCAGAGGCCCAGGGTTTACCAGGTGCCTCAGAAGAGCCCTGAGTACAAAGGGGAGGCCCATGTCCTCACTGAGGATGATACAACCTTAGCCTGTTCCAGGGGTTTTCACCACAAACCAACTCATTGTACCTAAGTCAGAGCTAAAATTAGCTGGAAATCAACATGAAAATAGGTTACATAATATGTACAGAGGAAATTATAGTTTAAGAACATCCTTGGATAAAAAGAATATCAGTAAACCCTGGACATGAGCAGTCCCAGGCCCTGAAATCATGGGGAGATTCTGAAAATATTAGTCCCTCTGTAACTGGCCATCTATGTGATCTATTGTGATACAAAGGACTTTGAGGGTTATAATATTATAGAAATGAAATTACATAGAAATTTAATTCACTGATGGAGTTCAATAGTTGACAGTAAAGAAAAAAAAAGCCAAAAAATAGGAAACACAGGCTGACTGATGTAAAGCAGAGTTCACAGAATATTACTACAGGGATGATAGTCCAGGAAATTTCCTCTCTTATCAGGATGTACAACCTTTATTGTCAAGTATTATTGGTGCTGCTAAGGCTTCTACCACTGACTCAAGGTGGACAGGAGGATCTGGCCAGGTTTCCTTCTACACCCTTATTGTCAGTTAAAAATAACTGAGTTCAGGTGCAGTGGAGGAGAGTCTCCAGTCAGTACTGGGGTCTGAGTTGAAGAGCCACTTGTCCAGGGCACATGAGGAAAACAGCACCTGGCCTCCCTGCAGGACAATCATTTCTCTTTGCTAAGTGCATGGAACTCTTCAGAAAATGGAACAATCACTGCCCAGAGTGAGAAGCTGAGGGTGTGGAATCTGCAGGGGACATGAAGCTATCACCCTCCTTCCACACTGCTCCTACCTCTCTGTGGAGGGTTCTCCCAGCCAGGTCCCTCTGACACTTGCTTCTGCCTCCTGGATTCCTCTGCCTGCATTATTTCCAATCTTGAAGATAGAGAAAAAACAGATTTAAGTAACAGAACACACACATACACACCCCAGAACAAGTCCTTTACTAGACACTCAACAACTTAGTCTTAAATCAGAGACATGCTTAAAATGCCTGCTCTTTCATGCACCTGTGTTTCAAGTGGGCAGTCTCCCTCTTCTGCGCCATCAACTCCCGCTCCAGAGCTTGAGCCCTGAGCTGTGGAGAGGAAAATACATGCACATTCAGTTTTGGAAAAAGAGGGCAGAATGGAAATAAGACATGAAAAAATATTTACCTCAGTGTCATGAGCCTTTTGTTTATGAACAGCAATCTGAAAAGGCCAACACAGAAAGTGAGGACTTAGGGACTCTTAGGGGCCCTTTAACCATCTGCATTAAGACATGGAGGATGGTGCAGTTATTGGGCAGCATGCAGTTACCTCCTGTCTGAAGGTCTCTGTTTCTCGCTGCTGTTGAGCCTGCATTTCTTGCAGTCTTCTCCTGTGATTCAGAATCACTTTCATCAGATAAAGTACAATGTTGACTATGATTTTAAATAGCTTCCCCGTGTTACCCTATCCACAAATGTCAAAAATACTCACCATGATTGTAACAGTACAGAAAGAGTAAACCCTACTGCTGCATCATTTCCTTATCCTTTGCGTTATACTTGCAGGATTCCCAGCTGATGTAATCTCCTTATTTCCCTAGTTTTTCCTCCCTTGTGTGTCTTTTATCATAAAAGTCCATTCTATTACTTATATCCTTGCCATGTTTCTGAGGGCAGCAAGAACTGGGTTTATAAAATAGAGATAATCATTGTAATGGATTTGATCCATCCTACAATGCACTGTCTTCCTAAGGATTAGGAAGGTGGATTCTAACCACCCCAATCGAGTTTCCATGTAGTCAGGCCAGCATTTGGAATCAGGAACTATGTAGGAACAGTACCACTTGGTCATTTGTAAACTTAAAATACTTGGTATAATCTTGTATGAATCATCTCTATGTCTCTTGAACATTGCTTACAGTTTTCTTTTAACTGGGCTTAAGCATTGTACAGTTAGTCCAACCACTGTTTCTGAACTGGTTGTTTATCTCTGGACTCACACATAGTTCTCAATTTCTTCTTCAGCCCGTTTCAAATTCTCCTCTTTCTCTGACAGCTTCGTCTCCTTTTCCATCCATTCTTGTTGTTTCCCTGCCATCTTCCTAGGATGGGAAAGAAATGCATATTTCCCAGAAGCCCATGTGGGATTATGCCTCCCTACCTGCTAATAGTCTGAGGGCATGATGGTAAAGTCCCCTCACAAGCATCCATATAAACACACAGACCCACAAACAGTGCAGAATCAGAAGTGAGGCCTTCCACTGACAGAAGACGATCCATCCATTGGCCAGCTGGCAAGTTCTCTCTAATTACTGTGTGCTCCTATGCATTAGTAATAAGTCAATTAATATACATAGTACCTGACACTGAGCAGTTGTGACTTTGAAATGGTGAATATACATTTGTGGAAAAGTAGGTCAAATCATTTCATCACTAGTAATCCCATTAGGATGAGACAGGGGTTCTCACTCATCTGCCTCCACCCATGGAGGAACATGATTTACAGTCAGGCTGGGACCATGATGCAGACAACCTGATCTACAGAGATACTTCCAGCTCACAGAGTCCCTAACACTGCAGTCACTGTGAACACTGTTATGATGCAGGGGTAGAGCTCCTGCCACCTACAGCTGGGAGCCTGATGCAGGGAAAAGGAAAATCTCAGTGCTGACAACACTGAATGAAGTACACTGTCCTGAACTGCCACCTTGTTGGGGCTTTCCTCAGCTCCTATGAACCTGCAGCTAGGTCTGCAAAGCCCTCAGCCCCAGTGCTATTTACTTCTACAAAGTAGCAATCACTGAGTGTACAGGCAGCAAAAACCCATGGTCTACAAAGAGTCTCCCTTTGATATCTGCTTTAATCCACATTACCCATAAAATGCTGACAACTGTGGGACACAGGCACAAAACAATGGAGAGGGTTAATGCCTTGGAAGCCCTCAGTAAATTCTTTCTGTGTTTTTAGGTAGAGTAGAGTAGGCACTGTTCCTACCTTAAAAACCCACAACATACTAGTAAGGACAACAGCAACCCTTGTCTCAGACTTTGGAAATGTTATTCCAAGTCTGAGCCATGGGGGACCATACGCAAGAGTCCTGGTTTTGAACATGAGTGAGTGTGGATTAAGTCCTGGATCTCCCCCTGAGAACAGTAGGAAACACTGGACAAACATGAGGTATACAATGGAATAGACTGAATCATTAACACATCAGCAATGACACAAGGGAGCAACATGGAGAGGAAGGAATCTTGGATACAAGATAGACCTGGTATCTCAGCTGGCATTTGAGGCCCATTTCCCTGTAGATCATGAAAGAATTTTCTAGGAGGCTAGAGAGAGCTAAACATGGGCAGCCTTTGCTCACATGGATGGGTTCAAAGGAATACAGTGGAGTTCAGGGTCTGACTGGAAAATCTCACAGCTTTGCTTGGAACACTATGAATGGAGGACAGGACATACACTGGCCTTTGCAGTGAATGACCTCCGCTGCTGAAAGAATTAACAGGTCCTATACTGCCAGCATCCTTGCCTGAGGCCATCTCCTTATTTTCCAAAGCTAGATCAAATCACACCACATTTTAATTTTTTCCCAATATTTTTAATCAATGACAGGCATTCAATTAGAAGTGACTAGACACAAGAAGGGAAACAAAATACGATATGACCAAAAAACCCAACAATATAAAGGTATACAAAAGAGGTTGAACAGCTGATCCCTGCTGATGGCCTGAAAATGCAGTGGAAGATTTATCCAAATCTTTGGGCCCCTGCATCTGCACCCGGAAGAAGCTCCTGTCTCCTGGTTTCATATTGGCTCAGCTCCCTCCACTGTGGCCATTTGGGGAGTGAACCAGCAGACTGAAGACCTTTACCTCTGTCTCCTTCTCTCTGTAACCCTTCCTCTCAAGTAAATAAATATTTTTTTAAGAGATAGAATGCAGACATGGACATTCATGATGCTCATATCAGTTATTCCAGTACCCTCAAATAAATTGCAAGGGAGTATATAACAAACAGTTTAAAGGGACAGAAAAATGCATATTATGGGAATCAAGGCAAAAAGGATGAGCAGAATTCTGTACTGACTGAAATTAGCACTGACATTACTGAGTCGATTCAGGACATCTTACTTTGCAGCAGCTGACACCTTCAGTTTGTAGATTTCATGAAAACTTTCCATATTCATATCCATCAGTTTGATTTCAGCTTCCTTTGTTGCTTTCACAGACTTCAAGGTATTACAGCTTTTTTCCAGATTCTTTTTACTTTCTGTAAAGGATAAAAGTTTTCTTTGTGTGTGTGCACATGGACCCAAGAAGTTGGCTGGAGTTGGGAGAAAGAGCAAGGACCCTGGAGACAGGAACCACTCTTCACCTTCCCAATGCAGACATATTTACACTAGACGGGACCTCCCTCTAATGAAGGAACGTACCTTCCAGCATCCGTATTTTGGCCCTCAAGGATCTCAGCTGTAAATCCTCCACTCCATCATTTTCATCCTCTGACTTTGACAGCTTTTTAAGAAAAGACATTTAAGAAATGGTTGCAGAACAATGCAAATGTTGTTACTACTACAGAAAGGTACACATATATTGTTCAGGTAATTTTACACCACCACAGACTTTATAGTTAAATTTATTTTAGAATAATTAATTTTAAAAAGGTAAACAGGAAATAAGAAAGTTCAGTTTTCTGGATCACAGTCTCTTCAAGAATGTGACTAATTTTGTTACCTGCTCCTACTAGATTGTCAACCAACTATTTTACTTTTATAACTTCAATTTCCCTGCACTGAAACCAGTTTCATTAAAGGTGATTGGATCTTAACTGAAAACACTGTAATTAGTTACTTCACAAGAACAAAATTTCACAGTTATCATATAAATTTAATCTTCAAAAATGAAATATTTCTCATTAGAGCTAAAATGTACAATTGAAATATGGAAAATATTATAGAAAGTTTACCTCTGAAATTCCCGAGTTGTTCGCTGAAATAACTTCTTTCAAGTTTTCAGTAGATTTCCCTTTTTCAAATGCCTGCACATAGGATAGAAACAAAACAGGTGCTAAGGTTTACAAATAGAGGCAGGAGTTTCACATGGTGGTTAAGATTCTGCTTGGGAAATGTGTATTCCATATTGGACTACTTGGCTTAATGCCCTGGCTCTGCTCCCAAGTTTACCTTCCTGCTAATGCACACCCTGGGTGGCAGCCATTGATGGATCAAATACGTGGGTCCCTGCCAACCACATGAGAACACAAACTGAGTTCTAGTTTCCTATCACTGGCCTGGCTGACTCATGGCTATCACAGGCATTCAAGGGGTGAATCTGCAAACAAGAACACTCTGTGTTAGTCTGCATCTTTATTTATTAAGTCAAATGGAGAAAGAATTAAGTGTTTTTAATTCCATGACAACACTAGCTGAAACAGCTAAAAAGCTGAAACAGCACCCGGTGCCACAGCTCACTAGGCTATTCCTCCACCTGTGGCTCCGGTACTCCAGGTTTTAGCCCAGGTTGCTCCTCTTCAAGTCCAGATCTTTGCTGTGGTCCAGGAGGGCAGCGGATAATGGCCCAAGTGCTTGGGCCCTGCACCTGCATGGGAGACCAGGAGGAAGCAACTGCTCCTGGCCTTGGATCAGTGCAGCGTGCTGGCAGTGGTGGCCATTTTGGGGGGTGAACCAATGGAAGGAAGACCCTTCTCTCTGTCTCTCTCACTAACTCTGCCTGTCAAAAAACAAAAAGCTGAAACAGCAACCAAGCACATCCATGGCTAACTCTATATTTTATGGACATGTCATTGATCCATATTGGGTCTAGAAGAAATGTCAAGAATATAATGAAATGGAGGGGGGGACACATTGAAGTAAGAATACTTTGTGGCATAAACAATCTTTCTGCTAAGGAGATAATGAGAGAAATGACTGAGAAGTCAAAATCAAATAATGTGAAAATTTGTTCAAGTCAACCTGCTTCAATGAACTTTTCCTAATGGAGTAGCTTTTCTTAATGTAATATTAAAAAGAGAATAAAAATATCTCTGTTTTCACTGACAGTTTTCTTACTGAGCATTAAGAGGGGTAGGGACTGTTTAAGTTGGTCTGATATCTTCCTTCAGCTTTCACACATTTTCTAAGTTTTTCTATATATCTGGCAGGACAGTGATGAATGTTGAGGTAATTGCCCAGACAGGAAATCAAACACACTTCTTGGATCCCTCAACTTAAGATGTCACTTCAGTATTTTTACAATAACATTGAACATTTTTTCAGAAGATGGTTCATCCCCTATATTCTTACACTTTTACTGTGTGAAAAGCAATAGAAAATGTACCAACCAGCTCACTCAAGGGACAAAAAGGCTCAGAAGCCAAATTATGGTAAAATATAGCAGCCAAATTACTACCACATCATGATATCGGGAACCCTCGCCAGCAAGGGTCCGATCCACGGATTCACGCACGACACGACCGCTGTTTGATCGGTTCTCAAAGAACTTTTATTTATAGTGATAGAAGAAGGAAAGGAGAGAAAGAGAGGGAAGCAGCCGAGAGAAAGAAAGAAGGAGAAAGACTGAAGAGGCTGCTCCGAGTTCCCGCCCCTAACATGGTCTTTTATCCATTCCCAGTCCCCTAGGGCTAGGGCGAGTAGTCCATTGATCAGATCAAAGGGCATGCATATCCTCAGGTTGAAGGTGTATCTCTTGCATGTCTTGCGGTCAGTACTTCCTTGACTTTGTTATGCTTAGCAGGATGAGGCAGTGCAATGAGGAGGTCCCCACAGGTGGCCAGCCTGTGGTTCCCCACAGCTCCCCCTTTTTAGTTTTATATGGCATGGAATCGTGCCTGTCTTAGGTTCCCAGCGACGTGCCACCTGCTTACCCGTCATCGAGTCACTGGGAAGCATGTCCCATGCTCTGTCTTAGGTTGCTAGGTGCACTCGCCAGTGATTACCCGTCATTGACTACCGTTCCATCATGCTAAGCCATACCTGTTAAGGGTCGGAGCGAAACATTGCATGCATAGCCTGCTGAGCAGTCAGGTTAGTGCACTGTTGCCTTTTGACAATGCTCGAGATAATCTTACTGACCAAGAGACAGTGGCATAGGCCAAGGCAGGGCCCTGAGCAGGCCCCAGTACAATCTTTCATCTCAGCAATATACACTAGCAAGGGTTATAACAATATAAAATACTTTACACAGAAGATACATTATAGTTACAAAATACTATACACAGAATATACATTATGGTTACAAAATACTATACACAGAATATACATTACGGTAAATTACAAATAATCAACTATTATTCCTAAAATTTCTCCAACACTGGCTGGTATCAAAAGGCAAAATAACAGTCTTTTCATTACTTAGAGATGTCTCATTCGCTTCCTGTTGTGGGCGAGTTTATTGTGGTCTCTGCTGGACTCTGCTCCTCAGGACTCTGTGCAAGCAGCCGAACTCTTCTCTCCGGCGTCCAGATAGGTTGAGAGGCTCCCTGTGGGAAAAAACAAACAGCTCCCCGCACCCTCCGCAGTAAGGGAAACGGGCCTTTCCATAGGTTATCCTGCAGGTCCTTCCACATCATCCACTGTACTGGCTCCTTTTCAGTCGGTTGGGAATGTAATTCTGCTGGGGTTTTACCACATTTTTTTCTTATTTAAAAAATTTATGGTATATAATGCTAAGGCCAAAGCATCTTTATTGGATACCGCATATTCCCCTATTCCCCCTTTTTGTTTATTAATTAAAGTTTTTAGATATAAATGAGTGCTTTTCACTATGGCCTGACCTTGGCCATAGAATGTTTAATGCCAAATTTCTTTAAAAATGCAGCAAAGTGAGCAGAAGTATATGCCGGGCCATTTTCTGTTTTAATGATTTTAGGTATTTCCCAGGTAGCAAAAGATTGTAAATAGTGCTGAATAACCTGTTGAGTCCCTTCTTTAACAAAAGGATGGGTTGGGACAAGTCACATCTTTGCATCACAGTAGATTTGAAGCACTTTTCAACCTTTTTTAAAACTGCAGCTGCCTCTGGGGTCAATTGTGGTGGTGAAGTAAGCTGTGAATCTCCCTCTAAGATTTTAAGCAATGGGAGCAATTCCTCAGTAGTTAGTTTACAATAAGGCCGTATCCAATTTAAGTTTCCACATAATTTTTGAAAATCATTTAAAGTTCTTCTTTTCCACTTCGTGGGCAGAGCCCTGGCCGACACCCTTGGGACTTTGAATCCGTACATTTTCTTTCCTTTTCACATTTAAAACACTTCTGCCTCAACCCATTGTTATGTAGCATTCTTGCCAAGGCGACTGCTGCACAAGCCCCCAAGGCTGCATCATCCATAACATCCCTACAGATTTTTTAAAATATTGTCGGCAGCCTCCATTAATCTATTTACAAAATCAGTATAGGGCTCCATTGGACCTTGTGTAATTTTGGACAAACTATGCCTAATTTCTCCCTTCTTAGGAAGGGTCTTCCAGGCCCTAAGAGCTATTTCTCTTACTTGCATTGGGACTTCATTAGGGCATTGAGCCTGGGTATTCTCATCACGAAAATCTCCCTCCCCGTTCAGCATGTCCTCATTCCAGTCTGGCCGACCGTTTTTCTCATTTTTTGCTGCTTGAGTCTTAGCAAGCTCTCTGTAGGCCGCAGCCCAAAGCAGGAAGTCCCCACCACCAAGCACAGCTTTCGCTAGGTTTCTCCAGTCCTCTGGGACCAGTCCCTGGGTTCCTATATTGTCTAAAACTGCCTTTGTGAAGTTAGCATGCGGTCCCTATAACTGCACCGCTTGTTGCAGTTCTTTCAACAGCTTATGATCAAGGGGGTCCATCCTCTGTCGCCTTGTGCATCTACTATCACTGGGAACACTTGGTCTGCTTTCTGGTACTCTTCCCACTTGGGGGGAGTTCCGCGTGTTCTCTCCGCCCTTCCTCTGGATCTTACAGAGGAGGGTTCCCCGCTCTCCACTCCCTCTACGAGGGAAGGATTCCCTTTAGTGGGGGGTGCCTTAGTTACCCGCCTAGATTCCCTGTCTTTTTTCAACAGTTTACTTCTGCCTTTCTGGCATTTCACTCCCCGTCTTCTGTCGACGGTTTACTTCCGCCTGTCTCCTGGCGTTTCACTCCCCGTCTTTTGTCGACGGAACCACGGTTACAATCCTAGGCCTTTTACTTTACCCGCCTAGATTTCCTGTCTTTTGTCGACAGTTTACTCCCGCCTTTCTGGCGTTTTACTCCCCGTCTTTTGTCGACGGTTTACTCCCGCCTGTCTCCTGGCGTTTCACTCCCCGTCTTTTGTCGACGGAACCGTGGCTATAATCCTAGGCCTTTTACTTTACCCGCCTAGATTCCCGTGTATGCACGTTTATACTTTTCTTACCTGCTTCCAGCGATCATTGGCCTGACGATCCGAGTCACGGCACCAGTTATCGGGAACCCTCGCCAGCAAGGGTCCGATCCACGGATTCACGCACGACACGACCGCTGTTTGATCGGTTCTCAAAGAACTTTTATTTATAGTGATAGAAGAAGGAAAGGAGAGAAAGAGAGGGAAGCAGCCGAGAGAAAGAAAGAAGGAGAAAGACTGAAGAGGCTGCTCCGAGTTCCCGCCCCTAACATGGTCTTTTATCCATTCCCAGTCCCCTAGGGCTAGGGCGAGTAGTCCATTGATCAGATCAAAGGGCATGCATATCCTCAGGTTGAAGGTGTATCTCTTGCATGTCTTGCGGTCAGTACTTCCTTGACTTTGTTATGCTTAGCAGGATGAGGCAGTGCAATGAGGAGGTCCCCACAGGTGGCCAGCCTGTGGTTCCCCACACATGATTCTTAGCATTCTGATCTCTTCCAGACTGCAGGTTATATGTACCTTGTACGTGGTAGTTTTAGTGTTGTCACTTTTTTTTTTTTACATTATCCTTCAATACAGCATATTGCATCAGGAACATTTATTTATTTACTTATGTTTATAATGGCAAATGGTTTTTACCTTAAGTTTCATTGGTTCATCAGAGACCATCTCCTTTTGTCTGTTAGTCTCAAGAAGACATTTTTCCGATTCAGTGATCTGTATGTATATGTAATAAAAGAATCAGAATACAAAAATGTTAATTAGAGGGCCAAGTAACACCTATCCTCATGTATAATTCATTACACAAGTGAACAGAGCAGCACTTTGATGGCAGGAAGCTTGCTTCACATGTGAAGAGTTTATAGATCTTATGAAGTGGGACAGCGGGTGAAAGGGGGTACAATGGAATACCTGAACTAGATGTGGGAGTGACTGAAACTGAAACTATGAAAAATACAAAAATTGAAAGGACATTGATACCTTCTGTTCCAAAACAGAAATTTGTTGTATAAGTTCTGTGTTTTCCTTTATGACATTATTGATCTTCTCAGAAATTTGCTGCAAATTAACTAAGGGGAGATAAAAACTAAGATTATAAAGAATACAACAATATAATTGAATTACCTCAATGTATTAGCGGAAATTACTTATTATCTGGCATTATGGCCAGAAAATAACTGTCTAGCTTCAATACTAAGCCTGAAGAAAGCAAACTTTACTTACAGTAATTTTAAAACAAATATAACTAGTGGGAAATAAGAACCAAATGTCAATTATAATCCTATTTTAAATTATTGGAAACATGGGAAATACATGTTTTCATTTAAGTATTCTCATCAATGGAAGATAGCTATTTATTCTTAGAAAATTCCATTAATTCAAATATTTTTGTCTTCATCAGAGAAGAAACAAATCAAACACCCTAGCTACTTACATTTCTATTCCCTAATTATGAAGGCAGATAAATTTGTTCCTTCCTCAAATAACATCATTTGAAATTCCCATGAAAGCAGTGTTCAAAATGTCAGTCGATTGGCTACTCTAGGGCCTCCAAAGACTTCCTGCTGCCCTGAGGATTGTCCTTCACAAGAAGCAGAATAGAGGGCCCTGGAGAGATGGTCTTTGAGGTATAACAATTTAATACAACCTGTTACCACTATGTCTCTATGGGATCGGGATGAACTCCCAACCCTCTCAGATAGGACTTTCCACTACCAAGATCAGAATGCTACTGCCTACCATAAAAGTGGACATCGTGCCTTGATGCACCCGTTCTGTAAGGTGGATGGCTCACATAAACACCTAAAGGACTCCTCTGACAGTCTTTTTTTTTTTATAAAGCTTTTATTTAAAGAATATAAATTTCCAAAGAACAGCTTATGGATTACAATGGCTCCCCCCGCCCACAACTTCTCTCCTTCCCCCTACCCTCCCCTTTCCCGCTCCCTCTCCCCTTCTGTTCACATCGATTCATTTTCAATTCTCTTTATACACAGAAGATCAATTTAGTACATATTACGTAAAGATTTCAACGGTTTGCCCTCGCATAGAGACACAAAATGATAATACTGTTGGAGTACTAGTTATAGTATTAATTCACAATGTACAGCACGTTAAGGACAGAGATCCTACATTTTTTAAAAAAAAAATTGATTAATTGTCTATGCAATTTCCAGTTTAACACCAAGATTTTTTAATCATTTGCAATTATCTTTATCTAAAGAAGATCGATTCAATATATACTATGTAAAGATTTCATCAGTTTGCACCCACTCAGAAACACAAAGTGTAAAAATACTGTTTCAGTACTAGTAATAGCATTATTTCACATTGGATAACACATTAAGGACAGATCCCTCATGAGACATAAGTACACAGTGACTCCTGATGTTGATTTAACAATTTGACACTCTTGTTTATGGCGTCAGTAATCTCCCTAGGCTCTGGTCATGAGTTGCCGAGGCTATGGAAGCCTTTAGGGTTCGTGGACTTCGATCTTATTCCGACAGGGTCATAGTCAAAGTGGAAGTTCTCTCCTCCCTTCAGAGAAAGGTACCTCCTTCTTTGATGGCCCCGTTCTTTCCACTGGGATCTCACTCACAGAGATCGTTCATTTAGGTCTTCTTTTTTTGTTTTGTATTTTGTTTTTCAGAGTGTCTTAGCTTTCCATGCCTAAAATATTCTCATGGGCTCTTGAGCCAGATCCGAATGCCTTAAGGGCTGATTCTGAGGCCAGAGTGCTATTTAGGACATCTGCCATTCTATGAGTCTGCTGTGTATCCTGCTTCCCATGTTGGATCATTCTCTCCCTTTTTCATTCTATCAGTTAGTATTAGCAGACACTAGTCTTGCTTGTGCGATCCCTTTGACTCTTAGACCTATCAGTGTGATCAACTGTGAGCTGAAATTGATCACTTGGACTAATGAGATGGCCTTGGTACATGCCACCTTGATGGGATTGTATTGGAATCCCCTGGCACAATTCTAACTCCATCATTTGGGGCCGTTCTGATTGAGCATGTCCCAAATTTTACATCTCCTCCCTCTCTTATTCCCACTCTTATATTTCACAGAGATCACTTTTCAGTTAAAATTTAAACACCTAAGAATAATTGTGTGTTAATTACAGAGTTCAAGCACTAGTACTAGGATAAAAAAAAAATACTACCATGGATAAAGTATTACAGTGTACAACAACAGTCAGCACCAGAGCTGATCAAGTCACTGTTTCTCATAGTGTCCATTCACTTCTACAGGTTTCCCCTTTGGAGCTCAGTTAGTCGTCGCCAATCAGGGAAAACAATGATATTTGTCTCTTTGGGACTGACTTAATTCACTCAGCATGATGTTTTCCAGATTCCTCCATCTTGTTGCAAGTGACCGGATTTCATTGTTTTTGACTGCTGTATAGTATTCTGTAGAGTACATGTCCCATAATTTCCTAATCCAGTCTACTGTTGATGGGCATTTGGGTTGGTTCCAAGTCTTAGCTATTGTGAATTGAGCCGCAATAAACATTACTGTGCAGACGGCTTTTTTGTTTGCCCATTTAATTTCCTTCGGGTAAATTCCAAGGAGTGGGATGGCTGGGTTGAATGGTAGGGTTATATTCAGGTTTCTGAGGAATCTCCAGACTGGCTTCCATAGTGGCTTCACCAGTTTGCATTCCCACCAACAGTGGATTAGTGTCCTCTGACAGTCTTTTAGTTCTCTCGTCTGACCTCAGATGCATCCTTATTTCCATTTTGTATTTTCCCATGGTATGAGCTCTGCTGCCCTGAAATCACCCTTCCAAACATGACCAGTGATGAATTTACTATAAAAAAATAAACACAGAAAGCCATTGTTGTGGTATAGCAGGTGGATTCACCACCTGCAGTGTCAGGAAACCCTGTGCGTGCTGGGTCGTGTCCTGGGTGCTCTACTTCTGATCCAGCTCCCTGCTAATGGCCTGTGGAAATATAGGATGATGGCCCAAGTGCTTGAGCCCCTGTCACACATGTGGGAGACCAGGATAAAGCTTCTGGCTTCAACCTGGCCCAGCCCAGCCATTGCAGCCATTCGGAGAGTGAATTAGCAGATGGAATTCTCTCTCTCTCTGTCAACTGTGCCTTTCAAATAAAGTAAATAGATCTGTAAAAATAAAAATAAAACATATGTCGGGGCTACTATGTGTCTGGCAGCTTTGGCTCTCAATAGATAGTAACACTTACTTATTGCGCATAAAGCCTACATGAAATCCTTCTTCCACCTTATGCATCATTTCTGCTCTTTCTGCTGTGGCATTAAAGACTCTTTCCATGTAAATATCTTGACACATTTCCCCCTCAGAAAACCAGATTCTTTTCGAAGCCTTAAGCTTTTTGATAGGTTCACATTATATCATTTTTCTAAAAAAGGTTTTTGTATTTGAAAAAGAGAGAGAGGAGAGAGACAGAAACAGAGACAGAGACAGAGACAGAGAGACATAGAAATCTTCCATCTGCTGACTCACTCTATAAGTAGCCATAACAACCAGGTTTAAGCCAGGCCAAAGCCAGGACCCAGGAGTTTTATTCAGGCCTCCCACATGGCTGACAGGAGCCCAAGAATGTGGGCCAACCTCCACTGCTTCTTTTCAGGGCATTTGCAGGGAGCTGGATTGAAAGTGCCATAGCCAGGACTTGAACTGGCACCCACAGATGATGTCAGCATTACAGGTAGCAGCTTTACCTGCTATGCCACAACGCCGGCCTCCCAGAGCATATCTTAATCATATTTGCATTTCCCCAAGAGCTAGGTCATGCCACAATGGTCCCCCAATGCTTCAGACTCTTAGCATCACTTGCTTCTTAAACATTTCTAGGCAAAACTAAACTCATCTCAGTCTCCTATGCCCATTAATTCTTCTTCTTCCTGGATTTTTTTTTTGATAGGCAGAGTGGACAGTGAGAGAGAGAGAGACAGAGAGAAAGGTCTTCCTTTGCCGTTGGTTCACCCTCCAATGGCTGCCGTGGACGGCGCGCTGCGGCCAGCGCACCGCGCTCATCTGATGGCAGGAGCCAGGTGCTAGGTGCTTTTTCCTGGTCTCCCATGGGGTGCAGGGCCCAAGCACTTGGGCCATCTTCCGCTGCACTCCTGGGCCAGAGCAGGGGGCTGGCCTGGAAGAGGGGCAACCGGGACAGAATCCGGCGCCCCAACCGGGACTAGAACCCGGTGTGCCAGCGCTGCAAGGCGGAGGATTAGCCTGTTGAGCCACGGCGCCAGCCTCTTCCTGGATTTTTACAATAGATCACAAGTCCCTCTCCATTGTCATTTAGAAACCACTCCAGGAATACTAAAACCTTCAAGAAGTAATAAGCCAGAAATTTATAACAATTACTGTACTTAGAGCTAGTTTAATAAAAGCTCACATCTATACCAGTACTGAGAAAAGTATTATAAAGAAAATAGAGGCCAAAATTCTTACCTTGATAAATCGGCAGTTTTAGCTAGAAGAGGAAGAAACAAAGTTAACCTTGTTATAATAATATATATTAAGAAATACATGTCATTCCTGATGAAAATAAAAGTACTAATCTAGTGGAATAACAGTCATTTAGCTTAAAGGAATTTTATAAGATTAAAAACAATGAAATACTATTTCCCATTTCATCATGATCTTTCATTAAACCATTTCTGATAGAGCAGAAAAATAAACAGTTATTTTTGATGAAAAGACCTATTTCCATTTTATTAAAGGAAAAACCAATCTATTTAATTTTTATCCTAGAAATGGCAAATTTCATAATTAGAATGCAAATACATTATTTGATTTTTTTGGGGGGGGGCCCAATATCTCTAATGAAGTCTTAAACAAGAAAAGCCTCCATGAAAATGGGAAAAATTCTAAAACATTTGTACTACAAAACACCTCTTTGATTCAGTAGAAAGCACCTTACAAATTTTAAAATACAGTTGGATCTTGATGAAGGATGGGATGGGAGTGGGTGTAGGAGATAGGATAGTTGTGGGTGAGAGGGTGGTTATGAGGTGAGGGAAAGCCTCTATAATCCATAAGTTGTACTTTGGAAATTTATATTTATTAAATAAAAGTTTAAAAGTATGCCATCTAGAAAAAAAAGAAAGGAAAAAGTAAGAGTCAGAGGGCAGGAGGGAGAGAATATCATCATATTCTAGAACTGTATCTACAAATCGCATTGAATCTTTTTGAAAACCAATTAAATATTTTTTAAAAAATGAAAAAGGAAGGATGACTCCGTGCTGAGAGAAGATGTTTCAGGCTTTGGTCTCTACAGTTTTATATACAGCTGGCCCAACTCACACTAGGATGCTAAGGAAAAAGGTGAAGGAAACAGCATTTCAATCATCAAAATCACTTCAGTAAGAAGAGTAAGAAGGAAACTCTGTCCACTGGAACAGATTAAAGCTAATTAACTTTAAAATGGAAATATTTTAAAAAAACAAATGATGTTAGTGGATGGTATTAGAATTAAAGTAGTGATAATCGTGGATAGGGAGTACCTGTGAAGGGCCAAAGAGTGGCTTTTGGGTGATGGCTATGTCTTATTTCATGACTGGGGGTGTGTCCATGGGTATGAGATGCATGTACCTGTATACATATGATTCGTACTTATTTCTTTTTTTTTATTTGAGAGGTAGAGTTAGATAGTGAGAGATAAAGGTCTTCCTTCCATTGGTTCACTCCCTAAATGGCCGCTATGGATGGTGCTGCGCCAATGTGAAGCCAGGAGCCAGGTGCTTCTCCTGGTCTCCCATGCGGGTGCAGGGCCCAAGTACTTGGGCCATCCTCCACTGCCCTCTCAGGCCACAGCAGAGAACTAGACTGGAAGAGGAACAACCGGGACTAGAACTCGGCACCTATATGGGATGCCAGTGCTACAGGCAGAGGATTAACCAAGTGAGCCACAGCACTGGCCCCTCGTACTTATTTCTGGATGTGTATTACACCTCAATAAAAATATAAATTACAGAAAACACTGAACAATATGTGTGATGGTTGCATGCAAGGACACAAGCTCACTGAAAGACTGAGACCTAACCACAGTCCTATAAATTCATCCTTGCACATGTGACCAGCACAAGAGTAGGCTACTTGTTGGGAGCCAGTATGCTGGTTTCCCTGTGTAGGCCTTTGTTAAATTAACCTTCAACTGTGTTCCTGTAAGGAGGATTCACTAGAGAATTCTATTTGTACAGCTCATTGATATGGTTAGCACTTCATAAACAAAGTTTTAGACAAGTCAGGGTCAGTCTTGGCTTGTGGAATTCCTGGGGGGGAAAAGGTCACCATGCTCTAGGAGAATGATCAAAACAAGGGCACTCCACTGAAATTAACTATGTTATGACTGTGTTACAAAAAGCCTGATAAGTTGCTTGCATGTGTTGTTGACTTCTGTATTGCCTTGAGTTGAAGCTGGTTATGTATAAAATATCACTGAAATGCTGGAATAAACGAGACCTTGATCAGAGTACTGTCTTGGTCTCCCTTCTCGTGTCTGGTTTGTCTCCCCATTCAGGTCTGCCCTCCTCATGTTCCAGTTGACTACCCTGCGGGCCGGGGCAAGTGGCGCCCAACGTGGGGCATGAGGAACGGGAATTGAGCTGAACGTCGCTGAAAAAGCCGGCTGTTTCGTTTAGGTCGCCGCCTCATCTCATAAGAGCCACTGCAGACAATTCATCTGTGATACAGGCCAGGAGAAGGCGAGTGAAGACCTGCATAGTAGCCACTGCGTCTTGACCCGTACGTAATACAGGCTACGAGGGTAAGTGGAGCGACGCAATTATGGGACAAACACTAAGTAAGCAGGAACTCTTTGTGAAAGGGTTAAAACCACTCAAGACACGAGGAGCAAGGGTTAAAAAAGGCAAGCATAGAACAGTTTATTAGTGCTATAGGAATAGTCAGTCCTTGGTTCGCAGAAGGAGTCGTGAATGAGCAACATTGGGATTTGCTCAGAAAATATTTAAATGTGCATTTAAAGAGAGAAAGCAAGCCATGACAAAGGCTGTGAAAACTTTATTGCAGATGTAGAGAATAGGGTTAAAGAAACAAACCGTAGAGCAGTTTATCAGTGCTGTTGAAAAAATTAGTCCTTGGTTTGCTGAAAAGGGTGTTGTGGATAAGAAACACTGGGAGTAAAAAATATAGATCAGTGTACACTGGACAGCCCTCACCTTGCATTTAAATATTTCATTTAAAGTAAATATTACCTGTTGTGAAGTTAATATTACTATGTGAAATGAGGAATTGTGGTGACAGTGTCTGGACTACCCATTCTGTTTTTGTATTATGTACTAACTCTACCCCTATTATTGATAGGAATGCTTGAGCAGATTAGGCTTGGTTTGCTTCACAAAAAAAGTGTAAATCAAAATATGCTGCAAATAGTTAAGATTCCACAAACCTGCAAAAATGTAATAATTATAGATAATAAGAGGCTAATTCCCTCAAATATGTTTCAATTTATCCTTAAAACACATTGAATATTATTGTGTTTGATTACTGGATGTATGCTTATATGAAAAATTTGTATTGTATTCTTATGATGTGTTAATTATGTCTAGCCCTCGATGCAACCCTAGAACGAAATGTAAGGACAGATTTTGTGGATGGAGAGGCTTGTACTAAGTTCGGCTCTGGTAACCTTCTCCTGCTCCTTGGGAGCCTGGCCAGTTCCCAGGGAGGAGGATAAAGGTATGTTTTCTGATAAACAGGTGGGCATGCTTCGTGTCTCGGCTCTCTGGCCAAGATCCGAGATGGGACGCACTGCTTGCCTAAAATCTTAGCAATGAGCCACCCTTGTCCTTGGGGCTTTAAAAGGGAGCCAGAACAAGTCTCTGCTACTGCTGTTTCATCCTGGGGGAACACGCAATCAAGCTGAATGTTAAACTTGCCCATGATGATTACTAATGATGTTTAATTCTCAGTATGGATCATTTTCCGGTGCTGTATAAAAATTACCTAGTGATGCCCACAGTACTGTAAATTCTACCAAACATAAGTACAACGGAGATATGGATCAATTGGCTACTGTGGCTGAGGTGTTCTGTGACAGTCCCTTTGATGAAAAATTAACAAAATGGATTAATTTAAAAATAGGACATTCAGGACCTGCCACTCTATTTGGTATGTCATTACAAAAATCAACAAGGAGGGCTATGCCTGATAAATGAGGGTGCTTTAAATGTGGGCAGCAGGGACATGTACAAAAATTGTCCAAAAGTCAAAAATCAAAATAAGACTCCTCCTGGGATTTTCCCCCCAGTGCTAAAGGGGAAGGCATTGGGCCAATGAATGTCACTCCAAAACTGATAAAGAAGGTAATTCATTAAAGAACAGAGTTCAGGAAACTGAAAGTGGGGCCAGCCTCAGGCCCTCCCTACAGGGATCAGTGGATCGGGGATCAATGGAGCCATGTTTATTACAACATTCTGTTAATCTATGTTCCTTTACCATCTTTCCTCTAAATAATTTTAGTGTGCACTACAAGGCTTGCAGTGTATTTCTTGTGAATTAAAAGTAACTAAGTCTGTGCACACAGACAGCTAAAAAATAATTTACTGTCACAAATTGGCATAGTCGGCAGGATCTGCAAGTATACAAAGCAGTGCCTTTCTTTAATAAGAAAACTGAAGTTGCATGTGTAACCTGTGATGTTCCCGGATGGAAAGACCCTCAGTTCGCCTCTTTGGTGAAGGAATGGTCTCTCTGCTCAGGATTGAGTGAGAATTGGGATGGCAAGTTACGAAGTGCACAATCTCCACAAGTTATTGAGGTTTTGCAATCGGTGCTGGTAAAAAAGAGGGATGAACTATAGGCTTTGGGGAGCTGAGGATGGATTTTGTTATCTGCATACTGATGCATGTGTAAACAATTAGAAAAAGCAGTACAGGATAAATGTAAATTAAAAAAAAAAAAGAAACACTGCCCTTTGGAGTCAAACTGCTAGGTAGTGGTAAAAGAAAAACTATATCAAGCTCCTGTACTGCTGTCAGGGCCAACTAAGGTCATTCAGTGTAAACAATACAGAATTCCAGGTGGACATGAGAAAATATCTAAAACAGTAAAAAAATTATATTAATGCTGGAGTGATGATTCCCATAATCACTAAAAGGAATTATCTAATTTGGACTGTTAAGAAACCAGATGAAACCTAAAAAATAATTATGGACTACAAAAAATTAAACAAAGTTACTCTCCTATTGACTGCTGTAGTCCCAGATACCATCATTTTGATGTAAAAGTTTACAAATATAAAAGCGTGTTCTTAAAAAAAAAAAGTTAAAAGGAAAAAAAATTTAAATAAAGATGGACTGTTTTTTCACTATTCCCCTTCACCCAGAAGATCACCAATATTTTGCATTTAGCTTACCGGTAATAAATTTTAAAGGTCCTATGCCCAGATTTCAATGGAAGGTCTTGCCTCAAGAGATGGCCAATAGCCCCACTTTGTATCAGAAATTTGTTGCCCAAGTCATAAATCCCTTCAGATCAAAAGATTCCTCTATGTATATAATCCATTATATAGATGATACTCTTCTTGCTGGTCCAGACTCTAATCGCCTTCTTTGTTTTTCTCAACAACTCTCAAAAGCCGTAAGAGATGCAGGCCTTCAGATAGTGCCAGATAAAATTCAGTTAAAGGCTCCATACTTATTTTTGGGTTTTGAACTATTCACTAATAAAGTATTATCTCAAAAGATTCATCTTAAAACTGATCACTTTAAAACACTAAATGACTTCCAGAAACTTTTGGGTGACATTAATTGGCTCCGCCCATATTTAAAATTGGTCACAGGTGAGCTTAAACCTTTATTTGACATCCTAAAAGGAGACTCTGATCCCCTTTCCAAGCGCTCTTTAACTTCCCCTGCTCGAGTAGTGCTTTCTAAAGTTGAGGCAGCTATTTCTAATCAACAGGTTACTTTCATTGATTATAATCAGCCTTTGCAGTTTGTTATATGTGCTACTGGCTTTTCACCTACTGGGGTTTTTTTGGCAAGAAGGACCTCTTTATTGGGTACATTTACCTGCTGCTCCCTCTAAAGTTTTAACGCCTTACACTACCTGGGTGGCTAATATTATTAAAATGAAAAGAGAACATAGTAGGAAAATATTTGGTAAGGACCCGGATAAAATAATTATACCATATAACTCTGCACAGATTCAATGGCTCATTCAAAATGATGATAACTGGGCAGTCTCTTGCATATCATATATGGGAAACTTTGATAATCATTATCCTGCTGACAAACTCCTGCAGTTTCTACAATATCAGCCTACTGTTTTTCCGGTACAAACTTCTCTAAAACCCCTTTCAATGCCCTCCTTGTTTTCACGGATGGCTCCTCTAATGGATGAGCTGCCTTTTTCGTTGATGGCAAAATGTTTACTTTAATGTCTCCATATCATTCTGCGCAGCTAGTGGAATTGTTTGCAGTTCTACAGGTATTCATGCAATTTCCCTCCTCCCCTTTCAACCTGTACACTGATGCTGGAGACAGTACTTTATATCAAGCCAAGTACTAATGCTTCACCCTTGTTTTCTTTAATACAACGTTATATTCATGCCAGAAGTGCTCCTTTTTATGTATGTCACATTCGTGCTCACTCTGGCCTCCCTGACTCTTTGGCCAAAGGTAATGAGATCATAGATCAAGTCACTCAACTAACATTTTTTGCAGAAGCTGACTCACTCACTCGAGCCAAAGAGGCTCACACCCTACATCACCTTAATGCTCAAACCCTTCGCCTTCTTTTTAAAATCACTCGAGAACAAGCACGACAAATTGTTAAGCAATGCCAGAACTGTGTCACTTTCCTACCTGTGCCTCATTTGGGAATCAATCCACGAGGGCTGATCCCTATGCCAAATGGATGTCACTCACATTACTTCCTTTGGTAAGCTTAAATACCTTCATGCTACTATTGATACCTTTAGTGGTTTTCTTTTTGCTTCAGCCCACCCTGGTGAAGCCTCTAGAAATGTTATTGCACATGTGCTCAATTGTATGGCAGTTATGGGAAAGCCTAAAATAATTAAAACAGATCATGGCCCAGGTTATACCAGGAAAATTTTCAATACTTTTGTAGACAGCTACAAATTAAGCATATTACAGGAATTCTGTATAACCCCCAGGGACAAGGCATTGTAGAACGAGCTCATCAAACAATTAAAAGCATGCTTCAAAAACTTAAAACACAGACTTTTTATCCCACATTAGGAACGCCTAAGAATGTTCTCCATCATGCATTATTTGTGTTAAATTTTTTGATACTTGATAATAAGGGCAAGACTACAGCTGATCATTTCTGGCATCCACAGTCAATAGATCAATATGCCACAGTCATGTGGAAAGATCTTCTCACTTCAAAATGGAACAGCCCAAATCCTGTGCTAATATGGGGAAGAGGATCTGTTTGTGTACATGATAACAAAGAAAATGCTGCCTGATGGTTGCCTGAATGTTTAACAAGGCCTATTAAAAATTTTCCTTATCAAAACAAATACTTTCCTGACAATACTCTCACACCCTAATGGGTTTCTCACCCTATAATTATTTTAACCAACAGACCTAGGAAAAGCCCTATTCCTGAGGTTACTCTCCTTCTCTTTTCAGGTACCCTGAAGACTTTGCTTTGTTTCCTGATAGCGTTTAAGTCCACATCAGAAAAAATGAAAATCTTAATCCTCCTCTCCAGTCTTATGATCATCTGTGGTGCTCCCCTGAAACATGATAACATTTGGATACGACTTGCAAAAATTACAGGATCAGATAATATCTGCTTTCAGCAGGATATGCATATAGGAACTATCCTGGGATCCTGTCTGCTTCCTGTTTGGCATCCAGCCAAAAAAATTAAAAATCTTACCTTCTTCTCACAATTCCCAAACAAGATTGTTTCTTATGCGGACTTATACAATTGGGGAACTCTGTCTTATAAATTACCTAAAGACATAATTCAGTTAACAACGCCTCGTGTAACTGTGTCAATAAATGATACTTGTGCAGTGACAAAAAATTGTATTACAAAAAGTAAAAAACTGGGTAATGGATTATGTTGTAATAAGATTCAACAAATATCTTATGGGACTGGACCATTACTACTTTTCCTACTTTGTATGGGATGTTTTCTGTGTGTTCTGCATTTTATGCTGTCTTTGCTACAGTCTGTGTGGACTGACATTCATTTTTAAAACTTTGTACCAAACTTCCTTTGTAATCAAAAATAATTGATATTTGGCTATATGTTTCATCTCTCGCCTAATGTCAGGCTGGTCCGATGGTAGTGGGTTATCAAAACTTATTAACATTAGTGTCACTAAAGTTGGTATACAACCCCCCAACTGCTAAATTTAACTAGCTTAATATATATATATATATATATATATATATATATATAAATTTTCTTCAACTGCCCTATCCTTATTAAACGAAGAACAACAAGTATTACGGCAAGGTATTCTAGATAATCATGCAGCCATTGATTATCTTCTCTTATTACATCACAAAAAAAATGCAATCAAGTTAAAAATATGTGTTGTTTCAATCTTACTGATAACTCTCATAGTATTACTAGTAAAATCCAAAAGCTCACAGAACTTGCTTCTCACTATACTCAAAACAAAGAGTCCAAAAACTTATTCAGTTGGCTTACATCTTGGCTGCCAAATTTCTCCTGGGTTAAAGAACTGTTTGTGGGGATTGTAATCTTCCTCATAAGCCTCCTTACTGCCTATCTTGTCGGCAGGTATTTCATGTATTTTCTAACTAGGCCTTAGAAGTCCCCAGGAAGATAAGACGGTGGGTAGTCAATGACGGGTAAGATGGGTTGCCGCACATATCAACCTAAGACAGGGATTCATCGATAATGATGATGGATTCTGATGACGGGTAAGAATGTGCAGGTGGAACCCACAACCTAAGACAGGCACCATCGTTTTCTTTATTATAAAATAAAAAAGAGCACCGCTCACAAAAACATAGCGGTATAGCACTGATGACATGTAACCTCATCTCGCTTTATACAAAGAAGGGGGAGATGTTGGGAGCCAGTATGCTGGTTTCCCTGTGTAGGCCTTTGTTAAATTAACCTTCAACTGTGTTCCTGTAAGGAGGATTCACTAGAGAATTCTATTTGTACAGCTCATTGATATGGTTAGCACTTCATAAACAAAGTTTTAGACAAGTCAGGGTCAGTCTTGGCTTGTGGAATTCCTGGGGGGGAAAAGGTCACCATGCTCTAGGAGAATGATCAAAACAAGGGCACTCCACTGAAATTAACTATGTTATGACTGTGTTACAAAAAGCCTGATAAGTTGCTTGCATGTGCTGTTGACTTCTGTATTGCCTTGAGTTGAAGCTGGTTATGTATAAAATATCACTGAAATGCTGGAATAAACGAGACCTTGATCAGAGTACTGTCTTGGTCTCCCTTCTCGTGTCTGGTTTGTCTCCCCATTCAGGTCTGCCCTCCTCATGTTCCAGTTGACTACCCTGCGGGCCAGGGCACTACTTA
Source organism: Sylvilagus floridanus (assembly GCA_949820135.1). Taxonomy (NCBI): domain Eukaryota; kingdom Metazoa; phylum Chordata; class Mammalia; order Lagomorpha; family Leporidae; genus Sylvilagus; species Sylvilagus floridanus. The sequence goes on along the minus strand of OX463234.1, from coordinate 23,687,358 downwards.
TATAATAATCATGGAATACAACTGAAAGTCCTGTGTGTATCAGACATTGTGTAATAAGAAGTCTCTAATAAACCATAGAATGACATAGACATAAACTAGGGCAACAAAGAAAATTTCAGTCTCTGCCACATTCAGTAACTCTAAATTGTAATGCCAGCTAAACTTTTACCAAGATACCCATAATATCTCTCACAAAGGGCCTATTTAAATCAGTTACTTTCACTCAATGTAATGTCTAGATTTTAGTAAAGAATTAGAAGGCATATTAAAAGACAAAAAATCAATCACAGTTTGATTAGAGAAAGCAAGCATTAGAATCACACTCAGATAAATTATCCTTTCAAAAGGGACACACACTTTCTAAGAAAAAAACATCAAAGAACTCTCTCTTTAATAAGCCACACTACAAAGATTTTTAAAAGAGGCTCTTCAGATAGAAGGAAGTGAATATATGTCAGCTATTTGGATCTACATAGTGCAAAGAAAATAGGCAAAAGAGTGAGGGCAAAGTTGTTATCTTACTGATTGGTTTATCAGACAACACTTTGCTTAATATAACAGAACAAATTAGTAGTAACAATACATATGACAATTATAGCTTATGGATTATAGCAACGTTGTAAGAAATGGGAGGGAGTTTGTGGAGTCACATTTTATAACATAAATTTCATTTCCTGTGAATTAGATTACTTTTTAAAATGTGTATTTCCAATTCAGGGAGAACCACTTTTGAAAAAGATAACAAAAAAGGTAAGTTCAAGTATAATTGGTGTGCTAAACACAATGAAATGAAACTTGCAAAATTCTAAGTTAGGCCCTGATAAGGCATAAAAAGAGTGTAAGGCAAAAAGGGACAGTGAATAAAAAATAGCGATAAAGGTGATAGATGTTAAACCAATTATATCATTAATAATTTTAAATGCTAATAAAGTAAATATACCAATTAAAAGACAGTGACTGTAGAGTGGATTAAAAATAATTCCCAACTGATGAATGTATACCAGGAGCCCATTTTCAAGTCCAAGCTATAAATGCATTAAAAGTGGGTTAGAGAAAAATGTAGTTAGAACTAATCAAAAGAAAGCTGGAGTAGCTATTTTAATTTCACAAAAAACAAGCACAAAGCAAGGGACATTCAAGGATCACATGGTATTACAATAATGATAAAGGTTCCATTTTTCAAGAAGACATGACAATCCTTAATGTATAAATACCTAACAACAGAGCTTCAATATTCATTCGGCAAAACTGCACTGCAACTAGAAATAGATGAATTCACCCCACTCCTCCCTCAGTCACTGACAGATCCAGCAGGAAGTCAGTAAAAGTTTAGAATAACTGAACAGCACTGATAATCTGCTGAATCAGTCCACACTACAGAATAATTCAGCCAGCAAAATGGAATACACTCACGCAGGCTCACACAGCACATTTACTCCATTCACTCAAGACATAAGTTCACTTTACCAAATGGAAAGGAGTAGGAATCATAGAATGTTTGCTCTCAGGACAGTGAAAGTAAGCTGAAATCAATCAGAGAATTGAAAACTACAAAGCATTTGGAGATTACATCACACATTTCAAAAGAACACATGGGTCAATCTTACCAGACTTTTAAAAAATGTTTCAATCCTAATTATAACGAAAAGAACCTTATTAAAATTTGTGGGTTATGGGGAAAACAATGAATGGAGGAGGACTGATTTTATCAGATACAAATGCAATTACTATACAAATTCCTCCTTATTTATCATATAAAACACTCCTAGTATACTCACAACAACCATAGTTGTCCAGAAGAAAATGGCAAATGCCGAAATAACTACGACTGTAGCAATAATGATAAGCTTCCGAAAAATCCCCCAAAAATCAGTGCTGAGCTGAAAATGGCCAGGAAAGTTCTGAGATAGCTGCAATAAAACATTGGAAACAGTGAGAAGACACAGACATTTACTGTATTTCGGTTACTAAGAACCTTAGGTCAGCCTACAAGGAGTAATCATGTCCCTCAACTGACTCAAGGGGATTTCCTTTCTTCTAGATAGACTAGGGTCCTGGTGTCTGACACAATGGCTAAGACCCCACTGGTGATGCATGTATCCCACATCAGAGTGCCTGGGTTTGAGTCCTGGCTTTACTTCCATTCTATCTGATAATGTGCACCCTGGGAGTTAGCAGATGACAGCTCAAGTATGTATATGGGTGTCTATTGTACAGGTGGAAAAACTGGACTGAATTCCAGGCTCATGGCCTTGGGCTTGGCTTATTCTTGTCTATTGTAAAAATTGGGAGAGTGACCCAGCAGCTGAGATGGAGAACATCTGTCCTTGTCTCTTTGAGTCTTTAAAATACAAATAAAAATTAATGAATTAAGTTTAAAAATTAACATAACTTTCCAGCCTCAAGTTTCTTGGGTGGTTGGTAGTGTTGTTAGATATCTGTGTGGGTGCCTTTGAGCACAGAGAGTATCCTGGTTCACTGTGGGCCCTGTACTCTCCTTTGTCTAATACTGGATGAGAGTTCCTCTCCATCACATCTTCTCTTGTATTGATGATTTCTTTTAAATACCAGTACCCATCAAAATATAAGTAAAAAGTTTATAAGGATAAAATCAAATTTTAATGCTTTTAAATAAAATCAAAAGTGGCAAGAACAATGGTAGCACCAAAACACAAGATTTCATATAAATTCTATTGAACCACTATGTGAATTAAGACAAATGTTTCAGCTGAGTAAGTTAATACTGTTTTATTTACAACATTTCTACATAGGTTGCTTTGGATTTAACTATGTATTTGTTGAAATTTGGCACCTTAACCCTAAACAAATCCTATTAGAATGGTGAATTAAACAGAGATGTTTATTCAGTAGAAATAACTCAGATGAGTTGGGAATGATAACAAATGAATTACTAATACATACTACAACATGAATTCTCTCAGACATATTGTCCTGAGCAGAATCAGGTGATACAAAATAGTCCATATGACACACATGCATCTATTTATATGAAATTCTAGAAGAAATGTAATATGTCTTAATCTAAATTGATATAACATTAACATAATTTATATGTATAAATTTATATTTATAATTATATAATATAATAAATTATAATGATATGTATATCATGATGTGTATATATATATATATATATGTAATGATATATCATGAGAGCAGGTTAAGGGTTGAGTCACTTTCTCGGATGTCATTGTAGATCCTGAAAAGGATGTTGATTATATTGTTATATATGTTTTTCAAAGCTAACAAGCGTTAAATATTTGTGACTTTTGCTCTATGTTAACTCTACTTTTAATGAGGAAGCATATTTAAAAAATTAGTGGTAATCAAAGAAGACCTAAATGAAAGATCTCTGCGAGTGAGATCCCAGTGGAAAGAATGGGGCCATCAAAGAAGGAGGTACCTTTCTCTGAAGGGAGGAGAGAACTTCCACTTTGACTATGATCCTGTCGGAATAAGATCAAAGTAGGTGAACTCAAAAGGCTTCCATAGCCTTGGCAACTCATGACTAGAGCCTAGGGAGATTACTGATGCCATAAACAAGAGTGTCAAATTGTTAAGTCAACGACAGGAGTCACTGTGCAGTTATGTCTCATGTGGATCTGTCCTTAATGTGTTGTCCAATGTGAAGTAGTGCTATAACTAGTACTGAAACAGTATTTTACACTTTGTGTTTCTGTGTGGGTGCAAACTGATGAACTCTTTACTTAATATATACTAAATCAATCTTCAGTATATAAAGAGAATTGAAAATGAATCTTGATGTGAATGGAATGGGAGAGGGAGTGGGAGATGGGAGGGGTGTGAGTGGGAGGGAAATTATGGGGGGAGCCATTGTAATCCATAAACTGTACTTTGGAAATTTATATTTATATTTTACTAAATAAAAAAAATTAGTGGTAATCATCCTTAACCATATATAAAGAAGCACAATGACGCCTGCCATTCAATATGAAATGCACTCAAAGTAAGATGAACTGATACAAAGGTAGAAGGAGGGAGGGATGAGTTAATATATTAATTGTATTATATTTATATATTAATTATAATATATTTTAATAAAATATTCATCAATGCTGTTAGAGCTTGTTTTAAAAACAATGTATTTATTTATTTGAAAGCAGAGTAGCACAGAAAGAGACAGACACAGATCTTCCATCCACTGGAGTTCACTCTCCAAATGGTTGCAACAGCTGAATCAGGGCCATCCTGAAGCCAGGAGCCAGTAACTCCATTTGGGTCTCCCATATGGGTAGTAGGAACTCAAGTGGGTCATCATCTACTGCTTACTACCAGGTTCATTAGCAGGGAGCTGAATCAGAAGCAGAGTAGCTGAAGAAGAGGATGCACAGAGCAATCATGAAAGTTTATGGAGGCAACGGATGACTGGATAAAGATATTATGGGATATGTACTCTATGGAACACTATATAGCACTAAAAAACAATGAAATCCGGGCATTTACAACAAAATGGAGGAATCTGGAAAATATCATGCTGAGTGAAATAAGCCAGTCCAAAAGGGACAAATATCATATGTTCTTCCTGATTGATGGCAACTAAACAAGCATCTAAAATGATAGCCATTGAAGTGAAATGGACACCATGAGAGACAATGACATGATCAGCCCTTGTCTAGACTGTTGAGGAACAACTTACTATTTTATGCTTTTTACTATTTTGTGTTGTTGTTGCTCTGTTTGTTCTACTTAATACCACTGGTTGAACTCTGTAATCAATACACAATCATTCCTAGGCATTTAAAATTAACAGAAAAGTGATCTCTTTAAATATAGGAGTGGAAATAAGAGAGAGAGGAGATATATAGGTCGGCACATGCTCACTTGGACTAACCTCCAATGGTGAAACTAGAAATGTGCCAGGGGATTTCAATTCAGTCTTATCAAGGAGGCATGTACCAGTGCCGGTGCACTTGGTAAAGTGATAAGTATAAGTAAATAACTGATCAAAAAGATAGGGTAAGTGTTGAAGAGATTTCACAAGACCAGTGTGAGCAAATAATGAAGGATAAAATTAAAAGAGAAAAAATGATCCTGCGGGGGAAGCAGGACACACAGCAGACTCATAGAATGGCAAATGCCCCAAACAGCACTCCAGCCTCAGAATCAACCCTTGGGGCTTCAGATCTGCCTAAAAGGCCCATGGGAGTCTCACAGGCATGGAAAGCCATGACACGGTGGCAAAAATAACCTAAATGAAAGATCCTGGTGAACAAGACCCCAGCAGAAGGAACAGGCCATCAAGGAGGGAGGCACCTTTCTCTGAAGGGAGGAAGGAACCTCCACTGTGATACAGCCTTGACCAAACAAGTTCAGAGTTGGTGAACTCAAGGGGCTTCCATAGCCTCGACAGCTCATGGCAAGAGCCTCGGGTGATTGCTGACATCATGAATAAGAGTGCCAATTGTTAAATCAACAACAGGAGTCACTAGTATATGCTCCCCACGTAGGATCTCTGTCCTTAATGTGTTTTACTATGAAACTTAAAAACAACACTACTAGTTGAACAATACCCTATATCTTGTGTGGTTGTGTGAGTGCAGCCTGTTGAAATCCTTGCTTAGTATATACTAAGTTGATCTTCAGTATATGAAGGTAATTGAAAATGAAACTTGATGAAGGGTGGGATGGGAGAGGGAGTGGGAGAGGGGAGGGTCCCGGGAGGGAGGGAGGTTGGGGGAAAGCCACAACAACACAAAAGTTGCACTTTGTAAATTCACACTTATTAAATGAAAACAAAAGAAAGTTTTTGGAGGGACAACATTCTCACTATGGAATACTACTCAGCCATAAAAAAGAATGAAGTCCTGTCTTTTGCAACAAAATGGATGCAATTGGAAACCATTGTGCTTAGTGAAATTAGCCAGTCTCAAAAAAGAAAAATATTATATGTTTTCTATGATATATGGCAGTTAATATAGAATACAAAAAATCTATAGGAATCAAATGCCCATTTTGGGCTATTGTCATTTTTAGCTCCTGTTTATACTCCTGTTGAATTGTGGTCTTCATAATTTGTACTTGTGGATATTAGTGGTGAATTAAGTTTTTGAATATAGATTGGATTAAAATTAATGCTTTGCAAAAACTGATGAGAGGAGAGAGTTGGAAGGGGATGGGGGAGGAGCAGAGCAGTGAGGGAAGTGTGGTTGTCTCTTTGTAACTGTATGTATGAAAAACATAAAATCTCTTCTCTTAATAGAATAATTAAAAGGTTTAGAACTAGAGTAAGCAAAATTGTCAATTTTAAATGACAAATGAAAAATGAAAATTGAGAGTTTTCCATTTCTATGCATCTTTCAGTTTCTAATTTCTTCCTATTCCCTTTCTCTCTTGAATGATTTGGATTTTTCATGAGCTCAACATTTTCCTGTAGTCCTACTGAGTAGAATGAGTACTAACTTATATTTTTATTACTATTCTGTTTTCTAGCCTCTTTTCCGTAAGTTGTCAGTTCCTTAGGTAAACATTATTTGACTTACACTTAGGTTACATATCTATAGCTGTCATCGAGTACACACAAAGATTTACCAACTAGTTTATGGAAATGCATATTATGAAAAAATGCCCAAATTTCAAAAAAAAGTAACTAAATTAGCTTACCTTCTAATTACATTTTGTATGAAAATTTTGAAGTGTTCTCATAAGTTTATGTAACCCCTAGATGGTCGCTTTTGTTCTCCTTGACATTATTGATGGTGTCGGTTCTTTTGCTTTCCTGATTCTCTTACCAGTTATATTGGCAGATGCTTCTGTATGACTCATATTGCTCATCCACCAGGGGACAGATTTGTGTCTATTTCTGCTTCTCTCAGAGTTCCAGATAGTATAGTATTTCTTTTTTAAAAAGTAGTTATTTATTTGGGAGGTAGACAGAAGGAAAGAGTGCTCAAACTGCTAGTTTACTCTCCAAATACCTAAACTGACTGGGCCTGGAATGGGAGTAAGTCTGGAGCCAGAAACTTGGTCTGGGTCTACAATATGGATAGAAGCATCCAAATACTTGAGCCATCATCACTCCTTCCTAGTGTCTGCACTAGCAGGAAGTTGGAGTTAAGTCCCAAAGGTGAGAATCAAACCCAGGCCCTATGATGTGGAACATGTGCACCCTAACTTCTATAATAAATACCCCCCCTCTATATATAATGACTTTATGTCATTTTTATGTCATTATTTTCAATTAATTGTGTCATTCTAATAATAGTTTTTGAGATATTGTTTGGGGCTTGTGGATATACATTGTATGAAAATCATAATTATTTTCAATTATATTTCTCTGAACTAATACCTATCATACAAAAAGTATGATAAAAAAAAATTGCACTAAAATTGTACTGATGAAACATCTGTACCTTCCAGTGCTTCTCCTCCTCTAGTGCTAAGTTATATAAAGTGTATCATATATAAAAAACTAAAGCCTCTCTTTCTAGGATCTCTTTTACAAAAGTGATACTTTTTAATAAATCTTAATGTCTACGTGAATGTCAATGAATATTTTTATAAAACCATAAATATGATGAAATACATAGGTACTTCTCAAGATTTGTTGAGATTGAATAAAAATATAAGTATATCTTGATACAACAATTTTTTGAAATAATATAGACTCATTAGTAGGTTTCTTACTGTGCAGGTTTTCTGCATCCTTGTAGGAAATGTTGAAAAAGCATTGTCTGTGGTTCAACTCTACTTTCATTTCCTCACTTTCCTCTATTAGTTGATGTCAGTTTTTCCTCAGATTCTGCACTCCTTCCTTTTCTTTTTTCTAGATCTTCACTTCTCTTTGGGCCATTTCATTAATTGGGATGGCTTCAGACATTGCTGCAATTCTGCTGCTTCCCAAATCCCTATGTGCAGGATGGATATCACCTAAGCTGTCATTCATGTCTGGTTGCCAGTTGAAGTCCCCACCCATTTCACTCCAGAAATGTCAGACACGAGGTGTCCAACATGAGTGTCACTTCTTTCCATCATATTCTTTGTTTTTTTCCAACTTAAATTTGCACTGCCACTGTCAATCCCATCATTCCTGCACACAAAATGGAATTAAATTCCACATTTCATCCTGTGCCAAGCAAATCAGCAGTTACTCCTCTTCTTGATCCCCTCCCTTCCTTTTTTTCTTATGTATATCAAATTTCTTATTCTATCTTCTTTCTCTGTGTCCTAATGATAAGTGGTCATGTCTCTATTTTTTTCTGCTCATTAATTCTCTCCTATTTGCTTCTCTGGGGATGACATCTCTAGTGCAAATCTACTCAAATATCTACCACATTTTATTGGTCCCTCATCACTTACAGCCTGTGTTTTAAGGAAGGAGCAATAATTTTCATGATAAAAAATGTTTTACAGCCATCAATATGAAAGAAGGTAAAGGAAGAAAACCTACCAGTAAAAGATCACAGGAAGCTCAAAGCATATATTAGAAATAACTTTGGGAAAATGGCAGGGCAAAGTTACTACTTATCAATAGTCACATTGAACATTAATGGACTCAACTCTCCAGTTAAAACACACAGACTGGTTGAATGGATTAAGGAACAAAACCCATCTACTTGCTGTCTACAAGAAACACATCTTTCCAAGAAAGATGCATGCAGACTGAAAGTGAAAGGCTGGAAAAAGATATTCCATGCCAACAGAAACCAAAAAATCAGATGTAGCCGTATTAATATCAGACAAAATAAACTTTAACACAAAAATGGTTAAGAGATACAAAGAGGGGCACTATATAATGATTAAGGGATCCATTCAACAGGAAGATGTAACTATTATAAATGTATATGCACCTAATTACAGGGCACTGGTTTATTTAAAAGATACATTAAGGGACTTAAAAGGAGATTTAGATTCCAATACAATAGTACTGGGGGACTTCAATATTCCACTCTCAGAAATAGACAGATCACCAGACAGAAGATCAACAAAGAAACAGCAGATTTAATTGACACTATTGCCAAATGGATCTAACAGATATCTACAGAACTTTTCATCCTACAGACAAAGCATTTACATCCTTCTCAGGAGTCATGGAACCTTCTCTAGGATTGACCACATACTAGGCCATAAGCAAGTCTCAACAAATTTAAAAGAATTAGAATCATACCATGCAGCTTCTCAGACCATGAGGGAGTGAAGTTGGAAATTAGCAACTCAGGAATCCCTAGAGCATGTGCAAACACATGGAGACTGAACACCATGCTCCTGAATGAACAATGGGTCATAGAACAAATAAAGAGAGAAATCAAACACTTTCTGGAAGTAAATGAGGATTACAGCACAACATACCAAAACTTATGGGATACAGCAAAAGCAGTGTTAAGAGGAAAGTTTATATCAATAGGTGCCTACATCAAGAAATTGGAAAGGCACAAAAGAGATGAGCTTTCAATTCATCTCAAGGATCTAGAAAATTTTCAACAAACCAGACCCAAAGCTATTAGGAGAAGAGAAATAATTAAAATCAGAGAAGAAATCAACAGGATTGAATCCACAAAAACATTATAAAAAATCAGCCAAACGAGGAGCTGTTTTTTTGAAAAAATAAACAAAATTGAAACCTCATTGACCCAACTAACTAAAAAAAAAAGAGAAAAGACACAAATCAATAAAATCAGAGATGAAAAAGGAAGCATAACAACAGACACCACAGAAATCTAAAGAATCATCAGAAATTACTACAAGGACTTGTATGCCAGCAAACAGGGAAACCTATCAGAAATGGATAGATTCCTGGACATATGCAATCTGCCTAAATTGGACCAGGAAGAAATAGAAAACCTAAGTAGACCCATAACTGAGACAGAAATTGAAACAGTAATAAAGGCCCTCCCAACAAAGAAAAGCCCAGGACCAGATGGATTCACTGCTGAATTCTACCAGACATTTAAAGAAGAACTAACTCCATTTCTCCTCAAACTATTCAGAACAACTGAAAAAGATGGAATCCTCCCAAATTCTTTCTAGGAAGCCAGCATCACCTTAATCCCTAAGCCAGAGAAAGATGCAGCATTGACAGAAAATTACAGACCAATATCCCTGATGAACATGGATGCAAAAATCCTCAATAAAATTGTGGCCAATAGAATGCAACAACACATCAGAAAGATCATCCACCCAGACCAAGTGGGATCTATCCCTGGTATGCAGGGATGGTTCAATATTCGCAAAACAATCAACGTGATACACCACATTAACAGACTGCAGAAGAAAAACCATATGATTATCTCAATAGACTGGAGAAAGCATTTGATAAAATACAACACACTTTCATGATGAAAACCCTAAGCAAACTGGGTATAGAAGGCACATTCCTCAATATAATCAAAGCAATTTATGAAAAACCCATGGCCAGTATCCTATTGAATGGGGAAAAGTTGGAAGCATTTCCACTGAGATCTGGTACCAGACGGGGATGCCCACTCTCACAGCTGCTATTAAATATAGTGCTGGAAGTCTTAGCCAGAGCCATAAGGCAAGAAAAAGAAATTAAAGGGATGCAAATTGGGAAAGAAGAAGTCAAACTGTCCCTCTTTGCAGATGACATGATTCTTTATTTAGGGGATCCAAAGAAGTCTACTAAGAGACTATTGGAACTCATGGAAGAGTTTGGCAAACTGGCAAGATATAAAATCAATGCAAAAAAATTAACAGCCTATGTATACACAGGCAATGTCATGTCTGAGAAAGAACTTCTAAGATCAATCCCATTCACAATAGCTATAAAAACAATCAAATACTTGGAATAAACTTAACCAAGAATGTCAAATATCTCTACGATGAGAATTACAAAACCTTAAAGAAAGAAATAGAAGAGGATACCAAAAAATGGAAAAATCTTCCATGCTCATCGATTGGAAGAATCAACATCAAAATGTCCATTCTCCCAAAAGCAATTTATAGATTCAGTGTGATACCAAAATACTCTTCACAGATCTAGAAAAAATGATGCTGAAAATCATATGGAAATGCAAGAGACCTCGAATAGCTAAAGCAATCTTGTACAACAAAAACAAAGCCGGAGGCATCACAATACCAGATTTCAGGACATACTTCATGGCAGTTGTTATCAAAACAGCATGGTACTGGTACAGAAACAGATGGATAGACCAATGGAACAGAATAGAAACACCAGAAATCAATCCAAACATTTACAGCTAACTTATATTTGATCAAGGATCCAAAACAAATTCCAGGAGTAAGGACAGTCTATTTAATAAATGGTGCTGGGAAAACTGGTTTTCCACATGCAGAATCATGAAGCAAGATCCCTACCGTACACCTTACACAAAAATTCATTCAACATGGATTAAAAACTTAAACCTACGACCTGACACCATCAAATTATTAGAGAGCATAGGAGAAACCCTGCAAGATATAGGTACTGGCAAAGACGTCTTAGAAAATACCCCAGAAGCACAGGCAGTCAAAGCCAGAATTAACTATTGGGATTGCATCAAATTGAGAAGTTTCTGTACTTCGCAAGAAACAGTGAGGAAAGCGAATAGGAAACCGACAGAATGGGAAAAAATATTTGCAAACTATGCAACAGATAAAGGGTTGATAACCAGAATCTACAAAGAGATCAAGAAACTCCACAACATCAATACAAATAACCCACTTAAGAGTTGGGCCAAGGACTTCAATAAACATTTTTTGAAAGAGGAAATCCAAATGGCCAACAGGGACATGAAAAAATGTTCAAAATCACTAGCCATCAGGGAAATGCAAATCAAAACCACAATGAGGTTTCACCTCACCCCAGTGAGAATGGCTCACATTCAGAAATCTACCAACAACAGGTGCTGGTGAGGATGTGGGGGGAAAAGGGACACTAACCCACTATTGGTGGGAATGCAAACTGGTTAAGCCACTATGGAAGCCAGTCTGGAGATTCCTCAGAAACCTGAATATAACCCTACCATACAACCCAGCCATCCCACTCCTTGGAATTTACCCAAAGGAAATTAAATTGACAAACAAAAAAGCCGTCTGCACACTAATGTTTATTGCAGCTCAATTCACAATAGCTAAGACCTGGAATCAACCTAAATGCCCATCAATAGTAGACTGGATAAAGAAATTATGGGATATGCACTCTATAGAATACTTTAGAGTGTTAAAAAATAAAAAAAAAAAACAATGGAAACTGGTCGTTTGCAACAAAATGGAGGAATCTGGAAAACATCATGCTGAGTGAATTAAGCCAGTCCCAAAGGGACAAATATCATATGTTCTTCCTGATTTGTGACAACTAACTGTGCACCAAAAAGAAAACCCGTTGAAGTGAAATGGACACTATGAGAAACGATGACTTGATCAGCCCTTGCCCTGACTGTTGATGACCAACTTAATACTTTATCCCTTTTAGTATTTTTTGTTTGTTCTACTTAATACTATTGGTTGAATTCTGTAATTAATATACAAACATTTTTAAATGCTGAAACTTAAATGAAAAGTGATCCCTGTTAAATATAAGAGTGGGAATAAGAGAGGGAAAAGATGTCAATTTGGGACATGTTCAATCGGACTTGCCCCAAATGGTAGAGTTAGCAACATACCAGGGGATTCCAATTGAACCTAATCAAGGTGGCATGTATCATTGCCATCTCACTAGTCCAAGTGATCAATTTCTTTTCACAATTGATCACAATGATGGACTAGTAGTCAAAGTGATCTCATAAACAAGACTAGTGTCTGCAAATACTAACTGATAGAATAAAAAAGGGAGAGAATGATCCAGCATGGGAAGCGGGATGCACAGCAGACTCATAGAATGTTGGATGTCCTAAACAGCACTCTGGCCTCAGAATCAGCCCTTCAGGCGTTCGGACTCAGCTGAGAAGCCCATGTGAGTATTTCAGTCATGGAAAGCCAAGACACTGGCAAAAAAAAAATGACCTAAATGAAAGATCTCCACAATTGAGATCCTAATGGAAAGAACAGGGCCACCAAAGAAGGAGGTACCTTTCTCTGAAGGGTGAACTTCCACTTTGACTATGACCTTGTCCAAATATAATCAGAGTTTGTGAACTCAAAGGCTTCCATAGCCTTGGCAACTCATGACAAGAGCTTAGGGTGATTACTGATGCCATAAACAAGAGTGTCAATTTGTTAAGTCAACAACAGGAGTCACTGTGCACTTACTCTTCATGTAGGATCTCTGTCCTTAATGTGCTGTACATTGCCATTTAATGCTATAACTAGTACTCAAGCACTAGTTTTCTCTTTGTGTTTCTGTGTGGGTGCAAATTGTTGAAATCTTTACTTAATATAGACTAAACTGATCTTCTGTATATAAAGAGAATTGAAAATGAATCTTGATGTGAATGGAAGGGGAGAGAGAGTGGGGGTGGGAGTGCATTTATTGGGGGGCAGCCATTGTAATCCATAAGCTGTACTTTGGAAATTTATATTTATTAAATAAAAGTTAAAAAATTAAGTGTTTTGATTGTTGGTAGAAATATTAGGATATGTATAAAAATATGAACAATTCTACAAAAATAGCAAACACATAAAATTTTATTGTTGGCTTCTGTCAAATGGATATGTAAATGATCACTTATTTACCAGTTCCTTGTACATCTTTACTGCCTTTATCTCTCACAAACCATGACCACTCACCTAGAAGTGGTGCAGTTGTTAGCACTATCACCTCACTTATGTTCTTTCTGCTTTTGCCAATTGACAGTAGCATCTTATTCATGTGAATGGGGCCAGCAATGTGGTGTACTGGTTGATGCCAGTTCTGGTACTGGCTGCTCCACTTCAGATCCAACTCTCTGCTATGGCCTGAGAAGGCAGTGGAGGATGGCTCAAGTGCTTGGGCCCCTGCACTCATGTGGGAGACCTGGAGGAGGCTCCTGGCTTCTGGCTTCAGGTTGGCTCAGCTATAGCTGGCTATTGTGGCCATTTGAGGAGTGAGTCAGTGGATGGAAGACCTCTCTCTCTCTCTCTCTCTCTCTCTCTCTCTCTCTCTCTCTGTTTCTGCCTCTCTGTGACTCTGCCTTTCAGAAAAACAAATACATTTTTAGAAAATTCATGTGAACAACTCTTACACAAGTTCTAAACATATTTTTTGCTTCGGTGAAACACAGCCTAGTAATAAAAACAAATCTGTTTTTTTTTTAAAAAAAAAGTTACAAATGCAATTTTGAAAGTCCAGTAACAGCAATTTACAGCCATAACTCCTAGGTGTCTACCTAAACTAATCAATAGCCACTATGGAAATCAATATGTAAAAGAATATAGTCAATGCAAGTAAGGAAAAAATATTTTATAAAAACAAGATTTACAAATATTTTGAGAGAAAATGAACTCAAAATAGAATTCATGCCAAGCCACACACCTAGCTTCAGTTGTGTGTCTGTCTCTGGGCTCCCTTCAAATATAGTTCCTAGGGACAGCCTCCAAGAACCGAGGAAAAGAATGACTCAAAAGTTACCGAAAGTCAACAAAGCTGATAATGCACAGCAGAAGTGACAGTTCACTTTCAACAATCTACTACTAATACCACCCACTTGGTACCACTGTTTCAAGGGTGCTTGGTGTCAACACACATGAGTCTTATCTCAGTGACACTGCTACATGTGTGATGGAACCAAAGGCACAGCAGCTGAGGATCTCCCACAGATCCTGCAGGAACCAGGATAACAATCACAACTCAAGAAATCACTGTCTCCTGTGTTATTTTTACCACTACAACATGTAATCCAGTGGCTTCTAGCATATCCACACATCCTCCTTTGATACGATGAGGTTACTGTTTTCAGGATTCTGCCCTGTCAGGCTTTCCTGCTGTTGATCAAGCAGAAGTTGATGCCACAGGTGTGGCAGAGGTTTGTAAGCCTGGCCACAACACCTGTGATGAGGTCCTTCACCTTTGGAAAGGACTGGATTTCTGGGCAAGAGCCAGTGAAATGCTGTTATCTGAACCACAGTGGGACACAGCCAATAGAAAGAAAGAGACCAAAGTGAATCTGGTGTTTACTCACATTCTGTTCTGTGTGACTGGGCAACTCCAGCACAGGGAGCCAGAAGATCCACCTCCATACCTTCATGTCTGGGTCCTCTCAGTGCACTGAGTTACCAGGAGTGAGAGACTAGGGTGGCGGATAGAGGAGAAGGGTGTGACTTAGGGTGGGGCAATGACTGAGCTCACAATTGGCTTGGGAACAGAGCAGGGCAGTAATTGGGTATCCATTAGGTAGGGGATGGGGTGTGGCAGTAATAGGTCACAATTAAGTTGGGGATGAGAAGTAGTGTGGCAGGAAGAGGAAAGCAGGGGTGAAGAGAGTGTCAGGGTCAAAGTAGGGTTTGGGAGCAGGGTTCAGAGATCAGTGGGAGTTGATCCACAGACCAGTGGGCACACATAAGAATGGGAGTCTCAGGAGCAAGTAGCGATGGCACAAACCAGGACTCTGGGTCTCGGTTCTCCTCTTTAATGGTCACCTCTCCCACCTGAGATGTTCATACTCTTCTGACCAATTCCCTGCCATGTGACCCCAACTGATGTGTAGAACAACCAAACCTGCCCCAGCTGACCCAGCACAAACCAAGAACAGAACCTCTGTAAACTTCTTTCTACTTCTGACTCTGGTTCTTCCTGATACAGCCCCTCAGTGGCCCCCTTCTGGAAAGATCTTTTCTGTTGGAACTCCTCGTGTTTCCCACAGTCACTGATGGTGGCAAAATATACTAAATAACTGATCACAGTACTTCAGGTAGAACCTAACATACAAGCATGGTGAGAGGTTTCACAAGTCTCTCTCGTGAATGGATTTAAAGAGTAAATAAAACATTAGTTAAAAAGTATAAGGCCTTAGCAGCAAATCATCTTAACTCTAACTTTCTAACTATAGAAACTCAAACAAAAGTGGATATGTCATTTTTCTAAGTCATACAATAGGTTGAGCTTTAAATTTGAATTCCAGTGGGTGGTAGAGGAAACCAGTCTGTCATGATTGACCTTTCAGGTATCTCCAAGGGGCTTGTGCATTTTAAGAGAGAAATCTCATCAGATTTCCACGTGGGTGATCAATGATATCCACAGCCCTGGAGAACATAACTAAGGATGGGAGGCTGGGGGTGGTCCTGGACATAGACATCGTCTATGGAATATGTCTTTATTAACTCGGCAAACCAGTAAAGGCTCTGCTTAGGTTCTGGGATAGTCCCTACCTTCTTTGTTCTTTGCCTGCACACATACAGATGTGAGGCCACATCCATTTATCCCTGTGACTTCCCTTTATTCCTCAAGCTGCCAGGACCCAGTGAAAGAGGAGAGTTTTGTGACTCTGATGCTCCTTATTTGATATCAGGTGGAGAAGCACCTATCCCTTCCTCTACTCTGGTTCAGCATTCATTGGTGTTGCCTGCACCCATCAGACTGATATATTTGCACACGTGAACTTGTGCTCTACCCTTGAATAGGGGTGTAGGACTAGCCTCTTCTTTCTTAAAATTCCCCTATGTGCCTGAGCCTGTAGGTATCCCCTCAGCACCATTCATGGGCTACCAGTCACCTCCTACACTCTGGAGGGCTCTTAGACCTCATCCAGCATGTCCACCTCCAACGTCTGGTATGATGATCTTCACTGAAGGAACTGACTTATAAACTATATTGATCTTTTCTCTCTTTTCTCTAATTGTAAATCATTAAAAAAAATGTCCCGGATGGTACCACAGGGATTTACAATACAAGGGTGAGGCTATCTGAGGGCCCTGTAACTTGGATTGATATCCTGATGACATATAGTGGGCTACATCACCACCCCAACAGCAGGTGACAGCAGGTATTCATTTAGATGAAGAAAGAGATGGCCTAAAAAAGCAAAAAGATGCAAATGTGACATGGGAGAGAGGTAATATTTCTGGCTCTGGAAGGGGTAAGATCTGTCCCTGACATTGATGAATGAGAACCTTACAATAGGGGAGTGACACACAGCACACAGTACAGAGCTGGTGATCACAACAGAGGCACCAGTGAAGGGCATAAGAGTACAAAGGAGAGAATGGAGCTCCTGGGTGTAAGTGGTGGTGGTGGGGGAAATAGGAGGAGGAAGTGAAGAAGTACCACATGGGGATCTGCTGCACTCCTGAAAGTGGAGCTAGAAGGGCATCCCAGCAGGACAGGCAGCATGAGTAGGGCATGGGGAGGTTGGGTGGGTCCACATGACATAGTAGGGGCCGTGGAACCTCCCTGCTCAGAGCCCCCTTATTGTCTTTAGCCCTTCACCTTCAATTTGAAGGAAAAATCAGGGATTCTCATGGGTGGGACAGGGTCTGCAGCCATATTAAATGCATATCCTGGAGATCCAGGAGATTTAGCTTGTTCCTTTTTATTTATTTTTTTGAGAGGCAGAGTTAGACAGTGAGAGAGAGACAGAGAGAAAGGTCTTGCTTTACAATTGGTTCACTCCCCAAATGGCCACTATGGCCAGCACACTCCTCTGATCTGAAGCCAGGAGCCAGGTGCTTCTCCTGGTCTCCCATGCGGGTGTAGGTCCCAAGGACTTCGGCCATCCTCCACTGCACTCCCAGGCCACAGCGGAGAGCTGGACTGGAAGAGGAGAAACCGGGACAGAATCTGGTGCCCCAACTGGCACTAGAACCTGGTGTGCCAGTGCCGCAGGAGGAGGATTACCCTAGTGAGCTGTGGCACCGGCCCAACTACACAGTTATTTTAAACTAAGTAAAGATTTTAATATTATAAAAATAACTTTTTAAAGATTTCTTATTTGTTTATTTGAAAGGCAGAGTTACTGAGAGAGAGAGAGAGAGAGAGAGAGAGAGAGGAGGAGGAGATACAGATAGAGAGAGAGAGAGAGAGGAGAGAGAGAGAGGTATTTTCCATTTGCTGGTTTACTCACCAAATGGCTACAATGGCTGGGGCTGGGTCAGGCTGAAGCAAGGACCTGGTCTCCCATGTAAGTGCAGAGGCCTAAGCACTTAGGCTATATTCCACTACTGTCCAAGACCCATTGGCAGGGAGCTGAATTGGAAGTGCAGCAGTGAGGTTTCAAATGGGATGTTGTCATTGCACATGGAGGCTTAACCTGCCACAATGCCAGCTACAGAAAATAATTTTTACAGTGTTAATAGGAATTCAAGTTTTGTTAGAGTATAGTGCTATATGATGAAAGCAATATTTCATTAAGTAATAAAAATGGAGCATAAATGATCTTATCGGTTGTCAAGTTTTACACATGTGCATATTCATGATGCACATATAACAAATGACATAAAACTTGCACACTATAGCTGATGGTGAATTAAAAACTATGCAAATAAATAATCTGACATTACATGAGATTTTGTATGAATTATTTTGATTTCTACAATTTTTGTAAATTGAGGAAAACACTGAAAAATCATTAATAAAGATTTATTCAATACATTATATTTAGCTTACATGATTACATGAAATATAGCTATGAATAGTGATGTATCATAATATAAAAAACTATTATAAGTGTGTATGTTTTCCAACTAGTTTAATTTGTTCTGAGCTTATCCCATATCTCAACATCTAAAGAAAATATTTTCTGGAATAAAATATACCATGTTCTATAGAAAATGGTTAATGAATGATAAAATATATTCAAATATATTAATTATAACTAGAAAATTTACTAATAAAAACTTTAAAACAATAGAAACAATTTATAAAATTAAAAATAGAAATTATATAACCAGCCGGCGCCATGGCTCAATAGGCTAATTCTCCGCCTGCGGTGCTGGCACACTGAGTTCTATTCCCGGTCGGGGCACCAGATTCTGTCCCAGTTGCCCCCTTCCTGTCCAGCTCTCTGCTGTGGCTCAGGAGTGCAGTGGAGGATGGCCCAGGTCCTTAGGCCCTGCACCCATATGGGACACCAGGAGAAGCACCTGGCTCATGACTTCGGATCAGCACGGTGCGCCGGCTGCAGCGTGCAGGCCGCAGCAGCAATTGGGGCGGAAAAAAGGAAGACCTTTCTCTCTGTTTCTCTCTCTCTTTCACTGTCCACTCTGCCTGTCAAAAAAAAAAAAAAAAAGAAATGATATAACCGTATTTAAAAATAAAGTATCAGAGACAGATACTATAAGAGACATGTTATTAAAATGTGTGCCAAAATAATTAACCTGCTTATGTTTAACATTTGTATAAAATATGAAGGTATTTTTCTTTGAAATACACAGGGATGTATTTTATTAATATGCCTCAGTAATTTAGAATTCTGTGTTAAACTATTTAGTAGTACATTTTATAAACTAGTCTATTTAATAAAACAATTACTTGTCAAAAAATAAATACCTCAAAATGTTTTAGTTATTATAACCTTCTCTTCCATTCTCAAAAATGCCATGCAGAATGACAAGTTGCTTGTTTCATCGAGGCTGGAGGGATAATTCTTGTTGTGGGTGGAGTAGAGCAGGATGGCTCAAAGCTTCATCACACTATTTAGAATGTTACAAATTGTAAAGCATTCAATTGCTTATATTGGGAAATTTCCAATTAAAGTTTTGGACCATGGTTGATTGCAAATAACTGAAATGGAGAAATTGAAACCATTGCCATTTTAAGTAGTGGACTACTTGTAGAAGTGCATGGTACATGTGATGTTCTAGTCCATTTTAGGATTCTGTAACTGAATATTTCAGATTGGACAATTTATATAGAATAGAAATTTATGTTCAGGAGGCTAGGAGTCCAAAAACAAGGCATCAGTATCACATGGAAGATTTTAGAAGGACAAAACATGAGCAGTGTGCCCTCATGTGGCAGAAGTGTAAGTGAGAACCTACTCCTTGGAGCCCTTTCTGTGATGGCATAAACCTATATATGAGGGCAGAACACTCATGACTCAACCAGGTCCCAACCCTGTTGTTTCGGGAATAAGTTTCCAACACATGACTCTGGGGGACACTTACAGACCTTTGCATTGGGCACTACAGAAGGTCTAATATGATAGCATCAGTGGGATACTTCAGGATGTGCATGGTGAACCCACTGTGTTTATTAACAAAAGCCCAGAAGATCATTGTCCAAAAACAGTTATTGTGCTTGGAATGCTCACTTGTGATAACATGCACAAGAAGACATTGATGAACAAATAACTATGGCCTTATTATCCAGGCATTCGAAATTCAAAATTTGAATCACATTGTACAGCAAATTAAGGACCGAGATCCTACATGATATATTTTTTGAATTTGATTAAATTTTTATGCAATTTCTAATATAACAAGGAGGTTTTTTTTTCTTTTTCAATTATCTTTATATACAGAAGATTGATTTAGTATGTATTAAGTAACGATTAGATCAGTTTGTACCCACTCAGAAACACAAAGTGTAAAAATTCCATTTTGCCACTACACTCTTGTTACTCATTAACTAAAGGCTTCTCCCCCACCTGACCAGAGGAAAAAAAAGATCTAATGTTCTCAGGAAGAAGCAGCCAGCCAGGAGCATGTACTGCTTATTGTTGGATTACTGCAGCTTTGTTTTCTTTTGTTGTGGTTTCATTTTCTTCTTTTCAAGTACAAATGAAGTGCGGAAATAGAATTTTATCATATACCTATCAAATTTGAGGAAATGACAGAGAAAAAAGAATTCACATTTTAAAATATGGAATCAAAAAGTAGGCTTTCTTCAACCAGACAAATTTCATTCATATATAATTTGTCCAGTATATTCCTGGTGCTCCCAAGGTATGTCCAACACATGCAGTCATATAATATCACTTAGGTTTGCATGACTGGTGAAATAGTAAGGCAATTTTCTAGATATTTTCACTTCTTACTCTTGGAATCAGATGATGATACATGCCTACATGCCTATAGACAAGCTATGTCCAAGAGGAAGGACATGGAAAAGCTCTAGCATTATATTCCAAATGGTCTATTCATCCTAATTATGTCCTCACAGAAGTTTTGTTTCTCTTATTCCTTTCACTCTTGTAAATATACTCTCCATAATTTTCTGTGTTTCTCCCTCTGAACAATGATCATCCTGTCTGGATCACATCTATATATACCAAACCTTCTGGTGTTCAGCCAAGACAGTAGCCCTGGCAGGAGACCAAGAAGAGGAGGGTGGAGGTCGGATTGTTAGTCCCCACAATTATCCTGCAAAATTCCCTGGGGTATTAAAGGTTACTTTTTCTTTCAGGACAGGACTCTAGATTTTCTGGTGTCAGATCCTGGTGTCAGTTGCTTTGGGCATAAGAGTGTTAGAGATCAGGTTACTGCACCATCCTTGACTTCTCTTTACATCATACTTCTGCACATGGCTGTCCATTTGTCCCTTGTGTTGCATTTGCCAGTTGCTTCCTATAGGGTCACTAATGGGTCCACTCTAGTCATGCTTTGCTTGAGGCATGATTGTAGGTCTAAGCTCTTGGATAAGTTAGAACTGCCTGGCTGTTGGAAGGACAGTGAGAGAGGAAAACAGAAAAAGGCAGTACATACTTCACCATCCTGTGATCTTCAGTACAGGAAAAAAAAAAACTTTAGGGAATCATATATCATTGTATCAAAGTTGTGCTGGATAAAATGCAACTGAAAACCATGTTCCAACTTTATAATCTTGTTACCTCAATTTCTTCATTTGTGAAATAAGTTTTTATGTATGTGTTCCATTCACATTCTGCAGGATTTTTGAGAGAATCAAATAAGCCAGCAAGGAAAGCCATATACACCTACAACATTTCAAAGAAACACATTTTGCAATATATTTGAGAACACATTATTTTATATGATTTTGATCTAATCAAATTTGGCAGATGCAGGTAATTCCTAGGTGAAAACTACATTAAAGGAGCAAATAGATAGAGAATAGGAAAACTCATAGAATATTTTATAGTATTAAGCCTCTAGAAAACCCTTTGAGAGAGCACTGCTATGGTGGAGAGGATAACTCTGCCTCCTGCAGTCCCGGCATTCCATATGGGTGCTGACTCAAGTTCCTGTTGCTCCACTTCCAATCCAGCTCTCTGCTATTGCATGGGAAGACAGTGGAAGATGACTCAAGTACTTGGGCCCCAGAACCCAGGTAGAAGACCCAGAAGAAGCTCCTGGCTCCTGGCTTCAGATTGGCCCAGCTCTTGCCATTGCAGACACTGGGGGCATGAACCAGTGGATGGAAGACCTCTCTCTGTGTCTCTGCCTCTGCCTCTCTAATTCTGACTTTCAAATAAATAAATCTATAAGATAAAAAAGAGAACACTTCTGTTATCTATTAGCTGTTGATCTATCTATGCATATACTTGTCATCTATCTATCAACTGTTTATCATCTCTATATCTGGTTATTTAAGAGAGCATAGCACTTATTTTGGAACATTTTGTGCAGTCTATTTGTCATTATCCACTTGCAACAAAACTTCTAAGCAACTCTCCTCCACCGCTGCTCTCTGTGTGTGGTGCAGGGGCAGTCATTCTTATCATATCTGAAGGAACACCACCCATTAGGGGTCACATTTACATGCTCTATTGAGAAAGAACTTGCACTGAATGTGTTCCAATAGTTCAGATCCTGCTGTGAAACATGTGTGGAGACATTAACCACCTACATGTGTTAGGAATGTGAGAAGCATGGACAAACTGCACAGCTTTACAAACTAGTGAAATAATTGAAGCTTAATGTGGAGGTTCTCCAGGCTGAGAATGACCTCTTGTTGTGGTGTCAGTGAGTTCCCACTTTCTCCCTGGAAGCTGGGGGAAATGAAAGAACAGACGTGGAAAGAATAGGCAAAACCCCACTGAGTCCATTTCCTGCTCAGCATTGATTACCTTCTAGGTGTCCTTTTGCCATTTAAACATTCAACACAGTTTTTGTGTTTGGCTGAATTTGGATGTTTTCAGTTTATTAAAAGTCAAAGAGAAACTTTCTTCTAATGCCCTCACTCTGTATTTTGGGTATAGAATAAATGAACGTCCACCCAAGCCTGATTCTAAATGGATTGGCTGTGAACTGCTAAGCTCACTGTTGCAAACTTAAAACACAATCTGACTATGAGGATAGCATTTTGCCATGCCTATGAAATCCAAGGACTTCAGCTCTGTATTTCTCAGAGGCAAAGTATGTCTTGGCTCTTCCTACTCACACTGCCCCATCACCTAGCATGGTGTAAGGACCATCCTTCCCTGACTGCCATGATCCACCATTCCTCATGGCTGCCCTCCAGATCTGCAATTTCTCACCACCACGACCACTGCCCTTGGTTCTTCTAAATGAAGTACTTGTGAAATCTATTTAGCAAACATGGTTCTTTTTTCATTCCTCCTTTGGATGAAATTCCTCATTCCAGCTAAGATCATTTTAAGACATACTATCTGCTAATGAATAATCTATGCATAGGGGTTGGTACTGTGGCAGGTTAAGCCACCATCTGCATTCTCAGCATCCCATATGTGTGACAGTTCAAGCACAGGGTGCTCCACTTCCAATCCAGCTCCCTGCTAATGTGCCTGGGAAAGAAAAGAGGATAGCTCAAGACCTTGGACCCCTGCACTCATATAGGAGACCCAGAAGTTCCTGGCTCCTGGCTTTGTCCCGGCCTAGCCTAGGTCATTGCAGCCATCTGGGGAGTGAACCAGAAGATGAGATATATGATATATTCATTCGTCTCTCTCTCTCTCTCCATCTCTTTCTTTCTCTCTCTGTAATTCTTTCAAGTAATAAATAAAATATTTTTAAAAATATTGTCTTTCTTTCTGTCTTTTTTTACAAGTAGAGTTAAGGCAGTGAGAGAGAGAGGCAGAGAGAAAGGTCTTCCTTCCATTGCTTCACCCCCCAAATGGCTGCTTTGGCTGGTGCTGCACCAATCTGAAGCCAGGAGCCAGGTGCTTCCTCCTGGTCTCCCATGCAGGTGCAGGGCCCAAGCACTTGGGTCATCCTCCACTGCCTTCCTGAGCCACAGCAGAAAGCTGGACTGGAAAAGGAGCAACCAGGACAGAATCCAGAGCCCCAACCAGGACTAGAACCTGGGATGCCAGTGCCGCAAGTGGAGAATTAGCCAAGTGAGCCATGGCACCAGCCTGACATTGTCTTTCAATTCTCTCTGATTTTGTGGAATTTTGCAACCCATGATGTTTAGAAAGGCTATGCCTTTTCTTCTTTAATAGGCTTCATATACCACCTCTAGTCCTAATACCAAAATTTGGTAAATTGGAACTGCCAGAAAAAGCATTCAATGTCATATGCAATTTTACATTAAAATGTGTTTGTATGAGGAGCCAGCATTATGGCACACGGGCAGTGAGTTAAGCTGCCACCTGCAATGCCAGCATCACATATGGGTACCTGTTTGAGTCCTGACGGCTCCACTTCTGATCCAGCTCCTGATAATGTATATGGGAAAAGCAGCTGAAGGTGGTCTAAGTGATTGAGCCCCTGCCACTTATGTAGGAGACCCAAATGAAGACCCTGGCTCCTGATTCCTAGCTTTAGCTTGGCCCAGCCCTGGCTATTGTGGTGATTTTGATAATGAAAGAATGGAATATCTCTCTAAATTTCTGGCTCTCCATTTCTCTCTGCATTGTCTTTCAAAGAAATAAATAAAATCTTTAAAAAAGTGTCCATGTGAATAGAGAACAACAGAATTTCTCAGATACTGTAAGTGGGAATGTAAAAGCATACAGTCACTTTGGAAACCATTTTAGCTGTTTTCATGCTGTTAAGTGTTTACATGACATATAACTCACCCATTTGACTCTTAGATGATTTCTGAAGATAAATGAGATCATGTTAATCCAAATTTGTATATGAGTGTCCAGGGGAGCTCTACTTGAAGTCAGCAAAACCTGAAAAATTCCAAATGTTGAGAATTAGGTGAATGGGCACATACATTGTGATGAAATTGTATAACAGAATACTACATAGCAGTGAAAAGAATGAACAGGGGTGGGTGTTTGACATAGGGGTCAAGATGCTACTTTGGATGCCCACACCCCATTTCAGAGTGCCTGGGTTTGATTCTCTATGCCAGCTTCCTGCCAATGCACAGCATGTGGTGAGCAGCTGATGGCCCAATTACTTGAGTCCCTGCAACCTACATGGGAAACTTGTTGAGTTTCAGATACCTGCCTTCCACCTGGCCCAGCCTTGACTGTTGCGAATGTGCAGTTAACCAGCAGATGGGAAAACCCTTCTATCTGTCTTTCTCCTCTCCCCAACACCCTTCTTGTCCTTACAATTAAAAAAAAATTAAAAATTTTCAGAAGCAATGGACAATTGACACTCATGAAATATTAATGGATATCAAAATAATGATAGCATGTGAAATAAGAGAAAACGTGCTGCAATCCAATCCAATATATTTCTAGAAAATGAAAATCATGATACTATGATAGAAAACAGATCAATGGTTACTTCAGGAAGAGTTGGGCTTGGGTGAATTAAAAGAAGTGTGGGCTGGTGCCATGGCTCACTTGGTTAATTCTCTGAATGCAGCACCAGATTCCCATATGGGTGCTGGTTCTAGTCCCTGTTGCTCCTCTTCCAGTCCAGCTCTCTGCTGCAGCCCAGGAGGGCAGTGGAGGAAGGCCCAAGTGCTTGGGCCCCTGCACCCACATGGTAGACCAGGAAGAAGCACCTGGCTCATGGCTTCAGATTGGCACAGTGCTGGCCATAGCAGCCATTTGGGAAGTGAACCAATGGAAGGAAGACCTTTCTCTCTCTCTCTTTCTCTCTCTCTTTCTCTCTCTCTGCAAAGAGGCCTAAGAAAACTCTTTGGGGGATTATTTATGTACTTTGTCTTGATAGCAGTAACAATTTCACAGTTGTATATAAAAATAAAAACAAAAAAATGGTGTGCTTTATACTAAAACAGTTTATTAAATATAAATTACACTTTAGTAAATCTGGTATTAAAAACAGTCTAAAGAAAATAGAATGTGGCCAGTAATGGGGGAAAGCCACCATCTGCAATATTGTCATTCCACATAGGCACTGGTTTGAGACCCTGCTCCACCACTTCTGATTCAGCTCCCTGCTAATGTGGAAGGTGGCCCAAGTGCTTGGGTCCCTGTACCCAGTTGGGAGATCCAGAAGGAGCTCCTGGTTCCTGGCTTCAGTTTGGTCCAGGACTGGCCATTGTAGTTATCTGGGAGGTGAACCAGTAGATGGAAGATCTCTCTCTCTCCCCCCCCTCTTTCTAATTCTGAATTTAAAATAAATAAACTTTTAAAACAGCGAAAAGAGAGTAGATGGAGACATCACATTTGAAAATATTAAGCTGTTGAAAGTGTTTAATTTTGAACAGTTCAAGGGTTTTTTTTTTTGTGTGTGTAGGTTCTGAAAATAAGAAGGAAGTGGAGGAAACCAATATTCCTGCATAGAAAATTATGTCAATAGCTACATAACAATTTAACTTCCAAGTATATTTATGCTTACTCCTATTTCATTATAATATAAACCATAACATAAAAATAATAATCAGCTAGTGGACTTGCAACCTCTTCTCCCCCACAAATTTTTGCTTTTTATCTGTGTGTATTTAATTTTAAAATCTCATTTCTTTCTTATTTATCTTGTTATTTCTTCTATTTATTTTGTTTTCATTTTCTAATTGTTTAATTCTTGTGTATCTCACCTTTTTATTTTTTCTCACCTGTAATCACTTTATTTACATAGGAGGATTAGCATTGTAAGTTTAGTTACAAGTGTTGGTGTTTTACTTTCTGTTGCAGTTTTCCATGTTTCTGTTTTGTCACTTTTGATTATTTTGTTTGAATCACTAATTAGTATAGTGTAATTCACATAGTGTTTGTTCAAAATATTAGCATAGTGAATAGAATTATTTTTAATAATTAGTGTAGTTCATATATTGTTGTTTTGTCTGTTCTTTACAGTGCTGTTTATTTTGTTCTTTTTTTTGTTTTTCCTCTCCCCCCCACAAATTTTTACTTTTTATCGCTGTATATTTTATTTAACAATCTCTTTTCTTTTTTGATTTCTCTTGTTGTGTTCATAATATCACATAGTGAAATGGAATTGGACTTTTTTTTTAAGCATATACTCTTTATTTTCTATTTATTTTTTTTTTTAATTTTTGACAGGCAGAGTGGACAATGAGAGAGAGAGACAGAGAGAAAGGTCTTCCTTTACTGTTGGTTCACCCTCCAATGGCCACTGCAGCCAGCATGCTGTGGCCAGTGCACCACGCTGATCCGAAGCCAGGAGCCAGGTGCTTCTCCTGGTCTCCCATGCGGGTGCAGGGCCCAAGGACCTGGACCATCCTCCACTGCACTCCCAGGCCACAGCAGAGAGCTGGCCTGGAAGAGGGGCAACTGGGACAGAATCCGGTGCCCTGACCGGGACTAGAACCTGGTGTGCCAGTGCTGCAAGGTGGAGGATTAGCCTATTGAGCCACAGCACCGGCCTAGAATTGATCTTATTGATTAGTACAGTGAAGTTCATATACAGTTATTTTTTGTCTATTTGTTCTTTAAGAGCTTTATTTTTTACTTTTTAATGTTAGCTTTCCTCCCCCAAATCAATTTTTTTCTTTTTATCTCTGTGTATTTAATCTAAATATCTTTTCTTTTTCTCTTTTTCTTGTTATATTAGTAATACGAGTATTGTGAATAAAATTAGTCTGTAGTATAGTAAATGTAGTGTTACCTGTTAGTAGTTTTAACATATTGACTTACTCATTTGTTTCTTTCTCATTGGATTGCCAGGTCACAGTAGGTGCTTTGCAGATTAGCTAGTGTTACTCCCAGTTCATTAGATACAAAGATACCCCCACAGTGAGTGGTGACAGATCCTCCCACACAGAGGAGAAGGTGTTCTGGGTATATGAGGTCCTCAGAACCATTGGCAATGGCAGCTTTGGCAAGGTGAAGCTGGCCCACCATATGGAGAGTGGGACCACATTGGCTGTGAAGATCACTGCCAGAGGGCATGGGGATTTCTCCAAGTTTCCACAAGCAAGGGTAGAAGCAGAGATTATGAACTTTCTGCATCACCATCACATTGTAAAGCTAATGCAGGTGGAAGAAGAAGGCTACCTGTTCATGGAGTATATTAGCATGGGGGACCTTGGAAAGTTAGTGGCAGTGCGTGGCCACCTTCAGGAATAAGAAGCGTGTTGGTATTTCAGTCAGACCCTAGAAGCAGTGGAGTACTGCCATAAGCAGCACATTGTCCACAGAGATTTAAAATTAGAAAAATGTGCATTAAACTAATTGATTTTGGCTTAAGCCAAAAGCTGACTGAAGGCCAACTACTCAATTCATTGTGTGGCAGCCTTGAATACTGTGCCCTGGAAGAATTCTTAGGTAAGGAATTCGACGGGTACAAGGCTGATGTGTGGAGCCTGGGCATGCTCCTATACACCATGGTGAAAGGGTGGCTGCCCTTTAAAGGGGAGAGCTTCATGTGCCTGAAGGAAGCCATCCTGGCTGGCTCTTATGTAATCCCCTCCTCTAGAAGCGGAGAACTGGAGCAGCTGCTGGACTGGGTGATGACCTATGACCCTGCTGAGAGGCCCATGGTGGCAGATGCTATGGGACACAAGTGGCTCAGCATGGAGCAGAAAGGGCCCAAACTGAGTGAAGACACAGCTGAACAGTCTCTGGGTTCAACCAAGGACGAGGACCTCAGTGAGAGTGTGGAGAGCCTGAGCTCTCAGGAGGGCCTCAGAGAGCAGGACAGCCCCCTGTGGGGAAAAGCCCAGCCACAGGCTTACCTCAGAGAAGGAGGAAGCAAAATTTACATGGGGCTCCCAGGTCCTTTGCATGTTACTGAAGGTATGAAATACCTCTCAGGCCTCTCTTCCAGCTGGGCCGTGAGGAGGAGGATGGCTGCTTGTCCCCTGCTCTGAGCTGGGGGAAATCCCAGGAGGGCTTCAGTGGAGCAGCAAGACCTGAGCTCACTGAAGTGGAGCTTCTAGCATCTCCCCAGGGTGCTGAGGCCCAAAGCTACCTGGTGGAGCTGGGCTTTCAGCTGAGCCATAAAGCAGCCTCCCTGATGCCCAGTCTCCAAGCCAGCGCCATGCCCCCAGTGTTTCCCGAAGGAGACCAGTCATCAGGGCTAAATGCCTGCCATGGAGCCTGCAGGATAGATGATTCCCCACCTGGCATGATGATGATCCACACTCCTTGCCCAGTCCTCAGGTACAACAGCCCTGTGTCCTCTGTGTCCACTCTCAACACCAGCAGCAGTGAGGCCTGCAGGTCAGATAGTCCCCAATATGTCCTAAGGAGGTGGACCTACATTCCTGGGCCAGTCCTCAGCTACAAAAGCCCTGTGTCCTCCATAACCACTATCAGCATCACCAGCAGTGAGGCTGGGAGGACAGATGGTCCCCAACCTGGAATAAGGAGGAAGACCTACATTCCCTGGCCAGTCCTCAGGTACAAAAGCCCCGTGTCCTCCATATGCACTCTCAGCTCCAGCAGCAGTGAGGACCACTTAGCAGACAGGAGCTGTTCCCAGGGAGTTGCTTGGAATGAGAACCTCCCAGAAAATCAACAGGATGAGGAGGCAGGGACCTCACCTGATAAAGCTGATGAGAGCAAGGGCCACCGGGGGGTCTGCAGGAGGATAGTGAACTGCCTTCTGTGGTTGTGTTGTATCCTGCCAGACCCAGAGGAAGACCGCTGAATTCAGAGGAGAAAGGTGGCCCCATAGCTTCATTCACTGGAAATGCCCAAGGGGAAGTTATGATCCCTGTCTGGGAGGAGGGATTGAGGGGAGGCAGTAAGAAATAACAGGCAGGGAGTGACGGCAATGGGTCTCATAGGAGGAACTAGGATGAAGCATCAGACCAGACCACACCACAAGGTATTGTGTCTCATGTGCTTAGCAGCTGATCAGGTGAGCATAACCTCATTTCAGTGTCAGGTCAGTGACATTTCTCGGTTGTCACATGGTTCAAGTAGTCAGCAGAATAACATTTTTATTGGTTAGCATCCATGACCATTTGCTAGCCACTAGAAAAACAGACACCTGACATTGAAATGCTGTAATGAATGTATCCATTTATAAGGACTTACTATAGAAGCTCCTTTATAAGAGGCATAACATATTGGGGCACAGTGCCAGCCTCAGGGGCCTTCCTCTATCTGGATTCTGAGGACAGAGCCACACTGTGTGCATTCAGAAGAACTTACAGAACTGTATGCATAAACATCTCCCTGATTCTGTAAAAAGTAGAAAAAAGGAACAAAGAGACCAGGCCCTGGGACTTCCAAGAGCTGTACAAACCTTGCCTTCACTGGGCAAGTAACTCCCAGATTCTGAGCCCTGGTTACCACTAAAAAGTTTGGGAGGAGGCTCTGAAAAGTCCTTGTGACACAGTGAGGTCTGGAGATTCTGGGATGACAAATCTAGCCATGTCCTTGCTCAGGGAAACCCTGCTTGGATGCATCCATCCCCAGGTACGTGTGGAAGATAAGCCTTCCTTCTAGCATGAATGTACTGAACTCTCAGGTTATACTCAAATAGTCTCCCATCCTGTTTTGGGATGTGTGCAGGGGCTACTGGCTGCTTGAGGGATGATTGGCAGCTGCTGGCCCCAGTGGCCCACTTAGGTATGTGATGTCTGGGGTCACTGTCAAGTCCAGCCTAATATTGGCAGCTACAGTCAAATTGAGTGACTTTGGTCTGCATTGATAGATATTAGGGTGGGGGGATTCTTTTACCCTTTAAATTATGCTAATAATACAAAACAAAAATGTTACTACTTTAACCCTTTTTAAGTATACAGTACAGTGGCATGAAGAGCATTCACAGTGTTGTGTGCACATCACCACCACTCCTCTCCTCCACATGAAACACTCCCCATCCCACTCCCCAGCCTCTGGCACCCCCAGGTCTACTCCTGTCTCAATGAATGGGACAACTCTATCTCAAGTATTATGCAGTATTTGCGCTCTCTTTAAAATGTCATTGTATTTGCTCTTTGAGAAGCAGAGAGACAGGCAGAGCTCCCATCAGCTGGTTCACTCCTTGCAAACCTGTAATGGCAAGCACTGTAATGGGCTGAAGCCAGGAGCTGGGAACACAATTCAGGCCTCACATGTGCATGAAATGAACTCAGCCACATGAGCCATCAGCTGTTACCTCCCTGTCTGCAACAGCAGAAAGTTGAAGTCAGGAGTCAGAGCTGAGAGTGAAACCCAGTAACTCTGACATGGTATGCAGGCATCGTAACTGCCTGCCCTTGGTGTTTTTCTTTCTGTGGCTGGCTTGTATTATCCAGTCCTCAAGATTCATGCTTGCAGTAGCAAGTGTCAGAATATCCTGCCTTTGAAAGGCTGAATAATACTCCGTGGTTCAGTTGGACCACATTGTTTTCCCATTCATTTTCTTTTGATGGTCCCATGGTTTGTTTGCATATTGGGGTAATGTGGATAATGCTACTGTGATCAAACTGGAAGATTCCTGTGGCAATTGGTGAAAAGTACTGGTGGGAATACCTAATTCCAACAATCACTCTAGAATTATTAGATGAACTGACACATGAGTTTACACAAATATGGGGGGAAATGCCTAGAAAATTGAAAAGGATTTGAAACTGGAATGTTAACAAGGCAGATAAGAAGCCAAAAGATTGACAAGTATTAGAGGCACTGCTTCTGGATTCATCTTTGGTCCAGAATTTTCATTTCCTTAATGTGCTATACATTGTGAATTAATACTATAACTAGTACTCCAACAGTATTTTTCACTTTGTGTTGCTATGTGAGGGCAAACTGTTGAAATCTTTACTTAATATACAGTACACTGATCTTCTGTATATAAAGAGAATTGAAAATGAATCTTGATGTGAAGCAAGGGGAGAGGGAGTGGGAAAGGGGAGGGTTGCGGGTGGGAGGGAAGTTATGGGGGGGAAGCCATTGTAATTCATAAACTGTACTTTGGAAATTTATATTCTTTAAATAAAAGCGTTATAAAAAATAAATTCCATAATTAAAGGAACCAGACTGGCTGGATGGATAAAAGGCTCAACAATATGCTGCCAACAAAAATTTGCTTCTCCAGAAAAGACACAGAGACTGAAAGTAAAAGGATGAAAAAATACACTCCATGCAGGTAGAAACCAAAAGCTTTTTGAACAGGGGTGGCTATAAATATCCCAGACAAATTAGACTTTAATGTAAAACCAGACACAAGTGGTGACCATATAATGATCAATAGGTCAACTCAACAAGAAAATATAATGGTTTTAGATGAACATATGCTTAAAGCTAGATTGCCCAAACATTAATAGATCAAAAGAGACAAATAAGCTCCAATACAACAATGGTAGCGGAATTCCACATTCCACTTTCATCCATGAATAGAACATCCAGACAAACATATCAACAAAAACATATTAGAGTTTAGCTATATAATGACATAGGACCAATGAACACATCAGATACTTAGAGAACATTCCATCCAACAGGTACAAAATGCACAATCTTTTCATCAGCACATGGAACATTCTGTAAAACAGACATATATTATGGCAAAAAGCCAGCCTCATCAGATTAAAAAAAAAGACAAAATAATATCATGTATCATTTCTTACCATAATGGAATAAAACTAGGAATCAGCAACAAAAGAAACTCTAGTAATTTCACAAATATGTGGAAACTTGACAATATGCTTCTCAATGAAGAGCAGGGTCACTGAAGAAACCAAAAGGAACATTTTAAATTCCTTGAAACAAATAAAAATAGAAACACATCATACTAAAACTTCTGGGATACAGCAAAAGCAATACAAGAAGGGACATTTTTAACAAGTATATACATAAAAAATAGAATACCAATTAAACACACTAACTATGCATCTCAAACATCTAGAAAAACAGTAACAAAAATGAAAAGGAAAGAAATAAAAAAGCAGAGCAGAATAAATGAAGTAGAAACTTAAAATGCAGTACAAAAGAGCGATAAAATAAGTGGTTTTTTTTTTTGACAGGTAGAGTTATAGACAGTGAGAGAGAGAGACAGAGAGAAAGGTCTTCCTTCTGGTGGTTTACTCCCCAAATGGACGCTACAGCTGGCACTGTGCTGATCTGAAGCCAGGAGCCAGGTGTTTCGTTCTGGTCTCCTATGCCGGTGCAGGGGCCCAAGCACGTGGGCCATCCTCCACTGCCCTCCTGGGCCACAGCAGAGAGCTGGACAGGAAGAGGAGCAACTAGGACTAGAACCCGGTGCCCATATGGGGTGCCAGCATTGCAGGCAGAAGATTAACCAAGTGAGCCATGGCGCCAGCCCCAAAAGTTGGTTCTTTCACATAAGTAAAACTGACAAACTTTAGCTGTGGTAAACAAATGAAAAAAGAAGGTACAAATAAGTAAAACCAGATGTGAAAAAGTAGATTGGACAACTGATAGAACAGAAATATAAGGATCATTCGAGATCACTATGAACAACAATATACCAACAAATTGGAAAACACAGAAGAAATGCACATATCTCTGGATACAAATAACCTACCAATATTTAACCATGAAAACAGAAAACACAAATAGACAAATGAGTGATTAAATCAAGTCAGTAATTAAAAGTCTCTGATCTAAGGAAAGCATAGACCACATGGGTTTCTTCATTGCTGAATTCTACCAAATTTTTAGGGAAAACTAACACCAATTCTTCTCAAACCATCTCTCAAACTGCATCAGATGAAACTCTCCAAACTCAGCCTAGGAATTCAGCATTACCTTGATTCCCCAAGCAGAAAAGGACACAACAAATAAAATAGATAATAATATGCCCGATGAACATAGATGCAAGAGTTTTCAACAAAATGCCTACAAATCAAACACAACAAAACATCGAAAAGATCATACATCATAATCAACTGGGATTTATCCCATGAAAACTGGGATGGTTCACATTCCAGTCAGTAGATGTACATTATAATGGCTCTAATAAGAAAAAAAGAAAATAACAAATGCTAGTAAGGATGTGGCCAATATGAAGCTTTCTTCTTGTTAATGGTCATTAACATTTGAAGTTTTCTGTATTAAAAATTACCAATCCACTTTAAGCCACGTTTATATTAATAAAGTAAAGATGGGAGAAATATTACAAATGATTAACCATCCTAGAAACCCAATAGTAGTATTTTAATAAAACAAAACTTCACAAAGTCTCAGTAGAACCATGGAATTCATTTTATCCAGTGTTTTGGATTGGAAACTGGGTCGGACATACTTCTAATGAATTTTGTGACTTCATGGTTTCATGTGTAGTGTAAGACTTCCAGTCTTACAGGAAACACAAGCCTGGAACAGGCCACTCTTTTGACTCGGCCAACAGGCAACTACACCTTTCTTTCTGCATCATCAATGCTAGCACCCATCATCTTACTTGACGACAATAACAAAAAAAAGTCAATTTCAGCTACTCGTTTTAAAACAGCAAGCTAAAGGTCTCAAAAGTACTTTTATCCTTCAAAGAAAAGATACTCTGACATAACCCTATTTCTTTCAGCCCCTGGATTCTTTTTTACTTTTTAATAATTGCATTTTTTTGCATTAAACAGGGGTTTTTATACGTTTCTGTTGGACATAATTTTATATATTTATGGGCTACACTGATATTTCAGGATATTGATCCTGCAAGTACGGGCCTCTTTTCTCTTTATCATTACCTTATGTTTGATCTTTTGAGCTCCTGTCCTGTAGTTCTTGGGCCTCCACGTCGGCGCCCAGCGACTTGGGGGCGGCCTCCCCAGACCCTCATTGCCACTGTGCGCCCCAGCCCTGCGGGTCGCCCCAGGTCCGCCGCCGGAGCTGCCCCTGCTGTGGCTCCGCGTCTTTGGGGCGCCCCAGCCGGAGCAGGAGCCCGGGAATACCCGGAGCCCCTCTTCCCGGCACCAAGCGAGCGCCCTGGGAAGAGAAGGCGCGGACGCCACCTGGAACGCCCGGGAGCCAAGGCGGGCGCCGCCTGCCGCGGCCCTCACTCGAGGGACGCGCGGTGCAGCAGCCTCCCGGCCTGGCTCCAGCTTCCGCGTCCTTGATCTTTCTGTCTGGGACGCCGGCCAGGCCCTGGGGGTCCCGTGGCACTGCGGCCTGGTACCCTCTGCACGCCGGGTCGCCGGGTGCCCAAGCGTTCCCAGCTGCGGACTCAGAGCCGGGGGTGGGGGGACAGGCGGTTGGCGCGCGGGGTGCGGGCCTCGGGCGAGCATCACCGGTGAGGAGGCATGAGCCCCTTTCTCCTTGGGCCCCCGCCGCCGCCCTCCCGCTGCAGGACCCCGCGGGAACATCTCCGGTCCCGCTGTGCCTGGCTGAGGGGCTCTGGCGGGAGAAATCCCTGTGAGTGAGGGAGTGGAGCTCCGGGAACCCCTTGGTCTGAGGCAACTCCTGGCCCCACTCTCAGCCACCAGCCCGCGTCCACCGGCAGCCAGGATATGGTCTCCCCAAACAGAACCGAAATAGGACTCAGGCAGAGACCCTGGGGCTCACAAGTGTGTGGCCCGTCACCCTCCTCCTCAGCAGACCTCCAGCACCATGCCCCACAGGAACATTCCCACGCCTGGATGGCGCTCAGGCACATTCCAGCCCTGACATGCCTTAAGCTTAACCACTTTGCTCTCTGGGATCCCAGGAATTTCTACAAAGTGGTGGGCAGCTCCTCCCAGGGCCACCAGCAGCTTCCTCCTTTGTTTCCTAACCCCATGGGACAACCCACAAAAGTGGGAGTAAGTGGGCTGTTGTGTGTCTTTTCCTTAAATGGGAGAGAAAAGATTGTCACACCTGGGCACTCAGAGAGATTTGTTGCTGTAGATTCTGAAAACTAATACAAGATGCACTACCGATTGTAGATCTTATCCGTAATATAACCAAATGTGTACAAAACATTAATATTTTTTAACACTTACTTATTTGAAAGGGAAAGAGACTCTTCCATTGCTGGTTCACTTTCTCAATATGGATAGAATATCCATGGCTGGCCAGGCTGAAGCCAGGAGCCCAGAACTCCCACCTGAATCCCCAAGTGGCTGGTAGAGACTAACATATTTAAACTATCATTTGTTGCTTACTAGGCAGGGCAGCAGAGAGGTGGATCAGAAGCAGAGTGGTCAGGACTCCAACATGCACTTAGATATGAGATGCAGGTATCTTAAGCCTCGACTTAACCCACTGTGACACAATGCTCACCCTTATTAAGCCTATTGACCCTAGTCCTAACCCTGTATTTCAAAAACATTTTCCAACAAAATGACTAAAGTACTAAGGTGATATTCATTTTCTTTGATATTCATTTCTTTTCTTAATAACTATTTATAGCAATGCACCACTTTAGGCTGCCTTTGCTCCAAGCCTTTTTCTACTATATGCTTATTCCTGTCATAAGTTTCACACAAATTGTTTCTATACTTAAGTTATAATGAATTTTTTAAACACTTGTCTAACTGGTGAGGTGTTTGTGAATGTTTAAGAGGAAAAATGTTAACTTGCAGTATGTACAGGTTAACACTGGCATGTTGTTGATTTCAAGCCACCTGCATAATGCCCTGGAATGCAGAGCTCTCACTAAGCACTAAGTGCTAGGTGCCAGCCAGCTTAGGAGCACCACTGGAGCTAGGTCATCCCCCACAAAGCAATATGTGAACCACATTTTGATTCAAAAGCTAACTTTCAGTAGGAGACTCACATTCATGCATTTCAAGAAAGAAAACAAATCTGAAAATATTGCTGTGCCATCATTTATTTCCCTCATTCACAGTTTAAATATGGCACATGGCTATAAAAAGTCTCCACAATAGCAAGAGAAACAAGGAAATAAACTAGAACATTAAAAACCACATTGAATTACTGCTATAATTGTTTAATTCAAAATATGAGGAGAGTCTGATGTGGCAGGGTGGGTTAAACCACCACTGGGGATGCCTGCATTCCATATTAGAGTGCCTGGTTTGAATCCCAGCTAATCTGCTCCTAATCCAGCTCCCTGCTAGTGTACCTGAGAAGCAGCAGAAGGCAGCTCTAATACTTGAGTCCCTCCCACTCACACAGGGACTGAATGGAGCTCTTGGCCACTGCCTTTGACCTGGTCTAGTCTCAGCTGTTGCAGTCATTTGAGGAGTGAATCAAGGAATGGAATCTCTCTCTCTCTCTCTCTCTCTCTCTCTCTTTCAAATAAATATATCTTTAAAAAATTTATTGTAAGGAGCTGGCACTGTGGCTCACTTGATTAATCCTCTGCCTGCAGTGCCAGCATCCCATATGGATACCCAGTTCTAGTCCAGGCTGTTCCTCTTCCAGTCCAGCTCTCTGTTGTGGCCCAGGAAGGCAGTGGAGGATGCCCTAAGTGTTTGGGCCCCTGCACTCCCATGGGAGACCAGGAGGAGGCACCTTGCTCCTGGCTTCAGATCAGAGTAGCTCAGGCCATAGTGGCCATTTGGGGAGTGAACCAATGGAAGGAAGACCTTTCTCTCTCTCTCTCTCTCTCTCTCTAACTCTACCTGCCAAATAAATAAAATATATAATAAATAAAATACACACACACACACACACACACACACACACACATATATATAAAGGAAATCAGACAATGGGGTAGAAAACTATCAATTTCATAAGAAGAGAATGTGACTTAATTAGGAAAGATTAAAACATGGAAGGAAATGCATCAATCACCTTAGAAGAATATTACAAAATTATCTATGGAGAAATAAGGAAAATCTCTTGAAATAAGAAAAAGCTAAATTGAAATAAGAAAACACCAACCTGGCTTCTTTGTTTATTTGATCTCCATATCACACTGTTTTCACAACAGTCAATTTCAATTGAACACTGCTTTCCTGCAGCTCATGTGTCTGAATTTTAAGTCCAACATTTGGGTAAAAATGTAAGGATTTGTTATCTCTCAAACGGCTATTAAACAATGTTTCAATCAGTGTTGATTTTCCAATTCCAGTCTCCCCTGTAATAAACATGGCTGGATGACCATAGGAGAAGACGGCTAAGAAGTAACACTAGATTTCTACAGTGCTTTAAAAGGCCCCCAAATCTAAAAAAGTTTAACTCATAGATTAGTGTAGAATGATGGTTACCAGGTGCTAGAGAGTGGGGATGAAGTAGGGATATAAATTTTCAAATAGAGAAGAATAAGTTTACAACAGGAGCACCAGAATCAGTAATAATGTACTTTATATTGCAAAAGAACTAAAAGAGTAAAATCCAAATGTCTCACCATAAAAAAAGATAAGTAGACAATGAGTATGCTAATTATCTTGATTTAATAAATGTACACTATATACACATATCAAAACATTGTTGTAGCCAATAAGTATATACAATTAAGATTTGTTCATTGGAAAATATTATTTTAAAAAATAAGTAAATTTTGGTCCCCAAATACTTTAGAGACTGGGATGGCCTTGAAAACATACATGCTGACCAGGACTCCTTCAGACATTAATGAGGTGTAGAAAGAAAATGGACTCTAAGCTGCAACAGGCTTTGAACACCACTGAGGTGTTTAAATTCAAATGTATTTAGGCCAGCACCTCGGCTCACTAGGCTAATCCTCTGCCTGCAGCACTGGCACTCTGGGTTCTAGTCCCAGTTGGGGTGCTGGTTCTGTCCTGGTGGCTCCTCTTCCAGTCCAGCTCTCTGCTGTGGCCCAGGAAGGCAGTAGAGGATGCACCCACATGGAAGACCAGGAGGAAGCACCTGGTTCCTGGCTTCAGATAGGCACAGCACGCTGGCCATGGTGGCTATTCAGGGGGTGAACCTACGGAAGGAAGACCTTTTGCTCTCTCTCTCTATATATATATCTGTCAATAAATAAATAAATAAATAATTTAAAAAATTCAAATGTATTTAAATAATATAACTAAGAAGATGAAACCCAATATAAGCATTAAGACATGGTCTTAAACTAAAAACACCAATGTTACAGGGCTTAAGATAAACTGAAATGAGCATAGCATTGAGAAATTCAGATGAGGTGTTTGGCACTTACCCACACAGAGAATATTAAAAGATAATCCTTGATGAGAGTCCTGTTTACCAACTGGTAGGGCAAACATTCAAAACCAAAATGGCCAAGTGTGGTTAAGCAACGGATATTCTCTTCTTTTTGCTTAAAGAAAAGAAAGGGAAAAGGTTTTATTAGAATAGGGGATGAAGTCATTTGAAAAGACAATGATAATATGCCAAAGAAATTAGAGTTATCATACCTCAGACAAAATGCAAATGTGGTAAGTACATTTGTACAAAAAGAAGTTTGGGACCAGATACATATATTATGTGATCATTGTTTATAAACAAAAATGAATTTATCTCATCACATTCAAAAAGATTATGTTACTAGCATTTTTTAAAATTATTTTTTAAGGAATACAAATTTCATAAGTACAACTTTAGGAATATAGTTATTCTTCCCACCATACCCACCCTCCCACCCACACTGACACCCCTCCTCCTCCTCACAATTAAGGTTGGTATATTCGCTCACACAATGGGAGTATCTTAGGTCATGAAAGGTATTTGTGAAGAATGCTTTAAGGAATTGAGAAATACATTCTAGAAATATAAAGTAAAATGAATCAAGATATAAAGTTGTGAATATCTGCCTAACTTCTGGTAATATCTGAGGAACTTGGAGCATCCCATGTCTTCTCACAGTAATGATAGAAACAAGTGTTTGAAGGCACTGGATGGGAGATAAAAGCAGGCAGAAACAGGAAGGAGGTCAAACCCTGTAAGTAAGAGAAGTATACTGAGTGGAATCACATTTATCTACATAGTCTCCTGTGGCCAGTCACTAGAGAATGACGTGTTTGGGGCATAGGGTACA
This sequence comes from Sylvilagus floridanus, assembly GCA_949820135.1. Taxonomy (NCBI): domain Eukaryota; kingdom Metazoa; phylum Chordata; class Mammalia; order Lagomorpha; family Leporidae; genus Sylvilagus; species Sylvilagus floridanus. The sequence continues at coordinate 23,647,578 of OX463234.1, read as the reverse complement.
GAGAGAGACAATCATAGACCAGGGAGTAGAAGGTCAGAGATTGAAGTGTCAAAATTCTTTAAGACAATGTAACAGAAAGGAGTCTCAGATCTTCAGACTTAAAAACTCCTGGTTGACCTTTGAATTCTGTGTGTTCTCAGTGGCAATTTAGAGGAGAGCTAGCATTTTGAAGGTGTCAAACAAATATTTCAGCAGTAGTCCTGGGGAATAGAGTTTGGAATTTAAGTTAGCCCACGTTATGGTAAGTTTAACACAGTGGGTTTCCACTTAAACCCTATGTAATAGGAATAAGGATGCCCAGTCAAAGGGTTACTCTCAATTTGAAAGTTCTAACTGGGGCTGGTGTTGTGGTGTAGTGGGCAAAGCCGTGACCTGCAATAGCAGCATCCCATATGGATGCCGCCAGCTGCTCTACTTCTGATCCAGCTCTCTGCTAGTACCCTGGGAAAAATCAGCAGAAGATGATCCAAGTGCTTGAGCCCCTGCTACCCATATAGGAGACCTCAGAGAAGCTCTTGGCTCCTGGGTTGGGCCTGGCCCAGTCTCAGCCATTGTGGACACCTGGGGAGTGAGCCAGTGAATAGAAGATCTATCTTTTATTAAAGCTGAAGAAACTATAAGGAGACTAAACTAAGGTGCCCAACTGGAACCAAAACCAACATAGCCTGCCAAACCAACACCTTATCACATATCTTTGAAACATTCCACTCAGATAAAAAGAAAAAAGAAAAAAAAATACAACCTCCAAGATTCTGGGAATGCCATTAAATTATCAAATATATGAGTTTGGGGATACTTGAAAAGTACAAAAGAGAGAAAGGAGTAGAAATAACCATGCAAAAAAAATAATCATAGCTGAAAACGGCCCCCATCTTGGGGAAGATACAAACATCCAGGTACATGATGCCCCAAATAGACATGGCCAGAAAAGATCCTCCTCTTGACATATTATGGTCAAATGACCAAAAATACAGAGCAAAGAGAATTCTAAAAACTACCCGAGAAAAGTTCCAACTCATGTTTAAGGGACGCTGTATTAGAATAAATAGAAGTTTCCTCAGCAGAAACCTTCAAGGCCATGAGGGAATGGAATGACACGTTCCAAGTTCTGAAAGAAGAAAACTTCCAAACAAGAATAATATATCCAGCAAAGATGTCCTCCGTAAGTGAAATAGAAAGACTTCACAAGAAAGAACAGAACATTTATCACCACCAGACCACCCTTACAAAGGGTGGTCCTGCAGACAAAAAGGGGAGAAAACTACCATCATGAAAACATGAACATGTAAACTCCACAAGAAGTAGAAAATAGTCAACAGAATAGGGATTGCTGGGGGAGGGGGCATACCAAAATATAGTTAGATATGAGGAATAAATTATAGTGTTCTATATGTAGTATTTGAAATATTTAAAACCTCTTACAGGTCTTATAAAGAAATAGAGAAGAAGAACTTGTTGACTGCAAGGACAAAGAAATGATAAATGCATAAGGAGATGGAAATACTGTTTACCCTGATTTTATCACTAAAATCATATAAATGCATCATATTATCACATGATATCCCATAAGTGTATAAGATGCATGATTACTCAATTATAAATTTTTAAAAAGAATGTTCACTACTAAACTGAAAATACAACCAGTAAGAAATAAGTAAAAAGCATTCAGTTCCTTACTGATTGTTCCCTTAGAAGACGGAGTTTCATAACCATGGAAAATGCTGAGCTCTTCTCATTTATGAAAAGAACATGCTGGAGATTTCTGATATACTCTGGAGATTATGTTAATGAATCAACAAGTCATTCAAACACTCCTCTGTCCTCTCTGGCCTAGATTCCTTTCTCTTATTTTTAAAACTGTAGCCTAGGGAGGTACCTGATAAAGTGCTTCCTGTGCCCACTGTCTTATTGGGAAAGAGCAGAAACTTTGGCCTCATCAGTGCTCAGTTCTCACACACAGAGTGATTTTTTAAAAATTTTTATTTAGTAAATATAAATTTCCAAAGTATAGTTAATGGATTACAATGGCTTCCCCCCCATAATTTCCCTCCCACTCACACCCCTCCCATCTCCCACTCCCTCTCTCATTCCATTCACATCAAGATTCATTATATACAGAAGATCGATTTAGTATATATTAAGTAAAGATTTCATTAGTTTGCACCCACACAGAAACACAAAGTGTAAAATACTGTTTCAGTTCTAGTTATAGCATTACTGCACATTGGATAACACACTAAGGACAGATCCCACATGAGAAGTAAGTACACAGTGACTCCTGTTGTTGACTTAACAATCTGACACTCTTGTTTATGGCATCAGTAATCTCCCTAGGTTCTAGTCATGAGTTGCCGAGGCTATGGAAGCCTTTAGGGTTCGCCGACTTCATTCTTATTTTAATAGGGTCATAGTCAAAGTGGAAGTTCTCTCCTCCCTTCAGAGAAAGGTACCTCCTTCTTTGATGGCCCTGTTCTTTCCACTGGGATCTCACTCGCAGAAATCTTTCATTTTGGTCTTCTTTTTTTTTTCCAGAGTATCTTGGCTTTCCATGCCTAAAATACTCTCATGGGCTCTTCAGCCATATCCGACTGCCTTAAGGGCTGATTCTGAGGCCAGAGTGCTATTTAGGACATCTGCCATTCTATGAGTCTGCTGTGTATCTCTCTTCCCATGATGGATCATTATCTCCCTTTTTGGTTCTATCAGTTAGTATTAGCAGACACTAGTCTTGTTTGTGTGATCCCTTTGACTCTTAGACCTATCAGTGTGATCAACTGTGAACTGAAATTGATCACTTGGACTAGTGAGATGGCCTTGGTACATGCCACCTTGATGGGATTGTATTGGAATCCCCTGGCACGATTCTAACTCCACCATTTGGGGCAAGTCCGATTGAGCATGTCCCAAATTGTACACCTCCTCCCTCCACAGAGTGATTTTTAAAGCAAGTAGAAGTTTCAATAGTATCACTATCATTATTTGATAATATCTTCTGGTGGATCAAAATTCTTTCACATAAATGCCAGTGTCCATGTAGAAAGCATACATATTTCAAATTCTAATGACTTGGAATTTGTGATCATTCAAATATTGCTCTTAAATTTGCCTTTGTAGCATCTACAAATAAAGCAATTTTTTAAAGATTTATTTTGTATTTATTTGAAAGAGTTACAGAGAGAGAAAGGGAGAGAGAGAGAGAGAGAAAGAGAGAGAGAGAGAGAGAGAGAGAGAATCTTCCAACTACTGGTTCCTCCTCAAATGGCTTGCAATGGCCAGGGCTCAGCCAGGCCAAATCCAGGGGCCAGGAGCTTCCTCCAGGTCTCTCACATGGGTGCAGGAGTCCAACGACTTGGACCATCTTCTACTGCTTTCCCTAGGTGCATTAGCAGGGAGCAGGATTGGAAGTGGGGCAGCCAGGATTTGAACTGGCACCCATATAGGATGCTGTCATTGCCAGCAGCAGCTTAATCCTTCATGCCATGGCCACAAGTAAAGCAAATTAAGAAGCAAAGATGGATAGATGTGAAAAATCAGTTTTAATCTACAATAATAAATTAAAGGATTATTTCATAAGTATTCACATGAAACCTGAGTGCTAATCATGGTTGATTTTAATATCTATGATACCAAGTACATGTAGACTGCACTAGAAAATGGAATAGTGTACATTATAAAGACTTTAAATTATAAAGACTCCACACCTGATGATAAGCCCTGATGTGTAGTCTGCACTTATTGATGCCTATACTCAACTGTTTCTTCATCATTAGGTTTCTTTGTAGGCGTACATGTGGGTTTTTCTGCCATGTCAGATTGAAAGAACTGAAAATGAAGAAATAAAGTCTTAAAAATGTGCTTACAAAGGTTACATTCTTATTTTATAACACCACAGACCTGTTTTGAGTTGAAGCTGTCTTGCTACAGAGGCTTCCACACAATAAATAATATATATTCAAGATACATGGTAATGTATGTAACCATAACACACAGAAGCATTCTAGGAAAGGTAACTTCCTTTTTGAAATCAAGAGGACAAAGAGTATTCACTCTTCATTAACGGACTCTACAGTCATGAGAAACTAGAGACTTTTGTTTTAATCCATGCTAAACCAACCAAGAAGCCTGCATAATTGCTTAACTTTTCAGAACAGCTTACCAGGGGAGTCTGGGGGCATTAGAGTACAATAACTGAAGGAGAATTAGAAAGACAGAGCTTATAGAATATAAAGGAGTCCCTTGGACACTGAACTAACACAATGATAATTCTCACAAAGCACCTACTATGCATCCAGCATTGTGCCCAGCTCCTTGTACTTTACCTCGTTTAGTGCTCGTAGGAGTCCTGAGGTGGACAGATTTTCATTGCCATCCACCGGGTGGAAAAAATGACAGACAGCTGAAGGAACTTACTTGCCCAGAGGTCCAGCAGGTCTTAACTGGTCCCAAAGCTGGTGTTCTTCCTAATGGCCACACTTGTGGACCAAGTCACCATTTCCTGTGTTTGCAACAGTTGCAAAAAAGGGGAAAGGATACAAGAGTGTGCTGATTTCCCAGCAGGACCGCCTGAGATAGCCCTGCTACCCTCCTTTTGAGAACAATAGCATAAAGATATGAAGAATGGGAGGCAGATTTTCAAAGGAAATATTATATATGGGTAACGTAAAAAAAGAAAAATTAACTAAATCAAAAAAATGACTCTGTGTGGTGGTCTCTTCCCTGGATCTACTCAGAAAATTTCTACCATTTAGAATATGAAAGTTTTCTCATTTTCCCTAATATTAGATGGGTTCTCTTCTATAGATAACACTCTGTTCCATGGCATGGTTTACTCTAACATAGACTATACGAAGATGCTATATTTGCTGGTGTTGGGCATCACAGTAACTTCTAGTCATTTAATTACAATTGGTAATAAACATCTAAATTACTGGGAAAATGTTGATCCCTAGCTTCTTATTCTCTAAGAATGTAGGTAAGTTACTACAGGCTCCACCCCCATCCTAATGGGATTCCCTGCTCCTGTTTCCCTGCCCGCCCTCAGGCAAAGTTTTAAAAGGGCCTGTTCCTGAAACCTGCTCTCTTGGCCCTTCTCTCCTGTGCTCTCTTGGCTCCTCTCTGCTCTCTTCTCTCTTGGCTCTTGACTCTTCTCTCTTGGCTCTGCTCTCCTCTCCTTGCCAGCTCCTCTCATCTCTGTCTCTCTCCTATATTCTCTTTCTCTCTTTTTCCTTCTCCGCCCCTTCACTCCGGTCTGTAGGGTGTTCCCCAATAAGCCCTTTCCCTTACTCTGGTGTCCGGTGTGCTTTGCGATGGCTAACATTAATATATAACACCACCGGCACCAACCACGATCGCTGTGCACAGCGGTGAGCGCGGGGCTGAGCGGGGGGCCAGGGGCAGAGCTCGCAAACACAGGCGGGGCGGTGCGGGGCCAGGGGCAGAGCGCACACACAGGCGCGGGGGGACCGGGGCCAGGGCCTAGCGCTGGGCCCAAGCCCCGCGCTGACCGTCCCGCCCCACAGGCATCGCCCGGAGTCCGCACCCATCCTCCGCCCTGCACTTCCCCACGGCGTCCTTCCTGCAGCAGAAGGCATCCACCTGCTTCCCGCACAAGGCCATCCTCTACCCGCCACATCTCAATCCTCAGGACTTGCTCGAAGATGTCATGTCGCTGCCCTGCGACCCGGCCAGCCTGCAGCTCGGACCGGTGAGTGCGGGGTGGCCGGCGGGCGGGGGAGGGGGCGGGGCGCCGCGGGCAGGGGTCGGGGACGGCCGCGGATTCCTCCTCCTTGGCTCCTGCCAGGCCCCCGCGGCTATGCGCGTCCCGCCCTCGCGGTTTCCCATTTGGGAGCTGTGGGCGAAGCGGCACCTTGTGGACTGACAGGGAGGCGGGGTGCAGGAGTGCCAGCCCTCTGGACCTCCAGCCAGTCTGGGGCCTGCCCAACCCCCGTGGCCCTGCAGGCGCCTGGGTCCCTCCGCGGCCGCCCCCCCCACCCGTTGGGCCAGGGCACCCAGCGCTCCTCCCCTCCCCTCAGGCTCTGGCCTCAGTCCAGCGGAACCTCCCTACCCCCTACTCCCCCCCCCCCACATACCGGGCGCCTCCCCCCCACCGCCTGGGGGAGCCGCCTCCCTGGAAGCCGGTGGGAATCAGGGTTCCCTTGCGGACCCGCGGTTTGCCCTCCAGAGAACCCGGGGCCACGTGGTCAGGGCCAGAGGGGCCGCGGGGCAGCACCGGGGGTGCAGGGGTCTCAGGCCCCAGGAGTCCGCCGGGGACAGAGCCCTGGGCTGGCCGGCGCTGTTCTGGGTATTTTCTGGGTACAGTTATGATTTATCTGAAAGCCGGGGCGGGGGGGGGGGGGGCGGGGAAGAGAAGATAGAGAGGTGTAGAGGTGTTCAGTCAACTGGGTCACTCCCAGAATGGCTGGGGCAGGGCCAGGTCAGAGCCAAGTAGCTCCATCTGTGGCTCCCACACAGGTGCAGGGGCCCAGGCACTTGGGCCATCAGCCGGGCCTGGATGGGAAGTGGAGTGTGGAACCACGGAGCCCTGGGTGCTGACATTATGCACAGCCCGCCAGGGGCCACATCTCGCTGTGCAAAGGTCACGCCTGGCTCTGGAAGCCCTTCATCCCCCTTCTATACTTTTCCAGCTGGGAACCCAGATCACAGCTTGTGGCCCCTGCTTGCCCTGCCCTGCCCCCTCTCACACCCAGGCCAGGAACCAGCTTCCCTTGAACTGCCAGGAAGCTGGCCCCAGATTCAAATCCCACCACAGCCACAGTGGGCTTGTAGGGGAGGGCAACTGTATCCTGTGAAGACTCCCCTGGGGGTGAATAGGGCCTGCCCAGGGCCTGGCATACAGTAGGCACTTAATCCCCTCCCTGGAAGCCACAAGGGACTCTGACCACAAACCCAGGCTTCTGCCCCCATGCCTGGACACGCCCCTGCTGCCCTCCCCCTCCACAGCCCCAGACCAAGTGCCCTGGGCGAGATTAGAGCTAGGGAACAAGGCCTGCACAGACCTGCTGCCGCCCTGCCCTGCCCTCCCCTGCCCTGCACAGCAGTTTGGAAGTTACCAAGCGCCCTCGGTGACAGGCGGCCCCCAGGACGGTGGGGCGTGGGGTGCCACGTGAGTGCGTGCAAAGGGCTGACTGTGTGACCCTGGGCAGCGGACACCCTCTCTGGGCCTGGCCTAGAGGCTGGCTGGAGGGGGGCCGGGAGGGGCCGGCCTGGGGGGCACAGGCAGAGGAGAGGCGAGCATGTCTGCCTCCACCACGGGCCACAGCCAGGGCTCCGGGGACCTCGAGCCCGGGCTGGCTTCTCCTGGGCTCCCCCTCCCACCTCCTGTCTGACATCTGTCCAGATGGGGAGAGGCCCAGAGAGGCCAGGGACCTGCCCAGGGTCACACAGCCCTTGGCTGGAACTTGCCTCACCCCCACCCTGTGCCCCAGGCCCAGTGGCCTGGGGGGAACCCCGCTCCAGGGAGGGGCTCAGAGCAGGGAGATGAGTGACCCCTGGGCCTGAGACAGTAGGAGGGGGGCCCAGAGCTTCTGCCCCATGCCGTGTTGTTGGGGAGGGGGTCTCAGATGCACAGAGAAGCCAGCCCAGAAGCCCCAGGTCATGTGAGGGGTGTCCCTGAGGCTATGGCCAGACCCTGCTGTACCCCCTCAGGCCTCTCCTCTCCTCTCCTCTCCTTTCCTCTCCTCTCCTCTCCTCTCCTCTCCAAGCTGCCCCCGGCAAGCCATGGGGTTGAGACTTGGGCCCAAGCTGCCCCTGCTGGCCCTGGTGTCAAGGGAGTCTGGCCTAGCTGCCCCCAAACAACCCTGGAGTCAATACATGGGCCAGAGCTGCCCCTGGCCATCCCTGGGGTCTATGGAGGTGGGCCATAGGCACACCCCCCAGCCCTGTAGAAAAGGGAGACCAGCCCAAGTCCTCTGGCTGACATGGAGGTCAAGGGAGACAGGCCCAACCTGCCCCTGTCAAGCCCTGGGGTCAGGAAACATGCCTAAGCCCCGTACCGGCCAGCCCTAAGTGGGTATTTTGGACCCAGCCTCCCCCTGCCAGCCCTGCGGTCTAGGGAGATGAGCCTGAGCTGCCCCGGCAGACCTGAGGTCTAGGGAGATGGGCCCGGTCTGCCCCCCCGCAGCCCTGGAAAAGAGGCAGACAGGCCCGAGCTGCCCCCGGCCAGCCATGGGGTCTAGGGATCCGGGCCTGGGCTGTCCCCAGCTGACCCTGGAGTCCAGACACAGGCCCGAGTTGCACCCCGGCTGGCCATGGAGTTGATACTCAGGCCCCAGCTGCCCCTGGCTGGCCCTTTTGTCGAGGGAGCCGGGCCAGGGCCTCCCCTGACGGGATCTGGAATTGATCACAGGCCCAAGCTGACCCTGCCGGGCTTGAAGTCTAAGGAAATGGGCCCTTGCCGAACCTGGCCAGCCCTGGGATTGGCACATGGACTCAAGCTGTCCCTGGCCAGTACTGGGGTTCATGGAGTCCGGCCCCAGGCACCCCCCACCCCGGTCCTGTAGAAGAGGGAAACAAGCCCAAGCTCTCTGGCCGGCCCTGGGGTCTAAGGAATTGACCCAAGCTACCCCTGTCGTGCCCAGCCCTGGGGTCAGAAGACAGGCCTAAGCCCTCCAGCGGCCAACCTTGGTGTCTAGGGAGATGGGCTTCATCTAACCTGGCCAGCCAGGGAGTCTAGAAAGCAGGGCCCGGGCCACCCCTGACAGCCTTGGAGTCAAGACGCGGGCCCAAGCTGCCCCTGGCAAGTGCCGGGGTTTATGGAGTGGGACCCAGCTGCCCTCCAGGCCCTGTAGAAGAGGGAGACAGGCCCAAGCTCTCTGGTCAGCCCTCGGTCTAGGGAGATGGGCCCGGGCCGCTCCCCTGGCCCTGGAGAAGAGGGAGACAGGCCCTACCTGCCTCTGGCTGGCCCTGGGATCTAGGGAGATGGGCCCGATCTGACCCCAGCTAGCCCTGGGTTCTAGTGAGACTGGCTCGGGCTGCACCCCTTCCAGCCCTGGAGAAGAGGAAGACAGGCCCATGCTGCCCCTGGCGGCTTTGGGGCCTAGCAAGCTTGGCCCGAAGTACACCCAGCCAGCCCTGAGTTCGAGACATGGGCCCAAGCTGTCCCCTTCTGGCCCTGTGGTTTAGACAGATGGGCCTGGGCTGCCTCGCCCTGGCCCTGGAGAATTTGGAGACAGGCACAAGCTGCCCACTAACCGCCTTGGGGTCAGGAGACAGGCCTCAACCCCCCACCGGCCATCCCAGGAGTCTAGGTAGATTGGCACAAGCTGTCCCCAGCCAGCCCTGGGGTCTAGGGAGATGGGCCCTAGCTACCCCAGCAGCCCTGTGGTCTAGGGAGACAGGCCTCAGACTGCCACCCCCCCCCCCCCAGCCCTGGAAAAGAGGCAGACAGGCCCAAGCTGCCCACGGCTGGCCCTGGGGTCTAAGGAGCTGGCCACGTGCTGCCCCAGCTGGCCCTGGGGTATAGGGAGACTGGTCCAGGCCTCCCCTCCAAGTCCTGGAAAAGCAGCAGACAGGACTGAGATGCCCCATGCCAACCCTGGGGTCTAGGGAGCCAGGCCTGGGCCATCCCCAGCTGACCCTGGAGTCAAGACGCGGGTCCTGAGCCGCCCCCAGCCAGTCCTGGGGTCTAGTGAGACAGGCCCGGGATGCCCCCACCCCCAGCACTGAGGGAGACAGGCCTAAACTGCCCCTTGTGAACCTGGGGTCTAGGGAGACTGGCCTGAGCTGCCCCCGGGCAACCCTGGGGTCAAGACATGAGCCCGAGCGGCCCCAGTCAGCCCAGGAGTCTAGGGAGAAGTTGAAGGGCTTCCCCCGGCTGGCCCTGGAGTCAGGAGATGGGCCCGAACCGCCCCCGGCAAGCTTTGGGGTCTAGTGAGACGTTCTGGGCCGCCCCACCCTGGCCCTAGAGAAGAGGGAGACAGGCCCAAGCTGACCCTGGCTTGCCCTGGTGTCTAGGGAGACAGGCCCAAGTGCCCCTGGCAGCCCTGTGGTCTAGGGAGAAGGGCCTGGGCCGCCCTGCTCCCCAGCCCTAGAGAAGAGGCAGACAGGCCCTTGCTGCCCCTAGCTGGCCCTGGGGTCTAGGGAGACTGGCTGGAGTTGCCCCCAGCCGGCCCTGGAGTCTAGATGTAGGCCCTAGCTGCCCCCTGCTGGTCCTGGAATCCAGACACAGGCCTGAACTGCCCCAGGCCAGCCCTTTAATTTAGGAAGACAGGTCCGGGCCTCCCCCAGTGGGATCTGGAGTTGATCACAGGCTTCAGCTGCCCAGCTGCCCCCTGCCATCTCAGGAGTTTACATAAAGTCCCGGGCTGCACCTAGCTGGCCCTGAAGTCCAGACACGGGCCCGAGCTGCCCCTGGTCAGCCCTGAGGTCTAGGGAGTTGGGCCCAAGCCACTGCTCCCAGCCCAGTAGAAGAGGGAGACTGGCCCAAGCTCTCTGGCCATCCCAGGGTCTAGAAAGACATGCCCAAGCTGCTCCTGTCCAGCCCTGGGGTTAGGAGACAGGCCTAAGCCCCCCACCAGCCAGTCCTGGAGTGTAGGGATTTTGGACTGAGCAGCCACTGGCTGGCCTTGGGGCCTAGGTAGATGGGCCCGAGCTGCTCTCGGCCAGCGCTGGGTTCTAGTGAGACAGGCCCGGGCCACCCTCACTCCCCCTGGGCCTGGAGAAGAGGGAGACAGGCTGAAGCTCTGTGGCCGGCCCTGGGGTCTAGGGAGATGGGCCTGAGAGCTGCCCCCAGCCAGCCCTGGGTTCTAGTGAGACTGGCTCGGGCTGCACCCCTTCCAGCCCTGGAGAAGAGGAAGACAGGCCCATGCTGCGCTTGTCGGCTTTGGGGTCTAGGGAGCTTGGCCCGAGCTATATCCGGCCAGCGCTGAGTTCGAGACACTAGCCCGAGCTTACTGCTTCCGGCCTTGTGGTCTAGACCAATGGGCATGGGCTGCCCCGCCCTGGCCCTGGAAAAGAGGGAGACAGGCACAAGCTACCCATGGTCGGACCTGGAGTTGACAAACAGGCATGAACTGCCCCAGGCTGGCCCTGGGGTCTAGGTTGATGTGCCTGGGCCGCCACCCCCCAGCCCTGGGGAAGAGGCAGACAGGTCTAAGCAGACTCTGGCCCACCCTGGTATCTAGGGAGATGGGCCTCAGCTGCCCTCAGCTGCCCAGCGGACCTGAGGTCTAGGGAGATGGGCCTGGGCCGCCTCCTGCAGCCCTGGAAAAGAGGCAGACAGGCCTGAGCTGCCCCCAGCCAGCCATGGGGTCTAGGGAGCCGAGCCAGGGCTGTCCCCATCCAACCCTGGAGTCCAGACACGGGCCCCGGCTGCACCCCGGCTGGCCATGGAGTCGATACTCAGGCCCAAGCTGCCCCCAGCTGGCCCTTTAGGGAGCCAGGCCAGGGCCTCCTATGGCGGGATCTGGAATTGATCACGGGCCCAAGTTGCCCCCCATCGGCCCTGGAGTCTAAGGAAATGCGTCTGTGCCCTGGGATTGAGACATGGACCCGAGCTGTCCCCGCCCAGCACTGGGGTCCATGGAGTCCGGCCCTAGGCACCCCCCTGGCCCTGTAGAAGAGGAAGACAGGCCCAAGCTCTCTGGCCATCCCTGGGGTCTAAGGATATGGTCCCAAGCTATCCCTGTCCAGCCCTGGGTTCAGGAGACAGGACTAAGCCCAGCACCGGAGAGCACTGGTGTCTAGGGAGAAGGGCTTGATCTAACCTGGCCAGCCATGGGATCTAGGGAGCTGGGCCCGGGTCCCCCTGAGATCGTTGGAGTCAAGATACGGGCCCAAGCTGCACCCGGCCATCCCTGATGTCTATGGAGTCGGGCCCCAGCCGTCCTCCAGTCTGTAGAGGAGGGAGACAGGTCCAAGCTCTCTGGCCAGCTCTGGGGTCTAGGGAGACAGGCCCAAGCTGCCCCGGCAAGCCCTGAGGTCAGGAGACAGGCCTAAGCCCAGCACCAGCCAGCCCTGGAGTCTAGGGAAATGGGCCGGACCTGCCTTTGGCAGGCCTTGGAGTCAAGACACGGGCCTGAGCCACCCCCAGAAATGCTGGCGTCTAGGGAGATGGGCCCGATGTGCCCCCTGCCAGCCCCACTGTACAGCAGACGGGCCTGGGTCGCCCCACACTGACCTTGGAGAAGAGGCAGACAGGCCCAAGCTGCCCCTGGCCAGCCCTGTGGTCTAGGGAGATGTGCCCGGACCGCCACCCCCCCCCAACCTTGGGGAAGAGGCAGACAGGCCTAAGCAGCCTCTGGTCGACCTGGGGGCTAGGGAGCTGGGCCTGAGCTGTTCCCAGCCACTGCTGGATTCCAGTGAGACAGGCCTGGCTGCCCTCCCCCCACGCTGGGCCTGGAGAAGAGGGCGACAAGCCCAACCTGCCTCAGGCCAGCCCTGGGTCTATGGCCCAGCCACCCCACCCCCCAGCCCTGTAAAGAGGGAGACAGGCCCAAGCTCTCTGGCCGGCCCTGGGGTCTAGGGAGACCAGCCTGTGCCGCCCCTGGCAAGGTCTGCGGTCTAGGGATATGGGCCAGGGTAACCCTTCTCCCCGGGCTTGGAGAAGAGGGAGACAGGCCCAAGCTGCCTCTGTCCGATCCTGGGGTCTTCGGAGACAGGCCCGAGATTTACCCCAGGCCAGCCCTGAGTTCTAGTGAAATGAGCTCGGGCCACCCCCGCCCCCAGCCCTGGAAAAGAGGGAGACAGGCCCGTGCTGCCCCTAACTGGCCCTGGGGTCTAGGGAGACTGGCCTGAGTAGCCCTCGTCTGGCTCTGGAATTTAGACACGGGCCCTAGCTGCCCCTTGCAGGCCCAGGAGTCCAGACACAGGCCTGAGCTGCCCCTGGCCGGCCCCTTAGTTTAGGGAAATGGGCCGGGCCTCCCCTGCTGGGATCTGGAGTTGATCATGGGCTTGAGCTGCCCCCTGCCAGCTCAGGAGTCTACGGAAAAGGTCCCGGGCGGCACCTGGCTGGCCCTGGGATTGAGAACGGGCCTTAGCTGCCCCCGGCAGCCCTGGGGTCTATGGAGTTGGGCCACAGCCACACCCTCCCCAGGCCCTGTAGAAAAGGGAAATGGGCCCAAGCTGCTGCTTTCAAGCCCTGTGGTCAGGAGACATGCCTAAGCCCCCACCAGCCAGCCCTAAGTGTAGGGATTTTGGACCAAGCTGCCCCTGGCTGCCCTGGGCTCTGGGAGAAGGGCCAGGGCCACCACCCTGCCCTGGCCCTGGAGAAGGGGGAGAGAGGCCAATCTGCCCCCGGCAGCCCTGGGGTCTATGGAGTTGGGCCACAGCCACACCCTCCCCAGGCCCTGTAGAAAAGGGAAATGGGCCCAAGCTGCTGCTTTCAAGCCCTGCGGTCAGGAGACATGCCTAAGCCCCCACCAGCCAGCCCTAAGTGTAGGGATTTTGGACCAAGCTGCCCCCAGCTGCCCTGGGCTCTGGGAGAAGGGCCAGGGCCACCACCCTGCCCTGGCCCTGGAGAAGGGGGAGAGAGGACAATCTGCGCCTGGCCCGCCCTGGGGTCTATGGAGTTGGGCCACAGCTACCGCCCCAAACCCTGTAGAAAAGGGAGACCAGCCCAAGTTCTCTGGCTGGCCCTGAGGTCTAGGGAGACGGGCCCAAGCTTCCCCTGCCCCTGTCAAGCCCTGGGGTCAGGAAACATGCCTAAGCCGCCTACCGGCCGGCCCTAAGTATAAGGATTTTGGACTGAGCCTCCCACTGCCGGCCTGTGGTCTAGGGAGATTGGCCTGAGCTGCCCTGGCAGACCTGAGGTCTAGGGAGATGGGCCCGGGCCACTCCCACAGCCCTGGAAAAGAGGCAGACAGGCCCAAGCTTCCCCTGGCGAGTCATGGGGTCTAGGAGCCGGGCCAGGGCTGTCCCCAGCCGATCCTGGAGTCCAGACATGGGCCCCAGCTGCCCCCTGTTGGCCCTAGAGTCTAAGGAAATGGGCCCGGGGCGAACCCGGCCGGCACTGGGATTGAGACATGGACCCGAGCTGTCCCTGGTCAGCACTGGGGTCCATGGAGTCCGGCACAAAGCACCCCCCACCCGGCCCTGTAGAAGAAGGAGACTGGCCTAAGCTCTCTGGCTGGCCCTGGGGTCTAGAAAGAAGTGCCCAAGCTGCTCCTTCCAGCCCTGGTTTCAGGAGACAGGCCTAAGCCCAGCACCAGCCAGCCCTGGCGTCTAGGGAGATGGGCCGGATTTGCCCTTGGCCGGCCCTGGAGTGAAAACATGGGCCTGGCTGCCCCCAGCATCCCTGGGGTCTAGGGAGACAGACCCAGTCCCACCCCCTGCCCTGGCCCTGGAGAAGGAGACAGGCCCTAGCTCTCTGGCTGGCCCTGGCATCTAGGAAGACAGGCCCAAGCTGCCCCTGGCCAGCCCTGGGGTGAGGAGACAGGCCTAAGTACCCACTGGCCAGGCCAGGAGTCTAGGGAGATGGGCACAAGCTGCCCCCGGCTGGGGGTCTAGGGAGACTGGCCCAAGCTACCCCAGGCCAGCTCTGAGCTTGAGACATGGGCCCAAGCAGCCTCCTTCCAGCCCTGGGCTCTAGGAAGACGGGCCCAGGCTGCCCCTCGCCCTGGCTCTGAGGAAGAGGAAGACAGGCCTGAGTAGCCCTCCAGCCAGCCCTGGGCTCTAGTGACACAGACCTGGGCCATTGCCCCTGGCCCTGGAGAAGAGGGAGATAGGCCCAATCTGCTCCTAGCTGGCCCTGGAGTCGAGAGATGGGCCCAAGCTACCCCTAGCCAGCATTGGGATACAGGGATACTGGCCCAAGCTGCCCCTGGTCAGCCCTGGAGTCTGGGGAGACAGGCCCGGGTGTCCCCGGTCAACCTGGAGTAGAGACAGGGGCCTGAGCTGCCCCCTGCCGACCCTGGGGTCTATGGAGTCATGCCCAAGCCACCACCCCCGGCCCAGTAGAAGAGGGAGACCGACCCAAGCTCTCTGTTCGGCTGTGGGGTCTAGAAAGATGTGCCCAAGCTGCCCCTGTCCAGCCCTGGGTTCAGGAGACAGGCCTAATCCCCCCACCGGCCAGCCCTGGAATGTAGGGATTTTGGACCGAGCAGCCACTGGCCAGCCCTGGGGTCTAGGGGGACAGGCCTGAGCTGCCCCCAGTCAGCTCTGGAGTCTAGGGAGACATTGACATGCCTCCCCCAGCTGGCCCTGGAGTCAGGAGAAGGGCACGAGCCGTCCCTGGCCAGCCCTGGGGTCTAGTGAGACAGGTCTGGGCTGCCCTGCCCCAATCCTGGAGAAGAGAGAGACAGACCCAAGCTGCCCCTAGCCGGCCCTGGAGTCTAGGGAGACAGGCCAGAGTTGCCCCCGGCCATCCCTGTGGTCTAGGCAGGTGGGCCCCGGCTGCCCCGTCAAGGCCCTGTGAAGACGAAGACAGGCACAAGCTGCCCCCAGCTGGCCCTCGAGTTGAGAAACAGGAATGAGCTGCCCCAGGCCAGCCCTGGGGTCTGGGTAGATGTGCCCAGGCCACCACTCCCCCAGCCCTGGGGAAGAAGCAGACAGGCCTAAGCAGCCTCTGGCCATCCCTGGTGTCTAGGGAGATGGGCCTGAGCTGAGCTGCCCCGGCCAGCGCTGGGTTCTAGTGAGACAGACCCGGGCCACCCTCCCCCCCGCCACCCACCTGGAGAAGACGGATACAGGACGGATCTGCCCTTGGCCGGCCCTGGGGTCTATGGAGTTGGGCCCAGCCACCCCACCCCCAGCCCTGTAAAGAGGGAGGCAGGCCCCAGCTCTCTGGCCGGCCCTGGGGTCTAGGGAGTCAGGTCCAAGCTGCCCCCGGCAGGCCCCGGGATCAGGAGACAGGCCTAAGTCCCCAAGGACCAGGCCAGAAGTCTAGGGAGATGGGTATGAGCTGCCCTCAGCTGGCCTTGGGGTCTAGGAAGACTGCCCAGGCTGCCACCCACTAAGTCCTAGAAAAGTGGCAGACAGGACTGACCTGCCCCCGGCCAGCCCTGAGGTCTAGAGAGCCGGACATGGGCTGTCCCCAGCAACCCTGGAGTCCAGACATGGGCCCCAGCTTTTGTCTAGGGAGCTGGGCCAGGGCCTCACACGGCGGGATCTGGAATTGATTACAGGCCAAGGTGCTCCCTGCCGGGCCTGGAGTCTAAGGAAATGGGCCCTTGCCCCACTGGACCGGCCCTGGGATTGAGACATCACCCGAGCTGCCCCCAGCCAGCACTGGGGTCCTCGGAGTCCGGCCCAGGCACCACCCCCCCACCCCTGTCCTGTAGAAGAGGGAGACAGGCCCAACCTCTCTGGCTGGCTCTGGGGTCTAAGGAATTGGCCCAAGCTACCCCTGTCCAGCCCTGGGTTCAGGAGACAGGCCTAAGCCCAGCACCAGAGAGCCCTGGTGTCTAGGGAGATGGGTCTGGGCTGCCCCACCCTGGCCCTGGAGAAGATGGAGACAGGTCCAAGCTTTCCCTGGCTGATCCTGGGGTCTGGGGAGACAGGCCCAAGTTCCTCCAGGCAGCCCTGTGGTCTAGGATAAAGGGCCCAGGCCACCTTGCTAGGCAGCCCTGGAAAAGAGGCAGACAGGGCCATGCTGCCCCTCGCTGGCCCTGGGGTCTAGGGAAACTGGCCTGAGTTGCCCCCAGCTGGCCCCAGAGTCTAGATGAGGGCCCTAGCTGCCCCCTGCTGGTCCTGGAATCCAGACACAGGACTGAGCTGCCCCCAGCCGGCCCTTTAGTTTAGGGAGATGGGCCAGAGCCTCCCCTGGTGGTATCTGGAGTCCATCAAGGGCTTGAGCTGCCGCTGCTGGCTCAGGAGTCTACGTAAAAGTCCCAGGCTGCACCGGACCGGCCCTGGAGTCCAGACACAGGCCCGAGCTGCTCCCCTGCCAGACCTGGAGTCAAGACATAGGCCTGAGCTTCCAACGGCCAGCTGTGGTGTCTATGGAGGCGGGCCCAAACGACCACCCCAAGCCCTGTAGAAAAGGGAGACAGGCCTAAGCCCCTTAATGTCCAGACTAAGAGTATGGATTTTGGACCGAGCCTCCCCCTGCTGGCCCTGCGGTCTAGGGAGATGGGCCTGAGCTGCCCCAGTAGACTTGAGGTCTAGGGAGTCGGGCCCATGCCACCCCCCACAGCCCTGGAAAAGAGGCAGACAGGTCCGAGCTGCCCCTGGCCAGCCATGGGGTCTAGGGATCCCGGCCAGGGCTGTCCCAAGCCGACCCTGGAGTACAGACACGGGCCCCAGCTGCACCCCGGCTGGCCATGGAGTGGATACTCGGGCCCAAGCTGCCCCCTGCAGGCCCTAGAGTCTAAGGAAATGGGCCCAGGCCGAACCCGGCTGTCCCTGGGATTGAGACATGGACCGGAGCTGTCCCCAGCCAGCACTGTGGTCCATGGAGTCCGGCCCTAGGCACCACCCCCACCCCCACCCCTTTAGAATAGGGAGACAGGCCCAAGCTCTCTGGCCGGCCCTGGGGTCTAGGAAGTCAGGCCCAAGCTCCCCCCGGCAGGCCCTGGGGGCTAGTGAGATGGGCCCGAGCTGCCCACGGCCAGCGCAGGGTTCTAGTGATACAGGCCCGGGTCCTCCCCCCCCCCCCCCCCGCCTGAGCCTGCAGAAGAGGGAAAGAGGACCAACCTGCCTCTGGCCAACCCTGGGGTCTATGGAGTCGAGCCCAGCTCTCCTACCCCTGGCCCTGTAGAAGAGGGAGACAGGCCTAAGCTCTCTGGCCGGCCCTTTTGTCTAGGGAGTTAGGCCCAAGCTGCCCTTGTCCAGCCCTGGGGTCAGGAGACAGGCCTAAGCCTCCACGGGCCAGGCCAGGAGTCTAGGGAGATGGGCATGAGCTGCCTCCCGCTGGCCCTGGGTTCTAGCGAGACTGGTCCGGGCCGCCCCCTACTATGTCCTGGAAAAGCCACCTACAGAACCGATCCCGTGGCCAACCCTGGGGTCTAGGGTGCTGGGCCTGGGCAGTCCCCAGCCAACCTTGGAGTCAAGACAGGGGTCCTGAGCCAGCCCCAGGCAGCCCCGGGGTATAGTGAGACAGGCCTGGACTGCCCACCCCTAGCCTTGCAGAAGATGGAGACAGGCCTGAGCTGCCCCTGGCCAGCCCTAGCTTCTAGTGAGATGGGCTCAGGCCGCCCCCTCTCCAGCCCTGGAGAAGAGGAAGACAGGCCCAAGATGCCCTGGTGGTCCTGGGGTCTAGGGAACTTGGCCAGAGCCACCCCAGCCAGCCCTGGGGTCTGGGGAGATGGGTCCGGGCAAACCCCACCCCCAACCCCCGGCCATGGAGAAGAGGGAGACAGGCCCAACCTGTCTCTGGCCGGTCTTGGGATCTAGGGAGACAGGCCTGAGCTGCCCCCGGGCAACCCTGGCGTCGAGACACGAGCCCGAGATGCCCCCAGTCAGCCCTGGAGTCTAGGGAGACATTGACAGGCCTCCGCCGGCTGGCCCTGGAGGCAGGAGATAGGCCCGAACTGCCCTCAGCCAGCCCTGGGTTCTACACACGGGCCCGAGCTGCCCCCAGCAAGCCCTGGGGTCTAGTGAGATGGGTCTGGGCGGCCCTGCCCCGATCCTGGAGAAGAGGGAGACAGGCCCAAGGTGCTGCTGGTCGGACCTGGAATCTAGGGAGACAGGCCCAAGTGCCCCTGGTAGTCCTGTGGTCTAGGGAGAAGGGCCCGGGCCGCCCCCAACCCAGCCCTGGAAAATAGGCAGACAGGGTTGTGCTGACCCTAGCAGGCCCTGGGGTCTAGGGAGACTGGCCTGAGTAGCCCTCGGCCGGCCCTGTAGTCTACATGCAGGTCCTAGCAGCCCCTGCAGGCCCTGGAGTCCAGACACAGGCCTGAGCTACTGCTTGTAGGCCTTTTAGTTTAGGAAGACGGGCCTGGGCTCCCCCCAGTGGGATCTGGAGTTGATCATGGGCTCGAGCTACCCCCTGCTGGCGGCCCTGGAGTACAGACACGGGCCCAAGCTGACCTGGCCAGCCCTGGGGTCTATGGAATTTGGTCACAGCCACCCCACCCCCGGCCCTGTAGAAAAGGGAGACCGGCCCAAGTTCTCTGGCTGACATGGAGGTCAAGGGAGACAGGCCCAACCTGCCCCTCTCAAGCACTGGGGTCAGGAGAAATGCCTAAGCACCCTACCGGCCAGCCCTAAGTAGGGATTTTGTACCGAGCCTCCCCCTGCCAGCCCTGTGGTCTAGGGAGATGAGCCTGAGCTGCCCCGGCAGACCTGAGGTCTAGGGAGATGGGCCAGGCCTCTCCCCACAGCCCTGGAAAAGAGGCAGACAGGCCCGAGCTGCCGCCGGCCAGCTATGGGGTCTAGGGATCCAGGCCAGGGCTGTCCCCAGCAGACCCTGGAGTACAGACACGGGCCCCAGCTGCACCTGGCTGGCCCTTTTGTCTAGAGTGCCGAGACAGGGCCTCCCACGCCGGGATCTGGAATTGATTACAGGCCAAGCTGCTCCCTGCCGGGCCTGGAGTCTAAGGAAATAAGCCCGGGCAGTAACCGGCCGGCCCTGGGATTGAGACATGGACCCAAGAAGCTCCCTGCCAGCACTGGGGTCCATGGAGTCCGGCCCCACCACCCCCGCAACCCGGGCCTGTAGGAGAGAGAGACAGGCCCAAGCTCTCTGGCCGGCGATGGGGCCTAAGGAGGATATGGTCCCAAGCTACCCCTGTCCAGCCCTGGGGTCAGGAGACAGGCCTAAGCCCTCCACCGGCAAGCCCTAGTGTCTAGAGAGAAAGGCTTGATCTAACACGGCAGGCCACGGGGTCTAGGGAGCCGGGCCTGGGCCACCCCTGACAGCCTTGGAATCAAGACGTGGGCCC
The DNA here is from genome assembly GCA_949820135.1 of Sylvilagus floridanus. Classification (NCBI taxonomy): domain Eukaryota; kingdom Metazoa; phylum Chordata; class Mammalia; order Lagomorpha; family Leporidae; genus Sylvilagus; species Sylvilagus floridanus. The sequence goes on along the minus strand of OX463234.1, from coordinate 23,627,800 downwards.
AAGCTGCCGTTGGCCAGCCCTGGTGTCTATGGAGTCGGGCCCCAGGCATCCTCCAGTCCCTGTAGATGAGGGAGACAGGCCCAAGCTTCTGACCAGCCCTATGGTCTAGGGAGTCAGGCCCAAGCTACCCCCTGCAGGCCCTGGGGTCAAGAAAGAGGCCTAAGCCCAGTACCGGCCAGCCCTGGAGTCAAGACACGGGCCCGAACCACCCCCAGCAACCCTGGGGTCTAGGGAGACAGGCCCAACCACCGCCACCCCCAGCACTGGAGAAGAGGGAGACAGGCCCTAGCTCTCTGGCTGGCCCTGGGGTCTAGGGAGACAGGTCTGAGCTGCCCTGGCCAGCCCTGCTGTACAGGCATATGGGCCTTGGCTGCCCTGCCCCGATTCTGAAGAAGAGGGAGACAGGACCAAACTGCCTCTAGCCAGCCCTGGGATCTAGGGAACCAGGCCATGCTACCTCCGGCCAGCCCTGTGGTCTAGGGAGATGTGCCTGGGCTGCCACCGCCCCCCAGCCCTGAGGAAGAGGCAGACAGGCCTAAGCAGCTTCTGGCTGGCCCTGGGGTCAATGGAGATGGGCCCGAGCTGTTCCCAGCCAGCGCTGTGTTCTAGTGAGACAGGCCCAGGACGTCCACCCCCCCCCCCCCCCACCAAGCCGGGCCTGGAGAAGAGGGTGACAGGCCCAGCCTGCCTCAGGCCAGCCCTGGGTCTATGGAGTAGGGCCCAGTCACCCCACCCCCGGCCCTGTAAAGAGGGAGACAGGCCCAAGCTCTCTGGCCAGCCCTGGGGTCTAGGGATATGGGCCCAAGCTGCCCCTGTGCAGCCCGGGGCCAGGAGACAGGACTAAACACCCACCGGCCAGCCCAGGAATCTAGGGAGACAGGCACAAGCTGCCCCCGGCTGGCCCTGGGGTCTAGAGAGACTGGTCCGGCCACCCCCCAAGTCCTGGAAAAGTGGCAGACAGGACCGAGCTGCCCCTGGCCAACCCTGAGGTCTAGGGAGCCGGGCCTGGGCTGTCCTTAGCCACCCCTGGAGTCAAGACGCCAGTCCTGAGCTGCTCCCAGCCAGCCCAGGTTGCTAGTGAGAAGGTCTCAGGCCGCCCCTACTTTGGCCCTGGAGAAGAGGAAGAGAGGACCAAGCTGCCCCTGGCGGTCCTGGGTCTAGGGAACTTGGCCAGAGTCACCCCAGCCAGCCCTGAGTTTGAGACAGGGGCCCGAGTGGCCCCCTTCCAGCCATGGGGTCTAGGAAGACGGGCCCAGGCTGCCACTCACCAGGGCCCTAAGGAAGAGGAAGACAGGCCTGAGCTGCCCATGGCGCAGCCCTGCGATCTAGTGAGACAGACCTGGGCCGTTCCCACTGGCCCAAGAGAAGAGGGAGACAGGCCCAATCTGCCCTCAGCTGGCCCTGGAGTCGAGAGCTGGGCCTGAGCTTACCGCAGCCAGCACTGGTATAGGGTGACTGGCCCGAGCCCTGGAGTCTTGGGAGACAGGCCTGGGTGTCCCCGGTCAATCTGGAGTAGAGACACGGGCCCGAGCTGCCCCCTGCTGGCCCTGGAGTCCAGACACGGGCCCCAGCTGCCCATGGTCAGCCCTGGGGTCTATGGAGTCGAGCCCAAGCCACCGCCCCCCGCCCAGTAGAAGAGGGAGACTGGCCCAAGTTCTCTGGCTGGACTTGAGGTCTAGGAAGATGGGCCCAAGCTGCCCCTGTCCAGCCCTGGGGTCAGGAGACAGGCCTAAGCCCACCACCGGCCAGCCCTGGAGTTAGGGATTTTGGACCAAGCTGCCACTGGCCAGCCCTAGGGTCTAGGGAGACAGGCCCAAGCTGCCCACGGCCAGCCCTGGTATCAGGAGACAGGCCTAAACTCCCCACCAACCAGCACAGGAGTCTAGGGAGCCAGGTCTGGGCTGCCCCCAGCCAACCCTCGTGTCCAGACACAGGCCTGAGCTGTACCTCGGCCGGACCTGGAGTCATGACATGGGCCCGAGCTTCCAATGGCCAGACCTGGGGTCTATGGAGTCGGGCCCAAGCCACAGCTCTAAGCCCTGTAGAAAACCCCAAGTTCTCTGGCTGGCCCTGAGGTCTATGGAGACAGACCCAAGCTGCCCCTGCCCCTGTCAAGCCCTGGGGTCAGGAGACAGACCTAAGCCCCCTACCGGCCAGCCCTAAGTGTAGGGATTTTGGACCTAGCCTCCCCTGCCTGCCTTGCGGTCTAGGGAGATGGGCCTGAGCTGTCCCGGCAGACCTGAGGTCTAGGGAGATGGGCCTGGTCCGACCCCACAGCCCTGGAAATGAGGCAGACTGGCCTGAGCTGCCCCCGGCCAGCCATGGGGTCTAGGGATCCGGGCCAGGGCTGTCCCAAGCCGACCCTGGAGTACAGATATGGACCCCAGCTGCCCCCCGGCTGGCCCTTTTGTCTAGGGAGCCAGGCCAGGGCCTTCCCTGGCAGGATCTGGAATTGATTTCGGGCCCAAGCTGCCCCCTGCCGGCCCTGGAGTCTAAGGAAATGGGCCCGGCCCGCACCCGGCCGGCGCTGGGATCGAGACATTTACCGGAGAATTCTCCCGCCAGCACTGGGGTCCATAGAGTGCGGCCCCAGCCACCCCCCCCAACCCAGCCCTGTAGAAGAGGGAGACAGGTCCAAGCACTCTGGCAGGCCCTGGGGTCTAGAAACACCTGCCCAAGCTGCTCCTTCCAGCCCTGGGGTAAGGAGACAGGTCTAAGCCCCCCACCGGCCAGCCCTGGAGTGTAGAGATTTTGGACCGAGCTGCCCTTGGCCGACTCTGGGATATAGGGAGACAGGCCCGAATTTCCCCCCACAGCCCTGTTGTCTAGGGAGAAGGGCCCGGACCGCCCCACCCCCCAGAGCTGGAAAAGAGGCAAACAGGTCTGAGCTGTCCACGGCTAGCCCTGGGGTCTAGGGAGTGGGCCTGGGCCGGCCCCAGCCACCCTGGTGTCCACACACAGACCCGAGCTGCACCCTGGCCAGACCTGGAGTTGAGACACGTGCCTGAGCTTCCAACTGCCAGCCCTGGGGTTTATGGAGTTGGGCCCAAACTCCATAGAGAAGGAATACAGGCCTAAGCCCCATACGGCCAGCCCTAAGTGTAGGGATTTTGGACCGAGTCTCCCCCTGTTGGCTCTGCGGTCTAGGGAGATGGGCTTGAGCTGCCCCGGCAGACCTGAGGTTAGGGAGATGATCCGGGCTGCCCCCACAGCCCTGGCAAAGAGGCAGACAGGCCCGAGCTGCCCCTGGCCAGCCATGGGGTCTAGGGAGCTGGGCCAGGGCTCTCCCTAGACGACCCTGGAATCCAGACAAGGGCCCCAGCTGCACCCCGGCTGGCCCTGGAGTCGATACTTGGGCCCGAGCTGCCCCAGCTGGCCCTTTTGTCTAGGGAGCTGGACCAGGGCCTCTCCTGGCGGATCTGGAATTGATCATGGGCCCACGCTGCCCCCTGCGGGGCCTGGAGTCTAAGGAAATGGGCCCGGGCTGAACCCGGCTGTCCCTGGGATTGAGACATGGACCTGAGCTGTCCCCGGCCAGCACTGGGGTCAATGGAGTCCAGCCCCAGCCACCCCTGCCCCCGCCCCTTTAGAATAGGGAGACAGGCCCAAGCTCTCTGGCTGGCTCTGGGGTCTAAGAATATGGTCCCAAGCTATCCCTGTCCAGCCCTAGGGTCAGGAGACAGGCCTAAGCCCTCCACTGGCTAGCCCTGGTGTCCAGGGAGATAGGCTTGATCTAACCTGGCCTGCCACGGGGTCTAGGGAGCCGGGCACAGGCCACCTCTGACAGTCTTGGAGTCAAGATATGGGCCCAAGCTGCCCTGGTGTCTATGGAGTTGGGTCCCAGCAGTCCTCCAGTCCCTTTAGAAAAGTTAGACAGGCCTAAGCTCTCTGGCTGGCCCTGTGGTCTAGGGAGTCAGGCCCAAGCTGCCCCTGGCAGGCTCTGGGGTCAGGAAAGAGGCCTAAGCCCAGCACTGGCCAGCCCTGGAGTCAAGACACGGGCCCGAGCCACCCCCAGCAATCCTGGGGTCTAGGGAGACAGACCCATTACCCTCCCCCCACCCCCCGGCCCTAGAGAAGAGGCAGACAGGCCCTAGCTCTCTGGCTGGCCCTGTGGTCTAGGTAGACAGCCCCGAGCTGCCCCCAGTGAGCCCTGGGGTCAGGGTACTCACCTAAGTGCCCCAGCGGCCGCTCCACCCCCCCGGGGCCTGGAAAAGAGGGAGACAGGCCCAACTTGCCTCTGACCAGCCCTGGAGTCTATGGAGTAGGGCCCAGCCACCACACCCCCCCGGCCCTGTAAAGAAGGAGACAGGCCCAAGCTCTCTGGCCTGCCCTGTAGTCTAGGGACACTGGCCCAAGCCACATCTGGCAACCCCTGCGGTCTAGGGAGACGGGCCTGGGTAACCCCCCTCTTCGTTCGGCCTTGGAGAAGAGGGAGACAGGCCCGTGCTGCCCCTAACCGGCCCTGGGGTCTAGGGAAACTGGCCTGAGTAGCCCTCGTCTGGCTCTGGAATCTAGACGTGGGCCCTAGCTGCCCCTTGCAGGCCCAGGAGTCCAGACACAGGCCTGAGCTGCCCCTGGCCGGCCCCTTAGTTTAGGGAGATGGGCCGGGCCTCCCCTGCTGGGATCTGGAGTTGATCATGGGCTTGAGCTGCCCCCTGCCAGCTCAGGAGTCTACGGAAAAGGTCCCAGGCAGCACCTGGCTGGCCCTGGCATTGAGACACGTCCCTGAGCTGCCCCCGGCAGCCCTGGGGTCTATGGAGTTCGGTCACAGGCATACCCCCCAGGCCCTGTAGTAAAGGGAGACAGGCCCAAGCTCTCCTGGCAGCCCTGGGGTATAGGGAGATGGGCCCAATCTGCCGCTTTCAAGCCCTGTGGTCAGGAGACAGGCCTAAGCCCCCACCAGCCAGCCCTAAGTGTAGGGATTTTGGACCGAGCTGCCCCTGGCTGCCCTGGGCTCTAGGGAGAAGGGCCCGGGCCGCCATCCTGCCCTGGCCCTGGAGAAGAGGGAGAGAGGCCCAATCTGCCCCTGGCCTGCCCTGGGGCCTAGGGAGACAGGCCCGAGCTGCCAATGGCCAGCCCTGGGGTCAGGAGAAAGGCCTAAACCCCTCCACTGGCCAACCCAGGAGTCTACTGAGATGGGCACAAACTGCCCCCAGCTGGCCCTGGGGTCTAGGGAGACTGGTCTGGGCCGCCCCCCACTAAGTCCTGGAAGAGCGGCAGACAGGGCCATGCTGCCCCCGGCCAACCTTGGGGTCAAGGGAGCTGGGCCTGGGACGTTCCCAGCTGACCCTGGAGTCAAGACATGGGTCCTGAGCCGCCCCCAGCCAGTCTGGGGTTTAGTGAGCAGGACCTGCCCATCCCCCTTCCCAGCCCTGGAGAAGAGGGAGACAGGCCCGAGCTGCCCCTGGCCATCCTGGGGTCTAGTGAGACGGGTTCGGACCACCTCTAATCCGGCCCTGGAGAAGAGGAAGACAGGCCCAAGGTGTCCCTGGTGGCCCTGGGGTCTAGGGAGTTTGGCCTGAGCTACTCCTGACCAGCCCTGAGTTTGAGACACAGGCCCGAGCTGCCCCCTTCTGGACCTGGGGTCTAGGAAGAAGGGCCCAGGCTGCCCCTTGCCTGGGCCCTTTGGAAGAGAAAAACAGGCCTATGCCACCCAAAGCTAGCCCTGGGATCTAGGGAGACAGGACCAGCCTCCCCCGGCTGGCCCTGGAGTCAGGAGATGGGCCCGAACCGCCCCCGTTCAGCCCTGGGTTCTAGACATGGGCCTGAACTGCCCCAGGCAAGCCCTGGGGTCTAGTGAGATGGGTTTGGGGCCGCCCCACCCTGGCCCTGGAGAAGAGGGAGACAGGTCCAAGCTGCCCCTGGCTGGCCCTGAGGTCTAAGGAGACAAGCCTGACTCCTTAGGCCAGCCATGGGGTCGAGACACGGGCCTGAGCTGCCCCCTTCAGGCCCTAGGGTCTAGAGAGACTGGCTTGAGCTGTCCCCAGACAGCCCTGAGGTCTAGAGAGACGGGATAGAGCTACCCCAGCCAGCCCTGGAGTCAAGACACAGGGCCGAGCTGCCCCTGGCCGGCCCTGTGGTCTAGGGAGACAGGACTGAGCTGCCCCCAGCCAGTGCTGGGATCTAGACCTGGGCCCGAGCTGCCACCCACTGGCACTGGGGTATAGAGAGATGGGGCCGGGCTGCTCTGCTGGCCCTAGAGAAGAGGGAGACATTCCTAAGCAGCCTCTAGCTGGCCCTGGGGTCTAGGGAGCTTGGCCCAAGCTACCCCCGGCCAGCCCTGAGTTTGAGACATGGGCCCGAGCAACCCCCTTCTGGCCCTGGGGTCTAGGAAGACGGGCCCAGGCTGCCACTCACCAGGGCCCTAAGGAAGAGGAAGACAGGCCTGAGCTGCCCCCGGCCAGCCCTGCGGTCTAGTGAGATGGACCCGGGTCGTTCCCCCTGGCCCTGGAGAAGAGGGAGACAGGCCCAATCTGCCCCCAGCTGGCCCTGGAGTTGAAAGCTGGGCCTGAGCTATCCCCAGCCAGCACTGGGGTATAGGGAGACTGGCCCAAGCTGCCCCTGGCCAGGACAGGAGTCTGGGGAGACAGGCCTGGGTGTCACCGGTCAACCTGGAGTAGAGACACGGGCCCTAGCTGCCCCTGGTCAGCCCTGGGATCTATGGAGTCAGGCCCAAGCCACAGCCCCTGTCCCTGTAGAAGAGGGAGACCAGCCCAGGCTTGAGGTCTAGGGAGATGGACCCAAGCTGCCCCTGTCCAGCCCTGGGTTCAGGAGACAGGCCTAAGCCCCCCACCAGCCAGCCCTAAGTGTAGGGATTTTGGACCAAGCTGCCCCTGGGTGGCCCTGGGCTCTTGAGAGATGGGCCCGGGCTGCCCCCCGCTGCTCTGGAAAAGACGCAGAAAAGCACAAGCTGCCTTCGGCCAGTCATTGGATCTAGCGAGCCAGGCCTGCGCTGTCCCTAGTTGACCCTGGAGTTGAGACACGGGCCCAAGCTGTACCCCAGCCAGCCCTGGAGTCGAGACAGGGGCCCAAGCTCAGGCCTGTCTTCCTCTACCTCAGGCACCGAGCAGGGGGCAGACTGGGCCCATCTTCCTAGACCCCAGGGCCAGAAGGGGATAGCTTGGACCCATGTCTCGAACTCAGGGCAGGCCAGGGGTAGCTCGGTTCAAGCTCCCTAGACCCCAGGGCTGCCAGGAGCAGCTTGGTCCTGTCTTCTTCTTCTCCAGGGATGGAGAGGGGGCGGCACAGGCCTGTCTCACTAGAACCCAGGGCTGGCCGGGTGCTGCCCGGGACCTTTTCCGTAGACTCCTGAGCCAGCAGGGGGCAGCTCGAGCCCATGATCAACTCCACATCCCACCTGGGGAGGCCCAGGCCAGTCTCCCTAAAATAAAGGGCCAGCTGGAGGCAGCTCAGGCCTGTGTCTGGACTCCAGGACCGAAAGGGGGCAGCTAGGGCCCACGTCAAGACTCCAGGGCCAGCTGGGGGCAACTCAGGCCAGTCTCCCTAGACTCTAGGGCCGGCTAGGAGCAGCACAGGCCTGTCTGCCTATTTTCCAGGACTGGGGGGCGGGCCTTCTCCCTAGACCACAGGACTGCCAGGGACACTCGGGCCTGTCTCCCTAGACCCCAGGGCCAGCCATGGGCAGCTTGAACCTGTCTCCCTCTTCTCCAGGGCCGGGGTGGGGTGGCCCCAAACCCGTCTCACTAGATCCCAGGGCTTGCCGGGGGCAGCTCGGGCCCATGTGTGGAACCCAGGGAGGCTCAGGCCCATCTCCTGACTCCACAGCCAGCCAGGGGAGGCCTGTACCAAATCCCTAGACTCCAGGGCTGACTAGGGGCAGCTCGGGCTCGTTTGTCGACCCCAGGGTTGCCCAGGGGCAGCTCAGGCCAGTCTCCCTAGACCCCAAGGCCGGCTAGGGGCAGCTTGGGCCTGTCTCCCTCTTCTCCAGGGCCCAGGGGGAGGGGGGCTGGACCTGTCTCCCTAGACCCCAGGGTTGCTGGGGGCGGCTCGGGCCCATGTCTTGACTCCAGGGCCAACCAAGGGCAGATCCTGCCTGTCACCCTAGACTCTAGGGCTGGCCGGTGCTGGGCTTAAACCTGTCTCCTGACCCCAAGACCTGCCCAGGGCAGCTTGGGCCGGTCTCCCTAGACCCCAGGGTCAGCCAGAGAGCTTAGGCCTGTCTCTCTCTTCTACAAGGCCTCGAGGAAGGCTGGGGTCTGGCTCCCCCTGCCAGCTTTGGGGTCTAGGGAGACGGACCCAGGCCTTTCCCCCTGGCCCTGGAGAAGAGGGAGACAGGCCCAATCTGTCCCCAGCTATCCCTGGAGTTGAGAGATGGGCCTGAGTTACCAGCAGCTGGCACTGGGGTATAGGAGACCGGCCCAAGCTGCCCCTGGTAAGTCCTGGGGGCAGGGGAGATGGGCCCGGGTGTCTGCGGTCAGCCCTGGAGTAGAGACACGGGCCCGAGAGCTGACCCTGCCATCCCTGGAGTCCGGACAGATGGGCCTGTGTCACTCCTGCCGGCCCTGGAGTCTATGGAGACGGGCCCAAACAGGACCCTGGGGACCCTGGGGTCTAGGGAGACTGGCCCAGGCTGCCCTTACTGGCCCTGGTGTCAAGAAATGGGCCCAAGCTGCCCCTGGCTAGCTCTGGGATCTAGGGAGTCGGGCCCCAGCCGTCCTCCAGGCTCTGTAGAAGAAGGCGACAGGCCTAAGCTCCTGGCCGGCCCTGGGGTCTAGGGAGACAGGCCTAAGCTGCCCCCTGCTGGCCCTGGAGTCCAGACATGGGCCCGAGCTGCCCCCGGCAGGTCCTTTATCTAGGGAGATGGGCCCAGGCCTCCCCCAGTGGGATCTGGAGTTGATCACGGGCTTGTGCTGCCCCTTGCTGCCCCTTGAGTCTACGGAAAAGGGCTCAGGCTGCACCAGGCTGGGCCTGGGGTCGAGAAATGGGCCCAAGCTGCCCCTGTCCAGCCCTGGGGTCTATGGAGTTGGGCCCCAGTCACCCCCTCCCCTGTAGAAGAGTGAGACAGGCCCAAGGTCTCTGGCCAGCCCTTGGGTCTAGGGATATGGGCCCAAGCTGCCCCTGTCCAGCCCTGGGGTCAGGAGACAGGCCTAAGCCCCCACCGGCCAGCCTTGGAGTCTAGAAAGACAGGCCCAATCTGGCCCCTGCTGTCCCTTGGGTCTAGGGAGAATGGCCCGGGATGTCTTCGGTAACCCCTGCCAGCCCTGGAATCAAGACATGGGCCCGAACTGCCCCCAGCCAGCCTTGGGGGTCTATGGAGTCTGGCCCCAGCCACACCCCGGCCCTGTAGAAGAGGGAGACAGGCACAAGCTCTCTCGCCAGTCCTGGGGTCTAGGGAGACAGGCCCGAGCCCCAAACCTCCGTGTTTTCTGATTGGCGGCGATTTCTACCACTTGAGGTGCCTTGCCTTGGAGAGGGCGTCCACTCCTGGGCCCGCAGAGCTGCATGCCCGCTCCAGTCCCAGCGTTGATGCTATGGACGCCGGCCGTGCAACGGATGTATTTATGTATGTAGAAGCACACTTACGTGTTCTGTAAGCTTCTTTCTCATAGGTCCCACGCGGCCACATTTGATTCCCGCTTGCACGTTGCCCTCTCGGTTCCCCGCCCCCATCCCCCCAGCTTGTTGGGGAGCAGCCACTCCCCCACCCGTCCATCCGCCTGTGTGGGGGGGTGGCGCCAAGCATCTTCGCCAGCCAGAGTTGCAGCGATACCAAAACCGACTCTTGCTAAGCAGTGCCTCACTCTCTGCTGACGCGGCTCTGCCTTCCTCCCCCCTGCCCCCCCCCCCCCATTGTCTATATAGTCAATCCAATACGAATGTCAGTTTAAGTAATGGTTACTCTGCTTCCAATTCACCTGCCTGCTAATGCATCTGGGAAGACAGTGGAAGATGGTCCAAGTACTTGGGTCCTGGCACCCTTGAAGACCTAGATGGAGTTTCCGACTCCTGGCTTTGGCCTGGCCGATACCTGGCTGTTGCCATTTGAGAAGTGAACCAGAGATAGAAGATTCTCTCTCTCCTCTCCCTTCCTCTCTCTCTTGCTCGCTCGTTCTGTGTGTGTGTTTCTTCCTTTCACTTGCCTTTCAAATAAATAAATAAATCTTAAAAAAAATAAACTCCATAGCCACTAGGCAGACATTTCCACTTTCTCTTGCTCTCTCAGCTAACTATTCCCTTTCCACTTCCCAACCCTGACTCCCAGTCCCAAGAAGTCGCTTTTCTAGTTTGTGTCTCTCTAGATTTCTTTCTGCTGGGCTTTTTACCTCTCCTACCTAACTGTAATTATATTTCCTTTGGCCCACATCCCACCTTTCCCCTCCCCATTGGCCACACAAGCCTCTGGTAACCACCATGCTATGCTGTCCTCTACAAGATCGGATGTCTTAGATTTTACACCTTAGTGAAATCATGAAGTATTTGTCTTACTGTGTCTGCCATATTTTATTGAATGTAATATTTCCCAGGTTCATCCGTGCTGTTACAAAACTGGATTTCATTCATTTTATAGCGATATAATATTCTATTGTGTATATGTATGACATTTTAATGATCTCTTCATCTGTTGATGGACAGTTGACAGCATGTCTCGGTTATTGTGAATAGTACAACAATAAACACTGAGTGCAGATGTCTCTTTAATTGACTGGTTTCATTTCCTGGGCATATGTACACAGAGGTACAATGGCTGGACCATGTGGGAGTTCCATTTTAATATGTTAAGGAACCTCCATACTGTTCATAAAGGCTTTTTTAATTTCCGATTTCACCAACCGTGTACAGGGTTCTCTTTTCTCCACATCCTTGCCAGCACTTGCCATCTTTCATCTTCTTGTTAATAGCCACTCCAATAGGAGTGAAATGATATCTCATTGCAGTTTTGATTTGCATTTCCATTATGATTAGTGAAGTTGAGCATTTTCTCAATATGTTTTGGCATTTTCTATGTCTTCCCTTAGTAAATGTTGGTTTAGGACTTTTGTCCATTTTTAAATTGGGTTATTTGTTTTCTTGGTATTGGACTGTTGGAGTAACTTGTGTAGTTAGTATGCTAACCCATTTGCAGAAGCATAAGTCACAAATATTTATTCATATTTGGTAAATTCTCTCTTCATTCTCTAGATTGTTTCTTTTGCTGTGCAGTAGCTTTTTATCTTGATGAAAACATTTTTTTGTCTTTTTTTGCTTTAGTTACTTTGCTTATGAGGTCATATCTAAAACAATCAATGACCAGACCAATGGCATAGAACTTCTCCATATGTTTTCTTTTACTAGTTTTATCATTTCTGAACTTAGATTAAAGTCTTCCATTCATTTTGGCTTAATGTCTGTAGTACTGGGAGCTAAGGGTCTAATCTCATTCTTTGGAATGTGAATATCCATTTTTCCCAAGATATTTGATTAAAGAGAACATCATTTCTCCATTGTGGATTTCTGGCACAATTTTTGAAAATGAGTTAACTAGAAATGCATGGTTTTACTTCTGGGCTATCCATTCTGTTCCATTTCTCTGTTTGGATTTATGTAAATACTACACTGCTTTTGGTTATTACTGCCTTGTAGTATATTTTGAAGCCAAGTAGACTGATGCTTTCAACTTTGTTCATTTTGTCCAATACTACTTTCACACTAGGGGTCTGTTGTGGTTCCTTGCAAATTTTAATCTTGCTTTTTATATTTATATGAAGTATATCATCGATATTTTTATTGATATTGCATTGAATATATTGGGTGCTTTGAGTAGTATGTATATTTTAATATATTAATTCTTCCAATCTATGAACACAGAATATCTTTTTTTGTACATTCTTCAATTTCTTTTCATCACTGTTTTATACTTGCAAAATAGAGATCTTTCACCTCATTGGTTAAATTTATTCACAAGTACTTTGTAAGTTATTCTGAATGAGATTTTTAATATTTCTTCATCAGATAGTTCATTGTTGGTGAACAGCAGTGTTACTCATTTTTGTTATTGATTTTGTATCTTGCAACTTTACTGAATTCATTTATTAGCTCTAACAGCTCTTGGTGGAATCTTTTCAGTTTTCTGTAATACGATCATGTTGGGAAAACAGGGACAATAAACTTTCTGTTCAATGTTGATACTTTTTATTTCTTTCTCTTGCCTAATTTCTCTGACTTTCACTTCTGGTGCAATATTTAAGTGATGAAATTAAAAGAAAAACTTTCAAATTTTCCCCATTCAGAATGATGTTGGCTGTGGATTTGTCATGTTTGTATGACTTTTATTATGTTGAGATCCATTCTGTCTGTACTTAATTTCTTGAGAGTTTTTTCATGAAAGGATGTTGACATTTGTAACACGCTTTTTCTGCATCTGTTGAAACAATTGTGTGGTTTTATCCTTCATTCTGTTAATGTGATATGTTACATTCATTGAGTTGTATGTGTTGAAATAATCTCACATCCCTGGAGTGAATCTCACTTGATCATGGTGAATGATCATTTCACTGTGCCTTTGGATTCAGATTCTATGATTTCCGTTGTGTTGTATTCTTGTTGTGTCTTTGGTTTGGATATCATGGTAGCCTCATTAAGCAAGTTTGGGAATATTCCATTCTCTGCCTTCTTTTTTTTTAGTAGTTTGAGAATTGAAATTAATTCTCTTTTAAATATTTGATAGACTGGGGACTGTGAAGAGACATAGAAGGCTAAGATTCACCTCACGGCACCAGCATCCCATAAGGGCACCAGTTCCAGTCCCAGCTGCTCCACTTCTGATCCAGCTTTCTGCTAATGGCCTCAGAAAGTAGTGGGCCCCTCACACATATAGGGGACCCAGAGGAAGCTCCTGGCTTCTGGCTTCTGATCAGTCCAGCTCCAACCGTTGCAGCCATTTGGGGAGTGAACCAGCAGATGGAAGACTTTTTCAGTCTTTCCCTCTCTCTGTAACTCTGCATCTCAAATAAACATATAAAATTAAAAAATATATATATTTCACAGACTCCTGGACTTTCTTGTATGGGAGATTTTAATCACTATTTTCATTTCCTAACTCATTATTTATCTGTTCATTTTTCCTGTTTCTTCATAATTTGATCTTGGTAAGTTGTACATATCCAGGATTTCATGCATTTCTTCTGATTTATCCAATTCATTAGCATTGATTGTTATAGTAGTTTTTTTTTTTTTTAATTTGACAAGTAGAGTTATAGACAGTGAGAGAGAGACAGAGAGAAAAATCTTCCTTGTGTTGGTTCACTCCCCAAATGGCCGCTATGGCCAGCGCTGCACTGATCTGAAGCCAGGAGTCAGGTGCTTCTTCCTGGTCTCCCATGTGGGTGCAGGGGCCCAAACACTTGGGTCATCCTCCACTGCCCTCCTGGCCCACAGCAGAGAGCTGGACTGGAAAGGAGCAACCAGGACTAGAAACCGGCACCCATATGGTATGCCAGTGCCACAGGCGGAGGATTAACCAAGTGAGCCATGGTGCCGGCCTATAGTAGTCTCTTATGATTCTTTATATTTCTGTCATATTAGATACAATGTCTCCTTTTTCATCTCTGATTTTATTTATTTGTGTCTTCTTTTTTTCTTAGTCTATCTAAAGTTTTGCCAATTGTTTCTTTTTTCAAAAAAAATCTATTTTTTTCTAGTGTTTACTTTTCTAATCATTTGTTTTTGTCATGATCTTTATTATTCCTTTCCTTCTAACAATTTGGTTCGAGGTTTTTTTTTTTTAAGATTTTACTTATTGAGAGGTAGAGTTACAGACAGAGGAGAAAGAGAGAGAGAGAGAGAGAGAGAGAGAGAGAGAGAGAGAGAGAGAGAAGATCTTCCATCTGCTGGTTCATTTCCCAGATGGCCACAATGGCCAGGGGTGGGTCAGGCCAAAGTCAAGAGTCCCATCCAGGTCTCCCACATGGGTGACAGGGGCCAAAGTACTAAAGTCATCTGCTGCTTTCCCAGGTGCATTAGCATGGAGTTGGATCAGAGGTGGAGCAACCGGGATTTGAACCAGTGCTTATATGGGATGCCAGCCTTACAGGTGGCTGCCTAACCCACTGCACCACATGCCAGCCCCTGATTTGAGTTTTTTCCTCATTTTTTATAGTAACTTGAGTTGCAACATTGTGAGAGGTCTCTGTTCTTTTCTGATGTAGATATTCATTGCTGTTATCTTTTTTTTCAGAATTGCTGCATTCCATCTATAGCTTTTAGTATGTTGTATTTTCATTTATCTTAAGAAAAATTTAAATTTCTTTTTAGGTTCTTCATTGACTCACTGGCTTTTTAAAAGAAATACATTGTTTAATTTTTGTGTATTTCTGAAATTCTAACTGTAAATGAGACTTAGTTTTATATAATTGTGGTCATAACAGATACTTGATATGAATTCAATCTTCTTAAAATTGTTGGGCTTTTCTGTAGGCTCATATTCTGGAGAATGCACCACGTATAGTTGAGAAGAATGTTTATTCTGCAGCTTTTGTATGGAATGCTTTATAGTTGTCAGTTAGGTCTAATTGATCCAGAGTGCAATTTAACTCTGCTGATTCTTTGTTGATTTTCTGTCTAGATGATTTGACTATTGCTGAAAGTGTGGTGTTGAAGTCCTCAACTCTCATTGTATTGCAGTTCATTTATACCAGTTTGGCCCACAGCTGCTCAACTTCTGATCCAGCTCCCTGCAAATGGGCTGGGAAAAGCAGTGGAAGATGATTCAAGTTTGGAGGTCTTGTCACCTGGCTCCTGACTTCTGCCTGGCCCAGCCCTTGGCCATTGCAGCCATCTGGGGAGTAAACCTTTTCTCTCTGTAACTCTGCCTTTGAAATAAATAAATAAATAAATCATAAAAGCATCATTTTAATATATGTGTGAAGACTTGTTTCTGGTGATTCTGTTCTGCTTCATTGGTCTATATGTCTATTATTATTATTTTTTTAATAACGCTTTTATTTAAAGAATATAAATTTCCAAAATACAGCTTATAGATTACAATGGCTTCCCCCCCATAACTTCCCTCCCACCCGCAACCCTCCCCTTTCCCACTCCCTCTCCCCTTCTGTTCACATCAAGATTCATTTTCAATTCTCTTTATATACAGAAGGTCAGTTTACTATATATTAAGTAAAGGTTTCAACAGTTTGCCCTCACATAGCAACACAAAGTGAAAAATACTGTTGGAGTACCAGTTATAGCATTAATTCACAATGTACAGCACGTTAAGGACAGAGATCCTACATGATATATATATTTTAAATTGATTAATTTTCTATGCAATTTCCAATTTAACACCAAGATTTTTTAATCATTTGCAATTATCTTTATATACAGAAGATTGATTCAGTATATACTAAGTAAAGATTTCATCAGTTTGCACCCACACAGAAACACCAAGTGTAAAAATACTGTTTCAGTACTAGTAATAGCATTATTTCACATTGGATAACACATTAAGGACAGATCCCTCATGAGACGTAAGTACACAGTGACTCCTGATGTTGATTTAACAATCTGACACTCTTGTTCATGGCGTCAGTAATCTCCCTAGCCTCTAGTCATGTGTTGCCGAGGCTATGGAAGTCTTTAGGGTTCGCCGACTTCAATCTTATTCCGACAGGGTCATAGTCAAAGTGGAAGTTCTCTCCTCCCTTCAGAGAAAGGTACCTCCTTCTTTGATGGCCCCGTTCTTTCCACTGGGATCTCACTCACAGAGATCTTTCATTTAGGTCTTCTTTTTTTTTTTTGGTTTTTCAGAGTGTCTTAGCTTTCCATGCCTAAAATATTCTCATGGGCTCTTGAGCCAGATCCGAATGACTTAAGGTTTGATTCTGAGGCCAGAGTGCTATTTAGGACATCTGCCATTCTATGAGTCTGCTGTGTATCCCACTTCCCATGTTGGATCATTCTCTCCCTTTTTGATTCTATCAGTTAGTATTAGCAGACACTAGTGTTGTTTGTGTGTCTATTATAAGCATCACACTAGGCTTGTAGTAAGGTTTTTTTTGTGTGTGTGTGTGTGTGTGTGTGTGTGTGTGACAGGCAGAGTGGACAGTGAGAGAGAGAGACAGAGAAAGGTCTTCCTTTGCCGTTGGTTCGCCCTCCAATGGCTGCCGCGGATGGCGCACTGCGGCCGGCGCACCACGCTCATCCGATGGCAGGAGCCAGGTGCTAGGTGCTTTTTCCTGGTCTCCCATGGGGTGCAGGGCCCAAGCACTTGGACCATCCTCCACTGCACTCCTGGGCCACAGCAGAGGGCTGGCCTGGAAGAGGGGCAACCGGGACAGAATCCGGTGCCCCAACCGGGACTAGAACCTGGTGTGCCGGCGCCACAAGGCGGAGGATTAGCCTGTAAGTTTTGATAATGGAAATTGTGAAACTCATAATTGTATTCAAGAATATTTGGATATTCAGAGTCCCCCAAGATTCCATGTTAATTTTAACATAGGTTTTTCTATTTTTGGATAAAATATTGATATTTTCACAGGAATTGCAATATATCTGTAGATCATTTTGGATAATATTAATATCTTAACAATGTTCAGTTTTTAAAAAATAAACAGAATGTTTTCTTTTTACATGGATACTCTTTCATTTCTTTTATCAGATATCTTTGATTAAACTACAACTTTAATAGGCTTGAAAAAATATTGGGGGCTTGCATTGTGGTGCAGTGGGTTAATCTGCCACCTGTAACACCAGCATCCCATATGAGGAACAGTTCTAGACCCAGCTGCTCCACTTCCAATCCAGTTCCCTGCTAGTGCAGCTGAGAAAGCAGTGGAAGACGGCCTATGTGCTTGCATCCGTGCCACCCACGTGAAGCTCTTGGCTTCTGGCTCTTGGCTTCTGCCTTTGGCATAGCCCAACCTCAGCCATTACAACCATTTAGTAGGTGTACCAGTGGTTGGAAGATCTCTCTGTGTCTCTCTTCCTTTTCTCCCTCTTTCTGTAACTGCCTTTCAAATAAATAAATGAATATTTAATTAAAAAGGAAGAAAAATTATAATTCTCACTAAATTTTCCTTGGAAAATATACTTACTGCTCATAAAACTATATTACATTCATATTACTAGGCAAGGAACTTAATATTGTTAGGTTATAATGAAACAGTTAAAATTTTCTATTTCAATTTCTAATAGTGTAAATATTTCTACACATAGCCCATTTAAAGAATCTTTTACCCAGAGTGCAGTGAAACATCACAGGTTAAGGACACAGTCACCACAAGACTCGTTTCACTGCTGTAACTAGCCCACAGTTCAAGAGTTCCCATGGATGTCTTCAGTTCTGACTATCCTTTCTTTATTTTTTTTATTTTTTAAAGATTTATTTATTTACTTGAGAGGCTGAGTTACAGAGAGGCAGAGGCAGAGAGAGAGAGAGAGAGAGAGAGAGAGAGAGAGAGAGAGAGAGAGAGAGAGAATGCTTCCAATCAAGGGTTCATTCCCCAAATGGCTGCAACAGCTGGAGCTTCTTCCAGGTCTCCCATGTGGGTGCAGGGGCCCAAGGACTTGGGCCATCTTCTACTGTTTTTCCACGCCTTAGCAGAGCGCTAGATCAGAAGTGGAACAGCTGAGATTCGAACTGGCACCCTTATGGGATTCCAGCATTGCAGGTGGCAGCTTTACCCACTATGTCCCCACTCCAGTCCCAACTATCTTTTCAACAGATGTTCTTGAAGCATTTAAATATATACAACGAGAAGCCCCCACCTCAGCTCAACACCTGAGGTTCTGAAGAGTAGGTCATCTGATGCTTTGGTGTAGAGTTTATTTAGGGCTCAACCACATGCTGACCACCTGGCTGCCTTTAGTCTCCATCCCCTCTTGAAGGTTTGAACTAACACCTTCAGTCTCCAGTTGCTCCAGGGGTTGGAAACAACTGGGCATGTTCCAAAGGTCCCAACACAAGTCACAGCGGTGGACTGCCAGCCGGTAAACTCCCAGGCAAAGATCACAGCAGGCAGAACATTCTAGGAGACCATCACCCAGCAGCAAAGGGCAAAGGTCAGATTTCCATTTTCCCTTTATATGGATGATGCTACATATGGGTTTTATTTGCATTTTCCTGATGGCTAGTGATAGCATTTTTTCTGTATGTTTGTTGGTTAGTTGTATTTCTGCTTTCAGAAATATTTATTCAGATCCTATACCTACTTCTTACCTATAATTTTTCTTGCTGTTGTTGGTGATGGTGAGTTTTTTTTTATTTTTTATTCTGGATGTTAATCCTTTGTCAGAAGAACAGAATTCAATATTTTCTCTCATTCTTGTGGTTGTCTCTATACTATGTTTATTGTTTCCTTTGACTTGAGAAGGTTTTAAGTTTGATAGAATTCCATTTGCTTATTTTTTACTTTTATTGATTATAATTTAGAGGTGTTTCAAAAGCGCCTTTGCCAGTACTAATATCTTTTTTTTTTTTAGAAATTCTTTTTTTATTTGACAGGTAGAGTTATAGACAGAGAGAGAGAGAGAGAGAGAGAGAGAGAGAGAGAGAGAGAGAGAAAGGTCTTCCTTCCACTGGTTCACTCCCCAAATGGCCACTACGGCTGGCACTGTGCCAATCCGAATCCAGGATCCAGGTGCTTCTTCCTGGTCTCCCAAGTGGGTGCAGGAGCCCAAACACTCAGGCCATCCTCCACTGCCCTCCCGGGCCACAGCAGGGAGCTGGACTGGAAGAGGAGCAACTGGGACTAGAACCCGGTGCCTATATGGGATGCTGGCACCACAGGCAGAGGATTAATCAAGTTAACCACAGTGCCGGCCGCTGTACTGATATCTTGAAGTGTTCTCCCTATGTTTTCTTCTGGAAGTTTCATAGTTTCAGGTCTTACATTTAGGGCTTTGATCCATTTTGCATCAATCTTTGTATGGGATGGAACATAGAGGTCAAATTTCAATTTTCTGCATCTGTGTGTTCAGTTTTATCAGCACCATTTATTAGAGACTCTCTTTTCTCCAAGGTGAATCTGATGACATCACATAGCTGAGATGTGTGGACATATCTCTAGGATCTCCATTCTGCTACATATGCCAATACCGTGCTGTTTTAGTTATTATAGTATGCTTTGAGATCAGGCATTGTGATGCTCATGCCTTGTTCTTTGGCTCAATAGTGCTTTTGCTGCTCAGGGTCTCTTTTGCTTCTTTGACTATTAGGATTGTTTATTTTGGGTCCAAAGCTGTGGTGCAGCAGGTTAAAGCCCTGGCCTGCAGTGCTAACATCCCCTATGATACTGCTTCAAGCCCCAGCTGCTCCACTTCCAATCCAGCTCCCTGCTAATACACCTGGGAAACTAGAGGAGGATGGCCCAAGCGTGTGGGCCCCTGCACCCACATGGGAGACCCAGAAGAAGCTCCTGACTCCTAGCTCCTGGCTTCAGCCTTGCCCAGCCCTGGTCGTTGCAGCCATTTGGGGAGTGAACCTATGGATGTAAGACCTCTCTCTCTGTCTCTACCTCTGTCTGTAACTTTGCCTTTCAAATAAATTTTTTTTAAATAACGCTTTTATTTAAAGAATATAAATTTCCAAAATACAGCTTATAGATTACAATGGCTTCCCCCCCCCATAACTTCCCTCCCACCCGCAACCCTCCCCTTTCCCACTCCCTCTCCCCTTCTGTTCACATCAAGATTCATTTTCAATTCCCTTTATATACAGAAGATCAGTTTACTATATATTAAGTAAAGGTTTCAACAGTTTGCCCTCACATAGCAACACAAAGTGAAAAATACTGTTGGAGTACCAGTTATAGTATTAATTCACAATGTATAGCACATTAAGGACAGAGATCCTACATGATATTTTTTTTAAATTGATTAATTTTCTATGCAATTTCCAATTTAACACCAAGATTTTTTTTCATTTTTAATTATCTATATACAGAAGATTGATTCAGTATATACTAAGTAAAGATTTCATCAGTTTGCACCCACACAGAAACACAAAGTGTAAAATACTGTTTCAGTACTAGTTATAGCATTACTTCACATTGGACAACACATTAAGGACAGATCCCACATGAGACGTAAGTACACAGTGACTCCTGAAGTTGATTTAACAATTTGACACTCTTGTTTATGGCATCAGTAATCTCCCTAGGGTCTAGTCATGAGTTGCCGAGGCTATGGAAGTCTTTAGGGTTCGCCGACTTCAATCTTATTCCGACAGGGTCATAGTCAAAGTGGAGGTTCTCTCCTCCCTTCAGAGAAAGGTACCTCCTTCTTTGATGGCCCCGTTCTTTCCACTGGGATCTCACTCACAGAGATCTTTCATTTAGGTCTTCTTTTTTTTTCCAGAGTGTCTTGGCTTTCCATGCCTAGAATAGGATCAAATAAATCTTTTAAAAAAGGATTACTTATTCTATTTTCATTAAGAGTGCCATCCATATTTTGATGGTGACTGTATTAAATCTGTAAACAGCTTTTTGTAGTATGGACATTTTAACAATATTTTTCTCCCAATCCATGAACAGAGGAGAATGTTCTGGGCTGGGGGTGTGGGGTCCTCTTCAATTTCTTTCAATAGTGTTTTGTAATTTTTATTATAGAGGTCATTCGCTGTCCATCAATTAAGATGATATGTTGAAATGTCTCACTATTGTTGTGTTAGATTCTATCTCTGACATTAGATCTAATAATGTTTTTTTAAAACTACTAGGTGCTCCAGTATTAGGTACATTTTATATTTACCATCAAAATATCTTCCTGTTGAATTGATCCCTTGATATGCTGGCTACCTTTGTCTCTTTTTAAAGCTTTTGTCTTAAAAACTATTCTCAGTGATAGGATGGTTGTTTCTACTTGATTTTTAGTTCCATTGCATGAAGTGTCTTTCTTCAACCCTTCAGTTTTAGTCTGAGTCTTTACTGGTAATGTGAGCTTTTTATTCATGGAATATCTATGGGTCCTATTTTTATATGCATTCACTCAGTCTGTATCAAGGTTTTAATTATGTAAACACCCTATCTTTTTCCTAAATTTCTTCCATTTTTAAATATATTTTGTTCTAGTCTTGTTTTCTTATTGTTTATCTTCATAGTTTAGTCACTTACTGTATTGAAAAGGATTTATTCTTTTCTGTTTCTCTTCTGTGCATCTGTTCTTGTGGATTTAATATTTACATATATTTTTATGATGTAGTTATCTTTCACTTCTAGAATTAGTACCTTTTGTAAGGGACTAACCTACTGCACCATAATGCTAGCCCCTGTCTGTATTCTCTTGAATATCACTGCTTCCTTAAAACATTTTTTTGAATGTATTATCAGGCATTTCATCAATGTGGTATGGGGATGGCGATTCTGTTTCTACAAAGTTATTGTATTCCTTTGGAGGCCTAATATTTCTTTGTTTCTTTCGTTTGTCTTGTGATTACATTGAGATTTTCACATCTGGTGGACAGGCTGTTTCGATCAGTTTTATACATTGGTTTTAACAGAAAATAGCTAATCCCTGGAGGTGCCTTGAGGTGTCAGTTTGATGGGGTACATTCAATTTCCTTCCAGTTGGGTGCCATATTGTAGTCTATCTGTATCTCTTTGGGCTGCAATCTGTGGTCAAGTCAGGAAGACCCATTGTCTCTGGAGACCACATAGTGGGGACAACATTGTAGCAGTCCAGGCCAATGTAATGCACACAACAGTGGATCTGGGAGCCCACTGTGTGGCCACTCTAGCAATAATAACGGGTATACCACAAGAATGGTATGTGCTTCCTCAGGCAGCATAAGTCAACTGTACTGTTGGCAAGGATCTTCAGCATTATTTTGAGTCCTATATTTGTTTGGGTCCATGAGAATCTTGCCACGGAAGATGCAGCAGCTGGGGAGTGTAGTGCCCACTCTCAGTCCCAGTGGTTTGGGCCAATGAGCAGCAGCTGGCTACAGGGGGAGGTGGTGACCAGGGGAGGTGAGTGTTTAAATAGCTTCAGTTAGTTTCAGAAGTGGTGGTGTGGGCCTGCCAGTAGCTGGCCATGGGAGGAGGTAGTGGCCAGGGAGTGCACCATCTACCCTAAGTTCAAGTAGTAGTGAGGCATTGGGGTCACACCTGTTTTTCTGGACCAAGTTGCATTTGAAGGCTGCTGTCCCCCATGCTTGTGTGGTAGAATGTCTCGGATCTGGGGATGCTCAGGAATGGGATATTCACAGGTTTCTGACCCCTAGAACAGTATGAATTCAGACAATGGCTTTCTTCTTAAGATGCTGTTGGGCTGTCATCCTGGGCTTTGGAGCTTGGGAGGTGTAGGAGACAGCCTTCTCTAAAGGAAACTATTGTGAAGGTTCTCAGTAGCTCTCCAACTGAGCTACAGCTGTGATGATTTGGAAAATCTTGGATAGCTAGAATCAATGACATGGCAATGGAGTCTCCTGAGATTCTCCTGCCCACCCTTTCTCCTGCAATGGGAGCGGAATGAATATATTTTATGTTGTGAGATGGACATGAATCTTTGTGGGCTGGGACATAATGTTTTATTTTGGATAGTAGTTTCCATGTCTCTGAAAGGCACATTTATTAGAGACATTTTTCCTCAATATTTTAATGGTTAATAGATTAAGGATGGAACTTAATTATTGTATCTACAAGTTGGGCCATGGAAAGTGATTAGATTAAATCACTGTGGTTTTGTGTGTGATTGAATCATGCTGGCTTTATAAGGAAAGAACATGTAGACAATGGTAGGTGAAGGGCATGTTCCCTGTCTGTCTTCTTTCTGCTTCATGTGATCATCCATCCACCACCCTCCAGCCTCACTAGCTCCCTAAACCAATGAGGCAATTTGATGTTAGACTGTAAACTTCCAAAACTGTAAGCTGAAATAAACCTTCCTCTCCTCTCAGGTAGTTTAGTTAAGGTAACAACAAAAGCTTTCTAATGCACAATTACTACAATGAAATAGCTGTGCAGCTAATGTTATAAAGGAAATAGTTTATTTAGCTCAGAATTGTGGAGGTTCATGTCTAAATCAGGTGGTCCTTTTGGCTGGGCATCTGGTAGAGGTAGCAAATGTCAATCACAGAGTGTATGCAGACAAAACAGTCACGTGACAAGTCAGGAAGCAGTGGCTATCTATGGCTAATATGGCTCTTATAATCAATCTTCTTGTGAGAACTGCCTTCTGAGGGCATATCCCCAATTTTCTAAGAACCTCCAGTTAGGTCTACCTCCTAAACACCATAATTGGATTAAGTTTCCACTTTGTAGCACCATTAACTTATGATTTTTGTCATTAAAAATCAAGTAGGAACTTGGAAGCCAAATTATGTTTTAATAATAAGACCTATGTTTCCTCTCCTGTTAAAATTTTATGAAGAAATGCTTCAGGTTCTTGGTCCCAAAAAAGATTATCAGGCATTATTATGAACAACTAAATGCCAACAAATTGGAAAACCTAGAAGAAATGGATAGATTTCTAAACCTATATAATCTGCTAAAATTTAACCATTAAAACAAAAAAAGAACAGATAAATAACAAGTTATGAGATTGAATTGCTTACACAAGTCTTCCAAAGAAAGAAAAAAAAACAGGATCAGATGGTCCTCACTGCTAAACTGGAACAAATGTTTCAAGAAGCACTAACACCAATTCTTCTGAAACTACTCCAAAATATTCAAAGGGATGGAAACTTTCCAAACTTACTCTACAAAAACAACATTATCTTAACACCAAACCAGACAAGGACATGACAAGTAAACAAAACTGCAAACCAGCATCCCTGATGAACGTAGATAGAAAATTTCTCAACAAAATATTATCGAACTAAATCTAGCAAGACATCACAAAGAACATTTACCACCATCAAGTGATATTTGTCCCAGGGACAGTTCAACACACAAAATCAATCAATATAATTCCATCAACAAAATGAAGGATTAAAAATTATATTCCAATATGTGTTGATGAAACATTCAAATTATCCCCATTTCAAATGGTATGATTCTACATACAGAAAAACCTAAAGATTTCACCAAAAGACTGACAGCATTGATAAACCAATTTAGTAATATTTCAGGAACCAAAATCAACTTTCACAAATCAGTAGCACTTATACAAACCAATAATGAACTTGCTGAGAAAGAAATTATAGGGGCCAGCACTGTGGCGCAGTGGGCTAAAGCCCTGACCTGAAGTCCAGCATCCCATATGGGCACCGATTCTAGTTTCAGCTGCTCCTCTTCTGATCTGGCTCTCTGCTATGGCCTGAGAAAGCAGTGGAGGATGGTTCAAGTCCTTGGGCCTCTGCACCCACATGGGAGACTCAGAAGAAGCTCAAGCTTTGGATTTGCACAGTTCTGGCCATTGTGAACATCTGGGGAGTGAACCAGCAGATGGAAGACCTCTCTCTATCTCTACCTCTCTCTGTAGCTCTTTCAAATAAATAAAGTAGATAGGAAAGAAGTTATAAAAGCAATTCTATACAAAATAACTTTAAAAATTCACAATAGCTAAGATATGGAATCAACCCAGATGTCCTTCAACTGATGATCGGATAAAGAAATTATGTTACGTGAACACCCCAGAATACTACTCAGTGTTGGAAAAAATGAAATTCTGTTTTTTTGGAACAAAATGGATGCAACTGGAAACCATTATACTTAGTGAAATAAGCCAATCCCCAAAAGACAAGTAATGGTACTCCCATGTGGGTGCAGAGGCCCAAGGACTTGAACCATCCTCCACTGCTTTCTCAGGCCATAGCAGAGAGCCAGATCAGAAGAGGAGCAGCTGAAACTAGAATCGGTGCTCATATGGGATGCTGGACTTCAGGTCAGGGCTTTAGCCCACTGCGCCACAGTGCTGGCCCCTATAATTTCTTTCTCAGCAAGTTCATTATTGGTTTGTATAAGTGCTACTGATTTGTGAAAGTTGATTTTGGTTCCTGAAATATTACTAAATATGTTTTCCCTGACCTCTGGTAACAAATGAAGTACCTAAAGGGTATGTAAAATGCAATGTATAGGAGTCAACATTTTGAGATGAGGGACAGTGTGTTTTTTTTTTTTTATAAATAGTGTTGTTGTCCTTTTTTTCTTCATGTTATTTTTGAATTCTTATTTATTTATTTATTTATTTGACAGGTAGAGTTTACAGACAGTGAGAGAGACAGAGAGAAAAGTCTTCCTTCTGTTGTTCACTCTCCAAATGGCCATAACTGCTGGAGCTGCGCTGATCTGAAGCCAGGAGCCAGGTGCTTCTTCCTGGTGTCCCATGCAGGTGCAGGGGCCCAAGCACTTGGGCTACCCTCCACTGCTTTCCCAGGCCATAGCAGAGAGCTAGACTGGAAGAGGAGCAACCAGGACTAGAACCTGGTGCCCATATGGTATGCTGGCACCGCAGGTGGTGGATTAACCTAGGTAGAGCAGGAGGAATGGGGTGAGGAGGCTGGAGAGAATGCAGGGACTGAGGAAGAATTACTTTCTGATGCAAATTCCTGGGCCTCCCGAGGTTCTATTCCATCAGGTCTGGGTAGAGCCTGTGACTTGACTTTTCAACAGATAACCATGACTCAAGTGGGCTTCAGACCAACTTTGATAAATTCTGATCTATTTTCCCTCCTACTAAGCCCCCCACCCCCGTCTTCCCTTTGTCCAGGTTCCACTGTATTGAATTTCCCGAGGTGAGAAAGATTTATGAGGTGGTGTGGCCTGGAAGTGGATGGCTTGTATAGAATGATAGGGAAACTCTGGGATTGAGGCAGTCAAGGAAATGAAAAACTCCAACAGTTGTGAACTCTTCTCTTGCCTCAAAATCACTCATATGGCATTCTTTGAAGTATGTAGATGTCCAACTCCACCTCTGAAGGTTCTGATGCAGTAGCTTTTGGGTGGAACCTGAACATCTATACCTTTATTTCTGTATACTTCAAAATCATTGCAAGTGTGTCTAATACACAATCCAGACTGAGAACCACTGCATGCCTTTGCTACACAGCAGAGATCACTGGGATTGTTGGAAGAGCTTGGAGTAAAAGGGAAACTGCTGATCCAAGAATCTTAGTCTGAGTTAATTGTCATTTGGAGCTTCTTTAGGTAGTCAGGGGAATTTGTCACTTTCCAGGCCATTCTGTTTAGTTTGATGCACTGTAGTTAATTTAACCTGTGAAGTGACATCTTTCTATATATAGGACACCCAGAAAGACTTAAATTGAGCTGTAAACATACCACTTAGGATAACTTTTAAATAGATGTCATTGAAATGTTTGCAGAATTAAAAACTTGGGACTTAATGGGTTAATATGCCTAAGAATGTGTGTGCGGTTGTGCCTTTCTAACATACACCTTAAATGGATTTTTTTTCCTATGAACATAGACTGCAGCAATCCCACAGGGCTGCTCAAGAAAGGTCCACATGTGTGTTGTATGAAGAATTAGACATAGAGCTGAGGAGGTGTCTTTATTTTGTTTTTTAATAGAGAAATCAAAAGAAAATTATGAAAAGAAAAGAGGAGATAAAAAGAAAGCAGTCCAACCCTGTGTTGTAGCAGCTAAACCCACCATCTGCAGTGCCGGCATCCTATATAGGGTGCTGGTTTGAGTCCCAGCTGCTCCACTTCCAATCCAGCTCTCTGCTATGACCTGGGAAAGCAGTAGAAGATGGTCCAAGTCCTTGGGACCCGGCACCCACGTGGGAGACCCAGAAGAAATTAATGGACCCATAAGATCAGTTTAGTATATGTCAAGTAAAGATTTCAACCGTTTGCCCTCACATAGCAACACAAAGTGAAAAATACTGTTAGAGTATGAGTTATAGCATTAAATCACAATGTTCAGCACATTAAGGACAGAGATCCTACATGATATTTTTTAAAACATAGATTAATTTTCTATGCAATTTCCAATTTAACACCAAGCTTTTTTAATCATTTGCAATTATCTTTATATACAGAAGATCGATTCAGTATATACTAAGTAAAGATTTCGTCAGTTTGCACCCACACAGAAACACAAGGTGTAAAAATACTGTTTCAGTACTACTTATAGCATTACTGCACATTGTACAACACATTAAGGACAGATCCCTCATGAGACGTAAGTACACAGTGACTCCTGATGTTGATTTAACAATTTGACACTCTTGTTTATGGCGTCAGTAATCTCCCTAGCCTCTAGTCATGAGTTGCTGAGGCTATGGAAGTCTTTAGGGTTCGCCGACTTCAATCTTATTCCGACAGGGTCATAGACAAAGTGGAAGTTCTCTCCTCCCTTCAGAGAAAGGTACCTCCTTCTTTGATGGCCCCGTTCTTTCCACTGGGATCTCACTCACAGAGATCTTTCATTTAGGTCTTCTTTTTTTTTTTTGTTTTTCAGAGTGTCTTAGCTTTCCATGCCTAAAATATTCTCATGGGCTCTTGAGCCAGATCCGAATGACTTAAGGTTTGATTCTGAGGCCAGAGTGCTATTTAGGACATCTGCCATTCTATGAGTCTGCTGTGTATCCCACTTCCCATGTTGGATCATTCTCTCCCTTTTTCATTCTATCAGTTAGTATTAGCAGACACTAGTCTTGTTTGTGTCATCCCTTTGACTCTTAGACCTATAGTGTGATCAATTGTGAACTGAAGATGATCACTTGGACTAGAGAGATGGCATTGCTACATGCCTCATGGATGGGATTGTATTGGAATCCCCTGGCATGTTTCTAACTCTGCAGTTAGGGGCAAGTCCGATTGAGCCTGTCTCAAATTGTAGATATCCTCCCTGTCTTTTTCCCACTTTTATATTTAACAGGGATCACTTTTCAGTTAAAATTTAAACACCTAATAATAATTGGGTGTTAATGACAGAGTTCAACCACTAGTATTAGAACAAAAAAATACTAAAATGGATATAGATTTACACTGTACATCAACAGTCAGGACAAGAGCTGATAAAGTCATTGTTTCTCATAGTGTCCATTTCACTTCAACAGGTTTCCCCTTTGGTGCTCAGTTAGTTGTCGCCGATCAGGGAAAACAATGATATTTGTCTCTTTGGGACTGACTTAATTCACTCAGCACGATGTTTTCCAGATTCCTCCGTCTTGTTGCAAATGACCAGAGTATATTGTTTTTGACTGCTGTATAGTATTCTATAGAGTACATGTCCCATAATTTCTTTATCCAGTCTACTATTGATGGGCATTTGGGTTGGTTCCAGGTCTTAGCTATTGTGAACTGAGCTGCAATAAACATTACAGTGCAGACGGCTTTTTTGTTTGCCAATTTAATTTCCTTTGGGTAAATTCCAAGGAGTGGGATGGCTGGGTTGAATGGTAGGGTTATATTCAGGTTTCTGAGGAATCTCCAGACTGACTTCCATAGTGGCTTCACCAGTTTGCATTCCCACCAACAGTGGATTAGTGTCCCTTTTTCCCCACATCCTCTCCAGCAACTATTGTTGGTGGATTTCTGAATGTGAGCCATTCTCACTGGGGTGAGGTGAAACCTCATTGTGGTTTTGATTTGCATTTCCCTGATTGCTAGGGATCTTGAACATTTTTTCATGTGTCTGTTGGCCATTTGGATTTCCTCTTTTGAAAAATGTCTATTGAGGTCCTTGGCCCATCTCTTAAGTGGGTTGTTTGTTTTGATGTTGTGGAGTTTCTTAATTTCTTTGTAGATTCTGGTTATCAACCCTTTATCTGTTGAATAGTTTGCAAATATTTTTTCCCATTCTGTAGGTTGCCTCTTCACTTTTTTGACTGTGTCTTTTGCAGTACAGAAACTTCTCAATTTGATGCAATCTCAATAGTTAATTCTGGCTTTGACTGTGCTTCTGGGATATTTAAACCAAGAAGTCTTTGCCAGTACCTATATCTTGGAGGGTTTCTCCTATGTTCTCTAATAATTTGATGGTGTTGGGTGGTAGGTTTAGGTTTTTAATCCATGTTGAATGAATTTTTGTGTAAGGTGTAAGGTAGGGATCTTGCTTCATGATTCTGCTGTGGAAATCCAGTTTTCCCAGCACCATTTATTAAATAGACAGTCCTTACTCCAGGGATTGGTTGTGGATCCTTGATCAAATATAAGTTGGCTGTAGATGTTTGGATTGATTTCTGGTGTTTCTATTCTGTTCCATTGGTCTATCCATCTGTTTCTGTACCATTACCATGCTGTTTTGATAACTACTGCCCTGTAGTATGTCCTGAAATCTGCTATTGTGATGCCTCCGGCTTTTTGTTATACAAGATTGCTTTAGCTATTTCAGGTCTCTTTTGTCTCCATATGAATTTCAGCATCATTTTTTTCCAGATCTGGGAAGAATGTCTTTGGTATCTTGATTGGTATTGTATTGAATCTGTAAATTGCTTTTGGAAGAATGGACATTTTGATGATATTGATTCTTCCAATCCATAAGCATGGAAGATTTTTCCATTTTTTGGTATCCTCTTCTATTTCTTTCTTTAAGGTTTTGTAATTCTCATCGTAGAGATCTTCATCATCCTTGGTTAAGTTTATTACAAGGTATTTGATTGTTTTTATAGCTATTGTGAATGGGATTGATCTTAGAAGTTCTTCCTCAGCCATGGCATTGCCTGTGCATACATAAGCTGTTGATTTTTGTGCATTGATTTTTTATCCAGCTACTTTGCCAAACTCTTCTGTGAGTTCCAATAGTCTCTTAGTAGAGTCCTTTGGATCCCCTAAATAAAGAATCATATCATCTGCAAAGAGGGATAGTTTGAGTTCTTCCTTCCCAATTTGTATCTCTTTAATTTTATTTCTTTCCTAATAGCACTGGCTAAGGCTTCCAGCACTATGTTGAATAGCAGTGGTGAGAGTGGGCATCCCTGTCTGGTACCAGATCTCAGTGGAAATGATTCCAACTTTTCCCCATTCAATAGGATACTGGCCATGGGTTTTTAATAAGTTGTTTTGATTGTATTGAGGAATGTGCCTTCTATACCCAGTTTGCTTAGGGTTTTCTACATGAAAGTGTGTTGTGTTTTATCAAATGCTTTCTCCGAGTCTATTGTGATAATCATATAGTTTTTCTTCTACCGTCTGTTAATGTGGTGTATCACGTTGATTGTTTTGCGCACATGGAACCATCCCTGCATACAGGGATAAATCCCACTTGGTCTGGGTGGATGATCTTTCTGATGTGTTTTTGCATTCTATTTGCCAGATTTTTATTGAGGATTTTTGCATCTATGTTCATCAGGGATATTGGTCTGTAATGCTCTTTCAATGCTGCATCTTTTTCTGATTAAGGAATTAAGGTGATGCTGGCCTCATAGAAGTATTTTGGAAGGATTCCCACTTTTTTGATTGTTCTGAATAGTTTGAGAAGAATTGGAGTTAGTTCTTTTTTAAATGTCTGGTAGAATTCAGCAGTGAATCCATCTAGTCCTGGGCTTTTCTTTATTAGGAGGGCCTTTATTACTGTTTCAATTTCTGTCTCAGTTATGGGTCTGTTTAGGTTCCCTGTGTCTTCCTGGTTCAATTTTCGTAGGTTGCATGTGTCCAGGAATCTATCCATTTTTGATAGGTTTCCCTGTTTGCTGGCATAAAAGTCCTTGTAGTAATTTCTGATGATTCTTTTTATTTCTGTGCTGTCTGTTGTTACGTTTCTTTTTTCATCTCTGATTTTATTATTTTGGGTCTTTTCTCTTCATTGTTCAGTTAGTTGGGCCAATGGGGTGTCAATTTTGTTTATTTTTTCAAAAAACCAGTTCCTCGTTTGGCTGATTTTTTGTAATTTTTTTTTGGATTCAATCCTGTTGATTTCTTCTCTGATTTTAATTATTTCTCTTCTCCTACTAGCTTTGGGTATGGTTTTCTGCCGATTTTCTAGATCCTTGAGATGAACTGAAAGCTCATCTCTTTTGTGCCTTTCCAATTTCTTGATGTAGGCACCTATTGTTATATTCATTCCTCTTAACACTGCTTTTGCTGTATCCCATAGGTTTTTATATGATGTGCTGTTATCCTCATTTACTTCCAGGAAATTTTTGATTTCTCTTTTAATTTCTTCTATGACCCATTGTTCATTCAGGAGGATGTTGTTCAGTCTCCATTTGTTTGCATATGCTCTAGGGATTCCTGAGTTGCTAATTTCCAACTTCATTCCTTTATGGTCTGAGAATCTGCATGGTATGATTCTAATTCTTTTGAATTTGCTGAGACTTGCTTTATGGCCTAGTATGTGGTCAATCCTAGAGAAGGTTCCATGTCTTGCTGAGAAGAATGTAAATGCTTTGTAGGATGAAAAGTTCTGTAGATATCTGCTAGGTCCATTTGGGCTATAGTGTTGTTTAAATCTACTGTCTCCTTGATCTTCTGTACTGTTGATCTGTCTATTTCTGAGAGTGGAGTATTGAAGTCCCCCAGTACTATTGTATTGGAGTCTAAGGCTCCCTTTAAGTCCCTTAACAAGTCTTTTAAATAAACCGGTGCCCTGTAATTAGGTGCATATGCATTGATAATCGTTATATCTTCTTGTTGAATGTATCCCTTAATCATTATACAGTGTCCCTCTTTGTCTCTTCTAATAGTTTTTGTGGTAAAATTTATGTTATCCGATATTAAGATGGCTACGCCCACTTTTTTTCATTTCTGCTGGCATGGTATACCTTTTTCCAGCCTTTCACTTTCAATCTGTATGTATCTTTATTAGAAAGATATGTTTTTTGTAAGCAGAAAATAGATAGGTTTTGTTCCCTAACTCAGTCTTCCAATCGGTTTCTTTTGACTGGGCAATTCAAACCGTTCACGTTCAATGTGACTGTTGATAAGTAGTAATTTTGCCCTGCAATTTGCCAAAGATAGTTTCTTATATATGCTTTGAGTTTCGTATGATCTTTTGCTGTGAGGTTTCCTTCCTTTAGCTTCTTTCAAGTTGACGACCATGTTTCTGTGTTTCTGTGTGTAGCACATCTTTAAGCATCTTTTGTAGGGCTGGACGCGTGGCGACAAATTCTTTCAGTTTCTGTTTGCTGTGAAAGGTCCTTATTTCACCTTCATTCACAAATGAGAGCTTTGTAGGATATAGTATTCTGGGCTGGCAGTTTTTCACTCTTAGTACCTGGGCTATATCTCGCCATCCCCTCCTAGCTTTTAGGATTTCTGATGAGAAGTCTGCTGTGAGTCTAATTGGAGATTCTCTGAGAGTAATCTGACATTTCTCTCTTTCACATTTTAAGATCTTTTCTTTTTGTTTCACTGTGGTGAATTTAATTACTGTGTTGTGTTTAGGATCTCTTTTGGTCATGTTTATTAGGGGTTCTATGAGCCTCCTGTACTAGGATGTCTCTTTCCTTCTCCATACCTGGAAAATTTCTGCTAGTATCTCACTAAAAAGGCCTTCTAATCCTTTTTTCCTCTCCATGCCTTCAGGAACTCTTAGAACCCGAATGTTAGGTTTTTTAATAGTATCTTGTAGATTCCCAACAGTATTTTTTAGATTTCTAATTTCCTCCTCTTTTCCTTGGTTTGACTGTTTCCTTTCCTGTTCTCTGTCTTCTAAGTCCAATATTCTCTCTTCTGCTTCACCCATTCTGTTTTTAAGGCTCTCTAATGTGTTTGTCATTTGATCTGTTGAATTCTTCATTTCATTATGATTTCTATTCACTATCACTGTTTCTTGTTCTGCTAGTTGTTTCATTTCATTTTGATTCCTCCTTAATATTGTATTTTCACGAGAGAGATTTTCTATCTTGTCCATTAAAGATTTCTGTAGTTCAAGAATTTGTTTTTGTGAACTTCTTAATTTTCTTATTAATTTTTTGAGATCTGCTTCTTGCATTTCTTCTATCTTGTCATCTTTGTCATCTTGAATTGGGGTGTCTTTTTCATTTGGGGGCATCATAGTGTCTTCCTTGTTCTTGTTTCCTCAGTTTCTACATTTGTTTGGCATTTCTCCATAGTCTTTCACCAGGTTGCCAAGGTTACTGAGTTTGTGTACTCGGTGAGTTCTCTGGCCCCCCTCAGATTTTCACAGTCTCAGTTCATTAGCTCCACCCACTTTCACTAGATCTAAGCTGCTAATGGAGGGTGCCGTTTTACATATGTAAAATGGCGCCGGTTCTTTGTCTTGCTCAGCTTTTTAAGGTGAGTGGAGAGAGAGGCTAATGTCTGTGCTGGTTTCCCTTATTTATTCGCTTTTTTCTCTCCTCTAGTCAGCCTGGTGCACTTTCCCCAGTGGGGCCTCAGGTCTCGTTCTGAGTTACCCCACCAATGTCTTGGGTTACCGATCTTTTATCTCACTTCCTCTTCCAACGCTGGTGCACAGATTCTGCGACTGGGCTCCTGCAGCTGCGCTCCCGCGTCACGGCTTCCTCATGGTGGGCGACCTTGCTCTCCCTGTAGGTCCTCTGGGTCACATCCATTAGATCCGGAAGAGTTTCATCTGTAGGTTTTTTTTTTTATTTTTTTCTGAGTCTTTTCCTGAGGCTACAGTACCTCCATTTTTATTAAACTATCTTTTCCCAGTCTATTGGTGCGTGCCCTCACTATTCTGTCATCTTGGCTCCGCCCTCATGTAGACCTTAAACACATGAAAATGTACATCTGTACTCATAACAAGAAGAAAAAAAATTTTAAAAATTTATTTCATCTATTTGAAAGTAAGAGTTACACAGAGAGAGGAGAGGCAGAGATAGATAATCTTCCATCCATTGGTTCACTCCCCAGATGGCTGCAATGGCTGGAGCTATGCCAATCTGA
This sequence comes from Sylvilagus floridanus, assembly GCA_949820135.1. Taxonomy (NCBI): domain Eukaryota; kingdom Metazoa; phylum Chordata; class Mammalia; order Lagomorpha; family Leporidae; genus Sylvilagus; species Sylvilagus floridanus. The sequence continues at coordinate 23,594,166 of OX463234.1, read as the reverse complement.
AGCCATGAGCTAGGGGCTTCTTTCAGGTCTCCCACATGGGTGTAGGGGCCCAAAGACTTGGGCCATCTTCTACTGCTATCCCAGGCCATAGCAGAGAGCTAGATAGGAAGAGGAGCAGCAGGGACTAGAACTGGTGCCCATATATAATGCCACTGCTTCAAGGCAGGGCTTTAACCCACTGTGCCACAGTGCTGGCACCAACAAGAAGAAATTTACATTAAAACTCGAGGGGGCAGGTGTTTAGCCTGGCAGTTAAGATACCAGTTAGGATACCTGCATCCCATAATTGGAGTGCCTGGGTTTAATGCCCAGTTCTTGGCTCCAGTTTCCTGCTGGTGCAAACCCTGGGAGTCAGTGGTGATTTTTCAGGTACTTTAACTCCTGCCACTCATGGGAGGACCTGGACTGAGTCCCCATTTCCTGACTTCAGCGCAGCCCAGCCCAGTCCCAGCCCTGTGGGAGCATTTGACGTGTAGGCCAGTGGTGGGAGCTCACTCACTTTTTTAAAAAATTGATTTGTCTCAAATCAATTTTCTAAAAAAGGTAGAAAACCTTGATGTTATATCACCAAATTGTTATTGCCCACAAGCCTGATATTTTCTACAAGCTCAGTAACATACTATCTCAGCAGAGCTCTGAGGAAACAGGTACTCTCTTGCTGCTATTGTGAGTGGGTGGCTGATGGCACATTCAGAAAAAATGACCAAGATATCAGCCACCCCAACGGCTTTGCTTACAATATGACTTGGACTCCTCCATTTTGGTCATGGAAGTCTGTGTTCCTTCTGTTGAGTACAGTCAATCCTGTAACTGTGGTCGAAGCCAAGCTACATGACTCTCAAGACAGATCATCAAAGACAAGGAGACGTCTTCATTTTTGGGGGGATGCTTGCTGTAAACTCAGTCACCTTGCCATTAAGAAACCCAGAGAGCCCATGGAGAAGCCCACATGGCGAGAAGCCAAGGCCCACAGCCCCAGCAGAGTCCTTGCCAGCCCTGTGAGTGAGCCATCATGACAGTGGATCCTCCATTCCTCAGGCAGGCCTTTCCTGCTCATGATACCTAGACCGGAGGCCAACTTCCCACTAAGTCCTGTCCAAATGGCAGATTATTTTAACAAAATAAATGGTGGTTGCTGTTTTAATCCCCCAAGAAATATTATGCTAAGCAGCGATAGAAAACTGTTAACAGATTTTGGTACCTGGAAGTGGGATGCTGCCAATACAAGAATCTAAGCCATATAGCACAGGCTGTAGAAACTGAGCAGTGGGAAGAAATTAGAAGGGAAAAGATTGATACTGAAATTATAAAGGGCCTCATGGAGACAAGGTGGAAGTCTAAAGGGTCTTTGTCAAGAGCTTTAGGGATAGTAAGGACGATAGTGTTAGATGCTGGAGGAAAGAGGACCCTTAAAGAAGAAATGCTGGGTGACATTGTCCACTTCAGTAACAGAAAATAGTGGGTGTGCTTAATGAACTTGATCTAGCTAAGAAGTCTTTTCAGGTGTAAGATTGGAATTACCAACTGAGAGCTTCTGGCTGACCAAAATGAAATTTGAGAGGAAAAAGATAAGCTAAATAATGACCTGATAAATATAAAGAAACCAGGAATTACTGAAGTCTCATACTAACCCAAGCAGCAGACAAAAATCAATTTCAGAAAGGGCTTGACAGCAAAACTCAAACCCTTTGTGACAACTTGAGAAAGATCCAAGGCTGTGCCTCATAGACCAACCCACTGTGTGAAACATGAAGCTTCTGAGGATCGTGAAGGTGGCATGCCCTGAGTCACAGGAAATGCAAAGGAGAGACGGACTTGTCTCAGAGAGATTTGTGGGTGTGGTCTTTATTACGAATTGGTACACAGTTACATTTTATCAGCTTCCATTGGAAGGAATGGAGAGAGCTTTTGAACCATCAAACTTCAATGGGCAGAAAGCAGGCTTTGAAAACTACACAGCCTCAAGCACAGGCTACTTTTAATGGTGGGGGGACCATGACTGAGGGCAGAACTAAAGCACAGAGGGTGGAACCAAGAATCACAGAGAACAACTCTCAGGCAATAGAACTAAACCCTAATTAACAAACTGGCGACTGGTTCTCAGCTCAGCTACTTTTCACAATTGCTGCAGCCTCTGCTGACACGAATGAGATTTTCTAGTGGTTATTCCTAGGCCTTTCCCATGTTGTATGTTGGTTAAGGGAGGGAGGTGGGGCCAAATAACTGTTTAATCCATGGGACAAGGTGGGGGGAGAGGGAGAGAGGGAGAGAGGGAGAGAGAGAGAGAGAGTTAGTTAGTTAGTTCAAGGAAGCACACCCAAGGAACTGAACTCCAAGATCTTCATCTGCATGTGAACCTGACTGGGATGACAAGATCTTGACTTAATGGCTGATGCAATAAGGGACAAAATTTGGGAGTCTCGGGGAAGAAGATGGGTGTGCTTTGCGTGTGAGAGGACTGTGACATTTCTGGGCCAAAAGGTCAACTGTGGCAGATTGTATTTTCCCAAAACAGAAACAGTTTGCCCCATCCCACAGGCTTCTCCCACAACATGGGTTAAATGTAGTTTAAATACACTTCCCATCAGGAGGCAAGGATCTGTGCCCCTTCCCCTTGGGTCTGAGGATGCCTGTTGACTATGGAGGAAGTGAAACTGTGTGACTTCCAAAGCCAGGTCATAAAAGGTGATTCTCTAGGGACACTTGCTGTTAGGATCCAGCCAGCACACCACGAGGTAGCTCACGCTGCCTATGGAGAGGTCCATATGGACAGAAACTGAGGACCCTTGGCTGAGCATGAGACTGACCACAAGCACCAGTTTGCCAGTCCTATGAGTGAGCCATCTTGAAAAACGAATCCAGCCCCAAATTGAGCCACCCCATCAGGAACCACATGGAACCAAGATGAACTATTTCCACTGAGTGCTTCCCACATTAATGGATTTTGTGAACAAAATAAATGAGTATTCTTATTTTGAGCCATGAAATTTGAGGGGGAGTTTGTTACATAGAAATAGAGAAATGCTGCAGAATGTATGTTGATACAGCCTATATGGATGTCAGTTTGACAACCTGGATTGAAATTACAGATTCATGCACTGTTTCACCAGACACCATGTTGCAGCAGCTAGACGTGTACAGAATTATAGCATAATAGACAAGCATGATCATTCACCGCAGCATTCTTTGTCATAGCAAAAAGAGTGGGAAGCAGCCAAAACATATGTCAATAGACTAAATAAATCATTGAATACAATAAATCACCACGCAGCTCTAAAATAGTAATGAGAAAATTATATATAAACTGATGTGAAGGAATTTCCAGGATAAATAGTTAAATGAAAAAAAGCAAAATAGCCGGCGCCACAGCTCACTAGGCTAATCCTCCGCCTTGCGGCACCGGCACACTGGGTTCTAGTCCCGGTCGGGGCGCCAGATTATGTCCCCATTGCCCCTCTTCCAGGCAAGCTCTATACTGTGACCAGGGAGTGCAGTGGAGGATGGCCCAGGTGCTTGGGCCCTGCACCCCATGGGACACCAGGAGAAGCACCTGGCTCCTGCCATCGGATCAGTGTGGTGCGCTGGCCACAGCGTGCTGGCTGCAGTGGCCATTGGAGGGTGAACCAATGGCAAAAAGGAAGACCTTTCTCTGTCTCTCTCACTGTCCACTCTGCCTGTCAAAAAAAAGCAAAATGTACAAAGAATGTCTGCAATGTGCTTCTTTTTGTGTAAAGAAAAGGTGAAATAAAATTATATGCAAAAAACTACAGAAGCATAATCCTGAGTCCAATGATACTGGTTACCTTCAGGGTTTGTATAGGAATAGGGTAGATAAGATAGAAGGAATGGGAAGGCAGGTAAAAGGAGTAATACTTCACCAAATATACCTTTTTGTATAGTTCTGATTTCTGAAACAATGATAATTCTTTATATACAGTAAGGAATTACAATGATAGGAAGAGAACCTTAAAGTGAATACAAACAGAAAAAAGAATCAAACTGTATTTCAATAATTGACTAAACCACATTGAAGGAAGCCAAATGAAAAAGGAATTAATGCAAATACCATTTGAATCTAAGCCTTTAGACTGTATACCCTCAGGCTAATAGTAGAATAACTCTAAAAACTGAACTCTGATCTTTAGGCTCCTTTTGTGTACAGGCTTATAGTAGTAACACCAAAATGACTTTGTTTACATCATATGATTAAGCAAGTAAGTAAATCAGTGCGAATAATGGGAGCCAAGTATCTCATGGACAAAGAAATATGAAAAGAGAGTATAGAATGACTCTTGCTTGCCATGTTGAATTAGAATTAGAGGCATTGGTATGAACTCATGTACACATATAAAATATATATACATATATAGGTATACATCTATGTACATATAGAAATGTGTCCCGTCCCGCGGGACGTCAACTGGGGCCAAGTACCTAGAATGGGGAATGAAAGGGACAGGAGACACAAGGATGGCAGCAAGACATGTCCTGATCAAGCTGCTAATTTTATTTTTCAACCACACACTTATATATCATAAAGGCAGAGTGTCAGGCGGGGGAAGGAGGAGCTATTAGGAGGGCAGGACGCTGGGCGGGGGAAGGAGAGGCGATTAGGAGGGCCGGATGTTGGGCGGGGAAAGGAGGGGGAGCTTATCTTGTAGCTGTAATGCTAGTGCTAGTAGGGGAAAGGTTACAAGGTCTTAAAGCACACGGTCACACAAGGTTGCGTTATCAGTACTCTCTGGTCTGGGCTGTTTAGCCCTGCTTCAGTAGTTTTCCACTAAGAGGTCACATGCTGCATGGTCCCCGACATATCCCCCTTTCTTATCAATTAAACAAAAATGGCTACCGGTTAGGCCAGGTGTGATGAACGAGCAGTGCCTGTCTTAGGAATCGACCCGGAGTTCCAGCACCTCTTACCCGTCATTGGATATCCTTGCCAGTCCCCAAGGACTCCTGTCTTAGGTGGGTGAGGTTCCGGGAAGGTGCCCGTCATTGGCTTGCTGCTCGTTTTATTGATAGGCCTGGGGCCCTTCCTGGGCTCCCGACTGGGGCAGCGGCAGATCAAAGGGGAGAGTCAGTTGTTGGATGGACTGTGACCTCACCAGCCAGACCTCACCGGCCAGAGAGAGATAACATTCTCCAGGGGATCTTCCATGGCCAGACTTTGGTAATGTATTTGAATTGGTCTGGCTGCTAAATTATCTACTTGCTGTCTGATAAAAGTCATCAGCTTACTGAAAAGACAAGAACCTACAGATAGTATAACAAGCAAACCAGCAATAGAGCCTAAAAGCGGTAGCAAATACGGAAGCAGTCCATTCCATCCCGTCCAAAAGGGATTTTCAGTCATGGCACGCCGGCGAGCTCCAGATCTTCTTGAAGTGTCTTGATTTTATCGCGAACAATGCCGGACTTGTTAGCATCCCACGATGATTAACAGGGTCGTCCAGTCTTTTCATTCCTGTGGGTATAAAGAAAGGGCGTTCTCAGGGCCAAATACAGGCTCTGGAACAACATCATTATTTGCAGGAATTGGTGAGTTAATTTGTTTAACCAATCTTTCGGGTAGCCATCTTGGGGCTGATTGTTTTTGGTCCAGGATGCAGGCTGAGCCACATCCCCAAATGAGTACTGGGTCTGGGCCGTGCCAGCTACTGGTGAGGGGGTCTCGCCACATTACCATAGGTGGAGCCGTGTCAGGGGAAGGGTGCCAATGACGGTCTGCAGCTGAATGATTATTATTATCCAAGGTTAAGAAATTTAGTACAAAGAGCGCATGATTCAATCGATCATGGGGAGAGGCAAAGGATAAGGAAGTGGCTTCAAGCCGAGTGAGCCAAGTTTTTAGTGTTTGATGGGCTCTTTCAACGATTCCCTGACCCTGTGGATTGTAGGGAATTCCTGTAATGGGATTAATATGGAGTGCTTCACAAAATTGTTTAAATTTAGTACTGACATAAGCAGGACCATTATCTGTCTTAATTTTAACCGGTTTTCCCAGTACAGAGAGAGCCGAGATAAGGTGAGAGATAACATCCTTAGCAGCTTCTCCTGTATGGGGGGAGGCAAAGATGAAGCCACTGTAGGTGTCTATAGAGACATGAAGATACTTTAGTTTGCCAAATTTTGGGAAGTGTGTGACATCCATTTGCCACAGTTGATTAGGGAGAGAACCACGAAAATTGACTCCCAAATGAGGTACAGGTTGGCTTGTAATGCATGAGGGACATTATTTGACTATTTCACAAGCCTGTTTTGCAAAACAAACAGAGAGATTGAGCATTTAAGTGATGGAACCTATGCAAGTTTCGAGCTTCCTGCACTGTGCCCACAGTTGTGGGGAAGGTGAGACTTATAGCAGCATCTACCTGGGCCTTACCTTCTGAGTTTTGAGGTTCTTGGACTGTGCCCACGCTTGTGGGGAAGGTAAGCCTTGTAGCAGCATCTACCTGGGCCTTACCTTCTGAGTTTTGAGGTTTTTGGACTGTGCCCACGCTTGTGGGGAAGGTAAGCCTTGTAGCAGCATCTACCTGGGCCTTACCTTCTGAGTTTTGAGGTTCTTGGACTGTGCCCACGCTTGTGGGGAAGGTAAGCCTTGTAGCATCATCTACCTGGGCCTTACCTTCTGAGTTTTGAAGTTCTTGGACTGTGCCCACGCTTGTGGGGAAGGTAAGCCTTGTAGCAGCATCTACCTGGGCCTTACCTTCTGAGTTTTGAGGTTCTTGGACTGTGCCCACGCTTGTGGGGAAGGTAAGCCTTGTAGCAGCATCTACCTGGGCCTTACCTTCTGAGTTTTGAAGTTCTTGGACTGTGCCCACGCTTGTGGGGAAGGTAAGCCTTGTAGCAGCATCTACCTGGGCCTTACCTTCTGAGTTTTGAGGTTCTTGGACTGTGCCCACGCTTGTGGGGAAGGTAAGCCTTGTCGCAGCATCTACCTGGGCCTTACCTTCTGAGTTTTGAAGTTCTTGGACTGTGCCCACGCTTGTGGGGAAGGTAAGCCTTGTCGCAGCATCTACCTGGGCCTTACCTTCTGAGTTTTGAAGTTCTTGGACTGTGCCCACGCTTGTGGGGAAGGTAAGCCTTGTAGCAGCATCTACCTGGGCCTTACCTTCTGAGTTTTGAGGTTTTTGTACTGTGCCCACGCTTGTGGGGAAGGTGAGACTTATAGCAGCATCTACCTGGGCCTTACCTTCTGAGTTTTGAGGTTTTTGGACTGTGCCCACGCTTGTGGGGAAGGTAAGCCTTGTCTACCTGGGCCTTACCTTCTGAGTTTTGAGGTTTTTGCACTGTGCCCACACTTGTGGGGAAGGTAAGCCTTGTAGCATCATCTACCTGGGCCTTACCTTCTGAGTTTTGAGGTTTTTGCACTGTGCCCACGCTTATGGGGAAGGTAAGCCTTGTAACAGCATCTACCTGGGCCTTACCTTCTGAGCTTTGAGGTTTTTGCACTGTGCCCACGCTTGTGGGGAAGGTAAGCCTTGTCACAGCATCTACCTGGGCCTTACCTTCTGAGTTTTGAGGTTTTTGGACTGTGCCCACGCTTGTGGGGAAGGTAAGCCTTGTCGCAGCATCTACCTGGGCCTTACCTTCTGAGCTTTGAGGTTTTTGGACTGTGCCCACGCTTGTGGGGAAGGTAAGCCTTGTCACATCATCTACCTGGGCCTTACCTTCTGAGTTTTGAGGTTTTTGGACTGTGCCCACGCTTGTGGGGAAGGTAAGCCTTGTAACAGCATCTACCTGGGCCTTACCTTCTGAGTTTTGAGGTTTTTGCACTGTGCCCACGCTTGTGGGGAAGGTAAGCCTTGTCGCAGCATCTACCTGGGCCTTACCTTCTGAGTTTTGAGGTTTTTGGACTGTGCCCACGCCTGTGGGGAAGGTAAGCCTTATAGCAGCATCTACCTGGGCCTTACCTTCTGAGTTTTTAGGTTTTTGGAGCATTGTAAGTTGTTTTAAGAAAAGGAGAAGTGTCAGGTAACGGAATGGAATGAGCTACATATGTACTATCACTATAAATATTAACAGCCTGACTGGAAAACTGTGTAAAGACTTGAAGTATGGCATACAGCTCAACCAACTGGGCCAACTGATAAGATGCTTTAATAACATGGGAATGGTTGTCTGCCACAAAGGCAGCCATCCCACTGGACGACCCATATGTAACAGTAGATGTGGCTGCAAAAAGTCCATCAGAACCTATAGGAGGACAGCTAAGCACAGAACCAACAATGCTTTAGTTTTATGAACAGCAATTCTGATATATAAAACTGTGGATGACAAAAGACTTTAAGTTGCCACGTTTAAAATTATAAACTCATTATAAACTCAACAAGAGGCACATGCTTACTTTACATAGCATTTTTGAAAGCACCTGTAGGATTTTACAGAACATTTAACTTTTTAGGCCTCTGTGGCTTTTTTATTAAGATTCAAGATTTCTTTCGTAACCTTCTGTGACTTTCATACACCCTCTTTAACTTACTTGAAACATTCCATCATTTCCATTTTAGTCTAGAGTAAACTAGCCATTAGGATAAAGTCAATCTTACAAACCTTGTTCTTTCTTTATTTAAAATAACTCTTTTCTTTTAACCTTTCTTACCAATTGCACATTTCTATAACATTTTTAACACAAATTTAACATGTTGAGTATACAAGAGTTTACAATAAATTAGCAGTTACACCTAAATGACTTAAGATGCTGATATATCTCTACTTGAATTTAATTAAAATTAAAATTACATTCATCTAAAACAAGTACTAATTACCCATTGTTGTTTCATTGAGTACTGATTACCAGGAAACCTGTTAAAACACCCTTGAGCTGACTTGGGGGTTATTGGACTGGCCTATACCTCGCAAATGGTGAGAGATGCAGTCAGCGGCCAATGGGCGGTTCAATGATCTTGAGATATGACTGTGGCATCCGCCCCTGTATCCAAAATGCCCTTGAAATCCTTTCCTTCAATAGTAAGCGTTAACACAGGCCTATTTTTTGTAATCGGCTGGACCCAATAAGCATCCAAGGAGCCCAAAGGGGTAATGCCTCGGGGTCTGGGAGAAATTGAGGATGTATTTTCAGTAATTAAAGGCAGAAGAACCAGTTGTGCTAGACGGGTGCCCTGTGGAACGGCAGATACTCCATTAATAGCAGCTGCTAGGATTTTTATCTCCCCGGTAAAGTCATTGTCAATAATACCGGGAAAAACTTGAATGCTTTTAAGGGTGGCTGACGCTTGGCCAAGAATAAAAGCACAGGTACCAGAAGGCAAGGGGCCCCGCACCCCTGTAGGGATAATTTGTGGGCCCTGGGTGGAATCTAATATTGTATCGGAGGCGGCACAGAGGTCCAGTCCTGCGCTACCTGGGGTTGCTCGTTGGAGGGAGGCAATTGCTGAGGCATTTGCTGAGCCTGAGGCTGGGAGGGGACAAACTGCCCCAGGGTTTGTCCTCTGAGATACGGGGCCAGGGGCTGGCTCCTCTGGGAGTTTCCCAGGATGTGAGGAGGGAGGGGTTGTCCTGAGGAATTAGTCTTTGACCTACATTTATTTGCCCAGTGATAACCCCTATGACATCCGGAGCATGGGGTGGAGAGGAGCGGCCTGCCTGGGGGAGACGGAGCCTCACCTTGGACCATGGGCCCATTTGATAAGGCAGTTGGACATTCCCGGGCAAAATGTCCGGGCTGTTTACAGGCATAGCAAGTGGAGGTCCCCATGGAGGGATTTTGGGTCAATTTGAGTGTAGCCCCAATTGCCAAGCCCATGGTATGGGCCGATCCCACACCACCGCAGAGCCTTACATATTTTGAAAGATCACCTTTATGTTTATGGGGCCGAAGAATATCTTTACAAGCTGGGTTGGCGTTTTCAAAGGCAAGGTGTGTAACAAATGCACTTCCATTTTCTCCTGGGCCAACTAGTCTCTCAGCCGTAACATTAAGGCGCGAGACAAAATCACTATAAGGCTCATCAGGCCCCTGCTGAATCTTAGCCAAAGAGGCGGTGACTGCTCCCCTTTGAGGAAGTTTTCTCCAAGCCCCTAGTCCGGCAGAGTTAATCTGTGCCAGAAGTCCATCAGGGAACTGGGCTTGTGAATTGTTGGAATCATATGGGGCATCTCCCAAAAGTTTTTTGAGGGTCCAATTTTTAGATGAAGTTTTAGCAGAATTTTGCTGGGCTATTTCTTTGCAAATATGAACATAGTCGGCCCTCCACAGAACATATTCACCTCCGTTGAGAGCGGCTTTGGCGAGGAAGTCCCAATCATTAGGTGTAAGCCACCGGGCACTCTGGCTTTCCAGTAAGGCCTGAGTATACAGAGCAGTGGGGCCATATTGGGTGCAAGCAGTTTTAAGTTTCTCAATAAATCGGAGACTAAGTTGTTTATATGGTGGCGGTTGTTCATTACCAGGTCCTTGATTGGGGTCCTGGTCTTCATCCTCTGACTCAGGTTCCTCACTATCTTCCCTGGAGTGGGGGGGTACATTTTCCTCTGCCTCATTTTCCCCATTAGAGGCAGGCTCGGAGCGACTTTCGGCTTGTCTCCTGGTTACAGGGAAAGCTAGAAGGGGTTGGGTTTGGGACCTGACTTTACCTTGTTTAGGTTTTGTGAGGGGCTGCTCTAAGGCGAGGCGGCGGAGCTCCTCGTCGAGGGATTTTATTTCCTTAAGGAGCTGGATGTGCTCTCGTCTGTGCTGAAGTGACTGTCGCAAGGCCGACAAGTCAGGCACGGGAGGGTTAAGGTCATAGAGAGCCGGGGCGCAAATGGGAGGGTGAGGGCAAGTATTGTACGGTGGGGGATTTTTAACATTTGGGGGGCCTATCGGAATCATGATACTGTGCGACCTCTTCCTCTAGAACAGCTTCCTCGTCTGGGTCTAATTTGTCTCGGATTGCGGGATATAACTGGCTCGTCCCGTTGGGAGGGGCTGAAATGGGCTCCTTATTTCCTCTTTGGGGTGATCATCAGTGGAGGGTGTACCCAGAACGACAGATGGGCATTTAGATGCGACAGATGGGCATTTAGATGCGGGTCGGGAGGATTGCTGTAGCATCTCCTCACCATCCCTTACTAGGGCATCAATACTCTTCTCTAGGTGACGGGTTTTTAGAATGTCATTAATCAGGTTCCAATATGCAAAAACCTTAATAGGCACCTTTGCAGGGCCAAAGGTTTCATGAAAATCTTTTAAACAACTTCCAACTCTTTCCCACTTGACCTCATCAATTGTTCCTTCCTTGGGGAACCAGGGACACAATTTTTCTACATACTCAAAAAAATGCCTTTAGATCCTTGTTTTTAACCCTAACTCCTCGTGTCTTGAGGGCCTCCCTGAGACCCGAAATGAACATTTCCCGTGACAATAATGCCTGTCCCATGGCCGTCACTTACCTTGCGCTGTCTTCACTCCTCAGCGTCGACCGATGCTAATGATCTCGGGTGGGCAGTTCCGAGCCGGTCGCACAATCACTTGGATCCAAGTTTTCCTCCTGGAAGGCGGCGTTCCTCCAATCTTACAGGCACTCGAACCCCAAGGGCCGCACTCGAGCCCCACGTTGGGCGCCAGTTGTCCCGTCCCGCGGGACGTCAACTGGGGCCAAGTACCTAGAATGGGGAATGAAAGGGACAGGAGACACAAGGATGGCAGCAAGACATGTCCTGATCAAGCTGCTAATTTTATTTTTCAACCACACACTTATATATCATAAAGGCAGAGTGTCAGGCGGGGGAAGGAGGAGCTATTAGGAGGGCAGGACGCTGGGCGGGGGAAGGAGAGGCGATTAGGAGGGCCGGATGTTGGGCGGGGAAAGGAGGGGGAGCTTATCTTGTAGCTGTAATGCTAGTGCTAGTAGGGGAAAGGTTACAAGGTCTTAAAGCACACGGTCACACAAGGTTGCGTTATCAGTACTCTCTGGTCTGGGCTGTTTAGCCCTGCTTCAGTAGTTTTCCACTAAGAGGTCACATGCTGCATGGTCCCCGACAGAAATGGATATCAAGTTTTGAATGTACATGGGTGTGCATTATGTGCATTCATTGGTCATGTATCCATCATTATATGTGTGTGTTTATATACACACATATCTTTATTCCCCAGCTACAACTGCTAAAATAACATAGAAGCACTCCAGTAACATTGAATGCCATTAGCTCGCTCTCAGATCTTGATTTTTTTTTTTTTTTTTTACAGGCAGAGTGGACAGTGAGAGAGAGAGACAGAGAGAAAGGTCTTCCTTTGCCGTTGGTTCACCCTCCAATGGCCGCCGCGGTTGGCGCGCTGCGGCCGGCGCACCGCGCTCGTCCGATGGCAGGAGCCAGGAGCCAGGAGCCAGGTGCTTTTCCTGGTCTCCCCATGGGGTGCAGGGCCCAAGCACCTGGGCCATCCTCCACTGCACTCCTGGGCCACAGCAGAGGGCTGGCCTGGAAGAGGGGCAACCGGGACAGAATCCGGTGCCCCGACCGGGACTAGAACCCGGTGTGCCGGCGCCGCAAGGCGGAGGATTAGCCTGTTGAGCCACGGCGCCGGCTAAGATCTTGATTTTTAAATGCGATTATTTTTTCATTGAGAGGAACCAAGGATCCTTGGAGAAATGGCTGATTCCAGACTTGAGACAAAGTGCAAGATGAACCTTGAAAGAACACCTTTCTGTCTTAAAACGTAAACTGCTGAGAGAATGATAGGATGTGTCAAAAGGACACAGAAGTCAGTTTGATGATGCTTCTCCTGGGTGACTCTAGAGCAATCAGTGTTAAAATACCTGGTCATAATACAGGATTATAACTCACTGAATGAAATAATCATACACCCAAGCCAATATAAATGAACAAGAAGAGAAACAGCAGAAAGCCAACCAATAATATATAAAGAATAATGGAATTAGAGAAACAGCATCTGGCAAGATTCATCATTAATTCAGGCAAGAATTACCAGTGAGTACAAAAACTAGGGGGTGAAAGTATGGAGGTGAACAAAATATTTACACAGGTTCAAAATACCCCCCCCCCCAGATACACAATATAGGATAAAATAGTAACTCTCCAATGGAAATTAGCTAAATTATCAAAGTTAACATTGCCAACTCCTGGGACTTACCAGCAGCCTGTGCCTTTCTGTTTCTGCACGAGTGTGTAGTGTGAATCTAGTCAGGAGGAGACCCCAGATTGTAAAATAGCCTGTTACAGTTCAAAATATCAGTGTCATGTGATAGAAAGGCTTGGGAGCTGTTGTGAATTAAAGGAGACAACCAAATGGAACTCAGGATCTTAGATTTTGTTTCAAAGGACATTTTTAATTGATGAAATTCTATCAGGAATTGAGTTTAGAAAACAGTACCTTATTGAAGTTAACTTCCTGATTTTGACCATTGAACTATCATAATAGAATTCTTTGTTTTTAGGAAATATACACCAAGTGTTCCAAGTGTTTAAGGGCATCATGTATACAAATTACTCTTTTTTATATACGATTTACTTATTTATTTGAAAGTCAGAGTTACAGGGAGAGAGGAGGAGACAGAGAGACTCTTCCATCTGTTGGTTCACTCCCCCAAATGGCCACAACAACCAAGGCTGGACTAAGGCATAGCCAGGTGCCTGGAGCTTCATCCTGGTCTCCCACATGGGTGTCAGGGCCCCAAGCTCTTGGGCCATCCTCCACTGCTTTTCTCAGGCTACTAGCAGGAAGCTGGATGTGGAGTGGAGCAGCTGGGAAACAAATTGATGCCCATATGGGATGCTGGTGTGGCAGGTAGCAGCTTTACTCACTATGCCAAAGGCTGGTCCCTGCAAATTACTCTTAACCAGTTTGGAAAATAGTATAGAGAGAAGAAAAAAGGATGGGGTTTCTTTTATTCTCACAACATTTTAAAGTCTGAAATTATGTCTAAAAGGTTTGTTTTTTAAAAATGAGAACACTAAAAATGCTATTTTCTAGCTTTTTTGAAGTGAAAATTATAGGACTATTTACTGTTTAATCTGTCACCAGGATTTATTTTTCTTATTTATTGGGAAAATCACTGGGAGACACGCAATAGAAAGAAAAATCCGATTGGTCTCCTGGGAGTGTCACCTCTGATTTCTCACCATGCCCCTTCAACCTCCTCTGACAAATTCCTCCCCTTTCAAGCATGGAGCTTTACTTGGGACTACCTCCAGGGATGAAAACGGACTCCTGTACTCCCTGGGGAGACCATCAAACTTCCCTTCCTCCCATGACCAGAAACCATCTGGATTGCAGGCAGGTCCAGGATGCCCCAGCTCTTCTGCAAACAACCTTGCCCCAAAGGAGGGTTGGATGTGAAGCAAACCAGTGTTCTCCCATCAAAAGCATCATAATTCATTTAACATTGAGAGTATATATGCTTTTAAATCCTTTTTCCTAGATTAGAAAAACAACAGTTGTTTCTTTTACGTTTTATTTCAGCTGCGTTCCAGATAGTAAAATCATTTATAATTAAGCCAATAGATTTACTTTTTAAAAATATTTATTTATTTGAAAGTCAGAGTTACATAGAGAGAGAAGGAGAGGCAGAGAGAGAGAGAGAGAGAGAGAGAGAGAGGTCTTCCATCCACTGTTGCACTCTCCATTTGGCCACAATGGCTGGAGCTATGCCAATCCGAAGCCAGGAGCCAGGAGCCTCTTCCAGGTATTCCACGTGTGTGCAGGGGCTCAAGGACTTGGGCGCCATCTTCTTTTGCTTTCCCAGGCCATAGCAGAGAGCTGGATTGGAAGTGGAGCAGCCAGAGCCCGAACCAGTTCCCATATGGAACGCTGGCACTGAAGGTGGCAGCTTTACCCACTACACCGCAGCACTAGTCCTTAGATTTACTTTTGCTATGTTGCTCCAGATTATGAAAAAGTGTAATTATATATATAATTAAAAATGAGCAGTATATCTTACTCGAGTGAAGCTTTGAGCTGATCAGGATGAGCTTTGTTGAGAAATCCATATTTGGATAGCAAGTGAGCCCTGCAGGGGTCTGGGGCACAGAGCATGGCAAGATTGGGCAGAGTGAGGTGAAGACAGGCACGTGGCAGGGCCTTGTGGCCACATGAGAAATTTGCCATATTCTCTGAGACATGTGGGGAGCCACGGAGGGGATGTGCGCACAAACATGACATGCCGAGACTGATATTTTCAAAGGATCACCTGGCAGCTAGGTTGGGGCTAGACAGCACCAGAGGTGGGGATGGGATGGAGGGGGTGGGTCTGCTATCTGTGTCCGTAAGTTGTGGCCATGGGTGGTGGCTGCAGAGGTGGTGGAAAACCATCAGAGCAGGTCCTGGGTGTGTTTGAGGATAGAGCCAGGAGTCCTCCTGAGAGACTGTGTGGGGATGAGAGAGGCTCACAGCCTTGACATATAGAAGCATGAACTTGCTGCCCACTGTAGGAATGTTACTGATGGAGCAGGTGTTTATTTGTCTATTTAAAAAGAAAAAGTTTTATGTATTTATTTGAAAGGCAGAGTGACACAGGGAAGGTTGGGGGGTGGAGAGAGAGGCAGAGAGAGCGAGGAGAGAGAGAAGTGAAAGGGATCCTTCATCTATTGGTTCACTTTCTAAATGTCTACAATAACCAGGACAAAGGCAGGAAGGAGCTCCATGCCAGTCTCCCACATGGGAGGCAGGGACTCAAGCACTTGAGCCATTAGCCACCACTTCTCAGGGTGTACATCAGCAGGGAGCTTGGTCAGCAAAGGAGTGGGGACTTGAACAAGGCACTTGATACAGGATGTGGGCTTAGCTTGCCACACCATGATGCCCGCCCTGGAGCAGGTTTTGCAGGAGAACATCAGGAATCAGTTTGGGACACGTTTAGCTTAAAATGTTTGAAGGGAGGTGGTGGTGGTAGAGGTAGTGGTGGTGGTGCTGCTGGTGGAGGTGGTGGTGGTGGTGCTGGTGGAGGTAGATGTGGAGGTGGTGGTGGTGCTGGTGGAGGTGGTTGTGGTGGAGGTGGCGGTGCTGCTAGTGGAGGTGGTTGTGGAGGAGGAGGTGGTGGTGGTGGAGGTGGTGGTGGTGCTGGTGGAGGTGGAGGTGGTTGTGGTGGATGTGGTGGTGCTACTGCTGGTGGTGATGCTACTGCTGGTGGTGGTGGTGGGGGGAGCCGGTGCATATGTGAGTCCGAAGCTTGGAGATTTGGGAGTTTCTGGTGGGAGAACGTGATTGATGTTTTCACTTCTTCAAACGCTGTTGGCTACAAAGAGAAACTGAAATGCAACCTTGTGCATGGGGCAGTCTGTAGAGACTTCAGATGAGTGCTATTGAAAGTGCTGCCCTTAGCCTGTTGGTACTTGTTATTACTTTTTAAAGATGGGTTGATTTTAAAGGCAGTTACAGTGAGAGAGATAAAGATCTTCCATCCGCTGGTTCATTCTCCAGGAGAATGACCAAAGCCAGGAGCCTGGAACTCTATCCAGGTCTCCCACATGGGTGCAGGGACCCAAGAACCTGGGCCACAAACCTCTGCTTTCTCAGGCACATTAGCACAGAGCTGGATTGGAAGGGAAGCAGCCGGGGCTTGATCCGGCTCTCCTGTGGGATGCTGATGTCTCAGGTGGTGGCTGGCTCCGAGCAATGCCCGCTGATGGTGTGAGGGAAGCTGTGCTCTTTGCTTTTGGAATAACAAGGGCATTGCCCATCACATCATGCAATCCTCCATCTGTCCTGACTCAGGATTTTTTTTAAAAGCTAACTCCTAGGAAAAGCTCTGCTTTCTCAGAGAAACTGACCTGCTTCCCCTTTCCTGAAGATGAAAATTAAGAAAAGATTGTGTGGCTCTTTTTTCTTCAGTTGCTAGGGAGCTCAGGGCCAAATTGGAAACTTTATTTTCAGATTTATTTGTTGATTTGAGAGGTTGAGTTACAGACAGAGGTCTTCTATCTGCTGCTTCACTCCCCAAATGGCCACAAAGCAGAAGGTGAGCTGATCCGAAGACAAGAGCTTCTTCCAGGTCTCCCAAGTGGGTGCAGGGTCCTTGGGCCATCTTCTACTGCTTTCCCAGGACATAACAGAGAGCTGGATTGGAAGTGGAGCAGCTGGGACATGAAAGAGTCCCCATATGGGATGCTGGCACTGCAGGCACCAGCTTTACCTGCTACACCACAGCACCAGTCCCCAAATTGGAAACTTTAATGTGTTAACCACTTGGCTCCACAGAGTCTGCATATTTCCTTCTGCTTTCCCAGTTTTAGCGTTTTATTTTGTAATATGTCTTCTCTCCATAAGTTGTCTTGGTTAAATATAGAACAGAGCAGAGTGTAAAATAAAGAATTAAACATGATTGAATAAGGTTGCTTTTTAATAACAACACAACTCGTTTATAAGAGATATTGGAAATTTGTCTCTAAAGTAACTTTTTTTTATACAGAATCTTCTATTCTGGCTGACTTTTATTATAAAATTGATAATGAATCCCTCAAAGAAAAAGAAGCCTAGTCTGGAAACGTTATAAAAATCACACTTTAAAATTGCAGCATATTCGCAAATTTCCATATTTTAAGAGAAATAAGCATGCTCTTATACTGAAAGTAATATACAAAATAAGTCACAAAATACAAATCCAAAATAATAGCTTTTTTTTTTTTTTGCCTTGGTGCCATGATTTAAAGATTTTGGAAAAAAAAATAAAACGTGAATTTTCCTAATGGGAACTGGTGCCCTTTCCCGGAAGCCACGGATGTGATGTTTCTCAGCCCCCTGCAGCCTTGCCACTTCCCAACCAACCCCTGCACATTGCCACATCCCTGTCAACCCCTGTGGTAATCATCTGTCAGCATCGGTTCTTCAGATCAATCCCTCTTTTACATTTATTTAAGGAGAAAGCTTACATGATAGAGAGTGTGTGAATTCAAGGGTTTTTTTACTTCCCTAATGTACATAGAAATAATATGATAAAGAGTGGTAGGGTAGGCAGCTTAGCAGTGGAGGCACCAGATTGGATACTCCCATCCAACCTGAACTGTCTGAATTTCCTGCTCAGCCCTCAGACTCTGGGGGATGGTGCTGATGGCTTGAATGATGGGGTCCCTGGGTCCCCTTTGGCTCAGCTCAGCCTCAGCCATTGCATTCACTTGAGCGAACCAGCAGATGGGAGATCTCTTTATGTCTTCAAATAAATAAATAAATTATATATATATATATATATATATATATATATGTAAAAAAAAGCAAGCAGCATGGTATATACTCTTAAAACTACCTCTTTCACCCCCAAGCTGAACATCCAGATGGGGAGGTGGCCTCTATCCTGGATGTGATGGCAGAGCCAATGCCCTCAGCCCTTGGCAGTGGATTACTGGGGCCCAGGTACCCTCAAGAGACATGCATCAATGAGTTGGCAGAAGTAGAAAGACCCCCTTCTCCCCTGGCCACCATGAGATGGGGTTCCTTTGCTGAAACATCCAGGAAATCCCATGCAATGACCCCGGGGAGAAGAGAAGCCGCTTAGGGTGAAGACTCCCCCACTCCTGCAGTCCCTATGATCTTGGAGCTCACTTGCAGGTCCTGTGCAGGAAGCTGCAGGCAGAGAGTGACAGTCAGTCATCTTGCAGTGGGATTCTAGGACAGGAACACTCAGCTATGAGCCCCGGGCCTGTGGCACCTGAATCCTGCCAGCCA
The DNA here is from genome assembly GCA_949820135.1 of Sylvilagus floridanus. Lineage (NCBI taxonomy): Eukaryota > Metazoa > Chordata > Mammalia > Lagomorpha > Leporidae > Sylvilagus > Sylvilagus floridanus. Next base: position 23,575,550 of record OX463234.1, on the reverse strand, counting down.
CACAGCTCAGACCTATAGGACATTATTCCGACAGCTGCTGAGGCTTGAAGACCACTGTTCTAAAAGAATCCCTGCTGTTGTCCAGTACAGAGGGTGAGCAGAAAGGGACCTGTATCCTGGTCACAGATGTGCTTGCTGTGACCTCCGGCAAAGGCCTGAGGGCCCCTGGGCTTGTTGGCCAGCCCTGGGTGAGGCTCTGAATCACCTGGACAGCTTTCTGGATTCCAGTGTGCCTACATCCAAGAGTCGCTCCATGGTGATTCCATTTGTGTGGAGTCCTAGAACAGCCAGAGTGTTAATCTGTGATGGGAACAGTCAGAGGGGTCGTTGCTGAGGGAGTGGTGTAGGACAGAACGTTCTGGTCCCAGGTGCTTACGTCACTGCTCATTTTGAAAGACATCAATAGGATGGTTTGCTGGCAGGGCAGGGGGAGGAAGGCAGTGATTGGATCGACAGGTGAGTGGCTGACAAAATGGATCTAATCTACCACTGAAAGTAGGTAGCATCCAAGTGGTGGTTTACGGGTGATTTGTTGCAAGATTCTGTGAACTGCGTATGAAGTAGGTACCTTACTCCCTCCTCTAGTAATGGGCTGTTTCTTTTTTATTTATTTATTTATTTTTTATTATTTTTTGACAGGCAGAGTGGACAGTGAGAGAGAGAGAGACAGAGAGAAAGGTCTTCCTTTTGCCATTGGTTCACCCTCCAATGGCTGCCGCGGTCGGCGCGCTGCGGCCGGCGCACTGCACTCATCCGATGGCAGGAGCCAGGTGCCAGGTGCTTTTTCCTGGTCTCCCATGGGGTGCAGGGCCCAAGCACTTGGGCCATCCTCCACTGCACTCCCGGGCCACAGCAGAGGGCTGGCCTGGAAGAGGGGCAACCGGGAAAGAATCCGGCGCCCCGACCGGGACTAGAACCCGGTGTGCTGGCGCTGCAAGGCGGAGGATTAGCCTGTTGAGCCACGGCGCCGGCTAATGGGCTGTTTCTTAAACTTCAGCATCTGCCTTTGGGATCGAGGTGCAGCAGGTTGAGCTGCCACTGGAAACGCCTGCATCTGCTTTGGGAGCACCCGGGCTCAAGTAGCAGCTCCTCTGCTTGGGATTCCACTTCCTGTTAATGTGCACCCTGGAAGACAGCAGCTGATGGCTCAAGTACTTGGGTCCCAGCCACCTGCCATGAGTTCCAGGTTCCTGGTTATGATCTGGCCCTGCCTTGGCTGTTGTTGGCACTTTGGGGAAAGTGTGTGAACCCAGCATGGAGATCTCTCTCTCTCTCTTTCAAATAAAAATAAACAAATAAATAAACTTGAAAAGTCTGACTTTGGAGGGAGATACATTTCTTTGTTGAGGATTGCACACAGGCCTGTCCCTGGGAGAAGGGGTGCAGGGGAGGATTTTGGCCCCGACCATGGACTCTGTGACCAGGTCACAGCAATGGTAAGGACTGGGTCATGTTCCTGGCATTGCCGAGCTGCAGGTGCACCTGCCCTCCCTCCAACACACAGCCTTGGGGACCACCTCTGGGGAATGTCTACTTGCTGCAGCCACTCCATCACAACCACCAGGGGTACAGTCACCCTACTGTTGCCTGAGGCTGCCCAGGATTTAACCCCACAGCCTGAAATGTGTCTGAGTGACCCCCCCCCCCCCCCAGAGTGCCTCTCCTGCCCTGTTGATTCAGCCGCCTCAAATGACCACACCTCTGCAGGTCAGACCCTCCCTCCAGATCCTAACGTTCCCCAGTGATTCCCTTTTCAGATGCCTGAGATGGCACCCCAGCTTCTCTCCCCACTTTTCCTGGCACCCTCTTGTGTGTGGGGGCTTTCTGCTCTGGTTCCCCTCCATTCCAGAATTAGGGGTGGGGTCTGATAGCCCTCAAGCTTCTCACAGCTGCTTCTAAGACATCTTCTCTCTCTTGCCCAAAGCCTAGCCTGTGCTCTGCTGTCCCTTACTGTTGCCCACTGGTCCTCCTCTCTCCATGCCCTAGGGGCTTTCTCTAGCCTCACTGCTGTTTTACTCCACCTGAGATCTCCACCCACATCAGGGAGCCATACCCACCCCTTCCTGGCCTCTTGGTGCCTGGTGCTCTGTAGTCCGGGATCCATGTGTCATTCAGTCTGCTGCGCAGCAAAGAGTAGATGGAGCACAGCCTCAAAGAGGACCCATGGTTGCTGAGCAGTGCGTGGTCTGCTTGAGTGATGTCCTGGAATTTCCAGCCTCTTGTGTGTAACTGCATCTTGAAGTTCTCCCAGTCACACCCCCGCCCACCCTTCCACCCTGGTCCGAGCACTCCCTGCCCTCTGTACAGGGGAGGAAGGGTGCTGCCTATGTCCTGGGAGGAGACACAAAAGCAACTCATCCAGGGCAACCTGTTACAAGGCACCACCCCATCCAGGGCTTTGTTCATGAGCCAGGCAGGTGCAGGTGTCCCGTGTCCCTCCCCAGGGGCCTGGGTCATGGTCAAAGGCCTGAACCCACAGCCACAGCATGGATGTCAAAGTACATGCTTAAATCTGCGTGTTCACAGTGAACCCATCAGATTGGCTCTGTGGGGAAGTGGGGGACAATTGGGGATCAGACAGCAGACAGAAGAGGGCCTTGCCTGGACAGCACTGCTGTGGGCCATGGGCCCAGACAGCAGAAACAGGAAGCCCTGGGCGTCTCAGCTGAGGCCCCAGCATCCCGACCTGGAACTCTGGGCCCACTGCTCCCCCTGCCAAGGTCCCCCTGGGTGCCACTTACATATACTTTCTCCCCAGGGACTCATGGTTCCCTTGGAAACAAGTGCATGCAGGGAAACTGAGCTGTCTTGGGACCACTCCTGAGGTTTCAATGGCGACAAAGAACAAAAAAATAAGGCTCCAGGGGCATTGTGGTGTATCGAGTAAAGCCACTGCCTGCAGTGCCGGCATCCCATATGGACTCAAGTTCAAATCCCAGCTGTTCCTCTTCCGATCCAGTTCCCTGCTGATGTTCCTGGGAAAGCTGTGGAAGATGACCCATGTGCTGGGCCCCTGCACCCACGTGGGAGACCTCTCTCTGCTTTCTCTCCTGCCTTCCTCTCCTGCCCTCCCACAAGGTCCCACTTCTCACTGGAGTCATGGCAGCACGTGGGTGTCTCAGAGTCCAGTACAATTCCTGCTCACTGGAAGTCTCCATTTCCCAACAGCCCCCTCCCCCTACATCTCTCTGGGTCCACAGGCTGGTTGTGTCAGCACAGTTTCTGGTCGAGACCGCTCTTGTCAATCTCCCATCCAGAGGTGGGATCTAGGGATAGGCACTTGGTGCAGTGAGTGGTGAAGTCACTGTTCAGGCTGCGGTTTTTGAGTCCTGGCTCCTGTGCTTTGGATCCTGCTTCCTGCTGATGCATACCTGTGAAGAATCTGATGATGACTCAGGTGCTGGAGTCCCTGCGACACATATGGGACACTGTGCCTCCCAAGTGGCATCCCAGCGCTGCACCAGACTCCTGCCCCAAGGGGAAGGTAACTTTGAAGGAGATGCGAGGAAAATCCAAATCCTAACTCCAGTCAGGGCTCTGTGTCCTGTGCTGCTGACCTCTTGGGCAGGGTGCTAATTAGGAAGGATGGACAAAAACTCCGTTCACAAGGAAAATGAACTGGGAGAGATTCTCCCAGGGTGTGTTTCTAGGCACCCAGCACACAGAATTGTTTGTCCAGAAGCTTGTCCTAATCAGCTACATTGGGTGCCCTGGGAGACAGGGGCCTACAGGAGGCTGGAGAGCTCATCTTCCAGGTTACCTAGCAACCTCCAGGAAGCACCACACCCAAAGACCTCACAAAGAACCCTTCCTTTGGCCCTCAGCATTCCAGGGGCTTTGAGAAGTGTGGAGCAAAGGGAGGTTGCCAAAGAAACCAGAGTTCTTTTTAACTTGAAGATAAAAAATGACCACTGATGTAGGAATCAGAAAATCCATTACTGACCATGAGGCCCCAGCTGGAGGAAGGCAGGGGTCGGGGGAGGGGGCCCCAGGCACTCATCCTCCCAGGAGCACAGTTTCCTTCCAGTTTCATTTTCTTGTCTCAGATTTCCTTTTCTCACTCATTTTCCACTGGCCTGCTTCTCGTTTGCTCCTAGGGACCCCCGCTCTTGTTCTGGCTTGATTATAGTTCACAATCATCATTCCCTTTCCTCTTTAGCAAGTGTATTTCTTGATCACCCCACTTCATTTCTGTTCCCCAGGGCTGTTTATCAATGTGGCAAGATGCTAATGTTCCGCACAACATGCCAGAAAATGCTAGAAAACCAGGGAAGAGCCCCCACTTCTGCCCCGGGTGGAGCAGCCCAGGACAGGTGGGCTTCAGAAGGCGCAGGGGCCCATCCCCTGCAGTCCACGTGAGTGCTCCAGTACTGAGGGCAGCTCAGGCCATGGGAAGAAGAATCTTCCACCATTAGGGGTCAGAGGGCACCAAGGGTGCCAGCAGGCGGGAGCCACTGCTGCACACTGTTCTGGGAGCTCAGGCCTAGGTAGAGTGACGGGTGGGCAAACACAGTTGCAGGGTGGGTCAACAGTGAGGGCCGTGGGAACTGAGGGAGAGGTGGCCCATACCAGGGCATTCAGAGTTCTTCCAGAATTTTCCTCAGTGCTTCTGTGGCTCCTTGGATGCTCTGTTCTCCCTCATTCGTCCCCAGCCAGGCCTTCCTTGCCAAGAAGTGGTGGGGTGGCCCAGTTGGGAGGGGCATAGATGTGGGAGAGACTTCTCAGGATCCTTTTCCCTCCAGCCTGATGGAGGGACAGGCTAGAGCCCACGCTTCCGGGAAAACCCACACACTTGGCCGACACATGTTGTCACACTTCTGTGGGTCAAGCAGAGCATACCAGCCTGCTTCCCATCGACCCTGGGGCCCGCTGCCTGGGTTTGCAGCCTGGCTGTACCACTTATGAGCTGGGTGACTCCAGGCAGGTTACTTAAAGTCTTTGTGTCTCAGATTCCTCTGCAAAGTGAAAACACAAATTCCTGAAGATTAAATAAGAGGATATAATAAAGTATTCAGGAGGGAACCTGGCGCATGGCAGATACAATCTGTGCGTTTATGCCACAAAAGTAAGCTGCTCTGGGCAGGAGCTCAGCCTGGTGGTTAAGGAACCAGCATCATACACTGGAGTCCCTGGGTTCAAGTCCTGGCTCCAGTTCCTTCCTCCAGCTTCCTGCCAATGTGGATCCTGGGAGGCAGCTGCATGGCTCAGCTGACTTGAGTCTCTGCCACCCATGAGGGAGTCCCGGATTGAGTTCCTGGCTTAGACCCGCTCAGTCCCAGCCATTGCAGGCATCTGGGGGATGACCCAGCAGCAGATGGGAACTTCTCTGTCTCTTTGCCTCTAAAATAAGAATTTTTACAAAGGTGTTCTAAGACTATGGAAAACAAGGGAGTTGACCCCCCCACCCCCCCCAGAGCCTTTATGTGGGAGACACAATAGGTCAACAAAGAAATGACAGACACCAGGAAGGGTTTCTCCAAGGGGAGGCATTGGCACAGGGACCTCTGTGACGGAGAGTCCGACAGCAGCAGGAACAGTGGGTGAAGGGCAGGGTGTGGAGGACAGGAAAGGTGGGCATGGCTGGAGCATGGCTTGGGGGTGGGGAGAAGTTGGAGGGGAGCAGGGTGGAGAGCTGGAGAGAAGCAGCCCAGGGCTTGGGGCTGGTGGGGCCAGGGAAGAGGGAGATTCTGGTCTGATGATGAGTGGAAGATTGTGATCATCTCTCAGCTCAGTGACAAACGACATGGTAGTTCCCGCAACAGAAATATGTTGTGCCCCTGGGTCTTTTTTTTTCTTTTTATTTCTTTATTTGTATGGCACAGTGGCAGAGAGAGAGAGAGAGAGAGAGAGAGAGAGAGATGGCAAGGGAGAGAAAGAGAAAGATATTTTTCTTCTACTGATTCACTCCCCAAGTGGCTACAACATCTAGTTCTAGGCCAGGCTGAGGCCAGGAGCTCCATCCCAGTCCCCCACATGGATACAGAGGCCCAAGCACTTGGGCTGTCTTCTGCTGCCTTCCCAGGTGCATTAGCAAGGAGCTGGATGGGAGGTGGAGCAGCCAGGTCTTGAACCAGCGCTCTGATATGGGCTGTGGGCATTAAAAGCAGTGGCTCCCCTCTCTGTGCCACAGCACCGGCCCCAGGTCCCTGTTTCAGAGGTCAGAAGTGAGATGTCATGGAACGGGCAGCACCACAGTCCCTCTGAAGGTTCTGAGGGAGAATGTGGTCCTGGCTGCTCCCAGCTCCTGGGGCTCCAAACAACCCCTGGCTGTGGCCACGTCGCTTGGATCCCTGCCTCCGTGTGCATATGGCTTCCTCTCTGTGTCTGGCTCCTAGCCTCTTCTTGCAGGGACATGGTCAGTGCACCTGGCCTAGAAGTCTAGCACAGTCTTATCTCGAGATCCTTGGCTCATGATATCTGCATCCTCAAAGGCTGGCGGTTAGCACATGGATGTATATTCTGGGGGGCACAATTGAAACCACCGTGGGGGAGCTGGCAGTTTGAGCAGAGGACTGGTACATTCTGGTTTAGCATTTACCGGGTCCTGCCGTCTGTGGATGGAGACCAGTTGGAAGTGGGGAGGGGAGTTGTGGCAGGAAGCTGGGCTGTCACGGACACTCCTGGCTAGGTCGGGGCATCCTCCTGTTGAACACAATTTCTCAAGTCACCAACCTGACTGTGATGGGCCAAGACAGCAGCAAGAGCCCCCTGAAATCCAGTGTGAATACAGACAACCATAGCCCTCATCCAATTTATTTATTTGAAAGACATTTACAGAGAGAGAGAGAGAGAGAGAGAGAGACAGGGAGAGAGACAGACAGAGAGAGAGAGAGCTTCCATCTGCTTCCATCTGGCTGTAATGGCTGAGACTGGGCTGGGCCAGGCCAAAGCCACCAGGAGTCTGGAGCTCCATCTGGGTCTCATACATGGGCTGCAGGGCCTGAGCATCCTCCAATGCCTTCCCAGGTGCACTAGGAAGGAGCTGGAGCAGAAGTGGAGCAGCCTGGGCTCAAAGCAGTGCCCAGAAAGGATGCTGTAATTGCAGACAGCAGCTTAACCTTTTGTGCCATGATGCTAGTCCCTGAATTTCCTTTCTTAAAAAAAATCCCAGATTTTACTTTGTTGCATACTTCTCACCTTCTAGATGGGAATTATTTCTGTGTCCAGTTGTAGAATTGCCTGATTCCTGACAGCACCCTGCTGGCTGTGTGCCCCTAGGTTGTGGCCTCGTCTCTATCATGTGCAGGGGGGCTGGCATTGACCATCTGTGGGGCCCCTTCTCACCTTGGCCTCTGCATTTCTGGGTTTGGGCCCAAGAGCTCTGGGCTGTCTGTGCTACCTGCCCATGTCCAAGAGCTTGCCTAGAGGCTGCAGACTGAAGCAGCAAGATTCAGCCTGGGCCAGCACCACCTGGCTTTTCTCCTTCTCTCTGTTTCTCTCAGCTTTGTAGAAGGGCTGCCCTTGGTGGAGGGGAGACCTGTGGGTAGACTCAGCACTGCAGATCTTCAATTGGGCATCAACCCAGGAAATGTGACATAAAGTTATGGATCTCACACCCCCTCCCAGGGCATTCCCAAGGTCAGCCCAAGGCGTGAGTGGGCTGGAAGTGTGCCCTGCACCGGCTCAGGGAACACTGCCTGCAGGCTGGTAAGAATAGCAAAAGGCTGCAGCTACTTACAGAATCACACTATTCGCAGGGTGCTCGCCAATTCTCTTTGATTTCTCCTCAGCACCTGCGGAAGGTCCACCACATGCTTTCCTACCTGCCAGGGTAGCTGGGAGGCAGGGTGGCTGTTTGGGGCTGGCTGAGAACAGCAGCTTGGTTCCTGGCAGAGCAGATTGCTTCCCAGGGATGCAGCCAAACTCCCAGGCCCTGGAGGGTCGGGGACCTCAGGGAGTGGGGGAGGGTTGCTGCAGGTGGGGGAGGGGGCCCATTGATCACACCTGCCAGGGGGCCCAGCAGGGCTGCTGCAGAAGAGATGTTCATGGAGACCTGTGACAGAGGAGGCCCGGTTAGGAAAAGAGACTACACTGTGGTGTTTGCAAGTTTTTGGTGAAGCAGTTGAGCAGAGAGGGAGAAGCCTCTGCCCTCCCTGTTGCCAGGATTGGCAAGACCAAGAGAGGATGGGGGCTATTTGGTGGGAGATGGAGCACTGCCCAGGTTGACCCCCAGGAGCTGGGACTGAGGAGGAAGGTCCCAGGTGTCTGGGGTGTGGCTGTTGAGGACTCCAACCAAAGTGAGGAGAGGGGCAGGTGACCTACTTTTCCCTTTGCCCCATCCTCCAGTTCTTTGACCAGTGATGGCAAAATACATGCCACATGTGAGTTGCTGTATGGCCCACTTTAAAGGAGACAGCTGAGTGGTATGACAGACAAGCACACTCTGCACAGCCATTGTCATTGCCCACCCCCAGAGCTTGCTCTGTTCCCATCAGACAGGAACTCCCCGTGTCATCCAACTCCCAGCCCCCCACACCCACGACTCCTGTATCTGTGGCTTTGATGGACTCCCGTCCTCAGGTAAGTGCAGTGGCATGGTGCTTGTTCTTTTGTGCCTGGGCTATTCCACTCAGTGTCATGCCGTTAAGGGTCTTCCATGCTGCAGCAGGTGTTGGAACATCCTTAGCTGGTAAGGCTGAGCAGTGTTCCCATGAAGGAATATTTTGTCTCTGCACCCAGCCATTCAGTTTTTGGCTGCTGGGAGTGAGGCTGTGTGCAAGTGTTTCTTTGAGCTCTCCTTTTAGTTCTTTTGGTTGCATCCCCAGAAGCAGAGTTGCTGGATCATATGGCTTCTCTATTTTTAACTTTTGAGGAATCTCCATTTTGTTTGCCATTATGGTTGCTCCATTTTGCATTCCCACCCACAGCGTGCAAGGGTTCCAAACTCTCCACATCTTCTTGGCTTCGGTGCCAATTCTTCTGCCCTGCCTCCCAGAGGGAACAAACAACCCTGGAGCTTGAAGCCATTGCCTCCATCTAAACCACGCAGAACAACAGGGGTCTTGACCTCTGTCCATGGTGGGTAGCGGGAATGTTCCCTACTTCTGGGCACCCTGAGTTTCCTGCAGGGATGTCCACCCCACTCCATTTCATGTGTATCAAGGAGCATGGCACTATTCATTCCCAGGCTCATCACTGAACTCATTTTTCTAGTTATAGTGACAGTTCAGGGATGAACAAGTGGCTCTGAAAATTTGCTGGCATGGATGGACAAGAGGGACCGCCCTCCCAGCAGCGTTGGGGTGGTGGCCAGGATGGGCTGAGAAGGTGTCACTGTAGCACTGACCCACCTGAGAACCATGGGTTGCAGAAGAGAGTCTTGGCAATATTGTTCACAGCTGTGCCTGCAGCCGCCCCACCCAGGAGTGCTAATACATTCCTTCTGGAGGCAAAACCAAGTTGTGTTGAGATTTCTGTCCTTTGCTGACTGCAATCATGACGAATGGGCTTGCTTTGGCCCAAGCCCTGGCCATCACATGCCTTCCTCGTTCCATGGTCCTTAGATGGCAGCAGATAACTGGTCCCTTTGAATACCCCGCAGGACTTGATTTGCAGAGGCAAGCAAGATCAGAATCACACCTGCCCCAGTTCCCAGGCTCAGCGACTTGGCCAAAAGCTGCTTGAAAGATGGTGGGAAGAGCTGAAACTGAGCCTGAGGGTGTGGCCACTTGGCTGTTTTGCCCATCCCTGGACCCCACTCCAGCCAGGGCTGGAGGTGATTTCTTTGCTAAGCCAGCAAGACAGAGGGCTCTGCCTGTTTTGAAATGGCCACACAGGGGAAAAGGATCCTGGGCCCACACAGCCCCGAGCCTCCTTGACCCCATGCCATCGCCTGCCCTCCCTTGGCACTTGGCACATTGAAAAGCTACTTTAGAAGTGGCAACACATCTGATTCTTTCTAATTCACTTCCAGGCAGCACAGATGTGCATCAATGAAAGAAAGTTCCCAGCACCAAAATGCTTCTGTGGGCCTCCCAATCCTGTCCCCCAGCACCTACTCTCTCAGGTCAAGAGCGTCCTATGAATAAAAGGATAATCTCTTCAACAAACGGTGCTTGCAAAGATCGATGTATTCGTGTAGAAGAATGGAATTAGATCCATCTCTCTCATCATTTATAAAAATCAACCGAGATGGGTCAGCCGTGAACTTCTCAGAAGACTGTTCTTACAAGTGTGGTCAAAAACAGTGAGGCCATATACCAATGCTGTGGTGTAGTGGGTAGGGCCACCAGCGGCACTGGAATCCATTGTGGGGACCAGTGCCTGCCCTGGCTGCTCCACTTATGATCCAACTCCCTTTTAGAGGCCTGGGGAATGGCTGCTGAGGATGGGTCGATTGTGTGTGCCTCTGCCACCCTTGTGGGGAGACAAGGTGGAGCCCCTGGCTCCTGGCTTCTTATAGCAAGTGGATGAAACATCTCTGTCTCTCCCTCCCTCTCTGTAACTCTGACTTTCAAGTAAACAAATCCCCCAAACAAACCAAAAAATCTGTAGTGGTTTCTCATTAAGGGCTTGAAGCCCCGTGGGGGAAAGTTCACCAGGCTAACTAGAGGAAAGAGGAAAAAAAGGGGGACCAGGACGGACACAAGTCTCTCTCTCTCTGCTCACCTCTCAAAGATGAGCAAGACAAAGAGCAGGCGCCATTTTGGACATACTTAAAGCGGTGCCCGCCATCAGCCAAGCAGAAAAACCTGACTCTGGGTGGGGAGGTGAAATAACAGGAGGTTAGGACCTAGTGAATGTATGGAGCTAATGAACTGAGACTGTGAAAAAAGAGACAGTGGGTGAGAGAACTCACAGAGTTCATGTGAGCGCTCGCCAGAGACACTACAATTCGGTAACCCTGGCAACCCGGTGGGAGACTGCAGGGGAATTTGAGCCCACAGTGGGGGCAGCACAGATTCTTTGTGTCGTCCTTGGGAAAGAGCAGACGAATGTTAAACCCAAAGGAGTCAGAGATCGGAAGCTGACTACCTTCAATCCCGCTCAGTTGTGTGGAATTTCTTCCCTTCTGAATCAAAAAAAAAAGAAAAAAAGAAAAGAAAAGAAAAAGAAAAAGAAAAAAAGACTGAGAGATATTTACCATGCCTAACCTGGATGTGTCACCTTTGGCAGATCCTTAACCCTGAAGAACCAAACAGAGCACTATGGCCACACCCATCTCAAGCCTCTAAGGCTCCATCAAAAGCAGACAGTCTACTTAATACAGTCATATAATAACTAGAAAAAACACCACAGCGAGGGAAGAAGAATCCAAAGAATATCTCCACAATGCCAAGCAACACAGAAACCGAGGAAATAAGAACAAGGAAGACATTATGACGCCCCCAAAAGAACAAGACACCCCAAGCCAAGATTATGAAGATAATGAGATAGAAGAAAGGAGTTAACCAGGAGAGGAGGGGGCAGGAGTCCTGGACAGAGGGAAAAGCATGGCTAAGTCATGGAGGTGCTTTGAGAAGTGACAAGTATTTTTAATGGCTGAAACATGCAGGAGAGTGAAGAAAGATGAGGCTGGGAAGCTATGAATGGGGCATCTATCAATGAGTGATGGATTATTAACTTGATCAACAAGTGATGCATTATTAACAGGAAACTATTTGCATTTCAAGTAAGAAAATCAAGTGTCTATAGGAGAATGGATGGAATGAAAGGTAGGAGGGCATTTAAAGGACTACTGTAAAAGCCTAAATGAAAATCCACTGGAGTCCTACCAAGGGTGGAGGGAGGACTGAGTGGAAGGAAGAGTCTTGAATGATCACAGTGTTTGTAAAGCAGAACAAAACAGAGGCCTGCTTCTAGGTGACTTATTTCAATACAATGACACAAGGACTACTTCACTCAAGGGGAAAAAAAAACACTTCCTACTCATTCTGGAAGCATTTCAAATTTCTGAGCACACTCATGTTTGAAAAATGATTTTGCCCTTACATATGCAGTCTGCACTAGGTTGATTTGCATGCATTTCATACTGCAGCGTAAGCATGCTCCTAGGCACTTAAACCTGCTTAATCACCAGCTGACTGCACTCCTTCAGCAAACATTTACTGACCGCAGGTAACTGGAACCTGGGAGTAAGGGGAATCACCGGGTAGAGTTTCTGACTAGCCAAGGAGGACGGGAACTCCAAAGTCAGGAGATCAAATGTGCACTCTGCTGAGTACCTACTATCAGGTTCAAGGAGATTAACGTTCAATCCTTAGCTACAAAACAAGGGTAAAGAATCACAGTGTAACTCATGATGTGCTCTAAGTACACATAAAACACCAAACTACAGCATTGCTCTAGTCCCCATCAGTATCACTGCTCCCCTGCCAGGTGCAGCAGGGAGCCTACCTGTGGCAGCCCTGGCATGAAGGATCCCAGCAACAGAGTCTGGACAACTTACTGAGTTGCTGCAGATCTTTTTCAGGCCCCTGCACTTCTGCTGCACATGCTTAATGCTGCTTGGTCCCTGGCTTCTTGCTCCCACCTCTGACTATGCACTAAAAAGGTCACCAAGCAGCTTCTGACTCATGAACATCTCATCGACCCTCACTGGCTGTGACTGAAACAGGCTGGGAGAAGTGCTGGCAGAGGAGACAGGGCTGCCAGGCCCCCACAGAAGAAGACTCATGGCCATTGGATGGGCGGGAGGGACAAGGGCACAATTGTGCCTTCCCAACTCCAAGACAGCCATGGGGCCTGCAGACGCAGTAAATGGATTAGTGCACTCAACACCTGTGTATTGAACGCCTCTTGAGCATCAGCCCTCCTGGAATCCGTTTCGATGACCCTGTGAGGTAGAATCTATCATTGCCCCATTTTAACAGAGGAGGAACATGAGGCTTGGAAACTCATCCTTCCACGAACATCTCCCCCAGACACCAAACACTTAACCACCGGGAAATGTGGTGTGTTCCTCAGTTTCATGTCCGAAGTTCCAGGACAGAAACAATCAAGAACGAAAAGCTATGTAAGTGCCCCGAGGTGGAAGAGAACTTGGCACCATCACGGAACTGAGAGGCCAGCATGGATGGGGCAGAGGAGGAAGCTGCATAAGGTCAGATTCAGATAGGTCCCATGAGGACATACCTGCTGGTGCCTTGGGACACATTCTGCCCCACCAGCCTCACTCTGCCCAACCAGCCTCACTTCTCTGCTCACAAGGGCTCACTCCTCCATTATGCAACACAGGCAGCATCATGATGTGTCACCAGGGGAAAGTCACTCAGCCTCTCTGAGCCCCAACATGTATGAAGCAAAAGCCCCTCTGTAAAAAAAAGTAACTGCCTGTGACATTCACTAAAGTGGAACCCAGAGAGGTAGACTTGCCCTTCATTTCCAAAATGAATTCCAAGATGAACATATCATGGAGAGGTGGGAGGGTTCACAAAGACAAATGACAAATCAGAGGAAACAGTGGCTGTAACTCAGTGAGAGAAAGCAGTAAAGTAACTCCATGATGAACAAAGCACTTCTGCCACCGGGTGCTGTGCAGGTTGGCCGAGGACTCCTCACTCACCCAGCACAGCCGTGACCCTTCAGCTTCTTAGTCAGCAATCACTATTTTCTCCTATCTTTAGATGCCTGTGCATGGTTCCAACTGTTCCCGCAGGGGCATGCCATCATGAGAAATGTCACCTCCCTGGGGTCTGTAAAGAACTCACTTTCCTAATCACCGCAACCGCCACAGATCAAGTGTGGCAGAGAAGCGCCTGTGCCAGCCAGCACAGCCCAGGTGCCTACTGCACCTGCCTGTGTGCTGCACTGACACATGGGGCACTCAGCCCGTATCTCCACTACTTTTTTGCTCAGAGAAGGAACTGCAGGAACTGACAAGAGTTGCCACATTCCTGCCCTCAGAGTCCCAACTTCAGATGGCCCAGTGGGGTTGGTGCCCAAGCAGAAAACCGGGCATCCCTGAAAGGTTGAGGCTTGGGCCTGACAGAGCCACATGTGCCCAGGTGCTCCAGGACCCTCCCTGTGCCCAGCACGCACTCACCGCTCATGTTCACCCACGCTGTGTAGCCCAGGAGTGGTAGTCTCTGCAGCTGCCACATGGCTTGAGGGTCAAAAGCTACGGGGGGACCTCCCGCCCAGCTCAGGCCAGTGGACACCTCCTCTCCAGCTGCCACAGCGATGTGCCTGGAGCTTGAAGAAAGTTTTAAAGAGTCAGTAATGGGGTAGAGGAGCTGTGTCACAGCCTGGCCCCACACATCCAAAGGTTCCCATGGGAGCACCCCCCCAGCCAAGCTACAGCCCTCTCACAGACGCACTCCTGCGTGGGTTTGTCTTCAAGGCAGTGGCCAAACATGGACCGTGGGCACTTGCAGGCCTGACAGCCAGGAGCTACAGTCCCTTGGTCCCTCTCTCCTCACCTGGGGGCCACTGGGACTTGCACCCTTAGCTCACCACCTGTGGGAGGCCAGCTCCTTGACAGGCCCAGCCCCCATGCTCAATGACTGGAAGCCTCCTCAGTTTGCCTAGGATGTCTGCATAGATCCCGCATGGGGCCCTACCCTTTCTAGAGCAAGAGTAGACAAAACATCAGTTTTTTGTAAGAGGCTGCTTGGCCTCCCCTGGTGAACACTGTTTTGCAAAGCTGAAATACAAGTCTTGCAAAATCTACCTTTGGTAAAGAAACATGTAAAGCAAGGGCCATGAGGGCTTCGTTCTATCAAGACTCTGCAAAGCAAAAGCAAGGCTGCAGAAGCACTCAGAGTTGAGTTTGCCTGGTGAGCTCCCAAGAAGGAAACAAGAAAAGGCAAAAAGCCCTTCTCACTCATGCTTCAAAGCCCTGGGAAACAGCAAATTCCATGTGCCTAACTGTCTTCCTAACCCTTTGCCACTCATTCATTCATTCATTCATTCATCCTTTTGTTGGGTATTCAACATTTATATGGGGGGTCATTTGGCCCAGAAGTAAGATTTGTCTGGGGATGCTCCCAACCTAATGGGGGTGCTTTGGTTCCAGTCCTTGTGGATTCCAGCAGCTTGCTAATGTGCACCCTGGGAGGCAGCAGTGCTTGGGTTCCTGCCATCACATGGGAAACTCTGAGTTCTGGCCTGCTGGGCGTGGCCCTGCTCCTGTTGTTGTGGACATTTTGGTGGTGAATACACAGATAAGAGTTCTCTCTCTATCTGTGTGTGTGTGTGTGTGTGTGTGCGCGCACGTGCACCTGTGAGTGATGCCTTTCAAATAAAATACACTTAATGCAGTTTTTCAAATACACACATATCGGTGAGTATTTTGGCTCAGCAGGTTCAGCAGCTGCTTGGGATTTGCATATCCCATAGTGGAGTGCCTAGCTGAGTACTGGCCACTCAACTTCTGATCCAGTTTTTTGCTAATGCACCCGAGAGATGATATATGATGGCTCCAGTACTTGAGGACCAAGGTTCCGAGCTCTAGGCTTCTGGCTTCAGCCTGGCCCATCAGTGGCTGTTGCCGGCCTTTGGGGAGTGAATCAGCAGATGGAGGATCTGAAAATATCTCTTTTTCACCCCCTCTCCTCATTTTAAACAAATAAATGTTGCAAAACATGCAAACCACACACACAGATCATCAACTCCTATAAAGCAAGTAGGAATTTGATGGACAAAGGTGTGCAGAGTAAACTTACTGGGGGGTCATAGGTGGCCTCCTCAGAGCCAGCCCTTGAGCTGAGATTTGGAGGATGAGGATGAGTCGCCACAATAGCAATCCCAGGGTAAGTGAAGCCCGAGGAATGACTCTTCAAGGTCAACACTAGTTACTGCTGACCAGTAGGAACACAGATTTAATTCACCGCATTCTGTAAGAACCAAAGCACAAAGCGCAATACCTAAATATTTTGAAAGTTTTTGTTTTGTGAAACAGAGGGATAAATAGGGATTGCATTTTGTCAACCCAAGTTTTAGAACCAATTATATGGCCACCTTTCTGCATACTGTGCAAAAACAGTCCCTGTCCACTCAGACCTAAAAATGCTCTAAGAATACCATAATTAAAATAATTTCAGCATTTCAAAATCTAATCTGGATGTAAAACTAACCTGTATTGAGGTATCCAGGACCTTAGTTTCCTAAGTGCAACAAATATCCTCAGCAATTGATGCTTACTTCTTAAAATTCTAGAGCCATTCTCTGATCTAGTTGCCTCTGTTGAGCCCCATAGTACCAATTAATCTAATATGACTGGGATACGTACATTTTTACATTATGTGTCCCCCATATAACTACATTCATAAAGACAATGTAACAATACATTCCTCAGGAACTTTTTCACAAAATCAGGGAAATACTGGGTATCACAGAGGGACAATCAGAATTCAGTGGGGCAATGACACACATACAGCTATATATTTGGGTTTCCCAGTCAATGCTATCACTGCTGTGCTGGAGAACCTTCAAGGAAAACTGAGATAAGCTATCTTAGCAAATTAGGAAAAACAGGAGTCAAAGCCTGCGAGCAGAAACTTCCTTTCTGGATGACCAGATCCATTTCTCAGTTCCTATCCACTAAGTACAACTATAAATCCAGAAAATAATATCAAAAAACCTGGAAATTAACACAGTGGCTGGGCATCTTCATCGCCCACCTGGTGGTTCACCCATTCTGGCATCAGAATTCAGCCAGGTCGGCTCATTCCTTCTGGAACTATATGTGATACCTCTGAGCACATATACATTTTACAATATACATCTTTAAATATACTTATAACATACAACATACAATTTATGATATATAACAAAAATAATTTACAATATAAAATACACTATTTAATTTGTAACATACAATATAATACACAATTTATTCTTCCTTCCATCTAGCTCCTGAAGGCCTGAGTATCCCTGACCTGTGTTTGGGGCCATCACACGATCTGCACAAAGAGTTCAAAAAGACTCACCAGGCAAGAATGGATGAACCTGAGTAAGGGACCCAGTGAATTCACTACCACTCCTCAGACACCAGCGGCCCAGCCTTTCTGCAGGTGTTACTCATCATGGAGCTCACCTCCTTGTTCCAAGTCCAGCACCGGGGATCCACACAGGATCCGAGGAAGAACGTCGTCAATGCTGGACACCAAGAAGCTAAAGGGAAATAGCAGGACTGAGCACCCCTTTTCATCCCAGTGGAACGAATGGGGCCATCAAAGAAGGAGGTACCTTTCTCTGAAGGGAGGGGAGAACCTCCACTTTGACTATGACCCTGTTGGAATAAGATTGAAGTCAGCAAACCCTAAAGGCTTCCATAGCCTTGGCAACACATGACTAGACCCTAGGGAGATTCCTGACGCCATAAACAAGAGTGTCAAATTGTTAAATCAACTTCAGGAGTCACTGTGTACTTACGTCTCATGTGGGATCTGTCCTTAATGTGTTGTCCAATGTGAAGTAATGCTATAACTAGTACTGAAACAGTATTTTTACACTTTGTGTTTCTGTGTGGGTGCAAACTGATGAAATCTTTACTTAGTATATACTGAATCGATCTTCTGTATATAAAGATAATTGAAAATGATTAAAAAATCTTGGTGTTAAATTGGAAATTGCATAGATAATTAATCAATTCTTTAAAAAAAATCATGTAGGATCTCTGTCCTTAATGTGCTGTACATTGTGAATTAATACTATAACTAGTACTCCAACTGTATTTTTCACTTTGTGTTGCTATGTGAGGGCAAACTGTTGAAATCTTTACTTAATATATACTAAACTGATCTTCTGTATATAAAGAGAATTGAAAATGAACCTTGATGTGAATGCAAGGGGAGAGGGAGTGGGAAAGGGGAGGGTTGCGGGTGGGAGGGAAGTTATAGGGGGGGGGAAGCCATTGTAATCTATAAGCTGTATTTTGGAAATTTATAGTCTTTAAATAAAAGCATTATAAAAAAAAAGGAAATGGAAATACAAATGCTAATTTCCTAACTAAAAAGAAAAAATTGGTATTCAACGGCAAACTTTAGTTCTGATGGGGATACTTTCTGGTGCCAAACAATCAGAAAACAAAGACCTAGCCTGTGCAGGCTGGCACAGGGAGCATGGCTTCAGGTGGCTCCTGAGCTCGAGCTGTCAAAAGTAGGCAGCAAGCTGAGGCGAGGCTCAGGGTCGTGGGGCCAAAGGTCTTTTATTTGTTTCACTTTGTTCTTTGAAATTATTCTGCCATTCATTTTAACATGACAGAGTATTTTCATTAGGCATCTAATAAATAAAAGGATAATACATTATATTTATGCACATATTGTATATGACTTTTTAGTATTTGGAAATTTCCAGGCACCACATGAGATAGCAAAACACAATGGTGACCAAGACACAAATTTGCCAAGATCTCTCTCTGTTTTACTCTATTTTACTATATCCACCCCCAAACCCTTAAGGAGAAAGAGTCTCCAGTTGCTATTTAAAAAACCAGATGAAATTAAACATCAGGAGAAGCCCACAAATGAAATACCAAGTGCTGGGGAAAGTGCAGTTGAGAGGCTGAGGCTATCCTCCTTCAGGAAGCTGTGGAGCACTCTGCAGCACCTTACTCTGTAACCGAGCGCTGGGGCTCAAGGTGCATAAGTTCCCTCTGCTAGACACCTGGCCAATCCATAAGTACAAGTATGGTATATTCGACGAGATGACTAACCAGAGCATGGGAGACGTGTGTATATCCCTGCCTCCCTTTCACTAACTCTGCCTTTCAAAGTAAAAAAAAAATACTATGTATTGCATATGTGGTTGTACACAAGTGTACTTCAAAAGGTTCATGGGAAATGGAATTAAAATAGCTTGCAGGAGCAGGCATTTGGTTTGGCAGTTAAGATGCCATTTGGGAAGCACACGTCCCATACCAAAGTGCCTGGGTTCAGCTCCCAGTTCCATCTTCTCAATCCAGCTTCCTGCTATTGTGCACAATGTGGTGCAGTGGGTTTTATTCTCTCCCTCTCTCTCAAATAAACAAAATATTTTAAAAATGTTCAAGACCATGCACAATTTCCACAAACTTGTTAAAGATCTGCACGTGCTGAAACTTTAAGCACAAAAATACGTCCATGGATCTGGATGAATACCAAATGCCTCCCAGTGTTTTCCCTCCAGGGACCAGGGGAGGAAGGTGGGACTGGGGTCTGAGCAGTACTTCTAAATTATGATGAATGTTTTACTGCCTTTAAAATGTTGAAACAAATGAGGCATGTCAGTTTTCCTTATCCAAGGTGAGTGCTGGGTTGGGCATTTAATCAGATTCTGTACTCCTTTTTTTTTTTTTGTCAATATTGAGCAGAAGAATTCTTGTTACCTGAATGTGTCCCTAGACATGCTTCCCCCATCTTCATGGCAGTGTATGGTATCCAAGGACTGAAGTTATTCCCTAAATCCTTTGAACATGCCAGGGGCTTGCACCAGGACTGTGCATGCAGGGAGGGAGGGTGGAGGGTGACAACCCAGAGACCCCTATGTGCTTCATTCTCAACGGGCTTCTTTCGGCTAGCTCTAGCTGTGGCCAAGGGCACACTCCTGGAGTGAGTGTGGGAACACTGGGCTTGTCGGGGTTGTGGGGTTTAACAAAGATTCCTGTGCCTTTTCCCAACCTCACACCCTATGTGAGTACCCTGGGTCCTCTGTGGGTGCAGAGATGCCTGGCTAAACTCCAGGCAGTGGATGACAACTTAAAATTCCCTTGATATGTGTTTCTCTGGAGACTGAAATCACCATTACAAATTTGCTGCATTTTAAAGGCTTAACTTCTGGAAATAGCACAACAGAATTTTACAACAGTGGGATTTTCAAGAATGGAATCCAGGGTGGCCACTGGAAAGGCACACTATGCGCAACTGAGAGTTACTCCAGGAATGCAAGGATGGCTACCATACAAAAGCAATATATCCCAGAACAGAATCAACATGGGAAAAGCCCACAAAGTATCCCGAAGGACACAGAAAACCCGGTTCACAAAACCTTCATTACTTTGTGGTATTAAAAAAATAAAATCATCATATTAGGAACGGAAGTTACACCTCTGCCTGACAATGGTCTTTCATTAAAAATCCACAGAGCGCTAACAGCACACCCAATGCGAGGAACCCGAAACTGTCCTCCTAGACCAGGACACAGACAAGCACTTTCGCTCTCGTTCCTCCCGACAGCAGTCTCAGAGGTCTAGAGCAGGGCGGCTGGGCCATCAAAAAGCACACAGACAGGAACGCGGGCCCCTTGCGGGAGGAGACCGAGCCACCTCTGCTCTCACACAGCTGCTTGCACCCTGGGGACACTTCCAGACCATCCGCAAAGCACGACCGTGACTCCACCTGCGCCTTCGGGACCCAAGGGCAACAGGCACGCCAGCAACCAAGACCCGCAGCAGGAAACTGCAGCAGCCGCGCCTCACTCACCTCCAAGGGGGCCTAGTCCGCTTGCTGGACAGAGGAAGCTGTTGCTTCCGGAAGGGGCCGAAGAAGAGCAATGCACTTGGGAAACCGTGCAGCAACCTCGGACACGCAGCGTCTCCTGATCCTGGCCTGACCCTGGGGCCGCTGGGTCTGCCTCAGGCTCGGCCAGCAGCATCGAGGACGGCTCCTCACTGCTTGTGCAGGCTCTTGGGCAGCAGCGGACGCGGTGCCGACTCCCACAAGAGCGCTGGTGGGGCAGTCTGGGCCACGCATGTGTGCGGGTGCACTTCCGGGTCAAAGTGCGGGGCGCAGGCGCACTCCCCACTGGCTGTCACCATGGCTCCACGGGACGCATCTGTGCACTGCTACATTCAGCGTCCATCTGATGCCCCAGGCCCGCTTCAGTCAGCTGCTTCTGCTCCAGGTGTGACCCAGCCAAGGCGCTGCCAGGCCAAAGCTATAAGCCCAAAACTCAAACCGGGTTTCCGCATGAGTGGCAGGGACCCAGGGAGCACATTCGCAGGAAGCCTGATCAGACGTAGAGGAGCCTGAACTCAAACCAGAAACTTCAATGTGGAATGCAGGCATCCCACTGCGCCGAACAGCTGCAATGTCCATCTGTTAACCAAGTCTCCCTCAACACTCACTCACGTATCCATTTCACACTCAGCCCTACTTCCATCTGAAAAGGAAAGAGGCAGGGAAAAAAGAAAAAAAAAAAACCAAAGAACATTTGGCTTTCTCCAACACACGTTCCCTGTGAACACATTCCCTACCCTGCCCCAGACGTTATCTCCCAGGATCTCTGTGGACAGGAGGGCCCTGCAGGGACAGCGATCCCAACAAGCAAATCTCCTCCAGCCACCAGAGTCACCTTCTGTGCCTCTAGCCCCTGATCCTCGAGCAGCCAGGTTCAGCCCATTGTGGAAAAAGCCCAGCTGTGTGACTCACTACAGCCATCCCAAGGGGCCTGGGCAAAATCCAGAGTACAGCTGGAAACAGCTGTTATGAGATCAACTACCACTGGGAGGGATGGCAGAAAAAAAAGGATGAATTCATCATTTATTACCACATGAGCCCCTCTGGCCTCAGAAAAGCTGGTTTTCATTTTCCCTCTCCAATAAAAAGAGTCTTTTCCCATCTTACTTATAATTCTTCTAATGAACAAAGCAGCACGTTACTCACCACAGAAGACTCCCTGAGACTAGAATCCAACGGGGGACACACCCCCCAGGTGTCTCCTAAAACACAGGATAAATTCCACCAGGAGAGGTAAGAATTATTAGGAAGAAGCTGTAAAGGCAGATACCTCTGATTTGAATAAACTCTTAAAGAAAATAAACAGCACCAGGAAACATGAGGCGGCTGAGATCCAGCAGAGAGAGGTCAAGAGCAGAAGTTCCTCTCTGGTTCCTACGTCCCCTTGACATCAGGAACACTCTGCATTTAAGGAAGACGTGCACAAGGGTGTTTCTGTGCACAACTAGAAGGCACCCAGCCTTGGAACTTATAAGTCCTCCTCCCACGGGTCTCTTCATCCATCAACCCGAGAGGACCTGAAGAAAACAGGGCTGAAGCCTGGTCCAGGTGCGGAACTGACATGAAGAGCAGATGCTTCTCTTAAACAGAAACGTCTGTGTCTGATGGGGATGAGAAGAGGGCTCTCCCGGTGCTTGGTGCAAACCAGCCTTGATTTCATGGCTCTGGCAGCAGGAGACACAGGGAAGTCGGCACATTCTCCTCTGTTGCATGACACCCAAACGTCCATCAAGTCCCAGGCTCACACCTCAAATGATGCCATCAACACACCCCCTGGGGGCTCAGCCACGGGGTCTTTCAGTCAGCTCTGATACTGACACCGAGGCAGCAGTCCCCGCCCTTCAACTGTCCAGCCAACCACACAAAGGAGAGGAGGAACGGCTGCTTGGGAGAGGTCTAGAGATATTTGCTGCACCCACCCGCCACCAGGTACACACACCCCGTTCCTCACACTGAGCACTCAGATTCCAAAGGGCTCCACACACTCCCTCCTCCTGAGTGTCGTCTTCTCACAGCAGGCTTGTGTTTATTTCTCCACCAGTACGAAGCAGTTACTATGACATCATGCTGCAAGACCTGGAGGCCGCTGTGGAGCCTGTGTGACCTGGAAGGAAGTGAGGCAGGCAGGGAGTGGAGAGGAAAGTCTGAGCCAGCTTTTGGGCCAGAGGAGAGCTTCCCTTCACCTCTCAGGTTTAAGATTACACAATTAATGGGAATTTCATTTAAAAAGAATGCAAACGTTATTAAAACTTAAATCAACATCAGGAGTCACTGTGTACTTACGTCTCATGAGGGATCTGTCCTTAATGTATTATCCAATGTGAAATAATGCTATTACTAGTACTGAAACAGTATTTTTACACTTTGTGTTTCTGTGTGGGTGCAAACTGATGAAATCTTTACTTAGTATATACTGAATCGATCTCCTGTATATAAAGATAATTACAAATGATTAAAAAATCTTGGTGTTAAATTGGAAATTGCATAGATAATTAATCAATTCTTTAAAAAAAATCATGTAGGATCTCTGTCCTTAATGTGCTGTATATTGTGAATTAATACTATAACTAGTACTCCAACTGTATTTTCACTTTGTGTCTCTATGTGAGGGCAAACTGTTGAAATGTTTACGTAATATGTACTAAACTGATCTTCTGTGTATAAAGAGAATTGAAAATGAATCTTGATGTGAATGGAAGGGGAGAGGGAGCAGGAAAGGGGAGGGTAGTGGGAGGGAGGGAAGTTGTGTGGGGGGGAGCCATTGTAATACATAAGCTGTATTTTGGAAATTTATATTCTTTAAATAAAAGCTTTATATATAAAAAAAAAAACTTTTCCAGTTGCCTCAGCTGTCATTGTTTCTCATTTCTAAGTGTAAAACAAAAATCTAGAATTTTACAATGTATTCTCTTTTTTCACCAGCAAGATATTAAGGTAATACCTTATACCATGTTTTACACCATCAACTTTCAGTTAGTTGGGTTCAATTGCTTTACCAGTTGCCCAGCTAAGTCAAACGCCCTGACAGAGTGCCCCTGGAACTTACACCTCCTGCCCACCCCATCTCACACAGGGCAGAACCTCCAACAACACATCTTGTTCAGATTCCAGTTCAAGTGCAAGGATGAGCTGGAGAGACCAGATGAAATGAGAAAGCAGTAAGAGTGAGCCACCCTCCAGAAATGGTGGGGGGGGCTTTTCATCAAATCTGGACAGTCAGCACTTCCCTCTAAGCAGCCAAAACCACAAGTCCTCTGTCCCCTTCTCCTGTGGTATGTACTTCATTAAAAAAGATCTATTTATTTATTTAAAAGTCAGAGTTACACAAAAGAGAAGGAGAGGCATAGAGGGAGATATCTTCCATCCTCTGGTTCACTTCCCAGTTGGCTACAATGGCCAGAGTTGGGCTGATCTGAAGCCAGAAGCCAGGAGCTTCTTTCAGGTCCCCCACACGGGTACAGGGGCCCAAGGACTTGGGTCATCTTCTACTGCTTTCCCAGGCCATAGCAGAGAGCTGGGTTGGAAGTAGAGCAGCCAGGTCTTGAACCGGCACCCACATGGGATGCTGGCACTGCAGGTGGCAACTTTACCCGCTATGCCACAGAGCCGGCCCCTAGTCATTTGCTTTCAAGAACAACTTGAGGAAGCCAACAGATGAGAATGTCCCAGGTCATCCCTGGGGAAACCTGAGGTTGAAAACCTAATGGGGCAGGCAAATGGCACTGGCTGGAACAACTACTCCAAATCTCAGTGCCTAGGTTCAAGTCCCAGCTCCACTACTGATTCCAGTTTCCTGCTACCATGTCCTGTGAGAGGAAGCAGGTGGTAGCCCATGTAGCTGGGCCCTTCCACTCACAGGGACACAAGGAATAAGTTCCTGGTTTCTGACTTTGGCCCAGCTCAGCCTCCCCAATCATTGTAGGAGTTGGGGAGTAAATCAATGGATAGGAGTGTTGGTGTCTGTTTATCTTTTTTCTGTCTGTGGCTATGTCTCTTTCAAACAAATAAAATAAATAAATATTTTTGAGTGAGAAGGGGTTTGTGGCAGGGCATTATCATCGGCTAAAAGGTCAAAGTGTATTCAACTTCAATGCACTCATGATAGTAACTACAACACTGATTTTTTTTTCTTTTTGAGATAGAGTTACAGACAGAAAATGGAAGAGAGAGAGAGAGAGAGAGAGATCTTCCATCCCTGGTTCACCCCCCAAATGGCCACAACAGCTGGAGCTGGGCCAGTCGGAAGCCAGGAGCCAGGAGCTTCATTCGGTCTCCACACAGGTGCAGGGGCCCAAGCACTTGGTCAATCTGCCGCTGATTTCCCAGGCCATAGCAGAGCAGACAGCTGGATTGGAAGTGGAACATCTGAGACTCGAACTGGCACCCATATTGGATGCCAGCATGGCAGGTGGCAGCTTTACCAGCTATGCCACAGCACCAGCCCCCACATGATTGATTTTTAAATGTTTTTTTTTCTTTTCAATCAAAAAAAACCAAAAATCATAATTAGGGTCTAAGAGCAAAGTACAAATAGATTTATAAAAATAAGTTATGAAGGGGTCGACACTGTGGCTTAGCAGGTAAAGCCACCACCTGCATCCCATAAGGGTGCCAGTTTGAGTTCTGGCTGCTCCATTTTTGATCCAGCTCTCTGTGATGGACTGGAAGAGCAGTAGATGATGGCCCAAGTGATTGGGCCCCTAAACCCATGTGGGAGACCCAGAAGAAGCTCCTGGTTCCTGACTTCAGATGGGCCCGGTTCCAGCTGTTGCAGCCATTGAGGTAGTGAACCAGCAGATGGAAGCCCTCTCTTTCTCTTTCTCTGCCTCTTTGTAACTCGGCCTTTTGAATAAATAAATAAATCTTTTTAAAATGTTATGAACATAATTGACAATTATACTTTAGAAGGACTTGCCTCAGGAGAACGTGGCTAACTACACATTGTTGGGGAGGTACTACTGCTAGAAGTCAAACATCCCAACTCAAGGTCACACAAAAGACAGGTACCCAAAGACAGAAACTAGGTTTTGTGAAGGCATAACTTATAAGAACTTTTGGCCAGCACCAAGGCTCACTAGGCTAATCCTCCACCTGCGGCACCAGTACTCCAGGTTCTAGTCCCAGTTGGGGTGCCGGTTCTGTCCCGGTCACTCTCCCAGTCCAGCTCTCTGCTGTAGCCCAGGAAGGCAGTGGAGGATGGCCCAAGTGCTTGGGCCCTGCACCTGCATGGGAGACCAGGAGGAAGCACCTGGCTCCTGGCTTCAGATTGCCACAGCACGCTGGCCGTAAGGGCCATTTGAGGGGTGAATCAAGGGAAGAAAGACCTTTCTCTCTCACTGTCTAACTCTGCCTGTCAAAAACAAAAATGAATTTTTGTCTTAGAGATAAACTATAGAGAAATACATTGTTAATTTTATATATTTAACATCCAAAAGCAGGAAATTCAAAAATTAGTCCTGTTTTCCTTAAGGTTTATTTCATTTTTTGAAAGCTAGAGTGACAGAGAGAGGGAGAGACACAAAGAGAGAGATATCTTCCATTCGTTGGTTCATTCCTCAGATGGCTGCAGCTGTCAAGGCTGACCCACACCAAACCCAGGAGCTAGGAGCCAGGAGCCAGGAGCCTCCTCTGAGTCTCCTACATGGGTGGCAGGGGCCCAAACACTTGGGCCATTTTATGCTGCTTTCCCCAGGTCATCAGCACGTAGCTGGATCAGAAATGGAGCAGCTGTGGCACAAACTAGCACCAACATTAGATGCTGGCAGTGAAAGCAGCAGCTTTATCTGCTTTGCCACAATGCCAGCCCCCAAAATTATGGTTGTTATAATAATGCTAAAATACACCCACCTTAAACCAAGAATGTTAGAGCTTTTATTGCGTTAAATGTTTTTGTTTGGCCCAAATCTCTCTCTCTGTCTCTCTGTCTGTCTGTCTGTCTCTCTCTCTCTCACACACACACACACCAAATTCAAAACAAATGACAAATTAAATGGGAAACTTTGCAACACAAATGACAAAAGCTAATTTCCTTCATTTATGAAAAGTGCTTACATATCAATAGGAAAACTTCTTTTAAATGTAATTTCATGATGAAAGAAATTCAAATGAACTTTAGAGATTTTTTAAATCCCTTTAAATTAAATAACTACAAATTAAAAGCCAACCTACCATTTTTTTCATCTATACTTCTGAAAAGTCAAAGTAGTAACATACAGAAAAGTCATTCTAATTCACTGTTCCCTGAGTCTAAATATCTGGGGCTGAGTGGCCATATGCCTATCAAAAGTTTCAACATGCATCCCCTTAGGAAGTCACCAATCCCACCTCTCAGACTGTGTCCTCCCATACTTGCCTCACATGCACAGGAACAAGCTGAGGTGTTCATAACAGCAAGACTGGAAACAACCTAAATGTCCAGTAACAGAAAACCTTCAGACAATCATTTTCCAAACAACAGAAAACCTCACATGGAATATCATGCAGTCATTAAAAGAATGAGGCTGATAGGTATAAACTGAAGAAAATGTCCCCCCAAAAGACTCATTTAGTGAAAAATACTGAAGCTTCTTTAATGTAAAAGGGGATGTATATGCGGACTAAGATGCACACACAGAATTCCCCCAAATACAGAGGGACCACTAACAGTCCATCACACCAAAACTCCGGAGGAACCTTCGGACTCTGCTAGTTCTGAAAAGCTCTTACCTTAATAAGCTCCTCCTACCATGAATCTGCCTTGGCCTTCCTTCAAGAATGCCCTTGACCTCGTGAACATTACACAGTGAAGGTCTCTTCCTTCTGAACCCATCCTTCCTCCTACCTACTCATCAACTGGGATTTCTTTCTACACCCCAGCAGCTCTGAATTTCTCTTCATGGTTTAATACTTCTTCCATTCCTGATATCAACTCACTTTTCCCATGAACAAACCTTAGCCTTCCAAAGTCTGCCAGCCATAACTGCAAGTTTGCATTCTTTGTGCTACCCATTGATTCTTTTCTGATTCATTCATTTTTTCAGCAAACATTTACTGAGTGACAACTGTGTACCAGGATCCTAAGTCAAAAAAAGAGAAACCTGACACCTGGTCCCTGTCTTAAGAAATTTACAGCTTAAGACATTCTTTCAAAATTTCATATGCCTGGAGGCTGGCACTGTGATGTAGTAGGCTAAGCCTCTATCTGCGGTGCTGGCATCCCATATGGATGCCAGTTCTTATCCTGGTTGCTCTTCTTTCCTATACAGCTCTCTGTTATGGCTTGGGAAAGCAGTGGAAGACGGCCAAGTGCTTGGGCCCCTGCACCCATGAGAGAGACCCAGAAGAAGAAGCTCCTGGATCCTGGCTTCAGATTGGCCCAGCTCCAGCCATTGCAGCCAACTGGGGAGTGAACCAGTAGATGGAAGAACTCTCTCTGTGTCTCTCCCTCTGTCTGTAACTCAGCTTCTCAAATAAATAAGTAAATCTTTTTTAAAATAATTTTTTTAATTTCATATGCCTCTACAGCATATAAGCAGGAAAGAATCAGATGTAGGGAAGCAACCATCACATGTCTGGCTACAGTAACCAAACACAGTAACCAAACACAGGAAGGGACATAGACTGAAGGTGGTGGTCAATGTAGATACCAGTTTTATATGCTGGCATTTTTGGGGTCTTATTTTTATTTTTATTTATTTTGCGGGTTTTATTTATTTATTGGTAAGAATATATTTCTATATTTACATGCAATTTAAAATAAACATTAAGAAAGAGGTGTTGGGAGCCAGCATTGTGTCATAATGGATAAAGCTACCACCTGGGACACTGGCATCTCATATGGGTACCAGTTTAGGTCCTGGCTGCTCCACTTCCAGTCCAGCTCCATGCTAATGGCCTGAAAAAAGCAGTGGAAGACGCCCAAGTGTCCCGTCCCTGCCACCCACGTGGGAGACGTAGATGAAGCTCCTGGCTCCTGGCTCCAAGCTTTG
The DNA here is from genome assembly GCA_949820135.1 of Sylvilagus floridanus. Classification (NCBI taxonomy): domain Eukaryota; kingdom Metazoa; phylum Chordata; class Mammalia; order Lagomorpha; family Leporidae; genus Sylvilagus; species Sylvilagus floridanus. The sequence continues at coordinate 23,547,205 of OX463234.1, read as the reverse complement.
GCCTGGCCCAGCCCCAGCCATTGCTAGATAAATCTTTAAAAAAAAGAAGAGAGAATATCTAACGTCTATACTCTGAATGCTGCATAGCATGGTGCCTGACACATAAATGGTGCTCTGTAAATGGTCACTGAATGAGAGAAGGGACGGATGCACAGTTCCACAAAGCACAGTAGCGAGAAAAGAAACAACCATGCTCAATAGTTGATTACTGACTTTACTCAACAGCACTTTTAAAGTTGGGCTTCTCACTACTGACACTTTGGACTTCATTATGGGAAACCTTCCTGTGCATGTTAGGGTGTTAAAGCTGCAGGCCTGGCCTCTAGCTGGCCAGTAACACCTCTAAATGCTGTGAAAATAAAAAACTTCCCCCAGGGAACGCGATTTGGCCTAGCAGCCAAGAGAATTGTTACTTCCAGGGGGTTCTAATTCCAACACAGGCTGCAACTTGGATCCTAGGGAATCACCACCCAAATTCTTTTGATGTCAAGATCCCAAACCCACGTCACAAGCTCCTATCCTTCATATTCTCCCACCCAAACCAACCTGGATATCCAGCTGATGGCTCTTGGCCCTGAGTGCTGTGCACCTGGCTGCCACCGTGTGCTTCTAAGTGCTCTTTGGCTAGGTTGAGAAAACACCAGGACCACCTCAGCCCAATCTGTCATTCAGCTGAGATTCAGAATCCGCTCCCTGCACTCTGGATGACTTCCTGTTATACTAAAACTGCAGCTACTTCTGAAACGTCTCTCCTTGCCTCAAGGAGTCAACAACACCTCAGCCACCTGCCCTTCTTCTCCAAAGAGTTCCTCCGAGATAAACTCTATTCAATGTCCTTTCCTAAGACATCTTAGGTGCTTAGTAAATATTTAAGAAGGAAAAAAAAAAACAACACAGCTTATGATGAGGGAGAAAACAGCTCTAAATTTCATTCTTATTGAAGATTCTTTTCTCCAATTTTAAGTAACCTTAAGGAAAGTCAACACCATCCTTCCTAGGGTTCTCAAGGCTACCAGCACTGTTGCTGCAAAGAGATCCTCGGGATGACCATTACAGTGTACTGAGATTTTAGAAGAAGGCACAAAATTGCAATGCTAACTGAACAAATAAACTGCAATGCTGCCAACAAATGTGAGCCATTCTTAACTCCATAAGTCAATGAGATGCAGAAAAGGACAGCAGCCACATGACAGAACACCAGGGCAACTGCACAGGCTAAAGACCCACCCCGGCATGCAGCAGAGGCTCACCATCACCTCAGCATCTTCTGAGGGTCCGAACTGCTCTGCAGCAGGAGAAGCGGACCTTAAATAACTAACCAGTAAAGGCAGCTGTACAATAGCTTCAGAATCACGTGCCCCCTTTTTACCTAACCCTAGTGCCTTCCCTGGGTTCCAGTTTCTGGTCAGAAAAGAGAGGCAGGGATCGGTGTGGTGCAGTGGGTGACACCACTACCTGCAGTGCCGGCATTCCACATGGACACCAGTACCAGTCCTGGCTGTTCCACTTCCCATCCAACTCTCTGCTGTGGGCTGGGAAAGCAGTAGAAGATGGCTCAAGTCTCGGGCCCCTGCATCTACAGGGAGACCAGGAGGAGGCTCCTGGCTCTGGATCGGCGCAGCTCTGGCCGTTGCAGCCATTTGGGGAGTGAACCAGCAGATGACCTCTCCCACTCTCTCTACCTCTGCCTCTCTATAACTGCCTTTCAAATAAATGAATAAATCTAAAAGAAAGAAAGGAAGGAAGAAAGGAAGAAAGAAAAGAGAAGCAGTACTATGTTCCACTTCAAGACTGTCTAAGTCCCTACTGAACCCAAGCGCAACAATTTCCACCAGCATTTGTCTCACGGGGTAATTATGGAATAAGCAGCTTGGCAAAAGCTTTCGCAAAACAAAGCCAATCGTTTCTCAAAATGTGTTCTAAATTTTTTTCTTGACCTTTAGCTTATGGTAGCTTATACAAGTATCTTAAGAGCATTTCTAGTCAGCCATTTTTGGTAACTTGTGAGCAAACTTATGTTTAGCCAAAAAAGTTTATTTCAATCCCTCTCTCCTAACTCAGAAGTAGCATCTGACCAGGTTTATTTAGTTCATGCTTTCCAGAGTAACGTGCCTCTGGATAGTTTCTGAACATTAGGAGATCTCAGCTGCAAAGGAGAAGCTATGTCCTTAAGGGGTATGAACGACCCAGCATGCTACTACATGGGAGGTGCAAGGGCTGGTGCTGGCCTGCACACCTCCTTCCCCACCGCTCTATGGAAATAAAGCACTGAGCGCACACAGCATTTTTTGAAAACCTCTGACAGACAAAACGTTGTTGAGAGGATTCCGTGCTATGAAGCCCGGGTATGTGCCTGCATGGTAGAGAGCATTTCACAGAGGTAGGCGTTATGGTGTAGTGGTAAAAGCTACTGCCTGTGATGCCAGCATCCTCCACTTCCAATTCAATTCCCATATAATGCACCTGGGAAAAGCAGTGGAGGATGGTCCAAGTACTTGGGCACCCACACCCACAGTAGGAGACCTGGAAGAAGCTCCTGGCTCCTGGCTTTGAGCTGGCCCAGCCCCAGCCAATGTAGCCATCTGGGGGATGAACCAGCAGATGGAAGATCTCTCTCTCTCTCCCCTCCCCACTTGTCTCTCTGTAACTGACTTTCAAATCAATAAATACATTTTAAAAAAAGGAAGGAAGGAAGGAGGAAGGAAGGAAGGAAGGAAGGAAGGAAGGAAGGAAGGAAGGAAGGAGGGAAGGAAGGAAATTTCACACAAATCCAAATACAATAAGAGAGAACATATGTCATAAGAGTTCCCATTCAGCCTCACACCGTGAGTGCAAATAGGGACAGTGGCTCTTCTAGGATGAAGACAGCTGAGAAAAGGAAAAAAAAGTGACTCCGGTGGGGTGCACAGGTGCACACAAGCACAAACGAAACAGCCTCCCTTGTGCAGGAGTCTCTGTTCTCTCCTGCTTCCAGTGCAGTGCCTCACCCCTCAGCTGGAGGATGTCCATGGAGCGATGGGTAACCATTCACCATCACAGGGCAGCGTGGTGAACCATGGCGCATGACTGCCAGGGCCCAGCTGCCTATGGGAACTACGCACCATGGGCACTCTAGGAAAATCCCCTGCCCTCACGCCTTCTACCCCAGCCTCCCTGGTCCACTCACAGTTCCTCTCCGGCTTTGCCCTGTACACAGCATTGTCATCTAAGCCCAGCTCATGCCCTCATCCTCAACACAGCTCCTGCAGCATGTCTGCCTTGTGCCCCCTACCTATGCTGCCTAAGAATCCCTTCGTCCATCCACCGTAACCCACAGAAACACTGGGCTCACCTCAGCAGGGTACAGCAGTGCCTCTATTTACCATCAGGGTAGCTCCTGGAATGAAAGGCTTCTCCTCAGTCCATTTGTTTATAAAATTCAGGGCATGTCTCTGGCACAGCAGTTAAGCTGCTTGGGACACTGACATCTCATATCCATCCCATATCCTGGTTTGAATCCAGACTATTCTGTTTCTGATTCAACGTCCTGCTAATGCCTGAGAGACAGCAGATGATGGCTCAATCACCTGGGATCCTACCACCTACATGGGAGACCTGGACTGAGTTCCAGGCTCCTGGTTTCCATTAGCCCAGCCCTAGCTGTTGTGGGTATTTGGGGACTGAATTGGCAGGTGGAAGATCTCTGACTCTCTCTCTGTGTCTCTCTGCCTTTCAACTAAAAATGAAAATTTTAAACACAATCAAAATAAGAAATTACAATGTAAACAAAACTGAAGCAACCCCATAGAGAACTTTCTTAAGAAATGCACAGAGGCTTATGGTAATGGCTCTGACTTTTGTTTCCTCTGAACCCACTTCAAGATCTGAACTTGACCCTTTAAAATTGTTCTGAATGATTCATCCCGTATACAAGCTCAACATTTATCATTTTCTAATACTACTTTGCATTTTCAGTCCCTTCATTTATCCACTCCTTATCAGCATTTTCAGTTAACAATAAATGTAATTACATAGTTTATAAGTACTAAGTAGATATATAAACACATGCGTTATAAATAACTGTAAGCCCTAGAAACCCTCTCTACACTAATAAACAATGTGACAGACAAAATTAAAATGATCATGCACCACCACTAGCACAATATTTTGTCTCTGATAAGCAGAATTGGCACACCTTTGGTCCAACACAGAACTTCATTCATTTCTATGAAAATAAGGAAGTTCAAGGATCATAAGCCCTCAAGTTATTCCTATGTAATTATTTTTACAATTTATTTTACTTATTGAAAAGGCAAACAGACAAATCTCTCTATGGCTGGTTCACTACCCAGATGCCTTCAACAGGCAGAGCTAGAATTCAGTGTAGCTCTCCCACATGGGTAGCAGGGACACAACTACTTGAGGAAACTGGAATCAGGAGCTGAACCAGGAATCAATCCCAGACACTCCAACATGGGATGCAAGCATCCCAAGCAGCACCTTAACCAGCATACCACACACCTACTCCCTTATGTAATTCTAATAATTTTATTTATAAAATAAATATGTAATAAAAAATTAAAAAGGTATACAATCAAAATGAAGTCTACACACCTATTCTTCCACCACTCAGTGCCCATTGCCAGAGCAATCAGAGTTACTAGAGTTGTAGTTTTTCTCGACAGACAGTCTAGTGTTCTTTAAGATTTGTTTATTTATTTGAAAGTCAGAGTTATATAGAGACAGGGACAGAGAGAGGTCTTCCAACAGCTGGTTCACTCTCCAGATGGCCACAACAGCCAGGGCTGGGCCAGGCCAAAGCCAGAATCCCAGGGCTTCATCCAGCATCTCCTACGTGGGCTCAGGGACCCAGCACTTGGGCCATCTTGCCCTGCTATCCCCGGCGCATTAGCAGAGATGGAAGTGAAGCAGCCAAGAAGTGAACGGGCACCCATATAGGATGTCAGGCATTGCAGGTGGTACCTTTACCTACTGTACGACAACATTGGCTTCTCTCTCCATTACGTAACTCGTAGCAAATCAAACACTTTTCTGCATACAGATTTTTACACTGACTACATTTGGAGAATACTCTGATCTGCTCATACAGACCAGGGCAGCCCCACTCCTCTTTAATGGCTACACGACACCCAGTGTGTATAGGTACTTCAATGGCTACGCGACACCCAGTGTGTGTAGGTACTTTGCTTTACTGATGTGATTTCCTGCTGGAAAGCATTTTGGTTTTGTCCAACTTTCTATTAGTTCAAATGATGATGCAATGCATATTCTTACACCCATATGCAACAGTAACTCTAGGATAAAGTCTGAGCCATGGAACTGCTGGGTCAAAAATTATGTTCATTTTGCATTTTAACAGATATTGCTAAACAGTATTTTTCACCTATACAAGCAATATGAGAACCTCCTTTTCTATTTAACGCTCTTACCAATAAACTACACTATTAAATTTTCATTCTTTTTTAAAGATTTATTTATTCATTTAAAAGGCAGAGTTTACAAAGAGAGGGAGCGACAATGAGTCATCTATTTGTTGGTTCATTCCCCAAATGGCTGCAATGGCTGGAGCTGGGCTGATCCGAAGCCAGGAGCCTCTTCTAGATCTCCCATATAGGTGCAGGCACAGGGGCCCAGGGACTTGGGCCACCTTCCACTGCTTTTCCAGGCCATAACAGGCAGCTGGATCAAAAGCAGAGCAGCCGGCAGCCAGGACTCAAACAGGCTCCCCACACGGGATACCAGTGTCACAGGTAGCAGCTTTACCTGCTATGCCACAATGCCACCCTAAATTGTCATTCTAATGTATAGTTTTTCCACAAATATTTCCCAAAAAGCCTCAAATTCCACAAGAACACTAGTCTAACTCTGTAACTCCAGGGTTCAGCACATCCTATGTATTCAAATGTTGCCAGAAGAATGAATGACCAAGCAAAAGGTAAGGTTTACTTTGACTATCATAAACAAATATGCCTAAAACATTGGCAATTTTTCCCCTTTCAGAAGGGGAGGAAGAAAGAAAAGATGAATGGATTTATTGATTCTTCTATAAAATGATGTCTCCTATAGGTATTTAAAAGAACAGAAAGGGCAGGTTGTGAAGCAGCAGGTTAAGCCACCACTTGGAACATCTGATCAGAGCACCAGCTCAAGACCCAGCGATTCACTTCCTATCCAGCTCCCCACCAATGCACCTGGGAAATAGCATGTGAAGACTCAAGTACTTGAGTTCTCACCCCCAAGAGGGAAACCAAGAAGGAATTCCAGGCTCTTGGCTTGAGCCTGGCCCAGCCCTAAGTTGTATGCATTGGGGGAGTGAACCAGTGCATGGGTGATATCTGTATCTATTTCTATTTCTCCTTCTCCCTCTCTCACTGTGCCTTTCAAATAAATAAATATTTATGTATTTAAACAAGAAAGAAAAGAAAACATCATCTGTATTCCTCAGGTCTGTACTTCTCATTCCCTGCACTGATATTCTTCCACTCCCACATGGCACTATTTCCCAAGGCCCATCTCTTCTAAGGTAAGAGCTACATCTCAAATGTGGGCTACTTCCCTGGAGATGTTGACCAGATCTCCCCAACCGCCTTTGAAACAAACACTCTGGGAGCCCTGAAGCACTGCAGAAACCTGCGCCATTCCTGCTGAGAAGAACTCCAGCAGTACAGCTCGTACACGCGCACACACACACGCACACACACACCAGCTACCAGCCCAGATCAATGGCTCTTATCAGAAACACGAGTAACTTGAGCCATTGGCTAACCTGTCTCTTGACTGCTAGGACACGCACTTTCTGCCATTGGGTTACACAAATGCCTGGAAACACCAGCTGTGAAGGAGAAAGCAATAGGTGAAGCGGCATTGCATCTGGTGCTCCTGACCTTCCGTTCACTGCTTGGGCAATGAGTGCTAAACTGTGCAACTCAGGCCTAGGCCACCCACTGGGAAGCCTGGGACCACAGAAACCATGGAGTGAGATTAGGATTAAGCAGAATGTAATGTTCATTGAGAGTGGGAAGTCCCAAAGCCCTCATTCTCCTTCTCCAGACACCCAGCTGGAATGCTTCATTTGCCACAATGTCCTCCTGGAGACAAAGGTTGGCTACAGAAGCCAACTCTGAAAAGCATAACTTTAACAATCAGGTCCAAGCTTGAAATACTTAATTCCATGTCTGAACCAGAATCCACTACCATCCAGTAAGCAAAAGAAAAGCAGTCCTTGTTTGTGGAGCCATAGCTATTACTTCCCATCCAGGCTCAGTCACAGACATCATACGCCACAGAACACTCACTCAATCCTGGGACCTCCCGCTAGCCCAGAGGCAGAGTGCAGCTTATCAGAGTGGCTGACCTGGGAACCCCTATCAGGAATTAATCCCTCCTTTCTCACAATTCAACACCAAACTTGGTTCCCAGACAGCCTCCCAACCACAGTGAGATTCGATCAGGACAAGCCCAGGCACTTGGGATCTCTCTGTCTGGCAGATAAGATGTCGCACTGAATAAAATCCCACTGTGGTTAGACTCCACAGGCATGCATTTCAGGCAGATCCTTAGCATCTTTGCTAAAGCAATAACAAATAAGATCTTGGACCCACAATGAGCCCTAATAGTGCAAAAAGACCAAAGCAGCCAACTGGATAACTCTCTTTTACTCAGGTATCTTTAAAAAGTACCAGCAGCCAAGGATTTACAGGGTATTCACGTAAACAACACAGATGCAGATTCCATGATTCCATAAAAATGCAGAATCATACCACATGAGTCCTATACCAATCAGACATCGTAACCACAAATTTTCAGACAAAATATCTCAGTAGGACCAGAACAGAATAATCTCAATTTCAAGAACTAATAGAAAAGAATAGGGTCGGCACTGTGGTGTAGTGGGTTAAGTCTCTGCCTGTGGCACCAGCATCCCATATGGGCACTGTCCGGAGTCCTGGCTGTTCCACTTCCAATCCAACTCCCTGCATATCACCTGCAAAAGAAGGGAAAGACAGCCCAAGTGCTTGGACCCCTGCACCCACTAGAAGACCCAGAAGAGACTCCTGGCTCCTGGCTTCGGATACGCCCAGCCTTTGCAGCCATTTGGGAAGTGAACCAGTGGATCAAAGATCTTTCTCTTTGTCTCTCCTTCTCTCTGGCTGTAACTCTGCCTCTCAAATACATAAATCTTAAAAAAATACACAAACTGATATGAAATGATCTCTAAACAGAAAAGAAAAGCAGGAGCTGAGGCTGGCGCTGTGGTGCAGTGAGTTAAAGCCTCAGACTGTAGCGTCAGCATCCCAAATGGGCGCCAGTTCAAGTTCTAGCTGCTCCACTTCCGATCCAGCTCTCTGCTATGGCCTGGAAGAGCCGTGAAAGGTGGCCCAAGTCCTTGGGTCACTACACCACATGGGGGACATGGAAAAGGCTCCTGGCTCCTGGCTTCAGATCAGCTCAGCTCTGGCCATTGCAATTTATTTGGGGAGTGAACTAGCAGATGGAAGACCTTCTCTCTCTCTCTCTCTCTCTCTCTCTCTCTAACTCTTTCAAATAAATAAAATAATTTTTTTAAATAGCAGCGGTTGGCATTATGGTGCAGCAGGTTAAGCTGCCACCTGTGATGCTGGCATCCTAACATGGGCACTGGTTTTGAGTTCCAGCTGCTCCACTGCTTTTTTTTTTTCTTAAAGATTTACTTATTTACTTGAAAGTCAGAGTTACAGTGAAAGAGAAGGAGAAGCAGAGAGAGAGAGAGGTCTTCCATCTGCTGGTTCACTCTTCAGTTGGCAACAACAGTTGGAGCTGTGCCAATCTGAAGCCAGGAGCCAGGAGCTTCTTCTGGATCACCCATGTGGGTCCAGGGGCCCTAGGACTTGGGCCATTTTCTACTGCTTTCCCAGGGCATAGTAGAGAGCTGGATTGGAAGCAGCCGGGACTTGAACCAGCACCCATAAGGGATGCTGGCACTGCAGACAGCGGCTTTACCTGCTATGCCTCAACACCGGCCCCATGCTCCATTTCTGATCTAGCTCCCTGCTAATGTACCTAGGAAAGCAGCAAAAAGCATTTTGCATATTTTGATTCACTATATATTATAACATATCATATTAAATATATTTATTTTATTTTATTAATAATATATTAACATTAAATGCTTAAAAAAGCATATGTGGGGTGGGCTTTTGACCTGCCAGTTAAGACATACCCACATCTCACGTCAGAGTACCCTGATTCAGCTACTGACTTTAGCTTCTTGCTAATGTACACCCTGGAAGACAGCAGTGACAGCTCAAGTAGTTGAGCCCGACACCCACATGGGAGACCTGGTCTGAGTTCCCAGCTCCCAGCTTTAGCACCCCTAGCCACTGGAGGCTTTTGGAGAGTGAACAGCAGATGGACATGCTTTCTCTCTCTCTCTCTCTCATTCTGTCTCTAATACAAATTCTTAAAAATGAATAAATTAAGGAAGCAGAATAAAATAAACTATATAGAATAAACTCTCAAGAAAACAGAGCAGTAGAAAATAGTAAAATGAAAGGTTCTATGAAGCACTAAAGCCCAAACTTTGAGGTTACTGAACACCCGCACCAACTCTCCCTCTGAGACTGAGATACCTTGTCCATAAAAGTATATCGACCATTTTCCCTGTCTGAAGCAGAGGGCTGGTCCAGATAATTTCTAGATGCCTTCAGCTCTGATGATCCTATAATACCTACAGTAATTAATTTATCAACCTATACACTGCTGATCTATTATTCAGTTAATAGTAAAATAGAGGGAGGCCAGTGCTGTGGCATAGTGGGCCAAGCCTCTGCCTGTGGACCCTGGCATTCCATATGGGCACCAGTTCATGTCCCAACTTCTCTTCTTCCAATCCAACTCTCTTTTACGGCCTGGGAAAGCAGTAGAGGATGGTAGAAGTGCTTGGGTCCCTGCACCCACACGAGAGACCCAGAAGAAGCTCCTGGCTCCTGGCTCCTGGCTTTGAATCAGTCCAGGTTTGGCCATTACAGCCATTTGGGGAGTGAACCAGTGGATGGAAGACCTTTCTCTCTGTCTCTTCCTCCCTCTGGGACTCTACCTCTCAAATAAAAAAGAACAGATGAATTTTAGGCAAAAACTCAACAAACAAATAATATTAAACCATCATGCATATCACAATATCCTAATTAAATCTCCTAAATAAAAACTATTGTAAAGTAAAATAAATACCTAAGATCCCTAACACATAGTTTGGCACATGCAAGTCCATGATCCATGGTAGCAAAATTCCAATTCAAACCATTGGCTCTATCCAAATTAGTGAATAATGAAACAGGTCCAGTGCTGACTTCCAGTTCTACATGATCCAGCTGTCAGATAATGAGGGAAATGTTTTCAATGTTAAATACAAGGCATGCAAAAACACTGAAGTACCTATTCACTCCATTCCTCACCAGCCATACTCTTTCGAGTTTCAGGCCCATGCCAAGGCTCGAGACACAGCCACAACATTTGGGAAGAGGCACCAGCTGTGGCCCTTCCTAGTCACGAGCCTCAGAGAGGTGTATTTTCACCATCTGAAAAGTGGGAAGGAGAACCTCCTACCTTTCAGGGAAGCTGTAGGGAATATAAAAGGGCCACTACAAACTATTAGGGACATAACATAAATTTAACTTGAATCACCATGTTTCAAATTTGGAGATGGTAATTACATAAAAAGCAACAAAATTATGAGGATTTCCAAAAACAGCTTGCATAAAGGCTGCTCCTTTTTTTTAAACAATCATTTACTAAGTTTTTATTATAATATATCCTTGGTGCTTTCAGAGGGAGCGAAGATATATAAACTGTTCTTGTCTTAAAGGAATTAAAAAGACTGGAGTACAAAAAAACAGAGCTGGTTAATAATAATAAATGCCTTTTACATACTGAACATCTACTATGTGCCAGGCCCCAAACTAATAAGCACACTCCACATACTAATCTATAGTCTCACATTAATCCTACAGCCCACAGAGAGAAGCTGAGGCTTAGACAGGTTTTAAAAAAATTAAGGTCATACAGCTGTGAAATGGAAAAGCCCAGACTCCACATTAGATCCATCTGTCTGCAAGGCCAGTGTATCTTTTATAATCTTGGAGTGGGAAAAAACTTTTCTAAGCCTGGAGCACTCACAAACTTGCAAAAGCATTAATGCAAATTTCAACAGGCCCTATTACACTAAAAAATCTACCTGTGATACAATAAATTTTAAAAAATATGCAAGAGAATCCATGGTGTGTGCTAGTGGTCATGCACAACAGAATGAGGGAGGAACACCACACATTTACAACTGTGGTTCCTTGTCTGCTGAAGGGAGTGGGGGCACATGGGAACAGGGATGAGGAGACATTTCACTCAACACAGGTTTATGAATTTACAGTCAGGAATTAACTCAGAGGTAGGAAACCTGTGTGCAAATCCTGGCTTGGTGAATCTCATCTGGAAAATGCTGCACAGCTCTCTCTGTCTCTACCTCTTTCTGTTAACTCTTTCAAATAAATAAAATAAATCTTAAAGAAAAAAGAAAGAAAATGCTGCACAGTAGCATAGAGTCCCAGCATCTGCCTAAACAACTGTAGTGTGATAGTCTAGAATTGTTTGGTCCTAATTTCCAATTTTATTTGACCTTTTTATTTGGGGAGAGAACAAAACAATACCTATTTTCATTTCTCAAAAAGCAATCAATAGAATAGATCTTGCAACACTCAAGCTAAACAATTTCCTCACTTAAAACAGGATGCTTATCAGTCAAATGTTTTCAATTTATGCAAGGACTGGGATATTGTTAGCCAAGTATTTACCCTCTGCCTAAAATTAATATTGTCATTATTCTTTGACTCACAGGTTATTTAAAAAGTGTTGTTTATTATGTTAACAATGAAATATTTTCCAGAAATTTTTGTCATCCAATTACAGCTCTCATGTATTCCTTGGAGCACTAAGTAAATCCTTTTAAATTTATTAAAACTTCCTTTATGACCTAAAGAATTACATCCTTATAAATTTTCTGAGTGCTTTCAAAACATGTGTGTTCTGTTATTGATATCAGTGATCTATATATGTGTATTAATTCAACTAGTTTGTGATGTCTTTAAGACTGTTTCCATACCAACTTTTATCTGCTTGCTCTACTGATTACTGAGATAAGAATATTGAAATCTCTCACTCTATGTGTTTATGGATTTTTTCAGATAAACCTTGCAGTTCTATCAACTTTTACTTCAGCACCTTGAAGCTCTGTTACTAGGTCTATAAATACTTAGATTGATATCTTACTTATGAATCAAATCATTTATCATCATGAATTGACTTTCTTTATCATTGAAAATATCCCATGAACCTAAAATATTCCATGATCTGTGTTGCTAATGTAGCTAGCCCAGTTTTGTATATGGCTAATGTGTATCTCTTTCTCTATATTTCAATTTTCAAGTTATTACATTCAAATAAATAAATAAATTTCATTTAGGGAGCCTATACTTGAGTCTTGCTTGTCGATTCAATGTTATAATCTCTCTGCCTTGTAACTGAGTTCCTTATACCATTTACACTTAATGTAATTAATGAATTAGCTGAGTTTAAATCAATCACCCAGTTAGGTGTTTTCTATCTGTTCTATGTTCTGTTTTTCCTCTTTATCTGCCTACGTTTGGATCAGTTGCTTTTCCATGATTCCATTTTGTTTCTTTTGTGGGTTCATTATAGCCCTATTTATTTAACTTTAGTGGCTTCTTTAGGTTTCATGATATATATTTTAAATTTATCACATTTATCTTCAAGTGATATTGTACCATGTCAAATGGTGTATTTCCATTACTCTCTCCCTACAGTTGTACTACAGTTGCCGCACATTTAACTTTAAAAAGCTATAAACTGTATGCCACATTTTTAGTATCTGTGATGTAAAAAAGTCATTTATCTTTAACAAAATGACTAAATAGTTTAAAAATCTGTATACATTTAACCACGTAGCTTTTATTTCTCATGTTTTCATCTTTTGTGTTGATTCAAATTCCAACTTAGTAACATTTTCTTTCTCCCTAAAGGACGTTTTCTAATATTTCCGGTAGTGTGGATCTGCTGGTGATGAATTATTTCTGTGATTCTGCAATCTTTATTTCACTTTCACACTGGAAAGATATGTTCACTGTGCAAAGAATTCTATGCTGACACTCTTTGTCTTTCAGTACTTCAAAGAATTTCTCCATTCTCTTGTAGCAAATGTGGTTTCTTTTTTTTTATTTTTATATAACGCTTTTATTTAAAGAATATAAATTTCCAAAATACAGCTTATAGATTACAATGGCTTCCCCCCCATAACTTCCCTCCCACCCGCAACCCTCCCCTTTCCCACTCCCTCTCCCCTTCTGTTCACATCAAGATTCATTTTCAATTCTCTTTATATACAGAAGATCAGTGTACTGTATATTAAGTAAAGATTTGAACAGTTTGCCCTCACATAGCAACACAAAGTGAAAAATACTGTTGGAGTACTAGTTATAGTATTAATTCACAATGTATAGCACATTAAGGACAGAGATCCTACATGATATATTTTTTTAAATTAATTTTCTATGCAATTTCCAATTTAACACCAAGATTTTTTTTCATTTTTAATTATCTATATACAGAAGATTGATTCAGTATATACTAAGTAAAGATTTCATCAGTTTGCACCCACACAGAAACACAAAGTGTAAAATACTGTTTCAGTACTAGTTATAGCATTATTTCACATTGGACAACACATTAAGGACAGATCCCACATGAGACGTAAGGACACAGTGACTCCTGAAGTTGATTTAACAATTTGACACTCTTGTTTATGGCGTCAGTAATCTCCTAGGGTCTAGTCATGAGTTGCCGAGGCTATGGAAGTCTTTAGGGTTCGCCGACTTCAATCTTATTCCGACAGGGTCATAGTCAAAGTGGAGGTTCTCTCCTCCCTTCAGAGAAAGGTACCTCCTTCTTTGATGGCCCCATTCGTTCCACTGGGATCTCACTCACAGAGATCTTTCATTTAGGTCCTCTTTTTTTTCCAGAGATCTTGGCTTTCCATGCCTAGAATATTCTCATGGGCTCTTGAGCCAGATCTGAATGCCTTAAGGGCTGATTCTGAGGCCAGAGTGCTATTTAGGACATCTGCCATTCTAAGAGTCTGCTGTGTATCTTGCTTCCCATGTTGGATCATTCTCTCCCCTTTTGATTCTATCAGTTAGTATTAGCAGACACTAGTCTTGTTTGTGTGATCCCTTTGACTCTTAGACCTATCAGTGTGATCAACTGTGAGCTGAAATTGATCACTTGGACTAGTGAGATGGCCTTGGTACATGCCACCTTGATGGGATTGTGTTGGAATTCCCTGGCACATTTCTAACTCCATCATTTGGGGCAAGTCCCATTGAGCATGTCCCAAATTGTACATCTCCTCCCTCTCTTATTCCCACTCTTATATTTCACAGGGATCATTTTTCAGTTAAAATTTAAACACCTAAGAATAATTGTTTGTTAATTACAGAGTTCAACCAATAGTACTTGAATAAAAAATACTAAAATAGATAAAGTATTACATTGTACAACAACAGTCAGCACAAGAGCTGATCAAGTTACTGTTTCTCATAGTGTCCATTTCACTTCAACAGGATTCCCCTTTGGTGCTCAATTAGTTGTCACTGATCAGGGAGAACATATGATATTGTCCCTTTGGGACTGGCTTAATTCACTCAGAATGATGTTTTCCAGATTCCTCCATCTTGATGCAAATGACCATTTTTCGTTGTTTTTGACTGTTTTATAGTATTCTATAGAGTACATGTCCCATAATTTCTTTATCCAAATGTATGCTTTGAATTCCCTGTGATCTTTTGCTGTGAGGTTCCCTTCGTTTACCTTCTTTCATGTGGATGGCCGTGTTTCTGTGTTTCTGTGTGTAACACATCTTTAAGCATCTTTTGCAGGGCTGGACGAGTGGCAACAAATTCTTTCAATTTCTGTTTGCAATGAAAGGTCTTTATTTTACCTTCATTCACAAATGAGAGCTTTGCAGGATATAATTTTCTGGGCTGGCAGTTTTTCTCTCTTAGTACCTGGGCTATGTCTCGCCATTCCATTCTAGCTTGTAGGGTTTCTGATGAGAAGTCTGCCGTGAGACTAATTGGATCTCCTCTGAGAGTAATCTGATGTTTCTCTCTTGCACATTTTAGGATCTTTTCTTTCTGTTTCACTGTGGTGAGTTTAATTACAATGTGTCATGATGAGGATCTCTTTTGGTCATATTTCCTAGGGGTTCTATGAGCTTCCTGTACTAGGATGTCTCTGTCCTTCTCCAAAACTGGGAAATTTTCTGCTATTATCTCACTAAAAAGGCCGTCTAATCCTTTCTCCCTTTCCATGCCGTCAGGAACTCCTAGAACTCGAATGTTGGGTTTTTTAATAGTATCCTGTAGATTCCCAACAATATTTTTTAGATTTCTAATTTCCTCTTCTTTTCTTTGGTTTGACTGTTTCCCCTCCTGTTCTCTGTCTTCTAAGTCCGATATTCTCTCTTCTGCCTCACCCTTTCTGTTTGTAAGGCTCTCTAATGTGTTTTTCATTTGATCTATTTAATTCTTCACTTCATTATGATTTCTCGTCACTATCACAGTTTCATGTTCTACTAGTTGTTTCATTTCATTTTGATTCCTCCTTAATATTTCATTTTCTCGAGAGAGATTTTCTACCTTGTCCATTAAGGATTTCTGGAGTTCAAGAATTTGTTTTTGAGTACTTCTTAGTGTTCTTATCAATTTTTTGAGATCTGCTTCTTGCATTTCTTCTATCTCATCATCTTCGTAATCTTGAATTGGGGTGTCTTTTTCATTTGGGGACGCCCTAGTGTCTTCCTTGTTCTTATTACCTCGGTTTTTGCGTTTGTTGTTTGGCATATTGGTTTCTTCACTGAGGTGTTTTTTTCTTGTTATACTATGACTCTAGATTAAGTGGACTGTCTGCTTTTGATGGAGCCTTAGAGGCTTGAGATGGGTGTGGCCTGAGAGCTCTGTTTGGTTCCTCAGGGTTGAGGGTGTGTCAAAGGAGACACTCCCAGGTTAGGCATGTTAAATCTCTCTCTGTTACTTTTTTTTTTGGTTCAAAAGGGAAGTAATTCCACACAGCTGAATGGAATTGGGGGTGGTTAGCAGGCGAATGATATACCCACAGGAGCCAGAGATCGGAAGCTCTTTCCCCAGGACCAGAGAGGGAATCTTTGCGGCCCTTAGTGTGGGCTCAGATTCTCCTGTAGTCTCCCACTGGGCTGCCAAGGCTACTGAACTGTAGCGTCTCTGGAGAGTACTCACATGAATTCGTGATTTCCGTGAGTTCTCTCCCCCACCGTCTCTTTTTTCACAGTCTCAGTTCATTAGCACCACACATTCATTAGGTTCTAATCTCCTGTTATTTCACCCCTCCCACCCAGAGTCAGGTTTTTCTGCTAGGCTCTGGGCCAGTGCCAACCCCAGGTCGCCCTGCTTATGACGTATTCCAAAATGGCGCCTGCTCTTTGTCTTGCTCACCTTAGAGAGGTGAGCGGAGAGAGAGAAACTCGTGTCCGTATGGGTCACTTTTTTTTTTCCTCTCTCTCTCTCTCTCTCTCTCTCTCTTCTAGTTAGCCTGGTGAACTTTTCCCCGCAGGGTTTCAAGCCTTGTTCGCACTAGTCTCCTCTTTCCGCTTCCCTTCTGGTATCTCGGGCTATTGAGGTTCGGCTCACCTTGCGTTCCAGCGCTGGTGTGTTGAATCTGCTGCTGGTGTCCCAAACTGCGGGCTCCCACGCTCTCCACGCAGGTACTGTGAATCACCAGTTCCGGAAGGGTTTCCTCTGCTGTTTCTTCCCCTACTCTTCCTTGAACCTGCAGTATCTCCACTTTTATTAAACTGTCTCTCCCCATACTATCGGTGTGCGCCCTTCCTATTCCGCCATCCTGCCACTCTACCCGCAAATGTGGTTTCTGATGATAAAACTACTGTCATTCTTTTCTTTTAAAAGATTTATGCATTTATTTGAAAGGCAGAGTTGCAGAGATACAGAAGCAGAGGGGGGGATTCTTCCATCCACTAGTACACCTCCCAAAATGACCACAATGGCTGGCGCTGGGCCAATCCAAAGTCAGGAGCCATTAATTTCTTCTGGGTCTCCCACGTGGGTGCAGGGGCCCAAGAACTTGGGCCATCTTCTGCTGCTTTCCCAGGCTCATTAGCAGGGAGCTGGATCAGAAATGGAGCAGCTGGAACTCAAATCAGCATCCATAGAGATGCCAGCACTGCACTCAGTGGCTGCACCTACTACATGACAGCATGCCTATTCTTTTCTTTGTCTTGTACACAATATGTGTTTTTGTCATTTGGCAGATTTTAACTCTGCCGTATCTTTTAAGTTGCTGTGTCCATAACACTGATTTTGAGGAACGTGATTGTGATGTTTCTTTATATTTCTCACTATCAAAATTCAATGTAGTCTTGAAATATGGTTTTCTAGTGTTCATCAGATGTGGAAAACATTCTGGCCACTATTTTTTCAAATATTCTTCATGCTCCCTCTACCTCAGAACATTTTTAAATTGTTTTTCCCTGTGAGTCTCATTTTGATTTGTTTCAGTTGTTTTGTCTTCAGGATCACTGATCCTTTCAATGTCAAATCTGCCATTAACCACACCCAGTTTAGCTACCTTTTCACACAATGTAGTTTTTGTATCTGGAAGTTGGATATGATTTTTCATATTGTTTTCCTGTGTCTCTACTAAATTTTTGAACCCATGGAATAGATAGCTACTGAAACTTTGTATGGTAATATCTCCATCTGCCAATTCTAATGTCAGTCTGTGTGAGTTGTGATATGACTATTCTTTTCGTAACAGGGTGTATATCCCTGATGCTTTGCATACCTGGTAACTTCTGAAAATACAAATTTTAACTTGTTGTGTGCAGATCTTTGTGAGTTCTCGTACCTGATCTCTGTTCTGGCATGACTGAGTTACTTGGAACATTTAATGCTTTCAAGCACTGTTCTTTTTTTTTTTTTTGACAGAGTTAGACAATGAGAGTGAAACGTCTTCCTTCTGTTGGTTCATCCCCCAAATGGCCGCTATGGCTGGAGCTATGCCGATCTGAAGCCAGGAGCCAGGTGCTCCTTCCTGGTCTCCCATGCAGGTTCACGGGCCCAAGCGCTTGGGCCATCCTCCACAGTCCTCCCGGGCTACAGCAGAGAGCTGGACGAGGAGCAACTGGGACTAGAACCCGAACCCGGCGGCCATATGGCATGCCAGTGCCACAGTCAGAGGATTAACCAAATGAGCCACACACCAGCCCCTCAAGCACTGTTCTTTTGCAGTGCTCTGACCAAAGAACATTCTTTCTTCAATACTGAAACAGCAGCCTTTTATATACCCAACCCAAAGCCCTTAAACACTGAGACTTTCCAGTGTGGCTAACTGGGAAGAGACACAATACCTGGCCTGGGGAGAGTACCAGACATGTTCATTTCTAATCTGTGAGGGAGTTTCTTTCATGGCCCTGGGAAGTTTCCTCCCCCATTTCTGGGTCTCTGCACTCAGAGAGAGTCTCAAAGAGATTCTGTACAAAATGGAATCTTTGGCAGATCTCCATTACTCTTCATATGTTGCAGATAACTTTCCCTAGGTGTGCTGTCCTGGGAAACCCAACTGCCCTGTGCCTCTGGCATCATTTCTGCCTCTTCAACTCAGGAAGTCTACCACAAACTCTTGGGAGTTTCCCTCCTTGAGTTGTAGCCTAGAAACTCCCAGAGCAGTGGTTGTGCCATAAATAAACTCATTGAGTTTAGTGTCTGTCTCCTTTTGCCCAATATGTATCGTATCAAAAATAACCACTTTGGGGCCAGCATTATAGCATGGCAGGGTGAGCTGCTGCCTGTGATGTGAGCATCCCACATGGGCACTGATTCAAGTCCTACCTGCTCCACTTCCAATCAAGCTCCTTGTTAACGCACCTGGGAAACCAGTAGAAGATGGACCAAGTAATTGGGCCCCAAATGAAGCTCCTGGCTTCAGCCTGGCGCAGCCCTGGATGATGCAGCCATTTGGAGAGTGAACCAGTGGATGGGAAACCTCTCTGTCTGTCTCTCCTTCTCTGTATGTAACTCTGTCTTTCAAATAATAAATAAATCTTTTTAAAAATATTTTAAAATCACTTCAAATATTCTTGTCCATTTTTGATTTTTGAGGCAGCAGGATATATCCAGTCCTCAGTACTCCATCTTGATCAGAAGTAGAAGTCAATACGATAAAGTTTAATGAAGGAAAACAAATCTGTTAAACCTGTCAATCTATTACATCCTGAGCAATTATAATTTATAAGCCCTAAAGTTGTTTTTCACAAATAGTGAAAACTCTAGTACTAACAAGGAGAAAAATCATAAATCTGTGCTTTACTAGACTAAATGATAAATTTCACATTTTCAGGACTGATTCTTAAATAAGCAAATGAGTTCCATCAGACTACAGAATTTGCCACTCATTTGACAAATTCCATGAAATGGCAGAAAAGCTAGACACCCACTACAGAAAATGCTTTCTTTGAAAAAAATTTAAATTATTACAACCCCATGAATGAGAATGCTCTTTGGATACTTCAAGAAGATCTTGCCTTGGGCAAACCATGCTAGGCACAGATGACTGCAATTACCTGCAGGTTGAGCAAAGAAAGAGGTGCAGGGCCTATAACACCATAAAGTGACCAACCACTTAGTCCAAGATTCCCATATCCCAGCCAGAACTCTGAAAGCGAGTTTCACTTAGGGGAGATGTAGGTAAACCATCAGGGGACCCTCTCCACTCCTGGGGAGCCTCTACTCACAGAAGACCGTAGATCAGCAGTCCTTTATATGATCTGACTAGCAGCTGGCAGTGGGAACATTTGACCAGTAATGCTCAAGCACTGCAGTCTTGTTATTTTTAGACCCAAAGTATGCATGAAGCCCACCCACTTCTCTCTGAATGCAGTCATTTCTCTATTCCAAGTCACCATCTCCTCTCTCCCCTATTTATGTCATAGTCTACCAACTGGTCCCTGAGCTTACACATTAAGACCAATACAGGGGCAGGTGTTTCCAGAAGCAGTTGAAGACACCACTTGGTATGCCTGCATCTTGTAACACATTGTCTACTTGCAGTGCTGGATCTGGAGCCGGTGCTGTGGTGCAGTACATGTGGGCACCGGTTCTAGTCCCAGCTGCTCCTCTTCTGACCCAGCTCTCTGTTGTGGCCTGGGATAGCAGTGGAGGATGGCCCAAGTGCTTGGGCCCCTGCACCTGCGTGGGATAGCTGGAAGAAACTCCTGGCTCCTGGCTTCGGATCAGTGCAGCGCACTGTCCAAGTGGCCATTTAGGGGGTGAACCAACGGAAAAAGAAAGACCTTTCTCTCTGTCTCTTTCTCTCTCACTGTTTGACTGCCTGTCAAAAAAAAAAAAAAGTAGAAGGAGGAAACAGATTCAAACGAAAATAAATCCAACGGAATAGAAAATATCACAACAGAAATTCAATGAAACCAAAATATAATCCTTGAAAACTCAGTGACATGGACAAAAGATTTATCCACAGGGAACAAGGGAAAAAAGAGAACAGACTCAAGTGACTTAACAACAGAAATGACAGAGAGGACATGACTACCTGCCTTACCAAAATAATAATCAGAAAACACTATGTAAAAGCCAAGGCACAAGGATTTGGTCAACGTTGATATAGTGTAGACGGATTCTCAGAAAGACACAAACCGCTAAAACTGACTCATGTAAAACTAGGAACTCTAAATATACCTATAATTTGAAAAGAGACTGCAGTAGCAGGGAAACAAACAAAAACACATGAAGAAAACTCCAGGACCAGACAGCTCCACCGGTGAAAACTCCCATTTAAAGGATAATTAAAATCCTTTGTTTGCACACCCTTCCAAAAATATGAAGAGGAAAAATTTTCCTTTTTATTCCATCAGACCAGCATTATCCCAACATCCTAACAAACACATCATAAAGAAAATGGCACATAAATATCCATCATGAATGTGTCACGTGACTCAACAACATATTACCAAATGCAATCCCGAAGCACAACCAGAGTTTAGAACAACCAAAGCTTAGCTCCAGGAATGCAAGGATGGCTACCATACAAAAGCAATATATCCCAGAACAGAATCAACATGGGAAAAGCCCACAAAGTATCCCGAAGGACACAGAAAACCCGGTTCACAAAACCTTCATTACTTTGCAGTATTAAAAAAATAAAATCATCAAATTAGGAATGGAAGTTACACCTCTGCCTGACAATGGTCTTTCATTAAAAACCCACAGAGCGCTAACAGCACACCCAATGCGAGGAACCCGAAACTGTCCTCCTAGACCAGGACACAGACAAGCACTTTCGCTCTCGTTCCTCCCGACAGCAGTCTCAGAGGTCTAGAGCAGGGCGGCTGGGCCATCAAAAAGCACACAGACAGGAACGCGGGCCCCTTGCGGGAGGAGACCGAGCCACCTCTGCTCTCACACAGCTGCTTGCACCCTGGGGACACTTCCAGACCATCTGCAAAGCACGACCGTGACTCCACCTGTGCCTTCGGGACCCAAGGGCAACAGGCACGCCGGCAGCCAAGACCCCCAGCGGGAAACCACAACAGCATGCATCACTCACCTTCAAGGGGGCCCAGGCTGCTTGCTGGACAGAGGCCCACCAAGGCCGTTGCTTCCGGAAGAGGCCGAAGAAGAGCAGTGCGCCTGGCAAATGGTGCAGCAGCCTCAGACACACAGCCTCTCCTGATCCTGGCCCTGGGGCCGCTGGGTCTCCTTCAGGCTCTGCCTGCAGCGTCGAGGACGGCTCCTCTCCTCACGACTTGTGTTGACTTTCAGGCAGCAGCAGACGCGGTTCTGAGTCCCACCTGAGTGCTGGCAGGGCAGTCTGGGCCACGAATGCTTGTGGGTGCACTTCCAGGTCAAAGTGCAGGGCGCAGGCGCACTCCCCAGTGGCCGTCACCACTGCACCTCTGGTTGCGTTTGTGTGCTCCTGCATCCAGGGTCCGTCCGATGCCCAAGGCCTGCTTCAGTCAGCTGCTCCTGCTCCATGTTGTGACCCAGGGAGGCGACCGCTGATGGCCCAGTTACTCTGGACCCGGACTCGCTCCCTCACTCCTAGGAGTCCTGAATGGAGCTCCTGCCTCCTGGCTTCCTGTCGCGACTGTAGGGGATGAGGCCCAGGGAAAGGTGGCCTGTCACTGGTTGCCTAGCTCCCAGAGGCGAGGGGGGCACGGGTGGATGGCAGAAGGCGCCCAGATCCAGCAGCCATCTCAGCTCGGGCCTGGTGCCACTGCCCAGGGCATGAGTGGGAGTCTAAGCCAGAGCTTCTGGTGCCCGGAGCGGGAGGAGATGGAGCCCATCCCAGCCTGAGCAAGCCTCCGTGCACCAAGGAGAAGACTGGCTACAGCAGTGGCGGGATGCAGGTGACCATGTGGCTCAGGGTGCCTTCTTATGGCGAGGGTGAAGAACGTGCCTGGAGGGGCGGCCTGGGCTCCAGGCTTGGAGGGGGGAGTGCTCCGCGGGTTCCCAGGGCGAGGTGGGCAGGGGAGGGCCGGGGCCTTCTTGGAAGGTGGGGTGAGCTCCTGTGTGGCAGTATCCTGGGGTGCCTGGGACAGTCCTCTGTTGTTAAGGCTTTTGGGGGGAGTCAACCCTGGGCGGGTTGGAGTCCAGGTCTTCAAACCTTTCCTTGGCTTCCTAGGGTGGAGTGGAAGCTGGAAAGTCCTGGATATGTGGATGGCCCAGAGGAGATCCACGGGGCTGAGTGGGGGGTGAGGGGGCCATGGTGGGGAGCCTCCCAAGGAGGAGGAGGAGTGCCTTTATGGTGGCCCTTGGAAACCATGGGCTGGAGTAGGGGAGCAATGTGTGGATGAGAGGAGTGAAAAGTGAAGAAATTCCTGTAAAAAAGAAAAAGCTGGTGGTGTGGCTCACTAGGCTAATCCTACACCTGCAGCACTGGCACACCGTGTTCTGGTCCCATTTGGGATGCCAGATTCTATCCTGGTTGCTCCTCTTCCAGGCCAGCTCTCTGCTGTGGCCCGGGAGTGCAGTGGAGGATAGCCCAGGTCCTTGAGCCCTGCACCCACATGGGAGACCAAGAGAAGCACCTGGCTCCTGGCTTTAGATCAGTGCAGTGTGCCAGCCGTAGTGGCCACTTGGGGAGTAAGCCAATGGAAAAGGAAGACCTTTCTCTCTGTCTGTTTCTCTCTCTCACTAACTCTGCCTGTCAAAAAAAAAAAAAAAGAAAAAAGAAAAGAAAAGCGAAGAAACTCCTTGAGAGAGCACAAAGGGGATGTGGCTTGGGTTGTGGGTTCAATCAGTTCCCCAGTGAGTGTGGGAAACGCAGGGAGACCGCTGGTGGCCTGGGCACTGGAGTTCTCAGCCTCATTCACTTTGTGGCTCGTGTGGTTGAGTTTGAAGAGAGACACAGGACAGGTCCCTCCTGTACTTCACATGGTTAGGGCAACATATAGCTCTTTCTGCATTGTCCTGAGGTATCAAGGGGAATTTATGGGCTTCTTAGAAGCATGGATTCTGGCGTGTGGACCAAAGGATAAGCGGGCTGATTTGAGTCATGAGTGGGAGAGATGTGAATGACACTAGCTGAGTTTGGTAGGTTTTAGGATTTGGTCTCTGTTCAGGCATGCTTGCTATGAACAGGTGAGTGAGACTGTCTTGCCACTCATTATTTTGACATCTGATTCTTTTGGAATCGTAGAATGTTAGGAGGAGAGGGACCAAAGGTGACAACTTTTCCAGGGGCTCTTAACCTAGATAGTCATGGAAGATTCTTAAGCAGAATAGTTGATATGCACTTGTTGATGGAGGAGAATCAGTAGTTTTTTTGGTGGGTATTCAAAAGCCCCTGCATGTTCTTAACCACCTCGTTTTATAGAGGGGGAGTCGCAGTCCCAGGTCTACCAGACCCCTGCCTCTTGCCCATCTAGCGGCAGGGAGTCTAGAACCAGAAGTGTGGCCTTCTGATTCCTGTTGCTGTGCTGTCTCCATTCCACCAACTCTTGGAAATCTCTGCCATGCTAGAAGACTTCCTTTGCTCTGCTCCCTGCTTTGCGAGGCTCTGCCTGACTTCCTATGTTGGAGACTGAGTTCTGCTTAAGCCTGGTGTGTGTGCCCTGCACCTCTCCATGTCCATTGTAGAGTCTGTCCTGTTACTTCTTTTGGTTTGGGTAATGTGACCCTCTTGCTGTTTATTTTTGAATTCTTTTCTTTGCCTGCTTTCATTCTCCATTAGAACTCTGTCAAGGAGAAGTAAAAGCTCACGGCCATGGAAAATATAGAGGCATATGAGGAGACTTCAGGTGCGGGTGGGTTAACACTGGATGGTAATTAAGGAGGGAAGACTGGACAAGGTGCTGGTTAGCGTGTGCCCGTACTATGTATGTGTGTATTCAGTCGTAGTTGGCATAGTTGGACCTAGGGTCCATTATTTGCTTGTTGCTTCAAACTAAGAGCAGTGGTATTTGGGTATAGAGTAGTGTCTAAGGACTTTGCAGGGTGGGGGTTGTGCAGAAGAAGGCATGGATGAGTGTGGGTGCAGATGGGCAACTTGGAATTCCCACAGAGAGTACTCTTCTCACTTTATACATTGGCAGTGTTGGAGGTCTGGCACACCGGTGTTCAGGTCATTGACTCAGCCGTACTGCTGTATGGGTTTAGGGAAACCCTTTATTTGGGGGCTTTTGTTTCCTTAGTTGTGCAATAAGGTATTTGTATAAGATGATTTCTGAGAACATGTAAGTCAGATTCCCTGTCCTTAAGGTACACACAGTTAAGGAGTGGAGACAAATTGGTGAAAGTTAAAAACTGTGTGTGTGTGTGTGTGTGTGTGTGTCTATAAATTTAGTGTTCCTTACTCATGTAACTAATCTTTATTGAACAGCTTTTACATGCTTGGCACTTTTTAAAAATTTTTTTTCTTAAGATTTATGTATTTATTTGAAAGGAAGACTTAGAGGGAGAGGCAGATAGAGAAAATCTCCCATCTGCCGCTTTACTTCCCAAATGGCTGCAACAGCTGGAGCTGGGCTAGACTGAAGACAGAAGCCAGGAGCTTCTTTTGCATCTCCCACTTGCGTGGCAGGGGCCCAAGGTCTTGGGCCATCTTCCGCTGCTTTCCCAGGCACATTAGAAGGGAGCTGGATTGGGCAGCAGCTGGGACTCCAACTTGTGCCCATGTGGGATACTGGCATCGCAGGTAGTGGTTTTACCCACCATGCCACAGTGCTAGCCCCTACCTGGTAGCATTTTAACCATAGGAGAAATAGTAGTGAACCGCCGGCGCCATGGCTCAACAGGCAAATCCTCCGCCTTGGGGCGCCGGCACACCGGGTTCTAGTCCCGGTCCAGGTGCCGGATTCTGTCCCGGTTGCCCCTCTTCCAGGCCAGCCCTCTGCTGTGGCCCAGGGGTACAGTGGAGGATGGCCCAAGTGCTTGGGCCCTGCACCCCATGGGAGACCAGGAGAAGCACCTAGCACCTGGCTCCTGCCATCGGATCAGCGCGGTGCGCCGGCTGCAGCGCGCCATCCGCGGCAGCCATTGGAGGGTGAACCAACGGCAAAGGAAGACCTTTCTCTCTGTCTCTCTCTCTCTCTCACTGTCCACTCTGCCTGTCAAAAACATAAAAAAAAGAAAAAAAAGAAAAAAAAAAGAAATAGTAGTGAACCAAAGCTAGACCTTGGTCTCATGAAACTGATATTTTAATTGGAAGAAATGTCTCATAAGGAGATGGACACCTATTATTTATTAGATGATGGTAAGGCTAAGAAGCACAAGGAAGCAGGGAGATGGAGAATGAAGAGGTCAGGGAAGGCTTCTCTGGTGGATGCCCTTGGAATGAAGGCACACATTGAGGCTTTCAAGTGTTTGAGGGAAGCGATCAAGCCCTGGCCCCATGGGTGCAGAGGTGTTGCAAAGCAAGTGTGCCTGGCACGTTGGAGACAGGAGTGCAGCTGGAGTGGTCTCAGATGGTATCAGTCCTTTAGAAATGTTTGTGGGCCCTATGTAAATACACACATAAAAATCTTAGTTCATCCAGTCTTTGGTATGTGGATTTGTCTTAAAGCACTCATTTTTTTCTTATATTTTAATACAAGTGGAGTTTTTATGAGGTCAGGGCTCCTTCTGTGAGGCTTTTCCTGACCACTTAAGCAGTAACATTCAGACTCTGCACTTGTCTCCTGGTATACTGATGCTTATTTGTGCATGATCATGTATTATTCCTTGTTTCATTATTTTTCCTTATTAAATTCTGGGGAGAATGTACTGACACAGAATTCCCCAATCCTTGTGAGTATCAAAGGATTAACCCTTTTTACAGAATAAAGTCATTTGCTGGAGTTAATTTCCCAAGGCTACTTACTTAATAGAATTTCAGCTCTAAGTCTCATATTCCAAAGCTGAACCCTGTTGAGTTGTAGCCTCTAAGCCTTTGGAGTAAATTATTACTTTCCAAAGTGTAGTTTAGGGTACTGGAGTGCCCCTGGTGTTTGCATTATAATCCCGATGCTCAGAAGGAACCATACAGGAGTGGGGAGGGGTTGACATACAGAAACTTCACTGGGTGGAAGAAGAGTCAGCACAGTTCTAGAAATAGTGTAGAGAAACGTTAGGATAAGAGGGAAGAAACAAATTCAAGTTGAAAATTGAAAGGCAGTTTGAGAGGTGCAGTTAGCTGTTAAGTAATGTAGTCCAACTTGATGGGAAGTTAAGTGAGTGAGTTACATGTATAGATGTTAGAGGTTCATTGTAGTTTAAACAAGGCTGATTCGTGTGAAGGTCAGGCTCTGTAAAATGTATTGGGGAATGAAGTCCTTTGGCCAGCTTTTCCAGTGAATATAAACAATTAGAATTACAGAAATTCACCGGCGCCGTGGCTCAACAGGCAAATCCTCCACCTTGCGGCGCCGGCACACTGGGTTCTAGTCCCGGTTGGGGTGCCGGATTCTGTCCTGGTTGCCCCTCTTCCAGGCCAGCTCTCTGCTGTGGCCCGGGAGTGCAGTGGAGGATGGCCCAGGTGCTTGGGCCCTGCACCCCATGGGAGACCAGGAAAAGCACCTGGCACCTGGCTCCTGCCATCGGATTAGTGAGGTGTGCTGGCCACAGCGCGCCAGCCGCGGTGGCCATTGGAGGGTGAACCAACGGCAAAGGAAGGCCTTTCTCTCTGTCTCTCTCTCTCACTGTCCACTCTGCCTGTCAAAAAAAGAAAAAAAATAAGAATTACAGAAATTCTGTTTCTGTGCAACTTTCTAGGAATTTGGCTGCTGTATAGGATGTACCTCAATTGTTGTAGCTTTCAGCATAGTTCTTTATGGCGTGAGAGGTTGGTGTGTGATTATGAGATAGCTGGGTAATTGCTTCTGCCCCTAGAGTCACAGATGGGTTAGGCTGAGTGAGTTCTGCCATTGTTCGCCTTAGCATTGACTCTGGTAGTAGGAAGACTCCTTCCTGGGCTCAGGAGGGGGCCTTAGGTATGCTGTAGTTGCTTTGTGGGTGCTGTATGTATTGAAAGTATCGTCTTCCCATTTCCCTGTTGCTGAGTTTATTTTCTCCTAGTGGATGTCTTGTTGGGTATTTGGTACCACAAGTGAGCATGGTGCTGCCACTTGAGTAGAATTATAAAAATAATGTCATTTCCTTAAAAGCAATTTCATAAAAAAAGTCTCACTAAGATTACTGAAATTTTATTTGTATTTTCTCATTCTTGAGCTGCCACAGCATAATACCATGATTGAGTGGTTTAGACAACATACAATTCTTTCTCACTGGAGGCTGTCTACTGGCAGATTAGGTGTCTGGTGATGGCCTCTTTCCTTGCTTGTAGACAGCTGCCTCCTGGCTGTGTGGGTGTTCCTGAGGGGTGGAGGAGAGGAGGGAGAGAGAGAGAACCTTGTTCCTCTACTTGTAAGAGTGTAACTCCATCTTCATGACCCTCATCTAAACCTGATTATCTCTGCCAAAGCTCCCACCTCCATTACTATCACATTGTGCTGTAGGCTTCAACTTAGGAATTTTAAGAGGATGGGACACTCCCAGAGTAGTGAGTATTGTAGATGGGGTAATTGAAACCCAATCATATCAGAATTACTTCTCTCAAGCGTTTCAAGGAAGCACGTGAATGTAAAATTGGGAGTGTATGTGAAAAGCAGAAAGATCTGATTTCAAAGTAGAATTATTCTTCAGGATGACTCAAGGAATATGCCAGGGTTAAATTTGTCTCCACCCCCTCTCCATTCCTGTAGCCACCTTGTCATCTTTTCCCTCTGTCACACTGACTTGTGAACACAACAGAAGCTTACCAGAGATTTAGCTTTTCATTTTGTTATAAAGCAGACTGGCACAGACAGACCTCAAGACTACAGGGTTGGGAGAAAGAAGTGGAGCATACCACTGTGT
The DNA here is from genome assembly GCA_949820135.1 of Sylvilagus floridanus. Classification (NCBI taxonomy): domain Eukaryota; kingdom Metazoa; phylum Chordata; class Mammalia; order Lagomorpha; family Leporidae; genus Sylvilagus; species Sylvilagus floridanus. Next base: position 23,518,709 of record OX463234.1, on the reverse strand, counting down.
AAACACGGCTATGGGATTGTGTCTCTAGTTTGCTGTCTCTCAGCCTTCAGTTGGATGTTGGAGTTTGTTAATTTGTAGAAACAGTAGAGGCAATCATCATAGTCAGTGGATTTCTCCATGTTTTTGTTGATGCACATTGGTGAGCATGGTGAGCATCTTTCAGGGCAGATGTGCACGCCCTGCCAAGGCAGGCGGGAGGAGCCAGAGAGTTGATAGAAGGAAATGGCAGTAACTGGAGCATGAGCCAACAGATGGGTGAGGGATGGCGAGTGCATTTTGTGTTTTGAGTGGTCCCTAGGAGTACTGAGTTTCTTATTCTTTTCCTCTGCGGTCCCAGTGCAGAAGGGAGCATACATGGCTAAGGTTTCAGTATCTAATCCATCACAGATCAGCCTGAGTAAACCCATTGGCTGGCGCTGATCTAGTTAGGAGGGCAGTGCAAAGCTGCTTGAGCCAGGATTGGGACAAATTGGATCAGAACTGCCATGTGGATCCTGGACATATTTCTGTAATTTGGGTGGGTAAAAATATATTGGGAATCACTGACTCAAGGGAGGGAGAGCTCTCTGCTGTGGCCAGGGAAGGCAGTGGAGGATGGCCCAAGTCTTTGGGCCCTGCACCCATATGGGAGACCAGGAGAAGTACCTAGCTCCTGGCTTCGGATCAGCGGGGTGCACCAGCCGCAGCGTGCTGGCCGCAGCAGCCATTGTGGGGTGAACCAATGGAAAAAGGAAGACCCTTCTCTCTGTCTCTCTGTCTCTCACTATCCACTCTGCCTGTCAATAAAAAAAAAAGATTACAATTAGAAAGTGCCATACATGACAAAGTGCTCTGTTGCCAGATAAGCATCTTTCTTCATTTTGAACATGCCAGTCTCCAAAACTGTAAGAAGTAACATTTGCTGTTTATAAGCTAGTCATTCTGTGGTGTTTGTATTTTTAAGATTTTTATTTATTTGGAAGGCAGAGCTACAGGGGGGGGGGGGGCAGAGAAACAGCTAGTGAGCAAGATCTGTCATTTACGGTTTCACTCCCCAAATGGCTAATAGCCAGGTCTAGGCCAGTCCAAAGCCAGGAACCAAGAACTCCATCCTTGCTTCCCACCCACATAATCAGGGAGCTGGACCAAAGGTGAAGAGCTGAGACTCCAATTGGCAGAGTGATAGGGGATGCCGGCACTGCACCACAACTCTTGCCCTCATTGTGTTCTTGCTGTAATAACTAAACCAGGACGCTGTGTGTTCCCAAGTTCTTAGGAGTTATTTGCTGCATTCATTCAGCTGTTCACATCTGTCACATAAGAAGCATTTTCAATGCCTATAACTTATCCTTTAGCAGATCGTCAAAGTGAAGCCCAATTGTCAAAAATAGCAATGATAATACTCTTTGGTCAGTTGGCAGATTCTTGCAAATTTCTTATTTTGGGCAGCTGATACACAACAATATGAAATAGAATAGGAAAATTTCTGCTATTGAAGAATATGTGTAAAGATGGATGGATGATGCATCAGAGGACTGGGAGACCAACCTAGCTTAGCACTCGTTAACTCAAACAGTCTCCATTGCAGGGGCCAGCATTGTAAGCTTAGAACACCAGCATCCAATGTCAGAGCTACAGTGTAAGTCCTGGCTGCTCTGTTTCTGACCCAGCTTCCTGCTAATGTGCCTGGGAAAGCAGCAGAAGGTGACCAAGTACTTGGGCTTCTGCCACCCAAGTGGCAGACTCATGTAGAGTTCTGGACTCCTGGCTTAGGCCTGACCCAGCCCTAGTTATTGGGGTCATTTTGGAGTGAACTATAAGATGGAAGGTCTTTTTCTCTGTCACTCTTCCTTTCAAGCAAAAATAAAGAAGGAGGAGTATTGTTGGTAACTGCACTTATATAGTATGAATTTGAATCCCCCCAAAGAAAATCTTGTCATAAATGGTTTTCTGATTGAATGTTTTTCATGACTCAAAAAGCAGATGGGACTACAGTGTCTTGCATTTATTAGACCTCCCACTCTTGTAACAGGACTTGAGGGGGAACTGCAATGTGCTTCTGTAGGGGGGACCCTCTCTGCAAATGCAACCGTGGGTTCTTCAGTCCCAGAAGCTTTTAAACTAAATCTTGCAATAAGGTCTTTATATGCTTCTGTCAGCATTGGCATCCAAAATATATGTATTTTTTTTTCTGTAGGACTAATTCCAAAATGTCCACTTGGAAGCATAGCAATTAAGCTTCCATTTGGGATCCCTGTATCATGATCAGACTGCCTTGTTCTAGTGCTGACTCCACTTCCATTTCTAGCTTCCTGCTACTGCAGATCCTGGAATGCAGCAGTATTGGTTCAAGTAATTGTGTTCCTGACACCCACATGGGAGACCTGGATTGAGTTCTGAGTTCCTGGCTTTGGCCTGGCTCAGCCGTAGCTGTTGCTGTCATTTGGGGAGTGAATCCAAAGATGGAAGATCTCTGCCTCTATCTCTGTCTCTCTACCTTTCAAATAAAGTATAAAATAAAATAGGTCCCAGGTAACACAGCTTTAGAAACAAACCAACTAACCCACGGTGTGCATGTGGCTTTGACCATTTCCCCCCAGCAGCCTATGTGGTATGCAGTGGGTACTGTCGTGTCCCTTCAGGGTCAGTTCTTCAGGATGACATAGTGTCCCAGTGCTGGCACATGGGCCCCTGGGCTCACAACTCTTTGACTTTCGCTGGGAGCCTGGTCCAAGGAGACAGGGGAAGCTTTATCAAGTGATCAGCCTGGGATAATGTGTGAATGCTAGGTCCCAAGAAAAGCCCAGTCCCCTGGTCTCAAGGGAAGAGAACCTGAAGAGGCATCTTGCTGAGCTCTCCCAGGATCTATCAAGACCTCCATTCCTGCCTCGTTGTGGTGCAGCTTCTCCCTCTGCACCAGCCTGGCCTCTCCAGGCCCTCACAGGTGTCTCACTGAGACTCAGGAAGGCTTACCCTGGAAACTTCCCAGAGTCTATGCCCGGAACAAGTGATTGAAAACAGGTGGTTTTTGTGGTTTATTTGTTTTTGCAATATATGTATATTTCTTTGCAATAATGTTCTAAACATTTGCTTTCAGGGGTCCAAAATCATGATATTCGGATACTAACATTGGTACTTTCTTGTCTGCAGTGGAGACTTTTCTGATCTCATCATCTGTCTCTGAGCCAAGTGGCATGCCATCCATACCTGGCTCAGTGTTACTCTGAAGTAGTGCCTGCTTCTGTGTGTCCCTGGTCCCAAACATGCATGCCCCTGACAGCGCCCATACAGCCTGGTAAGTGAGTAATTGTGCAGTTTTAGGAGGAATTCAACTGGGCTGTGAGATGCTTCTCTTGCCCTTTGGATACAGGTGTAACCATGCCCAGAAACACCACTGCTTCCTATTCTGTACTGCAGACATTTTACCACTTTGCATCTTTTTCTATGTAAGATCCATGCTTTGGGTTAAGGCGCTGGCACAGTTTGCCCTGAATCATTGCTTCTGCAGATTCCTTCTTCATTAACTACAACATTGGGGCAAATTTGAATCAGGGGTGGTCCTTGTTATATCCCCTGAGTAGAAAATTGTTTCACTCTCTGGATGGTGCAGCTGTTTTCTTCCCTTTACTGAAAAAGTTGTTCATTATGATATCTCTATATATGCAATAGTGTTAACTACATAGACAAATACTTTTAACTTTATGTTTTAAAATGTGAAATGGACTACAGACTTTGATGTCTTCACAAATCAAATTTTCAATAAGTTTTGGTTGCATACAACCATAATATTTAAAACTAGGTTGAAAAATTCCAAACCTGAAACATGCAGGAGGAAAATAGACAATATTGACACATTCCTTTTTATTTGATTAGATAATGAAAATCCTAAAAAAAATCTTCTCTTCTGTGGCCCAGCATAGTTTGAAAAATCAATTGTTGATATCTGTCACTCCTCTTACTGCTGTTTACTGAGCTGATTTAATTATGTGCTTGATTCTAAAAATGATGATTCATTGTGAAATTCCATCATAAACAAGATCTTGCTGAATTTACATCATCACCAGCCAGAAAAGAAGGAAGAGAAGGAGGGAAAGAAATTTTAAATTATTTGCATTTTGGGGGGTGGGGAATACCAGATACTAGGTAATTATACACATAACCACACGTACTTTCTATAAATGATGGATCACGATATCAGCAAGTTAATTTGAAGATCATACCCCCAACACACACACACACACAAATGTATGCACACACATTGTCTCTGTCTCTGTCTCAAATGGCAAGTTCCTTGATGACGAGCAGCTTGTGAGTGAAATGAAACATGGATGGTTGTTGATCCCAGGGAAGCACTGTGTGGCCTCCCCACTCTGCCACAGGGATAGTTAGCAGATTCAGAATCCACAAAATGAGCTACACATTTTAATTTTAGGTTTAAGGCAAAATTCAGTAGAAACTTAAACTAGTTCCAGGATTACTGGGTTGTGTTGCTGCATGTGTGTTCAGCTTCATAAGAGACACCAAAGTGGCTGTACCAATGTGCATTCTCCTTGGAAGGGGGGCCCCCCCCACGGGACCCAAGCCCCAGCATGCTCCGTGAGGGCCCCACCCAGGGCACCCCAGTCGTGACTCTGCCCCCTGCCGGAGTCCCCAAACCCTGCAGGAACTGCGAAGGTCCCATGCTTGGAACCCTAGGCACTACACTGCCCTCCCCCTGCCAGGTCCCCAGCCCCTGCAGCACAGGAGGGCCCTGCCCTGGACACCCCAGATGCAACACCGCCCCCCTCCCGGGTCCCAAGCCCCTGCAGGCCCGGCAAGGGCCCCGCACTAGGTACCCAAGATGGGACTCTACCCCACCCACCCGTGTTCCCAGCCCCTGCAGGCAAAGCAAGGGCCCAGCAGGCACATCAAGGGCAGGTGTGGCAAGAGCCTCGCCCTGGGATCCCCAGGCGCAACCCCGCAACCCCTCTGTTCAGGGCCCCAGGCCCTGCAATTGTGGCGAGGAGCCCAGTCTGGGCACCCCAGATGAGAACCCGCACCCTGCCCGGGTCGCCAGCCCCTGCAGGCTTGGCGAGGGCATCGTCCTGGGCACCCCAGTCATGATTCCGCCCCGCCTATGTCCCTAGCCACAGAAGACACAACAAGGGACCCGCCCTGGGACCCCAGATGCGACCCGGGCCCTGCCTGAGTCCCCAGCCCCTGCAAGCATGGCGAGGGCCCTGTCCTGGCCACCCAACATGTGACCCCGCCCCCTGCCCGGGTCCCAGACCCTGCAGACACCATGAGTGCCCTGTCCTGGGCACCGCAGACATGACACCGCCCCCCTGCCTGGGGCCCTGGGCCCTGCAGGCACAGTGACTGCCCCATGCAGGGCAATTCAGATGTAGCCACGCCCCCTGCCCAGGTCCCCAGCCCCTAAGGCAGGGTGAAGGCCCTGTCTTGGGCACCCCTACGGGACCCCGCTCCCTGATGCCCAGGTCCCCAGCCCCTGCAGGCACATTGAGGGTAATGAAGGCACAGCGAGGACCCTGCCCTGGGCACCCCAGTCATGATCCCGTCCCCCGCACATGACCCCAGCCACAGAAAGCACAGCAAGGGACCCTCCCTGGGCACCCCAGATGCGACCCGGCCCCTGCCTCAGTCCCCAACCCCTGCAAGCACGGCTAGGGTCCCATGCTGGGCACCCCAGATGGGACCCCGCCTTCGCCGGGGTCCCAAGCCCCTGCAGGAATGGCGAGAGTCTTGCCCTGGCCACCCCAAATGGGACCCTGCCTCCTACCCGGGTCCCCACCCCTGCAGGCAGGGAGAGGGCCCTCAGGAAGAGATAGGGACCCACCCTAGGCATTGCAGATGTGACGACGCCCACAGCCAGAATCCCCAGCCCCTGCAAGCACAGCGAGAGCCCCGCCCTGGGCACCTCAGACGTGACCCTGCCCCCTAACGTTGTCTCCACCATTGTAGGCAGGGCGAGGGGCCTACATGCACAGCAAGGGCTGGTACAGCAGCGTCCCTGCCCTGGGCACCCAAGACGTGACTCCACCCCGCCCACACGGGTCCCAAGCCCAAGCAGCACAGCGAGGGCCCCACAGGCACAGCGAGGGCACCACCCTGGGAACCCTAGACGCGACCCCGCCCCCCACCCAGGTCCCCAGCCGCTGCAGGAACAGTGAGGGACCCGCAGGCACAACGCGAGCCCTCCCTGGGTACTCTAGACGCAAACACGTCCCCGCCTGTGTCCCAAGCCCTTGCAGGAATGCCGAGAGCGCTGCCCTCACCAAGCCAGAGGGGACTGTACCTCCTACCCGGATCCTCAGCCCCTGCAGGCAAGGCGAGAGCCCTGCCCTTGTCACCCCAGATGCTGCCCCGCCACCTGCCCGGATTCCCAGCCCCTGCAGGCACAGCGAGAGGCCTGCACTGGGCACCCCACATGCAGCCCTGCCCTGCCCAGGTCCCTAGCCACTTCAGGCACAGCGAGGGCCCCGCCCTGGGCACCCAAGACGTGAATCTGCACCGCGTGCCCGGGTCCACCGCCCTGGGCACCCCAGATGCGACCATGCCCCCTGACCGGATTCCCAGACCCTGCAGGCACAGCGAGAGACCTCCCTGGGCACCCCAGACAGGAACCCACCCCTCACCCCGGTCCCAAGCCCCTGCAGGAATGGCGAGAGTCCTGCCCTGGCCACCCCAGATGGGACCCCGCCTCCTATCCCTGCAGGCGGGGAGAGGGACCTCAGGCAGAGATAGGGACCTGTCCAAGGCATTGGAGATGGGACCACGACCCCACCCAGATCCCCAGCCCCTGCAGGCACAGCGAGAGCCCTCGCTGGGCACCCCAGACGGGAACCCCACCCACGCCCGGGTCCGCAGCACTGCAGGCATGGTAAGGGCCCTGTCCTTGGCACACCAGAGGAGACGCACACATGCCCAGGTCCCAAGCCCCTGCATCCTCGGCGAAAGCCCCACCCTGGGCACCTCAGACGTGACCCCGCCCCCTGTCATTGTCCCCACCACTGTAGGCAGGGCGAGGGGCCTACATGCATAGCAAGGGCTGGCACAGCAGCGTCCCTGTCCCTGGGCACCCAAGACGTGACCCCACCCCGCCCACACGGGTCCCAAGCCCAAGCGGCACAGCGAGGGCCCCACAGGCACAGCGAGGGCACCACCCTGGGAACCCCAGATGCGACCCCACCCCCGCCCAGTTCTCCAGCTGCTGCAAGCACAGCAAGGGACCTGCAGGCACAACGTGAGCCCTCCCTGGGTACCCCTGATGCGACCACACCCCCGCCAGGGTCCCAAGCCCCTGCAGGCATGCAGAGGGCCCAGCCCTGTGCACCCCAGAGGAGACCCCGCCCCACGCCGGGGTCCCCAGCCCTACAGGCACAGCGAAGACCCTCAGGCAGAGCGAGGGACCCGCCCTAGGCATTGCAGAGGTCACCACGCCCCCCCCCCCCCCCCGGCCAGATTCCCAGCCCCTGCAGGCACTGGGAGAGACTCCCTGGGCACCCCAGATGCCACCCCGCCCCCCACCCGGGTCCCAAGCTCCTGCAGGAATGGCGAGAGCTCCACCCTGGCCACCCCAGATGGGACCCTGCCTCCTACCCGGGTCCCCACCCCTGCAGGCAGACTGCGGGACCTGGCCTGGGCACCGCACATGGGACCCAGCCACCCGCTTCTCCAAAACTGATTTTATTTTTCTGAATTGAGTTGAGAAAAAATGGAGTCCTGTGGTGATGTAGTCATGCCACAGGGAAGGCATGAGCTTCTGTTTGGCAGATGATTGAGGGTATACAAATTCTGTGAACTCGAAATCCAGTATACATTTGAGATCACCTACCAAAATCTCTATCTCAAGGAAAGCCAGGGTATTTCATGTCTAGCATTGTTTTATGGGTACCTCTTAGAATTCCAATCAAATCCTACAGGTTTTACTAGGAATTAACCCTACTGGGACATATTGCACTCACTTGGTTTTCTTGCAATGCCAAATACTTCTCTTATTTTAAACATTTATTAATTTTTTTAGTTGAAAGTCAGATTTACATAGAGAGAGAAGGAGAGGTAGAGAGAGAGAGGTCTTCTATCCACAGGTTCACTTCCCAATTGGCTGCAACGGCCAGAGCTGTGCCAAATAAAGCCAGGAGCCAAGCACAAACTTTGGGTCTCCCACACAGGTGCAGGAACCCAAGGACTTGGACCATCTTCTACTGCTTTCCCAGGCCATAGCAGAGAGCTGGATAGGAAAGTGGAGCAACTTGGTCTTGAACTGGCACCCATATGTGATGCCAGCACTGAAGGCGGTGGTGGCTTAACCCACTACACCACAGCACCAGCCCGCAAATATTTCTCAATCTACTTACTGAGTTTATGTTTTCAAGGCAAAGAAAAAAATGGAAAAACAAGCTTCATGACTTTCTCCAAAGTAAAATACTTTACAATTTGTGTGGGTGAGTATGTGATACAGTGGTTAAGCTGCTACTATGAATGTCTATGTCCTATATCACAGTGCTGGTTCATATCCCAGCTACTCTGTTTCTGACCCAGCTTCACACTAACTGCAAACCCTGGAAGGTTGTGGTCCTGACACAAGACTCTCATACTTGTCGTCTGCTATATCTGTGGGAAACTCCAGGCTCCTGGCCTTGTCCTCTATCAGCCCGGTTATTGCAGGCATCTTGGCAGTGAACCATCAGATGGAGGAGCTCTCTCTTTCTCTCTCTGTTCTTTAAAGTACGCACATGTGCTCTGCAGATCACATAAGTAAAAAATAAGCACTAAAATATTTTCATAATCATAATAAAGATCTCACAAATATATGGATATCAAAATTTTCTGAACCAAATTAAAGCTATTTCTTAATTACATCTTTCACATACTACTGAAATACATTCAAGCAACAGGCACAACCTTAGATTCTCAGGATCTTATATTCACGCTCTTAATATTTTGATTTACATGTCGCATATTTTAATAAAAATTATGGCTGGAATCAGTCATTCCACATCCCTGTGCCCATTTTAATGGAAAGAAGATGTCAAGCATCTTTTGAACAATTCTGATATTTTTCAAGATTGATTTATTTGAAAGGCAGAGAGAAAGAGGCAGAGAGAAAAAACACATGTGTGCACACGTGCATGAGAGAGAGAGAGAGAGAGAGAGAGAGAGAGAGAGAAAGTTTTCCATCTGATGGTTCACTCCCAGATGGCCACCAGGAGCCAGGAGCTTCTTCCAGGTATCCCACATGGGTTCAGGGGCCAAAGTACTCTGGCCATCTTCTACTGCTTTCATGGTCCACAGCAGAGAACTGGATTGGGTGTGGAGCAGCCAGGACTTGGACTGGTGTCCATATGGTTTGCCAGCACTGCAGGCAGCAGCTTTACCTGCTAAGCCACAGTGCTGGCCCCCAATTTTGATATTTTGATTTACATAAACCCGAAGATAGTTTGCACTACAAGAACCAGACTGGGTGACTATGGCATAATACGCAGTAACACTCTCGCATTCTCTGTGGGAAATGCAGGTGTCCCTTCTGTGTCCTGCAGCTCTAGGACTGTGGCTTCCCTGGAGAAACTCACATGCACTGGTGGGATATGAAGGTCCCCATGTGAATTCCTCCAATTCAGGCCAGCACCTGCCAGTCCACAATCTCCAACATAACTCATAATCTCTTGTGAGACCTACATAAAAACTCTTGGGCTTGCTGTAGCACTCTGGGACTTTTGGTTTCTTAAGTTCCAACAATACCTGTTATCCCCCATAATGCCTAGGGAAGGACCTAACAGCATGACACTAATCCGGGCCTGGATCTTCTAGGGCACAAAACCTAGTATACCTTGAAACCACAATATAGGAGGTGCATAAGTAGCCCTCTGATTCCTGTAGTTCTGGTACTGTGTGGTGTTAGTTATAGTCTGAGACTGACATGAGTCCAACCTCAAGGAATCTGGTGAGAATCTTGCAACTCAGAGTCTGTGACAGTTCCGTAAGTCTCAGGGACAAGCGTACTTGTCTCCCATGGCCTGGGAAAGGTTCTATCTGCTAATTCATGCTGCTAATTCTGGCTTGTACCTGCTAGTACATACTCTGAGACTTGAGTATGATAACATTGAGTCTTACTGTCTTACATTGAGCCATATTCGAGTCACCTGTGTTCATCTGGTGAAAATTGGAGAAGATAGCACCTGCATTCAAGTGTTCTACATCCATACTTGCCAGTGCTCATAATCCAGCATAACCTGTGCATGAAAGATGAGACCTGGGGAAGAATAGTACTGCATCCTGAAAGATTGGGACTGAAACTCTTGGCTCTAAAGGTCTCAGAACACAAGTGTCTTCCCTATGGAATTTGGGGAAGATCCTTTGTGCCTTCTAATAGTTCAGGTTCTTGGATGCCCATGCAGAAATCTCAGCACTACGTTGTGGGACCTACCTAGTAAAATCAACAACTCTTGCTTCCCTTAAGGTCCAGAACTGTGATAATTTGTACTCTATCCTCCAAAGTTAGTTACTTGAAACTGTCATGTGAGACCAAGAAAAGACCCTACTACTTGCCTTCTAATGTTCCAGACACCTACCTCTCAGAGCACAATCACCAACAGAACTTTATTTACTCTGTGAGGATTTGGCAATTGCTCCTTCATATTCCCTAGTGTTAGCACTAGGATTTTTGTGCTACAAACAAACATGAGCATCAGCTATGCCTATACAAAAGAAACTGTGGATGGTCATAGTAACATACACAGAATGAGGTAACAAGTACTGGTGCCAAAAGCTCCAGCAGCACTCAGGCCTGCCCAAAAGGAAAAAAGGACAACCTCCTTTCTGCCCACAGTACCAGGAATATGGCTACTTCCATCCCATACCCCAAAGTGACTGACATCAACTCCCCATGGTCTGCAGAAATTCACCATTGGAAACACACATACACTTCAAAGTTATATTACTACCTCCATGAACTTCTGCAGGCGAGACAATTATGGCACTCATAGACACTGCTGATAAAACAACATAAGAAATCATTCAGAGGTTACATTTTTGAGCTAATTAGAAACAAGGCCAAAGCAATGACCAAATTACACCTGCATTCAATGTGAACAAAATTATTTTCCAATGAGAGTTACTCCATAAAGATCAAATGTTATATAAGATGCACAAATAGCAACATGAGGACAGAGGAAATATTGAATATACAAGAAAGCCTGAAACCTCCAATGGAGCACACAATAGTTTTCCAGAAATAGATCATCATTTGAAGAGAATCTATGAAATACCTGAAAAACAATTCAAAACAGTGATCCTAAGGAAACTCAATGAGTTCCAAGAGCACATTGACGGTTAAAATAAATGAGAAAAACAATGCACACTGTGAAGAAAAACAACATAATGAAGAAATCACTGAGGGCTGGCATTGTGGCGGAGTGAGTGAAGTTGTTGCCTGTAATGCTGGAATCACATATGGGTGCAAGTTTGATTCCCAGCAGCCCTACTTCCTATCCAGAAAACTATTAATTGAGCAAATATTCATGTTACAGTAATACCTGAAGGAAAAGTAGGAAAGGGGCACTGAGGACCAACTTAATGAAATCAGAGTTTGTAACTCCCCAAATATACAGATATGGACATACAGAGACAGGAATCTTAAAGTATACTAAACATACTTAACTTAAAAAAATACTGGGGTCAGTGTTGTGGCACACAGATTAAGGCCTCGATCTGCAGTCCTGGTATCCTATATGGGCGCCAGCTCAAGTTCTGGCTGCTCCACTTCCAATCCAGCTCTCTGCTATGGCCTGGGAAAGCACTAGAAGATGGACCCCTGCATCCACGGAGGAAGCTCCTGGCTTCTGGGTTGGATGGGCCCAGCCTTGGCTGTTTTTGGAGAGTGAACCAAGAGATGGAAGGCAACACACACCTCTCCCCCCTCTCTTTGCCTCTGCCATTCAAATACATGCATAAGGGGCCGGCGCCATGGCTCACTTGGTTAATCCTCCACCTGTGGTGCCAGCATCCCATATGGGCACCAGGTTCTACTCCCGGTTGCTCCTCTTCCAGTCCAGCTCTCTGATGCGGCCCAGGAAGGCAGTGGAGGATAGCTCAGGTGCTTGGGCCCCTGAACCCACATGTGAGACCAGGAGGAGGCATCTGGCTCCTGGCTTTGGATCAGTGTAGCACCAGCCATGGTGGCCATTTGGGGGGTGAACCAACAGAAGGAAGACCTTTCTCTCTGTCTCTCTCTCTCACTGTCTATCTGTCAAATAAATAAATAAATGAATAAATAAAAATACATATAAATCTTTAAAAAACTGTTGAGAAATATGATGAAATTGTCAACTTAAGGATAAGGAGAGTATCCATAAGACAGAGAAAAGTCTCAAGTTACGCACACAAGAAAACCACTGGACACACAGCAGATGTATCAGCAGATGTCACAGAGACCAGAAGAGAAAAAGATGAAAAAAATCAAATACTTGAAAGAAAATATTTCCAACCAAGTCTATCACATCCAGTAAAACAATGCTTTGGAAGTGAAAGAGAAAGTTTTTTGCAGAGGAGAAAACCCTGAAAAAACTCACCACTGGACCAGTACTACAAGACATCCTCAATGGACTCCTACATTAGAAATAACCATCATGAAAACATACAAGAGAACTAAATTCACTAATAGATATACAAAATAAGAAAAAGAGGATTCAACCTTATAAAACAAGACTGCCAATATACTAAATAATAAAAATAATAGAGGCAGAAATTGAGAAATAGAACAATCACTAATCAATTGACAAAATGGCAGGACTTAATTTTTATCTATCAATATTTAGCTTGGATATTAAGGAATTAAATTCTCTAGTCAAAAGAAAAAGTTTGGTCAAGTAACTTGTTTGAAAGTAGGACCCAACTTTATATTCCTACAAGAAACTTCACAGGTTAAGTTACACAAAGACAGAAACTGAGTAATGAGAAAAAGATTTACCAGGCAAGTAGAAAACACAAACTGTAATAGCTATACTCATATCAGACAAAAGACTTTACATCAATATCTATAAAACAGATACAAAGGACATTATATATTGACAAGAGACCCAATTCAGCAAGAAGACACAACAGTCTTAAAACTATATACACCTAACACAGTAACATCCAAATATATCAAACAAATATTATTTTAACAAAAGAAACAGACTCCACTGCAGCACAGTGGGGGACTTCAATTGTTAACAATGGACAGAAAATCTCGGCAGAACATCAATGAAGATCCAAAAGAGTTAAAACATACCATACAGCAAATGATCCTAATGATCCTACTAAACAGCTGCACATTCTTCTCACCAAATCGTAGAACACTTTCCAGGGCAGACGATATATTAGACAAACTTAGTATCAATAAAGTTTAAAAATTGAAATCATACCATGACTGTTCTCTAACAAGACAGGAAAAAAACTGGAAATCAACAAAAATGAAAGAAAATATACAAATATATGGAAATTGAACAACATACTCCTAAATGTCCCATGTGTCACTGAAGAAATTCAAAAGCAAATCAAAAGGACAAGAGCAGAAGTAAATGAAATTGAAACTTTTTAAAAGTATAAAATAAACAAGAAAATAAAAAATTGTTTTAAAAATTAAAAAGGAAAACTTTAAAATTGACAAAGCAAAAGGGAGAAAAATTACAATGTGACACAGGAATACAAATGTTGGTAAGAAAGCAAATTGTCCAAGTATATTGTAACAAATTAGAAATCTTGAAGAAATGCATAAACTGGATTCACACTCCCTATCATGAATAAATCAAAGACACAGTATACCTAAACAGACCAATAACAAGTAGTGATTTTCAAGTAGTAATTAAAATCCTCCCATCAAATAAAAGTCTAGGACTTGATGGCTTTACAACTGAATTACACAAACATTTAATGAGGAACCAATTCCATCACAGAATCTTCTGTACAGCAAAGAAAACCATAATAGAGTGTAAAAACAACCAAAAGAGTGGGAAAAATCATTTGAAAGTTACTAACCCAACAAAAATTAAAATTCAGATTATATCAGGAACTCAACAAACTCAACAGCAAGCATCCAATCCAGTTAAAAAATGGGCAAAGACCATAAAAGACAGGTCTCAAAAGAAAAAAAATGCAAAATGACATATATATGACCCTATTAGTAGTCATCAGAGAAATGCAAATCAAAACTCCAGTGAGGGCGCCGGTGGTGTAGCATAGCAAGTAGGGCTGCTGCTTGTGGTGCCAGCATCCCATATGACCACCAGTTCAAGTCCTGGCTACTCTATTTCCTACCCAGATTCCTGCTAATGTGCCCAGAAAAGCAGCAGAAGATGGCCCAAGTGCCTGGGCCCCTACACCCAAGTGCAAGACTCTGAAGAAGCTCCTGCCTATGTATCAACACTTCCACTCATTGTGGTCATTTGAGTAGTGAACCAGCAGATGCAAGACCTCTCTCTGCCCCTGCCTCTCTATAACTATGGCCTTTAATAAATAAGTAATTTTAAAAATCTAATGAGATATCACCTCATCCATGTTAGAATATGACAGGCACCTGATGCCTGTCGTGAAGACAAAGAAACAAATGCTGGCAAGGATGCGGAGAAAGGCGGACTCTCATCTACTGATGGTGAGAATGCAAATGAGTAAAACCACTGCAAAAGACATTGTGGAGATTTCTTTAAAAACTAAAAATAGAACTGCTATTTGACCCAGAAATCTCAACACTCAGCATTATGTCCAAAAGATACAATATCATTACATTTAAGAGATACCTGCTCCACGATGATTACTGCAGCACTCTTAATAGCCAAGATATGGAATCAACCAACGTATCCATCATCAGATAAAGGGGTCAAGAGTTTGTTGTATATATACAAAATAGAATACATTTAAAATGAATAAAATCCAATGGAAGATGGCCCTAGTGTTTGGTTCCTTACATCCAATTTGAGAGACCCAGGAAAAGCTTCTGGCTCTTGGATTTGAATTTGCTATGCTGCAGTTATTGCAGCCATTTGGGCAGTGAATGAGCAGGAGGAAAACATCTGTCTCTCTCTCTCTCTGTAGCTCAGCCTTTCAAATAAAAATAAATCTTTAAAATACACCAATCTGAATACATAATAATTAATAAAGGTTGTAAGAGGTTGGAGGGAAAATGCAAGGAGTTTGGATGATGGTACCAAATCATAGGTAGTTCAAAGGAGTAACTTTCTAATATTACACAGAATAATGGAGAGGGTAGCTCACAATAACTGAGTATGTGTTGAATGAACATACAGAAGAAATTCCAAGACTTCAATCCTAAGTACTGACAAATAAAGGGAAATATTGATCATCCCATTTTTCATCAGCACACATTGCAGACATGTACCAAAATGTCACACAGTAGCCTTTAAGTACGTACAATTATTGTTAATTTCAAAATTTTCAAAAAAATAACCTTCACGTGAACTAGAAACCCCATCACTGGGTATACACCAAATGGACAGGAACTAAGTATTGCAGATACCTTTGGTCCCATGTTTAATGCACCAGGGATGAAGTACTTAGAATCTGATGACATTTTCAGCCATGAACAAAGAAGCAAGAAGTCTGGTGTAGGCTTACATAACAGTATGCACCTGCCATCTTTTACTAAAGGTCAATAAAATCCACTGGCCAGGTAGCATGTTAATAATCACCACTCCAAATGCAACCATGTGAGAAAGAGGAATGACAGTTTTGTCCGTACAGCAGGCATTCCTGGGAGACTTCCACAACTGACTTGGATACAACAAGAAAGTTACAAGCTGAAATCCAAGTTCATAGGCCTAGGATGTCCCAAATCATATAACCTTGGGAGGCTCCACTATGAAAGCAAGGTTGTAGATAATATACAGTGCAGTGTTGCTACATTAAAAGGCAGTAGAATTTTGGCAATCAAAATAGCTGAGTTCATCAGTGAGGTTAGGCCAATAGCGAAGGTATCAACAGTGTCCCATCAAAGGAGATACTCCAGTGTAAGGGTATGGACTGTCCAGTTTGAGGCCACACAAAGGCCATTAGCAATTGGTGATGTCCCAAGAATTGGTGGAAATGTGAATTTCAAGATGGCCTTGAGTAAGGGTGGACTGCTCAAGGGCAAGCAGGATGAACACGAGTTCTGCCCCTTGAGACACATGACACTACCCCTGTATCTGGAAGGAGGTATCTGATGTGAGATGATTTATGGTGTCAGAGGCTGACATCCTCATCAAGCACACAGACTCCTCAGGGTGTGGGTTTGTTTGGTCTCTGAAAATACCGCTTCCATTTAACAAGAGATTCTTAGTGGCTGGAGGCCAGAACCCCACTCATGAAGCTGAGTGAGGTAGTCCAAACTCTCTGTGAGTCAAATAGTAGTGTTACTAAAAGCTCAAAGGTAATTTCAAGTCCTTTACCCCTGTGACCCTCAGAACCAAAACCTGTCCATAGATAGTCCTTAGCTTTTTCTTCAGAAGTATGCCTGACCAAGGCACATCTTTGTGGGTAACTGGTGAGATAGGTGAGACTTAGGGTTCACTAGAGGTGAGGAAGTTGGTGTGCTCAGAAAGTGAAAATGTGCTGGACTTCCGTGGTTGAAACCAAATCACTGAGAAAAAAGGAGATATATGTGAATTTGTTCGGGAATTTTTGTGAATTCTTATTTCAAAATATAGACCAAAAATTTGAGGTTGCAAGCTCTCATCTCGTATGGAACTAAGGTCCACACCCACTGCATCAAGAAGTCAGTTGCTGATTTTTGAGGCCCATTTGTCTTCCTTCTCTTGATTATCAGTTGATACAATGTCCCCAACATAGTGTCACAGGTGGATGCTAGATGGCAACTGAAGACCAGCCAGATCCTGTTAACACAGACCACGAGGCCTGGAGGGCCATACTGGCAGACCACTGGAAGTCTCATAAAGGTGCATTGTTGGCCTTCAAATTAAAAAGTAAATGGTGCCAAATCTCCACAGGACACAAGAAAGTGCTTGCTACACCAATAATGGCAAAATTATAAGGGGTAGTCTGATAATATCAAATAAGGCAAATTCAAAGGGAGGCATGACCTTCTTGACATGGTGGTAATCTGCAGGATGCCTCCATTCCTATCCTCTATCTTTGAGAAGGTCCTTCATGAGTGAGTTAATAGATGACTCAATGTACTTCAGAGAATACTTATACTATGTCATGGACAGCTATGTCAATTCCCCACATGTCCTGCTTGAGTGGCTATTTTAGGGTGTTGACAATATAGGGAGGTGTTGTGTTAAGTGTTAAGTATCCAGGCTCTAGCCAAGCATGCCACATCAGTACAAAAGACTTGGGATTGATCTAGGTGAAGAACGGAAGTCTTAGGCTGCCCATACCAAGGAACAGAAATGATAGCCGAGAGGTGGGCAGAAGCAACACAAGGACTCATGGGAAGAGGTTGGGTCCTGTCTTAATGCTGACCATGGCAGTTGACCCAAGGGCATGTCCTCTTCATAGTCTGTCGATGAATATTGCAAGATTGATTCACTACACTGGGAAAGATCACAATGTCATAGGAGTTAGTGCCCAATGATCCATAAGGCTCTATAGTGTGACCCTAATACATGGTGGTTGTCATCCATAAAGGTGTCTGGTGATGACTGCTTACCCTTAGTGTGCACAAGAATCCCACCATTGTTGAATGTCCAGTTGTCTTCTCTCTGTCTAGAAGGGCCTCAGTGGTGTCCAGAGTGTCTGGAGGAACTCATGAGACTTGCCTGAAATGAGCCAGTAGGCAGCAGTGCAGCCTGCAAAGCCATTGACTTTGTTGTTGGTGTTCAGAATAGGCCCCTTCATGTTCATAATGGTTCAGAGGAAGTCAGAGAGAGCACCACATCTAATTCCACAGCACTGGATTGCAGGGAGATGCTGAAGGAAAACACTGGTTGTTAACAGTCTATGCATCTGCCTGGGTATTTCCCAGGGCGCTCAGGGTTTGTGTAGCTTGATTAACTTCTGAAGTTGTCACCAACAGGGCCAGAAGTTTTGCTTGGTCCTGTGGTGGGGCTGCTCTTACAAATAACAATGGGAATGCTGATGTTGTGGCACAGCAGGTAAAGCTTCAGCTAACAATGCTTCCATTTCATATTGTATTGCTGGGTCATGCCCCAGCTACTATGCTTCCAGTCCAACTTCCTCCTAAGGTGCATGGATAGACAGTGGGTGATGTCTGAAGATCTCAGGTCTCTGCAACCCATGTAAGAGAAGATGGAGTTCTTGTTTCTGGCTTCACCTTGGCTAATCTGTAGCTGTTGCAGCCATTTCGGGAGTGAGGTAGTGGATTGGATGATATCTCTATGTCTCTCACTGACTAATTTTTTTCCAATAAAAAATCATTATAATATAACTATGGCCAAGGAACTGTGACAGAGTTGTTAAGATGCCATTTGGGTTCCCCGCGCCCCATATCAGAGTGCCTGGATTTTAGTACAATCTCCTTGCAGTACAGTTTCCGGCTAATGTACACTCTGATGGATAGCAGGCATTGGGTCAGTTACTTAGGTCTCTTCCACCAATATGAGAGAACTGGATGGAGTTCTTGCCTTCTGACTTTGTCCTAGCCCTGTCATAAATTTTGCAGCCTTTGGGGGTGAGGCCAACAGATGGAAACATCTTTCTCTACCTCACACTGCCATTCTAATAATTAGAATATAAAGGCATCAATACATTGTATTTGGCATGGCAATTAAAGACATCATTTTGGTGCCAGCATCCTGTTACAGAGTATTGAGGATCAATACCTGTCACGCATTCAAATCCAGGTTCCTGCTTATGCATACCCTGGGACACAACAGAGGATGGCTCAGATATTTGGGCCCTTTCCACTCAGGTGAAGTGATCCAGCCAATGGGAAATCTGTTTTCTTGTCTTTCAATGAAACGTAATGAATAATGCTTAAGTAAGTGAATAAATATATCTACTGGGTCCAAGGTAGTTTGCTTGAGACTGTCTCAGGGGCAGCTTTGACATTCAGGAGTGGTGGCTCCACATACTTGCTGAAGAATGCCTAACTGCCTCAGTATCTCTCTTTTATTCTTAATTGTACACCGTCCATTGAAATAAAGAGGCTCCTCCTGCAGTGTGGTGTTTAACATGCTCTGGGCGCCCATTGCAGTAGAAAAAGGGAGTTTATGTTCACCCTCTGTGCAAACATGACACCATCTGTTTGTGCTATCCAGACAAGTTGGACAGGATTTTGATGTAGTTCAGTAGAGCAGCCAGCTGCCAACTCTACCCAGTGGTCTATAGACTACTTCCTGTCAGGAACATAACAAGGTTGCCCTTCTCAATGTGTCCCTGCACAGTCTTTGAGCAGGCTTTGTATCTCCATCCACACCAACATGCATATCTCTCTGTGGACTTCCCTGGTGTCTGAGATTACAGCACTTCACCATCTGAGACAGTTGCAGAGGAAGCAGCTACTTTTTTTTTTTTACCATAGAATCCATTTTTTTTTTAATTTAATAAAATGTGAATTTACAAACTGCAACTTTTGCATTGCTGTGGCTTCCCCCCCAACCTCCTTCCCTCCCACAGCCCTCCCCTATCCCACTCCCTCTCCCATCCCACCCTTTGAGTTTCATTTTCAATTACCTTCATATACAGAAGATCAACTTAGTATATACTAAGTAAAGATTTCAACAGACTGCATTCACACAACTGCACAAGGTATAGGGTATTGTTCGACTAGTAGTGTTTAACTCTCATAGTAAAACACATTAAGGACAGAGATCCTACGTGGGGAGCATTACTCCCATTGTTAATGCTCCCATTGTTAATTTAACAATTGATACTCTTATTTGTGACGTCAGTAATCACCCGAGGCTCTTGCCATGAGCTGTCGAGGCTATGGAAGCCCCTTGAGTTCAACAACTCTGAACTTGTTTAGTCAAGGCCATATCACAGTGGAGGTTCCTTCCTCCCTTCGAAGAAAGGTACTGCCCTCCTTGATGACCCATTCCTTCCGCTGGGGTCTTGTTCACCAAGATTTTTCATTTAGGTTGTTTTTGCCACCATATCTTGGCTTTCCATGCCTGTGAGACTCTCATGGTCCTGTTAGCCAGATCCGAATACCCCAAGGGTTGAATCTGAGGCTGGAGTGCTGTTTAGGGTGTTTGTCATTCTATGAGTCTGCTGTGTGTCCTGCTTCCCCTGCAGGATCATTCTCTCCCTTTTAATTCTATCCTTCATTATTTGCAGACACTGGTCTTATTTATGAAATCTCTTCAAGACTTACCCTATCTTTTTGATTGGTTATGTACTTATACTTATCTCTTTACCAAGTGAGCTGGCATTGGTACATGCCTCTTTGATAAGACCGAGTTGGAATCCCCTTGGCACATTTCTAGCTCTACCATTGGAGGTAAGTCTGAGTGAGCATGTGCCAACCTGTATATCTCCTCCCTCTCTTATTCTCATTCTAATATTTAACAGAGATCACTTTTTTATAGTATTACTGCTGTTATAGTATAGCCTGCTTCCTGTCAGGAACACAGCAAGGTTGCCCTTCTCAATGTGGCCCTGTCCAGGCTTTGAGCAGGCTCTGTGTCTCCATCCTCAGCAAGGTGTGTACTTCTGTGTGGACTTCTCT
The DNA here is from genome assembly GCA_949820135.1 of Sylvilagus floridanus. NCBI lineage: Eukaryota > Metazoa > Chordata > Mammalia > Lagomorpha > Leporidae > Sylvilagus > Sylvilagus floridanus. The sequence goes on along the minus strand of OX463234.1, from coordinate 23,498,104 downwards.
GGTGTCTGAGATACGGCACTTCACCATCTTAGACAGTTGCAGAGGAGGCAGCTACTTTCTTAACCATGTCCTGGTGGTGCCTGGCAGCATGTGAGGGGCACCCAGCAGTCATATGGTACATCCAGACTAACCATCCCACAACACGCAAGACTCTGCATCACCCAGGTGGATGTACAAATGTCTGAAATGATCCCATGAGACCATGTTACTTAGATGCTGCTGCCAGCAACACTCAGCACACAACCTTGAGTATAGGCCTTCCCTTAAGAAGCCTCACCATCTCACTGGGAATCTGTGCATGGACACAGAAAGCAGTGATAAATCAATGAGTGAACCCATGCACTCCATTAGCAATGGCAGTCCACAAATCTACCAGGGACTACTCTAATTCCCATATGGCAAATGACAGAGAAATTTTCCACAAGTAATCTTTAAGCCTTTTTGACATGCTCTTATAACATGAAATATTCTTCAACACAACTACTAACAATAACTGAATTCAACAACATTGTAGAATACATGATGTTGTGCATGGAAAAATCTGAACACTCCACCAAAAATGGTTCAAGATGAAAAACCAATTCAGTAAAGTTACAAGTTCCAAAATCAACATAAAAAACAGTAGCTTTTTTATATTCCAATAACCAAATTGCCAAACATGAAATCTAAAAATTATTCCCATACACAATAGGGCCAAAAGTAAAATATGCAGAAATATATGTAACCAATTAAGTGAAAGATATCTACAATGAAAATTCTAAAATGTCGAAGAAATAAATCATCAAGGACTTCCAAAATGGAAAAATATAACTTGCTCATGGATTGGAGTAATTAGTATAATTAAAATACCTATAAAGCAACCTACAAATTACATGAAATGCCTATCAAACACCAATGACATTTTTTACAGAATGAGAAGATAATCAAAAATTCCATAGGAAATCACAAAATATCAAGAATAGCCAAAATGATTCTGAGCAAAATAAAAAAAAATCAACTTGGAGGCGTCAGGATACCTGACTTCAAAGCTTACTACAAAGCTATAGCAATCAAAGCAGCATGATAGTGGAAATTAATTAATTAAGTAATTAATCCAAACAGGTAGAGCCAATTGATTTTTCATGAAACTGATTAGACTATACACTGGAAAAAGTATAATCTATTCAATAAGTGGTGCTGGCAAAATTGGATGCATATATGTAGAACTGAATATTACAGAACTGTAAAAAATGAAATACTGTTATTTTCATCAAAATTGTTGCAACTGGAGAATTTCTTGCTCAGTGAAATTACGCTGACACAGAAAGACAAATATTAGATATTCTCCTTTATATATGCGAGCTAAAATTTTCTTTAACGAAATCAGACAACAACAACAAAAGAAAAACAGAAAAGAAACTAATGCCTGTGTGTATCAGTATTGCTGCAAATATACTTTTGTCAAACTTTCTTTTATATCTTTGTCAAATTGTTAAGAATGATTTGCTACTATAATTTTACTAATTCATGATCGTTTTAAAATTTACTGTGTTATGACTATAGTATACATTTTTATAGAAATCTTTGATTTAATAAATATAAGTCTTGTAAGTACAACTTTTGGATTATAGCAGTTCTTCCCCCCATACCTGCCCTCCCACCCACAAACCATCCCAACTCCTATTCCTTCTTCCAATCCATTCTTCATTGAGATTATTTAATTATCTTTATATACAGAAGAACAACTCTATACTAAGTAAAGATTTCAACAGCCTGCACCCACACAGACACACAAAGTTTAAAGTACTGTTTGAAGACTAGTTTTACTGTTAATTCTCATAGTACAACACATTAAGGACAGAGGTCCTACATGGGGAGCAAGTGCACAGTGACACTTGTTGTTGATTTAACAACTGACACTCTTATATTTGACATCAGTGATCACCCTAGGCACTGGGTCATGAGCTGCCAAGCTATGGAAGCCTCTGGAGTCTCTTTGATGACCCTTTCTTTCCTCTGGGATCTCATTCTCAGAGATCTTTCATGTGAGTGATTTTTTTGCCATAGTTTCTTGGCTTTCCATGCCTAAAATGCTCTCATGGACTTTTTAGCCAAATCTGAATGCTTTAAGGGCTGATTCTGAGGCCAGAGTGCTATTTAGGGTATTTGTCATTCTATGAGTCTGCTGCATAGCCTGCTTCCCATGTTGGATCATTCTCTCCTTTTTAATTCTATATTCTTTTTAACAGACACTTGGTCTTATTTATGTGATCTCATTGACACTTAATGCCATCTAACTAGTTAAAGTGATCAGTTTAAGTTCATAACTGATCATAAAGATAGGACTCTTTTTGTTTGCTTATTCTTATTGCCCTTGCCTATATTCTTCCTTACTAGCTGAACTCTTTATTGAGTGGACTATAAAGCTCTTATGAGGTAAATTAAAGTATACACTATTTCAAAAATAAAAGTTTTAAAAAGAATGACAAACCCTCACTTTTTAAATTTTTGGTTTGTTAAGAATAGTGTACAAATTGAAATGTCTCTGTATTGATTCTCAAAAACCAATAAAATCTCAAATATGAAAAAGCTTATCTCGTATTCATTGTATTACTCTGATGCAAAACAACTGCATTCAATTGAAAAACAATTGCTATTCAATTTCACATACACATGAAAACACACTACCATTTTTCTTAATTAAAGGAAAGAATCTACAAGAAATATCCATCACCAACTTAAAACACAGCATAGCAGCCTTTTCACTGATCATGTAAAGAAAGAACAGTTCAGTTATTTACAGGTTATGTTTTTGCTTGTATTAATCAACCATTTTTAAGTACCATAATATTAGTTGTGACATTAATCATTTAAAACCACTTAACTATACACCAAGTAACATGTTGGTTTTTTATTTGAATGTTATCAACACGAGTTGTACATATTTATGGGCTAGTGTGACATTTCAATACTCATATAAAATTTGTACTGAGAAAGTCTACATTTATCTTTTGACATTATTTTATGGACAGAGCCTTGAGCTACTTTATTTCATTTTCTGATAACAGATATAATGGATCACTGTGAGCTACACACATCTCACTGTGTGATTCTAGGAAATTACTCAGTAATCTACTGCTCCTGGGATAATCATCCATATCCATTTTTCCACCTAGTTTTAATATTGCAATTGGTTTCAAAAGCAAAACACACAGAATCAATAAGGGGGGGGGAGCAAGAGAGAGAGAGAGAAAGAGAGAGAGAGAGAGAGAGAGAGAGACACTACCCCTCTAGTAGTTCATTACCCAAATGACCAAAATACTCAGGACTGATCTGACCCAGGCTGAATCTGGGAGATGGTCTCCAATGTGCTAGCAAGCATCCAACTACTTAAGCCATCACTGGCTGCCACTGGTATCCTGAGCATTGTCTTTCCCACTATGCCAAATGCCTACCCTTCAAAAAACTTTCTGACATACCCTCATATAGCCCTGGCTTCTAGAGGAGGAAGCCACAGTCCCCTGTCTTGACTCTATCACTACATGGTCTCCTACTCCCAAATCACCACATATGCCAAGCTCCTGCTCAACTCCAGCCACAGCATCTGGTTTAATGGTTCCAACTGAAGACACTGGGAACCCTGGCCTACCAGGGTTACCAGACATGCAGTCACTGGACATAAAGGCCCACATCTGAGGCAGAAGCAACCTGGATAACCACATGTCCAAAACTGAAACTGCATCATTGTTACACCACATATTAAAATCAACTCAAAATGAATAAAAGTAAACACAGAAGATCTGAACACTTACAAGTTATAAAATATAAAATTCCTTGACATTAGCCTCAAGAGTGGTTGCTTATGTATTAACAACTAAAGCACAGAGAGCAAAAGCAAATATAAGGAAATGAAACTACAACAAAAAACAGTAAAGCAAAGATTAATGAAATGAAAAAGCAAACCAATTAATAGAAGAAAATATTAGCAAACCAGATGTGTGATCAAGGGAGTGATACAAGCATACCACTAAGAAGCAAAGAATACCATTAAAAAAGGACAAAGGACTGAATCAGTTTTCCAACAAAGACATACAATGTACCTAGTGCATATGTGAAAAAGTTCTAAACATTGCTATCATCAGCAAAATGCAAATCAGGATGACAATGATTATTATCTCACATCTGTTAAATGGCTACTATTAAAAAGTTAAAAGATAACAAGCATTGGGCAAAATGTAGATAAAACAGAATACACAGTATTGGAGGAATGTAAATTTTACCATCCTCTATGAAAAGCAATATTGAAGTTCCTCAAATGAAATTAAAAAAGGAATAACCTTTATTAGCCATGAAAACAAAAGAAAATCACCATCTCAAAGAACTGTCTGCACCCCCACATTCACTTCAGCATCATTCACAATTCCACGATATGGAAATAACCCAAATATTTGTTGATGGATGCATAAGGAAAAATGGGATACACACACCATGGAATCCTCACCAAATCTTAAAAAGAAAGGAAATACTACTACTTGTCACAAGATGGATCCAAAAGTATGGAACTATAGGACATTACAGTGAGTGAAACAAGACACAGAAATAAGAAATACTACATGATCACACTTACATGGGAGTATACAAAAGTCAAACTAACACAGTCAGAGAGCAGGATGGTGTTTGTGATGCACTGGGAGCATGAAAATGAAGAGATGTTAGGCAAAACATACAAATATATGGTTAGGGTGCTGGAGCTGGAGTGTAAAAGCTTGAGCCTCCACCTGGACTGCCAGAATCCCATATGGGAACCAGACCGAGTCCCAGCTGCTCCATTTCCTATTCACCTCCCTGCGAATGTGCCTGGGAAAGCACTAGAAGATGACCTCACGACTTGGGCCCCTGTGCCAAAGTGGGAGACCTGGGGCCCAGCCCTGCCACTGAGGACATTTGAGGAGTGAAATAATGCATGAGATGAGATATCCCTCATCCTCTCTCTCACTCTCTCTGTCTCTGTCTTACTCTCCTTCTCTCTTTCTTGCCTTTCTATTTTTTATTTGACAGGTAGAGTTATAGACAGTGAGAGAGAGACAGAGAGAAAGGGCTTCCTTCTGTTGGTTCACTCCCCAAATGGCCCCTACAGCTGGCGACACACCGATCCGAAGCCAGGAGCCAGGTGCTTCCTCCAGGTCTCCCATGCAGTTGCAGGGGCCCAAGCACTTGTGCCATCCTCCACTGCCCTCCCGGGCCAGAGCAGAGAGCTGGACTGGAAGAGGATCAACCGGACTAGAACCCTGCATCCATGTGGGATGCCAACATCCCGGGCAGAGGATTAACCAAGTGAGTCACGGCGCCAGCCCCTGACTTTCAAATAAATCTTAAAAAAATCAAATTTACAGTTATGAGGTAAGGTTTTGAAAATCTAATATATTCCCTGGGTAACCAGTTCACCCTATATTTTGTACTTGTAATTTCCTAGGTCAGTATTCTTAAATAACACTATAAAATGATAGGAGTATAAGTGAGAGGGCAGGTGCAGTAGGAAGAATTAATATGCTGCTAAAGCTGTATTTATGGAATGCATAAAATATGTGTACCTTAAATAAAAGCTTTCTGGGAAAATACATAAATAAAATGAGATAAGCTTAAAAAACACTATAAGAGTGATAAATTTGTTAAGTAGCTTCATTGTACTAATCCTTTCTTAGTGTATTGTAAGTACCAGGAGTGTCCAGAGGTTTGTGTGAAAATGCAATATAAAGATCTGACTCATATAGAAACACATATTGCGTGCCTTATATATATACAATTTTTGTTTCTCAGTTTAACTGTAATAAGGCTGGAAAAATAAAACATGCAAAATCAGGTCCCTATACTTAAAATGCAAATAACAATTAAGGAACTTAGGTTAATATTGTGGGGTTTTGGTAGGCTTCATGGGGTAGAAATGATTTTTAAAACATTCATGATTGGGGCTGGCACTGTGGCGCAGCAGGTGAGGCCACCAAATGCAGTGTCGGCATCCCATATGGGGACCAGTTCAAGTCCCAGTTGCTCCATTTCTTTTTTTTTAACTTTTATTTAGAATATAAATTTCCAACGTACAACTTGTGGATTACAATGGCTTCCCCACGCATACCTCCCCCCCCCGCTACCCTCCCCCCTTACCCACTCCCTCTCCCCTTTCATTCACATCCAGATTCATTTTCAATTCTCTTTGTATACAGGAGCTCAGTTTAGTATGTGTTAAGTAAAGATTTTAAACCATTTGCCCTCACATAGCATCACAGAGTGAAATATACTCTTTGGGTACACGTTATAGCATTAAATCTCATTGTACAGCACATTAAGGACAGAGATCCTGCATGATTTTTTTTTAAATTGATTGATTTTTTATGCAACTTCCAATTTTTTAAAATCATTTTCAATTATCTTTATATACAGAAGATCGATTCAGTATATACTAAGTAAAGATTTTGTCAGTTTGCACCCGCACAGAGACACAAGGTGTAAAAATACTGTTTCAGTACTAGTTGCTGCATTACTTCATATTGGACAACACATTAAGGACAGATCCCACATGGGCTGTAAGTACACAGTGACTACTGTTGTTGATTTAACAATTTGACACTCTTGTTTATGGCGTCAGTCATCTCCCTAGGCTATAGTCATGAGTTGCTGAGGCTATGGAAGCTTTAGGGTTCGCTGACTTCAATCTTGTTCTGACAGGGTCATAGTCAAAGTGGAGGTTCTCTCCTCCCTTCGGAGAAAGATACCTCCTTCTTTGGTGACCCTGTTCCTTCCACTGGGATCTCACTCGCAGAGATCTTTCATTTATGTCTTCTTCTTCTTCTTCTTCTTTTTTTTTTTTTCGAGAGTGTCTTGGCTTTCCATGCCTAAAATACTCTCATGGGTTCTTGAGCCAGATCCTAATGCCTTAAGGGCTGATTCTGAGGCCAGAGTGATTTATTAGGATATCTGCCATTCTATGGGTTGCTCCATTTCTTATCCAGCATACCAGGTGAGGCCACCAAATGCAATGCCGGCATCCTACATGGGGCCCAGTTCAAGTACTGGTTGCTCCATTTCTGATCCAGCTCTCTGCTATGGCTTCAGAGAGCAGTAAAGGATGGCCCAATTCCTTGGGCCCTTACACCCACTTGGGAGACCTGGAAGAAGCTCCTGGCTCCTGGCTTCAAGATCAGTGCAGTTCTGTACATTGCCACCATCTGGGGTGTATCCAGCAGATGGAAGACCTCTCTCTCTGCCTCTCCTTCTCTCTGTGTGTAACTCTGACTTTCAAATAAATAAATCTTAAGAAATTATTCATGAACTTGACTAAACTAAATTTCAGGCAGTTTATATCTTGAAAATAAAGATTCAGGATTTCTATCAAGAGAATACTTAAGACAATATCCAAGTAACATATTACACTGTCACCTCACCTCCCTCAAACTGAAAATTCAGAAGTAGAAAGTGAAAGGAAGTGTATCTGAAGGAAACCAGGAAAGTCAAAAGTGAAAGGAGAATTATAACTTACTACATGTTATTCTCCCAACAATGGGTGTACATTTCTATGTGCATGTAACATAGTTACATATTATAGGCAGGTTATGAATTATCTCAATTAAACTGTGGAACTGAAAATGCAGGGCCTGCTTCATCAGTATGTGACCAGTGACACTGCAACTGTACCAAACTCAAGAGAGTATACTCTCTGCTGTTGAAATTCCTACTGGATTTAACTTGAATTTGTGTTTTGTAAATGAAATCTGATAGGAAGATGGGGCAAGTGCTACGAGCCAGGGGGCACACGCACAGTTTGATCTCTGACTCATCGGGACAGGTCTTGGTCAGTCCTCAGGTTCACTGCCCTAAAATGCCTTCCATTCCCCATCATTGGTGACAATGGCCCTCGGTTCAAAGCAAGAGTTGGTTGTGGGCACATTATGTTTAAAGAACACATGTTTTGGGAAGCACCGTAGTAGTTTCCCACCTAAACTCAATCTAAATTCCTAGGCTTTCCGTATTTAAATGCATGACAATTTTTAAACAACAGAATCTATATTTTCAGTTCCTACTAGGAGCTACACATTATGGAGTTAGTTCTGTCAAGGTTTAGAATTTACACGTTCTTTTCATTTTCACAATAACATTCTGTTTTTAATTTTTATTTTATTTTTTGACAGGCAGAGTGGACAGTGAGAGAGAGAGACAGAGAGGAAGGTCTTCCTTTTTCCGTTGGTTCACCCCCAATGGACGCTGTGGCCAGTGCGCTGTGGCTGGTGCACTGTGCTGATCCAAAGCCAGGATGCAAGTACTTCTGGTCTCCCATGCAGATGCAGAGCCCAAGGACTTTGGGCCATCCTCCACTGCACTCCCAGGCCATAGCAGAGAGCTGGACAGGAAGAGGAGCAACCGGGACAGAATCCAGTGCTCTGACTGGGACTAGAACCCAGTGTGCTGGCGTCACAGGTGGAGAATTAGCCTATTGAGCCATGGCACCAGCCCACAATGACATTCCTTCAGTTTATTTTATAATCACAAGATAGGAAGGAGGAAAGAGGGCAGGATGCTGGGGGGAGGAGGGAATGGTGCGAAGTATCACTACAATCCTCAATCTGTGTAAATGAAATACATGATATTTGTTCACCTTTATATAGCTAAAAATTATTTAAAAAAGAAATTTAGCTGTAAAAACTGCAAGATGAAATATACAAACCAAATGGTGACACCATGTGTTTAAGTTGAAGAACAAACCAAAACATCACAATACCAAAATATTAAACCAGGATGCTCACAGCAGTATGGCAGGGCCTTCCCCGTGGAATGAGCAGCAACACAGGTCTACAGCATCTTAGTCACCAGGGGTGGAGGCTCTGCCAGGGTCAGAGGTGCTCATTCTGGACTTGCTTCACTAGATCAATAGGTGGTGATGTCTTCACTAATCAGGTTGCTTTAGAACCCATTTTCATAAATGGCAGGACCCCAGCAGATATCATGAAGTATTTTGCTGAAATACTGTGGGTCCCATTACATTGATCATTTTATCTCTATGCACCTCCAAAACTTAGGGGTCTGCCAAGAATTACTCAAATTTTACCTGCACAGAGCAGAGGGCTGTAGTCCATGAACGTTAGTCTACCACAAGATTATTTCTTGGGGACAGCACTGTGGCTTAGCAGGAAAAGCTTCTGCCTGAAGTTCTGGCATTTCATAACAGCGCTGGTTTGAGTCCCAACTGCTCCACTTCAGACCCAGCTCTGTGATATGGCCTAGGAAACTGGAAGATGGCCCAAGTGCTTGGGCCCCTGCACCCACAGAGAGACCCAGAAGCAGTTCTGGGCTCCTGGATACATATCAGCTCAGCTGCGGCCATTGTGGTCCTATGGGGAGTGAACCAGCAGACAGACCTCTCTTTCTCTCTCTTTGCCCCTGCCTCTCTGTAGCTCGGCCTTTCAAATAGATAAATAAATCTTAAAAAATTATCTTCCTCTAGCAAATCAAAAGTCAGTGCAGCTCTGGGGATATTTCTAGAACCTAATTAACTGACTCTTTTCTCAGGCCGTCTTTACTTCTATTGCCAGACCCAGCTGGATGGGGCCTTCTATAGGTTATCAGTGGGGCTCAGTTATTGCACGTGGATCTCTATTCAAGAGTCCTATCAGCAGAGAACCTTCCTAGACCATCTTGGTGGCAGCCTCTCCTGCACCTGGTCTCCCCACACACACCTCCTCTCTTGTCCTTTTCTCTGCTTTACTTTTCATCTGAAGTCCTCACCATACTTGACATTATATTCTACTGGCTGTGTTCAAGGCTGACCCAGTCTAGAATGCAAGCCCGTGAAAGCAAAGCTTGGTCTTGTTTATCATGCTATTTCCAAGGTCCCTGGCCAGTAACAGCCTTCAATAAACATTATCTGAATTAATAAACAGGAATGGAAGCCAAAGACCTCTGTTTTTAGCTTAACTGATGCTCACCTCCCTGTTAGCTTTAATGGACTCCTCTACACCGCCTGCCCTTGGTGTGCCAACAGGGAATGATGGAAGGGCAGCTCTTCTTTTCCAAATGTCTTGTGCTGAAGCAGAAATGCTTCACTGAATGGAATGTGAATTATAAAAACCTGGTGTTGATGGAAAGCACAGGAGATTTACCTCACTGCTTGTGGAAGTCTAGATGGATGCAACCCTGGAGGATAATTTAGAAGGACCTAACAAAATTTTAAATAGGACTTTTTCTTGACCTAGTGATTCTCAAATAATGCAGCTCATCAAAACAGCAATTCCAGGGATTGCTCGGGTATGGATATCCCAGTTTTCTCACTGAAGCATTCTTTTAATGGTAAAAAAAATCAGAAGTATCACACAAAATAGCAACTACTTATGTTGGAATACAACGTAATTGTATACAGTCACTGAAGACAATTAGATCTATATGTTTATAATGATAAAAATACTGTCAAGTATAAAAAGGAAGATGGAAAACCATCCTATTAAGAACACAGTTCTGCACAAAGCCATTTCTATGTGCATGTGAGCACTGTACACACACAAATACATTCCCAACACACACACTTTTATTAACATGGGGAAAGCACCTGTAAGAGGGCACACCAAACTGTCAACAGTGCTGAGGACATCTCCAAACAGAACTGCGGGGTAACTTCCATTTTCTTTTTTTTCAATTTCCACTTTCTAAATCATAAATTTTGTAATGTGCACACTTTAGGGACAAGTAAATCACATTCAGAATAACAAAAAATAAAGATGCTAAACTTCATTTAAATTCTGGAGTCTAAAATATTCAATATTTATAAAACTAAAATTCTGGGCACTGGTATAAACTTCCAGATGAACAACTGCAGCCACTACTCCAGGCTTTATTTATTCCTGACCCATAAAATGAGGCTGGGAACGCATGTCCTATTCTCTGCTCAGGGTTCCTGGGTAGCTAAATTAAAGCCATAGGAACAATTAAAAGTGAAAACAAACCAAATAACTTAGGGGCTATCAGAAGTACCTTCCTCACAGAGATTTGAAGAGGATTAGACAGGACAATGTTGTATAATTAAATAAATTCTTGGTTCCTCTCCTTGTGTTGTTTAGAAATGAGACAGTGGTACATTAAGAAGCCTGATGACTGAAAACACTTCATTAATCTTGATTCTCTTTATTAAACATCCTTTCTTTTGCCTCCTCTCTTTATTAAACATCCTTTCTTGTCCCTCCTACCTTTATTCCTGTAAACAGACCTTTCTACAACCAACAGTTCCTGCCCCAAGATCCAACAGTGAGTGCATTGTTAGTTCTGCATAAGCTGAATTCCAACTGTGTACCAGGGACTACAGGAATGAAAGCAGAGAGACAAATTCCTGCCCTGGACAAGCTCACAGTCTTATACAGGATATTGGTATTTAGCAAATAAATGTTGATAAAAGGGGTAAGCACTTTACATATACAGGTAGTGTGTTATACAAACTCAAGTTGCCAAGGACATCGGCTCCTGAACCCACACTGGAGTACTAGATAAAATACATGGTTTAACTTCGGCATGGCCCACCACCAGCCATTGTAGCCACCTGGAGTGTGAACCCATACCCTGAAGATCTCTCCCGCACCGCCTTTGCTTTGCAACCATTCTATAAGTAGAATAAAATATCTAGTGCTTACTGCGAGGTGTGAGAATCTTGGGGCAGGCTGGAACACAGCACAAGGGATTCTTGGAGTTTATTTAAGCTTCTGCAATCTCCTCCAAGTGTGCAGTCTGTGAAAATTCACTGGATTACGTACGAATGCAAAGGAGGGAAAAGGATCAAAGAAAACCATACACATTCGAGTTTTCAGGCAGAATGCAACAAATACCATGGGCAACATGAAATCTTTGTTTGTAAGCACGAAATTAGACATGTGTCAATGAGCAGAATTTTACTTTTCTCCAAAACCAGTTTGACCATGATTTTCTGGGTCCATTCCACATAAATTCCATAACACTTTGTCAGATGTGGCTGGTTAAAACCAGAAAAAACTGGTTTTGTGAGACTATGCCAATAACAGATCTTGCTACTGCAACTGAGTTTGTGTTTTATGGACATTCTTCATAGACTGCATGGTTTTAAAAGAATTTTAACATGTAACATTTTGTTTTCTTTTTGGGAAATGAAAGGGGGGGGAACTGGATAAAAAAAAAAACATACACATTCGAGTTTTCTAGGCAGAATGGTACAGAAACCGTGGGCAACATGAAGTATTTGTGGGTAAGCATGGAATTTAAGACATGTGTCAATGAGCAGAATTTTACTTTTCTCCAAAACCAGTTTGACCGTGATTTTCTGAGTCTATTTCACCTGAATTCCACAACATTTTGTCGGGAAATGGCTGGTTCAAACCAGAAAAAACCGGATTTGTGAGACTATCTCAATAACAGATCTTGCTACTGCAACTGAGTTTGTTTGTGTTTTGTGCACATTCTTCATAGACTGCATGGTTTTGAATGAATTTTAACATGTAACATTTTGTTTTCTTCTTGGGAAATGCAAGGGAGGCAAGTGTATCAAAGAAAACCATACACATTTGAATTTTCTAGGCAGAATGGTACAGAAACCGTGGGCAACATGAAGTATTTGTTTGTAAGCATGAAATTAAAGACATGTGTCAATGAGCCAAATTTCACTTTGCTGCAAAACCAGTTTGGCCCTGATTTTCTGCATCCATTTCTTCCGAATTCCACAACACTTTGTCGAGATATGGCTGGTTAAAACCTGAAGAAACCGGTGTGGTGAGCCCATCTCAAACACAGATCTTGCTACAGCGTCTGTGTTTGTTTGTGTTTTCTGGCCGTTCTTCATAGACTGCATGGTTTAGAATGAATTTTAGCATGTAACATTTTGTTTTCTTTGTGGGAAATGCAAGTGGGGAACTGGATAAAAAAAAAACATACACATTCTAGTTTTCTAGCCAGAATGCAACAGAAACCGTGGGCAATATGAAGTATTTGTGTGTAAGCATGAAATTAAAGACATTTGTCGATGAGAAGAATTTCACTTTGCTGCAAAACCAGTTTGACCCTGATTTTCCGCATCCATTTCACCCGATTTCCACAACACTTTGTCTGGATATGCTGGTTAAAGCCAGAAAAAAACAGTTTGGTGAGGCTAACTCAAGCACAGATCCTTGTACAGCGTCAGTTTGTTTGCGTTTTCTGGACATTCTTCATAGACTGCATGGTTTTGAATCAATTATAGCATGTAACATTTTGTTTTCTTGCTGCTGATTGCAAGGGAGGGAACTGGATCAAAGAAAATGATACACATTAGATTTTTCTAGGCAGAATGCAACAGAAACCATCATCAACAGGAAATATTCGTTTGCAAGCATGAAATTAAAGACATGTGTCGATGATAATAATTTGTTTTTGCTCCAAACCAGTTTGACCATGATTTTCTGCATCCATTTCACCCGATTTCCACAACATTTTGTCTGCATATATTTAAAGAATATAAATTTCCAAAATACAGCTTATAGATTACAATGGCTCCCCCCCATAACTTCCCTCCCACCCGCAACCCTCCCCTTTCCCACTCCCTCTCCCCTTGCATTCCCATCAAGATTCATTTTCAATTCTCTTTATATGCAGAAGATCAGTTTATTATATATTATGTAAAGATTTCAACAGTTTGCCCTCACATAGCAACACAAAGTGAAAAATACTGTTGGGGTACTAGTTATAGTATTAATTCACAATGTATAGCACATTAAGGACAGAGATCCTACATGATATATTTTTTAAATTGATTTAATTTTCTATGCAATTTCCAATTTAACACCAAGATTTTTATTCATTTTTAATTATCTTTATATACAGAAGTTTGATTCAGTATATACTAAGTAATGATTTCATCAGTTTGCACCCACACAGAAACACAAAGTGTAAAATACTGTTTCAGTACTAGTTATAGCCTTACTTCACATTGGACAACACGTTAAGGACAGATCCCACATGAGACGTAAGTACACAGTGACTCCTGAAGTTGATTTAACAATTTGACACTCTTGTTTATGGCATCAGTAATCTCCCTAGGGTCTAGTCATGAATTGCCGAGGCTATGGAAGCTTTTAGGATTCTCCAACTTTAATCTTATTCCGACAGGGTCATAGTCAATGTGGAAGTTCTCTGCTCCCTTCAGAGAAAGGTACCTCCTTCTTTGATGGCCCCATTCATTCCACTGGGATCTCACTCGCAGAGATCTTTCATTTAGGTCTTCTTTTTTATTCAGAGATCTTGGCTTTCCATGCCTAGAATATTCTCATGGGCTCTTGAGCCAGATCTGAATGCCTTAAGGGCTGATTCTGAGGCCAGAGTGCTATTTAGGACATCTGCCATTCTATGAGTCTGCTGTGTATCTCACTTCCCATGTTGGATCATTCTCTCCCTTTTTGATTTTATCAGTTAGTTTTAGCAGACACTAGTCTTGTTTGTGTGATCCCTTTGACTCTTAGACCTATCAGTGTGATCAACTGTGAGCTGAAATTGATCACTTGGACTAGTGAGATGGCCTTGGTACATGCCACCTTGATGGGATTGTGTTGGAATTCCCTGGCACGTTTCAAACTCCATCATTTGGGGCAAGTCCGATTTAGCATGTCCCAAATTGTACATCTCCTCCCTCTCTTATTCCCACTCTTATATTTCACAGGGATCATTTTTCAGTTAAAATTTAAACACCTAAGAATAATTGTTTGTTAATTACAGAGTTCAACCAATAGTACTAAAATAAAAAAATACTAAAATGGATAAAGTATTACATTGTACAACAACAGTCAGCACAAGAGCTGATCAAGTTACTGTTTCTCATCGTGTCCGTTTCACTTCAACATGTTTCCCCTTTGGTGCTCAATTAGTTGTCACCGATCAGGGAGAACATATGATATTTGTCCCTTTGGGACTGGCTTAATTCACTCAGAATGATGTTTTCCAGATTCCTCCATCTTGTTGCAAATGACCATTTTTCGTTGTTTTTGACTGCTGTATAGTATTCTATAGAGTACATGTCCCATAATTTCTTTATCCAAATGTATGCTTTGAATTCCCTGTGATCTTTTGCTGTGAGGTTCCCTTCGTTTACCTTCTTTCATGTGGATGGCCGTGTTTCTGTGTTTCTGTGTGTAACACATCTTTAAGCATCTTTTGCAGGGCTGGACGAGTGGCAACAAATTCTTTCAATTTCTGTTTGCAATGAAAGGTCTTTATTTCACCTTCATTCACAAATGAGAGCTTTGCAGGATATAATATTCTGGGCTGGCAGTTTTTCTCTCTTAGTACCTGGGCTATGTCTCGCCATTCCCTTCTAGCTTGTAGGGTTTCTGATGAGAAGTCTGCCGTGAGTCTAATTGGAGATCCTCTGAGAGTAATCTGACGTTTCTCTCTTGCACATTTTAGGATCTTTTCTTTCTGTTTCACTGTGGTGAGTTTAATTACAATGTGTCGTGGTGAGGATCTCTTTTGGTCATGTTTCCTAGGGGGTTCTATGAGCTTCCTGTACTAGGTTGTCTCTGTCTTTCTCCAAAACCGAGAAATTTTCTGCTATTCTCTCACTGAAAAGGTCTTCTAATGCTTTCTGCCTCTCCATGCCTTCAGGAACTCCTAGAACTCGAATGTTGCGTTTTTTAATAGTATCCTGTAGATTCCCAACAATATTTTTTAGATTTCTAATTTCCTCTTCTTCTCTTTGGTTTGACTGTATATTTTCCTGTGCTCTGTCTTCTAAGTCCGATATTCTCTCTTCTGCCTCACCCATTCTGTTTGTAAGGCTCTCTAATGTGTTTTTCATTTGATCTATTGAATTCTTCACTTCATTATGATTTCTCGTCACTATCCCAGTTTCATGTTCTACTAGTTGTTTCATTTCGTTTTGATTCCTCCTTAATATTTCATTTTCATGAGAGAGATTTTCTACCTTGTCCATTAAGGATTTCTGTAGTTTAAGAATTTGTTTTTGAGTACTTCTTATTGTTCTTATCAATTTTTTGAGATCTGCTTCTTGCATTTCTTCTATCTCATCATCTTCATAATCTTGAATCATTTTCATTTGGGGTGTCATAGTGTCTTCCTTGTTCTTGTTACCTCAGTTTTTGCATTTGTTATTTGGCATATTGGTTTCTTCACTGTGGTGTTTTTTCTTGTTATACTATGATTCTAGATAAGTGAACTGTCTGCTTTCAATGGAGCCTTAGAGGCTTGAGATGGGTGTGGCCTGAGAGCTCTGTTTGGTTCCTCAGCGTTGAGGGTGTGCCAAAGGTGAAACTCCCAGGTTAGGCGTGGAAACTCTCTCTCTGTTTCTTTTTTTAGTTTTGATTAAAAAGGGAAGTAATTCCACACAGCTGAATGGAATTGGGGGTGGTTAGCAGGCAAATGATATACCCACAGGAGCCAGAGATTGGAAGCTCTTTCCCAAGGACCACAGAGGGAATCTCTGAGGCATTCAGTGTGGGTTCAAATTCTTCTGCAGTCTCACCACTGGGCTACCAAGGCTACCGAACTGTAGCATCTCTGGAGAGTACTCACATGGTGAATTCTGTGAGTTCTCTCCCCCACAGTCTCTTTTTTCACAGTCTCAGTTCATTAGCACCATACATTCATTAGGTTCTAATCTCCTGTTATTTCAGCCCCACGCCCAGAGTCAGGTTTTTCTGCTAGGCTCAGGGCTGGTGCAGACCTGAGGTCACCCCACTTATGGCATATGTCCAAAATGGTGCCTGCTCTTTGTCTTGCTCACCTTTGAGAGGTGGGCAGAGAGAGAGAAACTCCTGTCCGTATCGGCCACTTTTTTCTTTCTCTCTCTCTTCTAGTTAGCCTGGTGAACTTTTCCCCACAGGGTTTAAAGCTTTGTTCACTCTAGTCTCCTCTTTCCGCTTCCCTGCTGGTATCTCGGGCTATTGAGGTTCGGCTCACCTCGTGCGTTCCAGCGCCAGTGCGTTGAGTCTGCCGCTGGTGTCCCAAACTGCGGGCTCCCACACTCTCCTCGAAGGTCCACTGTGAATCACTAGTTCCGGAATAGTTTCTTCTGCTGTTTCTTCCCCTACTCTTCCTTGAACCTGCAGTATCTGCACTTTTATTAAACTGTCTCTCCCCAGACCATCAGTGTGCTGCCTTCCTATTCTGCAATCTTGCCCTACTCAAGCACAGATCTTTCAAATGCCTGTGTGTTTCTTTGTGTTTTCTGGACAATCTTCATAGACTGCATGGTTTCGAATGAATTTTAGAATCCAACATTTGTTTTCTTGTTGCTAAATGAAAGGAAGGGAACTGGATAAAAAAGAAACCCTACACATTCGAGTTTTCTAGGTAGAATGCAACAGAAACCGTGGGCAACATGAATTATTTGTTTGTAACCATGAAATTAAAGACATTTGTCGATGAGAAGAATTTCATTTTACTACAAACCAGTTTGACCCTGATTTTCTTGGTCCATTTCACCCAAATTGCACAACACTTTGTGTGGATCGCCTAGTTGAAACAGGAAATAAACGGTTTGTTGAGCCTATCGCTAACACAGAACTTGCTACAGCATCTGTGTTTGTTTGTGTTTTCTGGACATTCTTCATAGACTGCATGGGTTAGAATGAATTTTAGTATGTAACATTTTGTTTTCTTGCTGCTGAATGCAATGTGCGGAACTGGATCAAAGAAAATGATACACACTCGAGTTTTCTATGCAGAATACAACAGAAACCGTGGTCAACATGAAATATTTGTTTCTAAGCATGAAATTAAAGAACTTTGTCGATGAGAAGAATTTTATTTTGCTCCAAACCAGTTTGACTGTTATTTTCTGGGTCCATTGCAACCGAATTCCACAACACGTTGTCCGGATACGCCAGTGGAAGCAAGAAATAACTGGTCTGGTGAGTCTAACTCAAACAAAATCTTGTTAGAGCGTCTGTGTTTGTTTGTGTTTTCTGGACATTCTTCATAGACTGCATGGTTTAGAATGAATTTTAGCATGTAACATTTTGTTTTCTTGCTGCTGAATGCAAGGGAAGCAAGTGGATCTAAGAAAATCATACACATTCGAATTTTCTAGGCAGAATGCAACAGAAACCGTGGTCAACATGAAATATTTGTTTGTAAGCATGACATTAAAGACATTTGTTGATGAGAAGTTGTCACTTTGCTCCAAAATCAGTTGTACCATGATTTTCTGGGTCCATTTCACCCAAATTCCACAACACTTTCTCCGTATATGGCTGGTTGAAACCAGAAAAAAACTGGTATGGTGAGGCTAACACAAACACATCTAGCTACTGCCACTGAGTTTTTTCTCTTTTCTGGACATTCTTCATAGACTGCATGGTTTTGAATGAAGTTTAGCATGTAGTCTTTTGTTTTCTTGTTGCTTAATGCAAGGGAATGAACTGGATAAAAAAAAACATACACATTCGAGTTTTCTAGACAGAGTGGACAGAAACCATGGGCAACATGAATTATTTATTTGTAACCATGAAATTAAAGACATAGGTCGATGAAAAGAATTTCACTTTGCTCCAAAACCAGTTTGACCTTATTTTCTGGGTCCATTTCACCCTAATTTCACAACACTTTTTGCGGATTTGGCTCGTTCCATGCAGAAAAAAACCTGCTTGATGAGGCTAACTCAATCTCAGATTTTGGTACAGCCTCTGTGTTTGTTTTTGTTTTCTGGACATTCTTCATAGACTGTATGGTTTTGAATGAATTTTAGCATGTTATATTTTGTTCTGGCTGCTGAATGCAAGGGACAGAACTGGATAAAAAAGAAACCATAAACATTCGAGTTTTCTAGACAGAATGGAACAGAAACCATGAGCAACATGAAATATTTCTTTGTATGCATGAAATTAAAGACAATTATTGATGAAAAAAATTTTATTTTGTTCCAAAACCTGTTTAACTGTGCTTTTCTTCATCCATTTCACCGAATTCCACAACACTTTGTCCAGATACACCTAGTTCAATCCAGAAAATACCGGTTTGTGAGGCTAACTCAAACACAGATATTACTAAGGCCTCTGGGTTTGTTTGTGTTTTCTGGGCATTCTTCATAGACTCACGGTTTTGAATGAATTTTAGCATGGAACATTTTATTTTCTTGCTAGTGAATGCAAGGGAGAGAACTGGATTAAAGAAAACATACACACTCGAGTTTTCTTGGCAGAATAGAACAGAAACAGTGGGCAACATGAATTACTTGTTTGTAAGCATGAAATTAAAGACATTTGTGGATAAGAAGAAGTTTACTTTTGAACAAAAGCAGCTTGACCGTGATTTTCTGGGTCAATTTCACTCAAATTCCACAAAACTTTGTTGAGATATGGCTGGTTTAAACCAGAAAAAACCGGTTTGCTGAGGCTAACTCAAGCACAGATCTTTCTAAGTCCTCTGTGTTGTTTGTGTTTTCCAGACATTCTTCATAGACTGCATGATTTTGAATTAATTTTAGCATGTAACATTTTGTGTCTTGCTGCTGAATGTAGGGGGGGAACTGGATAAAAAAAGCATAAGCATACACATTCGAGTTTTCTAGGCAGAATGCAACAATTACAGTGAGCAACATGAATTATTTGTTTGTAAGCATGAAATTAAAGACATTTGTCGATGAGAAGAATTTTCTTTTGCTCCATACTAGTTTGACTGTGATTTTCTGGGTCAATTTCATCCAAATTCCACAACACTTTGTCGAGATATGGCTGGTTCAAACCAGAAAATACCGCTTTGCTGAGGCTAACTCAAACACAGATCTTGCTACAGCGTATGTGTTTGTTTGTGTTTTCTGGACATTCTTCATAGTTGCATGGTTTAGAATGAATTTTAGCATCCAACATTTTGTTTTCTTGCTGCTGAATGCAATGGAGGAAACGGGATTAAAAAAAAAACCATACACATTCAAGTTTTCTAGTGTGATTAGAACAGACACCATTGGCAACATGAAGCATTTGTTTATAAGCATGAAATTAAAGACATTTGTCAATCAGAAGAATTTTACTTTGCTACAAAACCAGTGTGACCGTGATTTTCTATGTCCATTTCACCCAATTTCCACAACTCTTTGTCAAGATATGGCTGGTTTAAACCAGAAAAAACTGGTCTGTTGAGCCTAACTCAATCACACATCTTGCTACAGCATCTGTGTTTGTTTGTGTTTTCTGGACATTCTTCATAGACTGCATGGTTTCGAATGAATTTTAGCATGTAACATTTTGTTTTCTTGCTGCTGAATTAAAGGGAGGGAACTGGATTAAAAAAAACCATACAAATTCGAGTTTTCTAGGCAAAATGCAACAGAAATCGTGGTTAAATTGAATTATTTTTCATAATCATGAAATTAAAAACATTTGTCGATGAGAAGAATTTTATTTTGCTGCAAAACCACTTTGACCCTGATTTTCTGCATCCATTTCATCCGATTTCCACAACGCTTTGTCGAGATATGGCTGGTTAAAACCTGAAGAAACCGGTGTGGTGAGGCTAACTCAAACACAGATCTTGCAACAGCTTCTTTTTGTGTGTGTGTTTTCTGGACATTCTTCATAGACTGCATGATTTTGAATGAATTTTTGCATGTAACATTTTGTTTTCTTTTTGTTGAATGCAATGGAGGGAACTGGATGAAAGAAAGCCATACACATTCGAATTTTCAAGCAGAATGCAACAGAAACTGTGGGCAACATGAAGTATTTCTTTGTAAGCATGAAATTAAAGATATGTGTCAATGAGCAGAATTTTACTTTTCTCCAAAAGCAGTTAGACTTTGATTTTCTGGGTCAATTTTACCTGAATTCCACAAGACTTTTCCAGATACACCTAGTTCAAACCAGAATAAAACGGTTTTGGTGAGGCTAACTCAAACAGAGATCTTGCTACTGCCACTGAGTTTGTTTTTGAATTCTGAACATTCTTCATAGACGGAATGGTTTTGAATGAATTTTAGCATGTAACATTTTGTTTTCTTGCTGCTGAATGCAATGGAGGAAACTGGATCAAAAAAAACGATACACATTCGAATTTTCTAGGCAGAATGCAACAGAAACCGTGGTCAACATGAAATATTTGTTTGTAAGCATGAAATTAAAGACATTTGTCAATCAGAAGAATTTTACTTTGCTACAAAACCAGTTTGACCATGATTTTCTGCATCCATTTCACCTGATTTCCACAACTCTTTGTCGAGATATGGCTGGTTTAAACCAGAAAAAACTGGTCTGTTGAGCCTAACTCAATCACACATCTTGCTACAGCATCTGTGTTTGTTTGTGTTTTCTGGACATTCTTCATAGACTGCATGGTTTCGAATGAATTTTAGCATGTAACATTTTGTTTTCTTGCTGCTGAATTAAAGGGAGGGAACTGGATTAAAAAAAACCATACAAATTCGAGTTTTCTAGGCAAAATGCAACAGAAATCGTGGTTAAATTGAATTATTTTTCATAATCATGAAATTAAAAACATTTGTCGATGAGAAGAATTTTATTTTGCTGCAAAACCACTTTGACCCTGATTTTCTGCATCCATTTCATCCGATTTCCACAACGCTTTGTCGAGATATGGCTGGTTAAAACCTGAAGAAACCGGTGTGGTGAGGCTAACTCAAACACAGATCTTGCAACAGCTTCTTTTTGTGTGTGTGTTTTCTGGACATTCTTCATAGACTGCATGATTTTGAATGAATTTTTGCATGTAACATTTTGTTTTCTTTTTGTTGAATGCAATGGAGGGAACTGGATGAAAGAAAGCCATACACATTCGAATTTTCAAGCAGAATGCAACAGAAACTGTGGGCAACATGAAGTATTTCTTTGTAAGCATGAAATTAAAGATATGTGTCAATGAGCAGAATTTTACTTTTCTCCAAAAGCAGTTAGACTTTGATTTTCTGGGTCAATTTTACCTGAATTCCACAAGACTTTTCCAGATACACCTAGTTCAAACCAGAATAAAACGGTTTTGGTGAGGCTAACTCAAACAGAGATCTTGCTACTGCCACTGAGTTTGTTTTTGAATTCTGAACATTCTTCATAGACGGAATGGTTTTGAATGAATTTTAGCATGTAACATTTTGTTTTCTTGCTGCTGAATGCAATGGAGGAAACTGGATCAAAAAAAACGATACACATTCGAATTTTCTAGGCAGAATGCAACAGAAACCGTGGTCAACATGAAATATTTGTTTGTAAGCATGAAATTAAAGACATTTGTCAATCAGAAGAATTTTACTTTGCTACAAAACCAGTTTGACCATGATTTTCTGCATCCATTTCACCTGATTTCCACAACTCTTTGTCGAGATATGGCTGGTTTAAACCAGAAAAAACTGGTCTGTTGAGCCTAACTCAATCACACATCTTGCTACAGCATCTGTGTTTGTTTGTGTTTTCTGGACATTCTTCATAGACTGCATGGTTTCGAATGAATTTTAGCATGTAACATTTTGTTTTCTTGCTGCTGAATTAAAGGGAGGGAACTGGATTAAAAAAAACCATACAAATTCGAGTTTTCTAGGCAAAATGCAACAGAAATCGTGGTTAAATTGAATTATTTTTCATAATCATGAAATTAAAAACATTTGTCGATGAGAAGAATTTTATTTTGCTGCAAAACCACTTTGACCCTGATTTTCTGCATCCATTTCATCCGATTTCCACAACGCTTTGTCGAGATATGGCTGGTTAAAACCTGAAGAAACCGGTGTGGTGAGGCTAACTCAAACACAGATCTTGCAACAGCTTCTTTTTGTGTGTGTGTTTTCTGGACATTCTTCATAGACTGCATGATTTTGAATGAATTTTTGCATGTAACATTTTGTTTTCTTTTTGTTGAATGCAATGGAGGGAACTGGATGAAAGAAAGCCATACACATTCGAATTTTCAAGCAGAATGCAACAGAAACTGTGGGCAACATGAAGTATTTCTTTGTAAGCATGAAATTAAAGATATGTGTCAATGAGCAGAATTTTACTTTTCTCCAAAAGCAGTTAGACTTTGATTTTCTGGGTCAATTTTACCTGAATTCCACAAGACTTTTCCAGATACACCTAGTTCAAACCAGAATAAAACGGTTTTGGTGAGGCTAACTCAAACAGAGATCTTGCTACTGCCACTGAGTTTGTTTTTGAATTCTGAACATTCTTCATAGACGGAATGGTTTTGAATGAATTTTAGCATGTAACATTTTGTTTTCTTGCTGCTGAATGCAATGGAGGAAACTGGATCAAAAAAAACGATACACATTCGAATTTTCTAGGCAGAATGCAACAGAAACCGTGGTCAACATGAAATATTTGTTTGTAAGCATGAAATTAAAGACATTTGTCAATCAGAAGAATTTTACTTTGCTACAAAACCAGTTTGACCATGATTTTCTGCATCCATTTCACCTGATTTCCACAACTCTTTGTCGAGATATGGCTGGTTTAAACCAGAAAAAACTGGTCTGTTGAGCCTAACTCAATCACACATCTTGCTACAGCATCTGTGTTTGTTTGTGTTTTCTGGACATTCTTCATAGACTGCATGGTTTCGAATGAATTTTAGCATGTAACATTTTGTTTTCTTGCTGCTGAATTAAAGGGAGGGAACTGGATTAAAAAAAACCATACAAATTCGAGTTTTCTAGGCAAAATGCAACAGAAATCGTGGTTAAATTGAATTATTTTTCATAATCATGAAATTAAAAACATTTGTCGATGAGAAGAATTTTATTTTGCTGCAAAACCACTTTGACCCTGATTTTCTGCATCCATTTCATCCGATTTCCACAACGCTTTGTCGAGATATGGCTGGTTAAAACCTGAAGAAACCGGTGTGGTGAGGCTAACTCAAACACAGATCTTGCAACAGCTTCTTTTTGTGTGTGTGTTTTCTGGACATTCTTCATAGACTGCATGATTTTGAATGAATTTTTGCATGTAACATTTTGTTTTCTTTTTGTTGAATGCAATGGAGGGAACTGGATGAAAGAAAGCCATACACATTCGAATTTTCAAGCAGAATGCAACAGAAACTGTGGGCAACATGAAGTATTTCTTTGTAAGCATGAAATTAAAGATATGTGTCAATGAGCAGAATTTTACTTTTCTCCAAAAGCAGTTAGACTTTGATTTTCTGGGTCAATTTTACCTGAATTCCACAAGACTTTTCCAGATACACCTAGTTCAAACCAGAATAAAACGGTTTTGGTGAGGCTAACTCAAACAGAGATCTTGCTACTGCCACTGAGTTTGTTTTTGAATTCTGAACATTCTTCATAGACGGAATGGTTTTGAATGAATTTTAGCATGTAACATTTTGTTTTCTTGCTGCTGAATGCAATGGAGGAAACTGGATCAAAAAAAACGATACACATTCGAATTTTCTAGGCAGAATGCAACAGAAACCGTGGTCAACATGAAATATTTGTTTGTAAGCATGAAATTAAAGACATTTGTCAATCAGAAGAATTTTACTTTGCTACAAAACCAGTTTGACCATGATTTTCTGCATCCATTTCACCTGATTTCCACAACTCTTTGTCGAGATATGGCTGGTTTAAACCAGAAAAAACTGGTCTGTTGAGCCTAACTCAATCACACATCTTGCTACAGTATCTGTGTTTGTTTGTGTTTTCTGGACATTCTTCATAGACTGCATGGTTTCGAATGAATTTTAGCAAGTAACATTTTGTTTTCTTGCTGCTGAATGCAAGGGAGGGAACAGGATAAAAAAATGATACACATTCGAGTTTTCTAGGCAGAATGCAACTGAAACAGTGGACAACTTGAATTATTTTTCGTAATCATGAAATTAAAGACATTTGTTGATGAGAATTTTATTTTGCTGCAAAACCAGTTTGACCCTGATTTTCTTCATCCATTTCACCCGATTTCCTCAAAATTTTGTCGAGATATGGCTGGTTTAAAGCAGAAAAAACCGGTCTGGTGAGGCTAACTCAAACACAGATCTGCTACAGGCTCTGTGTTTGTTTGTGTTTTCTGGACATTCTTCATATAATGCACGGATTTCAATGAATTTTAGCATGTAATAGTTTATTTTCTTGCTGCTGAATGCAATGAAGAGAACTGGATCAGATCAAACGATACACATTCACGTGTTCTAGGCATAATTCAGCAGAAACCGTGGGCAACATGAAGGATTTGTTTGTAACCATGAAATTAAAGACATTTGTTGATGAGAAGAGTTTTACTTTGCTCCAAAACAAGTTTGACCATGGTTTTCTGGGTGCATTTCACCCTAATTCCACAACACTTTGTCTGAATATAGCTGGTTAAAAACAGAAAAATCGGTTTGGTGAGGCTAACTAAATCAGGGATCTTACTACAGCCTCTGTGTTTGTTTTGTTTTTTGGATGTTCTTCATAGACTGCATGGTTTTGAATGAATTTTAGAATCCAACATTTTGTTTTCTTGTTGCTGAATGCAAGGGAGGGAACTGGATAAAAAAAATACAAACTCGAATTTTGTATACAGATTAGAACAGAACCCTGGGCAACATGAATTATTTGTTTGTAAGCATGAAATTAAAATCATTTGTCTATGAGAAGAATTCCCATTTTCTCCAAAACCAGTTTGACTGTGATTTTCTGGGTCCAATTCACTGGAATTGCACCACGCTTTGTCTGAATATGGAATGTTCGAACCAGAAAAATCAGACTAGTTGAGGCTAACTCATTCACAGTTCTTGCTACAGCCTCTGTGTTTGTTTGTGTTTTCTGGACATTCTTGGTAGACTGTACGGTTTTGAATGATGTTTAGCATGTACCTTTTTTTTTGTTGCTGCTAAATTCAAGGGAGGGAAATGGATTAAAAAAATGCACAGATTCGAGTTTTCTAGGCAGAATGTAACAGAAACCATGGGCAACATGAAGTATTTGTAAGCATGAAATTAAAGACAGGTGTCAATGAGAAGAATTTTACTTTTATCCAAAGCCAGATTGACCTTGATTTACTGTTTCAATTTCACCCAAATTCCACTACACTTTATCGGGATATGGCTGAATCATACCAGAAAACAACAGGTATGGTGAGACTAACTCAATCCCAGATCTTTCTAAGGCCTCTGTGTTTGTTTGTGTTTTCTGGAAATTATTCATAGACTGCATTGTTTTGATTGAATTTTAGCATGTAACATTTTGTTTTCTTGCTGCTGAATGCTAAGGAGGCATCTGGATTAAAAACAAAGCCTAACATTAGATTTTTTTAGGAAGAATGCCACTGAATTTTAGCATGTAACATTTTGTTTTCTTGCTGCTGAATGCTAGGGAGGCATCTGGATTAAAAACAAAGCCTAACATTAGATTTTTTTAGGAAGAATGCCACAGAAACCGTGGTCAACATGAATTATTTGTTTGCAAGCATGAAATTAAAGACATTTGTTGATGAGAAGAATTTTATTTTGCTACAAAACCAGTTTGCCTGTGATTTTCTGGGTGGATATCACCTGAATTCCACAACACTTTTTCCAGATATGGCTGGGTGAAACCCGAAAAATTTGGTTTCGTGAGACTAACTCAATCACAGATCTTGCTACAGCTTTTTTGTTTGTTTATGTTTTCTGGACATAATTCATAGACTGCATTATTTTGAATGAAGTTTAGCATGTCACATTTTGTTTTCTTGCTGCTGAGTGCAATCCAGGGAACTGGATAAAAAAACTATACACATTTGAATTTTCTAGGCAGAATGGAAGAGAAACTGTGGGCAACATAAAATGTTTGTTTGTAAGCATGAAATTAAAGTCATTTGTCGATGACAAAAATTTTATTTTGCTCCAAAATCAGTTTGACCTTGAATTACTGGGTCCATTTCACCCAAATTCCACAACACTTTCTCCATATATGGCTGGTTCAAACCAGAAAAAACTAGTTTGGTGAGACTAACTCAAGCACAGATCTTGCTACAGCCTCTGTGTTTGTTTGTGTTTTCTGGATGTTCTTCATAGACTGCACGGTTTTGAATGAATTTTAGCTGTATTATTTTGTTTTCTTGCTGCTGAATGGAATTGAGGGAACTGGATCAAAAAAGACAAACACATTCGAGTTTTCTAGGCAGAACGCAACAGAAACCATGGGCAACATGAATTATTTGTTTGTAAGCATGAAATTAAAAAATTTGACGATGAGAAGAATTTTATTTTGCTTCAAAACCTGTTTGAGTGTGATTTCCTGGGTCCATTTCACCTGTATTCCACAACACTTTGTTTGGATAGGCTGGTTTAACAAGAAAAAAACCGGCTTGTTGAGGCTAACACAATCACAGATCTTTCTAAGTTCTCTGTGCTTGTTTGTGTTTTCTGGACATTCTTCATAGACTGCACAGTTTTGAATGAATTTAAGCATGTAACATTTTGATTTCTTGCTGCTGAATGCAATGGAGGGAACTGGATGAAAAAAAATACACATTCAAGTTTTCTAGGCAGAATGCAACAGAAACCGTGGTCAACATGAAATATTTGTTTGTAAGCATGAATTTAAAGACGTGTGTTGATGAGAAGAATGTCACTTTGCTCCAAAACCAGTTTGACTGTGATTTTCTGGGTCCATTTCACCCGAATTCCACAACACTTTGCCTGGATGTTGCTATTTAAAACCAGAAAAACTGGTTTGGTGAGGCTAACTCAAACACAGATCTTGCTACAGTGTCTGTGTTTGTTTGTGTTTTCTGGACATTCTTCATAGACTGCACGGTTTTGATGAATTTAAGCATGTAACATGTTGATTTCTAGATGCTGAATGGAAGGGAGGGAACTGGATAAAAGAAAACCACACACATTGGAGTTTTCTAGGCAGAATGCAACAGAAACCATGGGCAACATGAATTGCTTGTTTGTAAGCATCAAATTAAAGACGTGTCGATGAGAAGAATTTTAATTTGCTCCTAAACCAATTTGACCATGATTATCTGGGTCTATTCCACATTTATTCCACAACGCTTTGTCTGGATATAGCTTGGTACAGCCTCTGTGTTTTTTTGTGTTTTCTGGACATTCTTCATAGACTGCATGGCATTGAATGAATTTTATCATGTAACTTTTTTTTCTTTTTGCTGAATGCAAGGGAAGAAGCAGGATAAAATAAAAACCATACACATTCGAGTTTTCTACTCTCAATGCAGCAGAATCCTGGGGTAACATGAATTATTTGTTTGTAAGCATGAATTTAAAGACATTTGACAATGAGAATAACTTTACTTTTCTTGAAAACCAAGTTTACCTTAATTTCCTGGGTCCATTTCACCTGAATTCCACAACACCTTTTCTGGATATAGCTGCATCAAACCAGAAAAAAACGGTATGGTGACGCTAAGTCAGTCAGAGATCTTGCTACCACCTCTGTATGTGTTTTCTGGATAACAGAACAAATGCAAAACCCACAACAAATTTAGGAAATTGCCAATCAAGCAACCTGAATCATGCTGTGTTTTTTATTTCATTGTGGATACTCTTCCTAAAATCTTTTTGCACAGTGACCGAATACAAAATTTGGAAAGGAAGAAGGGAAAATAAACGCAAACCCAAAAAAATTTAGGAAATTGCTAATCAAGAAACCTGAATGCTGCTGATTGAAGTAACCTGAAAACACAAGCCACACTTCATTCGCAGGGAATTCATAGCTGTCCCCTCTGCAAAAGTGTTACATTTCATTTTCGAAAACACAAAAACTCATCTTGGTCGTGTTGCCTGCAGATTTCTAAGCATGAAACGCCTATTTGCTGTGTTTTTTATTTCATTATGGATACTCTGTCTATACTCTTTTTTGTATGGTGTCAGAATACAAAATTTGTGAATGAAAAAGGCAAAATAATCACAAACCAGAAGCAAACTTAGGAAATTGCCATTCAAGAAACCTGAATGCAGCTGATTGTACACACCTGATAATCCCATTCAATTCTAATTGGAGGGAATTCAAAGCTGTCCTCTCAGAAAAAGGGTTACATTTCATTTTGCAAAACATAAAAACTCATCTTGGTCATTTTCCAGTAGATTTCTAAGCATGAAATGCCAATTTGCTATGCTTTTTATGTCATTACTGATATTCTGCCTCAACTCCTTTTTGTATGGTGTCAGAATACAACATTTGAAAAGGAAGAAGGCAAAACAAATGCAAACTCAGAACAAGTGTAGGAAATTGCTGATCAAGAAGCCTGAATGCTGCTGATTGAATGCACCTGTAAATACCAGTAAGCATCAACTTGGAGGGAATTCATACATGTCCCCTAGGCAAAAATGTTACATTTCATTTTCCAAAACACAAAAACTAATCTTGGTCGTGTTGCCTGTAGACTTCTGAGCATGAAACACCAATTTGCTGTGTGTTGTATTTCACTGTGGATACTCTTCCTCAACTCCTTTTTGTATGGTGTCAGAAAACAAAATTTGGAAAGGAAGAAGGCAAAACCATCGAAAACCCAGAGTAAATTTAGGAAATTGCCACTCAATAAACCTGAATGCTGCTGATTCAATACACCTGTAAATCACACTTGAATTGGAGGGAATTCATAGGTGTCCCCTAGGCAAAAGCATTACATTTCATTTATTTCATTTTGCAAAACACAAAAACTCATCTTGGTCATTTGCCCTTAGATTTCTAAGCATGAAACGCCAATGTGCTGTGTTTTTTATTTCATTATGGATACTGTGACTAAATTGTTTTGTATATGGTGTCAGAATACAAAATTTGGAAAGCAAGAAGGCAAAACAAATGCAAACCCAGAACAAATATATGAAATTTCCAATCAAGATATCTTAATGGTCCTGATTGAATTAACCTGAAATCACAAGTCACACTGGATTTGGAGGGAACTCATAGCTGTCCTCTAGGAAAAAGGGTTACATTTCATTTTCCAAACCACAAAAACTCATCTTGGTCATGTTGCCTGTAGGCTTCCAAGCATGAAATGCCAATTTGTTGTATTTTTTACTTCATTATGGATACTCTGAGTAAACTCTTTTTTGTATGCTGTCAGAATACAAAATTTGGAAAGGAAGTAGGCAAAATAAACAGAAAAGAGAAGCAAATTTATGAAACTGCCAATCAAGAAACCTGAATCGGACTGATTGAATACACCTCTAAATTCCATTCACACTCTATTTAGAGGGAATTCATACCTTTACCCTTGGCAAAAGGGTTGTGTTTCATTTTTGAAAACACAAAAACTCACCTTGGTTATGTTGCCTGTAGATTTCTAAGCAAGAAATGCCTATTTGCTGTGTCTTTTATTTCATTATGGATACTCTGCCTAAACATTTTTGTGTATGGTTTCAGAATATAAAATATGGAAAGGAAAATAGCAGAACAAATGAAGACCCAGAACAAATTTAGGAAATTGCTAATCAAGAGACCATTAGTATGCTGATTGAATACTCCTGAAAATCCCATTCAACTCGATTTGGAGGCAATTCATAGCTGTCCCCTCGGCAAAAGGGTTACATTACATTTTCCAAAACACAAAAACTCATCTTGATCGTGTTGCCTATAGACTTCAAAGCATGAAATGCCAATTTTCTGTGTTTTTTATTTGCTTTGGATATTCTGTCTAAATTAGTTTTTTTATTGTTTCCGAATACAAATTGTAAAGGAAGCAGGGAAAACCAATGCAAACCGAGGACAAGTTTAGGAAATTGCCAATCAAGAAAATTAAATGATGCTGATTGAATACACCTGAAAATGCTATTAACACGTTATTTGGATGAACTTCATAGCTGTCCCCTAGGCAAAAGGGTTGCATTTCATTTTCCAAAACACAAAAACTCACCTTTGTCAAGTTTCCTGCAGATTTCTAAGCTTGAAACGCCAATTTGCTGTTTTTATTTCATTATGGATACTCTGCCTAACCTCTATTTTGTATGGTGTCATAATATAGAATTTGGAAAGGAAGAAGGCAAAGCAAACGCAAACCAGAAGCGAATTTAGGAAATTGCCAATCAAGAAACCTGAATGCTGCTGATTGAATACACCTGAAAATCCCATTCAGCCTCGATTTGGAGGAAATTAATAGCTGTCCCCTTTTCAAGAGGGATATATTTCATTTTCCAAACCCCAAAAACCCATCTTGGTCGTGTTTACTGAATACTTCTAAGCATAAAACGCCCATGTAATATGTTTTTTATTTCATTATGGTTATTCTGACTAACCTCTCTTTCCTCTGGTTTCACAATACAAAATTTGGAAAGGAAGAAGGCAAAATAAACCCAAACGCAGAACAAATTTAGGATATTGCTAAACAAGAAAATGTAATTCTGATGATTGAATAAACCTGAAAATGCCATTCACACGTTATTTGGAGGGACTTCACAGCTGTCACCTCATAAAAGAGTTACATTTCATTTTCCAAAACAAAAGAACTCATTTTCGTCATATTGCCTATAGATTACTAAGCATGAAATGCCAATTTGCTGTGTTTTTTATTTTCTTTTGGATTATCTGTCTATACTCGTTTCTGTATGGTGTCCGAATACAAAATTGGAAAGGAAGTAGGGAAAACCAATGGAAATGAAGAATGAGTTTATGAAATTGCCAATCAAGGTAACTAAAGGCTCCTGATTGAATACACCTGAAAATCCCAATTACACTAGATTTGGAGGGAATTCATAGGTGTCCCCTCAGCAAAAGGGTTACATTTCAATTTACAAAACACAAAAACTCATCTTGGTCGTGTTGCCTGAAGACTTCTAAGCATAAATGCCCATTTAAGGTGTTTTTTTATTTCATTATGGATACTCTCCCTAACCTCTCTTTGGTGTGGTGTCAGAATATAAAATTTTTAAAGGAAGAAGGCAAAACAAACGCAAACCAGAAGCAAATTTAGGAATTTGCCAGTCAAGAATCCTGAATGCTGCTGATTGAATACACCTGAAAATCCCATTCACACTCGATTTGGAGGGAATTCATAGCTGTCCCCTTTGAAAAGGGTTACATTTCATTTTCCAAAACACAAAAGCTCATCTTGGTCGTGTTGCCTGTAGTCTTCTAAGCATGATATGCCTATTTGTTGTGTTTTTTAATTCCTTGTGGATATTCTGTCTAAAATCATTTTTGTGTGGAGTCCTAATACAAAATTTGGAAAGGAAGGAGGGAAAACCAATGCAAACCAAAACACGTTTAGGAAATTGCCAATCAAGAAAACGAAATGATGCTGATTGAATACACCTGAAAATGCCATTCACACTGTATTTGGAGGGAATTCATATCTGTCCCCTCTGAAAAAGGGTTACATTTCTTTTTGCAAAAAACAAAAACTCATCTTGGTCATGTTGCCTGTAGATTCTAAGCATGAAACGCCAATTTGCAGTGATTTTTATTTCATTATGGATACTTTGCCTAAACTCTTTTGTGTATGGCTTCAGAATATAAAATTTGGAAAGGAGGAAGGCAAAATAAATGCAAACCCAGATTCAAATTTAGAAAACTGCCATTTAAGAGAATGAAATGATGTTGATTGAATAAATCTGAAAATGCCATTCACACTTTATTTGAAGGGAATTCAGATGACCACTCAGCATAAGGGTTAAATTTCATTTTGCAAAACACAAAAACTTATCTTGGTTGTGTGGCCTGTATATTCTAAGCATGAAATGCCAATTTGCTGTGTTTTCCATTTCATTATGGATACTCTGCCTAACCTCTTTTTTATATGGTGTCAGAATACAAAATTTGGAAAGGAAGATGGCAAAATAAATGTAAACCAAGAAGCAAATTTAGGAAACTGCCAATCAGAGAATGACATGATGCTGTTTGAATAAACCTGAAAATGCCATTCACACTTTATTTGGTGGGAATTCCAAGCTGTGCACTTGGCCAAAGGGTTGTATTTCATTTTGCAAAATACAAAAACTCATCTTGGTCATGTTGTCTGTAGACTTCTAAGCAAGAAACGTCAATTTGCTGTGTTATTCATTTCATGATGGATACTCTGCCTAATCTCTATTTTGTATGGTGTCAGAATATAAAATTTGGAAAGGAAGAAGGCAAAACAAATGCAAATGCAGGACAAATTCAGGAAATTGCCAATCAAGAAACCAAAATGCTGCCAATTAAATACACCTGAAAATCCCATTCAACTCGACCTGAAGGGAATTCTTAGCTGTCCCCTCTGAAAAGGGTTACATTTCATTTTCCAAAACACAAAATC
Source organism: Sylvilagus floridanus (assembly GCA_949820135.1). Taxonomy (NCBI): domain Eukaryota; kingdom Metazoa; phylum Chordata; class Mammalia; order Lagomorpha; family Leporidae; genus Sylvilagus; species Sylvilagus floridanus. Next base: position 23,464,979 of record OX463234.1, on the reverse strand, counting down.
TCATGTTAGTCATGTTGCCTCTAGATTACTAAGCATGAAATGACAATTTGCTGTGTTTGTTATTTCCTTGTGGATATTCTGTCTAAACTCTTTTTTGTATGGTGTCAGAAGACAAAACCAATCACCACAGAACAAGTTTAGGAAATTGCCAATCAGGAAACCTAAATGCTGCTGATTGAATTAACCTGAAAATCCCATTCACACTCGATTTGGAGGGAATTCACAGCTGTCCCCTTGGAAAAACCAAATTTTTAAAACAAATCTTGTAATATCTCTGTCCTTAATGTGCTGTACTTTGTGAATTAATACTGTAACAAGTACTCAAACAGTATTTTCACTTTGTATCTCAATGTGAGGGCAAATTGTTGAAATCTTTACATAAGATGTACTAAACTGATCTTCTGTGTATAAAGAGAAGTGAAAATGAATCTTGATGTGAATGCAAGGGGAGAGGGAGTGGGAAAGGGGAGGGTTTCGAGTAGGAGAGAAGTTATGGGGATGGGGGAAGCCATTGTAATCCATAAGCTGTACTTTGGAAATTTATATTCCTTAAATAAAAACTATATATATGTATATATGTGTGTATATATATATATATATATATATATATATAAAGAATACAAAATTTAGAAAGAAAAATGGCAAAATGAACACAAAACTAGAAAAAATTTAGGAAATTGCTAGTCAAGAAAACTGAATGCTACTGATTGAATACACCAGAAAATCCAAGTCGCACTCGGAGGGAATTCATAGCTGTCCCCTTGGCAAAAGGGTTATGCTTCATTTTCCATAACACAAACACTCATCTTGGTCGTGTTGCCTGTAGATTTCTTAGCATGAGATGCCTATTTGCTGTGTTTTTTATTTCATTATGGATACTCAGACTAACCTCTCTTTTGTATGGTGTCAGAATACAAAATTTGGAAAGCAAGAAGGCAAAATAAACACAAACCCAGAATAAACTTAGAAAACTACCAAAGAAGAAAACGAAATGATGCTGATTGAATAAACCTGAAAATGCCATTCACACTTTATTTTGTGGGAATTCATAGCTGTCCACTCGACAAAAGGGTTACATTAAATTATGCACAACACAAAAACTCACCTTCGTAATGCTGCCTGTAGATTTCTAAGCAAAAAACGCCAATTTGCTGTGTTTTTTATTTCATTATGGATACACTGCCTAACCTCTTTTTTGTATGGTGTCCGAATATAAAATTTGGAAAGGAAGAAGGCAAAACAAATGCAAACCCAGAACAAATTTAGGAAATTTCCAAAGAAGAAAAGGAACAAATTCAGGAAAATTCCAATCAAAAAAACTAAATGCTGCTGATTGAATACAGCTGAAAATCCCACTCACTCTCGATTTGGCAGGAATTCTGAGCTGTCCCCTATGCAAAAGGGTTACATTTTATTTTCCAAAACACAAAAACTGAAAAGTGATCCCTGTGAAATATAAGAGTGGGAATAAGAGAGGGAGGAGATGTACAATTTGGGACATGCTCAATCGGAACTGCCCCAAATGATGGAGTTAGAATTGAGCCAGGGGATTCCAATACAATCCCATCAAGGTGGCATGTACCAAGGCCATCTCACTAGTCCAAGTGATCAATTTCAGCTCACAGTTGATCACACTGATAGGTCTAAGAGTCAAAGGGACCACACAAACAAGACTAGTGTCTGCTAATACTAACTGATAGAATGAAAAAGGGAGAGAATGATCCAACATGGGAAGCGGGATACACAGCAGACTCATAGAATGGCAGATGTCCTAAAGAGCACTCTGGCCTCAGAATCAGCCCTTAAGGCATTCGGATCTGGCTCAAGAGCCCATGAGAATATTTTAGGCATGGAAAGCTAAGACACCCTGAAAAACAAAAAAAAGAAGACCTAAATGAAAGATCTCTGTGAGTGAGATCCCAGTGGAAAGAACGGGGCCATCAAAGAAGGAGGTACCTTTCTCTGAAGGGAGGAGAGAACTTCCACTTTGACTATGACCCTGTCGGAATAAGATCGAAGTCGGCGAACCCTAAAGGCTTCCATAGCCTTGCTATAGTAATGCTATAGTAATGCTATAACTAGCACTGAAACAGTATTTTACACTTTGTGTTTCTGTGTGGGTGCAAACTGATGAAATCTTTACATAGTATATACTGAATCGATCTTCTGTATATAAAGATAATTGGAAATGATTAAAAAATCTTGGTGTTAAATTGGAAATTGCATAGATAATTAATCAATTCTTTAAAAAAATCATGTAGGATCTCTGTCCTTAATGTGCTGCACATTGTGAATTAATACTATAACTAGTACTCCAACAGTATTTTCACTTTGTGTCTCTATGTGAGGGAAAACCGTTGAATTCTTTACATAATATGTACTAAACTGATCTTCTGTGTATAAAGAGAATTGAAAATGTATCTTGACGTGAATGGAAGGTGAGAGGGAGCGGGAAAGGGGAGGGTAACGGGAGGGAGGGAAGTTCTGGGGGGGGAACCATTGTAATCCATAAGCTGTACTTTGGAAATTTATATTCTTTAAATAAAAGCTATAAAAAAAACACAAAAACTCATCTTGGTCATGTTGCCTGTAGACCTCTAAACATGAAAGGCCAATTTGCTGTGTTTTTTATTTCATTAATGATACTCTGCCTAAACACTTTAGTGTATGGTTTCAGAATATAAAATTTGGAAAAGTAGAAGACAAAACAAATGCAAACCCAGGACACATTTAGGAAATTGCCAATCAAGAAACCTGAATGCTAATGATTGCATACACCTGAATATCGCATTCACACTCGATTTGGAGGGAATTCCTAGCTGTCGCCTCAGCAAAAGGGTAACATTTCATTTTCCAAAACACAAAAACTCACATTGGTCGAGTTGCCTGTAGATTTCTAAGCATGAAATGCCTATTTGCTGTGTTTTTTTATTTCATTATGGATACTCTGCCTAACCTCTTTTTTGTATGGTATCAGAATACAAAATTTGGAAAGGAAGAAGGGAAAACCAATGCAAACCCAGAAGCAAATTTAGGAAATTGCTAATCAAGAAACCTGAATGCTGCTGGTTGAATACACCTAAAAATCCCATTGAACTCGACTTGGAGGGAATTCAAAGCTGTCCCCTGGAAAAAGAGTTTCATGTCATTTTCCAACATACAAGAACTCATCTTGCTCATGTTGCCTGTAGATTTCTAAGCATGAAACACCAATTTCCTGTGCTTTTTGTTCCTTGTGGAAATTCTGTCTAAACTAGTTTTTGCATGGTGTCCGAATAAAAAATTTGGAAAGGAAGAATGGAAAACCAATGCAAATCAAGAAAGTTTTAGGAAATTCCGATCAAGATAACTAAATGCTGCTGATTGAATATATCTGAAAATCCCATTCACACTCAATTTGGAGGGAATTCATAGCTGTCACCTCAGCAAAAGGATTACATTTCATGGAGTCAGAATACAAAATTTGGAAAGGAAGAAGGCAAAACAAACGCAAACCCAGAACAAATTTTAGCAAATTGCCAATCAAGGAACCTGAATGCTAGGATTGAATACACCTGAGAATCCCATTCACACTCGATGTGGAGGGAATTCCTAGAGTCCCCTCGGCAAAAGGGTTAAATTTCTTCTTCCAAAACACAAAATCTCACCTTGGTCGAGTTTTCTGTAGATTTATATGAATGAAACGCGAATGTGCTGTTCTTTTACTTCATTATAAATACTCTGCCTAACCTCTTTTTAGTATGGATTCAGAATACAAAATTTGGAAAGGAAGAAGGCAAACAAACGCAAACCCAGAACAAATTTTGGAAGTTGCCAATCAAGGAACCTGAATGCTGCTGATGGAATACACCTGAAAATCCCATTCACATTCCATTTGGAGAGAATTCCTAGCTGTCTCCTCGGCAAAAGTGTAAAATTTCATGTTCCAAAAACCAAAATCTCAACTTGGTCGAGTTTTCTGTAGATTTATAAGCATGAGAAGCGAATGTGCTGTGTTTTTGATTTCATTATGTATACTCTGCCTAACCTCTTTTGTGTATGCAGTCAGTATTCAAAATTGTTAAAGGAAGAAGCCAAAACAAACGCAAACTCGGAACAAATTTAGGAAATTGCCAATCAAGGAACCTGAATGCTGCTGATTGGATGAACCTAAAAATCCCATTTACACTCGATGTGGAGGGAAATCCTTGCTGTCCCCTCGGCAAAATGATTACATTTCTGTTTCCAAAAACAAAAACTCACTTTGGTCGAGTTGCCTGTAATTTTCCTAGCATGAAACGCCAATGTGCCGTGTGTTTTATATCATTATGAATACTCTGCCTAACCTCTTTTTTGTATGGAGTCAGAATACAAAATTTGGAAAGGCAGAAGGCAAAGCCAACCAAACCCAGAACCAATTTAGGAAATTGCCAAACAAGAAACCTGAATGCTGCTGATTGAATACACCTGAAAATCCCATTTACACTCGATGTAGAGGGAATTCCTAGCTGTCCCCTTGGCAAAAGGGTAAAATTTCATGTTCCAAAACACAAAAACTCACCTTGGTCGAGTTTTCTGTTGATTTATAAGCATGAAACGCCAATGTGCTGTGTTTTTTATTTCATTATGAATACTCTGCCTAACCTCTTTTGTGTATGCAGTCAGAATACAAAATTTGGAAAGGCAGAAGGCAAAGCCAACCAAACCCAGAACAAATTTAGGAAATTGCCAAATGAGAAACCTGAATGCTGCTGATTGAATACACCTGAAAATCCCATTTACACTCGATGTAGAGGGAATTCCTAGCTGTCCCCTTGGCAAAAGGGTAAAATTTCATGTTCCAAAACACAAAAACTCACCTTGGTCGAGTTTTCTGTAGATATATAAGCATGAAACTCCAATGTGCTGTGTTTTTTATTTCATTATGAATACTCTACCTAACCTCTTTTGTGTATGCAGTCAGTATTCAAAATTTGGAAAGGAAGTAGCCAAAACAAATGCAAACCCAGAACAAATTTAGGTAATTGCCAATCAAGGAGCCTGAATGCTGCTGATTGAATACACCTGAAAATCCCATTTACACTCAGTGTGGAGGGAATTCCTAGCTGTCCCCTCGTCAAAAGGGTAAAATTTCTTTTTCCAAAACTCAAAAACTCACCTTGGTCGAGTTGGCTGTAGATTTCCTAGCATGAAATGCCAATGTGCTGTGTTTTTTATTTCATTAGGAATACTCTGCCGAACCTCTCTTTTGTAAGGAGTAAGAATACAAATTTTGGAAAGGAAGAAGGAGAATCAAAAGCAAAGTTAGAACAAATTTAGGAAATTGCCAATCAAGACACCCGAATGCTGCCGAAAGAATACACCTGAAAATCCCATTTACACTTCATGTGGAGAGAATTCCTTGCTTAAACCTTGGTAAAAATGTAAAAGTTCTTTTTCCAATACACAAAAACTCACTTTGGTTGAGATTTCTGTAGTTTTATAAGCATGAAAAGCCAAAGCGGTGTGTTTTTATTTCATTCATGGATACTCTGCCTAACCTCTTTTTTGCATGGAGTCAGAATACAAAATTTGGAAAGGAAGAAGGCAAAACAAACGCAAACCCAGAACAAATTTTAGCAAATTGCCAATCAAGGAACCTGAATGCTAGGATTGAATACACCTGAGAATCCCATTCACACTCGATGTGGAGGGAATTCCTAGAGTCCCCTCGGCAAAAGGGTTAAATTTCTTCTTCCAAAACACAAAATCTCACCTTGGTCGAGTTTTCTGTAGATTTATATGAATGAAACGCGAATGTGCTGTTCTTTTACTTCATTATAAATACTCTGCCTAACCTCTTTTTAGTATGGATTCAGAATACAAAATTTGGAAAGGAAGAAGGCAAACAAACGCAAACCCAGAACAAATTTTGGAAGTTGCCAATCAAGGAACCTGAATGCTGCTGATGGAATACACCTGAACATCCCATTCACATTCCATTTGGAGAGAATTCCTAGCTGTCTCCTCGGCAAAAGTGTAAAATTTCATGTTCCAAAAACCAAAATCTCAACTTGGTCGAGTTTTCTGTAGATTTATAAGCATGAGAAGCGAATGTGCTGTGTTTTTGATTTCATTATGTATACTCTGCCTAACCTCTTTTGTGTATGCAGTCAGTATTCAAAATTGTTAAAGGAAGAAGCCAAAACAAACGCAAACTCGGAACAAATTTAGGAAATTGCCAATCAAGGAACCTGAATGCTGCTGATTGGATGAACCTAAAAATCCCATTTACACTCGATGTGGAGGGAAATCCTTGCTGTACCCTCGGCAAAATGATTACATTTCTGTTTCCAAAAACAAAAACTCACTTTGGTCGAGTTGCCTGTAATTTTCCTAGCATGAAACGCCAATGTGCCGTGTGTTTTATATCATTATGAATACTCTGCCTAACCTCTTTTTTGTATGGAGTCAGAATACAAAATTTGGAAAGGCAGAAGGCAAAGCCAACCAAACCCAGAACCAATTTAGGAAATTGCCAAACAAGAAACCTGAATGCTGCTGATTGAATACACCTGAAAATCCCATTTACACTCGATGTAGAGGGAATTCCTAGCTGTCCCCTTGGCAAAAGTGTAAAATTTCATGTTCCAAAACACAAAAACTCACCTTGCTCGAGTTTTCTGTAGATTTATAAGCATGAAACGCCCATGTGCTGTGTTTTTTATTTCATTATGAATACTCTGCCTAACCTACTTTTTGTATGCAGTCAGTATTCAAAATTTTGAAAGGAAGAAGGCAAAACAAATGCAAACGCAGAACAAATTTAGGTAATTGCCAAACGAGGAGCCTGAATGCTGCTGATTGAATACAACTGAAAATCCCATTTACACTTTATGTAGAGGGAATTCCTAGCTGTCCCCTTGGCAAAAGGGTAAAATTTCATGTTCCAAAACACAAAAACTCACCTTGGTCGAGTTTTCTGTAGATATATAAGCATGAAACTCCAATGTGCTGTGTTTTTTATTTCATTATGAATACTCTACCTAACCTCTTTTGTGTATGGAGTCAGTATTCAATATTTGGAAAGGAAGTAGCCAAAACAAATGCAAACCCAGAACAAATTTAGGTAATTGCCAATCAAGGAGCCTGAATGCTGCTGATTGAATACACCTGAAAATCCCATTTACACTCAGTGTGGAGGGAATTCCTAGCTGTCCCCTCATCAAAAGGGTAAAATTTCTTTTTCCAAAACTCAAAAACTCACCTTGGTCGAGTTGGCTGTAGATTTCCTAGCATGAAATGCCAATGTGCTGTGTTTTTTATTTCATTAGGAATACTCTGCCGAACCTCTCTTTTGTAAGGAGTAAGAATACAAATTTTGGAAAGGAAGAAGGAGAATCAAAAGCAAAGTTAGAACAAATTTAGGAAATTGCCAATCAAGACACCCGAATGCTGCCGAAAGAATACACCTGAAAATCCCATTTACACTTCATGTGGTGAGAATTCCTAGCTTAACCCTCGGTAAAAATGTAAAAGTTCTTTTTCCAATACACAAAAACTCACTTTGGTTGAGATTTCTGTAGTTTTATAAGCATGAAAAGCCAAAGCGGTGTGTTTTTTATTTCATTTAGGGATACTCTGCCTAACCTCTTTTTTGCATGGAGTCAGAATACAAAATTTGGAAAGGAAGAAGGCAAAAGAAACGCAAACCCAGAACAAATTTTAGCAAATTGCCAATCAAGGAACCTGAATGCTAGGATTGAATACACCTGAGAATCCCATTCACACTCGATGTGGAGGGAATTCCTTGCTGTCCCCTCGGCAATAGGGTTACATTTCTTTCTCCAAAACACAAAATCTCACCTTGGTCGAGTTTTCTGTAGATTTATATGAATGAAACGCGAATGTGCTGTTCTTTTACTTCATTCTAAATACTCTGCCTAACCTCTTTTTAGTATGGATTCAGAATACAAAGTTTGGAAAGGAAGAAGGTAAAAGAAACCCAAACCCAGAACAAATTTTGGAAGTTGCCAATCAAGGAACCTGAATGCTGCTGATTGAATACACCTGAAAATCCCATTCACATTCCATTTGGAGAGAATTCCTAGCTGTCCCCTAGGCAAAGTGTAAAATTTCATGTTCCAAAAACCAAAATCTCAACTTGGTCGAGTTTTCTGTAGATTTATAAGCATGAGAAGCGAATGTGCTGTGTTTTTGATTTCATTATGTATACTCTGCCTAACCTCTTTTGTGTATGCAGTCAGTATTCAAAATTGTTAAAGGAAGAAGCCAAAACAAACGCAAACTCGGAACAAATTTAGGAAATTGCCAATCAAGGAACCTGAATGCTGCTGATTGGATGAACCTAAAAATCCCATTTACACTCGATGTGGAGGGAAATCCTTGCTGTCCCCTCAGCAAAATGATTACATTTCTGTTTCCAAAAACAAAAACTCACTTTGGTCGAGTTGCCTGTAATTTTCCTAGCATGAAACGCCAATGTGCCGTGTGTTTTATATCATTATGAATACTCTGCCTAACCTCTTTTTTGTATGGAGTCAGAATACAAAATTTGGAAAGGCAGAAGGCAAACCCAACCAAACCCAGAACAAATTTAGGAAATTGCCAAACAAGAAACCTGAATGCTGCTGATTGAATACACCTGAAAATCCCATTTACACTCGATGTAGAGGGAATTCCTAGCTGTCCCCTTGGCAAAAGTGTAAAATTTCATGTTCCAAAACACAAAAACTCACCTTGGTCGAGTTTTCTGTAGATATATAAGCATGAAACTCCAATGTGCTGTGTTTTTTATTTCATTATGAATACTCTCCCTAACCTACTTTTTGTATGCTGTCAGTATTCAAAATTTTGAAAGGAAGAAGGCAAAACAAATGCAAACGCAGAACAAATTTAGGTAATTGCCAATCAAGGAACCTGAATGCTGCTGATGGAATACACCTGAAAATCCCATTTACACTCAGTGTGGAGGGAATTCCTAGCTGTCCCCTCGTCAAAAGGGTAAAATTTCTTTTTCCAAAACTCAAAAACTCACCTTGGTCGAGTTGGCTGTAGATTTCCTAGCATGAAACGCCAATGTGCTGTGTTTTTCATTTCATTAGGAATACTCTGCCGAACCTCTCTTTTGTAATGAGTAAGAATACAAATTTTGGAAAGGAAGAAGGAGAATCAAAAGCAAAGTTAGAACAAATTTAGGAAATTGCCAATCAAGACACCCGAATGCTGCCGAAAGAATACACCTGAAAATCCCATTTACACTTCATGTGGTGAGAATTCCTAGCTTAACCCTCTGTAAAAATGTAAAAGTTCTTTTTCCAATACACAAAAACTCACTTTGGTTGAGATTTCTGTAGTTTTATAAGCATGAAAAGCCAAAGCGGTGTGTTTTTTATTTCATTTAGGGATACTCTGCCTAACCTCTTTTTTGCATGGAGTCAGAATACAAAATTTGGAAAGGAAGAAGGCAAAAGAAACGCAAACCCAGAACAAATTTTAGCAAATTGCCAATCAAGGAACCTGAATGCTAGGATTGAATACACCTGAGAATCCCATTCACACTCGATGTGGAGGGAATTCCTTGCTGTCCCCTCGGCAATAGGGTTACATTTCTTTTTCCAAAACACAAAATCTCACCTTGGTCGAGTTTTCTGTAGATTTATATGAATGAAACGCGAATGTGCTGTTCTTTTATTTCATTATAAATACTCTGCCTAACCTCTTTTTAGTATGGATTCAGAATACAAAATTTGGAAAGGAAGAAGGCAAAAGAAACGCAAACCCAGAACAAATTTTGGAAGTTGCCAATCAAGGAACCTGAATGCTGCAGATTGAATACACCTGAAAATCCCATTCACATTTGATTTGGGGAGAATTCCTAGCTCTCTCCTCGGCAAAAGTGTAAAATTTCATGTTCCAAAAACCAAAATCTCAACTTGATCGAGTTTTCTGTTGATTTATAAGCATGAGAAGCCAATAAGCTGTGTTTCATATTTCATTATGTACACTCTGCCTAACCTCTTTTGTGTATGCAGTCAGCATTCAAAATTGTTAAAGGAAGAAGCCAAAACAAATGCAAACTCAGAACAAATTTAGAAAATTGCCAATCAAGGAACCTGAATGCTGCTGATTGGATAAACCTAAAAATCCCAATTACACTCAATTTGGAGGGAAATCCTTGCTGTCCCCTCGGCAAAATGATTACATTTCTGTTTCCAAAAACAAAATTCACTTTGGTCGAGTTGCCTGTAATTTTCCTAGCATGAAACGCCAATGTGCCGTGTGTTTTATATCATTATGAATACTCTGCCTAACCTCTTTTTTGTATGGAGTCAGAATACAAAATTTGGAAAGGCAGAAGGCAAAGCCAACCAAACCCAGAACCAATTTAGGAAATTGCCAATCAAGGAACCTGAATGCTGCTGATTGGATGAACCTAAAAATCCCATTTACACTCGATGTGGAGGGAAATCCTTGCTGTCCCCTCAGCAAAATGATTACATTTCTGTTTCCAAAAACAAAAACTCACTTTGGTCGAGTTGCCTGTAATTTTCCTAGCATGAAACGCCAATGTGCCGTGTGTTTTATATCATTATGAATACTCTGCCTAACCTCTTTTTTGTATGGAGTCAGAATACAAAATTTGGAAAGGCAGAAGGCAAAGCCAACCAAACCCAGAACAAATTTAGGAAATTGCCAAACAAGAAACCTGAATGCTGCTGATTGAATACACCTGAAAATCCCATTTACACTCGATGTAGAGGGAATTCCTAGCTGTCCCCTTGGCAAAAGGGTAAAATTTCATGTTCCAAAACACAAAAACTCACCTTGGTCGAGTTTTCTGTTGATTTATAAGCATGAAACGCCAATGTGCTGTGTTTTTTATTTCATTATGAATACTCTGCCTAACCTCTTTTGTGTATGCAGTCAGAATACAAAATTTGGAAAGGCAGAAGGCAAAGCCAATCAAACCCAGAACAAATTTAGGAAATTGCCAAACAAGAAACCTGAATGCTGCTGATTGAATACACCTGAAAATCCCATTTACACTCGATGTAGAGGGAATTCCTAGCTGTCCCCTTGGCAAAAGGGTAAAATTTCATGTTCCAAAACACAAAAACTCACCTTGGTCGAGTTTTCTGTAGATTTATAAGCATGAAACGCCAATGTGCTGTGTTTTTTATTTCATTATGAATACTCTGCCTAACCTACTTTTTGTATGCAGTCAGTATTCAAAATTTTGAAAGGAAGAAGGCAAAAAAAATGCAAACGCAGAACAAATTTAGGTAATTGCCAAACGAGGAGCCTGAATGCTGCTGATTGAATACAACTGAAAATCCCATTTACACTTTATGTAGAGGGAATTCCTAGCTGTCCCCTTGGCAAAAGGGTAAAATTTCATGTTCCAAAACACAAAAACTCACCTTGGTCGAGTTTTCTGTAGATTTATAAGCATGAAACGCCAATGTGCTGTGTTTTTTATTTCATTATGAATACTCTCCCTAACCTACTTTTTGTATGCAGTCAGTATTCAAAATTTTGAAAGGAAGAAGGCAAAACAAATGCAAACGCAGAACAAATTTAGGTAATTGCCAAACGAGGAGCCTGAGTGCTGCTGATTGAATACAACTGAAAATCCCATTTACACTTTATGTAGAGGGAATTCCTAGCTGTCCCCTTGGCAAAAGGGTAAAATTTCATGTTCCAAAACACAAAAACTCACCTTGGTCGAGTTTTCTGTAAATATATAAGCATGAAACTCCAATGTGCTGTGTTTATTATTTCATTTAGGGATACTCTACCTAACCTCTTTTGTGTATGCAGTCAGTATTCAAAATTTGGAAAGGAAGTAGCCAAAACAAATGCAAACCCAGAACAAATTTAGATAATTGCCAATCAAGGAGACTGAATGCTGCTGATTGAATACACCTGAAAATCCCATTTACACTCAGTGTGGAGGGAATTCCTAGCTGTCCGCTCGTCAAAAGGGTAAAATTTCTTTTTCCAAAACTCAAAAACTCACCTTGGTTGAGTTGGCTGTAGATTTCCTAGCATGAAATGCCAATGTGCTGTGTTTTTTATTTCATTAGGAATACTCTGCCGAACCTCTCTTTTGTAAGGAGTAAGAATACAAATTTTGGAAAGGAAGAAGGAGAATCAAAAGCAAAGTTAGAACAAATTTAGGAAATTGCCAATCAAGACACCCGAATGCTGCCGAAAGAATACACCTGAAAATCCCATTTACACTTCATGTGGAGAGAATTCCTTGCTTAAACCTCGGTAAAAATGTAAAAGTTCTTTTTCCAAAACACAAAAACTCACTTTGGTCGAGATTTCTGTAGTTTTATAAGCATGAAAAGCCAAAGCGGTGTGTTTTTTATTTCATTCATGGATACTCTGCCTAAACTCTTTTTTGCATGGAGTCAGAATACAAAATTTGGAAAGGAAGAAGGCAAAACAAACGCAAACCCAGAACAAATATTAGGAAATTGCCAATCAAGGAACCTGAATGCTATGATTGAATACACCTGAGAATCCCATTCACACTCGATGTGGAGGGAATTCCTAGAGTCCCCTCGGCAAAATGGTTAAATTTCTTCTTCCAAAACACAAAATCTCAACTTGGTCGAGTTTTCTGTAGATTTATATGAATGAAACGCGAATGTGCTGTTCTTTTACTTCATTCTAAATACTCTGCCTAACCTCTTTTTAGTATGGATTCAGAATACAAAGTTTGGAAAGGAAGAAGGTAAAAGAAACCCAAACCCAGAACAAATTTTGGAAGTTGCCAATCAAGGAACCTGAATGCTGCTGATTGAATACACCTGAAAATCCCATTCACATTCCATTTGGAGAGAATTCCTAGCTGTCCCCTAGGCAAAGTGTAAAATTTCATGTTCCAAAAACCAAAATCTCAACTTGGTCGAGTTTTCTGTAGATTTATAAGCATGAGAAGCGAATGTGCTGTGTTTTGGATTTCATTATGTATACTCTGCCTAACCTCTTTTGTGTATGCAGTCAGTATTCAAAATTGTTAAAGGAAGAAGCCAAAACAAACGCAAACTCGGAACAAATTTAGGAAATTGCCAATCAAGGAACCTGAATGCTGCTGATTGGATGAACCTAAAAATCCCATTTACACTCGATGTGGAGGGAAATCCTTGCTGTCCCCTCGGCAAAATGATTACATTTCTGTTTCCAAAAACAAAACCTCACTTTGGTCGAGTTGCCTTAATTTTCCTAGCATGAAACGCCAATGTGCCGTGTGTTTTATATCATTATGAATACTCTGCCTAACCTCTTTTTTGTATGGAGTCAGAATACAAAATCTGGAAAGGCAGAAGGCAAAGCCAACCAAACTCAGAACAAATTTAGGAAATTGCCAAACAAGACACCTGAATGCTGCTGATTGAATACACCTGAAAATCCCATTCACACTAGATTTGGAGGGAATTCCTAGCTGTCCCCTTGGCAAAAGGGTAAAATTTCATGTTCCAAAACACAATAACTCACCTTGGTCGAGTTTTCTGTAGATTTATAAGCATTAAAGGCCAATGTTTTGTGTTTTTCATTTCATTATGAATACTCTGCCTAACCTCTTTTGTGCATGCAGTCAGTATTCAAAATTTGGAAAGGAAGTAGCCAAAACAAATGCAAACCCAGAACAAATTTAGGTAATTGCCAATCAAGGAGCCTGAATGCTGCTGATTGAATACACCTAAAAATCCCGTTTACACTCAATGTGGAGGGAAATCCTTGCGGTCCCCTCGTCAAAAGGGTAAAATTTCTTTTTCCAAAACTCAAAAACTCACCTTGGTCGAGTTGGCTGTAGATTTCCTAGCATGAAACGCCAATGTGCTGTGTTTTTCATTTCATTAGGAATACTCTGCCGAACCTCTCTTTTGTAATGATTAAGAATACAAAATTTGGAAAGGAAGAAGGAGAATCAAAAGCAAAGTTAGAACAAATTTAGGAAATTGCCAATCAAGACACCCGAATGCTGCCGAAAGAATACACCTGAAAATCCCATTTACACTTCATGTGGAGAGAATTCCTAGCTTAACCCTCGGTAAAAATGTAAAAGTTCTTTTTCCAATACACAAAAACTCACTTTGGTCGAGATTTCTGTAGTTTTATAAGCATGAAAAGCCAAAGCGGTGTGTTTTTTATTTCATTTAGGGATACTCTGCCTAACCTCTTTTTTGCATGGAGTCAGAATACAAAATTTGGAAAGGAAGAAGGCAAAAGAAACGCAAACCCAGAACAAATTTTAGGAAATTGCCAATCAAGGAACCTGAATGCTAGGATTGAATACACCTGAGAATCCCATTCACACTCGATGTGGAGGGAATTCCTTGCTGTCCCCTCGGCAATAAGGTTACATTTCTTTTTCCAAAACACAAAATCTCACCTTGGTCGAGTTTTCTGTAGATTTATATGAATGAAACGCGAATGTGCTGTTCTTTTATTTCATTATAAATACTCTGCCTAACCTCTTTTTAGTATGGAGTCAGAATACAAAATTTGGAAAGGAAGAATGCAAAAGAAACGCAAACCCAGAACAAATTTTGGAAGTTGCCAATCAAGGAACCTGAATGCTGCTGATTGAATACACCTGAAAATCCCATTCACATTTGATTTGGGGAGAATTCCTAGCTGTCTCCTCGGCAAAAGTGTAAAATTTCATGTTCCAAAAACCAAAATCTCAACTTGATCGAGTTTTCTGTTGATATATAAGCATGAGAAGCCAATAAGCTGTGTTTCATATTTCATTATGTACACTCTGCCTAACCTCTTTTGTGTATGCAGTCAGCATTCAAAATTGTTAAAGGAAGAAGCCAAAACAAATGCAAACTCGGAACAAATTTAGAAAATTGCCAATCAAGGAATCTGAATGCTGCTGATTGGATAAACCTAAAAATCCCAATTACACTCAATTTGGAGGGAAATCCTTGCTGTCCCCTCGGCAAAATGATTACATTTCTGTTTCCAAAAACAAAAACTCACTTTGGTCGAGTTGCCTGTAATTTTCCAAGCATGAAACGCCAATGTGCCGTGTGTTTTATATCATTATGAATACTCTGCCTAACCTCTTTTTTGTATGGAGTCAGAATACAAAATCTGGAAAGGCAGAAGGCAAAGCCAACCAAACCCAGAACAAATTTAGGAAATTGCCAAACAAGAAACCTGAATGCTGCTGATTGAATACACCTGAAAATCCCATTTACACTCGAGGTAGAGGGAATTCCTAGCTGTCCCCTTGGCAAAAGGGTAAAATTTCATGTTCCAAAACACAAAAACTCACCTTGGTCGAGTTTTCTCTAAATTTATAAGCATGAAACGCCAATGTGCTGTGTTTTTTATTTCATTATGAATACTCTGCCTACCCTACTTTTTGTAGGCAGTCAGTATTCAAAATTTTGAAAGGAAGAAGGCAAAACAAATGCAAACCCAGAACAAATTTAGGTAATTGCCAATCATGGAGCCTGAATGCTGCTGATTGAATACCCCTGAAAATCCCCTTTACACTTTATGTAGAGGGAATTCCTAGCTGTCCCCTTGGCAAAAGGGTAAAATTTCATGTTCCAAAACACAATAACTCACCTTGGTCGAGTTTTCTGTAGATATATAAGCATGAAACTCCAATGTGCTGTGTTTTTTATTTCATTATGAATACTCTACGTAACCTCTTTTGTGTATGGAGTCAGTATTCAAAATTTGGAAAGGAAGTAGCCAAAACAAATGCAAACCCAGAACAAATTTAGGTAATTGCCAATCAAGGAGCCTGAATGCTGCTGATTGAATACACCTGAAAATCCCATTTACACTCAGTGTGGAGGGAATTCCTAGCTGTCCCCTCATCAAAAGGGTAAAATTTCTTTTTCCAAAACTCAAAAACTCACCTTGGTCGAGTTGGCTGTAGATTTCCTAGCATGAAATGCCAATGTGCTGTGTTTTTTATTTCATTAGGAATACTCTGCCGAACCTCTCTTTTGTAAGGAGTAAGAATACAAATTTTGGAAAGGAAGAAGGAGAATCAAAAGCAAAGTTAGAACAAATTTAGGAAATTGCCAATCAAGACACCCGAATGCTGCCGAAAGAATACACCTGAAAATCCCATTTACACTTCATGTGGTGAGAATTCCTAGCTTAACCCACGGTAAAAATGTAAAAGTTCTTTTTCCAATACACAAAAACTCACTTTGGTTGAGATTTCTGTAGTTTTATAAGCATGAAAAGCCAAAGCGGTGTGTTTTTTATTTCATTTAGGGATACTCTGCCTAACCTCTTTTTTGCATGGAGTCAGAATACAAAATTTGGAAAGGAAGAAGGCAAAACAAACGCAAACCCAGAACAAATTTTAGCAAATTGCCAATCAAGGAACCTGAATGCTAGGATTGAATACACCTGAGAATCCCATTCACACTCGATGTGGAGGGAATTCCTTGCTGTCCCCTCGGCAATAGGGTTACATTTCTTTCTCCAAAACACAAAATCTCACCTTGGTCGAGTTTTCTGTAGATTTATATGAATGAAACGCGAATGTGCTGTTCTTTTACTTCATTCTAAATACTCTGCCTAACCTCTTTTTAGTATGGATTCAGAATACAAAGTTTGGAAAGGAAGAAGGTAAAAGAAACCCAAACCCAGAACAAATTTTGGAAGTTGCCAATCAAGGAACCTGAATGCTGCTGATTGAATACACCTGAAAATCCCATTCACATTCCATTTGGAGAGAATTCCTAGCTGTCCCCTAGGCAAAGTGTAAAATTTCATGTTCCAAAAACCAAAATCTCAACTTGGTCGAGTTTTCTGTAGATTTATAAGCATGAGAAGCGAATGTGCTGTGTTTTGGATTTCATTACGTATACTCTGCCTAACCTCTTTTGTGTATGCAGTCAGTATTCAAAATTGTTAAAGGAAGAAGCCAAAACAAACGCAAACTCGGAACAAATTTAGGAAATTGCCAATCAAGGAACCTGAATGCTGCTGATTGGATGAACCTAAAAATCCCATTTACACTCGCAGTGGAGGGAAATCCTTGCTGTCCCCTCGGCAAAATGATTACATTTCTGTTTCCAAAAACAAAAACTCACTTTGGTCGAGTTGCCTGTAATTTTCCTAGCATGAAACGCCAATGTGCCGTGTGTTTTATATCATTATGAATACTCTGCCTAACCTCTTTTTTGTATGGAGTCAGAATACAAAATTTGGAAAGGCAGAAGGCAAAGCCAACCAAACCCAGAACAAATTTAGGAAATTGCCAAACAAGAAACCTGAATGCTGCTGATTGAATACACCTGAAAATCCCATTTACACTCGATGTAGAGGGAATTCCTAGCTGTCCCCTTGGCAAAAGTGTAAAATTTCATGTTCCAAAACACAAAAACTCACCTTGGTCGAGTTTTCTGTAGATTTATAAGCATGAAACGCCAATGTGCTGTGTTTTTTATTTCATTATGAATACTCTGCCTAACCTACTTTTTGTATGCAGTCAGTATTCAAAATTTTGAAAGGAAGAAGGCAAAACAAATGCAAACGCGAAACAAATTTAGGTAATTGCCAAACGAGGAGCCTGAATGCTGCTGATTGAATACAACTGAAAATCCCATTTACACTTTATGTAGAGGGAATTCCTAGCTGTCCCCTTGGCAAAAGGGTAAAATTTCATGTTCCAAAACACAAAAACTCACCTTGGTCGAGTTTTCTGTAGATATATAAGCATGAAACTCCAATGTGCTGTGTTTTTTATTTCATTATGAATACTCTACCTAACCTCTTTTGTGTATGCAGTCAGTATTCAAAATTTGGAAAGGAAGTAGCCAAAACAAATGCAAACCCAGAACAAATTTAGGTAATTGCCAATCAAGGAGCCTGAATGCTGCTGATTGAATACACCTGAAAATCCCATTTACACTCAGTGTGGAGGGAATTCCTAGCTGTCCCCTCATCAAAAGGGTAAAATTTCTTTTTCCAAAACTCAAAAACTCACCTTGGTCGAGTTGGCTGTAGATTTCCTAGCATGAAATGCCAATGTGCTGTGTTTTTTATTTCATTAGGAATACTCTGCCGAACCTCTCTTTTGTAAGGAGTAAGAATACAAATTTTGGAAAGGAAGAAGGAGAATCAAAAGCAAAGTTAGAACAAATTTAGGAAATTGCCAATCAAGACACCCGAATGCTGCCGAAAGAATACACCTGAAAATCCCATTTACACTTCATGTGGTGAGAATTCCTAGCTTAACCCACGGTAAAAATGTAAAAGTTCTTTTTCCAATACACAAAAACTCACTTTGGTTGAGATTTCTGTAGTTTTATAAGCATGAAAAGCCAAAGCGGTGTGTTTTTTATTTCATTTAGGGATACTCTGCCTAACCTCTTTTTTGCATGGAGTCAGAATACAAAATTTGGAAAGGAAGAAGGCAAAAGAAACGCAAACCCAGAACAAATTTTAGCAAATTGCCAATCAAGGAACCTGACTGCTAGGATTGAATACACCTGAGAATCCCATTCACACTCGATGTGGAGGGAATTCCTTGCTGTCCCCTCGGCAATAGGGTTACATTTCTTTCTCCAAAACACAAAATCTCACCTTGGTCGAGTTTTCTGTAGATTTATATGAATGAAACGCGAATGTGCTGTTCTTTTACTTCATTCTAAATACTCTGCCTAACCTCTTTTTAGTATGGATTCAGAATACAAAGTTTGGAAAGGAAGAAGGTAAAAGAAACCCAAACCCAGAACAAATTTTGGAAGTTGCCAATCAAGGAACCTGAATGCTGCTGATTGAATACACCTGAAAATCCCATTCACATTCCATTTGGAGAGAATTCCTAGCTGTCCCCTAGGCAAAGTGTAAAATTTCATGTTCCAAAAACCAAAATCTCAACTTGGTCGAGTTTTCTGTAGATTTATAAGCATGAGAAGCGAATGTGCTGTGTTTTGGATTTCATTACATATACTCTGCCTAACCTCTTTTGTGTATGCAGTCAGTATTCAAAATTGTTAAAGGAAGAAGCCAAAACAAACGCAAACTCGGAACAAATTTAGGAAATTGCCAATCAAGGAACCTGAATGCTGCTGATTGGATGAACCTAAAAATCCCATTTACACTCGCTGTGGAGGGAAATCCTTGCTGTCCCCTCGGCAAAATGATTACATTTCTGTTTCCAAAAACAAAAACTCACTTTGGTCGAGTTGCCTGTAATTTTCCTAGCATGAAACGCCAATGTGCCGTGTGTTTTATATCATTATGAATACTCTGCCTAACCTCTTTTTTGTATGGAGTCAGAATACAAAATTTGGAAAGGCAGAAGGCAAACCCAACCAAACCCAGAACAAATTTAGGAAATTGCCAAACAAGACACCTGAATGCTGCTGATTGAATACACCTGAAAATCCCATTTACACTCGATGTAGAGGGAATTCCTAGCTGTCCCCTTGGCAAAAGGGTAAAATTTCATGTTCCAAAACACAAAAACTCACCTTGGTCGAGTTTTCTGTAGATATATAAGCATGAAACGCCAATGTGCTGTGTTTTTTATTTCATTATGAATACTCTCCCTAACCTACTTTTTGTATGCAGTCAGTATTCAAAATTTTGAAAGGAAGAAGGCAAAACAAATGCAAACGCAGAACAAATTTAGGTAATTGCCAATCAAGGAACCTGAATGCTGCTGATGGAATACACCTGAAAATCCCATTTACACTCAGTGTGGAGGGAATTCCTAGCTGTCCCCTCATCAAAAGGGTAAAATTTCTTTTTCCAAAACTCAAAAACTCACCTTGGTCGAGTTGGCTGTAAATTTCCTAGCATGAAACGCCAATGTGCTGTGTTTTTCATTTCATTAGGAATACTCTGCCGAACCTCTCTTTTGTAATGAGTAAGAATACAAAATTTGGAAAGGAAGAAGGAGAATCAAAAGCAAAGTTAGAACAAATTTAGGAAATTGCCAATCAAGACACCCGAATGCTGCCGAAAGAATACACCTGAAAATCCCATTTACACTTCATGTGGAGAGAATTCCTAGCTTAACCCTCGGTAAAAATGTAAAAGTTCTTTTTCCAAAACACAAAAACTCACTTTGGTTGAGATTTCTGTAGTTTTATAAGCATGAAAAGCCAAAGCGGTGTGTTTTTTATTTCATTTAGGGATACTCTGCCTAACCTCTTTTTTGCATGGAGTCAGAATACAAAATTTGGAAAGGAAGAAGGCAAAACAAACGCAAACCCAGAACAAATTTTGGAAGTTGCCAATCAAGGAACCTGAATGCTGCTGATTGAATACACCTGAAAATCCCATTCACATTCCATTTGGAGAGAATTCCTAGCTGTCCCCTAGGCAAAGTGTAAAATTTCATGTTCCAAAAACCAAAATCTCAACTTGGTCGAGTTTTCTGTAGATTTATAAGCATGAGAAGCGAATGTGCTGTGTTTTTGATTTCATTACGTATACTCTGCCTAACCTCTTTTGTGTATGCAGTCAGTATTCAAAATTGTTAAAGGAAGAAGCCAAAACAAACGCAAACTCGGAACAAATTTAGGAAATTGCCAATCAAGGAACCTGAATGCTGCTGATTGGATGAACCTAAAAATCCCATTTACACTCGCAGTGGAGGGAAATCCTTGTTGTCCCCTCGGCAAAATGATTACATTTCTGTTTCCAAAAACAAAAACTCACTTTGGTCGAGTTGCCTGTAATTTTCCTAGCATGAAACGCCAATGTGCCGTGTGTTTTATATCATTATGAATACTCTGCCTAACCTCTTTTTTGTATGGAGTCAGAATACAAAATTTGGAAAGGCAGAAGGCAAAGCCAACCAAACCCAGAACAAATTTAGGAAATTGCCAAACAAGAAACCTGAATGCTGCTGATTGAATACACCTGAAAATCCCATTTACACTCGATGTAGAGGGAATTCCTAGCTGTCCCCTTGGCAAAAGTGTAAAATTTCATGTTCCAAAACACAAAAACTCACCTTGGTCGAGTTTTCTGTAGATTTATAAGCATGAAACGCCAATGTGCTGTGTTTTTTATTTCATTATGAATACTCTGCCTAACCTACTTTTTGTATGCAGTCAGTATTCAAAATTTTGAAAGGAAGAAGGCAAAACAAATGCAAACGCGAAACAAATTTAGGTAATTGCCAAACGAGGAGCCTGAATGCTGCTGATTGAATACAACTGAAAATCCCATTTACACTTTATGTAGAGGGAATTCCTAGCTGTCCCCTTGGCAAAAGGGTAAAATTTCATGTTCCAAAACACAAAAACTCACCTTGGTCGAGTTTTCTGTAGATATATAAGCATGAAACTCCAATGTGCTGTGTTTTTTATTTCATTATGAATACTCTACCTAACCTCTTTTGTGTATGCAGTCAGTATTCAAAATTTGGAAAGGAAGTAGCCAAAACAAATGCAAACCCAGAACAAATTTAGGTAATTGCCAATCAAGGAGCCTGAATGCTGCTGATTGAATACACCTGAAAATCCCATTTACACTCAGTGTGGAGGGAATTCCTAGCTGTCCCCTCATCAAAAGGGTAAAATTTCTTTTTCCAAAACTCAAAAACTCACCTTGGTCGAGTTGGCTGTAGATTTCCTAGCATGAAATGCCAATGTGCTGTGTTTTTTATTTCATTAGGAATACTCTGCCGAACCTCTCTTTTGTAAGGAGTAAGAATACAAATTTTGGAAAGGAAGAAGGAGAATCAAAAGCAAAGTTAGAACAAATTTAGGAAATTGCCAATCAAGACACCCGAATGCTGCCGAAAGAATACACCTGAAAATCCCATTTACACTTCATGTGGTGAGAATTCCTAGCTTAACCCTCGGTAAAAATGTAAAAGTTCTTTTTCCAATACACAAAAACTCACTTTGGTTGAGATTTCTGTAGTTTTATAAGCATGAAAAGCCAAAGCGGTGTGTTTTTTATTTCATTTAGGGATACTCTGCCTAACCTCTTTTTTGCATGGAGTCAGAATACAAAATTTGGAAAGGAAGAAGGCAAAAGAAACGCAAACCCAGAACAAATTTTAGCAAATTGCCAATCAAGGAACCTGAATGCTAGGATTGAATACACCTGAGAATCCCATTCACACTCGATGTGGAGGGAATTCCTTGCTGTCCCCTCGGCAATAGGGTTACATTTCTTTCTCCAAAACACAAAATCTCACCTTGGTCGAGTTTTCTGTAGATTTATATGAATGAAACGCGAATGTGCTGTTCTTTTACTTCATTCTAAATACTCTGCCTAACCTCTTTTTAGTATGGATTCAGAATACAAAGTTTGGAAAGGAAGAAGGTAAAAGAAACCCAAACCCAGAACAAATTTTGGAAGTTGCCAATCAAGGAACCTGAATGCTGCTGATTGAATACACCTGAAAATCCCATTCACATTCCATTTGGAGAGAATTCCTAGCTGTCCCCTAGGCAAAGTGTAAAATTTCATGTTCCAAAAACCAAAATCTCAACTTGGTCGAGTTTTCTGTAGATTTATAAGCATGAGAAGCGAATGTGCTGTGTTTTGGATTTCATTACATATACTCTGCCTAACCTCTTTTGTGTATGCAGTCAGTATTCAAAATTGTTAAAGGAAGAAGCCAAAACAAACGCAAACTCGGAACAAATTTAGGAAATTGCCAATCAAGGAACCTGAATGCTGCTGATTGGATGAACCTAAAAATCCCATTTACACTCGCTGTGGAGGGAAATCCTTGCTGTCCCCTCGGCAAAATGATTACATTTCTGTTTCCAAAAACAAAAACTCACTTTGGTCGAGTTGCCTGTAATTTTCCTAGCATGAAACGCCAATGTGCCGTGTGTTTTATATCATTATGAATACTCTGCCTAACCTCTTTTTTGTATGGAGTCAGAATACAAAATTTGGAAAGGCAGAAGGCAAACCCAACCAAACCCAGAACAAATTTAGGAAATTGCCAAACAAGACACCTGAATGCTGCTGATTGAATACACCTGAAAATCCCATTTACACTCGATGTAGAGGGAATTCCTAGCTGTCCCCTTGGCAAAAGGGTAAAATTTCATGTTCCAAAACACAAAAACTCACCTTGGTCGAGTTTTCTGTAGATATATAAGCATGAAACGCCAATGTGCTGTGTTTTTTATTTCATTATGAATACTCTCCCTAACCTACTTTTTGTATGCAGTCAGTATTCAAAATTTTGAAAGGAAGAAGGCAAAACAAATGCAAACGCAGAACAAATTTAGGTAATTGCCAATCAAGGAACCTGAATGCTGCTGATGGAATACACCTGAAAATCCCATTTACACTCAGTGTGGAGGGAATTCCTAGCTGTCCCCTCATCAAAAGGGTAAAATTTCTTTTTCCAAAACTCAAAAACTCACCTTGGTCGAGTTGGCTGTAAATTTCCTAGCATGAAACGCCAATGTGCTGTGTTTTTCATTTCATTAGGAATACTCTGCCGAACCTCTCTTTTGTAATGAGTAAGAATACAAAATTTGGAAAGGAAGAAGGAGAATCAAAAGCAAAGTTAGAACAAATTTAGGAAATTGCCAATCAAGACACCCGAATGCTGCCGAAAGAATACACCTGAAAATCCCATTTACACTTCATGTGGAGAGAATTCCTAGCTTAACCCTCGGTAAAAATGTAAAAGTTCTTTTTCCAAAACACAAAAACTCACTTTGGTTGAGATTTCTGTAGTTTTATAAGCATGAAAAGCCAAAGCGGTGTGTTTTTTATTTCATTTAGGGATACTCTGCCTAACCTCTTTTTTGCATGGAGTCAGAATACAAAATTTGGAAAGGAAGAAGGCAAAACAAACGCAAACCCAGAACAAATTTTAGGAAATTGCCAATCAAGGAACCTGAATGCTAGGATTGAATACACCTGAGAATCCCATTCACACTCGATGTGGAGGGAATTCCTTGCTGTCCCCTCGGCAATAGGGTTACATTTCTTTTTCCAAAACACAAAATCTCACCTTGGTCGAGTTTTCTGTAGATTTATATGAATGAAACGCGAATGTGCTGTTCTTTTACTTCATTCTAAATACTCTGCCTAACCTCTTTTTAGTATGGAGTCAGAATACAAAATTTGGAAAGGCAGAAGGCAAAAGAAACGCAAACCCAGAACAAATTTTGGAAGTTGCCAATCAAGGAACCTGAATGCTGCTGATTGAATACACCTGAAAATCCCATTCACATTTGATTTGGGGAGAATTCCTAGCTCTCTCCTCGGCAAATGTGTAAAACTTCATGTTCCAAAAACCAAAATCTCAACTTGGTCGAGTTTTCTGTTGATTTATAAGCATGAGAAGCCAATGTGCTGTGTTTCATATTTCATTATGTACACTCTGCCTAACCTCTTTTGTGTATGCAGTCAGTATTAAAAATTGTTAAAGGAAGAAGCCAAAACAAATGCAAACTCGGAACAAATTTAGGAAATTGCCAATCAAGGAACCAGAATGCTGCTGATTGGATAAACCTAAAAATCCCAATTACACTCAATGTGGAGGGAAATCCTTGCTGTCCCCTCGGCAAAATGATTACATTTCTGTTTCCAAAAACAAAAACTCACTTTGGTCGAGTTGCCTTAATTTTCCTAGCATGAAACGCCAATGTGCCGTGTGTTTTATATCATTATGAATACTCTGCCTAACCTCTTTTTTGTATGGAGTCAGAATACAAAATCTGGAAAGGCAGAAGGCAAAGCCAACCAAACCCAGAACAAATTTAGGAAATTGCCAAACAAGAAACCTGAATGCTGCTGATTGAATACACCTGAAAATCCCATTTACACTCGATGTAGAGGGAATTCCTAGCTGTCCCCTTGGCAAAAGTGTAAAATTTCATGTTCCAAAACACAAAACCTCACCTTGGTCGAGTTTTCTGTAGATTTATAAGCATGAAACGCCAATGTGCTGTGTTTTTTATTTCATTATGAATACTCTGCCTAACCTACTTTTTGTATGCAGTCAGTATTCAAAATTTTGAAAGGAAGAAGGCAAAACAAATGCAAACGCGAAACAAATTTAGGTAATTGCCAAACGAGGAGCCTGAATGCTGCTGATTGAATACAACTGAAAATCCCATTTACACTCGATGTAGAGGGAATTCCTAGCTGTCCCCTTGGCAAAAGGGTAAAATTTCATGTTCCAAAACACAAAAACTCACCTTGGTCGAGTTTTCTGTAGATATATAAGCATGAAACTCCAATGTGCTGTGTTTTTTATTTCATTATGAATACTCTACCTAACCTCTTTTGTGTATGCAGTCAGTATTCAAAATTTGGAAAGGAAGTAGCCAAAACAAATGCAAACCCAGAACAAATTTAGGTAATTGCCAATCAAGGAGCCTGAATGCTGCTGATTGAATACACCTGAAAATCCCATTTACACTCAGTGTGGAGGGAATTCCTAGCTGTCCCCTCATCAAAAGGGTAAAATTTCTTTTTCCAAAACTCAAAAACTCACCTTGGTCGAGTTGGCTGTAGATTTCCTAGCATGAAATGCCAATGTGCTGTGTTTTTTATTTCATTAGGAATACTCTGCCGAACCTCTCTTTTGTAAGGAGTAAGAATACAAATTTTGGAAAGGAAGAAGGAGAATCAAAAGCAAAGTTAGAACAAATTTAGGAAATTGCCAATCAAGACACCCGAATGCTGCCGAAAGAATACACCTGAAAATCCCATTTACACTTCATGTGGTGAGAATTCCTAGCTTAACCCACGGTAAAAATGTAAAAGTTCTTTTTCCAATACACAAAAACTCACTTTGGTTGAGATTTCTGTAGTTTTATAAGCATGAAAAGCCAAAGCGGTGTGTTTTTTATTTCATTTAGGGATACTCTGCCTAACCTCTTTTTTGCATGGAGTCAGAATACAAAATTTGGAAAGGAAGAAGGCAAAAGAAACGCAAACCCAGAACAAATTTTAGCAAATTGCCAATCAAGGAACCTGAATGCTAGGATTGAATACACCTGAGAATCCCATTCACACTCGATGTGGAGGGAATTCCTTGCTGTCCCCTCGGCAATAGGGTTACATTTTTTTCTCCAAAACACAAAATCTCACCTTGGTCGAGTTTTCTGTAGATTTATATGAATGAAACGCGAATGTGCTGTTCTTTTACTTCATTCTAAATACTCTGCCTAACCTCTTTTTAGTATGGATTCAGAATACAAAGTTTGGAAAGGAAGAAGGTAAAAGAAACCCAAACCCAGAACAAATTTTGGAAGTTGCCAATCAAGGAACCTGAATGCTGCAGATTGAATACACCTGAAAATCCCATTCACATTTGATTTGGGGAGAATTCCTAGCTGTCTCCTCGGCAAAAGTGTAAAATTTCATGTTCCAAAAACCAAAATCTCAACTTGGTCGAGTTTTCTGTAGATTTATAAGCATGAGAAGCGAATGTGCTGTGTTTTTGATTTCATTATGTATACTCTGCCTAACCTCTTTTGTGTATGCAGTCAGTATTCAAAATTGTTAAAGGAAGAAGCCAAAACAAACGCAAACTCGGAACAAATTTAGGAAATTGCCAATCAAGGAACCTGAATGCTGCTGATTGGATAAACCTAAAAATCCCATTTACACTCGCTGTGGAGGGAAATCCTTGCTGTCCCCTCGGCAAAATGATTACATTTCTGTTTCCAAAAACAAAAACTCACTTTGGTCGAGTTGCCTGTAATTTTCCTAGCGTGAAACGCCAATGTGCCGTGTGTTTTATATCATTATGAATACTCTGCCTAACCTCTTTTTTGTATGGAGTCAGAATACAAAATTTGGAAAGGCAGAAGGCAAACCCAACCAAACCCAGAACAAATTTAGGAAATTGCCAAACAAGACACCTGAATGCTGCTGATTGAATACACCTGAAAATCCCATTTACACTCGATGTAGAGGGAATTCCTAGCTGTCCCCTTGGCAAAAGGGTAAAATTTCATGTTCCAAAACACAAAAACTCACCTTGGTCGAGTTTTCTGTAGATATATAAGCATGAAACGCCAATGTGCTGTGTTTTTTATTTCATTATGAATACTCTCCCTAACCTACTTTTTGTATGCAGTCAGTATTCAAAATTTTGAAAGGAAGAAGGCAAAACAAATGCAAACGCAGAACAAATTTAGGTAATTGCCAATCAAGGAACCTGAATGCTGCTGATGGAATACACCTGAAAATCCCATTTACACTCAGTGTGGAGGGAATTCCTAGCTGTCCCCTCGTCAAAAGGGTAAAATTTCTTTTTCCAAAACTCAAAAACTCACCTTGGTCGAGTTGGCTGTAAATTTCCTAGCATGAAACGCCAATGTGCTGTGTTTTTCATTTCATTAGGAATACTCTGCCGAACCTCTCTTTTGTAATGAGTAAGAATACAAAATTTGGAAAGGAAGAAGGAGAATCAAAAGCAAAGTTAGAACAAATTTAGGAAATTGCCAATCAAGACACCCGAATGCTGCCGAAAGAATACACCTGAAAATCCCATTTACACTTCATGTGGAGAGAATTCCTAGCTTAACCCTCGGTAAAAATGTAAAAGTTCTTTTTCCAAAACACAAAAACTCACTTTGGTTGAGATTTCTGTAGTTTTATAAGCATGAAAAGCCAAAGCGGTGTGTTTTTTATTTCATTTAGGGATACTCTGCCTAACCTCTTTTTTGCATGGAGTCAGAATACAAAATTTGGAAAGGAAGAAGGCAAAACAAACGCAAACCCAGAACAAATTTTAGGAAATTGCCAATCAAGGAACCTGAATGCTAGGATTGAATACACCTGAGAATCCCATTCACACTCGATGTGGAGGGAATTCCTTGCTGTCCCCTCGGCAATAGGGTTACATTTCTTTTTCCAAAACACAAAATCTCACCTTGGTCGAGTTTTCTGTAGATTTATATGAATGAAATGCGAATGTGCTGTTCTTTTACTTCATTCTAAATACTCTGCCTAACCTCTTTTTAGTATGGAGTCAGAATACAAAATTTGGAAAGGCAGAAGGCAAAAGAAACGCAAACCCAGAACAAATTTTGGAAGTTGCCAATCAAGGAACCTGAATGCTGCTGATTGAATACACCTGAAAATCCCATTCACATTTGATTTGGGGAGAATTCCTAGCTCTCTCCTCGGCAAATGTGTAAAACTTCATGTTCCAAAAACCAAAATCTCAACTTGGTCGAGTTTTCTGTTGATTTATAAGCATGAGAAGCCAATGTGCTGTGTTTCATATTTCATTATGTACACTCTGCCTAACCTCTTTTGTGTATGCAGTCAGTATTCAAAATTGTTAAAGGAAGAAGCCAAAACAAATGCAAACTCAGAACAAATTTAGGAAATTGCCAATCAAGGAACCAGAATGCTGCTGATTGGATAAACCTAAAAATCCCAATTACACTCAATGTGGAGGGAAATCCTTGCTGTCCCCTCGGCAAAATGATTACATTTCTGTTTCCAAAAACAAAAACTCACTTTGGTCGAGTTGCCTTAATTTTCCTAGCATGAAACGCCAATGTGCCGTGTGTTTTATATCATTATGAATACTCTGCCTAACCTCTTTTTTGTATGGAGTCAGAATACAAAATCTGGAAAGGCAGAAGGCAAAGCCAACCAAACCCAGAACAAATTTAGGAAATTGCCAAACAAGACACCTGAATGCTGCTGATTGAATACACCTGAAAATCCCATTTACACTCGATGTAGAGGGAATTCCTAGCTGTCCCCTTGGCAAAAGTGTAAAATTTCATGTTCCAAAACACAAAACCTCACCTTGGTCGAGTTTTCTGTAGATTTATAAGCATGAAACGCCAATGTGCTGTGTTTTTTATTTCATTATGAATACTCTGCCTAACCTACTTTTTGTATGCAGTCAGTATTCAAAATTTTGAAAGGAAGAAGGCAAAACAAATGCAAACGCGAAACAAATTTAGGTAATTGCCAAACGAGGAGCCTGAATGCTGCTGATTGAATACAACTGAAAATCCCATTTACACTTTATGTAGAGGGAATTCCTAGCTGTCCCCTTGGCAAAAGGGTAAAATTTCATGTTCCAAAACACAAAAACTCACCTTGGTCGAGTTTTCTGTAGATATATAAGCATGAAACTCCAATGTGCTGTGTTTTTTATTTCATTATGAATACTCTACCTAACCTCTTTTGTGTATGCAGTCAGTATTCAAAATTTGGAAAGGAAGTAGCCAAAACAAATGCAAACCCAGAACAAATTTAGGTAATTGCCAATCAAGGAGCCTGAATGCTGCTGATTGAATACACCTGAAAATCCCATTTACACTCAGTGTGGAGGGAATTCCTAGCTGTCCCCTCATCAAAAGGGTAAAATTTCTTTTTCCAAAACTCAAAAACTCACCTTGGTCGAGTTGGCTGTAGATTTCCTAGCATGAAATGCCAATGTGCTGTGTTTTTTATTTCATTAGGAATACTCTGCCGAACCTCTCTTTTGTAAGGAGTAAGAATACAAATTTTGGAAAGGAAGAAGGAGAATCAAAAGCAAAGTTAGAACAAATTTAGGAAATTGCCAATCAAGACACC
This sequence comes from Sylvilagus floridanus, assembly GCA_949820135.1. Lineage (NCBI taxonomy): Eukaryota > Metazoa > Chordata > Mammalia > Lagomorpha > Leporidae > Sylvilagus > Sylvilagus floridanus. Next base: position 23,435,480 of record OX463234.1, on the reverse strand, counting down.
CGAATGCTGCCGAAAGAATACACCTGAAAATCCCATTTACACTTCATGTGGTGAGAATTCCTAGCTTAACCCACGGTAAAAATGTAAAAGTTCTTTTTCCAATACACAAAAACTCACTTTGGTTGAGATTTCTGTAGTTTTATAAGCATGAAAAGCCAAAGCGGTGTGTTTTTTATTTCATTTAGGGATACTCTGCCTAACCTCTTTTTTGCATGGAGTCAGAATACAAAATTTGGAAAGGAAGAAGGCAAAAGAAACGCAAACCCAGAACAAATTTTAGCAAATTGCCAATCAAGGAACCTGACTGCTAGGATTGAATACACCTGAGAATCCCATTCACACTCGATGTGGAGGGAATTCCTTGCTGTCCCCTCGGCAATAGGGTTACATTTCTTTCTCCAAAACACAAAATCTCACCTTGGTCGAGTTTTCTGTAGATTTATATGAATGAAACGCGAATGTGCTGTTCTTTTACTTCATTCTAAATACTCTGCCTAACCTCTTTTTAGTATGGATTGAGAATACAAAGTTTGGAAAGGAAGAAGGTAAAAGAAACCCAAACCCAGAACAAATTTTGGAAGTTGCCAATCAAGGAACCTGAATGCTGCAGATTGAATACACCTGAAAATCCCATTCACATTTGATTTGGGGAGAATTCCTAGCTGTCTCCTCGGCAAAAGTGTAAAATTTCATGTTCCAAAAACCAAAATCTCAACTTGGTCGAGTTTTCTGTAGATTTATAAGCATGAGAAGCGAATGTGCTGTGTTTTTGATTTCATTATGTATACTCTGCCTAACCTCTTTTGTGTATGCAGTCAGTATTCAAAATTGTTAAAGGAAGAAGCCAAAACAAATGCAAACTCGGAACAAATTTAGGAAATTGCCAATCAAGGAACCTGAATGCTGCTGATTGGATGAACCTAAAAATCCCATTTACACTCGATGTGGAGGGAAATCCTTGCTGTCCCCTCAGCAAAATGATTACATTTCTGTTTCCAAAAACAAAAACTCACTTTGGTCGAGTTGCCTGTAATTTTCCTAGCATGAAACGCCAATGTGCCGTGTGTTTTATATCATTATGAATACTCTGCCTAACCTCTTTTTTGTATGGAGTCAGAATACAAAATTTGGAAAGGCAGAAGGCAAACCCAGAACAAATTTAGGAAATTGCCAAACAAGACACCTGAATGCTGCTGATTGAATACACCTGAAAATCCCATTTACAGTCGAGGTAGAGGGAATTCCTAGCTGTCCCCTTGGCAAAAGGGTAAAATTTCATGTTCCAAAACACAAAAACTCACCTTGGTCGAGTTTTCTGTAGATATATAAGCATGAAACGCCAATGTGCTGTGTTTTTTATTTCATTATGAATACTCTCCCTAACCTACTTTTTGTATGCAGTCAGTATTCAAAATTTTGAAAGGAAGAAGGCAAAACAAATGCAAACGCAGAACAAATTTAGGTAATTGCCAATCAAGGAACCTGAATGCTGCTGATGGAATACACCTGAAATTCCCATTTACACTCAGTGTGGAGGGAATTCCTAGCTGTCCCCTCGTCAAAAGGGGAAAATTTCTTTTTCCAAAACTCAAAAACTCACCTTGGTCGAGTTGGCTGTAAATTTCCTAGCATGAAACGCCAATGTGCTGTGTTTTTCATTTCATTAGGAATACTCTGCCGTACCTCTCTTTTGTAATGAGTAAGAATACAAAATTTGGAAAGGAAGAAGGAGAATCAAAAGCAAAGTTAGAACAAATTTAGGAAATTGCCAATCAAGACACCCGAATGCTGCCGAAAGAATACACCTGAAAATCCCATTTACCCTTCATGTGGAGAGAATTCCTAGCTTAACCCTCGGTAAAAATGTAAAAGTCCTTTTTCCAAAACACAAAAACTCACTTTGGTCGAGATTTCTGTAGTTTTATAAGCATGAAAAGCCAAAGCGGTGTGTTTTTTATTTCATTTAGGGATACTCTGCCTAACCTCTTTTTTGCATGGAGTCAGAATACAAAATTTGGAAAGGAAGAAGGCAAAACAAACGCAAACCCAGAACAAATATTAGGAAATTGCCAATCAAGGAACCTGAATGCTAGGATTGAATACACCTGAGAATCCCATTCACACTCGATGTGGAGGGAATTCCTTGCTGTCCCCTCGGCAATAGGGTTACATTTCTTTCTCCAAAACACAAAATCTCACCTTGGTCGAGTTTTCTGTAGATTTATATGAATGAAACGCGAATGTGCTGTTCTTTTACTTCATTCTAAATACTCTGCCTAACCTCTTTTTAGTATGGATTCAGAATACAAAGTTTGGAAAGGAAGAAGGTAAAAGAAACGCAAACCCAGAACAAATTTTGGAAGTTGCCAATCAAGGAACCTGAATGCTGCTGATTGAATACACCTGAAAATCCCATTCACATTCCATTTGGAGAGAATTCCTAGCTGTCCCCTAGGCAAAGTGTAAAATTTCATGTTCCAAAAACCAAAATCTCAACTTGGTCGAGTTTTCTGTAGATTTATAAGCATGAGAAGCGAATGTGCTGTGTTTTTGATTTCATTATGTATACTCTGCCTAACCTCTTTTGTGTATGCAGTCAGTATTCAAAATTGTTAAAGGAAGAAGCCAAAACAAACGCAAACTCGGAACAAATTTAGGAAATTGCCAATCAAGGAACCTGAATGCTGCTGATTGGATGAACCTAAAAATCCCATTTACACTCGATGTGGAGGGAAATCCTTGCTGTCCCCTAGGCAAAATGATTACATTTCTGTTTCCAAAAACAAAAACTCACTTTGGTCGAGTTGCCTGTAATTTTCCTAGCATGAAACGCCAATGTGCCGTGTGTTTTATATCATTATGAATACTCTGCCTAACCTCTTTTTTGTATGGAGTCAGAATACAAAATTTGGAAAGGCAGAAGGCAAACCCAACCAAACCCAGAACAAATTTAGGAAATTGCCAAACAAGACACCTGAATGCTGCTGATTGAATACACCTGAAAATCCCATTTACACTCGAGGTAGAGGGAATTCCTAGCTGTCCCCTTGGCAAAAGGGTAAAATTTCATGTTCCAAAACACAAAAACTCACCTTGGTCGAGTTTTCTGTAGATATATAAGCATGAAACGCCAATGTGCTGTGTTTTTTATTTCATTATGAATACTCTCCCTAACCTACTTTTTGTATGCAGTCAGTATTCAAAATTTTGAAAGGAAGAAGGCAAAACAAATGCAAACGCAGAACAAATTTAGGTAATTGCCAATCAAGGAACCTGAATGCTGCTGATGGAATACACCTGAAAATCCCATTTACACTCAGTGTGGAGGGAATTCCTAGCTGTCCCCTCGTCAAAAGGGTAAAATTTCTTTTTCCAAAACTCAAAAACTCACCTTGGTCGAGTTGGCTGTAAATTTCCTAGCATGAAACGCCAATGTGCTGTGTTTTTCATTTCATTAGGAATACTCTGCCGAACCTCTCTTTTGTAATGAGTAAGAATACAAAATTTGGAAAGGAAGAAGGAGAATCAAAAGCAAAGTTAGAACAAATTTAGGAAATTGCCAATCAAGACACCCGAATGCTGCCGAAAGAATACACCTGAAAATCCCATTTACCCTTCATGTGGAGAGAATTCCTAGCTTAACCCTCGGTAAAAATGTAAAAGTTCTTTTTCCAAAACACAAAAACTCACTTTGGTCGAGATTTCTGTAGTTTTATAAGCATGAAAAGCCAAAGCGGTGTGTTTTTTATTTCATTTAGGGATACTCTGCCTAACCTCTTTTTTGCATGGAGTCAGAATACAAAATTTGGAAAGGAAGAAGGCAAAACAAACGCAAACCCAGAACAAATTTTAGGAAATTGCCAATCAAGGAACCTGAATGCTAGGATTGAATACACCTGAGAATCCCATTCACACTTGATGTGGAGGGAATTCCTTGCTGTCCCCTCGGCAATAGGGTTACATTTCTTTTTCCAAAACACAAAATCTCACCTTGGTCGAGTTTTCTGTAGATTTATATGAATGAAACGTGAATGTGCTGTTCTTTTATTTCATTATAAATACTCTGCCTAACCTCTTTTTAGTATGGATTCAGAATACAAAATTTGGAAAGGCAGAAGGCAAAAGAAACGCAAACCCAGAACAAATTTTGGAAGTTGCCAATCAAGGAACCTGAATGCTGCTGATTGAATACACCTGAAAATCCCATTCACATTTGATTTGGGGAGAATTCCTAGCTCTCTCCTCGGCAAATGTGTAAAACTTCATGTTCCAAAAACCAAAATCTCAACTTGGTCGAGTTTTCTGTTGATTTATAAGCATGAGAAGCCAATGTGCTGTGTTTCATATTTCATTATGTACACTCTGCCTAACCTCTTTTGTGTATGCAGTCAGTATTCAAAATTGTTAAAGGAAGAAGCCAAAACAAATGCAAACTCGGAACAAATTTAGAAAATTGCCAATCAAGGAACCTGAATGCTGCTGATTGGATAAACCTAAAAATCCCAATTACACTCAATTTGGAGGGAAATCCTTGCTGTCCCCTCGGCAAAATGATTACATTTCTGTTTCCAAAAACAAAAACTCACTTTGGTCGAGTTGCCTTAATTTTCCTAGCATGAAACGCCAATGTGCCGTGTGTTTTATATCATTATGAATACTCTGCCTAACCTCTTTTTTGTATGGAGTCAGAATACAAAATCTGGAAAGGCAGAAGGCAAAGCCAACCAAACCCAGAACAAATTTAGGAAATTGCCAAACAAGACACCTGAATGCTGCTGATTGAATACACCTGAAAATCCCATTTACACTCGAGGTAGAGGGAATTCCTAGCTGTCCCCTTGGCAAAAGGGTAAAATTTCATGTTCCAAAACACAAAAACTCACCTTGGTCGAGTTTTCTGTAAATTTATAAGCATGAAACGCCCATGTGCTGTGTTTTTTATTTCATTATGAATACTCTGCCTACCCGACTTTTTGTATGCAGTCAGTATTCAAAATTTTGAAAGGAAGAAGGCAAAACAAATGCAAACCCAGAACAAATTTAGGTAATTGCCAATCATGGAGCCTGAATGCTGCTGATTGAATACACCTGAAAATCCCCTTTACACTTTATGTAGAGGGAATTCCTAGCTGTCCCCTTGGCAAAAGGGTAAAATTTCATGTTCCAAAACACAATAACTCACCTTGGTCGAGTTTTCTGTAGATTTATAAGCATGAAAGGCCAATGTTTTGTGTTTTTCATTTCATTATGAATACTCTGCCTATCCTCTTTTGTGTATGCAGTCAGTATTCAAAATTTGGAAAGGAAGTAGCCAAAACAAATGCAAAACCGGAACAAATTTAGGTAATTTCCAATCAAGGAGCCTGAATGCTGCTGATTGAATACACCTAAAAATCCCATTTACACTCAGTGTGGAGGGAAATCCTTGCGGTCCCCTCGTCAAAAGGGTAAAATTTCTTTTTCCAAAACTCAAAAACTCACCTTGGTCGAGTTGGCTGTAGATTTCCTAGCATGAAACGCCAATGTGCTGTGTTTTTCATTTCATTAGGAATACTCTGCCGAACCTCTCTTTTGTAATGAGTAAGAATACAAAATTTGGAAAGGAAGAAGGAGAATCAAAAGCAAAGTTAGAACAAATTTAGGAAATTGCCAATCAAGACACCCGAATGCTGCCGAAAGAATACACCTGAAAATCCCATTTACACTTCATGTGGAGAGAATTCCTAGCTTAACCCTCGGTAAAAATGTAAAAGTTCTTTTTCCAAAACACAAAAACTCACTTTGGTCGAGATTTCTGTAGTTTTATAAGCATGAAAAGCCAAAGCGGTGTGTTTTTTATTTCATTTAGGGATACTCTGCCTAACCTCTTTTTTGCATGGAGTCAGAATACAAAATTTGGAAAGGAAGAAGGCAAAACAAACGCAAACCCAGAACAAATTTTAGGAAATTGCCAATCAAGGAACCTGAATGCTAGGATTGAATACACCTGAGAATCCCATTCACACTCGATGTGGAGGGAATTCCTTGCTGTCCCCTCGGCAATAGGGTTACATTTCTTTTTCCAAAACACAAAATCTCACCTTGGTCGAGTTTTCTGTAGATTTATATGAATGAAACGCGAATGTGCTGTTCTTTTATTTCATGATAAATACTCTGCCTAACCTCTTTTTAGTATGGAGTCAGAATACAAAGTTTGGAAAGGAAGAAGGCAAAAGAAACGCAAACCCAGAACAAATTTTGGAAGTTGCCAATCAAGGAACCTGAATGCTGCAGATTGAATACACCTGAAAATCCCATTCACATTTGATTTGGGGAGAATTCCTAGCTGTCTCCTCGGCAAAAGTGTAACATTCATGTTCCAAAAACCAAAATCTCAACTTGATCGAGTTTTCTGTTGATTTATAAGCATGAGAAGCCAATAAGCTGTGTTTCATATTTCATTATGTACACTCTGCCTAACCTCTTTTGTGTATGCAGTCAGCATTCAAAATTGTTAAAGGAAGAAGCCAAAACAAATGCAAACTCGGAACAAATTTAGAAAATTGCCAATCAAGGAACCTGAATGCTGCTGATTGGATAAACCTAAAAATCCCAATTACACTCAATTTGGAGGGAAATCCTTGCTGTCCCCTCGGCAAAATGATTACATTTCTGTTTCCAAAAACAAAATTCACTTTGGTCGAGTTGCCTGTAATTTTCCTAGCATGAAACACCAATGTGCCGTGTGTTTTATATCATTATGAATACTCTGCCTAACCTCTTTTTTGTATGGAGTCAGAATACAAAATCTGGAAAGGCAGAAGGCAAAGCCAACCAAACCCAGAACAAATTTAGGAAATTGCCAAACAAGAAACCTGAATGCTGCTGATTGAATACACCTGAAAATCCCCTTTACACTTTATGTAGAGGGAATTCCTAGCTGTCCCCTTGGCAAAAGGGTAAAATTTCATGTTCCAAAACACAAAAACTCACCTTGGTCGAGTTTTCTGTAGATTTATAAGCATGAAAGGCCAATGTTTTGTGTTTTTCATTTCATTATGAATACTCTGCCTATCCTCTTTTGTGTATGCAGTCAGTATTCAAAATTTGGAAAGGAAGTAGCCAAAACAAATGCAAAACCGGAACAAATTTAGGTAATTTCCAATCAAGGAGCCTGAATGCTGCTGATTGAATACACCTAAAAATCCCATTTACACTCAGTGTGGAGGGAAATCCTTGCGGTCCCCTCGTCAAAAGGGTAAAATTTCTTTTTCCAAAACTCAAAAACTCACCTTGGTCGAGTTGGCTGTAGATTTCCTAGCATGAAACGCCAATGTGCTGTGTTTTTCATTTCATTAGGAATACTCTGCCGAACCTCTCTTTTGTAATGAGTAAGAATACAAAATTTGGAAAGGAAGAAGGAGAATCAAAAGCAAAGTTAGAACAAATTTAGGAAATTGCCAATCAAGACACCCGAATGCTGCCGAAAGAATACACCTGAAAATCCCATTTACACTTCATGTGGAGAGAATTCCTAGCTTAACCCTCGGTAAAAATGTAAAAGTTCTTTTTCCAAAACACAAAAACTCACTTTGGTCGAGATTTCTGTAGTTTTATAAGCATGAAAAGCCAAAGCGGTGTGTTTTTTATTTCATTTAGGGATACTCTGCCTAACCTCTTTTTTGCATGGAGTCAGAATACAAAATTTGGAAAGGAAGAAGGCAAAACAAACGCAAACCCAGAACAAATTTTAGGAAATTGCCAATCAAGGAACCTGAATGCTAGGATTGAATACACCTGAGAATCCCATTCACACTCGATGTGGAGGGAATTCCTTGCTGTCCCCTCGGCAATAGGGTTACATTTCTTTTTCCAAAACACAAAATCTCACCTTGGTCGAGTTTTCTGTAGATTTATATGAATGAAACGCGAATGTGCTGTTCTTTTATTTCATGATAAATACTCTGCCTAACCTCTTTTTAGTATGGAGTCAGAATACAAAGTTTGGAAAGGAAGAAGGCAAAAGAAACGCAAACCCAGAACAAATTTTGGAAGTTGCCAATCAAGGAACCTGAATGCTGCAGATTGAATACACCTGAAAATCCCATTCACATTTGATTTGGGGAGAATTCCTAGCTGTCTCCTCGGCAAAAGTGTAACATTCATGTTCCAAAAACCAAAATCTCAACTTGATCGAGTTTTCTGTTGATTTATAAGCATGAGAAGCCAATAAGCTGTGTTTCATATTTCATTATGTACACTCTGCCTAACCTCTTTTGTGTATGCAGTCAGCATTCAAAATTGTTAAAGGAAGAAGCCAAAACAAATGCAAACTCGGAACAAATTTAGAAAATTGCCAATCAAGGAACCTGAATGCTGCTGATTGGATAAACCTAAAAATCCCAATTACACTCAATTTGGAGGGAAATCCTTGCTGTCCCCTCGGCAAAATGATTACATTTCTGTTTCCAAAAACAAAATTCACTTTGGTCGAGTTGCCTGTAATTTTCCTAGCATGAAACACCAATGTGCCGTGTGTTTTATATCATTATGAATACTCTGCCTAACCTCTTTTTTGTATGGAGTCAGAATACAAAATCTGGAAAGGCAGAAGGCAAAGCCAACCAAACCCAGAACAAATTTAGGAAATTGCCAAACAAGAAACCTGAATGCTGCTGATTGAATACACCTGAAAATCCCCTTTACACTTTATGTAGAGGGAATTCCTAGCTGTCCCCTTGGCAAAAGGGTAAAATTTCATGTTCCAAAACACAAAAACTCACTTTGGGCGAGTTTTCTGTAAATTTATAAGCATGAAACGCCAATGTGCTGTGTTTTTTATTTCATTATGAATACTCTGCCTACCCTACTTTTTGTATGCAGTCAGTATTCAAAATTTTGAAAGGAAGAAGGCAAAACAAATGCAAACCCAGAACAAATTTAGGTAATTGCCAATCATGGAGCCTGAATGCTGCTGATTGAATACACCTGAAAATCCCCTTTACACTTTATGTAGAGGGAATTCCTAGCTGTCCCCTTGGCAAAAGGGTAAAATTTCATGTTCCAAAACACAATAACTCACCTTGGTCGAGTTTTCTGTAGATTTATAAGCATGAAAGGCCAATGTTTTGTGTTTTTCATTTCATTATGAATACTCTGCCTATCCTCTTTTGTGTATGCAGTCAGTATTAAAATTTGGAAAGGAAGTAGCCAAAACAAATGCAAACCCAGAACAAATTTAGGTAATTGCCTATCAAGGAACCTGAATGCTAGGATTGAATACACCTGAGAATCCCATTCACACTCGATGTGGAGGGAATTCCTAGCAGTCCTCTCGGCAATAGGGTTACATTTCTTCTTCAAAACACAAAATCTCACCTTGGTCGAGTTTTCTGTAGATTTATATGAATGAAACGCGAATGTGCTGTTCTTTTATTTCATTATAAATACTCTGCCTAACCTCTTTTTAGTATGCATTCAGAATACAAAATTTGGAAAGGCAGAAGGCAAAAGAAACGCAAACCCAGAACAAATTTTGGAAGTTGCCAATCAAGGAACCTGAATGCTGCTGATTGAATACACCTGAAAATCCCATTCACATTTGATTTGGGGAGAATTCCTAGCTGTCTCCTCGTAAAGTTTAAAATTTCATGTTCCAAAAACCAAAATCTCAACTTGGTCGAGTTTTCTGTAGATTTATAAGCATGAGAAGCCAATGTGCTGTGTTTTTTATTTCATTATGTATACTCTGCCTAACCTCTTTTGTGTATGCAGTCAGTATTCAAAATTGTTAAAGGAAAAGCCAAAACAAACGCAAACTCGGAACAAATTTAGAAAATTGCCAATCAAGGAACCTGAATGCTGCTGATTGGATAAACCTAAAAATCCCATTTACACTCGATGTGGAGGGAAATTTTTGCTGTCCCCTAGGCAAAATGATTACATTTCTGTTTCCAAAAACAAAAACTCACTTTGGTCGAGTTGCCTGTAATTTTCCTAGCATGAAACGCCAATGTGCCGTGTGTTTTATATCATTATGAATACTCTGCCTAACCTCTTTTTTGTATGGAGTCAGAATAGAAAATCTGGACAGGCAGAAGGCAAAGCCAACCAAACCCAGAACTAATTTAGGAAATTGCCGAAATAGAAACCTGAATGCTGCTGATTGAATACACCTGAAAATCCCATTTACACTCGAGGTAGAGGGAATTCCTAGCTGTCCCCTTGGCAAAAGGGTAAAATTTCATGTTCCAAAACACAAAAACTCACCTTGGTCGAGTTTTCTGTAAATTTATAAGCATGAAACGCCAATGTGCTGTGTTTTTTATTTCATTATGAATACTCTGCCTACCCTACTTTTTGTATGCAGTCAGTATTCAAAATTTTGAAAGGAAGAAGGCAAAACAAATGCAAACCCAGAACAAATTTAGGTAATTGCCAATCATGGAGCCTGAATGCTGCTGATTGAATACACCTGAAAATCCCATTTACACTCAGTGTGGAGGGAATTCCTAGCTGTCCCCTCATCAAAAGGGTAAAATTTCTTTTTCCAAAACTCAAAAACTCACCTTGGTCGAGTTGGCTGTAGATTTCCTAGCATGAAATGCCAATGTGCTGTGTTTTTTATTACATTAGGAATACTCTGCCGAACCTCTCTTTTGTAAGGAGTAAGAATACAAATTTTGGAAAGGAAGAAGGAGAATCAAAAGCAAAGTTAGAACAAATTTAGGAAATTGCCAATCAAGACACCCGAATGCTGCCGAAAGAATACACCTGAAAATCCCATTTACACTTCATGTGGAGAGAATTCCTAGCTTAAACCTCGGTAAAAATGTAAAAGTTCTTTTTCCAATACACAAAAACTCACTTTGGTCGAGATTTCTGTAGTTTTATAAGCATGAAAAGCCAAAGTGGTGCGTTTTTTATTTCATTTAGGGATACTCTGCCTAACCTCTTTTTTGCATGGAGTCAGAATACAAAATTTGGAAAGGAAGAAGGCAAAACAAATGCAAACCCAGAACAAATATTAGGAAATTGCCAATCAAGGAACCTGAATGCTAGGATTGAATACACCTGAGAATCCCATTCACACTCGATGTGGAGGGAATTCCTTGCTGTCCCCTCGGCAATAGGGTTACATTTCTTTTTCCAAAACACAAAATCTCACCTTGGTCGAGTTTTCTGTAGATTTATATGAATGAAACGCGAATGTGCTGTTCTTTTATTTCATGATAAATACTCTGCCTAACCTCTTTTTAGTATGGATTCAGAATACAAAATTTGGAATGGAAGAAGGCAAAAGAAACGCAAACCCAGAACAAATTTTGGAAGTTGCCAATCAAGGAACCTGAATGCTGCTGATTGAATACACCTGAAAATCCCATTCACATTTGATTTGGGGAGAATTCCTAGCTGTCTCCTCGTAAAGTTTAAAATTTCATGTTCCAAAAACCAAAATCTCAACTTGGTCGAGTTTTCTGTAGATTTATAAGCATGAGAAGCCAATGTGCTGTGTTTTTTATTTCATTATGTATACTCTGCCTAACCTCTTTTGTGTATGCAGTCAGTATTCAAAATTGTTAAAGGAAAAGCCAAAACAAACGCAAACTCGGAACAAATTTAGAAAATTGCCAATCAAGGAACCTGAATGCTGCTGATTGGATAAACCTAAAAATCCCATTTACACTCGATGTGGAGGGAAATTTTTGCTGTCCCCTAGGCAAAATGATTACATTTCTGTTTCCAAAAACAAAAACTCACTTTGGTCGAGTTGCCTGTAATTTTCCTAGCATGAAACGCCAATGTGCTTTGTGTTTTATATCATTATGAATACTCTGCCTAACCTCTTTTTTGTATGGAGTCAGAATACAAAATTTGGAAAGGCAGAAGGCAAAGCCAACCAAACCCAGAACAAATTTAGGAAATTGCCAAACAAGAAACCTGAATGCTGCTGATTGAATACACCTGAAAATCCCATTTACACTCGATGTAGATGGAATTGCTAGATATCCCCTTGGCAAAAGGAAAAATTTCATGTTCCAAAACACAAAAACTCACCTTGGTCGAGTTTTCTGTAGATATATAAGCATGAAACGCCAATGTGCTGTGTTTTTTATTTCATTATGAATACTCTGCCTACCCTACTTTTTGTATGCAGTCAGTATTCAAAATTTTGAAAGGAAGAAGGCAAAACAAATGCAAACGCAGAACAAATTTAGGTAATTGCCAAACGAGGAGCCTGAATGCTGCTGATTGAATACACCTGAAAATCCCATTTACACTCGATGTAGAGGGAATTCCTAGCTGTCCCCTTGGCAAAAGGCTAAAATTTCATGTTCCAAAAACCAAAATCTCAACTTGGTCAAGTTTTCTGTAGATTTATAAACATGAAATGCCAATGTTTTTTGTTTTTCATTTCATTATGAATACTCTGCCTAACCTCTTTTGTGTATGCAGTCAGTATTCAAAATTTGGAAAGGAAGTAGCCAAAACAAATGCAAACCCAGAACAAATTTAGGTAATTGCCAATCAAGGAGCCTGAATGCTGCTGATTGAATATACCTAAAAATCCCATTTACACTCAATGTGGAGGGAAATCCTTGCGGTCCCCTCGTCAAAAGGGTAAAATTTCTTTTTCCAAAACTCAAAAACTCACCTTGGTCGAGTTGGCTGTAGATTTCCTAGCATGAAACGCCAATGTGCTGTGTTTTTCATTTCATTAGGAATACTCTGCCGAACCTCTCTTTTGTAAGGAGTAAGAATACAAATTTTGGAAAGGAAGAAGGAGAATCAAAAGCAAAGTTAGAACAAATTTAGGAAATTGCCAATCAAGACACCCGAATGCTGCCGAAAGAATACACCTGAAAATCCCATTTACACTTCATGTGGAGAGAATTCCTAGCTTAACCCTCGGTAAAAATGTAAAAGTTCTTTTTCCAAAACACAAAAACTCACTTTGGTCGAGATTTCTGTAGTTTTATAAGCATGAAAAGCCAAAGCGGTGTGTTTTTTATTTCATTTAGGGATACTCTGCCTAACCTCTTTTTTGCATGGAGTCAGAATACAAAATTTGGAAAGGAAGAAGGCAAAACAAACGCAAACCCAGAACAAATTTTAGGAAATTGCCAATCAAGGAACCTGAATGCTAGGATTGAATACACCTGAGAATCCCATTCACACTTGATGTGGAGGGAATTCCTTGCTGTCCCCTCGGCAATAGGGTTACATTTCTTTTTCCAAAACACAAAATCTCACCTTGGTCGAGTTTTCTGTAGATTTATATGAATGAAACGCGAATGTGCTGTTCTTTTATTTCATTATAAATACTCTGCCTAACCTCTTTTTCGTATGGAGTCAGAATAAAAAATTTGGAAAGGAAGAAGGCAAAAGAAACGCAAACCCAGAACAAATTTTGGAAGTTGCCAATCAAGGAACCTGAATGCTGCTGATTGAATACACCTGAAAATCCCATTCACATTTGATTTGGGGAGAATTCCTAGCTGTCTCCTCGGCAAAAGTGTAAAATTTCATGTTCCAAAAACCAAAATCTCAACTTGATCGAGTTTTCTGTTGATTTATAAGCATGAGAAGCCAATAAGCTGTGTTTCATATTTCATTATGTACACTCTGCCTAACCTCTTTTGTGTATGCAGTCAGCATTCAAAATTGTTAAAGGAAGAAGCCAAAACAAATGCAAACTCGGAACAAATTTAGAAAATTGCCAATCAAGGAACCTGAATGCTGCTGATTGGATAAACCTAAAAATCCCAATTACACTCAATTTGGAGGGAAATCCTTGCTGTCCGCTCGGCAAAATGATTACATTTCTGTTTCCAAAAACAAAAACTCACTTTGGTCGAGTTGCCTGTAATTTTCCTAGCATGAAACGCCAATGTGCCGTGTGTTTTATATCATTATGAATACTCTGCCTAACCTCTTTTTTGTATGTAGTCCGTATGCCAAATTTGAAAAGTAAGGATGCAAAACAAACGTAAACCCAGAACAAATGTAGGAAATTGCCAATCAACGTACCGGAATGCTGCTGATTGACTACAGCTGAAAATCCCATTCACACTCCATTCAGAGGGAATTCCTAGCTGTCACCTCGGCAAACTGTAAAATTTCATGTTCCAAAACCAATAAACTCAACTTGGTTTAGTTTTCTGTAGATTTATAATCATGGGAAGGCAATGTGCTGCGTTTTTTTTTTTTTCATTGTGAGTACTCTGTCTAACTACTTTTTTGTATGCAGTCAGAATTAATATTTGAAAAGGAAGAAGGCAAAACAAATGCAAACCCAGAATAAATTTAGGAAATTGCCAATCAATGAACCTGAATGCTGCTGATTGAATACACCTGAAAATCCCATTTACACTCGATGTGGAGGGAATTCCTAGCTGACCCATCGGCAAAACGGTAAAATTCATTTTCAAAAAAAAAAAAAAAAAACACACCTTGGTCGAGTTTATTGTAGATTTGTAAGCTTGAAAGCCAATGTGCTGTGTTTTGTATTTCATTATGAATACTCTGCCTAACCTCTTTTTGGTATGGAGTCAGAATAGAACATTTTTTAAAGGAAGAAGGCAAAACAAACGCAAACCTAGAAGAAAATTAGGAATTGCCAATCCAGAGACCTGAATGCTGCTGAAAGTACACACCTGAAAATCCCATTTACACTTGATATGGAGGGAATTCCTAGCTGTCCCCTCGGCAAAAGGGTTCCACTTCAGGTTCCAAAACACAAAAACTCACCTTTGTCGAGTTGCCTGTACTTTTCCTAGCAAGAAACGCCAATGTGCTGAGTTTTTTTATATCATTATGAATGCTCTGCCTAACCTCTTTTTTGTATGGAGTCAGAATGCACAGTTTGGAAAGGAAGAAGGCAAAACAAACGCAAACCCAGAACAAATTTACGAATTGCCAATCAAAAACCTGAATGCTGCTGAAAGTATACACCTGAAAATCCCTTTTACACTCGATGTGGAGGGAATTCCTAGCTGACCCATCAGCAAAAGGGTAAAATTCATTTTCAAAAAAAAAAAAAAAACACACAGCTTGGTCGAGTTTTCTGTAGATTTCTAAGCTTGAAAAGCCAATGTGCTGTGTTTTGTATTTCATTATGAATACTCTGCCTAACCTCTTTTTAGTAGGGAGTCAGAATAGAACATTTTTAAAGGAAGAAGGCAAAACAAACGCAAACCTAGAAGAAAATTAGGAATTGCCAATCCAGAGACCTGAATGCTGCTGAAAGTACACACCTGAAAATCCCATTTACACTTGATGTGGAGGGAATTCCTAGCTGCCCCTCAGTAAAAGGGTAAAATTTCATGTTCCAAAACCCAAAAACTCACCTTGGTCAAGTTTTCTGTAGACTTATAAGCATGAGAAGCCCATGTGCTGTATTTTTTTTTTTTTCATTATGAATACTCTGCCTAACCTCTTTTTTGTATGGAGTCAGAATACTAAATTTGAAAAGGAAGAAGGCATAACAAACGCAAACTCAGAACTAATTTAGGAAATTGCCAATCACTGAACCTGAATGCTGCTGAAAGAATACACCTAAAAATCCCATTCACACTCGATTTGGAGGGAATTCCTAGCTGTTCCCTTGGCAAAAGTGTTCCATTTCATTTTCCATAACACAAGAAATCACCTTGGTCGAGTTGCCTTTAGTTTTTCTACCATGAAACGCCAATGGGCTGGGTTTTTTATTTCATTATGAATGCTCTGCCTAACCTCTTTTTTGTATGGAGTCAGAATGCCAAATATGGAAGGGCAGTAGGCACAGCAAACGCAAACCCAGAACAAATGTAGGAAATTGCCAATCAAGGAATCTGAATGCTGCTGATTGAAAACAGCTGAAAATCCCATTCAAAATCGATGTGGAGGGAATTCCTAGCTGTCCCCTCAGCAAAAGGGTAAAATTTCTTGTTCCTAAACACAATTCATCTTGTTCGAGTTTTCTGTAGATTTGTAAGCATGAAATGCCAATGTGCTGTGTTTTTTATTTCATTAGTGATACTCTGCCCAACCTCTTTTTTGTATGGAGTCAGAATGCACAATTTGGAAAGGAAGAAGGCAAAACAAACGCAAACCCAGAACAAATTTATGAATTGCCAATCAAGGAACCTGAATGCTGCTTATTGAATACAGCTGAAAATCCCATTCACACTGAATTTGGAGGGAATTCCTAGCTGTCCCCAGGGCAAAGTGAAAAATTTCATGTTCCAAAACCCAAAAACTCACCTTGGTCGAGTTTTCTGTAGATTTATAAGCATGAGAAGCCAATGTGCTGTGTTTTTTATTTCATTGTGAATACTCTGCCCAACCTCTTTTTTGTATGGAGTTACAATACAAAATTTGAGAGGGCAGAAGGCAAAACAAACACAAACCAGAACCTATTTAGGAAATTGCCAAACAGGAACCCTAATGCTGCTGAAAGTATACATCTGAAAATCCCATTCACACTCGATTTGGAGGGAATTCCTAGCTGTCCCCTCGGCAAAAGTGTTCCATTTCATTTTCCAAAACACAGCAACTCACCTTGGTCTTGTTGCCTGAGGTTTTCCTAGCAAGAAACGCAAATGTGCTGAGTTTTTTTATTTCATTAAGAATGCTCTGCCAAACCTCTTTTTTGTATGGAGTCAGAATGCCAAATTGGAAAAGGAAGAAGTAAAACAAATGAAAACCCAGAAATAATTTCTGAAATTGCCAAACAAGAAACCTGCATGCTGCCGAAAGAATACACCTAAAAATCCCATTCATACTTGATGTGGAGGGAATTCCTAGCTTTACCCTCGCCAAAGGGGTTACATTTCAGGTTCCAAAACACAAAAACTCTCCTTGATCGAGTTCCCTGTAGTTTTCCAAGCATGAAACACCAATGTGCTGTGTTTGTTTTTTCATTATGAATATTCTGCCTAACCTGTTTTTTGTATGGAGTCAGAATACAAAATTCAGAAAAGAAGAAGGGAACACAAACGCAACCCCAGAACAAATTTAAGATATTGCCAATCAAAAACCTGAATGCTGCTGAAAGTATACACCTGAAAATCCAAACTTACACATGATGTGGAGGGAATTCCTAGCTGTCCCCTCGGCAAAAGGGTAAAATTTCATGTTCCAAAACCCAAAAACTCAACTTGGTCGACTTTTCTGTAGATTTATAAGCATGAGAAGCCCATGCGCTGTATTTTTTTTTTCATTATGAATACTCTGCCTAACCTCTTTTTTGTATGGAGTCAGAATACCAAATTTGAAAAGGAAGAAGGCATAACAAACGTAAACTCAGAGCTAATTTAGGAAATTGCCAATCATTGAACCTGAATTCTGCTGAAAGAATACACCTAAATATCCCATTCACACTCGATTTGGAGGGAATTCCCAGCTGTCCCCTCGGCATTTCATTTTCCAAAACACAACAACTCACCTTGGTCGAGTTGCCTGTAGTTTTCCTAGCATGAAACACCAATGTGCTGTGTGTTTTATATCATTATGAATACTCTGTCTAACCTCTTTTTTGTATGGAGTCAGGATACATAATTTGGAAGGGCAGATGGCAAAACAACCACAAACCCAGAACAGATTTAGAAATTGCCAAACAGGAAACCCTAATGCTGCTGAAATTATACACCTAAAAATCCAATTCACACACGATATGGAGGGAATTCCTAGCTCTCCCCTCGGCAAAAGTGTTCCACTTCATTTTCCAAAACACAGCAACGCACCTTGGTCTAGATGCCTGTAGTTTTCCTAGCAAGAAACGCCAATGTGCTGAGTTTTTTTATTTCATCATGAATGCTCTGCCTAACCTCTTTTTTTGTATGGAGACAGAATGCCAAATTTGAAAAGGAAGGAGTAAAACAAATGCAAACCAAGAACAAATTTAGGAAATTGCCAAACAAGAAACCTGAATGCTGCTGAAAGAATACACCTGAAAATCCCATTCTCACTCGAATTGGAGGGAATTCTTAGCTGTACCCTCAGCAAAAGTGTTCCATTTCAGGTTCCAAAACACAAAAACTCTCCTTGATCGAGTTCTCTGTAGTTTTCCAAGCATGAAACGGCAATGTGCTGTGTTTGTTATTTCATTATGAATACTCTGCTAACCTCTTTTTTGTATGGAGTCAGAATGCACAGTTTGGAAAGGAAGAAGGCTAAACAAACGCAAACCCAGAACAAATTTACGAATTGCCAATCAAAAACCTGAATGCTGCTGAAAGAATACACCTAAAAGTCCCTTTTCACACTTGATTTGGAGGGAATTCCTAGCTGTCCCCTCGGCAAAAGGGTAAAATTTCTTGTTCCAAAACACAACAACTCACCTTGGTCGAGTTTTCTGTAGATTTATAAGCAAGAAACGCCAATGTGCTGTGTTTGTTATTTCATTATGAATACTCTGCCTAACCTCTTTTTTGTATGGAGCCAGAATGCACAATTTGGAAAGGAAGAAGGCAAAACAAATGCAAACCCAGAACAAATGTATGAAATTGCCAAACAAGGAACCTGAATGCTCCTGATTGAATAAACCTGAAAATCTCATTCACACTCAATTTGGAGGGAATTCCTAGCTGTCCCCAGGGCAAAGTGAAAAATTTCATGTTCCAAAACCCAAAAATTCACCTTGGTCGAGTTTTCTGTAGATTTATAAGCAAGGAAGCCAATTTGCTGTGTTTTTTATTTCATTGTGAATACTCTGCCTAACCATTTTTTTGTATGCAGTCAGAATACAAAATTTGGAGAGAAAGGATGCAAAACAAACGCAAACCCAGAACAAATTTCAGAAATTGCCAAACAGAAAACCTGAATGCTGCTAATTGAATACCCCTGAAAATCCCATTCACACTCGATTTGGAGAGAATTCCTAGCTGTCCCCTCGGCAAAAGGGTTCCATTTCATTTTCCAAAACACAGCAACTCACCTTGGTCTAGTTGCCTGTAGTTTTCCTAGCAAGAAACGCCAATGTGCTGTGTTCATTATTTCATTATGAATACTCTGCCTAACCTCTTTTTTGTATGGAGTCAGAATGCAAAATTTGGAAAGGAAGAAGGCAAAACAAACGTAAACCAGAACAAATATAAGAAATTGCCAATCAAAAATCTGAATGCTGCTGAAAGTATGCACCTGAAAATTCCATTTACACTTGATGTGGAGGAATTCCTAGCTGAGCCATCAGCAAAAGGGTAAAATTCATTTTCAAAAAAAAAAAAAAAACACAGCTTGGTCGAGTTTTCTGTAGATTTCTAAGCTTGAAAAGCCAATGTGCTGTGTTTTGTATTTCATTATGAATACTCTGCCTAACCTCTTTATTTATGGAGTCAGAATACAAAATTTGGAAGGGCAGAAGGCAAAACAACTGCAAACCCAGAACAAATTTAGGAAATTACCAAAGAGGAAATCCTAATGCTGCTGAAAGTATACACCTGAAAATCCCAAACACATGTGATGTGGAGGGAATTCCTAGCTGTCCCCTCGGCAAAAGGGTTCCATTTCATTTTCCAAAACACAGCAACTCACCTTGGTCTAGTTGCCTGTAGTTTTCCTAGCAAGAAAAGCCAATGTGCTGAGTTTTTTTATTTCATTATGAATGCTCTGCCTAACCCCTTTTTTGTATAGAGTCAGAATGCAAAATTTGAAAAGGAAAAAGTAAAACAAATGCAAACCCAGAACAAATTTTGGAAATTGCCAAACAAGAAACCTGAATGCTGCTGAAAGAATACACCTGAAAATCCCATTACACTCGATGTGGAGGGAATTCCTAGCTCTCCCCTCAGCAAAAGGTTCCATTTCAGGCTCCAAAACACAAAAACTCCCCTTGATCGAGTTCCCTGTAGTTTTCCAAGCATGAAACGCAAATGTGCTGTGTTTGTTATTTCATTATGAATTCTCTGTCTAACCTCTTTTTTGTATGGAGTCAGAATGCACAATTTGGAAAGGAAGAAGGCAAAACAAACGAAAACCCAGAACAAATTTAAGTAATTGCCAATCAAACACCTGAATGCTGCTGATTGAATACACCTGAAAATTCCATTGACACTAGATGTGGAGGGAATTCCTAGCTGAGGCATCGGCAAAAGGGTAAAATTCATTTTCCAAAAAAAAAAAAAAACACAGCTTGGTTGAGTTTTCTGTAGATTTTAAGCTTGAAAAGCCAATGTGCTTTGTTTTGTATTTCATTATGAATACTCTGCATATCCTCTTTTTTGTATGGAGTCAGAATAGAAAATTTTTAAAGAAGGCAAGACAAATGCTAACCTAGAAGAAAATTAGGAATTGCCAATCCAGAGACCTGAATGCTACTGAAAGTACACACCTGAAAATCCCATTTACACTTGATGTGGAGGGAATTCCTAGCTGTCCCCTCGGCAAAAGGGTAAAATTTCATGTTCCAAAACACAAAAAATCAACTTGGTCGAGTTTTCTGTAGACTTATAAGCATGAGAAGCCCATGTGCTGTGTTTTTTTTTCATTATGAATACTCTGCCTAACCTCTTTTTTGTATGGAGTCAGAATACCAAATTTGAAAAGGAAGAAGGCATAACAAACGCAAACCCAGAACAAATTTAGGAAATTGCCAATCACTGAACCTGAATGCTGCTGAAAGAATACACCTAAAAATCCCTTTTCACACTCGATTTGGAGGGAATTCCTAGCTGTCCCCTCGGCAAAAGGGTAAAATTTCTTGTTCCAAAACACAACCACTCACCTTGGTCGAGTTTTCTGTAGATTTATAACCATGAAACGCCAATGTGCTGTGTTTTTTCTTTCATTAGTGATACTCTGACTAACCATTTTAGTGTATGCAGTCAGAAAAAAAAATTTGAAAAGGAAGGACGCAAAACAAATGCAAATGCAGAAAAAATTTTGGAAATTGCCATACAAAAAACCTAAATGATTGAATACACCTGAAAATCCCATTCTCACGCAATGTTTAGAGAATTCCTTGCAGTCCCGTCGGCAAAAGTGTTCCATTTCGATTTCCAAAACACAAAAACTCACCTTGGTCGAGTTGCCTGTAGTTTTCCTATCATGAAACGCCAATGTGCTGTGTGTTTTATATCATTATGAATACTCTGTCTAACCTCTTTTTTGTATGGAGTCAGAATACAAAATTTGGAAGGGCAGAAGGCAACACAAACGCAAACCCAGAACAAATTTAGGAAATTGCCAAATAGGAAACCCTAATGAAAGAATACACTTCAAAATCCCATTCACACTCGATGTGGAGGGAAATCCTAGCTGTCCACTCGGCAAAAGGGTTCCATTTCAGGTTCCAAAACACAAAAACTCTCCTTGATCGAGTTCCCTGTAGTTTTCCAAGCATGAAACACAAATGTGCTGTGTTTGTTATTTCATTAGTGATACTCTGCCTAACCTCTTTTTTGTATGGAGTCAGAATGCACAATTTGGAAAGGAAGAAGGCAAAACAAATGCAAACCCAGAACAAATGTATGAAATTGCCAAACAAGGAACCTGAATGCTCCTGATTGAATAAACCTGAAAATCTCATTCACACTCGATTTGGAGGGAATTCCTAGCTGTCCCCTCAGCAAAAGGGTAAAATTTCATGTTCCAAAACCCAAAAACTCATTTGGTCTTGTTGCCTGTAGTTTTTCTAGCATGAAATGCCAATGTGCTGTGTTTTTTACTTCATTATAAATGCTCTGCCTAACCTCTTTTTTGTATGGAGTCAGAATGTCAAATTTGGAAGGGTCGTAGGCAAAGCAAACGCAAACCCAGAACAAATTTAGGAAATTGCCAATCAAGGAACCTGAATGCTGCTGATTGAATACACCTGAAAATTCCATTCACACTCGATGTGCAGGGAATTCCTTGCTGTCCCATCAGGAAAAGTGTTCCATTTCTATTTCCAAAACACAACAACTCACTTTGGACGAGTTTCCTGTAGTTTTCCTAGCATGAACCGCCAATGTGCTGTGTTTTTAATTTCATTATGAATATTCTGCCTAACCGCTTTTTTGTATGGAGTCAGAATACAAAATTTGGAAATGAAGAAGGCAAAACAAGCGCAAACCCAGAACAAATTTTGGAAGTTGCCAATCAAGAAACCTGAATGCTGCTAATTGAATAAACCTGAAAATCCCCTTCACACTCGATTTGGAGGGAATTCCTAGCTGTCCCTTAGGCAAAGTGTAAAATTTCATCTTGCGAAACCGAAAAACTCACCTTGGTCGAGTAATCTTAATATTTATAGGCATGAGAAGCCAATGTGCTGTGTTTTTTATTTCATTGTGAAACTCTGCCTAACCTCTTTTTTGTATGCATTCAGAATACAAAATTTGGAAAGGAAGAAGGCATAACAAACGCAAACCCTGAGCAAATTTCGGAAATTGCCAATCAAGGATCCTTAATGCTGCTGAAAGAATACACCTGAAAATCCCATTTACACTTGATTTGGAGGAAATGCCTAGCTGTCCCCTCGGTAAACGGGTAAAATTTTTCGTTCGAAAACACAAAAACTCTCCTTGGTCAAGTTTCCTGTAGATTTAGAAGCATGAAATGCCAAGGTGCTGTGTTTTTAATTCATTAGGGATACTCTGCCTAACCTCTTTTTTGTATGGAGTCAGAATACAAAATTTGGAAAGGAAGAAGGCAAAACAAATGCAAACCCAGAACAAATTTTAGGAAATTGCCAATCAAAAACCTGAATGCTGCTGAAAGACTACACCTGAAAATCACATTAACACTTGATGTGGAGGGAATTCCTAGCTGTCCCCTCGGCAAAGGGTAAAACCTCATGTTCCAAAACACAAACTTACCTTGGTCGAGTTTTCTGTAGATTTCTAAGCTTGAAACGCCAATGTGCTGTGTTTTTTATTTCGTTAGGGATACTCTGCCTAACCTCTTTTTTGTATGGGGTTAGAATAAAAAATTTGGAAAGGAAGAAGTCAAAACAAATGGAAAACCAGAACAAATATAGGTATTTGTCAATCAAGAATCCTGAATGCTGCTGAAAGAATACAACTGAGAATCCAATTGACACTTGATGTGGAGGGAATTCCTAGCTGTCCCCTTGGCAAAAGGGTAAAACTTCATGTTCCAAAACACAAAATCTCACCTTAGTCGAGTTGCCTGTGTTTTCCTAGGATGTAATGCCAATCTGCTGTATTCTTTAATTCATTAGTGATAATGTGCCTAATTTCTTTTTTGTATGGAGTCAGAATACAAAATTTGGAAAGGGAGAAGGCAAAACAAACGCAAACCAGAACAAATTTAGGAAATTTCCAATAAAGGAACCTGAATGCTGCTGAAAGAATATACCTGAAAATCACTTTTACACTCGATTTTGAGGGAATTCCTGGCTGTCCCCTCAGCAAAAGGGTAAAATTTCATATTCCAAAAAGCAAAAACTCACATCGGTCGAGTTGCCTGTAGTTTTCCTAGCATGAAACGCCAATGTGCTGTGTTTTTCATTTCATTATGAATGCTCTGCCTAACCTCTTTTTTGTATGGAGTCAGAATGCCAAATTTGGAAGGGTAGTAGGCAAAGCAAACGCAAACCCAGAACAAATTTAGGATATTGCCAATCAAGGAACCTGAATGCTGCTGATTGAATACACCTGAAAATTCCATTCACACTCGATGTGGAGGGAATTCCTTGCTGTTCCATCAGGAAAAGTGTTCCATTTCTATTTCCAAAGCACAAAATCTCACTTTGGTCGAGTTGCCTGTAATTTTCCTAGCATGAAACGCCAATGTGCTGTGTGTTTTATATCATTATGAATTCTCTGCCTAACCTCTTTTTTGTATGGAGTCAGAATACAAAATTTGGAAAGGCAGAAGGCAAAGCCAACCAAACCCAGAACAAATTTAGGAAATAGCCAAACAAGAAACCTGAATGCTGCTGATTGAATACACCTGAAAATCCCATTTACACTCGATTTCGAGGGAATTCCTAGCTGTCCCCTTGGCAAAAGGGTAAAATTTCATGTTCCAAAACACAAAAACTCACCTTGATCGAGTTTTCTGTAGATTTATAAGCATGAAACACCAATGTGCTGTGTTTTTTATTTCACTATGAATACTCTGCCTAACCTACTTTTTGTATGCAGTCAGTATTCAAAATTTGGAAAGGAAGAAGGCAAAAGAAACGCAAACCCTGAACAAATTTTAGGAAATTGCCAATCAAGGAACCTGAATGCTAGGATTGAATACACCTGAGAATCCCATTCACTCGATTTGGAGGGAATTCGTAGCCGTCCCCTCGGCAAAATGGCTACATTTCTTTTTCCAAAACACAAAATCTCACCTTGGTCGAGTTTTCTGTAGATTTATATGAATGAAACGCGAATGTGCTGTTCTTTTATTTCATTATAAATACTCTGCCTAACCTCTTTTTAGTATGGATTCAGAATACAAAATTTGGAAAGGAAGAAGGCAAAAGAAACGCAAACCCAGAACAAATTTTGGAAGTTGCCAATCAAGGAACCTGAATGCTGCTGATTGAATACACCTGAAAATCCCATTCACATTCCATTTGGAGAGAATTCGTAGCTGTCCCCTAGGCAAAGTGTAAAATTTCATTTTCCGGGGCGGAGCCAAGATGGCGGAATAGTGAGGACGCGCACTAGCAGTCCGCAAAAAGATAGTTTAATAAAAACAGAGGTACTGTAGCCTCAGGAAAACTCTCAGGGAAAAAAATGCAGTGGAAATTCTTCCGGACCCAGTGAATGAGTCGCAGAGGACCTAGGGGAAAGTAAGTTTGCGAACGGCAAATCGTGCCATAGTGACACGGGAGCTGCCGGGAGGGACGGGAACCGGACAGAACACTGTCGCCATTGGAATTGAGCACTTAAACGGGAACCGATACAGGGATCCCGAGACACTGGCGGGGGGAAGCAGACCACACGGGGGAAACAGCACAATTGAGGCGAGCCCACACGGATACTAGCCTCTTTCGTCGCCCACCCTGCTAACTCGAGCTAGACTGAACGCAGTGGGACAGCGCGCGCCCGCCGGCTGCAACGGAAGCCCGGCGGAACACAGTCGCCATTGGAACTGAGCGCTTGAACGGGTGCCGATACAGGGATCCCGAGACACTGGCAGGGAGAAGCAGACCCCATGGGGGAAACAGCACAATTGAGGCGAGCCTGCACGGACATTAGCCTCTCTCGTCACCCACCCTGCTAATTCGAGCTAGATTAAACGCAGTGGTACGGCGCGCTGCAACGGAAGCTGGGCAGAACACAATCGCCGCAGGATCTGCGCGCGTGAACGGGAGCTGATACAGGGATCCTGAGACACTGGCGGGGGGAAGCAGACCCCCACGGGGGAAACAGCACAGTTGAGGCGAGCCCGCATGACACTAGCGTCTCTCGTCGCCCAATCTACGAAACTGAGTTAGATCGAACGCAGTGGCACGGTGCGCACTCGCAGGCTGCTACAGGAGCCAGGCGGAACACAATCACCGCAGGATCTGCGCGCTTGAATGGGAGCCGAGACAGGGATCCCGAGACACTGGCGGGGGGAAGCAGACCCCCACGGGGGAAACAGCACAGTTGAAGTGAGCCCACACGGACACTAGCCCCTCTCGCCGCCCACCTTGCGAAGTCGAATTTGATTAAACGCAGTGGGACAAGGCGCGCCCGCCCGCCCATCACTGAGGCAGATGGAACCAAAAACCCGAGGCTGTAGAAACCTGAAGGGGATCCAAAAACTGGGAACACACCGCGCACACAAACTCCGTTACCTTGACAACCCAGAGAAAGAGTGGGGGAAAAAAAATGCCAAACAAAAACAGATTCCGAGGGAGCAAGATCAAGGAAGACGCTATGATGACCCCAAATGGAAAAGACACCCCAAGTCAGGATTATGAAGATAATGAGATAGAAGAAATGCAAGAAGCAGATCTCAAAGAATTGATAAGAACATTAAGAAGTTCTCAAAAACAAATTCTTGAACTACAGAAATCTTTAATGGATAAGATAGAAAATCTCTCTCGCGAGAATGAAGTACTACGGAGAAACCAAAACGAAATGAAACAACTAGTAGAACAAGAAGCTACGATAGTGACAAAAAATCTTAATGAATTGAAGAATTCAATAGATCAAGTGACAAGCAATCTTGAGGGCCTTAAAACCAGAATGGGTGAAGCAGAAGAGAGAATATCGGACCTAGAAGACAGAGAACAGGAGAGGAAACAGTCAAACCAAAGACAAGAGGAAATTAGAAAACTAAAAGATATCGTCGGGAATTTACAGGATACTATTAAAAAACCCAACATTCGGGTTCTAGGTGTTCCTGAAGGTATGGAGAGGGAGAAAGGATTAGAAGGCCTTTTTAGGGAGATACTAGCAGAAAATTTTCCAGGCTTGGAGAAAGACGGAGAAATCCTAATCCAGGAAGCTCATAGAACCCCTAATAAACATGACCAAAAGAGATCCTCTGCATGACATATTGTAATTAAACTCACCACAGTGAAGCAAAAAGAAAAGATCCTAAAATGTGCAAGAGAGAAATGTCAGATTACTCTCAGAGGATCTCCAATTAGACTCACAGCTGACTTCTCAACAGAAACCCTACAAGCTAGAAGGGAATGGCGAGACATAGCCCAGGTACTTAAAGAGAAAAACTGCCAGCCCAGAATATTATACCCTGCAAAGCTCTCATTTGTGAATGAAGGTGAAATAAAGACCTTTCATAACAAACAAAAATTGAAAGAATTTGTTGCCACTCGTCCAGCCCTGCAAAAGATACTTAAAGACGTGTTACACACAGAAACACAGAAACACGACCATCAACATGAAAGAAGGTAAACGAAGGGAACCTCATGGCAAAAGATCACAGGGAATTCAAAGCATACATTAGAAAATATCTGGCAAATGGCAGGGCAAACTTACCACTTATCAATAGTCACATTGAACGTTAAAGGTCTAAACTGTCCTGTTAAAAGACAGAGATTGGCTGATTGGGTTAAGGAACAAAAACCATCTATTTGCTGCCTACAAGAAACACATCTTTCCAATGAAGATCCATACAGACTGAAAATAAAAGGATGGAACAAGATATACCATGCCAACAGAAATGAAAAAAGAGCAGGTGTAACCATCTTAATATCAGACTACATAAACTTTAACACAAAAACTGTTAAGAGAGACAAAGAGGGGCACTATATAATGATTAAGGGATCAATACTACAGGAAGATATAACAATTCTCAATGTATATGCACCTAATTACAGGCCACAGGTTTATTTAAAAATTTTGTTAAGAAACTTAAAGGGAGACTTAGACCCCAACACAATAGTACTGGGGGACTTCAATACTCCACTCACAGATATTGACAGATCGACAGGACAGAAGATCAACAAGGAGACAGTAGATTTAAACAACACTATAGCCCAAATGGATCTAACAGATATCTACAGAACTTTTCATCCTACACGTAAAGCATTCACATTCTTCTCAGCAGTACATGGAACCTACTCTAGGATTGATCACATATTAGGCCATAAAGCAAGTCTCAGCAAATTCAAAAGAATTAGAATCATACAATGCAGCTTCTCAGACCATAAGGGATTGAAATTGGAAATTCGCAACTCAGGAATCCCTAGAGCATATGCAAACACATGGAGACTGAACAACATGCTCCTGAATGAACAATGGGTCACTGAAGAAATCAAAAGAGAAATCAAAAATTTTCTGGAAGTAAATGAGGATAACAGCACAACATACCAAAACTTATGGGATACAGCAAAAGCAGTGTTAAGAGGAAAGTTTATATCAATAGGTGCCTACATCAAGAAAATGGAAAGGCACCAAATAGATGAGCTTTCAATGCATCTCAAGGATCTAGAAAATTTGCAGCAAACTAGACCCAAATCTAGTAGAAAAAGAGAAATAATCAAAATCAGAGAAGAAATCAACAGGATTGAATCCAAAAAAAATTACAAAAAATCAGCCAAACGAGGAGCTGGTTTTTTGAAAAAATAAACAAGATTGACACCCCATTGGCCCAACTAACTAAAAAAAGAAGAGAAAAGACCCAAATCAGTAAAATCAGAGATGAAAAAGGAAATATAACAACTGACACCACAGAAATCAAAAGAATCATCAGAAATTACTACAAGGACTTGTATGCCAGTAAACAGGGAAACCTATCAGAAATGGATAGATTCCTGGACACATGCAACCTACCTAAATTGAACCAGGAAGACATAGAAAACCTAAACAGACCCATAAGTGAGTCAGAAATTGAATCAGTAAGAAAGGCCCTCCCAACAAAGAAAAGCCCAGGACCAGATGGATTCACTGCTGAATTCTACCAGACATTTAAAGAAGAACTAACCCCAATTCTTCTCAAACTTTTCAGAACAATCGAAAAAGAGGGAATTCTCCCAAATTCCTTCTATGAAGCCAGCATCACCTTAATTCCTAAGCCAGAAAAAGATGCAGCATTGAAAGAGAATTACAGACCAATATCCCTCATGAACATAGATGCAAAAATCCTCAACAAAATTCTGGCCAATAGACTGCAACAACACATCAGAAAGATCATCCACCCAGACCAAGTGGGATTCATCCCTGGTATGCAGGGATGGTTCAATATTCACAAAACAATCAACGTGATACACCACATTAACAGACTGCAGAAGAAAAACCATATGATTATCTCACTAGACGCAGAGAAAGCATTCGATAAAATTCAACACCCTTTCATGATGAAAACCCTAAGCAAACTGGGTATAGAAGGCACATTCCTAAATACAATCAAAGCAATTTATGAAAAACCCATGGCCAATATCCTATTGAATGGGGAAAAGTTGGAAGCATTTCCACTGAGATCTGGTACCAGACAGGGATGCCCACTCTCACCACTGCTATTCAATATAGTGCTGGAAGTCTTAGCCAGAGCTATTAGGCAAGAAAAAGAAATTAAAGGGATACACGTTGGGAAGGAAGAACTCAAACTATCCCTCTTTGCAGACGACATGATTCTTTATTTAGGGGACCCAAAGAACTCTACTAAGACACTATTGGAACTCATAGAAGAGTTTGGCAAAGTAGCAGGATATAAAATCAATGCACAAAAATCAACAGCCTTTGTATACACAATGCCACGGCTGAGGAAGAACTGCTAAGATCAATCCCATTCACAATAGCTACAAAAACAATCAAATACCTTGGAATAAATTTAACTAAGGACATTAAAGATCTCTACAATGAAAATTACAAAACCTTAAAGAAAGAAATAGAAGAGGATACCAAAAAATGGAGAAATCTCCCATGCTCATGGATTGGAAGAACCAATATCATCAAAATGTCCATTCTCCCAAAAGCAATTTACAGATTCAACGCAATACCAATCAAGATACCGAGGACATTCTTCTCAGATCTGGAAAAAATGATGCTGAAATTCATATGGAGACACAGGAGACCTCGAATAGCTAAAGCAATCTTGTACAACAAAAACAAAGCCGGAGGCATCACAATACCAGTTTTCAGGACATACTACAGGGCAGTTGTTATCAAAACAGCATGGTACTGGTACAGAAACAGATGGATAGACCAATGGAACAGAATAGAAACTCCAGAAATCAATCCAAACACCTACAGCCAACTTATATTTGATCAACGATCCAAAACCAGTCCCTGGAGTAAGGTCAGTCTGTTTAATAAATGGTGCTGGGAAAACTGGATTTCCACGTGCAGAACCATGAAGCAAGACCCCTACCTTTCACCTTACACAAAAATTCATTCAACATGGATTAAAAATTTAAACCTATGACCTGACACCATCAAATTACTAGAGAGCATAGGAGAAACCCTGCAAGACATAGGTACTGGCAAAGACTTCTTGGAAAAGACCCCAGAAGCACAGGCACTGAAAACCAAAATTAACTACTGGGATTGCATCAAATTGAAAAGTTTCTGTACTGCAAAAGAAACAGTCAGGAAAGTGAATAGGCAACCGACAGAATGGGAAAATATATTTGCAAACTATACAACAGATAAAGGGTTGATAACCAGAATCTACAAAGAAATTAAGAAACTCCACAACATCAAAACAAACAACCCACTGAAGAGATGGGCCAAGGACCTCAATAGACATTTTTCCAGAGAGGAAATCCAAATGGCCAACAGACACATGAAAAAATGTTCAAGATCCCTAGCAATCAGGGAAATGCAAATCAAAACCGCAATGAGGTTTCACCTCACCCCGGTGAGAATGGCTCACATTCAGAAATCCACCAACAATAGATGCTGGAGAGGATGTGGGGGAAAAGGGACACTAATCCACTGTTGGTGGGAATGCAAACTGGTGAAGCCACTATGGAAGTCAGTTTGGAGATTCCTCAGAAACCTGAATATAACCCTACCATTCAACCCAGCCATCCCACTCCTTGGAATTTACCCAAAGGAAATTAAATGGGCAACCAAAAAGCCGTCTGCACAGTAATGTTTCTTGCGGCTCAATTCACAATAGCTAAGACTTGGAACCAACCCAAATGCCCATCAACAGTAGACTGGATTAGGAAATTATGGGACATGTACTCTACAGAATACTATACAGCAGTCAAAAACAATGAAATCCGATCATTTGCAACAAGATGGAGGAATCTGGAAAACATCATGCTGAGCGAATTAAGTCAGTCCCAAAGAGACAAATATCATTTGTTTCCCTTGATTGGCGATGACTAACTGAGCACCAAAGGGGAAACATGTAGAAGTGAAATGGACACTATGAGAAACAGTGACTTGATCAGCTCTTGTGCTGACTGTTGTTGTACAATGTAATACTTTATCCATTGTAGTATTTTTTTTTTATCCTAGTACTAGTGGTTGAACTCTGTAATTAACACACAATTATTCTTAGGTGTTTAAATTTTAACTGAAAAGTGATCTCTGTGAAATATAAGAGTGGGAATAAGAGAGGGAGGAGATGTAAAATTTGGGACATGCTCAATCGGAACGGCCTCAAATGATAGAGTTAGAATTGTGCCAGGGGATTCCAATACAATCCCATCAAGGTGGCATGTACCAAGGCCATCTCACAAGTCCAAGTGATCAATTTCAGCTCACAATTGATCACACTGATAGGTCTAAGAGTCAAAGGGATCGCACAAGCAAGACTAGTGTCTGCTAATACTAACTGATAGAATGAAAAAGGGAGAGAATGATCCAACATGGGAAGCAGGATACACAGCAGACTCATAGAAGGGCAGATGTCCTAAATAGCACTCTGGCCTCAGAATCAGCCCTTAAGGCATTCGGATCTGGCTGAAGAGCCCATGAGAATAGTTTAGGCATGGAAAGCTAAGACACTCTGAAAAACAAAAAAAAGAAGACCTAAATGAAAGATCTCTGCGAGTGAGATCCCAGTGGAAAGAATGGGGCCATCAAAGAAGGAGGTACCTTTCTCTAAAGGGAGGAGAGAACTTCCACTTTGACTATTACCCTGTTGGAATAAGATCGAAGTCGACGAAGCCTAAAGGCTTCCATAGCCTCGGCAACTCATGACCAGAGCCTAGGGAGATTACTGACGCCATAAACAAGAGTGTCAAATTGTTAAATCAACATCAGGAGTCACTGTGTACTTACATCTCATGAGGGATCTGTTCTTAATGTGTTATCCAATGTGAAATAATGCTATTACTAGTACTGAAACAGTATCTTTACACTTTTTGTTTCTGAGTGGGTGCAGACTGATAAAAGCTTTACATAGTATATATTGAATCGATCTTTTTTATATAAAGATAATTGCAAATGATTAAAAAATCTTGGTGTTAAACTGGAAATTGCATAGACAATTAATCAATTTTTTTAAAAAAAAATCATGTAGGATCTCTGTCCTTAATGTGCTGTACATTGTGAATTAATACTATAACAAGTACTCCAACAGTATTATCATTTTGTCTCTCTATGCGAGGGCAAACCGTTGAAATCTTTACATAAAATGTACTAAATTGATCTTCTGTGTATAAAGAGAATTGAAAATGAACCTTGATGTGAACAGAAGGGGAGAGGGAGCGGGAAAGGGGAGGGGAGCGGGAGGGAGAGAAGTTGTGGGGGGGGAGCCATTGTAATCCATGAGCTGTTGTTTGGAAATTTATATTCTTTAAATAAAAGTTTATATATTAAAAAAAAAAAAATTTCATGTTCCAAAACCCAAAATCTCAACTTGGTCGAGTTTTCTGCAGATTTCTAAGCATGAGAAGCCAATGTGCTGTGTTTTTTATTTCATTATGTATACTCTGCCTAACCTCTTTTGTGTATGCAGTCAGTATTCAAAATCGTTAAAGGAAGAAGCCAAAACAAATGCAAACTCAGAAGAAATTTAGGAAATTGCCAATCAAGAAACCTGAATGCTGCTGATTGAATAAACCTAAAAATCCCTTTTACACTCGATGTGGAGGGAAATCCTTGCTGTCCCCTCGGCAAAATGATTACATTTCTGTTTCCAAAAACAAAAACTCACTTTGGTCGAGTTGCCTGTAATTTTCCTAGCATGAAACGCCAATGTGCTGTGTGTTTTATACCATTATGAATACTCGGCCTAACATCTTTTTTGTATGGAGTCAGAATACAAAATTTGGAAAGGCAGAAGGCAAAGCCAACCAAACCCAGAACAAATTTTGGAAGTTGTCAATCAAGGAACCTGAATGCTGCTGATTGAATACACCTGAAAATCCCATTCATATTCCATTTGGAGAGAATTCCTAGCTGTCCCCTAGGCAAAGTGTAAAATTTCATGTTCCAAAAACCAAAATCTCAACTTGGTCGAGTTTTCTCTAGATTTATAAGCATAAGAAGACAATGTGCTGTGTTTTTTATTTCATTATGTATACTCGGCCTAACCTCTTTTGTGTATGCAGTCAGTATTCAAAATTGTTAAAGAAAGAAGCCAAAACAAACGCAAACTCGGAACAAATTTAGGAAATTGCCAATCAAGGAACCTGAATGCTGCTGATTGAATAAACCTAAAAATCCCATTTACACTCGATGTGGAGGGAAATCCTTGCTGTCCCCTCGGCAAAATGATTACATTTCTGTTTCCAAAACCAAAAACTCACTTTGGTCGAGTTGCCTGTAATTTTCCTAGCATGAAACGCCAATGTGCTGTGTGTTTTATATCATTATGAATACTCTGCCTAACCTCTTTTTTGTATGGAGTCAGAATACAAAATTTGGAAAGGCAGAAGGCAAAGCCAACCAAACCCAGAACAAATATAGGAAATTGCCAAACAAGAAACCTGAATGCTGCTGATTGAATACACCTGAAAATCCCATTTACACTCGATGTGGAGGGAAATCCTTGCTGTCCCCTCGGCAAAATGATTACATTTCTGTTTCCAAAACCAAAAAATCACTTTGGTCGAGTTGCCTGTAATTTTCCTAGCATGAAACGCCAATGTGCTGTTTGTTTTATATCATTATGAATACTCTGCCTAACCTCTTTTTTATATGGAGTCAGAATACAAAATTTGGAAAGGCAGAAGGCAAAGCCAACCAAACCCAGAACCAATTTAAGAAATTGCCAAACAAGAAACCTGCATGCTGCTGATTGAATACACCTGAAAATCCCATTTACACTCGATGTAGAGGGAATTCCTAGCTGTCCCCTAGGCAAAGTGCAAAATTTCATGTTCCAAAACACAAAAACTAACCTTGATCGAGTTTTCTGTAGATTTATAAGCATGAGAAGCCAATGTGCTGTATTTTTATTTCATTATGTATACTCTGCCTAACCTCTTTTGTGTATGCAGTCAGTATTCAAAATTGTAAAAGAAAGAAGCCAAAACAAACGCAAACTCGGAACAAATTTAGGAAATTGCCAATCAAGGAACCTGAATGCTGCTGATTGAATAAACCTAAAAATCCAAATTACACTCGATGTGGAGGAAAATCCTTGCTGTCCCCTCAGCAAAAGTATTACATTTCTGTTTCCAAAACCAAAAACTCACTTTGGTCGAGTTGCCTGTAATTTTCCTAGCATGAAACGCCAATGTGCCGTGTGTTTTATATCATTATGAATACTCTGCCTAACCTCTTTTTTGTATGGAGTCAGAATACAAAATTTGGAAAGGCAGAAGGCAAAGCCAACCAAACCCAGAACAAATTTAGGAAATTGCCAAACAAGAAACCTGAATGCTGCTGATTGAATACACCTGAAAATCCCATTTACACTCGATGTAGAGGGAATTCCTAGCTGTACCCTAGGCAAAGTGCAAAATTTCATGTTCCAAAACCCAAAATCTCAACTTGGTCGAGTTTTCTGTAGATTTCTAAGCATGAGAAGCCAATGTGCTGTGTTTTTTATTTCATTATGTATACTCTGCCTAACCTCTTTTGTGTATGCAGTCAGTATTCAAAATTGTTAAAGAAAGAAGCCAAAACAAACGCAAACTCGGAACAAATTTAGGAAATTGCCAATCAAGGAACCTGAATGCTGCTGATTGAATAAACCTAAAAATCCAAATTACACTCGATGTGGAGGGAAATCCTTGCTGTCCCCTCGGCAAAATGATTACATTTCTGTTTCCAAAACCAAAAACTCACTTTGGTCGAGTTGCCTGTAATTTTCCTAGCATGAAACGCCAATGTGCTGTGTGGTTTATATCATTATGAATACTCTGCCTAACCTCTTTTTTGTATGGAGTCAGAATACAAAATTTGGAAAGGCAGAAGGCAAAGCCAACCAAACCCAGAACCAATTTAGGAAATTGCCAAACAAGAAACCTGAATGCTAGGATTGAATACACCTGAGAATCCCATTCACACTCGATGTGGAGGGAATTCCTTGCTGTCCCCTCGGCAATAGGGTTACATTTCTTTCTCCAAAACACAAAATCTCACCTTGGTCGAGTTTTCTGTAGATTTATATGAATGAAACGCGAATGTGCTGTTCTTTTACTTCATTCTAAATACTCTGCCTAACCTCTTTTTAGTATGGATTCAGAATACAAAGTTTGGAAAGGAAGAAGGTAAAAGAAACCCAAACCCAGAACAAATTTTGGAAGTTGCCAATCAAGGAACCTGAATGCTGCAGATTGAATACACCTGAAAATCCCATTCACATTTGATTTGGGGAGAATTCCTAGCTGTCCCCTAGGCAAAGTGTAAAATTTCATGTTCCAAAAACCAAAATCTCAACTTGGTCGAGTTTTCTGTAGATTTATAAGCATGAGAAGCGAATGTGCTGTGTTTTGGATTTCATTACGTATACTCTGCCTAACCTCTTTTGTGTATGCAGTCAGTATTCAAAATTGTTAAAGGAAGAAGCCAAAACAAACGCAAACTCGGAACAAATTTAGGAAATTGCTAATCAAGGAACCTGAATGCTGCTGATGGGATGAAACTAAAAATCCCATTTACACTCGATGTGGAGGGAAATCCTTGCTGTCCCCTCGGCAAAATGATTACATTTCTGTTTCCAAAACCAAAAACTGACTTTGGTCGAGTTGCCTGTAATTTTCCTAGCATGAAACGCCAATGTGCTGTGTGTTTTATATCATTATGAATACTCTGCCTTAACTCTTTTTTGTATGGAGTCAGAATACAAAATTTGGAAAGGCAGAAGGCAAAGCCAACCAAACCCAGAACAAATATAGGAAATTGCCAAACAAGAAACCTGAATGCTGCTGATTGAATACACCTGAAAATCCCATTCACATTCCATTTGGAGAGAATTCCTAGCTGTCCCCTAGGGAAAGTGCAAAATTTCATGTTCCAAAAACCAAAATCTCAACTTGGTCGAGTTTTCTGTAGATTTCTAAGCATGAGAAGCCAATGTGCTGTGTTTTTTATTTCATTATGTATACTCTGCCTAACCTCTTTTGTGTATGCAGTCAGTATTCAAAATTGTTAAAGGAAGAAGCCAAAACAAACACAAACTCGGAACAAATTTAGGAAATTGCCAATCAAGGAACCTGAATGCTGCTGATTGAATAAACATAAAAATCCCATTTACACTCGATGTGGAGGGAAATCCTTGCTGTCCCCTCGGCAAAATGATTACATTTCTGTTTCCAAAAACAAAAACTCACTTTGGTCGAGTTGCCTGTAATTTTCCTAGCATGAAACGCCAATGTGCTTTGTGTTTTATATCATTAGGAATACTCTGCCTAACCTCTTTTTTGTATGGAGTCAGAATACAAAATTTGGAAAGGCAGAAGGCAAAGCCAAACAAACCCAGAAAAAATTTAGGAAATTCCCAAACAAGAAACCTGAATGCTGCTGATTGAATACACCTGAAAATCCCATTCACATTCCATTTGGAGAGAATTCCTAGCTGTCCCCTCCGCAAAGTGTAAAATTCATGTTCCAAAACCCAAAATTCAACTTGGTCGAGTTTTCTGTAGATTTCTAAGCATGAGAAGCCAATGTGCTTTGTTTTTTATTTCATTATGTATACTCTGCCTAACCTCTTTTGTGTATGCAGTCAGTATTCAAAATTGTAAAAGAAAGAAGCCAAAACAAACGCAAACTCGGAACAAATTTAGGAAATTGCCAATCAAGGAACCTGAATGCTGCTGATTGAATAAACCTAAAAATCCCATTTACACTCGATGTGGAGGGAAATCCTTGCTGTCCCCTCGGCAAAATGATTACATTTCTGTTTCCAAAAACAAACACTCACTTTGGTCGAGTTGCCTGTAATTTTCCTAGCAAGAAATGCCAATGTGCTGTGTGTTTTATATCATTATGAATACTCTGCCTAACCTCTTTTTTGTATGGAGTCAGAATACAAAATTTGGAAAGGCAGAAGGCAAAGCCAACCAAACCCAGAACAAATATAGGAAATTGCCAAACAAGAAACCTGAATGCTGCTGATTGAATACACCTGAAAATCCCATTTACACTCGATGTAGAGGGAATTCCTAGCTGTTCCCTTGGCAAAAGGGTAAAATTTCATGATCCAAAACACAAAAACTAACCTTGATCGAGTTTTTTGTAGATTTATAAGCATGAAATGCCAATGTGCTGTGTTTTTTATTTCATTATGAATACTTTGCCTGACCTACTTTTTGTATGCAGTCAGTATTCAAAATTTGGAAAGGAAGAAGGCAAAAGAAACGCAAACCCAGAACAAATTTTAGGAAATTGCCAATCAAGGTACCTGAATGCTATGATTGAATACACCTGAAAATCCCATTCACTCGATTTGGAGGGAATTCCTAGCCGTCCCCTCGGCAAAGTGTAAAATTCATGTTCCAAAACCCAAAATCTCAACTTGGTCGAGTTTTGTGTAGATTTCTAATCATGAGAAGCCAATGTGCTGTTTTTTATTTCATTAGGAATACTCTGCCTAACCTCTTTTGTGTATGCAGTCAGTATTCAAAATTGTTAAAGGAAGAAGCCAAAACAAACGCAAACTCGGAACAAATTTAGGAAATTGCCAATCAAGGAACCTGAATGCTGCTGATTGAATAAACCTAAAACTCCCTTTTACACTCGATGTGGAGGGAAATCCTTGCTGTCCCCTTTGAAAAATGATTACATTTCTGTTTCCAAAATCAAAAACTCACTTTGGTCGAGTTGCCTGTAATTTTCCTAACATGAAACGCCAATGTGCTGTGTGTTTTATATCATTAGGAATACTCTGCCTAACCTCTTTTTTGTATGGAGTCAGAATACAAAATTTGGAAAGGCAGAAGGCAAAGCCAACCAAACCCAGAACAAATTTAGGAAATTGCCAAACAAGAAACCTGAATGCTGCTGATTGAATACACCTGAAAATCCCATTTACACTCGATGTAGAGGGAATTCCTAGCTGTCCCCTTGGCAAGAGGGTAAAATTTCATGTTCCAAAACACAAAAACTCACCTTGGTCGAGTTTTCTGTAGATTCATAAGCATGAAACGCCAATGTGCTGTGTTTTTTATTTCATTATGAATACTCTGCCTAACCTACTTTTTGTATGCAGTCAGTATTCAAAATTTGGAACGGAAGAAGGCAAAGCAAACGCAAACCCTGAACAAATTTTAGGAAATTGCCAATTTAGGAACCTGAATGCTATGAATGAATACACCTGAATATCCCATTCACAAGATTTGGAGGGAGTTCCTAGCCGTCCCCTCGGCAAAATGGCTACATTTCTTTTTCCAAAACACAAAATCTCACCTTGGTCGAGTTTTCTGTAGATTTATATGAATGAAACGCGAATTTGCTCTTCTTTTATTTCATTATAAATACTCTGCCTAACCTCTTTTAGTATGGATTCAGAATACAAAATTTGGAAAGGAAGAAGGCAAAAGAAATGCAAACCCAGACCAATATTTGGAAGTTGCCAATCAAGGAACCTGAATGCTGCTGATTGAATACACCTGAAAATCCCATTCACATTCCATTTGGAGAGAATTCCTATCTGTCCCCTAGGCAAAGTGTAAAATTTCATGTTCCAAATCCCAAAATCTCAACTTGGTCGAGTTTTCTGTAGATTTCTAAGCATGAGAAGCCAATGTGCTGTGTTTTTTATTTCATTATGTATACTCTGCCTAACCTCTTTTGTGTATGCAGTCAGTATTCAAAATTGTTAAAGGAAGAAGCCAAAACAAACGCAAACTCGGAACAAATTTAGGAAATTGCCAATCAAGGAACCTGAATGCTGCTGATTGAATAAACATAAAAATCCCTTTTACACTCGATGTGGAGGGAAATCCTTGCTGTCCCCTCGGCAAAATGATTACATTTCTGTTTCCAAAACCAAAAACTCACTTTGGTCGAGTTGCCTGTAATTTTCCTAGCAAGAAACGCCAATGTGCTGTGTGTTTTATATCATTATGAATACTCTGCCTAACCTCTTTTTTGTATGGAGTCAGAATACAAAATTTGGAAAGGCAGAAGGCAAAGCAAACCAAACCCAGAACAAATTTAGGAAATTGCCAAACAAGAAACCTGAATGCTGCTGATTGAATACACCTGAAAATCCCATTTACACTTTATGTGGAGAGAATTCCCAGCTTAACACTCAGTAAAAATGTAAAAGTTCTTTTTCCAGACACAAAAACTCACTTTGGTCGAGATTTCTGTAGTTTTATAAGCATGAAAAGCCAAAGTGGTGCGTTTTTTATTTCATTTAGGGATACTCTGCCTAACCTCTTTTTTGCATGGAGTCAGAATACAAAATTTGGAAAGGAAGAAGGCAAAACAAACGCAAACCCAGAACAAATTTTAGGAAATTTCCAATCAAGGAACCTGAATGCTATGATTGAATACACCTGAAAATCCCATTTACACTCGATGTGGAGGGAATTCCTAGCAGTCCCCTCGGTAATGGTTACATTTCTTTTTCCAAAACACAAAATCTCACCTTGGTCAAGTTTTCTGTAGATTTATATGAATGAAACGCGAATGTGCTGTGTGTTTTATTTCATTATAAATACTCTGCCTAACCTTTTTTAGTATGGATTCAGAATACAAAATTTGGAAAGGAAGAAGGCAAAAGAAACGCAAACCCAGAACAAATTTTGGAAGTTGCCAATCAAGGAACCTGAATGCTGCAGATTGAATACACCTGAACATCCCATTCACATTCCATTTGGAGAGAATTCCTAGCTGTCCCCTAGGCAAAGTGTAAAATTTCATGTTCCAAAAACCAAAATCTCAACTTGGTTGAG
Source organism: Sylvilagus floridanus (assembly GCA_949820135.1). NCBI lineage: Eukaryota > Metazoa > Chordata > Mammalia > Lagomorpha > Leporidae > Sylvilagus > Sylvilagus floridanus. The sequence continues at coordinate 23,395,924 of OX463234.1, read as the reverse complement.
TTTTCTGTAGATTTCTAAGCATGAGAAGCCAATGTGCTGTGTTTTTTATTTCATTATAAATACTCTGCCTAACCTCTTTTGTGTATGCAGTCAGTATTCAAAATTGTTAAAGTAAGAAACCAAAACAAACGCAAACTCGGAACAAATTTAGGAAATTGCCAATCAAGGAACCTGAATGCTGCTGATTGGATAAACCTAAAAATCCCTGTTACACTGGATGTGGAGGGAATTCCTTGCTGTGACCTCGGAAAAGGATTACATTTCTGTTTCCAAAACCAAAAACTCACTTTGGTCGAGTTGCCTGTAATTTTCCTAATATGAAATGCCAATGTGCTGTGTGTTTTATATCATTATGAATACTCTGCCTAGCCTCTTTTTTGCATGGGGTTAGAATGCAAAATTTGGAAAGGCAGAAGGCAAAGCCAACCAAACCCAGAACAAATTTAGGAAATTGCCAATCAAGAGACCTGAATGCTGCTGATGGATTACACCTGAAAATCCCATTCACACTCTATTTTTAAGGGAATTCCTAGGTGTCCCCTCGGTAAATTTGTTACATTTCATTTTCCAAAACACAAAAACTCACTTAGGTCAAGTTCCCTGTTTATTTCAAAGCATGAAACGCCAATTGGCTGTGTTTTTTATTTCAAAGTGAATACTCTGCCTTAACTTATTTGTTTGGAGTAAGAATACAAATTTTGGAAAGGAAGAAGGCAAAACAAACGCAAACCCAGAATAAATTTAGGAAATTGCCAATCAAGCAACTTGAATGCTGCTGTTTGAATACACATGAAAATCCCATTCACACTTGATTTGGAGGAAATTCCTAGTTGTCCCCTTGACAAAATGGTTACATTTCTTTTTCCAAAACACAAAAACTCACCTTGGTTGAGTTGCCTGTAGTTTTCCTAGCATGCAACGCCAATGTGTGGTGTTTTTTATTTCATTATGAATACTCTGCCAAACCTCTTTTTTGTATGGATTCAGAATTGCAAATCTGGAAAGGAAGAAAGTAAAACAAACGCAAACCAAGAAAAAATTTAGGAAATTTGCAATCAAGGAACCTGAATTCTGCTGATTGAATACTCCTGAAAATCTCATTCATACTCTATTTGGAGCGAATTCCTAACTTCCCCCTTGGTAAATTGGTTACATTTCATTCTCCAAAACAAAAAAACACACCTTGGTCGTGTTGCCTGCAGATTTCTAAGCATGAAATGCCAATTTGCTGTGTTTTTAATTTCATTTTGAATACTCTGGCTAACCTCTATTTTGTATGGAGTCAGAATACAAAATTTGGAAAGGAAGAAGGCAACACAAACACACACCCAGAACAAGTTTTGGAAATTGTGAATCAAGCAACCTGAATGCTGATGATTGACTACACTTGAAAATCCCATTCACACTCGAAGTGGAGGGAATTCCTTGCTGTCCCCTTGGCAAAAGTGGTCCATTTCTTTTACCAAAATACAAAAACTCACTTTGGTCGAGTTGCCTGTAGATTTATAAGCATGAAACGCCAATGTGCTGTGTTTTATTTTTCATTATGAATACTCTGCGTAACCTCTTTTTTGTATGGATTGAGAAATCAAAATTTGGAAAGGAAGAAGACAAAACAAACGGAAACCCACAACAAAGTTCAGAAATTGCCAATCAAGGAACCTGAATGCTGCTGATTGATTACACCTGAAAATCCCATTCACAATCGATTTGGAGGGAATTCCTAGCTGTCCCCTCGGCAAAAGTGTTCCATTTCATGTTCCAAAACCCAAAAACTCAACTTGGTCTAGTTTTCTGTAGATTTATTATCGTGAGAAGCCAATGTGCTGTGTTTTTTATTCCATTGTGAATATTCTGCCTAACCTCTTTTTTGTATGGAGTCAGAATTCCAAATTTGAAAAGGAAGAAGGCAAAACAAATGCAAACCCAAAATAAATTTAGGACATTGCCAAAAAAGAAACCTGAATGCTGCTGAAAGTATACATATGAAAATCGCATTCACACTCGTTTTGGAGTTAATTCCTAGCTGTCACCTTGGCAAAAGTGATCCATTTCATTTTGCACAACACAACAACTCAGCTCGGTCGAGTTGCCTGTAGTTTTCCTAGCATGAAACGCCACTGTGCTGTGTTTTTATATCATTATGAATGCTCTGCCTAAACTCTTTTTTGTATGCAGTCAGAATGCAAAATTTGACAAGGAAGAAGTAAAACAAATGCAAACCCAGAACAAATTTCAAAAATTGCCAATCAAGGAACCTGAGCGCTGCTGAAAGTATACACCTGAAAATCCCATTTACACTCGATGTAGAGGGAATTCCTAGCTGTCCCCTCGGCAAAAGTGTTACATTTCATGTTCCAAAGCACAAAAACTCTCCTTGGTTGAGTTGCCTGTAGTTTTCCTAGGATGAAACGCCAATGTGCTGGTTTTTTTTATTCCATTATGAATACTCTGCCTAACCTCTTTTTTGTATGGAGTCAGAATGAAAAATTTGGAAAGGAAAAAGGCAAAACAAACGCAAACCCAGAAAAAATTTAGGAAATTGCAATTCAAAAACCTGAATGCTGCTGAAAGTATACACCTGAAAATCCCATGTGCGCTCGATGTGGAGGGAATTCCTAGCTGTGCCCTCGGCAAAAGGGTAAAATTTCATGTTCCAAAACTCAAAAACTCACCTTGGTTGAGTTTTCTGTAGATTTATAAGCATGAAATTCCAATGAACTGTGTTGTTGATTTCATTAGTGATACTCTGTCTAACCTCTTTTTTGTATGGAGTTAGAATACAAAATTTGGAAGGGCAGAAGGCAATGCAAATCCAAACCCAGAACAAATTTACAAAATTGCCAATCAAGACACCCAAATGCTGCTGAAACTATACACCTGAAAATCCCATTCTCACTCGATGTGATGGGAATTCCTACCTGTCCCTCTGCAAAAGGTTCCATTTCATTTTCCAAAACACAACAACTAACCTTGGTCGAGTTGCCTGTAATTTTCCTAGCATGAAACGCCCATGTGCTGTGTTTATTATTTCATTGAGAATACTCTGCCTAACCTCTTTTTTGTATGGAGTGAGAAATCCAAATTTGGAAAGGAAGAAGGCAAAATAAACGCAAACCCAGAAAAATTTAGGAAATTGCCAATCAAAACCTGAAATCTGCTGAAAGTATACACCTGAAAATCCATTTTACACTCGATGTGGAGGGAATTCCTAGCTGTCCCCTCAGCAAAAGGGCAAATTTTCATATTCCAAAACACAAAAACTTAACTTGGTCGTGTTTTCTGTAGATTTATAAGCATGAAACGCCAATGTGCTGGGTTTTTTCTTTCATTAGCGATACTCTGCCTAACCTCTTTTTTGAAAGGAGTCAGAATGCAAAATTTGGAAAGGAGGAAGGCAAAACAAACGCAAACTCAGAACAAATTAAGAATTGCCAATCAAGAGGCCTGAACGCTGCTGAAACAATACACCGGAATATCCATTTTACACTCGATGTAGAGGGATTTCCTAGCTGTCCCCTTGCAAACATGTAAAATTTCAAGTTCCAAAACACAAAAACTCAACTTGGTCGAGTTTTCTGTAGTTTATAAGCATGAAACGCCAATGTGCTGTGTTTTTTATTTCATTAGTGATACTCAGCCTAACCTCTTTTTTGTATGGAGGCAGAATACCAAATTTTAAAGGAAGAGGGCAAAACAAACACAAACCCAGATCAAATTTCGGAAATTGCCAATCAACGAACATAAATCCTGATGATTGCAAACCCCTTGAAAATCTCATTTACACTCTATTTGTAGGGAATTCCTAGCTGTCCTCTCGGCAAAAGGTTTCCATTTCTATTTACAAAACACAACATCTCACCTTGGTTGAGTTGCCTAAAGATTTCCGAGGATGAAACGCGAATGTGCTGGGTTTTTTATTTCATTATGAATACTCTGGGTATCCTCTTTTTTGTATGCAGTCAGAATACAAAATTTGAAAAGGAAGAAGGTAAAACAAATGCAAACCCAGAACAAATTTAGGAAATTGCCAATCAAGGAACCTGAATGCTGCTGATTGAATTTACCTGAAAATCACATTCACTCTCCATTTGGAGGGAATTCTTTGCTGTCCCCATGGCAAATGGATAAAATTTCATGTTTCAAAACAGAAAAACTTACCTTGGTTAGTTTTATGTAGATTTATATGCATGAAACGCCAATGTGCAGGGTTTTTATTTCTTATGAATACTCTGCCTAACCTCTTTTTTGTATGGAGACAGAATACCAAATTTGAAAAGGAAGAAGGAAAACAAACGCAATCTCAGGACAAATTTATGAAATTCCCAATCAGGGAACCTGAATGCTGCTGAAAGTATACACCTGAAAATCCCATTCACACTCCATGTGGAGGAAATTCCTAGCTGTCCTCTCGGCAAAAGTGTTACATTTCAGTTTCCAAAACACAACAACTCACCTTGGTCGAGTTGCCTGTAGTTTTCCAAGCATGAAACGACAATGTGCTGTGTGTTTTATTTCATTAGTGACTCTGTCTAACCTCTTTTTTGTATGGAGTCAGAATACAAAATTTGGAAGGCAGAAGGCAAAGCAAACAAAAACCCAGAACAAATTTAGGCAATTGCCAAACAAGAAACCTGAATGCTGCTGATTGAATACACCTGAAAATTCCATTCACACTTGATGTGCAGGGAATTCCTTGCTGTCCCATCAGGAAAAGTGTTCCATTTCTATTTCCAAAACACAACAACTCACTTTGGACGAATTTCCTGTAGTTTTCCTAGCATGAACCGCCAATGTGTTGTGTGTTTTATATCATTATGAATACTCTTTCTAACCTTTTTTTTGTATGGAGTCTGAATACAAAATTTGGAAGGACAAAAGGCAAAGCAAACGCAAACCCAGAACAAATTTAGGCAATTGCCAAACAGGAAACCCTAATGCTGCTGAAAGTGTACACCTGAAAATCCCATTTACACTGGATGTGGAGGGAATTCCTACCTGTCCCCTCGGCAAACGGGTAAAATTTGATGTTCCAAAACACAAAAACTCACCATGGTTGAGTTGCCTGTAGTATTCCTAGCATGAAATGCCAATGTGCTGGGTTTTTTATTTCATTATGAATGCTCTGTCTAACCTCTTTTTGTATAGAGTCAGAATGCAAAATTTGAAAGGGCAGAAGGCAAAACAAAGGTTAACACAGGAAAAAATGTAGGAAATTGCCAATCAAGAAACCTGAATTCTGCTGATTGAATACACCTGAAAATCCCATTCACACTCGATTTGCAGGGAATTCCTAACTGTCCCCTTGGCAAAAGTGTTCCATTTCATGTTCCAAAACAGAAAAACTCAACTTGGTCGAGTTTTCCGTAGATTTATAAGCATGAGAAGCCAATGTGCTGTGTGTTTTATATCATTATGAATACTCTGCCTAACCTCTCCTTTTTGTATGCAGTCAGAATACAAAATTTGGAAAGGAAGAAGATAAAACAAATGCAAACCCAGAACAAATTCAGGAAATTGCCAAAAACGAACCTGAATGCTGCTGAAAGTACACACCTGAAAATCCCATTCACAATCAATTTGAAGGGAATTCTTAGCCATCCGCTCGGCAGAAATGTTCCATTTCTATTTCCAAAAAACATTAAAAACTCACCTTCTCCGAGTTCCCTGTAATTTTCCTAACATGGAACGCCAATATGTTGTGTTTTTTATTTCATTATGAATACTCTGCCTTACCTCTTGTTTGAATGGAGTCAGAATGCAAAATTTGGAAAGGAAGAATGCAAAACAAATGCAAACCCAGAACAAATTTACAAATTCCAATCAAACGCCCTGAATGCTGCTGAAAAATACACCTGAAAATCCATTTTATACTCGATGTGGAGGGAATTCCTAGCTGTCCCCTTGGCAAAAGTGTTCCATTTCATTTTCCAGATCACAACAACTCATCCTGTTCAAATTGCTTGTAGTTTTTCTAGCATGAAACACCAATGTGCTGTGTTTTTTATTTCACTATGAATACTCTGCCTAACCTCTTTTTTGTATTGGGTCAGAATACAAAATTTGGAGAGGAATAAAACAAAAACAAACGCAAACCCAGAACAAATTTAAGAAATTGCCAATCAAGGAACCTGAATGCTGCTGATTGAATACACCTGAAAATCCAATTCACACTCGATTTGGAGTGAATTCCCAGCTGTCTCCTCTGCAAAAATGTTCCATTTCTATTTCCAAAACACAACAGCTCTCCTTGATCAATTTGCCTGTAGTTTTCCTTGCATGAAATGCCAATGTGCTGGGTTTTTTTATTTTATTATGAATACTCTGCCTAACCTCTTTTTTGTATGGAGACAGAATACCAAATTTGGAAAGGAAGAAGGCAAAACAAATGCAAACCGAGAAGAAATTTAAGAAATTGCCAATCAAGAGACCTGAATGCTGCTGAAGGAATACACTTGAAAATCCCATTTACACTGGATGTGGAGGGAATTCCTAGCTGACCCATTGGCAAAAGGGTAAAATTCATTTTCCAAAAAAAAACCACACATGGTCATGTTTTCTGTAGATTTCTAAACGTGAAAAGCCAATGTGCTGTGTTTTTTATTTCATTATGAATACTCTGCCTAACCTCTTTTTGTTTGGAGTCAGAATACAAAATTTGGAAAGGAAGAAGGCAAAACAAACGGAAACCTAGAAGAAAATTAGGAATTGCCAATCCAGAGACCTGAATGCTGCTGAAAGTACACACCTGAAAATCTCATTCACACTTGATTTGGAGGGAATTCCTAGCTGTCTCCTCGGCAAAAGTGTTCCATTTAATTTTCCAAAACACAACAGCTCTCCTTGATTGAGTTGCCTGTAGTTTTCCCAGCATTAAAGGCCAATGTGCTGGGTTTTTTATTTCATTATGAATGCTCTGTCTAACTTCTTTTTGTATGGAGTCAGAGTACAAATTTTGGTAAGGCAAAAGGCAAAGCAAACGCAAACACAGAACAAATGTAGGAAATTGCCAAACAAGGAACTTGAATGCTGCTGATTGAATACACCTGAAAATCCCATTCACACTCAATTTGGAGGGAATTCCTAGCTGTCCCCAGGGTAAAGTGTAAAATTTCATATTCTAAAACCCAAAAACTCAACTTGGTCGAGGTTTCTGTAGATTTATAAGCATGAGAAGCCAATGTGCTGTGTGATTTATTTCATTATGAATACTCTGCCTAACCTCTTTTTTTATGGAGTCAGAATGCAAAATTTGGAAAGGAAGAAGGCAAAACAAACGCAAACCCAGATCAAATTTCAGAAATTGCCAATCAAGGAACCTGAATGCTGCTGATTGAATAACCTGAAAATCCAAGTCACACTCGATTTGGAGGGAATTCCTTGCGGTCTCGTAAGCGAACGTGTTCTATTTCTATTTCCAAAACACAACAACTCACCTTGGTTGAGTTGCCTTTAGTCTTCCTATGACGAAACACCAATGTGCTGGGTTTTTTATATCATTATGAATACTCTGCCTAACCTCTTTTCTGTATGGAGTCAGAATACAAAATTTGAAAAGGAAGAAGGTAAAACAAACGCAAACCCAGAACAAATTTAGGCAATTGCCAATCAAGGAACCTGCATGCTGCTGATTGATTACACCTGAAAATCCATTCACACTCGATGTGGAGGGAATTCCTAGCTGTCCCCTTGACAAATGGGTAAAATTTCATGTTCCAAAACGCAAATACCTACCTTGGTTGAGTTTTCTGTAGATTTATAAGCATGAAACACCAATGTGCTGGATTTATTATTTCATTAAGGATACTCTGCCTAACCTCTTTTTTGTATGAAGTCAGAATACCAAATTTGAAAAGGAAGAAGGCAAAACAAATGCAAACCCAGGAGAAAATTAGGAATTGCCAAACAAGAAACCTGAATGCTGCTGAAAGTACACACCTGAAAATCCCATTTACATTGCATGTGGAAGGAATTCCTAACTGACCCCTTGACAAAAGGGTAAAATGTCATGTTCCAAAACACAACAACTCACCTTGGTCGAGTTTTCTGTAGATTTATAAGCATGAAACGCCAATGTGCTGTGTTTTTTTTTTTCATTATGAATACTCTGCCAAACCTCTTTTGTGTATGCAGTCAGTATTCAAAATTGTTAAAGGAAGAAGCCAAAACAAACGCAAACTCAGAACAAATTTAGGAAATTGCCAATCAAGGAACCTGCATGCTGCTGATTGAATACACCTGAAAATCCCATTCACACTCGATTTGCTGGGAATTCCTAGCTGTCCCCTCGGCAAAAGTGTTCCATTTAATTTTCCAAAACACAACAGCTCTCCATGATCGAGTTGCCTGTAGTTTTCCTAGCATTAAAGGCCAATGTGCTGGGTTTTTTAGTTCATTATGAATTCTCTGTCTAACCTCTTTTTGTATGGAGTCAGAGTACAAATTTTGGTAAGGCAGAAGGCAAAGCAAACGCAAACACAGAACAAATGTAGGAAATTGCCAATCAAGGAACTTGAATGCTGCTGATTGAATACACCTGAAAATCCCATTCACACTCGATTTGGAGGGATTTCCTAGCTGTCCCCAGGGTAAAGTGTAAAATTTCATGTCCAAAAACCCAAAAACTCAACTTGATCGAGTTTTCTGTAGATTTATAAGCATGAGAAGCCAATGTGCTGTGTGTTTTATTTCATTATGAATACTCTGCCTAACCTCTTTTTTGTATGGACTCGGAATGCAAAATTATCGAAAGGAAGAAGGCAAAACAAAGGCAAACCCAGAACAAATTTAGGCAATTGCCAATCAAGGAACCTGAATGCTGCTGATTGATTACACCTGAAAATCCATTCACACTCGATGTGGAGGGAATTCCTAGCTGTCCCCTTGACAAATGGGTAAAATTTCATGTTCCAAAGCACAAAAACTTACCTTGGTTGAGTTTTCTGTAGATTTATAAGCATGAAACACCAATGTGCTGTGTTTTTTATTTCATTAAGGATACTCTGCCTAACCTCTTTTTTGTATGGAGTGAGAATACCAAATTTGGAAAGGAAGAAGGCAAAACAAACGCAAACTCGGAACAAATTTAGGAAATTTCCAATTAGGGAATCTTAACGCTGCTGAAAGTATACACCTGAAAATCCCATTCACACTCGATGTGAAGGGAATTCCTAGCTGTCCCATCAGCAAAATGGTTACATTTCTGTTTCCAAAACACAACAACTCACCTTGGTTGAGTTGCCTGTAGTGTTCCTAGTATGAAAAGCCAATGTGCTGTGTGTTTTATATCATTATGAATACTCTGCCTAACCTCTTTTTTGTATGGAGTCAGAATACAAAATTTGGAAGGGTAGAAGGCAAAGCAAACGCAAACCCAGAACAAATTTCGGAAATTGCCAATCAAGGAACCTGAATGCTAATGATTGCATACAACTAAAATCCCATTCACACTCGATTTGGAGGGAATTCTTAGCTGTCCCCTCGGCAAAAGTGTTATATTTCAGGTTCCAAAACACAAAAACTCTCCTTGATGGAGTTGCCTGTTGTTTTCCAAGCATGAAGTGTTCCATTTCCTTTTCCAAAGCACAACAACTCAGCTCAGTCGAGTTGCCTGTAGTTTTCCTATCATAAACGCCAATCTGCGGGTTTATTTATTTCATTATGAATACTCTGTCTAACCTCTTTTTTGTATGGAGTCAGAATACAAAATTGGGAAAGGAAGAAGGCAAAACAAACGGAAGCCTAGAACAAATATATGAAATTGCCAATCAAGAAACCTGAATGCTGCTGATTGATTACACCTGAAAATCCGATTCACACTTGATTTGGAGGGAATTCCTAGCTGTCCTCTCGGCAAAAGGGTTACATTTCAGGTTCCAAAACACAAAAACTCTCCTTGATTGAGTTGCCTGTAGTTTTCCAAGCATGAAACGCCAATGTGCTGTGTGTTTCATTTCACTATGAATACTCTGCCTAAACTCTTTTTTGTATGCAGTCAGAATACAAAATTTGGAAGGGCAGAAGGCAAAACATACACAAACACAGAACAAATTTAGGCAATTGCCAAACAGGAAACCCTAATGCTGCTGAAAGTGTACACCTGAAAATCCATTTCACACTCGATTTGGAGGGAATTCCTAGCTGTCCCCTTGGCACAAATGTTCCATTTCATTTTCCAAAACACAACAGCTCACCTTGAATGAGTTGCCTGTAGTTTTCCTAGCATGAAATGCCAATGTGCTGTGTTTTTTATTTCATTATGAATGCTCTGCCTAACCTCTTTTTTGTATGGAGTCAGAATGAGAAATTTGGATAAGAAGAAGGCAAAACAAACGTTAATACAGGAAAAAATGTAGGAAATTGCCAATCAAATAACCTGAATGCTGCTGATTGAATACACCTGAAAATCCCATTCACATTCCATTTGGAGAGAATTCCTAGCTGTCCCCTTGGCAAAAGTGTTCCATTTTAGGTTCCAAAACAAAACAACTCAGCTCGGTCGAGTTGCCAGTAGTTTTCCTAGTATGAACGCTAATGTGCGAGGTTTTTTATTTCATTATGAATACTCTTTTTTGTATGCAGTCAGAATACCAAATTTGGAAAGGAAGAAGGCAAAACAAATGCAAACCCAGAACAAATTTAAGAAATTGCCAATCAAGAGACCTGAATGCTGCTGAAGGAATACACTTGAAAATCCCATTTACACTCGACATGGAGGGAATTCCTAGCAGACCCACCGGCAAAAGGATAAAATTCATTTTCAAAAAAAAAAAAAAAAAAAAAAACCACACATGGTCATGTTTTCTGTAGATTTCTAAACATGAAACGCCAATGTTCGGGGTTTTTTATTTCATTATGAATACTCTGCCTAACCTCTTTTTTGTATGGAGTCAGAATACAAAATTTGAAAGGGCAGAAGGCAAAGCAAACGCAAACCCAGAACAAATTTCGGAAATTGCCAAACAGAAAACCAGAAAACCTGCTGATTGAATACCCCTGAAAATCCCATTCACACTCTATGAGGAGGGAATTCCTAGCTGTCCCGTCGGCAAAAGTGTTCCATTTCGATTTCCAAAACACAAAAACTCACCTTGGTAGAGTTGCCTGTAGTTTTCCTAGCATGGAGAGCCAATGTGGCTTGTTTTTTATTTCATTATGTATACACTGTCTAACCCCTTTTTGTATGGAGTCAGAATGCACAATTTGAAAAGGAAAAGGGGAAAACAAACGCAAACCCAGTACAAAAGTAAGAAATTGCCAATCAAAAACCTGAATGCTGCTGAAAGTATACACCTGAAAATACCATTTACACTCAATGTGGAGGGAATTTCTAGCTGACCCATTGGCAAAAGGGTAAAATTCATTTTCCAAAAAAAAAAAAAAACACACCTTGGTCAAGTTTTTTGTAGATTCCTACGATTGAAAAGCCAATGTGCTGTGTTTTGTATTTCATTATGAATACTCTGCCTAACCTCTTTTTGGTATGGAGTCAGAATAGAAAATTTTTAAAGGAAGAAGGCAAAACAAATGCAAACCTAGAAGAAAATTAGGAATTGCCAATCCAGAGACCTGAATGCTGCTGAAAGTACACACCTGAAAATCCCATTTACACTTGATGTGGAGGGAATTTCTAGCTGTCCCCTCGGCAAAAGGGTAAAATTTCATGTTCCAAAACCCAAAAACTCAACTTGGTCGGGTTTTCTGTGGATTTATAAGCATGAGAAGCCCATGTGCTGTGTTTATTTATTCATTGTGAATACTCTGCCTAACCTCTTTTTTGTATGGAGTCAGAATACCAAATTTGAAAAGGAAGAAGGCATAACAAATGCAAACCCAAAACAAATTTAGGAAATTGCCAATCACTGAACCTGAATGCTGCTGAAAGTATACACATAAAAACCACATTCACACTCGATGTGGAGGGAATTCCTAGCTGTCCCCTCGGCAAAAGGGTAAAATTTCATGTTCCAAAACACAACAACTCACCTTAGTCGAGTTTTCTGTAGATTTATAAGCATGAAATGCCAATGTGCTGTGTTTTTTATTTCATTAGTGATACTCTGCCTAACTACTTTTATTATGGAGTCAGAATGCACAATTTGGAAAGGAAGAAGGCAAAACAACCGCAAACCCAGAACAAATGTAGGAAATTGCCAATCAAGGAACCTGAATGCTGCTGATTGAACACAGCTCAAAATCCCATTCACACTCGATTTGGAGGGAATTCCTAGCTGTCCCTAGGGCAAAGTGAAAATTTTCATGTTGCAAACCCGAAAAACTCACCTTGGTCGAGTTTTCTGTAGATTTATAAGCAAGGAAGCCAATTTGCTGTGTTTTTTTATTTCATTGTGAATACTCTGCCTAACCTCTTTTTTGTATGCAGTCAGAATACAAAATTTGGAAAGGAAGGAGGCAAAACAAACGCAAACCCAGAACAAATTTACGAAATTGCCAAACAGGAAACCTGAATGCTGCTGATTGAATACACCGGAAAATCACATTCACACTCGATGTGGAGGGAATTCCTTGCTGTCCCCTCGGCAAAAGTGTTCCATTTCGATTGCCAAAACACAAAAACTCACCTTGGTCGAGTTGGCTGTAGTTTTCCTAGTATGAAACACCAATGTGCTGTGTGTTTTATATCATTATGAATACTCTGTCTAACCTCTTTTTTGTATGGAGTCAGGATACAAAATTTGGAAGGGCAGAAGGCAAAACAAACGCAAACCCAGAACAAATTTAGGAAATTGCCAAACAGGAAACCCTAATACTGCTGAAAGTATACACATGAAAATCCCATTCACACTCGATGTGGAGGGAATTCCTAGCTGTCCCCTGGGCAAAAGGGTTCCATTTCATTTTCCAAAACACAGCAACTCACCTTGGTCTAGTTGCCTATAGTTTTCTTAGCAAGAAACGCCAATGTGCTGAGTTTTTTTATTTCATTAAGAATGCTCTGCCTAACCTCTTTTTTGTATGCAGTCAGAATGCAAAATTTGACAAGGAAGAAGTAAAACAAATGCAAACCCAGAACAAATTTTGGAAATTGCCAAACAAGAAACCTGAATGCTGCTGAACGAATACACCTCAAAATCCCATTCACACTCGATGAGGAGGGAATTCCTAGCAGTCCCCCTGCAAATGGTTCCATTTCAGGTTCAAAAACACAAAAACTCTCCTTGATCGAGTTCCCTGTAGTTTTCCAAGCATGAAACGCCAATGTGCTGTGTTTGTTATTTCATTATGAATACTCTGCCTAACCTCTTTTTTGTATGGAGTCAGAATGCACAATTTGGAAAGGAAGGAGGCAAAACAAACGCAAACCCAGATAAAATGCATGAAATTGCCAATCACTGAACCTGAATGCTGCTGAAAGAATATGCCTAAAAAACCCATTCTCACTCGATTTGGAGGGAATTCCTAGCTGTCCCCTCGGCAAAAGTGTAAAATTTCATGTTCCAAAGCACAACAACTCACCTTGGTCGAGTTTTCTGTAGATTTATAAGCATGAAACGCCAATGTGCTGTGTTTGTTATTTCATTATGAATGCTCTGCCTAACCTCTTTTTTGTATGGAATCAGAATGCACAATTTGGAAAGGAAGAAGGCAAAACAAACGCAAACCCAGAACAAATGTATGAAATTGCCAATCAAGGAACCTGAATACTGCTGATTGAATAAACCAGAAAATCTCATTCACACTCGATTTGGAGGGAATTCCTAGCTGTTCCCAGGGCAAAGTATAAAATTTCATTTTTCAAAACCCAAAAATTCAACTTGGTCGAGTTTTCTGTAGATTTATAAGCAAGGAAGCCAATTTGCTGTGTTTTTTATTTCATTGCGGATACTCTGACTAACCATTTTTTTGTATGCAGTCAGAATACCAAATTTGGAAAGGAAGAAGGCAAAACAAATGCAAACCCAGAACAAATTTAAGAAATTGCCAATCAAGAGACCTGAATGCTGCTGAAGGAATACACTTGAAAATCCCATTTACACTCGACATGGAGGGAATTCCTAGCAGACCCACCGGCAAAAGGATAAAATTCATTTTCAAAAAAAAAAAAAAAAAAAAAAACCACACATGGTCATGTTTTCTGTAGATTTCTAAACATGAAACGCCAATGTTCGGGGTTTTTTATTTCATTATGAATACTCTGCCTAACCTCTTTTTTGTATGGAGTCAGAATACAAAATTTGAAAGGGCAGAAGGCAAAGCAAACGCAAACCCAGAACAAATTTCGGAAATTGCCAAACAGAAAACCAGAAAACCTGCTGATTGAATACCCCTGAAAATCCCATTCACACTCTATGAGGAGGGAATTCCTAGCTGTCCCGTCGGCAAAAGTGTTCCATTTCGATTTCCAAAACACAAAAACTCACCTTGGTAGAGTTGCCTGTAGTTTTCCTAGCATGGAGAGCCAATGTGGCTTGTTTTTTATTTCATTATGTATACACTGTCTAACCCCTTTTTGTATGGAGTCAGAATGCACAATTTGAAAAGGAAAAGGGGAAAACAAACGCAAACCCAGTACAAAAGTAAGAAATTGCCAATCAAAAACCTGAATGCTGCTGAAAGTATACACCTGAAAATACCATTTACACTCAATGTGGAGGGAATTTCTAGCTGACCCATTGGCAAAAGGGTAAAATTCATTTTCCAAAAAAAAAAAAAACACACCTTGGTCAAGTTTTTTGTAGATTCCTACGATTGAAAAGCCAATGTGCTGTGTTTTGTATTTCATTATGAATACTCTGCCTAACCTCTTTTTGGTATGGAGTCAGAATAGAAAATTTTTAAAGGAAGAAGGCAAAACAAATGCAAACCTAGAAGAAAATTAGGAATTGCCAATCCAGAGACCTGAATGCTGCTGAAAGTACACACCTGAAAATCCCATTTACACTTGATGTGGAGGGAATTTCTAGCTGTCCCCTCGGCAAAAGGGTAAAATTTCATGTTCCAAAACCCAAAAACTCAACTTGGTCGGGTTTTCTGTGGATTTATAAGCATGAGAAGCCCATGTGCTGTGTTTATTTATTCATTGTGAATACTCTGCCTAACCTCTTTTTTGTATGGAGTCAGAATACCAAATTTGAAAAGGAAGAAGGCATAACAAATGCAAACCCAAAACAAATTTAGGAAATTGCCAATCACTGAACCTGAATGCTGCTGAAAGTATACACATAAAAACCACATTCACACTCGATGTGGAGGGAATTCCTAGCTGTCCCCTCGGCAAAAGGGTAAAATTTCATGTTCCAAAACACAACAACTCACCTTAGTCGAGTTTTCTGTAGATTTATAAGCATGAAATGCCAATGTGCTGTGTTTTTTATTTCATTAGTGATACTCTGCCTAACTACTTTTATTATGGAGTCAGAATGCACAATTTGGAAAGGAAGAAGGCAAAACAACCGCAAACCCAGAACAAATGTAGGAAATTGCCAATCAAGGAACCTGAATGCTGCTGATTGAACACAGCTCAAAATCCCATTCACACTCGATTTGGAGGGAATTCCTAGCTGTCCCTAGGGCAAAGTGAAAATTTTCATGTTGCAAACCCGAAAAACTCACCTTGGTCGAGTTTTCTGTAGATTTATAAGCAAGGAAGCCAATTTGCTGTGTTTTTTTATTTCATTGTGAATACTCTGCCTAACCTCTTTTTTGTATGCAGTCAGAATACAAAATTTGGAAAGGAAGGAGGCAAAACAAACGCAAACCCAGAACAAATTTACGAAATTGCCAAACAGGAAACCTGAATGCTGCTGATTGAATACACCGGAAAATCACATTCACACTCGATGTGGAGGGAATTCCTTGCTGTCCCCTCGGCAAAAGTGTTCCATTTCGATTGCCAAAACACAAAAACTCACCTTGGTCGAGTTGGCTGTAGTTTTCCTAGTATGAAACACCAATGTGCTGTGTGTTTTATATCATTATGAATACTCTGTCTAACCTCTTTTTTGTATGGAGTCAGGATACAAAATTTGGAAGGGCAGAAGGCAAAACAAACGCAAACCCAGAACAAATTTAGGAAATTGCCAAACAGGAAACCCTAATACTGCTGAAAGTATACACATGAAAATCCCATTCACACTCGATGTGGAGGGAATTCCTAGCTGTCCCCTGGGCAAAAGGGTTCCATTTCATTTTCCAAAACACAGCAACTCACCTTGGTCTAGTTGCCTATAGTTTTCTTAGCAAGAAACGCCAATGTGCTGAGTTTTTTTATTTCATTAAGAATGCTCTGCCTAACCTCTTTTTTGTATGCAGTCAGAATGCAAAATTTGACAAGGAAGAAGTAAAACAAATGCAAACCCAGAACAAATTTTGGAAATTGCCAAACAAGAAACCTGAATGCTGCTGAACGAATACACCTCAAAATCCCATTCACACTCGATGAGGAGGGAATTCCTAGCAGTCCCCCTGCAAATGGTTCCATTTCAGGTTCAAAAACACAAAAACTCTCCTTGATCGAGTTCCCTGTAGTTTTCCAAGCATGAAACGCCAATGTGCTGTGTTTGTTATTTCATTATGAATACTCTGCCTAACCTCTTTTTTGTATGGAGTCAGAATGCACAATTTGGAAAGGAAGGAGGCAAAACAAACGCAAACCCAGATAAAATGCATGAAATTGCCAATCACTGAACCTGAATGCTGCTGAAAGAATATGCCTAAAAAACCCATTCTCACTCGATTTGGAGGGAATTCCTAGCTGTCCCCTCGGCAAAAGTGTAAAATTTCATGTTCCAAAGCACAACAACTCACCTTGGTCGAGTTTTCTGTAGATTTATAAGCATGAAACGCCAATGTGCTGTGTTTGTTATTTCATTATGAATGCTCTGCCTAACCTCTTTTTTGTATGGAATCAGAATGCACAATTTGGAAAGGAAGAAGGCAAAACAAACGCAAACCCAGAACAAATGTATGAAATTGCCAATCAAGGAACCTGAATACTGCTGATTGAATAAACCAGAAAATCTCATTCACACTCGATTTGGAGGGAATTCCTAGCTGTTCCCAGGGCAAAGTATAAAATTTCATTTTTCAAAACCCAAAAATTCAACTTGGTCGAGTTTTCTGTAGATTTA
Source organism: Sylvilagus floridanus (assembly GCA_949820135.1). Taxonomy (NCBI): domain Eukaryota; kingdom Metazoa; phylum Chordata; class Mammalia; order Lagomorpha; family Leporidae; genus Sylvilagus; species Sylvilagus floridanus. The sequence goes on along the minus strand of OX463234.1, from coordinate 23,378,834 downwards.
TAAGCAAGGAAGCCAATTTGCTGTGTTTTTTATTTCATTGCGGATACTCTGACTAACCATTTTTTTGTATGCAGTCAGAATACAAAATTTGGAAAGGAAGAAGGCAAAACAAACGCAAACCCAGAACAAATGTATGAAATTGCCAATCAAGGAACCTGAATGCTGCTGATTGAATACACCTGAAAATCCGATTCACACTTGATTTGGAGGGAATTCCTTGCTGTCCCGTCGGCAAAAGTGTTCCATTTCGATTTCCAAAACACAAAAACTCACCTTGGTCGAGTTGCCTGTACTTTTCCTAGCATGAAACGCCAATGTGCAATGTGTTTTATATCATTATGCATACTCTTTCGAACCTCTTTTTTGTATGGAGTCAGGATACAAAATTTGGAACGGCAGAAGGCAAAACAATTGTAAACCCAGAACCTATTTAGGAAATTGCCAAACAGGAAACCCTAATGCTGCTGAAAGTACACACCTGAAAATCCCATTCACACTTGATGTGGAGGGAATTCCTAGCTGTCCCCTCAGCAAAAGTGTTCCTTTTCATTTTCCAAAACACAGCAACTCACCTTGGTCTAGTTGCCTGTAGTTTTCCTAGCAAGAAACGCCAATGTGCTGAGTTTTTTTATTTCATTAAGAATGCTCTGCCTAACCTCTTTTTTGTATGGAGTCAGAATGCACAGTTTGGAAAGGAAGAAGGCAAAACAAACGCAAACCCAGAACAAATTTAGGAAATTGCCAATCAAAAACCTGAATGCTGCTGAAAGTATACACCTGAAAATCCCTTTTACACTCGATGTGGAGGGAATTCCTAGCTGACCCATCAGCAAAAGGGTAAAATTCATTTTCCAAAAAAAAAAAAAAAACACACCTTGGTAGAGTTTTCTGTAGATTTCTAAGCTTGAAATCCAATGTGCTGTGTTTTGTATTTCATTATGAATACTCTGCCTAAACTCTTTTTTGTATGGAGTCAGAATAGAAAATTTTTAAAGGAAGAAGGCAAAGCAAACGCAAACCTAGAAGAAAATTAGGAATTGCCCATCCAGAGACCTGAATGCTGCTGAAAGTACACACCTGAAAATCCCATTTACACTTGAAGTGGAGGGAATTCCTAGCTGTCCCCTTGGCAAAAGGGTAAAATTTCATGTTCCAAAAACCAAAATCTCAACTTGGTCGAGTTTTCTGTAGATTTATAAGCATGAGAAGCGAATGTGCTGTGTTTTTGATTTCATTATGTATACTCTGCCTAACCTCTTTTTTGTATGCAGTCAGTATTCAAAATTGTTAAAGGAAGAAGGCAAAACAAACGCAAACTCGGAACAAATTTAGGACATTGCCAATCAAGGAACCTGAATGCTGCTGATTGGATAAACCTAAAAATCCCATTTACACTCGATGTGGAGGGAAATCCTTGCTGTCCCCTCGGCAAAATGATTACATTTCTGTTTCCAAAAACAAAAACTCACTTTGGTCGAGTTGCCTGTAATTTTCCTAGCATGAAACGCCAATGTGCCGTGTGTTTTATATCATTATGAATACTCTGCCTAACCTCTTTTTTGTATGGAGTGAGAATACCAAATTTGGAAAGGAAGAAGGCAAAACAAACGCAAACTCGGAACAAATTTAGGAAATTTCCAATTAGGGAATCTTAACGCTGCTGAAAGTATACACCTGAAAATCCCATTCACACTCGATGTGAAGGGAATTCCTAGCTGTCCCATCAGCAAAATGGTTACATTTCTGTTTCCAAAACACAACAACTCACCTTGGTTGAGTTGCCTGTAGTGTTCCTAGTATGAAAAGCCAATGTGCTGTGTGTTTTATATCATTATGAATACTCTGCCTAACCTCTTTTTTGTATGGAGTCAGAATACAAAATTTGGAAGGGTAGAAGGCAAAGCAAACGCAAACCCAGAACAAATTTCGGAAATTGCCAATCAAGGAACCTGAATGCTAATGATTGCATACAACTAAAATCCCATTCACACTCGATTTGGAGGGAATTCTTAGCTGTCCCCTCGGCAAAAGTGTTATATTTCAGGTTCCAAAACACAAAAACTCTCCTTGATGGAGTTGCCTGTTGTTTTCCAAGCATGAAGTGTTCCATTTCCTTTTCCAAAGCACAACAACTCAGCTCAGTCGAGTTGCCTGTAGTTTTCCTATCATAAACGCCAATCTGCGGGTTTATTTATTTCATTATGAATACTCTGTCTAACCTCTTTTTTGTATGGAGTCAGAATACAAAATTGGGAAAGGAAGAAGGCAAAACAAACGGAAGCCTAGAACAAATATATGAAATTGCCAATCAAGAAACCTGAATGCTGCTGATTGATTACACCTGAAAATCCGATTCACACTTGATTTGGAGGGAATTCCTAGCTGTCCTCTCGGCAAAAGGGTTACATTTCAGGTTCCAAAACACAAAAACTCTCCTTGATTGAGTTGCCTGTAGTTTTCCAAGCATGAAACGCCAATGTGCTGTGTGTTTCATTTCACTATGAATACTCTGCCTAAACTCTTTTTTGTATGCAGTCAGAATACAAAATTTGGAAGGGCAGAAGGCAAAACATACACAAACACAGAACAAATTTAGGCAATTGCCAAACAGGAAACCCTAATGCTGCTGAAAGTGTACACCTGAAAATCCATTTCACACTCGATTTGGAGGGAATTCCTAGCTGTCCCCTTGGCACAAATGTTCCATTTCATTTTCCAAAACACAACAGCTCACCTTGAATGAGTTGCCTGTAGTTTTCCTAGCATGAAATGCCAATGTGCTGTGTTTTTTATTTCATTATGAATGCTCTGCCTAACCTCTTTTTTGTATGGAGTCAGAATGAGAAATTTGGATAAGAAGAAGGCAAAACAAACGTTAATACAGGAAAAAATGTAGGAAATTGCCAATCAAATAACCTGAATGCTGCTGATTGAATACACCTGAAAATCCCATTCACATTCCATTTGGAGAGAATTCCTAGCTGTCCCCTTGGCAAAAGTGTTCCATTTTAGGTTCCAAAACAAAACAACTCAGCTCGGTCGAGTTGCCAGTAGTTTTCCTAGTATGAACGCTAATGTGCGAGGTTTTTTATTTCATTATGAATACTCTTTTTTGTATGCAGTCAGAATACCAAATTTGGAAAGGAAGAAGGCAAAACAAATGCAAACCCAGAACAAATTTAAGAAATTGCCAATCAAGAGACCTGAATGCTGCTGAAGGAATACACTTGAAAATCCCATTTACACTCGACATGGAGGGAATTCCTAGCAGACCCACCGGCAAAAGGATAAAATTCATTTTCAAAAAAAAAAAAAAAAAAAAAAAACCACACATGGTCATGTTTTCTGTAGATTTCTAAACATGAAACGCCAATGTTCGGGGTTTTTTATTTCATTATGAATACTCTGCCTAACCTCTTTTTTGTATGGAGTCAGAATACAAAATTTGAAAGGGCAGAAGGCAAAGCAAACGCAAACCCAGAACAAATTTCGGAAATTGCCAAACAGAAAACCAGAAAACCTGCTGATTGAATACCCCTGAAAATCCCATTCACACTCTATGAGGAGGGAATTCCTAGCTGTCCCGTCGGCAAAAGTGTTCCATTTCGATTTCCAAAACACAAAAACTCACCTTGGTAGAGTTGCCTGTAGTTTTCCTAGCATGGAGAGCCAATGTGGCTTGTTTTTTATTTCATTATGTATACACTGTCTAACCCCTTTTTGTATGGAGTCAGAATGCACAATTTGAAAAGGAAAAGGGGAAAACAAACGCAAACCCAGTACAAAAGTAAGAAATTGCCAATCAAAAACCTGAATGCTGCTGAAAGTATACACCTGAAAATACCATTTACACTCAATGTGGAGGGAATTTCTAGCTGACCCATTGGCAAAAGGGTAAAATTCATTTTCCAAAAAAAAAAAAAACACACCTTGGTCAAGTTTTTTGTAGATTCCTACGATTGAAAAGCCAATGTGCTGTGTTTTGTATTTCATTATGAATACTCTGCCTAACCTCTTTTTGGTATGGAGTCAGAATAGAAAATTTTTAAAGGAAGAAGGCAAAACAAATGCAAACCTAGAAGAAAATTAGGAATTGCCAATCCAGAGACCTGAATGCTGCTGAAAGTACACACCTGAAAATCCCATTTACACTTGATGTGGAGGGAATTTCTAGCTGTCCCCTCGGCAAAAGGGTAAAATTTCATGTTCCAAAACCCAAAAACTCAACTTGGTCGGGTTTTCTGTGGATTTATAAGCATGAGAAGCCCATGTGCTGTGTTTATTTATTCATTGTGAATACTCTGCCTAACCTCTTTTTTGTATGGAGTCAGAATACCAAATTTGAAAAGGAAGAAGGCATAACAAATGCAAACCCAAAACAAATTTAGGAAATTGCCAATCACTGAACCTGAATGCTGCTGAAAGTATACACATAAAAACCACATTCACACTCGATGTGGAGGGAATTCCTAGCTGTCCCCTCGGCAAAAGGGTAAAATTTCATGTTCCAAAACACAACAACTCACCTTAGTCGAGTTTTCTGTAGATTTATAAGCATGAAATGCCAATGTGCTGTGTTTTTTCTTTCATTAGTGATACTCTGCCTAACTACTTTTATTATGGAGTCAGAATGCACAATTTGGAAAGGAAGAAGGCAAAACAACCGCAAACCCAGAACAAATGTAGGAAATTGCCAATCAAGGAACCTGAATGCTGCTGATTGAACACAGCTCAAAATCCCATTCACACTCGATTTGGAGGGAATTCCTAGCTGTCCCTAGGGCAAAGTGAAAATTTTCATGTTGCAAACCCGAAAAACTCACCTTGGTCGAGTTTTCTGTAGATTTATAAGCAAGGAAGCCAATTTGCTGTGTTTTTTTATTTCATTGTGAATACTCTGCCTAACCTCTTTTTTGTATGCAGTCAGAATACAAAATTTGGAAAGGAAGGAGGCAAAACAAACGCAAACCCAGAACAAATTTACGAAATTGCCAAACAGGAAACCTGAATGCTGCTGATTGAATACACCGGAAAATCACATTCACACTCGATGTGGAGGGAATTCCTTGCTGTCCCCTCGGCAAAAGTGTTCCATTTCGATTGCCAAAACACAAAAACTCACCTTGGTCGAGTTGGCTGTAGTTTTCCTAGTATGAAACACCAATGTGCTGTGTGTTTTATATCATTATGAATACTCTGTCTAACCTCTTTTTTGTATGGAGTCAGGATACAAAATTTGGAAGGGCAGAAGGCAAAACAAACGCAAACCCAGAACAAATTTAGGAAATTGCCAAACAGGAAACCCTAATACTGCTGAAAGTATACACATGAAAATCCCATTCACACTCGATGTGGAGGGAATTCCTAGCTGTCCCCTGGGCAAAAGGGTTCCATTTCATTTTCCAAAACACAGCAACTCACCTTGGTCTAGTTGCCTATAGTTTTCTTAGCAAGAAACGCCAATGTGCTGAGTTTTTTTATTTCATTAAGAATGCTCTGCCTAACCTCTTTTTTGTATGCAGTCAGAATGCAAAATTTGACAAGGAAGAAGTAAAACAAATGCAAACCCAGAACAAATTTTGGAAATTGCCAAACAAGAAACCTGAATGCTGCTGAACGAATACACCTCAAAATCCCATTCACACTCGATGAGGAGGGAATTCCTAGCAGTCCCCCTGCAAATGGTTCCATTTCAGGTTCAAAAACACAAAAACTCTCCTTGATCGAGTTCCCTGTAGTTTTCCAAGCATGAAACGCCAATGTGCTGTGTTTGTTATTTCATTATGAATACTCTGCCTAACCTCTTTTTTGTATGGAGTCAGAATGCACAATTTGGAAAGGAAGGAGGCAAAACAAACGCAAACCCAGATAAAATGCATGAAATTGCCAATCACTGAACCTGAATGCTGCTGAAAGAATATGCCTAAAAAACCCATTCTCACTCGATTTGGAGGGAATTCCTAGCTGTCCCCTCGGCAAAAGTGTAAAATTTCATGTTCCAAAGCACAACAACTCACCTTGGTCGAGTTTTCTGTAGATTTATAAGCATGAAACGCCAATGTGCTGTGTTTGTTATTTCATTATGAATGCTCTGCCTAACCTCTTTTTTGTATGGAATCAGAATGCACAATTTGGAAAGGAAGAAGGCAAAACAAACGCAAACCCAGAACAAATGTATGAAATTGCCAATCAAGGAACCTGAATACTGCTGATTGAATAAACCAGAAAATCTCATTCACACTCGATTTGGAGGGAATTCCTAGCTGTTCCCAGGGCAAAGTATAAAATTTCATTTTTCAAAACCCAAAAATTCAACTTGGTCGAGTTTTCTGTAGATTTATAAGCAAGGAAGCCAATTTGCTGTGTTTTTTATTTCATTGCGGATACTCTGACTAACCATTTTTTTGTATGCAGTCAGAATACAAAATTTGGAAAGGAAGAAGGCAAAACAAACGCAAACCCAGAACAAATGTATGAAATTGCCAATCAAGGAACCTGAATGCTGCTGATTGAATACACCTGAAAATCCGATTCACACTTGATTTGGAGGGAATTCCTTGCTGTCCCGTCGGCAAAAGTGTTCCATTTCGATTTCCAAAACACAAAAACTCACCTTGGTCGAGTTGCCTGTACTTTTCCTAGCATGAAACGCCAATGTGCAATGTGTTTTATATCATTATGCATACTCTTTCGAACCTCTTTTTTGTATGGAGTCAGGATACAAAATTTGGAACGGCAGAAGGCAAAACAATTGTAAACCCAGAACCTATTTAGGAAATTGCCAAACAGGAAACCCTAATGCTGCTGAAAGTACACACCTGAAAATCCCATTCACACTTGATGTGGAGGGAATTCCTAGCTGTCCCCTCAGCAAAAGTGTTCCTTTTCATTTTCCAAAACACAGCAACTCACCTTGGTCTAGTTGCCTGTAGTTTTCCTAGCAAGAAACGCCAATGTGCTGAGTTTTTTTATTTCATTAAGAATGCTCTGCCTAACCTCTTTTTTGTATGGAGTCAGAATGCACAGTTTGGAAAGGAAGAAGGCAAAACAAACGCAAACCCAGAACAAATTTAGGAAATTGCCAATCAAAAACCTGAATGCTGCTGAAAGTATACACCTGAAAATCCCTTTTACACTCGATGTGGAGGGAATTCCTAGCTGACCCATCAGCAAAAGGGTAAAATTCATTTTCCAAAAAAAAAAAAAAAACACACCTTGGTAGAGTTTTCTGTAGATTTCTAAGCTTGAAATCCAATGTGCTGTGTTTTGTATTTCATTATGAATACTCTGCCTAAACTCTTTTTTGTATGGAGTCAGAATAGAAAATTTTTAAAGGAAGAAGGCAAAGCAAACGCAAACCTAGAAGAAAATTAGGAATTGCCCATCCAGAGACCTGAATGCTGCTGAAAGTACACACCTGAAAATCCCATTTACACTTGAAGTGGAGGGAATTCCTAGCTGTCCCCTTGGCAAAAGGGTAAAATTTCATGTTCCAAAAACCAAAATCTCAACTTGGTCGAGTTTTCTGTAGATTTATAAGCATGAGAAGCGAATGTGCTGTGTTTTTGATTTCATTATGTATACTCTGCCTAACCTCTTTTTTGTATGCAGTCAGTATTCAAAATTGTTAAAGGAAGAAGGCAAAACAAACGCAAACTCGGAACAAATTTAGGACATTGCCAATCAAGGAACCTGAATGCTGCTGATTGGATAAACCTAAAAATCCCATTTACACTCGATGTGGAGGGAAATCCTTGCTGTCCCCTCGGCAAAATGATTACATTTCTGTTTCCAAAAACAAAAACTCACTTTGGTCGAGTTGCCTGTAATTTTCCTAGCATGAAACGCCAATGTGCCATGTGTTTTATATCATTATGAATACTCTGCCTAACCTCTTTTTTGTATGGAGTCAGAATACAAAATTTGGAAAGGCAGAAGAAGGCAAAGCCAACCAAACCCAGAACAAATTTAGGAAATTGCCAAACAAGAAACCTGAATGCTGCTGATTGAATACCCCTGAAAATCCCATTCACACTCGATGTGGAGGGAATTCCTTGCTGTCCCGTTGGCAAAAGTGTTCCATTTCAATTTCCAAAATCCAAAAACTCTACCTGATCGAGTTTTCTGTAGACTTATAAGCAAGAGAAGCCAATTTGCTTTTTTTTTAATTTCATTGTGAATACTCTGGCTAACCATTTTTTTGTATGCAGTCAGAATACAAAATTTGGAAAGGAAGGAGGCAAAACAAACGCAAACCCAGAACAAATTTAGGAAATTGCCAAACAGGAAATCCTAATGCTGCTGAAAGTATACAGCTGAAAATCCCATTCGCACTCGATTTGGAGTGAATTCCTAGCTGTCCCCTCGGCAAAAGTTTTCCATTTCATTTTCCAAAACACAGCAACTCACCTTGGTCTAGTTGCCTCTAGTTTACCTAGCAAGAAACGCCAATATGCTGAGTTTTTTTATTTCATCATGAATGCTCTGCCTAACCTCTTTTTTTGTATGGAGTCAGAATGCAAAATTCGAAAAGGAAGTAGTTAAACAAATGCAAACCCAGAACAAATTTAGGAAATTGCAAAAACAAGAAACCTGAATGCTGCTGAAAGAATACACCTCAAAATCCCATTCACACTTGATTTGGAGGGAATTCTTAGCTGTTCCCTCCGCAAAAGTGTTCCATTTCAGGTTCCAAAACACAAAAACTCTCCTTGATCGAGTTCCCTGTAGTTTTCCAAGCATGAAACGCCAATGTGCTGTGTTTGTTATTTCATTATGAATACTCTGCCTAACCTCTTTTTTGTATGGAGTCAGAATGCACAATTTGGAAAGGAAGAAGGCAAAACAAACGCAAACCCAGAACAAATGTATGAAATTGCCAATCAAGGAACCTGAATGCTGCTGATTGAATAATCCTGAAAATGTCATTCAAACTCAATTTGGCGGAATTCCTAGCTGTCCCCAGGGCAAAGTGTAAAATTTCATGTTCCAAAACCCAAAAACTCACCTTGATCGAGTTTTCTGTAGATTTATAAGCAAGGAAGCCAATTTGCTGTGTTTTTTATTACATTGTGAATACTCTGCCTAACCATTTTTTTGTATGCAGTCAGAATACAAAATTTGGAAAGCAAGGAGGCAAAACAAACGCAAACCCAGAACAAATTTCAGAAATTGCCAAACAGAAAACCTGAATGCTGCTGATTGAATACACCTGAAAATCACATTCACACTCGATGTGGAGGGAATTCCTTGCTGTCCCATCGGCAAAAGTGTTCCATTTCGATTTCCAAGACACAAAAACTCACCTTGGTCGAGTTGCCTGTAATTTTCCTAGCATGAAAAGCTAATGTGCTGTGTGTTTTATATCATTATGAATACTCTGTCTAACCTCTTTTTGGTATGGAGTCAGAATACAAAATTTGGAAAGGAAGAAGGCAAAACAAACGCAAACCCAGAACAAATTTAAGAAATTGCCAATCAAAAAGCTGTATGCTGCTGAAAGTATACACCTGAAAATTCCATTTACACTGGCTGTGGATGGAATTCCTAGAGAGCCATTGGCAAAAGAGTAAAATTCATTTTCCAAAAAAAAAAAAAAAAGAAAGAAAAACACAGCTTGGTCAAGTTTTCTGTAGATTTCTAAGCTTGAAAAGCCAATGTGCTGTGTTTTGTATTTCATTATGAATACTCTTCCTAACCTCTTTTTTGTATGGAGTCAGAATAGAAAATTTTTAAGGGAAGAAGGCAAAACAAACGCAAACCTAGAAGAAAATTAGGAATTGCCAATCCAGAGATCTGAATGCTGCTGAAAGTACACACCTGAAAAATCCCATTTACACTTGATGGGGAGGGAATTCCTAGCTGTCCCCTCGGCAAAAGGGTAAAATTTCATGTTCCAAAACCCAAAAACTCAACTTGGTCGAGTTTTCTGCAGACTTATAAGCATGAGAAGCCCATGTGCTGTATTTTTTTTTTCATTATGAATACTCTGCCTAACCCCTTTTATGTATGGAGTCAGAATACCAAATTTGAAAAGGAAGAAGGCAAAAAAAACGCAAACCCAGAACCAATGTATGAAATTGCCAGTCAATGAACCTGAATGCTGCTGAAAGAATACACCTAAAAATCCCTTTTCACACTTGATTTGGAGGGAATTCTTAGCTGTCCCCTAGACAAAAGGGTAAAATTTCTTGTACCAACCCAAAAACTCAACTTGGTCGACTTTTCTGTAGATTTATAAGCATGAAACGCCAATGTGCTGCGTTTGTTATTTCATTATGAATACTCTGCCTAACCTCTTTTTTGTATGGAGTCAGAATGCACAATTTGGAAAGGAAGAAGGCAAAACAAACGCAAAGCCAGAACAAATGTATGAAATTGCCAATCAAGGAACCTAAATGCTGCTGAAAGAATACACCTTAAAATCCCATTCACACTGGATGTGAAGGGAATTCCTAGAGAGACATCGGCAAAAGGGTAAAATTCATTTTCCAAAAAAAAAAAAAAAAACACAGCTTGGTCGAGTTCTCTGAATATTTATAAGCATGAGAAGCCAATGTGCTGTGTTTTTTATTTCATTATGTATACTCTGCCTAACCTCTTTTTTGTATGGAGTCAGAATAGAAAATTTTTAAGGGAAGAAGGCAAAACAAATGCAAACCTAGAAGAAAATTAGGAATTGCCAACCCACAGATCTAAATGCTGCTGAAAGAACACACCTAAAAATCCCATTCACACTTGATTTGGAGGGAATTCCTAGCTGTCCCCTCAGCAAAAGGGTTCCATTTGAGGTTCCAAAACACAAAAACTCTCCTTGATCGAGTTCCCTGTAGTTTTCCAAGCATGAAACGCCAATGTGCTGTGTTTGTTATTTCATTATGAATACTCTGCCTAACCTCTTTTTTGTATGGAGTCAGAATGCACAATTTGGAAAGGAAGAAGGCAAAACAAACGCAAACCCAGAACAAATTTAAGAAATTGCCAATCAAAAACCTGAATGCTGCTGAAAGTATACACCTGAAAATTCCATTTACACTGGATGTGAAGGGAATTCCTAGAGAGCCATCGGCAAAAGGGTAAAATTCATTTTCCAAAAAAAAAAAAAAAAAAAACACAGCTTGGTCGAGTTCTCTGAATATTTATAAGAATGAGAAGCCAATGTGCTGTGTTTTTTATTTCATTATGTATACTCTGCCTAACCTCTTTTTTGTATGGAGTCAGAATAGAAAATTTTTAAGGGAAGAAGGCAAAACAAATGCAAACCTAGAAGAAAATTAGGAATTGCCAACCCACAGATCTAAATGCTGCTGAAAGAACACACCTAAAAATCCCATTCACACTTGATTTGGAAGGAATTCCTAGCTGAACCCTCGGCAAAAGGGTAAAATTTCTTGTTCCAAAACCCAAAAACTCAACTTGGTCCAGTTTTCTGTAGATTTATAAGCATGAAATGCCAATGTGCTGTGTTTGTTATTTCATTATGAATACTCTGCCTAACCTCTTTTTTGTATGGAGTCAGAATGCACAATTTGGAAAGGAAGAAGGCAAAACAAACGCAAACCCAGAACAAATGTATGAAATTGCCAATCAAGGAACCTGAATGCTGCTGATTGAATACCCCTGAAAATCCCATTCACACGCGATGTGGAGGGAATACCTAGCTGTCCCCAGGGCAAAGTGAAAAATTTCATCTTTGAAAACCCTAAAACTCAACTTGATCGAGTTTTCTGTAGATTTATAAGCACGGAAGCCAATTTGCTGTGTTTTTTATTTCATTGTGAATACTCTGCCTAACCATTTTTTTGTATGCAGTCAAAATACAAAATTTGGAAAGGAAGGAGGCAAAGCAAACGCAAACCTAGAACAAATTTAGGAAATTGCCAATCAATGAACCTGAATGCTGCTGATTGAATACCCCTGAAAATCCCATTCACAATCGATTTGGAGAGAATTCCTAGCTGTCCCCTCGGCAAAAGTGTTCCATTTCATTTTCCAAAACACAGCAACTCACCTTGGTCTAGTTGCCTGTAGTTTTCCTAGCAAGAAACGCCAATGTGCTGAGTTTTTTTATTTCATTATGAATGCTCTGACTAACCTCTTCTTTGTATGGAGTCAGAATACAAAATTTGGAAGGGCAGAAGATAAAACAAACGCAAACCCAGAACAAATTTAGGAAATTGCCAAACAGGAAACCCTAATGCTGCTGAAAGTACACACCTGAAAATCCCATTCACACTTGATTTGGAGGGAATTCCTAGCTGTCCCCTCAGCAAAAGGGTAAAATTTCTTGTTCGTAAACACAACAACTCACCTTTGTCAAGTTTTCTGTAGATTTATAAGCATGAAACGCCAATGTGCTGTGTTTTTTCTTTCATTAGTGATACTCTGCCTAACCTCTTTTTTGTATGGAGTCAGAATGCACAATTTGGAAAGGAAGAAGGCAAAACAAATGGAATCCCAGAACAAATGTAGGAAATTGCCAATCAAGGAACCTGAATGCTGCTGATTGAATAAACCTGAAAATCTCATTCACACTCGATTTGGAGGGAATACCTAGCTGTCCCCAGGGCAAAGTGTAAAATTTCATGTTCCAAAACCCAAAAACTCACCTTGATCGACTTTTCTGTAGATTTATAATTAAGAGAAGCCAATTTGCTGTGTTTTTTATTTCATTGTGAATACTCTGACTACCATTTTTTTGTATGCAGTCAGAATACAAAATTTTGAAAGGAAGGAGGCAAAACAAACGCAAATGCAGAACAAATTTCAGAAATTGCCATACAAAAAACATGAATGATTGAATACGCCTGAAAATCCCATTCACACGCGATATTGAGGGAATTCCTTGCTGTCCCGTCGGCAAAAGTGTTCCATTTCGATTTCCAAAACACAAAAACTCACCTTGGTCGAGTTGCCTGTAGTTTTCCTAGCATGAAACGCCAATGTGCTGTGTTTTTTATTTCATTAGTTATATTCTGTCTAACCTCTTTTTTGTATGGAGTCAAGATACAAAGTTTCGAAAGGAAGAAGGCAAAACAAACGCAAACCCAGAACAAATTTAGGAAATTGCCAAGCAGGAAAGCCTAATGCTGCTGAAAGTATACACTTCAAAATCCCATTCACACTCGATGTGGAGGGAAATCCTAGCTGTCCCCTCGGCAAAAGGGTAAAATTTCTTGTTCCAAAACACAAAAACTCTCCCTGATCGAGTTCCCTGTAGTTTTCCAAGCATGAAACGCCGATGTGCTGTGTTTGTTATTTCATTATGAATACTCTGCCTAACCTCGTTTTTGTATGGAGTCAGAATGCACAGTTTGGAAAGGAAGAAGGCAAAACAAACACAAACCCAGAACAAATTTAAGAAATTGCCAATCAAAAACCTGAATGCTGCAGAAAGTATACACCTGAAAATCCCATTTATATTCGATGTAGAGGGAATTCCTAGCTTCCCCTCGGCAAAAGGGTAAAATTTCATGTTCCAAAACAAAACAACTCACCTTGGTCAAGTTTTCTGTAGATTTCTAAGATTGAAAAGCCAATGTGCTGTGTTTTGTATTTCATTATGAATGCTCTGCCTAACCTCTTTTTTGTATGGAGTCAGAATGCCAAGTTTGGAAGGGTAGTAGGCAAAGCAAACGCAAAACCAGAACAAATTTTGGAAGTTGCCAATCAAGGAACCTGAATGCTGCTCATTGAATACACCTGAAAATCCCATTCACACTCGATGTGCAGGGAATTCCTTGCTGTCCCGTCAGGAAAAGTGTTCCATTTCTATTTCCAAAACACAACAACTCACTTTGGATGAGTTTCCTGTAGTTTTCCTAGGATGAACCGCCAATGTGCTGTGTTTTTTATTTCATTATGAATATTCTGCCTAACCGCTTTTTTGTATGGAGTCAGAATACAAAATTTGGAAATGAAGAAGGCAAAACAAACGCAAACCCAGAACAAATTTAAGAAATTGCCAATCAAGGAACCTGAATGCTGCTGATTGAATAAACCTTAAAATCTCATTCACACTCGATTTGGAGGGAATTTCAATCTGTCCCTTGGGCAAAGTGTAAAATTTCATGTTGCGAAACCCAAAAACTCACCTTGGTCGAGTTCTCTGAATATTTATAAGCGTGAGAAGCCAATGTGCTGTGTTTTTTATTTCATTGTGAAACCTGCCAAACCTCTGTTTTGTATGCATTCAGAATCCAAGATTTGGAAAGGAAGAAGGCAAAACAAACGCAAACCCTGAGCAAATTTTGGAAATTTTCAATCAAGGAACCTCAATGCTGCTGAAAGAATACACCTGAAAATCCCATTTACACTTGATGTGGAGGAAATTCCTAGCTGTCCCCTCAGTATATGGCTAAAAATTTTTTGTTCGAAAACACAAAAACTCACCTTGGTCAAGTTTCCTGTAGATTTACAAGCATGAAATGCCAAGGTGTTGTGTTTTTAATTCATTAGGGATACTCTGCCTAACCTCTTTTTTGTATGGAGTCAGAATACAAAATTTGGAAAGGAAGAAGGCAAAACACATGCAAACCCAGAACAAATTTTAGGAAATTGCCAATCAAAAACATGAATGCTGCAGAAAGAATACACCTGAAAATCACATTTACACTTGATGTGGAGGGAATTCCTAGCTGTCCCCTCGGCAAAGGGTAAAATCTCATGTTCCAAAACACAAACTTACCTTGGTCGAGTTCTCTATAGATTTATAAACCTGAAACGCCAATGTGCTGTGTTTTTTATTTTGTTAGTGATACTCTGCCTAACCTCTTTTTTGTATGGAGTAAGAATACAAAATTTGGAAAGGAAGAAGTCAAAATAAATGGAAAACCAGAACAAATATAGGTAATTGTCAATCAAGAATCCTGAATGCTGCTGTAAGAATACACCTGAGAATCCAATTGACACTTGATGTGGAGGGAATTCCTAGCTGCCCCTCGGCAAAAGGGTAAAATTTCATGTTCCAAAACCCAAAAACTCACCTTGGTCGAGATTTCTGTAGATTTATAAGCATGAGAAGCCCATATGCTGTGTTCTTTAATTCATTAGTGATACTGTGCCTAACCTCTTTTTTGTATGGAGTCAGAATACAAAATTTGGAAAGGAAGAAGCCATAACAAACGCAAACCCAGAACAAATTTAGGAAGTTGCCAATCAATGAACCTGAATGCTGCTGAAAGAATACACCTAAAAATCCCTTTTCACACTTGATTTGGAGGGAATTCCTAGCTGTCCCCTCGGCAAAAGGGTAAAATTTCTTGTTCCAAAACACAACAACTCACCTTGGTCGAGTTTTCTGTAGATTTATAAGCATGAAACGCCAATGTGCTGTGTTTTTTCTTTCATTAGTGATACTCTGCCTAACCTCTTTTTTGTATGGAGTCAGAATGCACAATTTGGAAAGGAAGAAGGCAAAACAAATGCAAACCCAGAACAAATGTAGGAAATTGCCAATCAAGGAACCTGAATGCTGCTGATTGAATAAACCTGAAAATCTCATTCACACCCGATTTGGAGGGAATACCTAGCTGTCCCCAGGGCAAAGTGTAAAAGTTCATGTTAAAAAACCCAAGTACTCAACTTGGTCGAGTTTTCTGTAGATTTATAATCAAGAGAAGCCAATTTGCTGTGTTTTTTATTTCATTGTGAATACCCTGACTAACCATTTGTTTGTATGCAGTCAGAATACAAAATTTGGAAAGGAAGGAGGCAAAAGAAACGCAAATTCAGAACAAATTTTGGAAATTGCCATACAAAAAACCTGAATGATTGAATACACCTGAAAATCCCATTCACACGCGATGTTGAGGGAATTCCTTGCTGTCCCGTTGGCAAAAGTGTTCCATTTCGATTTCCAAAACACAAAACTCACCTTGGTTGAGTTCTCTGTAGATTTATAAGCATGAAACGCCAATGTGCTGTGTTTTTAATTTCATGATGTATACTCTGCCTAACCTCTTTTTTGTATGGAGTCAGAATACCAAATTTGAAAAGGAAGAAGGCAAAAGAAACGAAAACCTAGAACAAATTTAAGAAATTGCCAATCAAGGAACCTGAATGCTACTGATTGAATACACCTGAAAATCCCATTCACACTGGATTTGGAGGGAATTCCTAGCTTTCCCCGATGAAAAATGGTTACATGTCGTTTTCCAAAACACAAAACCTCATGTTGGTCGAGTAGTCTTAGTTTTCCAAGCATGAAACACAAATGTGCTGTGTTTTTTCATTTCATTAATGATACTCTCCCTAACCTCTTTGTTGTATGGAGTCAGAATACAAAATTTGGAAAGGAAGAAGGCAAAAGAAACGCAAACCCAGAACAAATTTAGGGTATGGCCAACCAAGAAACCTGAATGCTGCTGAATGAATACACCTGAAAATCCCATTTGCACTTGATGTGGAGGGAATTTCTTGCTGTCCGCTTGGCAAAAGTGTTCCATTTCATTTTCCAAAACACAACAACTCACCTTGGTCGAGTTGCCTGTGGTTTCCTAGCATGAAACGCCAATGTGCTGAGTTTCTTTATTTCATTATGAATGCTCTGCCTAACCTCTTTTTTGTATGGAGTCAGAATACAAAATTTGGAAAGGAAGAAGAAGGCAAAACAAACACAAACCGAGAACAAATTTAGGAAATTGCCAATCAAGGAACCTGAATGCTGAAGATTGAATACACCTGAAAATCGCATTTACACTCGATGTTGAGGGCATTCCTAGCTTTCCCTGATGAAAAATGGTTACATTTCATTTTCCAAAATACAAAAACTGTCCTTGGTCGAGTTGTCTGTAGTTTTCCTAGCATGGAACGCCAAGGTGCTGTGTTTTTATTTCATTATGAATACTCTGTCTATCCTCTTTTTTGTATGGAGTCAGAATACCAAATTTGAGAAAGAAATAGGCAAAACAAATGCAAACCAATAACTGATTTAGGAAATTGCCAAACAAGAGATCTGAATGCTGCTGAAAGGATACACCTGTAAATCGCATTTACACTCGATTTGGAGGGAATTCCTTGCAGTCCCCTCGGCAAAAGTATTCCATTTCATTTTCCAAAACAAAAAAACTCACCTTGTTCGAGGTGCCTGTAGTTTTCCTAGTATGAAACACCAATGTGCTGTGTTTTTTTATTTCATCAGTGATACTCTCCCTAACCTCTTTTTTGTATGGATTCAGAATACAAAATTTGGAAAGGAAGAAGGCAAAACAAATGCAAACTCAGAACAAATTTAGGGTATGGACAAACAAGAAACCTGAATGATGCTGAATGAATACACCTGAAAATCCCATTTGCACTTGATGTGCAGGGAATTCCTTGCTGTCCGCTTGGCAGAAGTATTCCATTTCATTTTGCAAAACACAACAACTCACCTTGGTCGAGTTGCCTGTGGTTTCCTAGCATGAAACGCCAATGTGCTGTGTTTCTTATGTGATTATGAATACTCTGCATAACCTCTTTTTTGTATGGAGTTAGAATACAAATTTTGGAAAGAAAGAAGGCAAAACAAACACAAACCGAGAACAAATTTAGGAAATTGCCAATCAAGAAACCTGCATGCTGCTGATAAAATACACCTGAAAATCCCATTCAGACTGGATTTGGAGGGAATTCCTTGCTGTCCCACGCAAATAGTTATATTTTGTTTCCAAAATACAAAAACACTCCTTAGTCGAGTTTTCTGTTGTTTTCCTATATGAAATGCCAATGTGCTGTGTTTTTTATTTCATTATGATTGCTCTGCCTAACCTCTTTTTTGTATGCAGTCAGAATACAAAATTTGGAAAGGAAGAAGGCAGAACAAACGGAAACCCAGAACAAATTTCGGAAATTGCCAATCAAGGAAACTGAATGCTGCTGAAAGAATACACCTGAAAATCCCATTAAATCTTGATTTGCAGGGAATTCCTAGCTGTCCCCTCCGCATATTAGATACATTTTATTTCCAACACATAAAAACTCACCTTGGTCGATGTGCTTGTATTTTTCCTAGCATGAAATGCCAATGTAAATTTTTTTTGTCATTTCTTTATGAATACTCTCCCTAACCTCTTTTATCATGGAGTCAGAATATAAAATTTGGAAAAGGAAGAAGGCAAAACAAACGCAAACCCAGAACAAGTTTAGGAAATTGCAGAACAAGAAACCTGAATGTTGCTGAATGAATACTCCTGAAAATCCCATTTACACTTGATGTGGAGGGAATTCCTAGCTGTCCCCTCGGCAAAAGTGTTCAATTCATCTTCCAAAACACAAAAACTCACCTTGGTGGAGTTGCCTATAGATTTCCCAGCATGAAACGCCAATGTGCAGAGGTTTTATTTCATTAGTGATACTCTGCCTAACCACTTTTTTGTATGGAGTCAAATACCAAATTTGAAAAGGAAGAAGGCAAAACAAACGCAAACCCAGAACAAACTTAGGAAATTGCCAATCAAGAGACCTGAATGCTGCTGATTGAATACACCAGAAAACCCCATTAAAACTCGATTTGGAGGGAATTCCTATATGTCCCCTCAGCAATTTAGCTACATTTTTTCTCCAAAACACATAAACTCTCCTTGGTCGAGTTGCCGGAAGTTTTCTTAACATGAAATGCCAATGTGCTGTGTTTTTTATTTCATGAGGAATATTCTGCCTAACCTCTTTTTTGTATGGAGTCAGAATACAAAATTTGGAAAGGAAGAAGGCAAAACAAACGCAAACATAGAACAAATTTAGGAAATTGCCAAACAAGAATTCTGAATACTGCTGAAAGAACACCCCTGAAAATCCCATTCACACTCGATGTGGAGGGAATTCCTAGCTGTCCCCTTGGAAAAAGGGTAAATTTTCATCTTCCACCACAAAAAAACTCACCTTGGTCGAGTTTTCTGTAGATTTATAAGCATGAAACACCAATGTACGGTGTTTTTTATTTCATTAGTGATACTCTGTCTAACCTCATTTTTGTATGGAGTCAGAATACAAAATTTGAAAAGGAAGAAGGCAAAACAAACGCAAACCCAGAACAAATTTCATAAATTGCCAATCAAGAAACCTGAATGCTGCTGATTGAATACACCTGAAAATCCCTTTCAGACTGTATTTGGAGGGAATTCCTTGCTGTCTCCTGAGCAAATTGGTTACATTTCTTTTTCCAAAACAAAGAAACTCAACTTGGTCAAGTTGCCTGTGTTTTCCTAGCATGAAACACAAATGTGCTGTATTTTTTATTTCATTATGAATACTCTGCCTAACCTCTTTTTTGTACGGAGTCAGAATACTAAATTTCTAAAGGAATAAGGCAAAACAAACTCAAACCCAGAACAAATTTAGGAAATTGCCAAAGAAAAATCCTGAATGCTACCGAAAGAATAAACAAGAAAAAACCATTTACAGTCGATGTGGTGGGAATTCCTAGCTGTGTCCTTGGAAAAAGCGTAAAATTTCGTGTTCCTAAACCCAAAATCTCATCTTGGTCGAGTTTTCTATAGATTTATAAGCATGAAACGCCAATGTGCTCTGTTTTTTATTTCATTGAGAATACTCTGCCTAACCTCTTTTTTGTATGGAGTCAGAATTCAAAATTTAGTAAATATGAAAGCAAAACAAACAGAAACCCAGAAAGAAATTTAGGAAATTTCCAAACAAGAGACCTCAATGCTGCTGAATGAATACATCTGATAATCCAATTCTCACTCGATTTTGGGGGGTATTTCTAGCTGTCCCCTCAACAAAAGTGTTCCATTTCATTTTCCAAAACACAAAAACTCACCTTGGTCGTGTTGCCTGTAGTTTTCCTAGGATGAAACGGCAATGTGCTGTGCTTTTTTTTTATCATTATGAATACACTGCCTAAACTCTTTTTTGTATAGAGTCAGAATACAAAATTTGGAAAGGAAGAAGGCAAAACAAAAGCAAACCCAGAACAAATCTTGGAAAAAGGCCCAACGAAAATCCTGAATGCTGCTGATTGAATACACTTGAAAATCCCATTCACACTCAATTTAGAGGGAATTGCTAGCTGGCCCCTCGGCAAATTAGATACATTTTATTTTAAAAAATAAAAACTCACCTTAGTCAACTTGGCTGTAGTTATCCTAGCATGAACACCAATGTGCTGTGCTTTTTATTTCATTATGAACACTCTCCCTAACCTCTTTTGTTCTATGGAGTAAGAATACCCAATTTGAAAAGGAAGAAGGCAAAACAAATGCAAACCCAGAACAAAGTTAGGAAATTGCAATCAAGAGACTTGAATGCTGCTGATGGAATACACATGAAAACGCAATTAAAACTCGATATGGAGGGAATTCCTAGCTGTCCCCTCGAAATTTAGTTACATTGTATTTCCAAAACACCAAAGCAATCCTTGGTCAAGTTGTCTGTAGTTTTCTTAGCATAAAACACCAATGTGCTGTGTTTTTTATTTCATTATGAATACTCTGCCTAACCTCTTTATTGTATGGAGTCAGAATACCAAATTTGGAAAGGAAGAAGGCATAACAAACGCAAACCCAGAACAAATTTAGGAATTTGAAAATCAAGGAACCTGAATGCTGCTGAATGAATACACCTGAAAATCCCATTTACACTCGATGTTGAGGGAATTCCTTGCTGTCCTGTCGGCAAAAGTGTTCCATTTCGATTTCCAAAACACAAAAACTCACCTTGGTTGAGTTGCCTGTAGTTTTCCTAGCACGAAACGCCAAGGTGCTGTGTTTTTTATTTCATTATGAATACTCTGTCTAACCTCTTTTTTGTATGGAGTCAGAATGCACAGTTTGGAAAGGAAGAAGGCAAAACAAACGCAAACCCAGAACAAATTTAGGAGATTGCCAATCAAGGAACCTGAATGCTGCTGATTGAAAACACCTGAAAATCCCATTCACACTCGATTTGGAGGCAATTCCTAGCTGTCCCCTCAGCAAAGTGTTCCATTTCTATTTCCAAAATATAAAAACTCACATTGGTCGAGTAGCCATTATTTTTCCTAGCATGAAATGCCAATCTTCTGTGTTTTATATTTTTTTCATTATGATTACTCTTCCTAACATCTTTTTTGGATGGAGTCAGAATACAAAATTAGGAAAGTAAGAAGGCAAAGCAAACACAAACCCAGAACAAAATTATGAAATTGCCAATCAAGGAACCTGAAAGCTGCTGATTCAATACACCTGAAAATCCCATTCGCATTCGATTCGGAGGGAATTCATAGCTGTCCCCTTGGCAAATTAGATACATTTTATTTCCAACACATAAAATCTCAACTTGGTGGAGTTGCCTGTAGTTTTCCTAACATGAAACGCCAATGTGCTGTGTTTTTTATTTCATTATGAATACTCTGCCTAAATTCTTTTAATGGAGTCAGAATACAGAATTAGGAAAGGAAGAAGGCAAAACAAACACAAACCCAGAACAAATTTAGGAAATTGCCAAACAAGAATCCTGAATGCTTCCAAAAGAATACACCTGAAAATCCAATTCACACTCGATTTGTAGAGAATTCCTAGCTGTGCCTTCGGCAAAAGGGTAAAATTTCATGTTCCAAAACCCAAAAACTCACCTTGGTCGAGTTTTCTGTAGATTTATAAGCATGAAACGCCAATGTGCTGTGTTTTTTAATTCAATATGAATACTCTGGCTAACTTCTTATTTGTATGGAGTCAGAATACAAAATTTAGAAAGGAAGAAGTTAAAACAAAGGCAAACCCAAAACAAATTTAGGAAATTTCCAAAAAAAAAACCTGAATGCTGCTGATTGAATACACCAGAAAATCCCATTTAACCTCCATTTAGAGGGAATTCCTAGCTGTCCCCATGGCAAATTAGATAGATTTAATTTCCAACACACAAAAATTCACCTTGGTCGAGTGGACTGTAGTTTTCCTAGCATGAAATGCCAATGTGCTGTGTATTTATTTCATTATGAATACTCTGACTAACCTCTTTTTTGTATGGAGTCAGAATGCAAAATTTGGATACTAAGAAAACAAAACAAACGCAAACCCAAAAAAAATTTAGGAAATTGCCAAACAAGAAATCTGAATGCTGTTCAAAAAATACACCTGAATATCCCATTTACACTCCATGTGGATGGAATTCCTAGCTGTCCCCTCAGCAAAAGGATAAACTTTCACGTTGCAAAACACAAAAACTCACCTTGGTCCAGTTTTGTGTAGATTTATAATCATGAAACGCCAATGTGCTGTGTTTTTTGTTTCATTAGTGATACTCTGCCTAAACTATATGTTATATGGTGTCAGACTACCATATTTGAAAAGGAAGAAGCCAAAACAAACACAAAACCCAGAACAAATTTAGGAGATTGCCAATCAAGGAACCTGAATGCTGCTGATTGAATACACCTGAAAATCCCATTCACACTCGATGTTGAGGGAATTCCTACCTGTCTTCTTAGCAAAGTGTTCCATTTCTATTTCCAAAATATAAAAACTCACATTGGTCAAGTTGACAGTAGTTTTCCTAGCATGAAACACCAATGTTTTTTTTTTTTTCAATATGAATACTCTGCCAAACTTCTTTTTAGTATGGAGTCAGAATACAAAATTTGGAAAGGAAGAAGTTAAAACAAAGGCAAACCCAAAACAAATTTAGGAAATTGCCAATAAAGAAACCTGAATGCTGCTGATTGAATACACCTGAAAATCCCATTCACACTTGATGTAGAGGGAGTTCCTACCTGTCTCCTTAGCAAATTAGATACATTTTATCTCCAACACATAAAAACTCAACTTGGTGTAGTTGCCTGTAGTTTTCCTAGCTTGCAATGCTAATGTGCTGTGTTTTTTGTTTCATTTTGAATTCTATGCATAACCTCTTTTTTGTATGGAGTCAGAATACAAAATTTTGAAAGGAAGAAGTTAAAACAAAGGCAAACCCAAAACAAATTTAGGAAATTGCCAATAAAGAAATCTGAATGCTGCTGATTGAATACACCTGAAAATCCCATTCACACTTGATGTAGAGGGAGTTCCTAGCTGTCTCCTTAGCAAATTAGATACATTTTATCTCCAACACATAAAACCTCAACTTGGTGTAGTTGCCTGTAGTTTTCCGAGCTTGCAATGCCAATGTGCTGTGTTTTTTGTTTCATTTTGAATTCTATGCATAACCTCTTTTTTGTATGGAGTCAGAATACAAAATTTTGAAAGGAAGAAGTTAAAACAAAGGCAAACCCAAAACAAATTTAGGAAATTGCCAATAAAGAAACCTGAATGCTGCTGATTGAATAAACCTGAAAATCACATTTACGCTGAATTTGGAGGGAATTCCTAGCTGTCCCCATTGCAAATTAGATACATTATATTTCCAACACATAAAAAATCACCATGGTCAAGGTGCTTGTAGTTTTAGTAGCATGAAATGCCAATGTGCTGTGTTTTTTATTTCATTATGAATACTCTGGCTGACCTCTTTTTGTATGGTGTCATAATACAAAATTTGGAAGGGAAGAAGGCAAAACAAAGGGAAACCCAGAACAAATTTAGGAAATTACCAATCAAGGAACATGAATGTTGATGATTGAATACACTTGAAAATCCCATTCAAACACCATTTGGAGGGAATTCCTAGCTGTCCCTTCAGCAAAAGTGTTACATTTTATTTTCCAAAACACAAAAACTCACCTTGGTCGAGTAGCCTGTAGTTTTCCTAGCATGAAACGCCAATGTGCTGTGTTTCTTATTTCATTATCAATACTCTGTCTAAACTTTTTTGTTTGGAGTCAGAATACAAAAGTTGGAAAGGAAGAAGGCAAAACCAACGCAAACAAAGAACAAAGTTAGGAAATTGCCAATCAAGAGACCTGAATGCTGCTGAAAGTATACACCTGAAAATCCCATTCACACTCGATTAGGAGGGAATTCCAAGCTGTCCCCTCGGCAAAATATTACATTTCATTTTCCAAAAACCAGAAGCTCACCTTGGTCGAGTTGCCTGTAGATTCCTAATCATGAAATTCCCATTTGCTGTGTTTTTTATTTCATGATGAATACTCTGCCAAACCTCTTTTTTGAATGGAGTCAGAATACAAAATTTGGAAAGACAAAAGGCAAAACAAACGCAAACCCAGAACAAATTTAGGAAATTGTCAATCAAGGAACCTGAATGCTGCTGATGGAATACACCAGAAAATCCCATTCAAACTCATTTTGGAATGATTTACTAGCTGTCTCCACAGCAAATTGCTTTCATTGCATTTTCCAAAACACAAAAACACTCCTTGGTTGACATGCCTGTATTTTGCTAGCATGCAACGCCAATGTGCTGTGTGTTTTATATCATTATGAATACTCTACCTAACCTCTATTTTGTATGGAATCAGAACTCAAAATTTGGAAAGGAAGAAGGCAAAACATGTGCAAACCCAGAACAAATTTAGGAAATTGCCAATCCGGAAACCTGAATGCTGCTGAAAGGATACACCTGAAAATCCTATTTACACTTGAAGTGTAGGTAATTCTTTGATGTCCCCTTGGCAAAAGTGTTAGTTTCATGTTCCAAAACACAAAACCTCACCTTGGTCGAGTTGCCTGTAGATATCTAATGATGAAACACCAATTTGCTGTGTTTTTTATTTCATTATGAATACTCTGCCTAACCTCTGTTTTGTATGGAGTCAAAATACAAAATTTGGAAAGAAAGATGGCAAAACAAACGCAAACTCAGATAAATTTAGGAAATTGCAAATCAAGAAACCTGAATTCTGCTGAATGAATACACCTGAATATCCCATTTACCCTTGATGTGGAGGGAATTCCTTGCTGTCTCCCTTTGCAAAAATGTTCCATTTCATTTTCCAAAACACAAAAACTCACCTTGGTCCAGTTGCCTGTAGTTTTCCTAGGATGAAACGCCAATGTGCTGTGTTTTTTATTTCATTATGGATACTCTGCCTAACCTCTTTTTTGTATGGAGTCAGAATACAAAATTTGGAAAGGAATTTGTTTTTGAGTACTTCTTAGTGTTCTTATCAATTTTTTGAGATCTGCTTCTTGCATCTCTTCTATCTCATCATCTTTGTAATCTTGAATTGGGGTATCTTTTTCATTTGGGGATGCCATAGTGTCTTCCTTGTTCTTATTACCTCGGTTTTTGCGTTTGTTGTTTGGCATATTGGTTTCTTCACTGTGGTGTTTTTTTCTTGTTATACTATGACTCTAGATTAAGTGGACTGTCTGCTTTTGATGGAGCCTTAGAGGCTTGAGATGGGTGTGGCCTGAGAGCTCTGTTTGGTTCCTCAGGGTTGAGGGTGTGTCAAAGGAGACACTCCTAGGTTAGGTGTGGTAAATCTCTCTCTGTTACTTTTTTTTTTTTTTTGGTTCAAAAGGGAAGTAATTCCACACAGCTGAATGGAATTGGGGGTGGTTAGCAGGCGAATGATATACCCACAGGAGCCAGAGATCGGAAGCTCTTTCCCAAGGACCAGAGAGGGAATCTTTGCGGCCCTTTGTGTGGGCTGAGATTCTCCTGTAGTCTCCCACTGGGCTGCCAAGGCTACTGAACTGTAGCGTCTCTGGAGAGTACTCACATGAATTCGTGATTTCCATGAGTTCTCTCCCCCACCGTCTCTTTTTTCACAGTCTCAGTTCATTAGCACTACACATTCATTAGGTTCTAATCTCCTGTTATTTCACCCCTCCCACCCAGAGTCATGTTTTTCTGCTAGGCTTGGGGCCGGTGCCGACCCGAGGTTGCCCTGCTTATGACGTATTCCAAAATGGCGCCTGCTCTTTGTCTTGCTCACCTTTGAGAGGTGAGCGGATTGAGAGAAGCTCGTGTCCATATGGGTCACTTTTTTTTTTTTTCCCTCTCTCTCTCTCTCTCTTCTAGTTAGCCTGGTGAACTTTTCCCCACAGGGTTTCAAGCCTTGTTCGCTCTAGGCTCCCTTTTCCGCTTCCCTGCTGGTAATTCGGGCTATTGATGTTCTGCTCACCTCGCGTTCCAGCGCTGGTGTGTTGAATCTGCTGCTGGTGTCCCAAACTGCGGGCTCCCACACTCTCCACGCAGGTCCACTGTGAATCTCCAGTTCCGGAAGGGTTTTCTCTGCTGTATCTTCCCCTACTCTTCCGTGAACCTGCAGTATCTCCACTTTTATTAAACTGTCTCTCCCCAGACTATCGGTGTGCTCCCTTCCTATTCCGCCATCTTGCAGAAATCCTTAATGGACAAGGTAGAAAATCTCTCTCGTGAAAATGAAATATTAAGGAGAAATCAAGCTGAAATGAAACAACTAGTAGAACATGAAACTGTGATAGTGACGAGAAATCATAATGAAGTGAAGAATTCAATAGATCAAATGAAAAACACATTAGAGAGCCTTACAAACAGAATGGGTGAGGCAGAAGAGAGAATATCAGACTTAGAAGACAGAGCACAGGAAACTATACAGTCAAACCAAAGAAAAGAAGAGGAAATTAGAAATCTAAAAAATATTGTTGGGAATCTACAGGATACTATTAAAAAACCCAACATTCGAGTTCTAGGAGTTCCTGAAGGCATGGAGAGGGAGAAAGGATTAGAAGGCCTTTTTAGTGAGATAATAGCAGAAAATTTCCCAGGTTTGGAGAAGGACAGAGACATCCTACTACAGGAAGCTCATAGAACCCCTAGTAAACATGACCAAAAGAGGTCCTCACCACGACACGTTGTAATTAAACTCACCACAGTGAAACAGAAAGAAAAGATCCTAAAATGCGCAAGAGTGAAACGTCAAATTACACTCAGAGGATCTCCAATTAGACTCACAGCAGACTTCTCATCAGAAACCCTACAAGCTAGAAGGGAATGGCGAGACATAGCCCAGGTACTTAGACAGAAAAACTGCCAGCCCAGAATATTATATCCTGCCAAGCTCTCATTTGTGAATGAAGGTGAAATAAAGACCTTTCATAACAAACAAAAATTGAAAGAATTTGTTGCCACTCGTCCAGCCCTGCAAAAGATACTTAAAGATGTGTTACACACAGAAACACAGAAACACGGCCATCAACATGAAAGAAGGTAAACGAAGGGAACCTCACAGCAAAAGATCACAGGGAATTCAAAGCATACATTTGGATAAAGAAATTATGGGACATATACTCTATAGAATACTATACAGCAGTCAAAAACAATGAAATCCAGTCATTTGCAATAAGATGGAGGAATCTGGAAAACATCATGCTGAGTGAATTAAGCCAGTCCCAAAGGGACAAATATCATATGTTCTCCTGATCGGTGACAACTAATTGAGCACCAAAGGTGAAACCTATTGAAGTGAAATGGACACTATGAGAAACAGTAACTTGATCAGCTCTTGTGCTGACTGTTGTTGTACAATGTAATACTTTATCCATTTTAGTAATTTTTTTATTCTAGTACTATTGGTTGAACTCTGTAATTAACAAACAATTATTCTTAGGTGTTTAAATTTTTTTTTTTTATAATGCTTTTATTTAAAGAATATAAATTTCCAAAATACAGCTTATAGATTACAATGGCTTCCCCCCCCATAATTTCCCCCCCACCCGCAACCCTCCCCTTTCCCACTCCCTCTCCCCTTGCTTCACATCAAGATTCATTTTCAATTCTCTTTATATACAGAAGATCAGTTTACTATATATTAAGTAAAGATTTCAACAGTTTGCCCTCACATAGCAACACGAAGTGAAAAATACTGTTGGAGTACTAGTTATAGTATTAATTCACAATGTATAGCACATTAAGGACAGAGATCCTACATGATATATTTTTTAAAAAAATTGATTAATTTTCTAGGCAATTTCCAATTTAACACCAAGATTTTTTTTTCATTTTTAATTATCTATATACAGAAGATTGATTCAGTATATACTAAGTAAAGATTTCATCCGTTTGCACCCACACAGAAACACAAAGTGTAAAATACTGTTTTAGTGCTAGTTATAGCATTACTTCACATTGGACAACACATTAAGGACAGATCCCACATGAGACATAAGTAAACAGTGACTCCTGAAGTTGATTTAACAATTTGACACTCTTGTTTATGGCATCAGTAATCTCCCTAGGCTCTAGTCATGAGTTGCCAAGGCTATGGAAGACTTTAGGGTTCACTGACTTCAATCTTATTCCGACAGGGTCATAGTCAAATGGAAGTTCTCTCCTCCCTTCAGAGAAAGGTACCTCCTTCTTTGATGGCCCCATTCGTTCCACTGGGATCTCACTCACAGAGATCTTTCATTTAGGTCTTCTTTTTTTTCCAGAGTGTCTTGGCTTTCCATGCCTAGAATATTCTCATGGGCTCTTGAGCCAGATCTGAATGCCTTAAGGGCTGATTCTGAGGCCAGAGTGCTATTTAGGACATCTGCCATTCTATGAGTCTGCTGTGTATCTCGCTTCCCATGTTGGATCATTCTCTCTTAGGTGTTTAAATTTTAACTGAAAAGTGATCCCTGTGAAATATAAGAGTGGGAATAAGAGAGGGAGGAGATGTACAATTTGGGACATGCTCAATCGGAACTGCCCCAAATGATGGAGTTAGAATTGTGCCAGGGCATTCCAATACAATCCCATCAAGGTGGCATGTACCAAGGCCATCTCACTAGTCCAAGTGATCAATTTCAGTTCACAATTGATCACACTGATAGGTCTAAGAGTCAAAGGGATCACACAAACAAGACTAGTGTCTGCTAATACTAACTGATAGAATCAAAAAGGGAGAGAATGATCCAACATGGGAAGTGAGATACACAGCAGACTCATAGAATGGCAGATGTCCTAAATAGCACTCTGGCCTCAGAATCAGCCCTTAAAGCATTCAGATCTGGCTCAAGAGCCCATGAGAATATTCTAGGCATGGAAAGCCAAGACACTCTGGGAAAAAAAGAAGACCTAAATGAAAGATGTCTGTGAGTGAGATCCCAGTGGAACGAATGGGGCCATCAAAGAAGGAGGTACCTTTCTCTGAAGGGAGGAGAGAACCTCCACTTTGACTATGACCCTGTCAGAATAAGATTGAAGTCAGCAAACCCTAAAGGCTTCCATAGCCTTGGCAACTCATGACTAGAGCCTAGGGAGATTACTGATGCCATAAACAAGAGTGTCAAATTGTTAAATCAACTTCAGGAGTCACTGTGTACTTACGGCTCACGTGGGATCTGTCCTTAATGTGTTGTCCAATGTGAAGTAATGCTATAACTAGCACTGAAACAGTATTTTACACTTTGTGTTTCTGTGTGGGTGCAAACTGATGAAATCTTTACTTAGTATATACTGAATCTATCTTCTGTATATAGATAATTAAAAATGAAAAAAAAAAAATCTTGGTGTTAAATTGGAAATTGCCTAGAAAATTAATCAATTTTTTAAAAAAAATATATCATGTAGGATCTCTGTCCTTAATGTGCTATACATTGTGAATTAATACTATAACTAGTACTCCAACAGTATTTTTCACTTTCTGTTGCTATGTGAGGGCAAACTGTTGAAATCTTTACTTAATATATAGTAAACTGATCTTCTGTATATAAAGAGAATTGAAAATTAATCTTGATGTGAAGCAAGGGGAGAGGGAGTGGGAAAGGGGAGGGTTGCGGGTGGGGGGGAAGTTATGGGGGGGAAGCCATTGTAATCTATAAGCTGTATTTTGGAAATTTATATTCTTTAAATAAAAGCGTTATAAAAAAAATAAAAAAATAAATAAAACAAACAAAAAAAAATGAAACAAACAAACAAACAAAAAAAATTTGGAAAGGAAGAAGGCAAAACAAACGCAAACCCAGAACAAATTTAGGAAATTGCGAATCAAGAGATCTGAATGCTGCTTATTGAATAGACCAGAAAATCCCATTCACATTCGATATGGAGGGAATTCCGAGCTGCCCCTCTGTAAATTGGTTACATTTGATTTCTAAAACAAAAAACTCACCTTGGTCGCACTGCCTGTAGATTTATAAGCATGAAACGCCAATGTGCTTTGTTTTTTATTTCATTATGAATACGCTGAATAACCTCTTTTTTGTATGGAGGAAGAATACAAAATTTGGAAAGGAAGAATGCAAAAAAAAAAAAAACGCAAACCCGTAACAAATTTAGGAAATTACCAATGAATGTACCTGAATGTTGATGATTGAATACACCTGAAAATCCCATTCACTCTCACTTTGGAGGCAATTCCTAGCTGTCCCCTCAGCAAAAGGGTTCCATTTCATTTTCCAAAACACAAAAACTCACCTTAGTCGAGTTGACTGTAGTTTTCCTAGCATGAAACGCCAATGTGCTGTGATTTTAATTTCATTATGAATATTCTACCTACCTTTTTTGTTTGGAGTAAGAATACAAAATTTGGAAAGGAAGAAGGGAAAACAAACGCAAACCCAAAACAAATTTAGGAAATTGCCAATCAAGAGACCTGAATGCTGCTGAATGTATTCACCTGAAAATCCCATTTACGATCGAAGTTGAAGGAATACCTATCTGTACTCTCGGCAAGTAGGTTACATTTCATTTTCCAAATAAAAGAAGCTCACCTTGGTCGAGTTACCTGTAGATTCCTAAGAATGAAACGCCAATTTGCTGTATTTTTTATTTTATTATGGATACGCTGCCTAACCTGTTTTTTCTATGGATTCAGAATACCAAATTTGAAAAGGAAGAAGGCAAAATGAACGCAAACCCAGAACAAATTTAGGAAATTGCCAATCAAGGAACCTGAATGCTGCTGATGGAATACACCTGAAAATCCCATTCACACTCGATTTGGAGGGAATTCCTTGCTGTCCCATCAGAAAATTGGTTACATTTCATTTTCCAAAAAAAAACACTCCTTGGTTGAGTTGCCTGTAGATTTCCTAGCATGAAAAGCCAATGTGTTGTGTTTCTTATTTCTTTATGAATACTCTGCTTAACCTCTTTTTTGTATGGAGTCAGAATACAAAATTTGGAAAGGAAGAAGGCAAAACGAAGGCAAACCCACAATGAATTTAGGAAATTGCCAATCAAGGAACCTGAATGCTGCTGATGGAATACACCAGGATATTCCATTCACACTTGATTAGGAGGGAATTGCTTGCTGTCCCCTCATCAAAAGTGTTCCATTTCATTTTCCAAAACACAAAACCTCACCTTGATCAAGTTGCACATAGTTTTCCTAGCATGCAACACCAATGTGCAGTGTTTTTTATTTCATTATGAATACTCTGCCTCACCTCTTTTTTGTATGGAATCAGAATACAAAATTTGGAAAGAAAGAAGGGAAAACAAACACAAACACAGAACAAATGAAGAAATTGCCAATCAAGGAACCTGAATGCTGCTGATTGAAAACACCTGAAAATCCCATTCACACTCGATTTGGAGGGAATTCCTAGCTGTCCCCTCGGTAAATTGGTTACATTTCATTTTCCAAAACACAGAGGCTCACCTTGGTCGAGTTGCCTGTAGATTCCTAATCGTGGAACACAAATTTGCTGTGTTTTTTATTATATTATGGATACGCTGCCTAACCTCTTTTTTGAATGGAGTCAGAAAACCAAATTTGAAAAGGAAGAAGGCAAAACAAACGCAAATCCAGAACAAATTAAGGAAATTGCCAATCAAGGAACCTGAATGTTGCTGAATGAATACACCAGAAAAATCCCATTTACACTCGTTTTGGAGGGAATTCCTAGCTGTCTCCTTAGGAAATTGGTTACATTTCATTTTCCAAAGCACAAAAATTCAACTTGGTGGAGTTGCCTGTAGTTTCCCTAGCATGAAACGCCAATGTGCTATGTTATTTATTTCATTATGAATAATCTGCCTAACCTCATTTTTGTATGGAATCAGAATACAAAATTCGGAAAGGAAGAACTCAAAACACTAGCAAACATAGAACAAATTTAGGATATTGCCAATCAAGCAACCTGAATGCTACTGATTTAATGCACTTGAAAATCCCATTTACAATCGATGTGGAGGGAATTACTTGCTGTCCCCTTAGCAAAAGGGTTACATTTCATTTTCCAAAACACAAAAACTCAGCTTGGTCGAGTTGCCTGTTGTTTTCCTAGCATGAAAAGCCAATGTGCTGTGTTTTTCATTTCATTATGAATTCTCTGCCTAACCTCTTTTTTGTATGGAGTCAGAATACAAAATTAGGAAAATGCCAATCAAAGAACCTGAATGCTGCAGATTGGATAAACCTAAAAATCCCTTTTACACTCGATGTGGAGGAAAATTATTGATGTCCCTTCGGCAAAATGATTACATTTCTGTTTGCAAAAACAAAAACTCACTTTGGTTGAGTTGCCTGTAATTTTCCTAGCATGAAATGCCAATGTGCTGTGTTTTTTATTTCATTATGAATACTCTGCCTAACCTCTTTTTTGTATGGAGTCAGAATACAAAATTTGGAAAGGCAGAAGGCAAAGCCAACCAAACCCAGAACAAATTTAGGAAATTGCCAAACAAGAAACCTGCATGCTGCTGATTGAATACACCTGAAAATCCCATTTACACTCGATGTAGAGGGAATTCCTAGCTGTCCCCTTGGCAAAAGGGTAAAATTTCATGTTCCAAAACACAAAAACTCACCTTGGTCGAGTTTTCTGTAGATTTATAAGCATGAAAAGCCAATGTGCTGTGTTTTTTACTTCATTAGGAATACTCAGCCTAACCTCTTTCTGTAGGCAGTCAGTATTCCAAATTTGGAAAGTAAGAAGGCAAAACAAATGCAAACCCAGAACAAATTTAGGTAATTGCCAAACAAGGAACCTGAATGCTGCTGATTCAATACACCTAAAAATGCCATTTAACTCGATGTGGAGGGAAATCCTTGCTGTCCCCTCGGCAAAATGATTACATTTCTGTTTCCAAAAACAAAAACTCACTTTGGTCGAGTTGCCTGTAATTTTCCTAGCAAGAAACGCCAATGTGCTGTGTTTTTCATTTCATTAGGAATACTCTGCCAAACCTCTCTTTTGTAAGGAGAAAGAATACAAATTTTGGAAAGGAAGAAGGAGAATCAAAAGCAAAGTTAGAACAAATTTAGGAAATTGCCAATCAAGACACCCGAATCATGCTGAAAGAATACACCTGAAAAAATCATTTACACTTCATGTGGAGAGAATTCCTAGCTTAACCCTCGCTAAAAATGTAAAAGTTCTTTTTTCAAAACACAAAAACTCACTTTGGTCGAGATTTCTGTAGTTTTATAAACATGAAAAGCCAAAGCGGTGTGTTTTTTATTTCATTTAGGGATACTCTGCCTAACCTCTTTTTTGCATGGGGTCAGAATACAAAATTAGGAAATTGCCAATCAAGGAACCTGAATGCGGCTGATTGAATAAACCTAAAAATCCCTTTTACACTCGATGTGGCGGGAAATCCTTGCTGTCCCCTCGGCAAAATGATTACATTTCTGTTTGCAAAAACAGAACTCACTTTGTCGTGTTGCCTGTAATTTTCCTAGCATGAAACGCCAATGTGCTGTGTTTTTTATTTCATTATGAATACTCTGCCTAACCTACTTTTTGTAAGCAGTCAGTATTCAAAATTGTGAAAGGAAGAAGGCAAAACAAATGCAAACCCAGAACAAATTTAGGTTATTGCCAATCAAGGAGCCTGAATGCTGCTGATTGAATACACCTGAAAATCCCATTTACACTCGATGTAGAGGGAATTCCTAGCTGTCCCTTGGCAAAGTGTAAAATTTCATGTTCCAAATCCCAAAATCTCAACTTGGTCGATTTTTCTGTAGATTTATAAGCATGAGAAGCCAATGTGCTGTGTTTTTTATTTCATTATGAATACTCTGCCTAACCTCTTTTGTGTATGAAGTCAGTATTCAAAATTGTTAAAGGAAGAAGCCAAAACAAAGGCAAACTCGGAACAAATTTAGGAAATTGCCAATCAAGGAACCTGAATGCTGCTGATTGGATCAACCTAAAAATCCCTTTTACACTCGATGTGGAGGGAAATCCTTGCTGTCCCCTCTGCAAAAGGGTTACATTTCTGTTTCCAAAAACAAAAA
The DNA here is from genome assembly GCA_949820135.1 of Sylvilagus floridanus. NCBI lineage: Eukaryota > Metazoa > Chordata > Mammalia > Lagomorpha > Leporidae > Sylvilagus > Sylvilagus floridanus. Next base: position 23,344,858 of record OX463234.1, on the reverse strand, counting down.
CTCACTTTGCTCGAGTTTCCTGTAATTTTCCTAGCATGAAACGCCAATGTGCTGTGTGTTTTTTATATCATTATGAATACTCTGCCTAACCTCTTTTTTGTCTGGAGTCAGAATACAAAATTTGGAAAGGCAGAAGGCAAACCTAACCAAACCCAGAACAAATTTAGGAAACTGCCAAACAAGAAACCTGAATGCTGCCGAAAGAATACACCTGAAAATCCCATTTACACTCGATGTAGAGGGAATTCCTAGATGTCCCCTTGGCAAAAGGGTAAAATTTCATGTTCCAAAACACAAAAACTCACCTAGGTCGAGTTTTCTGTAGATTTAAATGCATGAAACGCCAATGTGCTGCGTTTTTTATTTCTTTAGGAATACTCTGCCTAACCTCTTTTGTGTATGCAGTCAGTATTCAAAATTGTTAAAGGAAGAAACCAAAACAAATGCAAAGTTGGAACAAATTTAGGATATTGCCAATCAAGGAACCTGAATGCTGCTGATTGGATAAACCTAAAAATCCCTTTTACACTCGATGTGGAGGGAAATCCTAGCTGTCCACTCAGCAAAATGATTACATTTCTGTTTCCAAAAACAAAAACTCACTTTGGTCGAGTTGCCTGTAATTTTCCTAGCATGAAACGCCAATGTGCTGTGTGTTTTATATCATTATGAATACTCTGCCTAACCTCTTTTGTGTATGCAGTCAGTATTCAAAATTGTTAAAGGAAGAAACCAAAACAAACGCAAACTCGGAACAAATTCAAGAAATTGCAAATCAAGGAACCTGAATGCTGCTGATTGGATAAACCTTAAAATCCCATTTACACTCGATGTGGAGGGAATTCCTTGCTGTCCCCTCGGCAAAAGGGTAAAATTTCTTTTTCCAAAAACAAAAACTCACTTTGGTCGAGTTGCCTGTAATTTTCCTAGCATGAAACGCCAATGTGCTGTGTGTTTTATATCATTATGAATACTCTGCCTAACCTCTTTTTTGTATGGAGTCAGAATACCAAATTTGGAAAGGCAGAAGGCAAAGCCAACCAAACCCAGAACAAATTTAGGAAATTGCCAAACAAGAAACCTGCATGCTGCTGATTGAATATACCTGAAAATCCCATTTACACTCGATGTAGAGGGAATTCCTAGCTGTCCCCTTGGCAAAAGGGTAAAATTTCATGTTCCAAAACACAAAAACTCACTTTGGTCGAGTTTTCTGTAGATGTATAAGCATGAAACGCCGATGTGCTGTGTTTTTTATTTCATTATGAATACTCTGCCTAACCTACTTTTTGTATGCAGTCAGTATTCAAAATTTTGAAAGGAAGAAGGCAAAACAAATGCAAACCCAGAACAAATTTAGGTTATTGCCAATCAAGGAGCCTGAATGCTGCTGATTGAATACACCTGAAAATCCCATTTACACTCAATGTAGAGGGAATTCCTAGCTGTCCCTTGGCAAAGTGTAAAATTTCATGTTCCAAAAACCAAAATCTCATCTTGGTCGATTTTTCTGTAGATTTATAAGCATGAGAAGCCAATGTGCTGTGTTTTTTATTTCATTAGGAATACTCTGCCTAACCTCTTTTGTGTATGCAGTCAGTATTCAAAATTGTTAAAGGAAGAAGGCAAAACAAACGCAAACTCGGAACAAATTTAGGAAATTGCCAATCAAGGAACCTGAATGCTGCTGATTGGATAAACCTTAAAATCCCATTTACACTCGATGTGGAGGGAAATCCTTGCTGTCCCCTCTGCAAAAGGGTTACATTTCTGTTTCCAAAAACAAAAACTCACTTTGGTCGAGTTGCCTGTAATTTTCCTAGCATGAAACGCCAATGTGCTGTGTGTGTTTTATATCATTATGAATACTCTGCCTAACCTCTTTTTTGTCTGGAGTCAGAATACAAAATTTGGAAAGGCAGAAGGCAAACCCAACCAAACCCAGAACAAATTTAGGAAACTGCCAAACAAGAAACCTGAATGCTGCCGAAAGAATACACCTGAAAATCCCATTTACACTCGATGTAGAGGGAATTCCTAGCTGTCCCCTTGGCAAAAGGGTAAAATTTCATGTTCCAAAACACAAAAACTCACCTAGGTCGAGTTTTCTGTAGATTTATATGCATGAAACGCCAATGTGCTGCGTTTTTTATTTCTTTAGGAATACTCTGCCTAACCTCTTTTGTGTATGCAGTCAGTATTCAAAATTGTTAAAGGAAGAAACCAAAACAAATGCAAAGTTGGAACAAATTTAGGATATTGCCAATCAAGGAACCTGAATGCTGCTGATTGGATAAACCTAAAAATCCCTTTTACACTCGATGTGGAGGGAAATCCTAGCTGTCCACTCAGCAAAATGATTACATTTCTGTTTCCAAAAACAAAAACTCACTTTGGTCGAGTTGCCTGTAATTCCTAGCATGAAACACCAATGTGCTGTGTGTTTTATATCATTATGAATACTCTGCCTAACCTCTTTTGTGTATGCAGTCAGTATTCAAAATTGTTAAAGGAAGAAACCAAAACAAACGCAAACTCGGAACAAATTCAGGAAATTGCAAATCAAGGAACCTGAATGCTGCTGATTGGATAAACCTTAAAATCCAGTTTACACTCGATGTGGAGGGAATTCCTTGCTGTCCCCTCGGCAAAAGGGTAAAATTTCTTTTTCCAAAAACAAAAACTCACTTTGGTCGAGTTGCCTGTAATTTTCCTAGCATGAAACGCCAATGTGCTGTGTGTTTTATATCATTATGAATACTCTGCCTAACCTCTTTTTTGTATGGAGTCAGAATACCAAATTTGGAAAGGCAGAAGGCAAAGCCAACCAAACCCAGAACAAATTTAGGAAATTGCCAAACAAGAAACCTGCATGCTGCTGATTGAATATACCTGAAAATCCCATTTACACTCGATGTAGAGGGAATTCCTAGCTGTCCCCTTGGCAAAAGGGTAAAATTTCATGTTCCAAAACACAAAAACTCACTTTGGTCGAGTTTTCTGTAGATGTATAAGCATGAAACGCCGATGTGCTGTGTTTTTTATTTCATTATGAATACTCTGCCTAACCTACTTTTTGTATGCAGTCAGTATTCAAAATTTTGAAAGGAAGAAGGCAAAACAAATGCAAACCCAGAACAAATTTAGGTTATTGCCAATCAAGGAGCCTGAATGCTGCTGATTGAATACACCTGAAAATCCCATTTACACTCAATGTAGAGGGAATTCCTAGCTGTCCCTTGGCAAAGTGTAAAATTTCATGTTCCAAAAACCAAAATCTCATCTTGGTCGATTTTTCTGTAGATTTATAAGCATGAGAAGCCAATGTGCTGTGTTTTTTATTTCATTAGGAATACTCTGCCTAACCTCTTTTGTGTATGCAGTCAGTATTCAAAATTGTTAAAGGAAGAAGGCAAAACAAACGCAAACTCGGAACAAATTTAGGAAATTGCCAATCAAGGAACCTGAATGCTGCTGATTGGATAAACCTTAAAATCCCATTTACACTCGATGTGGAGGGAAATCCTTGCTGTCCCCTCTGCAAAAGGGTTACATTTCTGTTTCCAAAAACAAAAACTCACTTTGGTCGAGTTGCCTGTAATTTTCCTAGCATGAAACGCCAATGTGCTGTGTGTTTTTTATATCATTATGAATACTCTGCCTAACCTCTTTTTTGTCTGGAGTCAGAATACAAAATTTGGAAAGGCAGAAGGCAAACCCAACCAAACCCAGAACAAATTTAGGAAACTGCCAAACAAGAAACCTGAATGCTGCCGAAAGAATACACCTGAAAATCCCATTTACACTCGATGTAGAGGGAATTCCTAGCTGTCCCCTTGGCAAAAGGGTAAAATTTCATGTTCCAAAACACAAAAACTCACCTAGGTCGAGTTTTCTGTAGATTTAAATGCATGAAACGCCAATGTGCTGCGTTTTTTATTTCTTTAGGAATACTCTGCCTAACCTCTTTTGTGTATGCAGTCAGTATTCAAAATTGTTAAAGGAAGAAACCAAAACAAATGCAAAGTTGGAACAAATTTAGGATATTGCCAATCAAGGAACCTGAATGCTGCTGATTGGATAAACCTAAAAATCCCTTTTACACTCGATGTGGAGGGAAATCCTAGCTGTCCACTCAGCAAAATGATTACATTTCTGTTTCCAAAAACAAAAACTCACTTTGGTCGAGTTGCCTGTAATTTTCCTAGCATGAAATGCTAATGTGCTGTGTTTTTTATTTCATTATGAATACTCTGCCTAACCTCTTTTGTGTATGCAGTCAGTATTCAAAATTGTTAAAGGAAGAACCCGAAACAAACGCAAACCCGCAACAAATTTAGCAAATTGCCAATCAAGGAACCTGAATGCTGCTGATTGGATAAACCTAAAAATCCCATTTACACTCGATGTGGAGGGAATTCCTTGCTGTCCCCTCGGCAAAAGGGTAAAATTTCTGTTTCCAAAAAAAAAAACTCACTTTGGTCGAGTTGCCTGTAAATTTCCTAGCATAAAACGCCAATGTGCTGTGTGTTTTATTTCATTATGAATACTCTGCCTAACCTCTTTTTTGTATGGAGTCAGAATACAAAATTTGGAAAGGCAGAAGGCAAAGCCAACCAAACCCAGAACAAATTTAGGAAATTGCCAAACAAGAAACCTGAATGCTGCTGATTGAATATACCTGAAAATCCCATTTACACTCGATGTAGGGGGAATTCCTAGCTGTCCCCTTGGCAAAAGGGTAAAATTTCATGTTCCAAAACACAAAAACTCACCTTGGTCGAGTTTTCTGTAGATGTATAAGCATGAAACGCCAATGTGCTGTGTTTTTTATTTCATTATGAATACTCTGCCTAACCTACTTTTTGTAAGCAGTCAGTATTCAAAATTGTGAAAGGAAGAAGGCAAAACAAATGCAAACCCAGAACAAATTTAGGTTATTGCCAATCAAGGAGCCTGAATGCTGCTGATTGAATACACCTGAAAATCCAATTTACACTAGATGTAGAGGGAATTCCTAGCTGTCCCTTGGCAAAGTGTAAAATTTCATGTTCCAAAAATTAAAATCTCATCTTGGTCGATTTTTCTGTAGATTTATAAGCGTGAGAAGCCAATGTGCTGTGTTTTTTATTTCATTAGGAATACTCTGCCTAACCTCTTTTGTGTATGCAGTCAGTATTCAAAATTGTTAAAGGAAGAAGGCAAAACAAACGCAAACTCCGAACAAATTTAGGAAATTGCCAATCAAGGAACCTGAATGCTGCTGATTGGATAAACCTTAAAATCCCATTTACACTCGATGTGGAGGGAAATCCTTGCTGTCCCCTCTGCAAAAGGGTTACATTTCTGTTTCCAAAAACAAAAACTCACTTTGCTCGAGTTGCCTGTAATTTTCCTAGCATGAAACGCCAATGTGCTGTGTTTTCTATTTCATTATGAAAACTCTGCCTAACCTCTTTTGTGTATGCAGTCAGTATTCAAAATTGTTAAAGGAAGAAGCCAAAACAAACGCAAACTCGGAACAAATTTAGGAAATTGCCAATCAAGGAACCTGAATGCTGCTGATTGGATAAACCTAAAAATCCCATTTATACTCGATGTGGACAGAAATCGTTGCTGTCCCCTCGGCAAAATGATTACATTTCTGTTTCCAAAAACAAAAACTCACTTTAGTCGAGTTGCCTTTAATTTTCCTAGCATGAAACGCCAATGTGCTGTGTTTTCTATTTCATTATGAATACTCTGCCTAACCTCTTTTGTGTATGCAGTCTGTATTCAAAATTGTTAAAGGAAGAAGCCAAAACAAACGCAAACTCGGAACAAATTTAGGAAATTGCCAATCAAGGAACCTGAATGCTGCTGATTGGATAAACGTAAAAATCCCATTTATACTCGATGTGGAGGGATATCCTTGCTGTCCCCTCGGGTATATGATTACATTTCTGTTTCCAAAACCGAAAACTCACTTTGGTCGAGTTGCCTGTAATTTTCCTAGCATGAAACGCCAATGTGCTGTGTGTTTTATACATTATGAATACTCTGCCTAACCTCTTTTTTGTATGGAGTCAGAATACAAAATTTGGAAAGGCAGAAGGCCAAGCAAACCAAACCCAGAACAAATTTAGGAAATTGCCAAACAAGAAACCTGCATGCTGCTGATTGAATACACCTGAAAATCCCATTTACACTCGATGTAGAGGGAATTCCTAGCTGTCCCCTTGGCAAAAGGGTAAAATTTCATGTTCCAAAACACAAAAACTCACCTTGGTCGAGTTTTCTGTAGATTTATATGCATGAAACGCCAATGTGCTGTGTTATTTATTTCATTAGGAATACTCTGCCTAACCTCTTTTGTGTATGCAGTCAGTATTCAAAATTGTTAAAGGAAGAAGCCAAAACAAACACAAACTTGGAACAAATTTAGGATATTGCCAATCAAGGAACCTGAATGCTGCTGATTGGATTAACCTAAAAATCCCTTTTACACTCGATGTGGAGGGAAATCCTTGCTGTCCCCTCGGCAAAATGATTACATTTCTGTTTCCAAAAACAAAAACTCACTTTGGTCGAGGTGCCTGTAATTTTCCTAGCATGAAACGCCAATGTGCTGTGTGTTTTATATCATTATGAATACTCTGCCTAACCTCTTTTTTGTATGGAGTCAGAATACAAAATTTGGAAAGGCAGAAGGCAAAGCCAACCAAACCAAGAAGAAATTTAGGAAATTAACAAACAACATACCTGAATGCTGCTGATTGAATACACCTGAAAATCCCATTAACACTCGATGTAGAGGGAATTCCTAGCTGTCCCCTTGGCAAAAGTGTAAAATTTCATGTTGCAAAAACCAAAATCTCAACTTGGTCGAGTTTTCTGTAGATTTATAAGCATGAGAAGCCAATGTGCTGTGTTTTTTATTTCATTATGAATACTCTGCCTAACCTCTTTTGTGTATGAAGTCAGTATTCAAAATTGTTAAAGGAAGAAGCCAAAACAAACGCAAACTCGGAACAAATTCAGGAAATTGCCAATCAAGGAACCTGAATGCTGCTGATTGGATAAACCTAAAAATCCCATTTACACTCGATGTGGAGGGAATTCCTTGCTGTCCCCTCGGCAAAAGGGTAAAATTTCTTTTTCCAAAAACAAAAACTCACTTTGGTCGAGTTGCCTGTAATTTTCCTAGCATGAAACGCCAATGTGCTTTGTGTTTTATATCATTATGAATACTCTGCCTAACCTCTTTTGTGTATGGAGTCAGAATACCAAATTTGGAAAGGCAGAAGGCAAAGCCAACCAAACCCAGAACAAATTTAGGAAATTGCCAAACAAGAAACCTGCATGCTACTGATTGAATATACCTGAAAATCCCATTTACACTCGATGTAGAGGGAATTCCTAGCTGTCCCCTTGGCAAAAGGGTAAAATTTCATGTTCCAAAACACAAAAACTCACCTTGGTCGAGTTTTCTGTAGATGTATAAGCATGAAACGCCAATCTGCTGTGTTTTTTATTTCATTATGAATACTCTGCCTAACCTACTTTTTGTAAGCAGTCAGTATTCAAAATTGTGAAAGGAAGAAGGCAAAACAAATGCAAACCCAGAACAAATTTAGGTTATTGCCAATCAAGGAGCCTGAATGCTGCTGATTGAATACACCTGAAAATCCCATTTACACTCGATGTAGAGGGAATTCCTAGCTGTCCCTTGGCAAAGTGTAAAATTTCATGTTCCAAAAACCAAAATCTCATCTTGGTCGAGTTTTCTGTAGATTTATAAGCATGAGAAGCCAATGTGCTGTGTTTTTTATTTCATTAGGAATACTCTGCCTAACCTCTTTTGTGTATGCAGTCAGTATTCAAAATTGTTAAAGGAAGAAGCCAAAACAAACGCAAACTCGCAACAAATTTAGGAAATTGCCAATCAAGGAACCTGAATGCTGCTGATTGGATGAACCTAAAAATCCCTTTTACACTCGATGTGGAGGGAATTCCTTGCTGTCCCCTCGGCAAAAGGGTAAAATTTCTTTTTCCAAAAACAAAAACTCACTTTGGTCGAGTTGCCTGTAATTTTCCTAGCATGAAACGCCAATGTGCTGTGTGTTTTATATCATTATGAATACTCTGCCTAACCTCTTTTGTGTATGCAGTCAGTATTCAAAATTGTTAAAGGAAGAAGCCAAAACAAACGCAAACTCGGAACAAATTTAGGAAATTGCCAATCAAGGAACCTGAATGCTGCTGATTAGATAAACCTAAAAATCCCATTTATACTCGATGTGGAGGGAAATCCTTGCTGTCCCCTCGGCAAAATGATTACATTTCTGTTTCCAAAACCAAAAACTCACTTTGGTCGAGTTGCCTGTAATTTTCCTAGCATGAAACGCCAATGTGCTGTGTGTTTTATATCATTATGAATACTCTGTCTAATCTCTTTTTTGTATGGAGTCAGAATACAAAATTTGGAAAGGCAGAAGGCCAAGCAAACCAAACCCAGAACAAATTTAGGAAATTGTGAAACAAGAAAACTAAATCCTGCTGATTGAATACACCTGAAAATCCCATTTACACTCGATGTAGAGGGAATTCCTAGCTGTCCCCTTGGCAAAAGGGTAAAATTTCATGTTCCAAAACACAAAAACTCACTTTGGTCGAGTTGCCTTTAATTTTCCTAGCATGAAACGCCAATGTGCTCTGTTTTTTATATCATTATGAATACTCTGCCTAACCTCTTTTTTGTATGGAGTCAGAATACAAAATTTGGAAAGGCAGAAGGCAAAGCCAACCAAACCCACAACCAATTTAGGAAATTGCCAAACAAGAAACCTGAATGCTGCTGATTGAATATACCTGAAAATCCCATTTACACTCGATGTAGAGGGAATTCCTAGCTGTCCTCTTGAAAAAAGTGTACAATTTCATGTTCCAAAACACAAAAACTCACTTTGGTCGAGTTTTCTGTAGAATTATAAGCATGAAACGCCAATGTGCTGTGTTTTTTATTTCATTATGAATACTCTGCCTAACCTACTTTTTGTATGCAGTCAGTATTCCAAATTTTGAAAGGAAGATGCCAAAACAAATGCAAACCCAGAACAAATTTAGGTAATTGCCAATCAAGGAGCCTGAAAGCTGCTGATTGAATACACCTGGAAATCCAATTAACACTCAGTGTGGTTGGAATTCCTAGCTGACCCTCATCATAAGGGTAAAATTTCTTTTTCCAAAAACAAAAACTCACCTTGGTCGAGTTGCCTGTAGATTTCCTAGCATGAAATGCCAATGTGCTGTGTTTTTTATTTCATTATGAATACTCTGCCTAACCTCTTTTGTGTATGCAGTCAGTATTCAAAATTGTTAAAGGAAGAAGCCGAAACAAACGCAAACTCGCAACAAATTTAGGAAATTGCCAATCAAGGAACCTGAATGCTGCTGATTGGATAAACCTAAAAATCCCTTTTACACTCGATGTGGAGGGAAATCCTTGCTGTCCCCTCGGCAAAATGATTACATTTCTGTTTCCAAAAACAAAAACTCACTTTGGTCGAGTTGCCTGTAATTTTCCTAGCATGAAACGCCAATGTGCTCTGTTTTTTATTTCATTATGAATACTATGCCTAACCTCTTTTGTGTATGCAGTCAGTATTCAAAATTGTTAAAGGAAGAAGCCAAAACAAACGCAAACTCGGAACAAATTTAGGAAATTGCCAATCAAGGAACGTGAATGCTGCTGATTGGATAAACCTAAAAATCCCATTAATGCTCGATGTGGACAGAAATCGTTGCTGTCCCCTCGGCAAAATGATTACATTTCTGTTTCCAAAAACAAAAACTCACTTTGGTCGAGTTGCCTTTAATTTTCCTAGCATGAAACGCCAATGTGCTGTGTGTTTTATATCATTATGAATACTCTGCCTAACCTCTTTTGTGTATGCAGTCAGTATTCAAAATTGTTAAAGGAAGAAGCCAAAACAAACGCAAACTCGGAACAAATTTAGGAAATTGCCAATCATGGAACCTGAATGCTGCTGATTGGATAAACCTAAAAATCCCATTTATACTCGATGTGGAGGGATATCCTTGCTGTCTTCTCGGCAAAATGATTACATTTCTGTTTCCAAAAACAAAAACTCACTTTGGTCGAGTTGCCTGTAATTTTCCTAGCATGAAACGCCAATGTGCTGTGTGTTTTATATCATTATGAATACTCTGCCTAACCTCTTTTTTGTATGGAGTCAGAATACAAAATTTGGAAAGGCAGAAGGCCAAGCAAACCAAACCCAGAACAAATTTAGGAAATTGTGAAACAAGAAACCTAAATCCTGCTGATTGAATACACCTGAAAATCCCATTTACACTCGATGTAGAGGGAATTCCTAGCTGTCCCCTTGGCAAAAGGGTAAAATTTCATGTTCCAAAACACAAAAACTCACCTTGGTCGAGTTTTCTGTAGATTTATATGCATGAAACGCCAATGTGCTGTGTTTTTTATTTCATTATGAATACTCTGCCTAACCTACTTTTTGTATGCAGTCAGTATTCCAAATTTTGAAAGGAAGATGCCAAAACAAATGCAAACCCAGAACAAATTTAGGTAATTGCCAATCAAGGAGCCTGAAAGATGCTGATTGAATACACCTGGAAATCCAATTAACACTCAGTGTGGTTGGAATTCCTAGCTGACCCTCATCATAAGGGTAAAATTTCTTTTTCCAAAAACAAAAACTCACTTTGGTCGAGTTGCCTGTAGATTTCCTAGCATGAAATGCCAATGTGCTGTGTTTTTTATTTCATTATGAATACTCTGCCTAACCTCTTTTGTGTATGCAGTCAGTATTCAAAATTGTTAAAGGAAGAAGCCGAAACAAACGCAAACTCGCAACAAATTTAGGAAATTGCCAATCAAGGAACCTGAATGCTGCTGATTGGATAAACCTAAAAATCCCTTTTACACTCGATGTGGAGGGAAATCCTTGCTGTCCCCTCGGCAAAATGATTACATTTCTGTTTCCAAAAACAAAAACTCACTTTGGTCGAGTTGCCTTTAATTTTCCTAGCATGAAACGCCAATGTGCTCTGTTTTTTATATCATTATGAATACTCTGCCTAACCTCTTTTTTGTATGGAGTCAGAATACAAAATTTGGAAAGGCAGAAGGCAAAGCCAACCAAACCCACAACCAATTTAGGAAATTGCCAAACAAGAAACCTGAATGCTGCTGATTGAATATACCTGAAAATCCCATTTACACTCGATGTAGAGGGAATTCCTAGCTGTCCTCTTGAAAAAAGGGTAAAATTTCATGTTCCAAAACACAAAAACTCACTTTGGTCGAGTTTTCTGTAGAATTATAAGCATGAAACGCCAATGTGCTGTGTTTTTTATTTCATTATGAATACTCTGCCTAACCTACTTTTTGTATGCAGTCAGTATTCAAAATTTTGAAAGGAAGAAGGCAAAACAAATGCAAACCCAGAACAAAATTAGGTTATTGCCAATCAAGGAGCCTGAATGCTGCTGATTGAATACACCTGAAAATCCCATTTACACTCGATGTAGAGGGAATTCCTAGCTGTCCCTTGGCAAAGTGTAAAATTTCATGTTCCAAAAACCAAAATCTCATCTTGGTCGAGTTTTCTGTAGATTTATAAGCATGAGAAGCCAATGTGCTGTGTTTTTTATTTCATTAGGAATACTCTGCCTAACCTCTTTTGTGTATGCAGTCAGTATTCAAAATTGTTAAAGGAAGAAGCCAAAACAAACGCAAACTCGCAACAAATTTAGGAAATTGCCAATCAAGGAACCTGAATGCTGCTGATTGGATGAACCTAAAAATCCCTTTTACACTCGATGTGGAGGGAATTCCTTGCTGTCCCCTCGGCAAAAGGGTAAAATTTCTTTTTCCAAAAACAAAAACTCACTTTGGTCGAGTTGCCTGTAATTTTCCTAGCATGAAACGCCAATGTGCTGTGTGTTTTATATCATTATGAATACTCTGCCTAACCTCTTTTGTGTATGCAGTCAGTATTCAAAATTGTTAAAGGAAGAAGCCAAAACAAACGCAAACTCGGAACAAATTTAGGAAATTGCCAATCAAGGAACCTGAATGCTGCTGATTAGATAAACCTAAAAATCCCATTTATACTCGATGTGGAGGGAAATCCTTGCTGTCCCCTCGGCAAAATGATTACATTTCTGTTTCCAAAACCAAAAACTCACTTTGGTCGAGGTGCCTGTAATTTTCCTAGCATGAAACGTCAATGTGCTGTGTGTTTTATATCATTATGAATACTCTGTCTAATCTCTTTTTTGTATGGAGTCAGAATACAAAATTTGGAAAGGCAGAAGGCCAAGCAAACCAAACCCAGAACAAATTTAGGAAATTGTGAAACAAGAAACCTAAATCCTGCTGATTGAATACACCTGAAAATCCCATTTACACTCGATGTAGAGGGAATTCCTAGCTGTCCCCTTGGCAAAAGGGTAAAATTTCATGTTCCAAAACACAAAAACTCACCTTGGTCGAGTTTTCTGTAGATTTATATGCATGAAACGCCAATGTGCTGTGTTTTTTATTTCATTATGAATACTCTGCCTAACCTACTTTTTGTATGCAGTCAGTATTCCAAATTTTGAAAGGAAGATGCCAAAACAAATGCAAACCCAGAACAAATTTAGGTAATTGCCAATCAAGGAGCCTGAAAGCTGCTGATTGAATACACCTGGAAATCCCATTAACACTCAGTGTGGTTGGAATTCCTAGCTGACCCTCATCATAAGGGTAAAATTTCTTTTTCCAAAACTCAAAAACTCAACTTGGTCAAGTTGGCTGTAGATTTCCTAGCATGAAATGCTAATGTGCTGTGTTTTTTATTTCATTATGAATACTCTGCCTAACCTCTTTTGTGTATGCAGTCAGTATTCAAAATTGTTAAAGGAAGAAGCCAAAACAAACGCAAACTCGCAACAAATTTAGGAAATTGCCAATCAAGGAACCTGAATGCTGCTGATTGGATAAACCTAAAAATCCCATTTACACTCGATGTGGAGGGAATTCCTTGCTGTCCCCTCGGAAAAAGAGTAAAATTTCTTTTTCCAAAAACAAAAACTCACTTTGGTCGAGTTGCCTGTAATTTTCCTAGCATGAAACACCAATGTGCTGTGTGTTTTATATCATTATGAATACTCTGCCTAACCTCTTTTTTGTATGGAGTCAGAATACAAAATTTGGAAAGGCAGAAGGCAAAGCAAACCAAACCCAGAAAAAATTTAGGAAATTGCCAAACAAGAAACCTGAATGCTGCTGATTGAATATACCTGAAAATCCCATTTACACTCGATGTAGAGGGAATTCCTAGCTGTCCCCTTGGCAAAAGGGTAAAATTTCATGTTCCAAAACACAAAAACTCACTTTGGTCGAGTTTTCTGTAGAATTAGAAGCATGAAACGCCAATGTGCTATGTTTTTTATTTCATTAGGAATACTCTGCCTAAGCTCTTTTGTGTATGCAGGCAGTATTCAAAATTGTTAAAGGAAGAAGCCAAAACAAAGGCAAACTCGGAACAAATTTAGGAAATTGCCAATCAAGGAACCTGAATGCTGCTGATTGGATGAACCTAAAAATGCCTTTTACACTCGATGTGGAGGGAAATCCTTGCTGTCCCCTTGGCAAAATGATTACATTTCTGTTTCCAAAACCAAAAACTCACTTTGGTCGAGTTGCCTGTAATTTTTCTAGCATGAAACGCCAATGTGCTGTGTGTTTTATATTGTTACGGCCGTGCCGGAGTAAAGAATACACCAAGAGGCAGTCTCTTATGCAAAACACAAGAAGAGTATTTTATTGACCAGCATGCTGGGGTCGCAGCGTCACAAATGTGAGCGAGCGACCCTGAGTGCAAATCGCATCAGCTTTTTATAGTCACACAAAGGCTTTGAACAATCTGTAGAACATATTTCACATGGGAACCCAGGGAACAGAAGAATCTCGTAACCTTAATCTTATCAGCTGGGTGCTGGTCAAGGTGAACAGGTGTGTATGGGTTTCGGACAAAGCCACATTCCGGTGTTATCTCTTCCTGCCCCAGCATTACCATGTCTATTCAGCAAAGACAGGTCTCAACCCCTCCCTGAGTCAGGAATCCAGAAAGTAGGTCAAAAGTCAATCTGGCAAGGGTCAGAAGGGGGGGGGGATCTGCTTAACTTTAATATTTCTTCATTCCCCCCTTTTTCTATTGTGAAGTCTCTAATCCTAGAGACCAGCTTCGCTGTTAGACTCACTACTACATTTGAGATTTTCATCATTTCTAGTTGAGACACTTTCCATTGGCACATATTGCTGCCGGATGACCATTAGCTTGACATTTCCTACCTGAGTTCGAACAAATTCTACCAATTTATTTAGCATACACGGACCTATGGTGACTATTAAAAGCAGTACTTTCAGAGGACCAGTTAGTGAACCATAAACCAAAGTCATATCCTGTAACATAGTATCGCATTCCCCAAATCCTTCCTCTTACCCAGCTGGCCAGAGTGGAGACTCCTATCCCTCTGGGGGTGAAAGTGATATTCAACGTCACGCCCCAGGGGGAGAATTCTGATTTTAAGCAGCGCCGATGCCCCGCCTGAGCATCTCCATTTGGAGGAAAATTTTTATGTACAGTTATCCAGTCCCTATCATCATTATGTTTTAACCAAGACACATCTCCTGTAGTTTCACATCCCCAGGCCTTACAATAGAAAGACTCTACCCCCCCACAGTTATAGATCTGTTGCTTAGTCCTTGCTCCTTCCGGGCATACATAAAAGTCTAGTTGTCGTAACCTGCACCGCCGCCAGGGATCAAGGCAACCGGGAACAGACACATGGGAAGTATCTGCCCCTGGATGCATATCCCAAGAGAGATTATCCCAGTTCTGTACCAACTTACAGACATCGGGGTACAGGGATGGCCACCATGTGCCTGGTGTACGCATCCCACTTATTGACCATGCCACATGCCCTGCGGGAGAAACCACCTCCCAAGTTAGTAGCTGGGGCTCGTGCGGATTTCCATCAGCAAGGCTCCCTCTCAGGGTTAGAAGGAGAAATGCGACGGATCCGTAGCTTAAGCGGATTATTGGTCTTCTCCAGTTGCCATTCTTCCTCCGCTGCCGTTGTTGTAGGTGCCGGCTTGAGGTGGGAAGCATGTATGCCATCGACCTTCACTGCCGTCGGTGTTGTCAGCAAGACGATGTAGGGTCCTTTCCACCGCGGTTCCAGAGTGTCTGCTGGATGCCTCCGCACGTAAACTGAAGCTCCTACTCAGGAGGGATGGGGTAAAGATTTAGTTCCTGGTTTATATAAGTCCTTTAGCTGTTTCCCAAACATATTTCTGCACACTTTCCAGGGCCTGCAGCCTTGCCATCAAAGGGACTGAAGAAACCGTCCAGCTATCATTATTTTGTAACATATCATGCACGGGGGGGGGTACCAAACAGAATTTTAAAGGGAGTTAACCCGAACATTACAGAAGAGGGGATTCACGCGCGCGGTACAGGGCATAAGGTAGGAGCATCATCCAGTCTTTTAGGCCAGTTTTTAAGGACAATTTAGATATTGTGTTTTAGAGTCCAATTTATTTATTTTTTTTTTACTTGCCCTGAGCTCTGGGGGCGATAGGCGCAATGCAATTTCCAATTAATATTTAAAGCTTTTGAGAGGCCTTGAGTAATCTGTGTCACAAAGGCAGGCCCATTATCTGATCCTATAGTCTGAAGGAGACCAAATCTCGGGAAGATTTCTTTCATTATTTTCTTGGCTACTACCAAAGCAGTCTCATTTTTGGTGGGGAATGCCTCTACCCATCCTGAAAAAGTATCTATGAATACTAACAAATATTTATAACCTCCTTTAGTTGGTTTTACTTTAGTGAAATCTACTTCCCAATGTTGCCCTGGTCTCTTTCCCCTTAATCTAGTTCCTGTCAGTGCTAGTAGGGGAAAGGTTACAAGGTCTTAAAGCACAAGGTCACACAAGGTTGCGTTATCAGTACTCTCTGGTCTGGGCTGTTTAGCCCTGCCTCAGTAGTTTTCCACTAAGAGGTCACATGCTGCATGGTCCCCGACATATCCCCCTTTCTTATCAATTAAACAAAAATGGCTACCGGTTAGGCCAGGTGTGATGAACGAGCAGTGCCTGTCTTAGGAATCGACCCGGAGCTCCATCACCTCTTACCCGTCATTGGATATCCTTGCCAGTCCCCAAGGACTCCTGTCTTAGGTGGGTGAGGTTCCGGGAAGGTGCCCGTCATTGGCTTGCTGCTTGTTTTATTGATAGGCCTGGGGCCCTTCCTGGGCTCCCGACTGGGGCAGCGGCAGACCGAGGGGGAGAGGCAGTTGTTGGAGGGACCGTGACCTCACCGGCCAGACCTCACCAGCCAGAGAGAGAGATAACGTTCTCCAGGGGATCTTCCATGGCCAGACTTTGGTAATGTATTTGAATTGGTCTGGCTGCTAAATTATCTACTTGCTGTCTGATAAAAGTCATCAGCTTACTGAAAAGACAAGGACCTACAGATAGTATAACAAGCAAACCAGCAATAGGGCCTAAAAGCGGTAGCAAATAGGAAAGCAGTCCATTCCATCCCACCCAAAAGGGATTTTCAGCCATGGCACGCCGGCGACGCTCCAGATCTTTTTGAAGTGTCTTGATTTTATCGCGAACAATGCCGGACTTGTTAGCGTAAAAACAGCATTTTTCCTGTAAAGCCAAGCAAATACCTCCCTGTTCGGTGGTAAGCAAGTCTAAGCCTCTACGATTTTGTAGAACCACTTCCGCTAGGGAATCAATTTGATCTTGAAGACAGTGACAAGCTGCACAAGCTGTGACAAGCTGCACAATGGTTGACTCTCTCCTCTGCTAATTGTTTGTTATGCATTGCTGATAAGGAAAACAGCTGTTCCCTGAGAAGGTTTTGAAGCTTCTGTACCCCCAAATGAGTAAACTGGTGATCCTGCTGTAAATACTTCCTTGCTGGTTCCTGCTTATCCTCTCCCCTCTCTGCCACTTCGCTGGACTCAGTCTCCTTAGTTACTAAAGTCTCAGGCCCTCCCCCAAAGCTGTGCCCCGAGCCGCGGTGTCCGCCTGTCTGTTTCCTACTGCCACTGCCGAAGCTCCCTTCTCGTGGCCCGGACAATGTATTATTGCCAGTTGGGCTGGCAGCATTATGGCCCCCGGATGTTAATAGTCCCCGTTTGATAGATGGCCCCATGAATGTGAGCAGTCGCAAAAGTGTAGTGACTGTCCGTAGCGCAATCTACTCAGCACGCTGTGCCGAAGTCCCATCTGGTAGGCGCGCCACCCATATGACATCACCATTTACGCTTACCACCGCAGCTCCTGCTCTTCTCCTACCGTCCACCACGAGGCTGCTCCCATCCATAAACCATGTTACCTCCGGGCTAGACAGCGGTCGGTCGATTAGATCCTGTTGAATTCCACTCTCTTCTGCTAGCACCTCCTGACAATGGCGTAGGACAGGGTCGGCGGTTGAGTCTGGTAATAGCGTTGCCAGATTCAAGGCAGTAGGAGGCCCAAAGGTGATCCAGTCCTTGTCCAACAGGATGCTCTGATAATGTGTAATTCTGGCATTTGTTAACCAGCGGTCTGGGGGCTGCCAGACAACGCTCTCTAGAGCGTGCGGGGCTATGACGGTCAGCCTTTTCCCTAAGGTCAACTTATCTGCGTCCTTGATCAGCAAGGCTGCAGCTGCAATTGCCCTAAGGCACTTCGGCCATCCTCTGGCCACAGGATGAGTTTCCCAGAGAGGTAGGCTACCGTCTCTTCCACGGCCCCAGAGTCTGAGTCAATACACCTTTAGCAACCCCCCTTTCTCTTCCACATACAGGATGAATGGTTTATCTATATCCAGGAGGGCGAGTGCTGGGGCAGATAGCAGTGCCTTCTTTATAGAGTCAAAGGCCTGTTGTTGATCCTTCCCCCAGGCAAACTCCTGGGAGTCTTTCAGCAAGAGATATAGCAGTACTGCCATGTGGGTGAATCCCGGTATCCACAATCGGCTAAAACCAGCCATCCCCAAAAATTCTCTCCGCTGCTTACGAGTAGTTGGGGCCGGGATCTGGGCAACTGCCTCCTTTCTTGCTTTAGTCAACCACCGCTTCCCATCACGGAGGACATACCCCAGAAAAGTCACTTCCCTCCGACACAGCTGAGCCTTCTTTCCCGTGGCTCGGTAACCTAGCCGCCCCAGTTCTCGCAGGAGGCAGCGAGTGCCATACTCACAATCCTTCAGGGTACGGGCTGCCAGCAACAGGTCATCTACATATTGGAGCAGAGTGACTTCAGGGTGTTCACCGCGAAAGGTCCGGAGGTCCTGATGCAGTGCCTCATCAAAGATAGTGGGGGAATTCTTGAAGCCCTGAGGCAGGCGCGTCCAAGTCAGCTGGCCTGAAAACCCCTCTTCCAGGTCTTGCCATTCAAAGGCAAATGTTGGCTGGCTATCTGGATGGAGCCGCAAGCAAAAGAAGGCATAGTCCACGCCCTGTACTGGCTTCCACTTGCTCCCTGTACCAAAGTCCGCTTATCTGATAGAGGTCCCAAAGGGGCTTTTAGGACTGAATTTACAGCTCCCGTGTGGACTTCAAAATTGATAGGAGTTGCCTTCGGGACTCCCTGTGCCTTTCTTGGACAATCTCTAGCCCAATGCCCCCTCTCTCTGCAGTCAGCACATCGGTCAGAGTCCAGCCGCGATCGCCTCCTCCCCCTTTGTGAGTTTGTCCTCCCTACGGATCTTCCCTATTCTGGCTTCGGATGACAGTGGCAAGAATCCGAGCTAGCTCCTTGCTGCGTTTCTTATCCCTCACCTCTTCCTGCTTTTCCCTTTTTCTTTCTCCGACTCCCATTCCTCCCTCTCTTTTCTCCTTCTCTGCTCCCTTTCTTCTTCAGTTTTTTTCTTGCAGTATACTTTTTCTGCTTCCTTCACCAGGTCCCCTAGGGACTTCTGCAGTCCTTCTAAGCGCTGCAGTTTGTGTCTGATGTCCGAAGCGGACTGCCCTATGAATGCCATTGCAACTGACCCTCTCTGCCCTTCAGACTCTGGATCGAATGGGGTATATCTCCTGTAAGCCTCCATTAATCATTCTAGGAACATGGAGGGGGTCTCCTCTGGTCCCTGGATAACCTCCCTTACCTTAGCCAAATTAGTGGGCTTCCTGGCCGCTGCTCGGAGGCCCGTAACAGGAAACTGGCGATAAGTGGACAGATGCCTCCTACCTTCGCGACTGTTAGGATCCTATTCAGGGCGCTGCAGGGGGAACACTTCAATTATGTTCTGTAATGGAGTTGGCCTGCCATCCTGTCCGGGCATATTTTTCCGAACTTCAATCAGTATCCGGTCCCGCTCCTCGGTTGTAAAAAGAGTGTTTAACAACTGCTGACAATCGTCCCATGTAGGTTGATGAGAAAACATTAGGGATTCTACCAAACCTGTCAAACGCCCAGGGTCAACAGAAAAAGGAGGGTTATTATTTTTCCAATTGTATAAATTAGATGATGAGAATGGCCAGTACTGTAACACCTGCATCTCTCCCCTGTGCCCATCATCTATCACCCTGTCTGTGGGTCGCAAGGGCAGGGCGATAGCAGTGTCAGGGGTTGGCTGCCCCTTCCTACTCCGGGTTCCCTGGGTCGGCCCTCCCGCCCAGTCCATCCCCTCTTTCTCCTGCTCCGACACTGGGGGTGCCGAAGGCCAAGGTACTGCCGGGGTCAAAATAGCCAACCGCTGTAGTTGATTCTCCGGTGATTGTCCCTCCTCTTTGGTCGTTGAAGAGACAACCTGGGGGGAAGAAGAGGTTAGTAACAGAAAGGGGAAAAGGAAGGTGTGGTTGAGGAGATGGCGCAATCCGCGGAAAAGCGGGATTACGCAGGAAAGCCTGTGGGTACGGAGGCAAAGAATCCATAGTTAATAGATCGGCCTGGGATTCGGGGAGCACAGGTGGCCATCTCTTTTCCTCTTCTTTCTGGTGGAGCTTCAAAGGCAACACTTCCACTGCACCTGTGAGAAACTGGAAAGACTTAACCCAGGCCGGCGGATTTTCACAAAGATCTTGCCATACAAGTATGTAAAATTTTTGGTCAGGATGTCCACGTTTCTCAGGTTGAAAGACATACTCCTGAACTTGGCGCACTAAGGGAGGAAAAAGATCCTCCCTCCAGCCAGCCTACGCCAAGCCCTGACCAGCCAGAGGGACAGTAAATCTGCCACTTATCCTTTTTCACTACCAGAGATAAATTGTTTCCCCCAGCTCAGATCTCTGGATAGTGCGCCAGAGTTAAGGCCAAAGGAGTTGTGGCGGTCTGTCCCATAATTTCCCTAACAATTCCCCTAGTGGCGTTCAAGAAACTAAAACCAGAGGGGGGTTTCGCTGAGCGTCCTCAGTCCCCCGAAATTCCCGAGGCGTCCCTCGAGAAGATGCAGCGTGATCGCCTGGCACGTCTGCCGATCACTGCCTGCAACACGCCACTGAAAACCCCTGAGCGCGCGTCCTCCACAGTTTCGACCGGTCCTCCTTACTTATAATACTATTCAAAGAGTTGTCCGTTGGTGCTACTCACTCCTGGATTGGCACGGAAAATCTCGCTGGGGCCTCCAAATGTTACGGCCGTGCCAGAGTAAAGAATACACCAAGAGGCAGTCTCTTATGCAAAACACAAGAAGAGTATTTTATTGACAAGCATGCTGGGGTCGCAGCGTCACAAATGTGAGCGAGCGACCCTGAGTGCAAATCGCATCAGCTTTTTATAGTCACACAAAGGCTTTGAACAATCTGTAGAACATATTTCACATGGGAACCCAGGGAACAGAAGAATCTCGTAACCTTAATCTTATCAGCTGGGTGCCGGTCAAGGTGAACAGGTTTGTATGGGTTTAGGACAAAGCCACATTCCGGTGTTATCTCTTCCTGCCCCAGCATTACCATGTCTATTCAGCAAAGACAGGTCTCAACCCCTCCCTGAGTCAGGAATCCAGAAAGTAGGTCAAAAGTCAATCTGGCAAGGGTCAGAAGGGGGGGGGGGATCTGCTTAACTTTAATATTTCTTCAATATCATTATGAATACTCTGCCTAACCTCTTTTTTGTATGGAGTCAGAATACAAAATTTGGAAAGGCAGAAGTCAAAGCCAAACAAACCCAGAACAAATTTAGGAAATTGTGAAACAAGAAACCTAAATCCTGCTGATTGAATACACCTGAAAATCCCATTTACACTCGATGTAGAGGGAATTCCTAGCTGTCCCCTTGGCAAAAGCGTAAAATTTCATGTTCCAAAACACAAAAACTCACCTTGGTCGAGTTTTCTGTAGATTTATATGCATGAAACGCCAATGTGCTGTGTTTTTTATTTCATTATGAATACTCTGCCTAACCTACTTTTTGTATGCAGACAGTATTCCAAATTTTGAAAGGAAGATGCCAAAACAAATGCAAACCCAGAACAAATTTAGGTAATTGCCAATGAAAGAGCCTGAAAGCTGCTGATTGAATACACCTGGAAATCCCATTAACACTCAGTGTGGTTGGAATTCCTAGCTGACCCTGATCATAAGGGTAAAATTTCTTTTTCCAAAACTCAAAAACTCAACTTGGTCAAGTTGGCTGTAGATTTCCTAGGATGAAATGCCAATGTGCTGTGTTTTTTATTTCATTATGAATACTCTGCCTAACCTCTTTTGTGTATGCAGTCAGTATTCAAAATTGTTAAAGGAAGAAGCCGAAACAAACGCAAACTCTCAACAAATTTAGGAAATTGCCAATCAAGGAACCTGAATGCTGCTGATTGGATAAACCTAAAAATCCCATTTACACTCGATGTGGAGGGAATTCCTTGCTGTCCCCTCGGCAAAAGGGTAAAATTTCTTTTTCCAAAAACAAAAACTCACTTTGGTCGAGTTGCCTGTAATTTTCCTAGCATGAAACACCAATGTGCTGTGTGTTTTATATCATTATGAATACTCTGCCTAACCTCTTTTTTGTATGGAGTCAGAATACAAAATTTGGAAAGGCAGAAGGCAAAGCCAACCAAACCCAGAACAAATTTAGGAAATTGCCAAACAAGAAACCTGAATGCTGCTGATTGAATATACCTGAAAATCCCATTTACACCCCATGTAGAGGGAATTCCTAGCTGTCCCCTTGGCAAAAGGGTAAAATTTCATGTTCCAAAACACAAAAACTCACTTTGGTCGAGTTTTATGTAGATTTATATGCATGAAACGCCAATGTGCTGTGTTTTTTATTTCATTATGAATACTCTGCCTAACCTACTTTTTGTATGCAGGCAGTATTCAAAATTTTGAAAGGAAGAAGGCAAAACAAATGCAAACCCAGAACAAATTTAGGTTATTGCCAATCAAGGAGCCTGAATGCTGCTGATTGAATACACCTGAAAATCCCATTTACACTCGATGTAGAGGGAATTCCTAGCTGTCCCTTGGAAAAGTGTAAAATTTCATGTTCCAAAAACCAAAATCTCATCTTGGTCGAGTTTTCTGTAGATTTATAAGCATGAGAAGCCAATGTGCTGTGTTTTTTATTTCATTAGGAATACTCTGCCTAACCTCTTTTGTGTATGCAGTCAGTATTCAAAATTGTTAAAGGAAGAAGGCAAAACAAACGCAAACTCAGAACAAATTTAGGAAATTGCCAATCAAGGAACCTGAATGCTGCTGATTGGATGAACCTAAAAATCCCTTTTACACTCGATGTGGAGGGAAATCCTTGCTGTCCCCTCGGCAAAATGATTACATTTCTGTTTCCAAAAACAAAAACTCACTTTGGTCGAGTTGCCTGTAGTTTTCCTAGCATGAAACGCCAATGTGCTGTGTGTTTTATATCATTATGAATACTCTGCCTAACCTCTTTTTTGTATGGAGTCAGAATACAAAATTTGGAAAGGCAGAAGGCAAAGCCAACCAAACCCAGAACAAATTTAGGAAACTGCCAAACAAGAAACCTGAATGCTGCTGATTGAATACACCTGAAAATCCCAATTACACTACATGTAGAGGGAATTCCTAGCTGTCCCCTTGGCAAAGGAGTAAAATTTCATGTTCCAAAACACAAAAACTCACCTTGGTCGAGTTTTCTGTAGATTTATATGCATGAAACGCCAATGTGCTGTGTTTTTTATTTCATTAGGAATACTCTGCCTAACCTCTTTTGTGTATGCAGTCAGTATTCAAAATTGTTAAAGGAAGAAGCCAAAACAAACACAAACTTGGAACAAATTTAGGATATTGCCAATCAAGGAACCTGAATGCTGCTGATTGGATTAACCTAAAAATCCCTTTTACACTCGATGTGGAGGGAAATCCTTGCTGTCCCCTCGGCAAAATGATTACATTTCTGTTTCCAAAAACAAAAACTCACTTTGGTCGAGGTGCATGTAATTTTCCTAGCATGAAACGCCAATGTGCTGTGTGTTTTATATCATTATGAATACTCTGCCTAACCTCTTTTTTGTATGGAGTCAGAATACAAAATTTGGAAAGGCAGAAGGCAAAGCCAACCAAACCAAGAAGAAATTTAGGAAATTACCAAACAAGATACCTGAATGCTGCTGATTGAATACACCTGAAAATCCCATTTACACTCGATGTAGAGGGAATTCCTAGCTGTCCCCTTGGCAAAAGGGTAAAATTTCATGTTGCAAAAACCAAAATCTCAACTTGGTCAAGTTTTCTGTGGATTTATAAGCATGAGAAGCCAATGTGCTGTGTTTTTTATTTCATTATGAATACTCTGCCTAACCTCTTTTGTGTATGAAGTCAGTATTCAAAATTGTTAAAGGAAGAAGCCAAAACAAAGGCAAACTCGGAACAAATTTAGGAAATTGCCAATCAAGGAACCTGAATGCTGCTGATTGGTAAACCTAAAAATCCCTTTTACACTCGATGTGGAGGGAAATCCTTGCTGTCCCCTCGGCAAAATGATTACATTTCTTTTTCCAAAAACAAAAACTCACTTTGGTCGAGTTGCCTGTAATTTTCCTAGCATGAAACGCCAATGTGCTGTGTTTTTTATTTCATTATGAATACACTGCCTAACCTCTTTTGTGTATGCAGTCAGTATTCAAAATTGTTAAAGGAAGAAGCCAAAACAAAGGCAAACTCGGAACAAATTTAGGAAATTGCCAATCAAGGAACCTGAATGCAGCTGATTGGATCAACCTAAAAATCCCATTTACACTCGATGTGGAGGAAATTCCTTGTTGTCCCCTCGGCAAAAGGGTTACATTTCTGTTTCCCAAAACAAAAACTCACTTTGGTCGAGTTGCCTGTAATTTTCCTAGCATGAAACGTCAATGTGCTGTGTGTTTTATATCATTATAAATACTCTGCCTAACCTCTTTTTTTTTGGGAGTCAGAATACAAAATTTGGAAAGGCAGAAGGCAAAGCAAACCAAACCCAGAACAAATTTAGGAAATTGCCAAACAAGAAACCTGAATGCTGCTGAAAGAATATAACTGAAAATGCCATTTACACTCGATGCAGAGGGAATTCCTAGCTGTCCCCTTGGCAAAAGGATAAAATTTCATGTTCCAAAACACAAAAACTCACCTTGGTCAAGTTTTATGTAGATTTATATGCATGAAACGCCAATGTGCTGTGTTTTTTATTTCATTAGGAATACTCTGCCTAACCTCTTTTGTGTATGCAGTCAGTATTCAAAATTGTTAAAGGAAGAAGCCAAAACAAACACAAACTTGGAACAAATTTAGGATATTGCCAATCAAGGAACCTGAATGCTGCTGATTGGATTAACCTAAAAATCCCTTTTACACTCGATGTGGAGGGAAATCCTTGCTGTCCCCTCGGCAAAATGATTACATTTCTGTTTCCAAAAACAAAAACTCACTTTGGTCGAGGTGCCTGTAATTTTCCTAGCATGAAACGCCAATGTGCTGTGTGTTTTATATCATTATGAATACTCTGCCTAACCTCTTTTTTCTATGGAGTCAGAATACAAAATTTGGAAAGGCAGAAGGCAAAGCCAACCAAACCAAGAAGAAATTTAGGAAATTACCAAACAAGATACCTGAATGCTGCTGATTGAATACACCTGAAAATCCCATTTACACTCGATGTAGAGGGAATTCCTAGCTGTCCCCTTGGCAAAAGGGTAAAATTTCATGTTGCAAAAACCAAAATCTCAACTTGGTCGAGTTTTCTGTAGATTTATATGCATGAGAAGCCAATGTGCTGTGTTTTTTATTTCATTATGAATACTCTGCCTAACCTCTTTTGTGTATGAAGTCAGTATTCAAAATTGTTAAAGGAAGAAGCCAAAACAAAGGCAAACTCGGAACAAATTTAGGAAATTGCCAATCAAGGAACCTGAATGCTGCTGATTGGTAAACCTAAAAATCCCTTTTACACTCGATGTGGAGGGAAATCCTTGCTGTCCCCTCGGCAAAATGATTACATTTCTTTTTCCAAAAACAAAAACTCACTTTGGTCGAGTTGCCTGTAATTTTCCTAGCATGAAACGCCAATGTGCTGTGTTTTTTATTTCATTATGAATACACTGCCTAACCTCTTTTGTGTATGCAGTCAGTATTCAAAATTGTTAAAGGAAGAAGCCAAAACAAAGGCAAACTCGGAACAAATTTAGGAAATTGCCAATCAAGGAACCTGAATGCAGCTGATTGGATCAACCTAAAAATCCCATTTACACTCGATGTGGAGGAAATTCCTTGTTGTCCCCTCGGCAAAAGGGTTACATTTCTGTTTCCCAAAACAAAAACTCACTTTGGTCGAGTTGCCTGTAATTTTCCTAGCATGAAACGTCAATGTGCTGTGTGTTTTATATCATTATAAATACTCTGCCTAACCTCTTTTTTTTTGGGAGTCAGAATACAAAATTTGGAAAGGCAGAAGGCAAAGCAAACCAAACCCAGAACAAATTTAGGAAATTGCCAAACAAGAAACCTGAATGCTGCTGAAAGAATATAACTGAAAATCCCATTTACACTCGATGCAGAGGGAATTCCTAGCTGTCCCCTTGGCAAAAGGATAAAATTTCATGTTCCAAAACACAAAAACTCACCTTGGTCGAGTTTTCTGTAGATTTATATGCATGAAACGCCAATGTGCTGTGTTTTTTATTTCATTAGGAATACTCTGCCTAACCTCTTTTGTGTATGCAGTCAGTATTCAAAATTGTTAAAGGAAGAAGCCAAAACAAACACAAACTTGGAACAAATTTAGGATATTGCCAATCAAGGAACCTGAATGCTGCTGATTGGATTAACCTAAAAATCCCTTTTACACTCGATGTGGAGGGAAATCCTTGCTGTCCCCTCGGCAAAATGATTACATTTCTGTTTCCAAAAACAAAAACTCACTTTGGTCGAGGTGCCTGTAATTTTCCTAGCATGAAACGCCAATGTGCTGTGTGTTTTATATCATTATGAATACTCTGCCTAACCTCTTTTTTGTATGGAGTCAGAATACAAAATTTGGAAAGGCAGAAGGCCAAGCAAACCAAACCCAGAACAAATTTAGGAAATTGTGAAACAAGAAACCTAAATCCTGCTGATTGAATACACCTGAAAATCCCATTTACACTCGATGTAGAGGGAATTCCTAGCTGTCCCCTTGGCAAAAGGGTAAAATTTCATGTTCCAAAACACAAAAACTCACCTTGGTCGAGTTTTCTGTAGATTTATATGCATGAAACGCCAATGTGCTGTGTTTTTTATTTCATTATGAATACTCTGCCTAACCTACTTTTTGTATGCAGTCAGTATTCCAAATTTTGAAAGGAAGATGCCAAAACAAATGCAAACCCAGAACAAATTTAGGTAATTGCCAATCAAGGAGCCTGAAAGCTGCTGATTGAATACACCTGGAAATCCAATTAACACTCAGTGTGGTTGGAATTCCTAGCTGACCCTCATCATAAGGGTAAAATTTCTTTTTCCAAAAACAAAAACTCACTTTGGTCGAGTTGCCTGTAGATTTCCTAGCATGAAATCCCAATGTGCTGTGTTTTTTATTTCATTATGAATACTCTGCCTAACCTCTTTTGTGTATGCAGTCAGTATTCAAAATTGTTAA
The DNA here is from genome assembly GCA_949820135.1 of Sylvilagus floridanus. NCBI lineage: Eukaryota > Metazoa > Chordata > Mammalia > Lagomorpha > Leporidae > Sylvilagus > Sylvilagus floridanus. The sequence goes on along the minus strand of OX463234.1, from coordinate 23,317,735 downwards.
AGGAAGAAGCCGAAACAAACGCAAACTCGCAACAAATTTAGGAAATTGCCAATCAAGGAACCTGAATGCTGCTGATTGGATAAACCTAAAAATCCCTTTTACACTCGATGTGGAGGGAAATCCTTGCTGTCCCCTCCGCAAAATGATTACATTTCTGTTTCCAAAAACAAAAACTCACTTTGGTCGAGTTGCCTGTAATTTTCCTAGCATGAAACGCCAATGTGCTCTGTTTTTTATTTCATTATGAATACTATGCCTAACCTCTTTTGTGTATGCAGTCAGTATTCAAAATTGTTAAAGGAAGAAGCCAAAACAAACGCAAACTCGGAACAAATTTAGGAAATTGCCAATCAAGGAACGTGAATGCTGCTGATTGGATAAACCTAAAAATCCCATTAATGCTCGATGTGGACAGAAATCGTTGCTGTCCCCTCGGCAAAATGATTACATTTCTGTTTCCAAAAACAAAAACTCACTTTGGTCGAGTTGCCTTTAATTTTCCTAGCATGAAACGCCAATGTGCTGTGTGTTTTATATCATTATGAATACTCTGCCTAACCTCTTTTGTGTATGCAGTCAGTATTCAAAATTGTTAAAGGAAGAAGCCAAAACAAACGCAAACTCGGAACAAATTTAGGAAATTGCCAATCATGGAACCTGAATGCTGCTGATTGGATAAACCTAAAAATCCCATTTATACTCGATGTGGAGGGATATCCTTGCTGTCTTCTCGGCAAAATGATTACATTTCTGTTTCCAAAAACAAAAACTCACTTTGGTCGAGTTGCCTGTAATTTTCCTAGCATGAAACGCCAATGTGCTGTGTGTTTTATATCATTATGAATACTCTGCCTAACCTCTTTTTTGTATGGAGTCAGAATACAAAATTTGGAAAGGCAGAAGGCCAAGCAAACCAAACCCAGAACAAATTTAGGAAATTGTGAAACAAGAAACCTAAATCCTGCTGATTGAATACACCTGAAAATCCCATTTACACTCGATGTAGAGGGAATTCCTAGCTGTCCCCTTGGCAAAAGGGTAAAATTTCATGTTCCAAAACACAAAAACTCACCTTGGTCGAGTTTTCTGTAGATTTATATGCATGAAACGCCAATGTGCTGTGTTTTTTATTTCATTATGAATACTCTGCCTAACCTACTTTTTGTATGCAGTCAGTATTCCAAATTTTGAAAGGAAGATGCCAAAACAAATGCAAACCCAGAACAAATTTAGGTAATTGCCAATCAAGGAGCCTGAAAGATGCTGATTGAATACACCTGGAAATCCAATTAACACTCAGTGTGGTTGGAATTCCTAGCTGACCCTCATCATAAGGGTAAAATTTCTTTTTCCAAAAACAAAAACTCACTTTGGTCGAGTTGCCTGTAGATTTCCTAGCATGAAATGCCAATGTGCTGTGTTTTTTATTTCATTATGAATACTCTGCCTAACCTCTTTTGTGTATGCAGTCAGTATTCAAAATTGTTAAAGGAAGAAGCCGAAACAAACGCAAACTCGCAACAAATTTAGGAAATTGCCAATCAAGGAACCTGAATGCTGCTGATTGGATAAACCTAAAAATCCCTTTTACACTCGATGTGGAGGGAAATCCTTGCTGTCCCCTCGGCAAAATGATTACATTTCTGTTTCCAAAAACAAAAACTCACTTTGGTCGAGTTCCTTTAATTTTCCTAGCATGAAACGCCAATGTGCTCTGTTTTTTATATCATTATGAATACTCTGCCTAACCTCTTTTTTGTATGGAGTCAGAATACAAAATTTGGAAAGGCAGAAGGCAAAGCCAACCAAACCCACAACCAATTTAGGAAATTGCCAAACAAGAAACCTGAATGCTGCTGATTGAATATACCTGAAAATCCCATTTACACTCGATGTAGAGGGAATTCCTAGCTGTCCTCTTGAAAAAAGGGTAAAATTTCATGTTCCAAAACACAAAAACTCACTTTGGTCGAGTTTTCTGTAGAATTATAAGCATGAAACGCCAATGTGCTGTGTTTTTTATTTCATTATGAATACTCTGCCTAACCTACTTTTTGTATGCAGTCAGTATTCAAAATTTTGAAAGGAAGAAGGCAAAACAAATGCAAACCCAGAACAAAATTAGGTTATTGCCAATCAAGGAGCCTGAATGCTGCTGATTGAATACACCTGAAAATCCCATTTACACTCGATGTAGAGGGAATTCCTAGCTGTCCCTTGGCAAAGTGTAAAATTTCATGTTCCAAAAACCAAAATCTCATCTTGGTCGAGTTTTCTGTAGATTTATAAGCATGAGAAGCCAATGTGCTGTGTTTTTTATTTCATTAGGAATACTCTGCCTAACCTCTTTTGTGTATGCAGTCAGTATTCAAAATTGTTAAAGGAAGAAGCCAAAACAAACGCAAACTCGCAACAAATTTAGGAAATTGCCAATCAAGGAACCTGAATGCTGCTGATTGGATGAACCTAAAAATCCCTTTTACACTCGATGTGGAGGTAATTCCTTGCTGTCCCCTCGGCAAAAGGGTAAAATTTCTTTTTCCAAAAACAAAAACTCACTTTGGTCGAGTTGCCTGTAATTTTCCTAGCATGAAACGCCAATGTGCTGTGTGTTTTATATCATTATGAATACTCTGCCTAACCTCTTTTGTGTATGCAGTCAGTATTCAAAATTGTTAAAGGAAGAAGCCAAAACAAACGCAAACTCGGAACAAATTTAGGAAATTGCCAATCAAGGAACCTGAATGCTGCTGATTAGATAAACCTAAAAATCCCATTTATACTCGATGTGGAGGGAAATCCTTGCTGTCCCCTCGGCAAAATGATTACATTTCTGTTTCCAAAACCAAAAACTCACTTTGGTCGAGTTGCCTGTAATTTTCCTAGCATGAAACGCCAATGTGCTGTGTGTTTTATATCATTATGAATACTCTGTCTAATCTCTTTTTTGTATGGAGTCAGAATACAAAATTTGGAAAGGCAGAAGGCCAAGCAAACCAAACCCAGAACAAATTTAGGAAATTGTGAAACAAGAAACCTAAATCCTGCTGATTGAATACACCTGATAATCCCATTTACACTCGATGTAGAGGGAATTCCTAGCTGTCCCCTTGGCAAAAGGGTAAAATTTCATGTTCCAAAACACAAAATCTCACTTTGGTCGAGTTGCCTTTAATTTTCCTAGCATGAAACGCCAATGTGCTCTGTTTTTTATATCATTATGAATACTCTGCCTAACCTCTTTTTTGTATGGAGTCAGAATACAAAATTTGGAAAGGCAGAAGGCAAAGCCAACCAAACCCACAACCAATTTAGGAAATTGCCAAACAAGAAACCTGAATGCTGCTGATTGAATATACCTGAAAATCCCATTTACACTCGATGTAGAGGGAATTCCTAGCTGTCCTCTTGAAAAAAGGGTAAAATTTCATGTTCCAAAACACAAAAACTCACTTTGGTCGAGTTTTCTGTAGAATTATAAGCATGAAACGCCAATGTGCTGTGTTTTTTATTTCATTATGAATACTCTGCCTAACCTACTTTTTGTATGCAGTCAGTATTCAAAATTTTGAAAGGAAGAAGGCAAAACAAATGCAAACCCAGAACAAAATTAGGTTATTGCCAATCAAGGAGCCTGAATGCTGCTGATTGAATACACCTGAAAATCCCATTTACACTCGATGTAGAGGGAATTCCTAGCTGTCCCTTGGCAAAGTGTAAAATTTCATGTTCCAAAAACCAAAATCTCATCTTGGTCGAGTTTTCTGTAGATTTATAAGCATGAGAAGCCAATGTGCTGTGTTTTTTATTTCATTAGGAATACTCTGCCTAACCTCTTTTGTGTATGCAGTCAGTATTCAAAATTGTTAAAGGAAGAAGGCAAAACAAACGCAAACTCGCAACAAATTTAGGAAATTGCCAATCAAGGAACCTGAATGCTGCTGATTGGATAAACCTTAAAATCCCATTTACACTCGATGTGGAGGGAAATCCTTGTTGTCCCCTCTGCAAAAGGGTTACATTTCTGTTTCCAAAAACAAAAACTCACTTTGCTCGAGTTGCCTGTAATTTTCCTAGCATGAAACGCCAATGTGCTGTGTTTTCTATTTCATTATGAATACTCTGCCTAACCTCTTTTGTGTATGCAGTCAGTATTCAAAATTGTTAAAGGAAGAAGCCAAAACAAACGCAAACTCGGAACAAATTTAGGAAATTGCCAATCAAGGAACCTGAATGCTGCTGATTAGATAAACCTAAAAATCCCATTTATACTCGATGTGGACAGATTCGTTGCTGTCCCCTCGGCAAAATGATTACATTTCTGTTTCCAAAACCAAAAACTCACTTTGGTCGAGTTGCCTGTAATTTTCCTAGCATGAAACGCCAATGTGCTGTGTGTTTTATATCATTATGAATACTCTGCCTAACCTCTTTTTTGTATGGAGTCAGAATACAAAATTTGGAAAGGCAGAAGGCCAAGCAAACCAAACCCAGAACAAATTTAGGAAATTGTGAAACAAGAAACCTAAATCCTGCTGATTGAATACACCTGAAAATCCCATTTACACTCGATGTAGAGGGAATTCCTAGCTGTCCCCTTGGCAAAAGGGTAAAATTTCATGTTCCAAAACACAAAAACTCACCTTGGTCGAGTTTTCTGTAGATTTATATGCATGAAACGCCAATGTGCTGTGTTTTTTATTTCATTATGAATACTCTGCCTAACCTACTTTTTGTATGCAGTCAGTATTCCAAATTTTGAAAGGAAGATGCCAAAACAAATGCAAACCCAGAACAAATTTAGGTAATTGCCAATCAAGGAGCCTGAAAGCTGCTGATTGAATACACCTGGAAATCCAATTAACACTCAGTGTGGTTGGAATTCCTAGCTGACCCTCATCATAAGGGTAAAATTTCTTTTTCCAAAAACAAAAACTCACTTTGGTCGAGTTGCCTGTAGATTTCCTAGCATGAAATCCCAATGTGCTGTGTTTTTTATTTCATTATGAATACTCTGCCTAACCTCTTTTGTGTATGCAGTCAGTATTCAAAATTGTTAAAGGAAGAAGCCGAAACAAACGCAAACTCGCAACAAATTTAGGAAATTGCCAATCAAGGAACCTGAATGCTGCTGATTGGATAAACCTAAAAATCCCTTTTACACTCGATGTGGAGGGAAATCCTTGCTGTCCCCTCCGCAAAATGATTACATTTCTGTTTCCAAAAACAAAAACTCACTTTGGTCGAGTTGCCTGTAATTTTCCTAGCATGAAACGCCAATGTGCTCTGTTTTTTATTTCATTATGAATACTATGCCTAACCTCTTTTGTGTATGCAGTCAGTATTCAAAATTGTTAAAGGAAGAAGCCAAAACAAACGCAAACTCGGAACAAATTTAGGAAATTGCCAATCAAGGAACGTGAATGCTGCTGATTGGATAAACCTAAAAATCCCATTAATGCTCGATGTGGACAGAAATCGTTGCTGTCCCCTCGGCAAAATGATTACATTTCTGTTTCCAAAAACAAAAACTCACTTTGGTCGAGTTGCCTTTAATTTTCCTAGCATGAAACGCCAATGTGCTGTGTGTTTTATATCATTATGAATACTCTGCCTAACCTCTTTTGTGTATGCAGTCAGTATTCAAAATTGTTAAAGGAAGAAGCCAAAACAAACGCAAACTCGGAACAAATTTAGGAAATTGCCAATCATGGAACCTGAATGCTGCTGATTGGATAAACCTAAAAATCCCATTTATACTCGATGTGGAGGGATATCCTTGCTGTCTTCTCGGCAAAATGATTACATTTCTGTTTCCAAAAACAAAAACTCACTTTGGTCGAGTTGCCTGTAATTTTCCTAGCATGAAACGCCAATGTGCTGTGTGTTTTATATCATTATGAATACTCTGCCTAACCTCTTTTTTGTATGGAGTCAGAATACAAAATTTGGAAAGGCAGAAGGCCAAGCAAACCAAACCCAGAACAAATTTAGGAAATTGTGAAACAAGAAACCTAAATCCTGCTGATTGAATACACCTGAAAATCCCATTTACACTCGATGTAGAGGGAATTCCTAGCTGTCCCCTTGGCAAAAGGGTAAAATTTCATGTTCCAAAACACAAAAACTCACCTTGGTCGAGTTTTCTGTAGATTTATATGCATGAAACGCCAATGTGCTGTGTTTTTTATTTCATTATGAATACTCTGCCTAACCTACTTTTTGTATGCAGTCAGTATTCCAAATTTTGAAAGGAAGATGCCAAAACAAATGCAAACCCAGAACAAATTTAGGTAATTGCCAATCAAGGAGCCTGAAAGATGCTGATTGAATACACCTGGAAATCCAATTAACACTCAGTGTGGTTGGAATTCCTAGCTGACCCTCATCATAAGGGTAAAATTTCTTTTTCCAAAAACAAAAACTCACTTTGGTCGAGTTGCCTGTAGATTTCCTAGCATGAAATGCCAATGTGCTGTGTTTTTTATTTCATTATGAATACTCTGCCTAACCTCTTTTGTGTATGCAGTCAGTATTCAAAATTGTTAAAGGAAGAAGCCGAAACAAACGCAAACTCGCAACAAATTTAGGAAATTGCCAATCAAGGAACCTGAATGCTGCTGATTGGATAAACCTAAAAATCCCTTTTACACTCGATGTGGAGGGAAATCCTTGCTGTCCCCTCGGCAAAATGATTACATTTCTGTTTCCAAAAACAAAAACTCACTTTGGTCGAGTTCCTTTAATTTTCCTAGCATGAAACGCCAATGTGCTCTGTTTTTTATATCATTATGAATACTCTGCCTAACCTCTTTTTTGTATGGAGTCAGAATACAAAATTTGGAAAGGCAGAAGGCAAAGCCAACCAAACCCACAACCAATTTAGGAAATTGCCAAACAAGAAACCTGAATGCTGCTGATTGAATATACCTGAAAATCCCATTTACACTCGATGTAGAGGGAATTCCTAGCTGTCCTCTTGAAAAAAGGGTAAAATTTCATGTTCCAAAACACAAAAACTCACTTTGGTCGAGTTTTCTGTAGAATTATAAGCATGAAACGCCAATGTGCTGTGTTTTTTATTTCATTATGAATACTCTGCCTAACCTACTTTTTGTATGCAGTCAGTATTCAAAATTTTGAAAGGAAGAAGGCAAAACAAATGCAAACCCAGAACAAAATTAGGTTATTGCCAATCAAGGAGCCTGAATGCTGCTGATTGAATACACCTGAAAATCCCATTTACACTCGATGTAGAGGGAATTCCTAGCTGTCCCTTGGCAAAGTGTAAAATTTCATGTTCCAAAAACCAAAATCTCATCTTGGTCGAGTTTTCTGTAGATTTATAAGCATGAGAAGCCAATGTGCTGTGTTTTTTATTTCATTAGGAATACTCTGCCTAACCTCTTTTGTGTATGCAGTCAGTATTCAAAATTGTTAAAGGAAGAAGGCAAAACAAACGCAAACTCGCAACAAATTTAGGAAATTGCCAATCAAGGAACCTGAATGCTGCTGATTGGATGAACCTAAAAATCCCTTTTACACTCGATGTGGAGGGAATTCCTTGCTGTCCCCTCGGCAAAAGGGTAAAATTTCTTTTTCCAAAAACAAAAACTCACTTTGGTCGAGTTGCCTGTAATTTTCCTAGCATGAAACGCCAATGTGCTGTGTGTTTTATATCATTATGAATACTCTGCCTAACCTCTTTTGTGTATGCAGTCAGTATTCAAAATTGTTAAAGGAAGAAGCCAAAACAAACGCAAACTCGGAACAAATTTAGGAAATTGCCAATCAAGGAACCTGAATGCTGCTGATTAGATAAACCTAAAAATCCCATTTATACTCGATGTGGAGGGAAATCCTTGCTGTCCCCTCGGCAAAATGATTACATTTCTGTTTCCAAAACCAAAAACTCACTTTGGTCGAGTTGCCTGTAATTTTCCTAGCATGAAACGCCAATGTGCTGTGTGTTTTATATCATTATGAATACTCTGTCTAATCTCTTTTTTGTATGGAGTCAGAATACAAAATTTGGAAAGGCAGAAGGCCAAGCAAACCAAACCCAGAACAAATTTAGGAAATTGTGAAACAAGAAACCTAAATCCTGCTGATTGAATACACCTGATAATCCCATTTACACTCGATGTAGAGGGAATTCCTAGCTGTCCCCTTGACAAAAGGGTAAAATTTCATGTTCCAAAACACAAAATCTCACTTTGGTCGAGTTGCCTTTAATTTTCCTAGCATGAAACGCCAATGTGCTCTGTTTTTTATATCATTATGAATACTCTGCCTAACCTCTTTTTTGTATGGAGTCAGAATACAAAATTTGGAAAGGCAGAAGGCAAAGCCAACCAAACCCACAACCAATTTAGGAAATTGCCAAACAAGAAACCTGAATGCTGCTGATTGAATATACCTGAAAATCCCATTTACACTCGATGTAGAGGGAATTCCTAGCTGTCCTCTTGAAAAAAGGGTAAAATTTCATGTTCCAAAACACAAAAACTCACTTTGGTCGAGTTTTCTGTAGAATTATAAGCATGAAACGCCAATGTGCTGTGTTTTTTATTTCATTATGAATACTCTGCCTAACCTACTTTTTGTATGCAGTCAGTATTCAAAATTTTGAAAGGAAGAAGGCAAAACAAATGCAAACCCAGAACAAAATTAGGTTATTGCCAATCAAGGAGCCTGAATGCTGCTGATTGAATACACCTGAAAATCCCATTTACACTCGATGTAGAGGGAATTCCTAGCTGTCCCTTGGCAAAGTGTAAAATTTCATGTTCCAAAAACCAAAATCTCATCTTGGTCGAGTTTTCTGTAGATTTATAAGCATGAGAAGCCAATGTGCTGTGTTTTTTATTTCATTAGGAATACTCTGCCTAACCTCTTTTGTGTATGCAGTCAGTATTCAAAATTGTTAAAGGAAGAAGGCAAAACAAACGCAAACTCGCAACAAATTTAGGAAATTGCCAATCAAGGAACCTGAATGCTGCTGATTGGATAAACCTTAAAATCCCATTTACACTCGATGTGGAGGGAAATCCTTGTTGTCCCCTCTGCAAAAGGGTTACATTTCTGTTTCCAAAAACAAAAACTCACTTTGCTCGAGTTGCCTGTAATTTTCCTAGCATGAAACGCCAATGTGCTGTGTTTTCTATTTCATTATGAATACTCTGCCTAACCTCTTTTGTGTATGCAGTCAGTATTCAAAATTGTTAAAGGAAGAAGCCAAAACAAACGCAAACTCGGAACAAATTTAGGAAATTGCCAATCAAGGAACCTGAATGCTGCTGATTAGATAAACCTAAAAATCCCATTTATACTCGATGTGGACAGATTCGTTGCTGTCCCCTCGGCAAAATGATTACATTTCTGTTTCCAAAACCAAAAACTCACTTTGGTCGAGTTGCCTGTAATTTTCCTAGCATGAAACGCCAATGTGCTGTGTGTTTTATATCATTATGAATACTCTGCCTAACCTCTTTTTTGTATGGAGTCAGAATACAAAATTTGGAAAGGCAGAAGGCCAAGCAAACCAAACCCAGAACAAATTTAGGAAATTGTGAAACAAGAAACCTAAATCCTGCTGATTGAATACACCTGAAAATCCCATTTACACTCGATGTAGAGGGAATTCCTAGCTGTCCCCTTGGCAAAAGGGTAAAATTTCATGTTCCAAAACACAAAAACTCACCTTGGTCGAGTTTTCTGTAGATTTATATGCATGAAACGCCAATGTGCTGTGTTTTTTATTTCATTATGAATACTCTGCCTAACCTACTTTTTGTATGCAGTCAGTATTCCAAATTTTGAAAGGAAGATGCCAAAACAAATGCAAACCCAGAACAAATTTAGGTAATTGCCAATCAAGGAGCCTGAAAGCTGCTGATTGAATACACCTGGAAATCCAATTAACACTCAGTGTGGTTGGAATTCCTAGCTGACCCTCATCATAAGGGTAAAATTTCTTTTTCCAAAAACAAAAACTCACTTTGGTCGAGTTGCCTGTAGATTTCCTAGCATGAAATCCCAATGTGCTGTGTTTTTTATTTCATTATGAATACTCTGCCTAACCTCTTTTGTGTATGCAGTCAGTATTCAAAATTGTTAAAGGAAGAAGCCGAAACAAACGCAAACTCGCAACAAATTTAGGAAATTGCCAATCAAGGAACCTGAATGCTGCTGATTGGATAAACCTAAAAATCCCTTTTACACTCGATGTGGAGGGAAATCCTTGCTGTCCTCTCCGCAAAATGATTACATTTCTGTTTCCAAAAACAAAAACTCACTTTGGTCGAGTTGCCTGTAATTTTCCTAGCATGAAACGCCAATGTGCTCTGTTTTTTATTTCATTATGAATACTATGCCTAACCTCTTTTGTGTATGCAGTCAGTATTCAAAATTGTTAAAGGAAGAAGCCAAAACAAACGCAAACTCGGAACAAATTTAGGAAATTGCCAATCAAGGAACGTGAATGCTGCTGATTGGATAAACCTAAAAATCCCATTAATGCTCGATGTGGACAGAAATCGTTGCTGTCCCCTCGGCAAAATGATTACATTTCTGTTTCCAAAAACAAAAACTCACTTTGGTCGAGTTGCCTTTAATTTTCCTAGCATGAAACGCCAATGTGCTGTGTGTTTTATATCATTATGAATACTCTGCCTAACCTCTTTTGTGTATGCAGTCAGTATTCAAAATTGTTAAAGGAAGAAGCCAAAACAAACGCAAACTCGGAACAAATTTAGGAAATTGCCAATCATGGAACCTGAATGCTGCTGATTGGATAAACCTAAAAATCCCATTTATACTCGATGTGGAGGGATATCCTTGCTGTCTTCTCGGCAAAATGATTACATTTCTGTTTCCAAAAACAAAAACTCACTTTGGTCGAGTTGCCTGTAATTTTCCTAGCATGAAACGCCAATGTGCTGTGTGTTTTATATCATTATGAATACTCTGCCTAACCTCTTTTTTGTATGGAGTCAGAATACAAAATTTGGAAAGGCAGAAGGCCAAGCAAACCAAACCCAGAACAAATTTAGGAAATTGTGAAACAAGAAACCTAAATCCTGCTGATTGAATACACCTGAAAATCCCATTTACACTCGATGTAGAGGGAATTCCTAGCTGTCCCCTTGGCAAAAGGGTAAAATTTCATGTTCCAAAACACAAAAACTCACCTTGGTCGAGTTTTCTGTAGATTTATATGCATGAAACGCCAATGTGCTGTGTTTTTTATTTCATTATGAATACTCTGCCTAACCTACTTTTTGTATGCAGTCAGTATTCCAAATTTTGAAAGGAAGATGCCAAAACAAATGCAAACCCAGAACAAATTTAGGTAATTGCCAATCAAGGAGCCTGAAAGATGCTGATTGAATACACCTGGAAATCCAATTAACACTCAGTGTGGTTGGAATTCCTAGCTGACCCTCATCATAAGGGTAAAATTTCTTTTTCCAAAAACAAAAACTCACTTTGGTCGAGTTGCCTGTAGATTTCCTAGCATGAAATGCCAATGTGCTGTGTTTTTTATTTCATTATGAATACTCTGCCTAACCTCTTTTGTGTATGCAGTCAGTATTCAAAATTGTTAAAGGAAGAAGCCGAAACAAACGCAAACTCGCAACAAATTTAGGAAATTGCCAATCAAGGAACCTGAATGCTGCTGATTGGATAAACCTAAAAATCCCTTTTACACTCGATGTGGAGGGAAATCCTTGCTGTCCCCTCGGCAAAATGATTACATTTCTGTTTCCAAAAACAAAAACTCACTTTGGTCGAGTTCCTTTAATTTTCCTAGCATGAAACGCCAATGTGCTCTGTTTTTTATATCATTATGAATACTCTGCCTAACCTCTTTTTTGTATGGAGTCAGAATACAAAATTTGGAAAGGCAGAAGGCAAAGCCAACCAAACCCACAACCAATTTAGGAAATTGCCAAACAAGAAACCTGAATGCTGCTGATTGAATATACCTGAAAATCCCATTTACACTCGATGTAGAGGGAATTCCTAGCTGTCCTCTTGAAAAAAGGGTAAAATTTCATGTTCCAAAACACAAAAACTCACTTTGGTCGAGTTTTCTGTAGAATTTTAAGCATGAAACGCCAATGTGCTGTGTTTTTTATTTCATTATGAATACTCTGCGTAACCTACTTTTTGTATGCAGTCAGTATTCAAAATTTTGAAAGGAAGAAGGCAAAACAAATGCAAACCCAGAACAAAATTAGGTTATTGCCAATCAAGGAGCCTGAATGCTGCTGATTGAATACACCTGAAAATCCCATTTACACTCGATGTAGAGGGAATTCCTAGCTGTCCCTTGGCAAAGTGTAAAATTTCATGTTCCAAAAACCAAAATCTCATCTTGGTCGAGTTTTCTGTAGATTTATAAGCATGAGAAGCCAATGTGCTGTGTTTTTTATTTCATTAGGAATACTCTGCCTAACCTCTTTTGTGTATGCAGTCAGTATTCAAAATTGTTAAAGGAAGAAGCCAAAACAAACGCAAACTCACAACAAATTTAGGAAATTGCCAATCAAGGAACCTGAATGCTGCTGATTGGATGAACCTAAAAATCCCTTTTACACTCGATGTGGAGGGAATTCCTTGCTGTCCCCTCGGCAAAAGGGTAAAATTTCTTTTTCCAAAAACAAAAACTCACTTTGGTCGAGTTGCCTGTAATTTTCCTAGCATGAAACGCCAATGTGCTGTGTGTTTTATATCATTATGAATACTCTGCCTAACCTCTTTTGTGTATGCAGTCAGTATTCAAAATTGTTAAAGGAAGAAGCCAAAACAAACGCAAACTCGGAACAAATTTAGGAAATTGCCAATCAAGGAACCTGAATGCTGCTGATTAGATAAACCTAAAAATCCCATTTATACTCGATGTGGAGGGAAATCCTTGCTGTCCCCTCGGCAAAATGATTACATTTCTGTTTCCAAAACCAAAAACTCACTTTGGTCGAGTTGCCTGTAATTTTCCTAGCATGAAACGCCAATGTGCTGTGTGTTTTATATCATTATGAATACTCTGTCTAATCTCTTTTTTGTATGGAGTCAGAATACAAAATTTGGAAAGGCAGAAGGCCAAGCAAACCAAACCCAGAACAAATTTAGGAAATTGTGAAACAAGAAACCTAAATCCTGCTGATTGAATACACCTGAAAATCCCATTTACACTCGATGTAGAGGGAATTCCTAGCTGTCCCCTTGGCAAAAGGGTAAAATTTCATGTTCCAAAACACAAAAACTCACCTTGGTCGAGTTTTCTGTAGATTTATATGCATGAAACGCCAATGTGCTGTGTTTTTTATTTCATTATGAATACTCTGCCTAACCTACTTTTTGTATGCAGTCAGTATTCCAAATTTTGAAAGGAAGATGCCAAAACAAATGCAAACCCAGAACAAATTTAGGTAATTGCCAATCAAGGAGCCTGAAAGCTGCTGATTGAATACACCTGGAAATCCCATTAACACTCAGTGTGGTTGGAATTCCTAGCTGACCCTCATCATAAGGGTAAAATTTCTTTTTCCAAAACTCAAAAACTCAACTTGGTCAAGTTGGCTGTAGATTTCCTAGCATGAAATGCTAATGTGCTGTGTTTTTTATTTCATTATGAATACTCTGCCTAACCTCTTTTGTGTATGCAGTCAGTATTCAAAATTGTTAAAGGAAGAAGCCAAAACAAACGCAAACTCGCAACAAATTTAGGAAATTGCCAATCAAGGAACCTGAATGCTGCTGATTGGATAAACCTAAAAATCCCATTTACACTCGATGTGGAGGGAATTCCTTGCTGTCCCCTCGGAAAAAGAGTAAAATTTCTGTTTCCAAAAACAAAAACTCACTTTGGTCGAGTTGCCTGTAATTTTCCTAGCATGAAACACCAATGTGCTGTGTGTTTTATATCATTATGAATACTCTGCCTAACCTCTTTTTTGTATGGAGTCAGAATACAAAATTTGGAAAGGCAGAAGGCAAAGCAAACCAAACCCAGAAAAAATTTAGGAAATTGCCAAACAAGAAACCTGAATGCTGCTGATTGAATATACCTGAAAATCCCATTTACACTCGATGTAGAGGGAATTCCTAGCTATCCCAAGGCAAAAGGGTAAAATTTCATGTTCCAAAACACAAAAACTCACTTTGGTCGAGTTTTCTGTAGAATTAGAAGCATGAAACGCCAATGTGCTATGTTTTTTATTTCATTAGGAATACTCTGCCTAAGCTCTTTTGTGTATGCAGGCAGTATTCAAAATTGTTAAAGGAAGAAGCCAAAACAAACGCAAACTCGGAACAAATTTAGGAAATTGCCAATCAAGGAACCTGAATGCTGCTGATTGGATGAACCTAAAAATGCCTTTTACACTCGATGTGGAGGGAAATCCTTGCTGTCCCCTTGGCAAAATGATTACATTTCTGTTTCCAAAACCAAAAACTCACTTTGGTCGAGTTGCCTGTAATTTTTCTAGCATGAAACGCCAATGTGCTGTGTGTTTTATATTGTTACGGCCGTGCCGGAGTAAAGAATACACCAAGAGGCAGTCTCTTATGCAAAACACAAGAAGAGTATTTTATTGACCAGCATGCTGGGGTCGCAGCGTCACAAATGTGAGCGAGTGACCCTGAGTGCAAATCGCATCAGCTTTTTATAGTCACACAAAGGCTTTGAACAATCTGTAGAACATATTTCACATGGGAACCCAGGGAACAGAAGAATCTCGTAACCTTAATCTTATCAGCTGGGTGCTGGTCAAGGTGAACAGGTGTGTATGGGTTTCGGACAAAGCCACATTCCGGTGTTATCTCTTCCTGCCCCAGCATTACCATGTCTATTCAGCAAAGACAGGTCTCAACCCCTCCCTGAGTCAGGAATCCAGAAAGTAGGTCAAAAGTCAATCTGGCAAGGGTCAGAAGGGGGGGGGGATCTGCTTAACTTTAATATTTCTTCATTCCCCCCTTTTTCTATTGTGAAGTCTCTAATCCTAGAGACCAGCTTCGCTGTTAGACTCACTACTACATTTGAGATTTTCATCATTTCTAGTTGAGACACTTTCCATTGGCACATATTGCTGCCGGATGACCATTAGCTTGACATTTCCTACCTGAGTTCGAACAAATTCTACCAATTTATTTAGCATACACGGACCTATGGTGACTATTAAAAGCAGTACTTTCAGAGGACCAGTTAGTGAACCATAAACCAAAGTCATATCCTGTAACATAGTATCGCATTCCCCAAATCCTTCCTCTTACCCAGCTGGCCAGAGTGGAGACTCCTATCCCTCTGGGGGTGAAAGTGATATTCAACGTCACGCCCCAGGGGGAGAATTCTGATTTTAAGCAGCGCCGATGCCCCGCCTGAGCATCTCCATTTGGAGGAAAATTTTTATGTACAGTTATCCAGTCCCTATCATCATTATGTTTTAACCAAGACACATCTCCTGTAGTTTCACATCCCCAGGCCTTACAATAGAAAGACTCTACCCCCCCACAGTTATAGATCTGTTGCTTAGTCCTTGCTCCTTCCGGGCATACATAAAAGTCTAGTTGTCGTAACCTGCACCGCCGCCAGGGATCAAGGCAACCGGGAACAGACACATGGGAAGTATCTGCCCCTGGATGCATATCCCAAGAGAGATTATCCCAGTTCTGTACCAACTTACAGACATCGGGGTACAGGGATGGCCACCATGTGCCTGGTGTACGCATCCCACTTATTGACCATGCCACATGCCCTGCGGGAGAAACCACCTCCCAAGTTAGTAGCTGGGGCTCGTGCGGATTTCCATCAGCAAGGCTCCCTCTCAGGGTTAGAAGGAGAAATGCGACGGATCCGTAGCTTAAGCGGATTATTGGTCTTCTCCAGTTGCCATTCTTCCTCCGCTGCCGTTGTTGTAGGTGCCGGCTTGAGGTGGGAAGCATGTATGCCATCGACCTTCACTGCCGTCGGCGTTGTCAGCAAGACGATGTAGGGTCCTTTCCACCGCGGTTCCAGAGTGTCTGCTGGATGCCTCCGCACGTAAACTGAAGCTCCTACTCAGGAGGGATGGGGTAAAGATTTAGTTCCTGGTTTATATAAGTCCTTTAGCTGTTTCCCAAACATATTTCTGCACACTTTCCAGGGCCTGCAGCCTTGCCATCAAAGGGACTGAAGAAACCGTCCAGCTATCATTATTTTGTAACATATCATGCACGGGGGGGGGTACCAAACAGAATTTTAAAGGGAGTTAACCCGAACATTACAGAAGAGGGGATTCACGCGCGCGGTACAGGGCATAAGGTAGGAGCATCATCCAGTCTTTTAGGCCAGTTTTTAAGGACAATTTAGATATTGTGTTTTAGAGTCCAATTTATTTATTTTTTTTTTACTTGCCCTGAGCTCTGGGGGCGATAGGCGCAATGCAATTTCCAATTAATATTTAAAGCTTTTGAGAGGCCTTGAGTAATCTGTGTCACAAAGGCAGGCCCATTATCTGATCCTATAGTCTGAAGGAGACCAAATCTCGGGAAGATTTCTTTCATTATTTTCTTGGCTACTACCAAAGCAGTCTCATTTTTGGTGGGGAATGCCTCTACCCATCCTGAAAAAGTATCTATGAATACTAACAAATATTTATAACCTCCTTTAGTTGGTTTTACTTTAGTGAAATCTACTTCCCAATGTTGCCCTGGTCTCTTTCCCCTTAATCTAGTTCCTGTCAGTGCTAGTAGGGGAAAGGTTACAAGGTCTTAAAGCACAAGGTCACACAAGGTTGCGTTATCAGTACTCTCTGGTCTGGGCTGTTTAGCCCTGCCTCAGTAGTTTTCCACTAAGAGGTCACATGCTGCATGGTCCCCGACATATCCCCCTTTCTTATCAATTAAACAAAAATGGCTACCGGTTAGGCCAGGTGTGATGAACGAGCAGTGCCTGTCTTAGGAATCGACCCGGAGCTCCATCACCTCTTACCCGTCATTGGATATCCTTGCCAGTCCCCAAGGACTCCTGTCTTAGGTGGGTGAGGTTCCGGGAAGGTGCCCGTCATTGGCTTGCTGCTTGTTTTATTGATAGGCCTGGGGCCCTTCCTGGGCTCCCGACTGGGGCAGCGGCAGACCGAGGGGGAGAGGCAGTTGTTGGAGGGACCGTGACCTCACCGGCCAGACCTCACCAGCCAGAGAGAGAGATAACGTTCTCCAGGGGATCTTCCATGGCCAGACTTTGGTAATGTATTTGAATTGGTCTGGCTGCTAAATTATCTACTTGCTGTCTGATAAAAGTCATCAGCTTACTGAAAAGACAAGGACCTACAGATAGTATAACAAGCAAACCAGCAATAGGGCCTAAAAGCGGTAGCAAATAGGAAAGCAGTCCATTCCATCCCACCCAAAAGGGATTTTCAGCCATGGCACGCCGGCGACGCTCCAGATCTTTTTGAAGTGTCTTGATTTTATCGCGAACAATGCCGGACTTGTTAGCGTAAAAACAGCATTTTTCCTGTAAAGCCAAGCAAATACCTCCCTGTTCGGTGGTAAGCAAGTCTAAGCCTCTACGATTTTGTAGAACCACTTCCGCTAGGGAATCAATTTGATCTTGAAGACAGTGACAAGCTGCACAAGCTGTGACAAGCTGCACAATGGTTGACTCTCTCCTCTGCTAATTGTTTGTTATGCATTGCTGATAAGGAAAACAGCTGTTCCCTGAGAAGGTTTTGAAGCTTCTGTACCCCCAAATGAGTAAACTGGTGATCCTGCTGTAAATACTTCCTTGCTGGTTCCTGCTTATCCTCTCCCCTCTCTGCCACTTCGCTGGACTCAGTCTCCTTAGTTACTAAAGTCTCAGGCCCTCCCCCAAAGCTGTGCCCCGAGCCGCGGTGTCCGCCTGTCTGTTTCCTACTGCCACTGCCGAAGCTCCCTTCTCGTGGCCCGGACAATGTATTATTGCCAGTTGGGCTGGCAGCATTATGGCCCCCGGATGTTAATAGTCCCCGTTTGATAGATGGCCCCATGAATGTGAGCAGTCGCAAAAGTGTAGTGACTGTCCGTAGCGCAATCTACTCAGCACGCTGTGCCGAAGTCCCATCTGGTAGGCGCGCCACCCATATGACATCACCATTTACGCTTACCACCGCAGCTCCTGCTCTTCTCCTACCGTCCACCACGAGGCTGCTCCCATCCATAAACCATGTTACCTCCGGGCTAGACAGCGGTCGGTCGATTAGATCCTGTTGAATTCCACTCTCTTCTGCTAGCACCTCCTGACAATGGCGTAGGACAGGGTCGGCGGTTGAGTCTGGTAATAGCGTTGCCAGATTCAAGGCAGTAGGAGGCCCAAAGGTGATCCAGTCCTTGTCCAACAGGATGCTCTGATAATGTGTAATTCTGGCATTTGTTAACCAGCGGTCTGGGGGCTGCCAGACAACGCTCTCTAGAGCGTGCGGGGCTATGACGGTCAGCCTTTTCCCTAAGGTCAACTTATCTGAGTCCTTGATCAGCAAGGCTGCAGCTGCAATTGCCCTAAGGCACTTCGGCCATCCTCTGGCCACAGGATGAGTTTCCCAGAGAGGTAGGCTACCGTCTCTTCCACGGCCCCAGAGTCTGAGTCAATACACCTTTAGCAACCCCCCTTTCTCTTCCACATACAGGATGAATGGTTTATCTATATCCAGGAGGGCGAGTGCTGGGGCAGATAGCAGTGCCTTCTTTATAGAGTCAAAGGCCTGTTGTTGATCCTTCCCCCAGGCAAACTCCTGGGAGTCTTTCAGCAAGAGATATAGCAGTACTGCCATGTGGGTGAATCCCGGTATCCACAATCGGCTAAAACCAGCCATCCCCAAAAATTCTCTCCGCTGCTTACGAGTAGTTGGGGCCGGGATCTGGGCAACTGCCTCCTTTCTTGCTTTAGTCAACCACCGCTTCCCATCACGGAGGACATACCCCAGAAAAGTCACTTCCCTCCGACACAGCTGAGCCTTCTTTCCCGTGGCTCGGTAACCTAGCCGCCCCAGTTCTCGCAGGAGGCAGCGAGTGCCATACTCACAATCCTTCAGGGTACGGGCTGCCAGCAACAGGTCATCTACATATTGGAGCAGAGTGACTTCAGGGTGTTCACCGCGAAAGGTCCGGAGGTCCTGATGCAGTGCCTCATCAAAGATAGTGGGGGAATTCTTGAAGCCCTGAGGCAGGCGCGTCCAAGTCAGCTGGCCTGAAAACCCCTCTTCCAGGTCTTGCCATTCAAAGGCAAATGTTGGCTGGCTATCTGGATGGAGCCGCAAGCAAAAGAAGGCATAGTCCACGCCCTGTACTGGCTTCCACTTGCTCCCTGTACCAAAGTCCGCTTATCTGATAGAGGTCCCAAAGGGGCTTTTAGGACTGAATTTACAGCTCCCGTGTGGACTTCAAAATTGATAGGAGTTGCCTTCGGGACTCCCTGTGCCTTTCTTGGACAATCTCTAGCCCAATGCCCCCTCTCTCTGCAGTCAGCACATCGGTCAGAGTCCAGCCGCGATCGCCTCCTCCCCCTTTGTGAGTTTGTCCTCCCTACGGATCTTCCCTATTCTGGCTTCGGATGACAGTGGCAAGAATCCGAGCTAGCTCCTTGCTGCGTTTCTTATCCCTCACCTCTTCCTGCTTTTCCCTTTTTCTTTCTCCGACTCCCATTCCTCCCTCTCTTTTCTCCTTCTCTGCTCCCTTTCTTCTTCAGTTTTTTTCTTGCAGTATACTTTTTCTGCTTCCTTCACCAGGTCCCCTAGGGACTTCTGCAGTCCTTCTAAGCGCTGCAGTTTGTGTCTGATGTCCGAAGCGGACTGCCCTATGAATGCCATTGCAACTGACCCTCTCTGCCCTTCAGACTCTGGATCGAATGGGGTATATCTCCTGTAAGCCTCCATTAATCATTCTAGGAACATGGAGGGGGTCTCCTCTGGTCCCTGGATAACCTCCCTTACCTTAGCCAAATTAGTGGGCTTCCTGGCCCCTGCTCGGAGGCCCGTAACAGGAAACTGGCGATAAGTGGACAGATGCCTCCTACCTTCGCGACTGTTAGGATCCTATTCAGGGCGCTGCAGGGGGAACACTTCAATTATGTTCTGTAATGGAGTTGGCCTGCCATCCTGTCCGGGCATATTTTTCCGAACTTCAATCAGTATCCGGTCCCGCTCCTCGGTTGTAAAAAGAGTGTTTAACAACTGCTGACAATCGTCCCATGTAGGTTGATGAGAAAACATTAGGGATTCTACCAAACCTGTCAAACGCCCAGGGTCAACAGAAAAAGGAGGGTTATTATTTTTCCAATTGTATAAATTAGATGATGAGAATGGCCAGTACTGTAACACCTGCATCTCTCCCCTGTGCCCATCATCTATCACCCTGTCTGTGGGTCGCAAGGGCAGGGCGATAGCAGTGTCAGGGGTTGGCTGCCCCTTCCTACTCCGGGTTCCCTGGGTCGGCCCTCCCGCCCAGTCCATCCCCTCTTTCTCCTGCTCCGACACTGGGGGTGCCGAAGGCCAAGGTACTGCCGGGGTCAAAATAGCCAACTGCTGTAGTTGATTCTCCGGTGATTGTCCCTCCTCTTTGGTCGTTGAAGAGACAACCTGGGGGGAAGAAGAGGTTAGTAACAGAAAGGGGAAAAGGAAGGTGTGGTTGAGGAGATGGCGCAATCCGCGGAAAAGCGGGATTACGCAGGAAAGCCTGTGGGTACGGAGGCAAAGAATCCATAGTTAATAGATCGGCCTGGGATTCGGGGAGCACAGGTGGCCATCTCTTTTCCTCTTCTTTCTGGTGGAGCTTCAAAGGCAACACTTCCACTGCACCTGTGAGAAACTGGAAAGACTTAACCCAGGCCGGCGGATTTTCACAAAGATCTTGCCATACAAGTATGTAAAATTTTTGGTCAGGATGTCCACGTTTCTCAGGTTGAAAGACATACTCCTGAACTTGGCGCACTAAGGGAGGAAAAAGATCCTCCCTCCAGCCAGCCTACGCCAAGCCCTGACCAGCCAGAGGGACAGTAAATCTGCCACTTATCCTTTTTCACTACCAGAGATAAATTGTTTCCCCCAGCTCAGATCTCTGGATAGTGCGCCAGAGTTAAGGCCAAAGGAGTTGTGGCGGTCTGTCCCATAATTTCCCTAACAATTCCCCTAGTGGCGTTCAAGAAACTAAAACCAGAGGGGGGTTTCGCTGAGCGTCCTCAGTCCCCCGAAATTCCCGAGGCGTCCCTCGAGAAGATGCAGCGTGATCGCCTGGCACGTCTGCCGATCACTGCCTGCAACACGCCACTGAAAACCCCTGAGCGCGCGTCCTCCACAGTTTCGACCGGTCCTCCTTACTTATAATACTATTCAAAGAGTTGTCCGTTGGTGCTACTCACTCCTGGATTGGCACGGAAAATCTCGCTGGGGCCTCCAAATGTTACGGCCGTGCCGGAGTAAAGAATACACCAAGAGGCAGTCTCTTATGCAAAACACAAGAAGAGTATTTTATTGACAAGCATGCTGGGGTCGCAGCGTCACAAATGTGAGCGAGCGACCCTGAGTGCAAATCGCATCAGCTTTTTATAGTCACACAAAGGCTTTGAACAATCTGTAGAACATATTTCACATGGGAACCCAGGGAACAGAAGAATCTCGTAACCTTAATCTTATCAGCTGGGTGCTGGTCAAGGTGAACAGGTGTGTATGGGTTTAGGACAAAGCCACATTCCGGTGTTATCTCTTCCTGCCCCAGCATTACCATGTCTATTCAGCAAAGACAGGTCTCAACCCCTCCCTGAGTCAGGAATCCAGAAAGTAGGTCAAAAGTCAATCTGGCAAGGGTCAGAAGGGGGGGGGGATCTGCTTAACTTTAATATTTCTTCAATATCATTATGAATACTCTGCCTAACCTCTTTTTTGTATGGAGTCAGAATACAAAATTTGGAAAGGCAGAAGTCAAAGCCAAACAAACCCAGAACAAATTTAGGAAATTGTGAAACAAGAAACCTAAATCCTGCTGATTGAATACACCTGAAAATCCCATTTACACTCGATGTAGAGGGAATTCCTAGCTGTCCCCTTGGCAAAAGCGTAAAATTTCATGTTCCAAAACACAAAAACTCACCTTGGTCGAGTTTTCTGTAGATTTATATGCATGAAACGCCAATGTGCTGTGTTTTTTATTTCATTATGAATACTCTGCCTAACCAACTTTTTGTATGCAGACAGTATTCCAAATTTTGAAAGGAAGATGCCAAAACAAATGCAAACCCAGAACAAATTTAGGTAATTGCCAATGAAAGAGCCTGAAAGCTGCTGATTGAATACACCTGGAAATCCCATTAACACTCAGTGTGGTTGGAATTCCTAGCTGACCCTGATCATAAGGGTAAAATTTATTTTCCAAAACTCAAAAACTCAACTTGGTCAAGTTGGCTGTAGATTTCCTAGGATGAAATGCCAATGTGCTGTGTTTTTTATTTCATTATGAATACTCTGCCTAACCTCTTTTGTGTATGCAGTCAGTATTCAAAATTGTTAAAGGAAGAAGCCGAAACAAACGCAAACTCTCAACAAATTTAGGAAATTGCCAATCAAGGAACCTGAATGCTGCTGATTGGATCAACCTAAAAATCCCATTTACCCTCGACGTGGAGGGAAATCCTTGCTGTCCCCTCGGCAAAATGATTACATTTCTGTTTCCAAAACCAAAAACTCACTTTGGTCGAGTTGCCTGTAATTTTCCTAGCATGAAACGCCAATGTGCTGTGTGTTTTATATCATTATGAATACTCTGCCTAACCTCTTTTTGTATGGAGTCAGAATACAAAATTTGGAAAGCCAGAAGGCCAAGCAAACCAAACCCAGAACAAATTTAGGAAATTGTGAAACAAGAAACCTAAATCCTGCTGATTGAATACACCTGAAAATCCCATTTACACTACATGTAGAGGGAATTCCTAGCTGTCCCCTTGGCAAAAGCGTAAAATTTCATGTTCCAAAACACAAAAACTCACTTTGGTCGAGTTTTCTGTAGATGTATAAGCATGAAACGCCGATGTGCTGTGTTTTTTATTTCATTATGAATACTCTGCCTAACCTACTTTTTGTATGCAGTCAGTATTCCAAATTTTGAAAGGAAGATGCCAAAACAAATGCAAACCCAGAACAAATTTAGGTAATTGCCAATCAAGGAGCCTGAAAGCTGCTGATTGAATACACCTGGAAATCCCATTAACACTCAGTGTGGTTGGAATTCCTAGCTGACCCTCATCATAAGGGTAAAATTTCTTTTTCCAAAACTCAAAAACTCAACTTGGTCAAGTTGGCTGTAGATTTCCTAGCATGAAATGCTAATGTGCTGTGTTTTTTATTTCATTATGAATACTCTGCCTAACCTCTTTTGTGTATGCAGTCAGTATTCAAAATTGTTAAAGGAAGAAGCCAAAACAAACGCAAACTCGCAACAAATTTAGGAAATTGCCAATCAAGGAACCTGAATGCTGCTGATTGGATAAACCTAAAAATCCCATTTACACTCGATGTGGAGGGAATTCCTTGCTGTCCCCTCGGAAAAAGAGTAAAATTTCTTTTTCCAAAAACAAAAACTCACTTTGGTCGAGTTGCCTGTAATTTTCCTAGCATGAAACACCAATGTGCTGTGTGTTTTATATCATTATGAATACTCTGCCTAACCTCTTTTTTGTATGGAGTCAGAATACAAAATTTGGAAAGGCAGAAGGCAAAGCAAACCAAACCCAGAAAAAATTTAGGAAATTGCCAAACAAGAAACCTGAATGCTGCTGATTGAATATACCTGAAAATCCCATTTACACTCGATGTAGAGGGAATTCCTAGCTGTCCCCTTGGCAAAAGGGTAAAATTTCATGTTCCAAAACACAAAAACTCACTTTGGTCGAGTTTTCTGTAGAATTAGAAGCATGAAACGCCAATGTGCTATGTTTTTTATTTCATTAGGAATACTCTGCCTAAGCTCTTTTGTGTATGCAGGCAGTATTCAAAATTGTTAAAGGAAGAAGCCAAAACAAACGCAAACTCGGAACAAATTTAGGAAATTGCCAATCAAGGAACCTGAATGCTGCTGATTGGATGAACCTAAAAATGCCTTTTACACTCGATGTGGAGGGAAATCCTTGCTGTCCCCTTGGCAAAATGATTACATTTCTGTTTCCAAAACCAAAAACTCACTTTGGTCGAGTCGCCTGTAATTTTTCTAGCATGAAACGCCAATGTGCTGTGTGTTTTATATTGTTACGGCCGTGCCGGAGTAAAGAATACACCAAGAGGCAGTCTCTTATGCAAAACACAAGAAGAGTATTTTATTGACCAGCATGCTGGGGTCGCAGCGTCACAAATGTGAGCGAGCGACCCTGAGTGCAAATCGCATCAGCTTTTTATAGTCACACAAAGGCTTTGAACAATCTGTAGAACATATTTCACATGGGAACCCAGGGAACAGAAGAATCTCGTAACCTTAATCTTATCAGCTGGGTGCTGGTCAAGGTGAACAGGTGTGTATGGGTTTCGGACAAAGCCACATTCCGGTGTTATCTCTTCCTGCCCCAGCATTACCATGTCTATTCAGCAAAGACAGGTCTCAACCCCTCCCTGAGTCAGGAATCCAGAAAGTAGGTCAAAAGTCAATCTGGCAAGGGTCAGAAGGGGGGGGGGATCTGCTTAACTTTAATATTTCTTCATTCCCCCCTTTTTCTATTGTGAAGTCTCTAATCCTAGAGACCAGCTTCGCTGTTAGACTCACTACTACATTTGAGATTTTCATCATTTCTAGTTGAGACACTTTCCATTGGCACATATTGCTGCCGGATGACCATTAGCTTGACATTTCCTACCTGAGTTCGAACAAATTCTACCAATTTATTTAGCATACACGGACCTATGGTGACTATTAAAAGCAGTACTTTCAGAGGACCAGTTAGTGAACCATAAACCAAAGTCATATCCTGTAACATAGTATCGCATTCCCCAAATCCTTCCTCTTACCCAGCTGGCCAGAGTGGAGACTCCTATCCCTCTGGGGGTGAAAGTGATATTCAACGTCACGCCCCAGGGGGAGAATTCTGATTTTAAGCAGCGCCGATGCCCCGCCTGAGCATCTCCATTTGGAGGAAAATTTTTATGTACAGTTATCCAGTCCCTATCATCATTATGTTTTAACCAAGACACATCTCCTGTAGTTTCACATCCCCAGGCCTTACAATAGAAAGACTCTACCCCCCCACAGTTATAGATCTGTTGCTTAGTC
This sequence comes from Sylvilagus floridanus, assembly GCA_949820135.1. Lineage (NCBI taxonomy): Eukaryota > Metazoa > Chordata > Mammalia > Lagomorpha > Leporidae > Sylvilagus > Sylvilagus floridanus. The sequence continues at coordinate 23,292,475 of OX463234.1, read as the reverse complement.
CTTGCTCCTTCCGGGCATACATAAAAGTCTAGTTGTCGTAACCTGCACCGCCGCCAGGGATCAAGGCAACCGGGAACAGACACATGGGAAGTATCTGCCCCTGGATGCATATCCCAAGAGAGATTATCCCAGTTCTGTACCAACTTACAGACATCGGGGTACAGGGATGGCCACCATGTGCCTGGTGTATGCATCCCACTTATTGACCATGCCACATGCCCTGCGGGAGAAACCACCTCCCAAGTTAGTAGCTGGGGCTCGTGCGGATTTCCATCAGCAAGGCTCCCTCTCAGGGTTAGAAGGAGAAATGCGACGGATCCGTAGCTTAAGCGGATTATTGGTCTTCTCCAGTTGCCATTCTTCCTCCGCTGCCGTTGTTGTAGGTGCCGGCTTGAGGTGGGAAGCATGTATGCCATCGACCTTCACTGCCGTCGGCGTTGTCAGCAAGACGATGTAGGGTCCTTTCCACCGCGGTTCCAGAGTGTCTGCTGGATGCCTCCGCACGTAAACTGAAGCTCCTACTCAGGAGGGATGGGGTAAAGATTTAGTTCCTGGTTTATATAAGTCCTTTAGCTGTTTCCCAAACATATTTCTGCACACTTTCCAGGGCCTGCAGCCTTGCCATCAAAGGGACTGAAGAAACCGTCCAGCTATCATTATTTTGTAACATATCATGCACGGGGGGGGGGTACCAAACAGAATTTTAAAGGGAGTTAACCCGAACATTACAGAAGAGGGGATTCACGCGCGTGGTACAGGGCATAAGGTAGGAGCATCATCCAGTCTTTTAGGCCAGTTTTTAAGGACAATTTAGATATTGTGTTTTAGAGTCCAATTTATTTATTTTTTTTTTACTTGCCCTGAGCTCTGGGGGCGATAGGCGCAATGCAATTTCCAATTAATATTTAAAGCTTTTGAGAGGCCTTGAGTAATCTGTGTCACAAAGGCAGGCCCATTATCTGATCCTATAGTCTGAAGGAGACCAAATCTCGGGAAGATTTCTTTCATTATTTTCTTGGCTACTACCAAAGCAGTCTCATTTTTGGTGGGGAATGCCTCTACCCATCCTGAAAAAGTATCTATGAATACTAACAAATATTTATAACCTCCTTTAGTTGGTTTTACTTTAGTGAAATCTACTTCCCAATGTTGCCCTGGTCTCTTTCCCCTTAATCTAGTTCCTGTCAGTGCTAGTAGGGGAAAGGTTACAAGGTCTTAAAGCACAAGGTCACACAAGGTTGCGTTATCAGTACTCTCTGGTCTGGGCTGTTTAGCCCTGCCTCAGTAGTTTTCCACTAAGAGGTCACATGCTGCATGGTCCCCGACATATCCCCCTTTCTTATCAATTAAACAAAAATGGCTACCGGTTAGGCCAGGTGTGATGAACGAGCAGTGCCTGTCTTAGGAATCGACCCGGAGCTCCATCACCTCTTACCCGTCATTGGATATCCTTGCCAGTCCCCAAGGACTCCTGTCTTAGGTGGGTGAGGTTCCGGGAAGGTGCCCGTCATTGGCTTGCTGCTTGTTTTATTGATAGGCCTGGGGCCCTTCCTGGGCTCCCGACTGGGGCAGCGGCAGACCGAGGGGGAGAGGCAGTTGTTGGAGGGACCGTGACCTCACCGGCCAGACCTCACCAGCCAGAGAGAGAGATAACGTTCTCCAGGGGATCTTCCATGGCCAGACTTTGGTAATGTATTTGAATTGGTCTGGCTGCTAAATTATCTACTTGCTGTCTGATAAAAGTCATCAGCTTACTGAAAAGACAAGGACCTACAGATAGTATAACAAGCAAACCAGCAATAGGGCCTAAAAGCGGTAGCAAATAGGAAAGCAGTCCATTCCATCCCACCCAAAAGGGATTTTCAGCCATGGCACGCCGGCGACGCTCCAGATCTTTTTGAAGTGTCTTGATTTTATCGCGAACAATGCCGGACTTGTTAGCGTAAAAACAGCATTTTTCCTGTAAAGCCAAGCAAATACCTCCCTGTTCGGTGGTAAGCAAGTCTAAGCCTCTACGATTTTGTAGAACCACTTCCGCTAGGGAATCAATTTGATCTTGAAGACAGTGACAAGCTGCACAAGCTGTGACAAGCTGCACAATGGTTGACTCTCTCCTCTGCTAATTGTTTGTTATGCATTGCTGATAAGGAAAACAGCTGTTCCCTGAGAAGGTTTTGAAGCTTCTGTACCCCCAAATGAGTAAACTGGTGATCCTGCTGTAAATACTTCCTTGCTGGTTCCTGCTTATCCTCTCCCCTCTCTGCCACTTCGCTGGACTCAGTCTCCTTAGTTACTAAAGTCTCAGGCCCTCCCCCAAAGCTGTGCCCCGAGCCGCGGTGTCCGCCTGTCTGTTTCCTACTGCCACTGCCGAAGCTCCCTTCTCGTGGCCCGGACAATGTATTATTGCCAGTTGGGCTGGCAGCATTATGGCCCCCGGATGTTAATAGTCCCCGTTTGATAGATGGCCCCATGAATGTGAGCAGTCGCAAAAGTGTAGTGACTGTCCGTAGCGCAATCTACTCAGCACGCTGTGCCGAAGTCCCATCTGGTAGGCGCGCCACCCATATGACATCACCATTTACGCTTACCACCGCAGCTCCTGCTCTTCTCCTACCGTCCACCACGAGGCTGCTCCCATCCATAAACCATGTTACCTCCGGGCTAGACAGCGGTCGGTCGATTAGATCCTGTTGAATTCCACTCTCTTCTGCTAGCACCTCCTGACAATGGCGTAGGACAGGGTCGGCGGTTGAGTCTGGTAATAGCGTTGCCAGATTCAAGGCAGTAGGAGGCCCAAAGGTGATCCAGTCCTTGTCCAACAGGATGCTCTGATAATGTGTAATTCTGGCATTTGTTAACCAGCGGTCTGGGGGCTGCCAGACAACGCTCTCTAGAGCGTGCGGGGCTATGACGGTCAGCCTTTTCCCTAAGGTCAACTTATCTGAGTCCTTGATCAGCAAGGCTGCAGCTGCAATTGCCCTAAGGCACTTCGGCCATCCTCTGGCCACAGGATGAGTTTCCCAGAGAGGTAGGCTACCGTCTCTTCCACGGCCCCAGAGTCTGAGTCAATACACCTTTAGCAACCCCCCTTTCTCTTCCACATACAGGATGAATGGTTTATCTATATCCAGGAGGGCGAGTGCTGGGGCAGATAGCAGTGCCTTCTTTATAGAGTCAAAGGCCTGTTGTTGATCCTTCCCCCAGGCAAACTCCTGGGAGTCTTTCAGCAAGAGATATAGCAGTACTGCCATGTGGGTGAATCCCGGTATCCACAATCGGCTAAAACCAGCCATCCCCAAAAATTCTCTCCGCTGCTTACGAGTAGTTGGGGCCGGGATCTGGGCAACTGCCTCCTTTCTTGCTTTAGTCAACCACCGCTTCCCATCACGGAGGACATACCCCAGAAAAGTCACTTCCCTCCGACACAGCTGAGCCTTCTTTCCCGTGGCTCGGTAACCTAGCCGCCCCAGTTCTCGCAGGAGGCAGCGAGTGCCATACTCACAATCCTTCAGGGTACGGGCTGCCAGCAACAGGTCATCTACATATTGGAGCAGAGTGACTTCAGGGTGTTCACCGCGAAAGGTCCGGAGGTCCTGATGCAGTGCCTCATCAAAGATAGTGGGGGAATTCTTGAAGCCCTGAGGCAGGCGCGTCCAAGTCAGCTGGCCTGAAAACCCCTCTTCCAGGTCTTGCCATTCAAAGGCAAATGTTGGCTGGCTATCTGGATGGAGCCGCAAGCAAAAGAAGGCATAGTCCACGCCCTGTACTGGCTTCCACTTGCTCCCTGTACCAAAGTCCGCTTATCTGATAGAGGTCCCAAAGGGGCTTTTAGGACTGAATTTACAGCTCCCGTGTGGACTTCAAAATTGATAGGAGTTGCCTTCGGGACTCCCTGTGCCTTTCTTGGACAATCTCTAGCCCAATGCCCCCTCTCTCTGCAGTCAGCACATCGGTCAGAGTCCAGCCGCGATCGCCTCCTCCCCCTTTGTGAGTTTGTCCTCCCTACGGATCTTCCCTATTCTGGCTTCGGATGACAGTGGCAAGAATCCGAGCTAGCTCCTTGCTGCGTTTCTTATCCCTCACCTCTTCCTGCTTTTCCCTTTTTCTTTCTCCGACTCCCATTCCTCCCTCTCTTTTCTCCTTCTCTGCTCCCTTTCTTCTTCAGTTTTTTTCTTGCAGTATACTTTTTCTGCTTCCTTCACCAGGTCCCCTAGGGACTTCTGCAGTCCTTCTAAGCGCTGCAGTTTGTGTCTGATGTCCGAAGCGGACTGCCCTATGAATGCCATTGCAACTGACCCTCTCTGCCCTTCAGACTCTGGATCGAATGGGGTATATCTCCTGTAAGCCTCCATTAATCATTCTAGGAACATGGAGGGGGTCTCCTCTGGTCCCTGGATAACCTCCCTTACCTTAGCCAAATTAGTGGGCTTCCTGGCCGCTGCTCGGAGGCCCGTAACAGGAAACTGGCGATAAGTGGACAGATGCCTCCTACCTTCGCGACTGTTAGGATCCTATTCAGGGCGCTGCAGGGGGAACACTTCAATTATGTTCTGTAATGGAGTTGGCCTGCCATCCTGTCCGGGCATATTTTTCCGAACTTCAATCAGTATCCGGTCCCGCTCCTCGGTTGTAAAAAGAGTGTTTAACAACTGCTGACAATCGTCCCATGTAGGTTGATGAGAAAACATTAGGGATTCTACCAAACCTGTCAAACGCCCAGGGTCAACAGAAAAAGGAGGGTTATTATTTTTCCAATTGTATAAATTAGATGATGAGAATGGCCAGTACTGTAACACCTGCATCTCTCCCCTGTGCCCATCATCTATCACCCTGTCTGTGGGTCGCAAGGGCAGGGCGATAGCAGTGTCAGGGGTTGGCTGCCCCTTCCTACTCCGGGTTCCCTGGGTCGGCCCTCCCGCCCAGTCCATCCCCTCTTTCTCCTGCTCCGACACTGGGGGTGCCGAAGGCCAAGGTACTGCCGGGGTCAAAATAGCCAACCGCTGTAGTTGATTCTCCGGTGATTGTCCCTCCTCTTTGGTCGTTGAAGAGACAACCTGGGGGGAAGAAGAGGTTAGTAACAGAAAGGGGAAAAGGAAGGTGTGGTTGAGGAGATGGCGCAATCCGCGGAAAAGCGGGATTACGCAGGAAAGCCTGTGGGTACGGAGGCAAAGAATCCATAGTTAATAGATCGGCCTGGGATTCGGGGAGCACAGGTGGCCATCTCTTTTCCTCTTCTTTCTGGTGGAGCTTCAAAGGCAACACTTCCACTGCACCTGTGAGAAACTGGAAAGACTTAACCCAGGCCGGCGGATTTTCACAAAGATCTTGCCATACAAGTATGTAAAATTTTTGGTCAGGATGTCCACGTTTCTCAGGTTGAAAGACATACTCCTGAACTTGGCGCACTAAGGGAGGAAAAAGATCCTCCCTCCAGCCAGCCTACGCCAAGCCCTGACCAGCCAGAGGGACAGTAAATCTGCCACTTATCCTTTTTCACTACCAGAGATAAATTGTTTCCCCCAGCTCAGATCTCTGGATAGTGCACCAGAGTTAAGGCCAAAGGAGTTGTGGCGGTCTGTCCCATAATTTCCCTAACAATTCCCCTAGTGGCGTTCAAGAAACTAAAACCAGAGGGGGGTTTCGCTGAGCGTCCTCAGTCCCCCGAAATTCCCGAGGCGTCCCTCGAGAAGATGCAGCGTGATCGCCTGGCACGTCTGCCGATCACTGCCTGCAACACGCCACTGAAAACCCCTGAGCGCGCGTCCTCCACAGTTTCGACCGGTCCTCCTTACTTATAATACTATTCAAAGAGTTGTCCGTTGGTGCTACTCACTCCTGGATTGGCACGGAAAATCTCGCTGGGGCCTCCAAATGTTACGGCCGTGCCGGAGTAAAGAATACACCAAGAGGCAGTCTCTTATGCAAAACACAAGAAGAGTATTTTATTGACAAGCATGCTGGGGTCGCAGCGTCACAAATGTGAGCGAGCGACCCTGAGTGCAAATCGCATCAGCTTTTTATAGTCACACAAAGGCTTTGAACAATCTGTAGAACATATTTCACATGGGAACCCAGGGAACAGAAGAATCTCGTAACCTTAATCTTATCAGCTGGGTGCTGGTCAAGGTGAACAGGTTTGTATGGGTTTAGGACAAAGCCACATTCCGGTGTTATCTCTTCCTGCCCCAGCATTACCATGTCTATTCAGCAAAGACAGGTCTCAACCCCTCCCTGAGTCAGGAATCCAGAAAGTAGGTCAAAAGTCAATCTGGCAAGGGTCAGAAGGGGGGGGGGGATCTGCTTAACTTTAATATTTCTTCAATATCATTATGAATACTCTGCCTAACCTCTTTTTTGTATGGAGTCAGAATACAAAATTTGGAAAGGCAGAAGTCAAAGCCAAACAAACCCAGAACAAATTTAGGAAATTGTGAAACAAGAAACCTAAATCCTGCTGATTGAATACACCTGAAAATCCCATTTACACTCGATGTAGAGGGAATTCCTAGCTGTCCCCTTGGCAAAAGCGTAAAATTTCATGTTCCAAAACACAAAAACTCACCTTGGTCGAGTTTTCTGTAGATTTATATGCATGAAACGCCAATGTGCTGTGTTTTTTATTTCATTATGAATACTCTGCCTAACCAACTTTTTGTATGCAGACAGTATTCCAAATTTTGAAAGGAAGATGCCAAAACAAATGCAAACCCAGAACAAATTTAGGTAATTGCCAATGAAAGAGCCTGAAAGCTGCTGATTGAATACACCTGGAAATCCCATTAACACTCAGTGTGGTTGGAATTCCTAGCTGACCCTGATCATAAGGGTAAAATTTCTTTTTCCAAAACTCAAAAACTCAACTTGGTCAAGTTGGCTGTAGATTTCCTAGGATGAAATGCCAATGTGCTGTGTTTTTTATTTCATTATGAATACTCTGCCTAACCTCTTTTGTGTATGCAGTCAGTATTCAAAATTGTTAAAGGAAGAAGCCGAAACAAACGCAAACTCTCAACAAATTTAGGAAATTGCCAATCAAGGAACCTGAATGCTGCTGATTGGATAAACCTAAAAATCCCATTTACACTCGATGTGGAGGGAATTCCTTGCTGTCCCCTCGGCAAAAGGGTAAAATTTCTTTTTCCAAAAACAAAAACTCACTTTGGTCGAGTTGCCTGTAATTTTCCTAGCATGAAACGCCAATGTGCTGTGTGTTTTATATCATTATGAATACTCTGCCTAACCTCTTTTTTGTATGGAGTCAGAATACAAAATTTGGAAAGGCAGAAGGCAAAGCCAACGAAACCCAGAACAAATTTAGGAAATTGCCAAACTAGAAACCTGAATGCTGCTGATTGAATACACCTGAAAATCCCATTTACACTCGATGTAGAGGGAATTCCTAGCTGTCCCCTTGGCAAAAGGGTAAAATTTCATGTTCCAAAACACAAAAACTCACCTTGGTCGAGTTTTCTGTAGATTTATATGCATGAAACGCCAATGTGCTGTGTTTTTTATTTCATTATGAATACTGTGCCTAACCTACTTTTTGTATGCAGTCAGTATTCCAAATTTTGAAAGGAAGATGCCAAAACAAATGCAAACCCAGAACAAATTTAGGTAATTGCCAATCAAGGAGCCTGAAAGCTGCTGATTGAATACACCTGGAAATCCCATTAACACTCAGTGTGGTTGGAATTCCTAGCTGACCCTGATCATAAGGGTAAAATTTCTTTTTCCAAAACTCAAAACTCAACTTGGTCGAGTTGGCTGTAGATTTCCTAGCATGAAATGCCAATGTGCTGTGTTTTTTATTTCATTATGAATACTCTGCCTAACCACTTTTGTGTATGCAGTCAGTATTCAAAATTGTTAAAGGAAGAAGCCGAAACAAACGCAAACTCTCAACAAATTTAGGAAATTGCCAATCAAGGAACCTGAATGCTGCTGATTGGATCAACCTAAAAATCCCATTTACCCTCGACGTGGAGGGAAATCCTTGCTGTCCCCTCGGCAAAATGATTACATTTCTGTTTCCAAAACCAAAAACTCACTTTGGTCGAGTTGCCTGTAATTTTCCTAGCATGAAACGCCAATGTGCTGTGTGTTTTATATCATTATGAATACTCTGCCTAACCTCTTTTTTGTATGGAGTCAGAATACAAAATTTGGAAAGGCAGAAGGCAAAGCCAACCAAACCCAGAACAAATTTAGGAAATTGTGAAACAAGAAACCTAAATCCTGCTGATTGAATACACCTGAAAATCCCATTTACACTCGATGTAGAGGAAATTCCTAGCTGTCCCCTTGGCAAAAGCGTAAAATTTCATGTTCCAAAACACAAAAACTCACCTTGGTCGAGTTTTCTGTAGATTTATATGCATGAAACGCCAATGTGCTGTGTTTTTTGTTTCATTATGAATACTCTGCCTAACCTACTTTTTGTATGCAGTCAGTATTCCAAATTTTGAAAGGAAGATGCCAAAACAAATGCAAACCCAGAACAAATTTAGGTAACTGCCAATCAAGGAGCCTGAATGCTGCTGATTGAATACACCTGAAAATCCCATTTACACTACATGTAGAGGGAATTCCTAGCTGTCCCCTTGGCAAAGTGTAAAATTTCATGTTCCAAAAACCAAAATCTCATCTTGGTCGAGTTTTCTGTAGATTTATAAGCATGAGAAGCCAATGTGCTGTGTTTTTTATTTCATTAGGATTACTCTGCCTAACCTCTTTTGTGTATGCAGTCAGTATTCAAAATTGTTAAAGGAAGAAGGCAAAACAAACGCAAACTCGGAACAAATTTAGGAAATTGCCAATCAAGGAACCTGAATGCTGCTGATTGGATAAACCTAAAAATCCCATTTATACTCGATGTGGAGGGAAATCCTTGCTGTCCCCTCAGCAAAATGATTACATTTCTGTTTCCAAAAACAAAAACTCACTTTGGTCGAGTTGCCTGTAATTTTCCTAGCATGAAACGCCAATGTGCTGTGTGTTTTATATCATTATGAATACTCTGCCTAACCTCTTTTTTGTATGGAGTCAGAATACAAAATTTGGAAAGGCAGAAGGCAAAGCCAACCAAACCCAGAACAAATTTAGGAAATTGCCAAACAAGAAACCTGAATGCTGCCGAAAGAATACACCTGAAAATCCCATTTACACTCAATGTGGAGGGAATTTCTAGCTGTCCCCTTGGCAAAAGCGTAAAATTTCATGTTCCAAAACACAAAAACTCACCTTGGTCGAGTTTTCTGTAGATTTATATGCATGAAACGCCAATGTGCTGTGTTTTTTATTTCATTAGGAATACTCTGCCTAACCTCTTTTGTGTATGCAGTCAGTATTCAAAATTGTTAAAGGAAGAAGCCAAAACAAACGCAAACTTGGAACAAATTTAGGATATTGCCAATCAAGGAACCTGAATGCTGCTGATTGGATAAACCTAAAAATCCCATTTATACTCGATGTGGAGGGAAATCCTTGCTGTCCCCTCGGCAAAATGATTACATTTCTGTTTCCAAAACCAAAAACTCACTTTGGTCGAGTTGCCTGTAATTTTCCTAGCATGAAACGCCAATGTGCTGTGTGTTTTATATCATTATGAATACTCTGCCTAACCTCTTTTTGTATGGAGTCAGAATACAAAATTTGGAAAGCCAGAAGGCCAAGCAAACCAAACCCAGAACAAATTTAGGAAATTGTGAAACAAGAAACCTAAATCCTGCTGATTGAATACACCTGAAAATCCCATTTACACTACATGTAGAGGGAATTCCTAGCTGTCCCCTTGGCAAAAGCGTAAAATTTCATGTTCCAAAACACAAAAACTCACCTTGGTCGAGTTTTCTGTAGATTTATATGCATGAAACGCCAATGTGCTGTGTTTTTTATTTCATTATGAATACTGTGCCTAACCTACTTTTTGTATGCAGTCAGTATTCCAAATTTTGAAAGGAAGATGTCAAAACAAATGCAAACCCAGAACAAATTTAGGTAACTGCCAATCAAGGAGCCTGAATGCTGCTGATGGAATACACCTGAAAATCCCATTTACACTCCATGTAGAGGGAATTCCTAGCTGTCCATTGGCAAACTGTAAAATTTCATGTTCCAAAAACCAAAATCTCATCTTGGTCGAGTTTTCTGTAGATTTATAAGCATGAGAAGCGAATGTGCTGTGTTTTTTATTTCATTAGGAATACTCTGCCTAACCTCTTTTGTGTATGCAGTCAGTATTCAAAATTGTTAAAGGGAGAAGGCAAAACAAACGCAAACTCGGAACAAATTTAGGAAATTGCCAATCAAGGAACCTGAATGCTGCTGATTGGATAAACCTAAAAATCCCATTTATACTCGATGTGGAGGGAAATCCTTGCTGTCCCCTCGGCAAAATGATTACGTTTCTGTTTCCAAAAACAAAAACTCACTTTGGTCGAGTTGCCTGTAATTTTCCTAGCATGAAACGCCAATGTGCTGTGTGTTTTATATCATTATGAATACTCTGCCTAACCTCTTTTTTGTATGGAGTCAGAATACAAAATTTGGAAAGGCAGAAGGCCAAGCAAACCAAAACCAGAACAAATTTAGGAAATTGCCAAACAAGAAACCTGAATGCTGCTGATTGAATACACCTGAAAATCCCAATTACACTCGATGTAGAGGAAATTCCTAGCTGTCCCCTTGGCAAAAGGGTAAAATTTCATGTTCCAAAACACAAAAACTCACTTTGGTCGAGTTTTCTGTAGAATTATAAGCATGAAACGCCAATGTGCTGTGTTTTTTATTTCATTATGAATACTCTGCCTAACCTACTTTTTGTATGCAGTCAGTATTCCAAATTTTGAAAGGAAGATGCCAAAACAAATGCAAACCCAGAACAAATTTAGGTTATTGCCAATCAAGGAGCCTGAATGCTGCTGATTGAATACACGTGAAAATCCCATTTACACTCGATGTAGAGGGAATTCCTAGGTGTCCATTGGCAAAGTGTAAAATTTCATGTTCCAAAAACCAAAATCTCATCTTGGTCGAGTTTTCTGTAGATTTATAAGCATGAGAAGCGAATGTGCTGTGTTTTTTATTTCATTAGGAATACTCTGCCTAACCTCTTTTGTGTATGCAGTCAGTATTCAAAATTGTTAAAGGGAGAAGGCAAAACAAACGCAAACTCGGAACAAATTTAGGAAATTGCCAATCAAGGAACCTGAATGCTGCTGATTGGATAAACCTAAAAATCTCATTTATACTCGATGTGGAGGGAAATCCTTGCTGTCCCCTCGGCAAAATGATTACATTTCTGTTTCCAAAAACAAAAACTCACTTTGGTCGAGTTGCCTGTAATTTTCCTAGCATGAAACGCCAATGTGCTGTGTGTTTTATATCATTATGAATACTCTGCCTAACCTCTTTTTTGTATGGAGTCAGAATACAAAATTTGGAAAGGCAGAAGGCAAAGCCAACCAAACCCAGAACAAATTTAGGAAATTGCCAAACAAGAAACCTGAATGCTGCTGATTGAATACACCTGAAAATCCCATTTACACTCCATGTAGAGGGAATTCCTAGCTGTCCCCTTGGCAAAAGGGTAAAATTTCATGTTCCAAAACACAAAAACTCACTTTGGTCGAGTTTTCTGTAGATTTATATGCATGAAACGCCAATGTGCTGTGTTTTTTATTTCATTATGAATACTCTGCCTAACCTACTTTTTGTATGCAGGCAGTATTCAAACTTTTGAAAGGAAGATGCCAAAACAAATGCAAACCCAGAACAAATTTAGGTTATTGCCAATCAAGGAGCCTGAATGCTGCTGATTGAATACACCTGAAAATCCCATTTACACTCGATGTAGAGGGAATTCCTAGCTGTCCATTGGCAAAGTGTAAAATTTCATGTTCCAAAAACCAAATCTCATCTTGGTCGAGTTTTCTGTAGATTTATAAGCATGAGAAGCCAATGTGCTGTGTTTTTTATTTCATTATGAATACTCTGCCTAACCTCTTTTGTGTATGCAGTCAGTATTCAAAATTGTTAAAGGAATAAGCCAAAACAAACGCAAACTTGGAACAAATTTAGGATATTGCCAATCAAGGAACCTGAATGCTGCTGATTGGATGAACCTAAAAATCCCATTTACACTCGATGTGGAGGGAAATCCTTGCTGTCCCCTCGGAAAATTATTACATTTCTGTTTCCAAAACCAAAAACTCACTTTGGTCGAGTTGCCTGTAATTTTCCTAGCATGAAACGCCAATGTGCTGTGTGTTTTATATCATTATGAATACTCTGCCTAACCTCTTTTTTGTATGGAGTCAGAATACAAAATTTGGAAAGGCAGAAGGCCAAGCAAACCAAACCCAGAACAAATTTAGGAAATTGTGAAACAAGAAACCTAAATCCTGCTGATTGAATACACCTGAAAATCCCATTTACACTCGATGTGGAGGGAATTCCTAGCTGTCCCCTTGGCAAAAGCGTAAAATTTTATGTTCCAAAACACAAAAACACACCTTGGTCGAGTTTTCTATAATTTTATATGCATGAAACGCCAATGTACTGTATTTTTTATTTCATTATGGATACTGTGCCTAACCTACTTTTTGTATGCAGTCAGTATTCAAAATTTTGAAAGGAAGAAGGCAAAACAAATGCAAACCCAGAACAAATTTAGGTTATTGCCAATCAAGAAGCCTGAATGCTGCTGATTGAATACACCTGAAAATCCCATTTACACTCAATGTAGAGGGAATTCTTAGCTGTCCCTTGGCAAAGTGTAAAACTTAATGTTCCAAAAACCAAAATCTCATCTTGGTCGAGTTTTCTGTAGATTTATAAGCATGAGAAGCCAATGTGCTGTGTTTTTAATTTCATTAGGAATACTCTGCCTAACCTCTTTTGTGTATGCAGTCAGTATTCAAAATTGTTAATGGAAGAAGCCAAAACATACGCAAACTCAGAACAAATTTAGGATATTGCCAATCAAGGAACCTGAATGCTGCTGATTGGATAAACCTTAAAATCCCATTTACACTCGATATGGAGGGAAATCCTTGCTGTCCCCGCAGCAAAATGATTACATTTCTGTTTCCAAAAACAAAAACTCACTTTGGTCGAGTTGCCTGTAATTTTCCTAGCATGAAACATCAATGTGCTGTGTGTTTTATATCATTATGAATACTCTGCCTAACCTCTTTTTTGTATGGAGTCAGAATACAAAATTTGGAAAGGCAGAAGGCAAAGCCAACCAAACCCAGAACAAATTTAGGAAATTGCCAAACAAGAAACCTGAATGCTGCTGATTGAATACACCTGAAAATCCCATTTACACTCAATGTAGCGGGAATTCCTAGCTGTCCCCTTGGCAAAAGGGTAAAATTTCATGTTCCAAAACACAAAAACTAACCTTGGTCGAGTTTTCTGTAGATTTATATGCATGAAACGCCAATGTGCTGTGTTTTTTATTTCATTAGGAATACTCTGCCTAACCTCTTTTGTGTATGCAGTCAGTATTCAAAATTGTTAAAGGAAGAAGACAAAACAAAGGCAAACTTGGAACAAATTTAGGAAATTGCCAATCAAGAAGCCTGAATGCTGCTGATTGGATGACTCTAAAAATCCCTTTTACACTCGATGTAGAGGGAAATCCTTGCTGTCCCCTCGGCAAAATGATTACATTTCTGTTTCCAAAAACAAAAACTCACTTTGGTCAAGTTGCCTTTAATTTTCCTAGCATGAAACGCCAATGTGCTGTGTTTTTTATTTCATTAGGAATACTCTGCCTAACCTCTTTTGTGTACGCAGTCAGTATTCAAAATTGTTAAAGGAAGAAGCCAAAACAAAGGCAAAACGGAACAAATATAGGAAATTGCCAATCAAGTAACCTGAATGCTGCTGATTGGATAAACCTAAAAATCCCATTTATACTCAATATGGACGGAAATCCTTGCTGTCCCCTCGGCAAAATGATTACATTTCTGTTTCCAAAACCAAAAACTCACTTTGGTCGAGTTGCCTGTAATTTTCCTAGCATGAAACGCCAATGTGCTGTGTGTTTTATATCATTATGAATACTCTGCCTAACCTCTTTTTTGTATGGAGTCAGAATACAAAATTTGGAAAGGCAGAAGGCCAAGCAAACCAAACCCAGAACAAATTTAGGAAATTGTGAAAGAAGAAACCTAAATCCTGCTGATTGAATACACATGAAAATCCCATTTACACTCCATGTGGAGGGAATTCCTAGCTGTCTCCTTGGCAAAAGGGTAAAATTTCATGTTCCAAAACACAAAAACTCACCTTGGTCGAGTTTTCTGTCGATGTATAAGCATCAAACGCCAATGTGCTGTGTTTTTTATTTCATTATGAATACTCTGCCTAACCTACTTTTTGTATGCAGTCAGTATTCCAAATTTTGAAAGGAAGATGCCAAAACAAATGCAAACCCAGAACAAATTTAGGTAATTGCCAATCAAGGAGCCTGAAAGCTGCTGATTGAATACACCTGGAAATCCCATTAACACTCAGTGTGGTTGGAATTCCTAGCTGACCCTGATCATAAGGGTAAAATTTCTTTTTCCAAAACTCAAAAACTCAACTTGGTCAAGTTGGCTGTAGATTTCCTAGGATGAAATGCCAATGTGCTGTGTTTTTTATTTCATTATGAATACTCTGCCTAACCTCTTTTGTGTATGCAGTCAGTATTCAAAATGGTTAAAGGAAATAGCCGAAACAAACGCAAACTCTCAACAAATTTAGGAAATTGCCAATCAAGGAACCTGAATGCTGCTGATTGGATCAACCTAAAAATCCCATTTACACTCGATGTGGAGGGAATTCCTTGCTGTCCCCTCGGCAAAAGGGTAAAATTTCTTTTTCCAAAAACAAAAACTCACTTTGGTCGAGTTGCCTGTAATTTTCCTAGCATGAAACGCCAATGTGCTGTGTGTTTTATATCATTATGAATACTCTGCCTAACCTCTTTTTTGTATGGAGTCAGAATACAAAATTTGGAAAGGCAGAAGGCAAAGCCAACCAAACCCAGAACAAATTTAGGAAATTGCCAAACAAGAAACCTGCATGCTGCTGATTGAATACACCTGAAAATCCCATTTACACTCCATGTAGAGGGAATTCCTAGCTGTCCCCTTGACAAAAGGGTAAAATTTCATGTTCCAAAACGCAAAAACTCACTTTGGTGGAGTTTTCTGTAGAATTATAAGCATGAAACGCCAATGTGCTGTGTTTTTTATTTCATTATGAATACTCTGCCTAACCTACTTTTTGTATGCAGTCAGTATTCAAACTTTTCAAAGGAAGAAGGCAAAACAAATGCAAACCCAGAACAAATTTAGGTTATTGCCAATCAAAGAGCCTGAATGCTGCTGATTGAATATACCTGAAAATCCCATTTACACTCAATGTAGAGGGAATTCCTAGCTGTACTTTGGCAAAGTGTAAAATTTCATGTTCCAAAAACCAAAATCTCATCTTGGTTGAGTTTTCTGAAGATTTATAAGCATGAGAAGCCAATGTGCTGTGTTTTTTACTTCATTAGGAATACTCTGCCTAACCTCTTTTTTGTATGGAGTCAGAATACAAAATTTGGGAAGGCAGAAGGCAAAGCCAACGAAACCCAGAACAAATTTAGGAAATTGCCAAACAAGAAACCTGAATGCTGCCGAAAGAATACACCTGAAAATCCCATTTACACTCAATGTAGAGGGAATTCCTAGCTGTCCCCTTGGCAAAAGCGTAAAATTTCATGTTCCAAAACACAAAAACTCACCTTGGTCGAGTTTTCTGTAGATTTATATGCATGAAACGCCAATGTGCTGTGTTTTTTATTTCATTAGGAATACTCTGCCTAACCTCTTTTGTGTATGCAGTCAGTATTCAAAATTGTTAAAGGAAGAAGCCAAAACAAACGCAAACTTGGAACAAATTTAGGTAATTGCCAATCAAGGAACCTGAATGCTGCTAATTGGATTAACCTAAAAATCCATTTTACACTCGATGTGGAGGGAAATTCTTGCTGTCCCCTCGGCAAAATGATTACATTTCTGTTTCCAAAACCAAAAACTCACTTTGGTCGAGTTGCCTGTAATTTTCCTAATATGAAACGCCAATGTGCTGTGTGTTTTATATCATTATGAATACTCTGCCTAACCTCTTTTGTGTATGGAGTCAGAATACCAAATTTGGAAAGGCAGAAGGCAAAGCCAACCAAACCCAGAACAAATTTAGGAAATTGCCAAACAAGAAACCTGAATGCTGCTGATTGAATACACCTGGAAATCCCATTTACACTCGATGTAGAGGGAATTCCTAGCTGTCCCCTTGGCAAAAGAGTAAAATTTCATGTTCCAAAACACAAAAACTCACCTTGCTCGAGTTTTCTGGAGAATTGTAAGCATGAAACGCCAATGTGCTGTGTTTTTTATTTCATTATGAATACTCTGCCTAACCTACTTTTTGTATGCAGTCAGTATTCCAAATTTTGAAAGGAAGAAGGCAAAACAAATGCAAACCCAGTACAAATTTAGTTTATTGCCAATCAAGGAGCCTGAATGCTGCTGATTGAATACACCTGAAAATCCCATTTACACTCAATGGAGAGGGAATTCCTAGCTGTCCCTTGGCAAAGTGTAAAATTTCATGTTCCAAAAACCAAAATCTCATTTTGGTCGAGTTTTCTGTAGATTTATAAGCATGAGACGCCAATGTGCTGTGATTTTATTTCATTAAGAATACTCTGCCTAACCTCTTTTGTGTATGCAGTCAGTATTCAAAATTGTTAAAGGAAGAAGCCAAAACAAACGCAAACTCGGAACAAATTTAGGAAATTGCCAATCAAGGAACCTGAATGCTGCTGATTGGATAAACCTAAAAATCCCATTTACACTCGATGTGGAGGGAATTCCTTGCTGTCCCCTCGGCCTAATGATTACATTTCTGTTTCCAAAAACAAAAACTCTCTTTGGTCGAGTTCCCTGTAATTTTCCTAGCATGAAACGCCAATGTGCTGTGTGTTTTATATCATTATGAATACTCTGCCTAACCTCTTTTTTGTATGGAGTCAGAATACAAAATTTGGAAAGGCAGAAGGCAAAGCAAAACAAACCCAGAAAAAATTTAGGAAATTCCCAAACAAGAAACCTGCATGCTGCTGATTGAATATACCTGAAAATCCCATTTACACTCCATGTAGAGGGAATTCCTAGCTGTCCCCTTGGCAAAAGGGTAAAATTTCGTGTTCCAAAACACAAAAACTCACTTTGGTCGAGTTTTCTGTAGAATTATAAGCATGAAACGCCAATGTGCTATGTTTTTTATTTCATTAGGAATACTCTGCCTAACCTCTTTTGTGTATGCAGTCAGTATTCAAAATTGTTAAAGGAAGAAGCCAAAACAAAGGCAAACTCGGAACAAATTTAGGAAATTGCCAATCAAGGAACCTGAATGCTGCTGATTGGATGAACCTAAAAATCCATTTTACACTCCATGTGGAGGGAAATCCTTGCTGTCCCCTCGGCAAAATGATTACATTTCTGTTTCCAAAAACAAAAACTCACTTTGGTCGAGTTGCCTTTAATTTTCCTAGCATGAAACGCAAATGTGCTGTGTTTTTTATTTCATTATGAATACTCTGCCTAACCTCTTTTGTGTATGCAGTCAGTATTCAAAATTGTTAAAGGAAGAAGCCTAAACAAACGCAAACTCGGAACAAATTCAGGAAATTGCCAATCAAGGAACCTGAATGCTGCTGATTGGATAAACCTAAAAATCCCATTTACACTCAATGTGGAGGGAATTCCTTGCTATCCCCTCGGCAAAAGTGTAAAATTTCTTTTTCCAAAAACAAAAACTCACTTTGGTCGAGTTGCCTTTAATTTTCCTAGCATGAAACGCCAATGTGCTGTGTGTTTTATATCATTATGAATACTCTGCCTAACCTCTTTTGTGTATTCAGTCAGTATTCAAAATTGTTAAAGGAAGAAGCCGAAACAAACGCAAACTTGGAACAAATTTAGGAAATTGCCAATCAAGGAACCTGAATGCTGCTGATTGGATCAACCTAAAAATCCCATTTACCCTCGATGTGGAGGGAAATCCTTGCTGTCCCCTCGGCAAAATGATTACATTTCTGTTTCCAAAACCAAAAACTCACTTTGGTCGAGTTGCCTGTAATTTTCCTAGCATGAAACGCCAATGTGCTGTGTGTTTTATATCATTATGAATACTCTGCCTAACCTCTTTTTTGTATGGAGTCAGAACACAAAATTTGGAAAGGCAGAAGGCCAAGCAAACCAAACCCAGAACAAATTTAGGAAATTGTGAAACAAGAAACCTAAATCCTGCTGATTGAATACACCTGAAAATTCCATTTACACTCGATGTAGAGGGAATTCCTAGCTCTCCCCTTGGCAAAAGCGTAAAATTTCATGTTCCAAAACACAAAAACTCACCTTGGTCGAGTTTTCTGTAGATTTATATGCATGAAACGCCAATGTGCTGTGTTTTTTGTTTCATTATGAATACTGTGCCTAACCTACTTTTTGTATGCAGTCAGTATTCCAAATTTTGAAAGGAAGATGCCAAAACAAATGCAAACCCAGAACAAATTTAGGTAACTGCCAATCAAGGAGCCTGAATGCTGCTGATGGAATACACCTGAAAATCCCATTTACACTCCATGTAGAGGGAATTCCTAGCTGTCCATTGGCAAAGTGTAAAATTTCATGTTCCAAAAACCAAAATCTCATCTTGGTCGAGTTTTCTGTAGATTTATAAGCATGAGAAGTGAATGTGCTGTGTTTTTTATTTCATTAGGAATACTCTGCCTAACCTCTTTTGTGTATGCAGTCAGTATTCAAACTTTTGAAAGGAAGAAGACAAAACAAAGGCAAACTCGGAACAAATTTAGGAAATTGCCAATCAAGGAACCTGAATGCTGCTGATTGGATGACTCTAAAAATCCCTTTTACACTCGATGTAGAGGGAAATCCTTGCTGTCCCCTCGGCAAAATGATTACATTTCTGTTTCCAAAAACAAAAACTCACTTTGGTCAAGTTGCCTTTAATTTTCCTAGCATGAAACGCCAATGTGCTGTGTTTTTTATTTCATTAGGAATACTCTGCCTAACCTCTTTTGTGTACGCAGTCAGTATTCAAAATTGTTAAAGGAAGAAGCCAAAACAAAGGCAAACTCGGAACAAATTTAGGAAATTGCCAATCAAGGAACCTGAATGCTGCTGATTGGATAAACCTAAAAATCCAATTTATACTCAATATGGACGGAAATCCTTGCTGTCCCCTCGGCAAAATGATTACATTTCTGTTTCCAAAACCAAAAACTCACTTTGGTCGAGTTGCCTGTAATTTTCCTAGCATGAAACACCAATGTGCTGTGTGTTTTATATCATTATGAATACTCTGCCTAACCTCTTTTTTGTATGGAGTCAGAATACAAAATTTGAAAAGGCAGAAGGCAAAGCCAACGAAACCCAGAACAAATTTAGGAAATTGCCAAACAAGAAACCTGAATGCTGCTGATTGAATACACCTGAAAATCCCATTTACACTCGATGTAGAGGGAATTCCTAGCTGTCCCCTAGGCAAAGTGTAAAATTTCATGTTCCAAAAACCAAAATCTCAACTTGGTCGAGTTTTCTGTGATTTATAATCATGAGAAGCCAATGTGCTGTGTTTTTTATTTCATTATGAATACTCTGCCTAACCTCTTTTGTGTATGCATTCAGTATTCAAAATTGTTAAAGGAAGAAGCCGAAACAAACGCAAACTCAGAACAAATTTAGGAAATTGCCAATCAAGGAACCTGAATGCTGCTGATTGGATAAACCTAAAAATCCCATTTATACTCGATGTGGAGGGAAATCCTTGCTGTCCCCTTGGCAAAATGATTACATTTCTGTTTCCAAAACCAAAAACTCACTTTGGTCGAGTTGCCTGTAATTTTCCTAGCATGAAACGCCAATGTGCTGTGTGTTTTATATCATTATGAATACTCTGCCTAACCTCTTTTTTGTATGGAGTCAGAATACAAAATTTGGAAAGGCAGAAGGCAAAGCCAACGAAACCCAGAACAAATTTAGGAAATTGCCAAACAAGAAACCTGAATGCTGCTGATTGAATACACCTGAAAATCCCATTTACACTCAATGTAGCGGGAATTCCTAGCTGTCCCCTTGGCAAAAGGGTAAAATTTCATGTTCCAAAACACAAAAACTCACCTTGGTCGAGTTTTCTGTAGATTTATATGCATGAAACGCCAATGTGCTGTGTTTTTTATTTCATTAGGAATACTCTGCCTAACCTCTTTTGTGTATGCAGTCAGTATTCAAAATTGTTAAAGGAAGAAGACAAAACAAAGGCAAACTCGGAACAAATTTAGGAAATTGCCAATCAAGGAACCTGAATGCTGCTGATTGGATGAACCTAAAAATCCCTTTTACACTCAATGTAGAGGGAAATCCTTGCTGTCCCCTCGGCAAAATGATTACATTTCTGTTTCCAAAAAGAAAAACTCACTTTGGTCGAGCTGCCTGTAGATTTCCTAGCATGAAACCCCTTGTGCTGTGTTTTTCATTTCATTAGGAATACTCTGCTGAACCTCTCTTTTGTAACAAAAACTCACTTTGGTCAAGTTGCCTTTAATTTTCCTAGCATGAAACGCCAATGTGCTGTGTTTTTTATTTCATTAGGAATACTCTGCCTAACCTCTTTTGTGTATGCAGTCAGTATTCAAAATTGTTAAAGGAAGAAGCCAAAACAAAGGCAAACTCGGAACAAATTTAGGAAATTGCCAATCAAGGAACCTGAAAGCTGCTGATTGGATAAAACTAAAAATCCCATTTATACTCGATGTGGACAGAAATCGTTGCTGTCCCCTCGGCAAAATGATTACATTTCTGTTTCCAAAAACAAAAACTCACTTTGGTCGAGTTGCCTGTAATTTTCCTAGCATGAAACGCCAATGTACTGTGTGTTTTATATCATTATGAATACCCTGCCTAACCACTTTTGTGTATGCAGTCAGTATTCAAAATTGTTAAAGGAAGAAGCTGAAACAAACGCAAACTCAGAACAAATTTAGGAAATTGCCAATCA
Organism: Sylvilagus floridanus; assembly: GCA_949820135.1. Lineage (NCBI taxonomy): Eukaryota > Metazoa > Chordata > Mammalia > Lagomorpha > Leporidae > Sylvilagus > Sylvilagus floridanus. Next base: position 23,271,343 of record OX463234.1, on the reverse strand, counting down.
AGGAACCTGAATGCTGCTGATTGGATAAACCTAAAAATCCCATTTATACTCGATGTGGAGGGATATCCTTGCTGTCCCCTCGGCAAAATGATTACATTTCTGTTTCCAAAACCAAAAACTCACTTTGGTTGAGTTGCCTGTAATTTTCCTAGCATGAAACGCCAATGTGCTGTGTGTTTTATATCATTATGAATACTCTGCCTAACCTCTTTTTTGTATGGAGTCAGAATACAAAATTTGGAAAGGCAGAAGGCCAAGCAAACCAAACCCAGAACAAATTTAGGAAATTGTGAAACAAGAAACCTAAATCCTGCTGATTGAATACACCTGAAAATCCCATTTACACTCCATGTAGAGGGAATTCCTAGCTGTCCCCTTGGCAAAAGGGTAAAATTTCATGTTCCAAAACACAAAAACTCACCTTGGTCGAGTTTTCTGTAGATTTATATGCATGAAACGCCAATGTGCTGTGTTTTTTATTTCATTATGAATACTCTGCCTAACCTACTTTTTGTATGCAGTCAGTATTCCAAATTTTGAAAGGAAGATGCCAAAACAAATGCAAACCCAGAACAAATTTAGGTAATTGCCAATCAAGGAGCCTGAAAGCTGCTGATTGAATACACCTGGAAATCCCATTAACACTCAGTGTGGTTGGAATTCCTAGCTGACCGTGATCATAAGGGTAAAATTTCCTTTCCAAAACTCAAAAACTCAACTTGGTCAAGTTGGCTGTAGATTTCCTAGGATGAAATGCCAATGTGCTGTGTTTTTTATTTCATTATGAATACTCTGCCTAACCTCTTTTGTGTATGCAGTCAGTATTCAAAATTGTTAAAGGAAGAAGCCAAAACAAACGCAAACTCGCAACAAATTTAGGAAATTGCCAATCAAGGAACCTGAATGCTGCTGATTGGATAAACCTAAAAATCCCATTTACACTCGATGTGGACGGAATTCCTTGCTGTCCCCTCGGCAAAAGGGTAAAATTTCTTTTTCCAAAAACAAAAACTCATATTGGTCGAGTTGCCTGTAATTTTCCTAGCATGAAACGCCAATGTGCTGTGTGTTTTATATCATTATGAATACTCTGCCTAATCTCTGTTGTGTATGCAGTCAGTATTCAAAATTGTTAAAGGAAGAAGCTGAAACAAACGCAAACTCGCAACAAATTTAGGAAATTGCCAATCAAGGAACCTGAATGCTGCTGATTGGATAAACCTAAAAATCCCATTTATACTCGATGTGGAGGGAAATCCTTGCTGTCCCCTCGGCAAAATGATTACATTTCTGTTTCCAAAACCAAAAACTCACTTTGGTCGAGTTGCCTGTAATTTTCCTAGCATGAAACGCCAATGTGCTGTGTGTTTTATATCATTATGAATACTCTGCCTAACCTCTTTTTTGTATGGAGTCAGAATACAAAATTTGGAAAGGCAGAAGGCCAAGCAAACCAAACTCAGAACAAATTTAGGAAATTGTGAAACAAGAAACCTAAATCCTGCTGATTGAATACACCTGAAAATCCCATTTACACTCCATGTAGAGGGAATTCCTAGCTGTCCCCTTGGCAAAAGGGTAAAATTTCATGTTCCAAAACACAAAAACTCACCTTGATCGAGTTTTCTGTAGATTTATATGCATGAAACGCCAATGTGCTGTGTTTTTTATTTCATTATGAATACTCTGCCTAACCTACTTTTTGTATGCAGTCAGTATTCCAAATTTTGAAAGGAAGATGCCAAAACAAATGCAAAACCAGAACAAATTTAGGTAATTGCCAATCAAGGAGCCTGAAAGCTGCTGATTGAATACACCTGGAAATCCCATTAACACTCAGTGTGGTTGGAATTCCTAGCTGACCGTGATCATAAGGGTAAAATTTCCTTTTCCAAAACTCAAAAACTCAACTTGGTCAAGTTGGCTGTAGATTTCCTAGCAGGAAACGCCAATGTGCTGTGTTTTTTATTTCATTAGGAATACTCTGCCTAACCTCTTTTGTGTATGCAGTCAGTATTCAAAATTGTTAAAGGAAGAAGCCAAAACAAACGCAAACTCGCAACAAATTTAGGAAATTGCCAATCAAGGAACCTGAATGCTGCTGATTGGATTAACCTAAAAATCCCATTTACACTCGATGTGGAGGGAATTCCTTGCTGTCCCCTCGGCAAAAGGGTAAAATTTCTTTTTCCAAAAACAAAAACTCACTTTCGTCGAGTTGCCTGTAATTTTCCTAGCATGAAACACCAATGTGCTGTGTGTTTTATATCATTATGAATAATTTGCCTAATCTCTTGTGTATGCAGTCAGTATTCAAAATTGTTAAAGGAAGAAGCCGAAAGAAACGCAAACTCGGAACAAATTTAGGAAATTGCCAATCAAGGAACCTGAATGCTGCTGATTAGATAAACCTAAAAATCCCATTTATACTCGATGTGGAGGGAAATCCTTGCTGTCCCCTCGGCAAAATGATTACATTTCTGTTTCCAAAACCAAAAACTCACTTTGGTCGAGTTGCCTGTAATTTTCCTAGCATGAAACGCCAATGTGCTGTGTGTTTTATATCATTATGAATACTCTGTCTAATCTCTTTTTTGTATGGAGTCAGAATACAAAATTTGGAAAGGCAGAGGCCAAGCAAACCAAACCCAGAACAAATTTAGGAAATTGTGAAACAAGAAACCTAAATCCTGCTGATTGAATACACCTGAAAATCCCATTTACACTCCATGTAGAGGGAATTCCTAGCTGTCCCCTTGGCAAAAGGGTAAAATTTCATGTTCCAAAACACAAAAACTCACCTTGGTCGAGTTTTCTGTAGATTTATATGCATGAAACGCCAATGTGCTGTGTTTTTTATTTCATTATGAATACTCTGCCTAACCTACTTTTTGTATGCAGTCAGTATTCCAAATTTTGAAAGGAAGATGCCAAAACAAATGCAAACCCAGAACAAATTTAGGTAATTGCCAATCAAGGAGCCTGAAAGCTGCTGATTGGATAAACCTAAAAATCCCATTTATACTCGATGTGGAGGGAAATCCTTGCTGTCCCCTCGGCAAAATGATTACATTTCTGTTTCCAAAAACAAAAACTCACTTTGGTCGAGTTGCCTTTAATTTTCCTAGCATGAAACGCCAATGTGCTGTGTGTTTTATATCATTATGAATACTCTGCCTAACCACTTTTGTGTATGCAGTCAGTATTCAAAATTGTTAAAGGAAGAAGCCGAAACAAACGCAAACCCGGAACAAATTTAGGAAATTGCCAATCAAGGAACCTGAATGCTGCTGATTGGATAAACCTAAAAATCCCATTTATACTCGATGTGGAGGGAAATCCTTGCTGTCCCCTCGGCAAAATGATTACATTTCTGTTTCCAAAACCAAAAACTCACTTTGGTTGAGTTGCCTGTAATTTTCCTAGCATGAAACGCCAATGTGCTGTGTGTTTTATATCATTATGAATACTCTGCCTAACCTCTTTTTTGTATGGAGTCAGAATACAAAATTTGGAAAGGCAGAAGGCCAAGCAAACCAAACCCAGAACAAATTTAGGAAATTGTGAAACAAGAAACCTAAATCCTGCTGATTGAATACACCTGAAAATCCCATTTACACTCCCTGTAGAGGGAATTCCTAGCTGTCCCCTTGGCAAAAGGGTAAAATTTCATGTTCCAAAACACAAAAACTCACCTTGGTCGAGTTTTCTGTAGATTTATATGCATGAAACGCCAATGTGCTGTGTTTTTTATTTCATTAGGAATACTCTGCCTAACCTACTTTTTGTATGCAGTCAGTATTCCAAATTTTGAAAGGAAGATGCCAAAACAAATGCAAACCCAGAACAAATTTAGGTAATTGCCAATCAAGGAGCCTGAAAGCTGCTGATTGAATACACCTGGAAATCCAATTAACACTCAGTGTGGTTGGAATTCCTTGCTGACCCTCATCATAAGGGTAAAATTATTTTTTCCAAAAACAAAAACTCACTTTGCTCGAGTTGCCTGTAGATTTCCTAGCATGAAATGCTAATGTGCTGTGTTTTTTATTTCATTAGGAATACTCTGCCTAACCTCTTTTGTGTATGCAGTCAGTATTCAAAATTGTTAAAGGAAGAAGGCGAAACAAACGCAAACTCGCAACAAATTTAGGAAATTGCCAATCAAGGAACCTGAATGCTGCTGATTGGATAAACCTAAAAATCCCATGTACACTCGATGTGGAGGGAATTCCTTGCTGTCCCCTCGGCAAAAGGGCAAAATTTCTTTTTCCAAAAACAAAATCTCACTTTGGTCGAGTTGCCTGTAAATTTCCTAGCATAAAACGCCAATGTGCTGTGTGTTTTATATCATTATGAATACTCTGCCTAACCTCTTTTTTGTATGGAGTCAGAATACAAAATTTGGAAAGGCAGAAGGCAAAGCCAACCAAACCCAGAACAAATTTAGGAAATTGCCAAACAAGAAACCTGAATGCTGCTGATTGAATATACCTGAAAATCCCATTTACACTCCATGTAGAGGGAATTCCTAGCTGTCCTCTTGGCAAAAGGGTAAAATTTCATGTTCCAAAACACAAAAACTCACTTTGGTCGAGTTTTCTGTAGAATTATAAGCATGAAACGCCAATGTGCTGTGTTTTTTATTTCATTATGAATACTCTGCCTAACCTACTTTTTGTATGCAGTCAGTATTCAAAATTTTGAAAGGAAGAAGGCAAAACAAATGCAAACCCAGAACAAAATTAGGTTATTGCCAATCAAGGAGCCTGAATGCTGCTGATTGAATACACCTGAATATCCCTTTTACACTCGATGTGGAGAGAAATCCTGCTGTCCCCTCGGCAAAATGATTACATTTCTGTTTCCAAAAACAAAAACTCACTTTGGTCGAGTTGCCTGTAATTTTCCTAGCATGAAACACCAATGTGCTGTGTTTTTTATTTCATTATGAATACTCTGCCTAACCACTTTTGTGTATTTAGTCAGTATTCAAAATTGTTAAAGGAAGAAGCCAAAACAAACGCAAACTTGGAACAAATTTAGGAAATTGCCAATCAAGGAACCTGAATGCTGCTGATTGGATAAACCTAAAAATCCCATTTATACTCGATGTGGAGGGAAATCCTTGCTGTCCCCTCGGCAAAATGATTACATTTCTGTTTCCAAAACCAAAAACTCACTTTGGTCGAGTTGCCTGTAATTTTCCTAGCATGAAACGCCAATGTGCTGTGTGTTTTATATCATTATGAATACTCTGCCTAACCTCTTTTTTGTATGGAGTCAGAATACAAAATTTGGAAAGGCAGAAGGCCAAGCAAACCAAACCCAGAACAAATTTAGGAAATTGTGAAACAAGAAACCTAAATCCTGCTGATTGAATACACCTGAAAATCCCATTTACACTCGATGTAGAGGGAATTCCTAGCTGTCCCCTTGGCAAAAGGGTAAAATTTCATGTTCCAAAACACAAAAACTCACCTTGATCGAGTTTTCTGTAGATTTATATGCATGAAACGCCAATGTGCTGTGTTTTTTATTTCATTATGAATACTCTGCCTAACCTACTTTTTGTATGCAGTCAGGATTCCAAATTTTGAAAGGAAGATGCCAAAACAAATGCAAAACCAGAACAAATTTAGGTAATTGCCAATGAAAGAGCCTGAAAGCTGCTGATTGAATACACCTGGAAATCCCATTAACACTCAGTGTGGTTGGAATTCCTAGCTGACCGTGATCATAAGGGTAAAATTTCCTTTTCCAAAACTCAAAAACTCAACTTGGTCAAGTTGGCTGTAGATTTCCTAGGATGAAATGCCAATGTGCTGTGTTTTTTATTTCATTAGGAATACTCTGCCTAACCTCTTTTGTGTATGCAGTCAGTATTCAAAATTGTTAAAGGAAGAAGCCAAAACAAACGCAAACTCGCAACAAATTTAGGAAATTGCCAATCAAGGAACCTGAATGCTGCTGATTGGATTAACCTAAAAATCCCATTTACACTCGATGTGGAGGGAATTCCTTGCTGTCCCCTCGGCAAAAGGGTAAAATTTCTTTTTCCAAAAACAAAAACTCACTTTGGTCGAGTTGCTTGTAATTTTCCTAGCATGAAACGCCAATGTGCTGTGTGTTTTAATTCATTATGAATACTCTGCCTAATCTCTTTTGTGTATGCAGTCAGTATTCAAAATTGTTAAAGGAAGAAGCCAAAACAAACGCAAACTCGGAACAAATTTAGGAAATTGCCAATCAAGGAACCTGAATGCTGCTGATTAGATAAACCTAAAAATCCCATTTATACTCGATGTGGAGGGAAATCCTTGCTGTCCCCTCGGCAAAATGATTACATTTCTGTTTCCAAAACCAAAAACTCACTTTGGTCGAGTTGCCTGTAATTTTCCTAGCATGAAACGCCAATGTGCTGTGTGTTTTATATCATTATGAATACTCTGTCTAATCTCTTTTTTGTATGGAGTCAGAATACAAAATTTGGAAAGGCAGAAGGCCAAGCAAACCAAACCCAGAACAAATTTAGGAAATTGCCAAACAAGAAACCTGAATGCTGCTGATTGAATACACCTGAAAATCCCATTTACACTCGATGTAGAGGGAATTCCTAGCTGTCCCCTTGGCAAAAGGGTAAAATTTCATGTTCCAAAACACAAAAACTCACCTTGGTCGAGTTTTCTGTAGATTTATATGCATGAAACGCCAATGTGCTGTGTTTTTTATTTCATTAGGAATACTGTGCCTAACCTACTTTTTGTAAGCAGTCAGTATTCCAAATTTTGAAAGGAAGATGCCAAAACAAATGCAAACCCAGAACAAATTTAGGTAATTGCCAATCAAGGAGCCTGAAAGCTGCTGATTGAATACACCTGGAAATCCCATTAACACTCAGTGTGGTTGGAATTCCTAGCTGACCGTGATCATAAGGGTAAAATTTCTTTTTCCAAAACTCAAAAACTCAACTTGGTCAAGTTGGCTGTAGATTTCCTAGCATGAAATGCTAATGTGCTGTGTTTTTTATTTCATTAGGAATACTCTGCCTAACCTCTTTTGTGTATGCAGTCAGTATTCAAAATTGTTAAAGGAAGAAGCCAAAACAAACGCAAACTCGCAACAAATTTAGGAAATTGCCAATCAAGGAACCTGAATGCTGCTGATTGGATAAACCTAAAAATCCCATTTACACTCGATGTGGAGGGAATTCCTTGCTGTCCCCTCAGCAAAAGAGTAAAATTTCTTTTTCCAAAAACAAAAACTCACTTTGGTCGAGTTGCCTGTAATTTTCCTAGCATGAAACACCAATGTGCTGTGTGTTTTATATCATTATGAATACTCTGCCTAACCTCTTTTTTGTATGGAGTCAGAATACAAAATTTGGAAAGGCAGAAGGCAAAGCAAACCAAACCCAGAAAAAATTTAGGAAATTCCCAAACAAGAAACCTGCATGCTGCTGATTGAATATACCTGAAAATCCCATTTACACTCCATGTAGAGGGAATTCCTAGCTGTCCCCTTGGCAAAAGGGTAAAATTTCGTGTTCCAAAACACAAAAACTCACCTTGATCGAGTTTTCTGTAGATTTATATGCATGAAACGCCAATGTGCTGTGTTTTTTATTTCATTATGAATACTCTGCCTAACCTACTTTTTGTATGCAGTCAGGATTCCAAATTTTGAAAGGAAGATGCCAAAACAAATGCAAAACCAGAACAAATTTAGGTAATTGCCAATGAAAGAGCCTGAAAGCTGCTGATTGAATACACCTGGAAATCCCATTAACACTCAGTGTGGTTGGAATTCCTAGCTGACCGTGATCATAAGGGTAAAATTTCCTTTTCCAAAACTCAAAAACTCAACTTGGTCAAGTTGGCTGTAGATTTCCTAGCATGAAATGCCAATGTGCTGTGTTTTTTATTTCATTAGGAATACTCTGCCTAACCTCTTTTGTGTATGCAGTCAGTATTCAAAATTGTTAAAGGAAGAAGCCAAAACAAACGCAAACTCGCAACAAATTTAGGAAATTGCCAATCAAGGAACCTGAATGCTGCTGATTGGATTAACCTAAAAATCCCATTTACACTCGATGTGGAGGGAATTCCTTGCTGTCCCCTCGGCAAAAGGGTAAAATATCTTTTTCCAAAAACAAAAACTCACTTTGGTCGAGTTGCCTGTAATTTTCCTAGCATGAAACGCCAATGTGCTGTGTGTTTTAATTCATTATGAATACTCTGCCTAATCTCTTTTGTGTATGCAGTCAGTATTCAAAATTGTTAAAGGAAGAAGCCGAAAGAAACGCAAACTCGGAACAAATTTAGGAAATTGCCAATCAAGGAACCTGAATGCTGCTGATTAGATAAACCTAAAAATCCCATTTATACTCGATGTGGAGGGAAATCCTTGCTGTCCCCTCGGCAAAATGATTACATTTCTGTTTCCAAAACCAAAAACTCACTTTGGTCGAGTTGCCTGTAATTTTCCTAGCATGAAACGCCAATGTGCTGTGTGTTTTATATCATTATGAATACTCTGTCTAATCTCTTTTTTGTATGGAGTCAGAATACTAAATTTGGAAAGGCAGAAGGCCAAGCAAACCAAACCCAGAACAAATTTAGGAAATTGCCAAACAAGAAACCTGAATGCTGCTGATTGAATACACCTGAAAATCCCATTTACACTCGATGTAGAGGGAATTCCTAGCTGTCCCCTTGGCAAAAGGGTAAAATTTCATGTTCCAAAACACAAAAACTCACCTTGGTCGAGTTTTCTGTAGATTTATATGCATGAAACGCCAATGTGCTGTGTTTTTTATTTCATTAGGAATACTGTGCCTAACCTACTTTTTGTAAGCAGTCAGTATTCCAAATTTTGAAAGGAAGATGCCAAAACAAATGCAAACCCAGAACAAATTTAGGTAATTGCCAATCAAGGAGCCTGAAAGCTGCTGATTGAATACACCTGGAAATCCCATTAACACTCAGTGTGGTTGGAATTCCTAGCTGACCCTCATCATAAGGGTAAAATTTCTTTTTCCAAAACTCAAAAACTCAACTTGGTCAAGTTGGCTGTAGATTTCCTAGCATGAAATGCTAATGTGCTGTGTTTTTTATTTCATTATGAATACTCTGCCTAACCTCTTTTGTGTATGCAGTCAGTATTCAAAATTGTTAAAGGAAGAAGCCAAAACAAACGCAAACTCGCAACAAATTTAGGAAATTGCCAATCAAGGAACCTGAATGCTGCTGATTGGATAAACCTAAAAATCCCATTTACACTCGATGTGGAGGGAATTCCTTGCTGTCCCCTCAGCAAAAGAGTAAAATTTCTTTTTCCAAAAACAAAAACTCACTTTGGTCGAGTTGCCTGTAATTTTCCTAGCATGAAACACCAATGTGCTGTGTGTTTTATATCATTATGAATACTCTGCCTAACCTCTTTTTTGTATGGAGTCAGAATACAAAATTTGGAAAGGCAGAAGGCAAAGCAAACCAAACCCAGAAAAAATTTAGGAAATTCCCAAACAAGAAACCTGCATGCTGCTGATTGAATATACCTGAAAATCCCATTTACACTCCATGTAGAGGGAATTCCTAGCTGTCCCCTTGGCAAAAGGGTAAAATTTCGTGTTCCAAAACACAAAAACTCACCTTGATCGAGTTTTCTGTAGATTTATATGCATGAAACGCCAATGTGCTGTGTTTTTTATTTCATTATGAATACTCTGCCTAACCTACTTTTTGTATGCAGTCAGGATTCCAAATTTTGAAAGGAAGATGCCAAAACAAATGCAAAACCAGAACAAATTTAGGTAATTGCCAATGAAAGAGCCTGAAAGCTGCTGATTGAATACACCTGGAAATCCCATTAACACTCAGTGTGGTTGGAATTCCTAGCTGACCGTGATCATAAGGGTAAAATTTCCTTTTCCAAAACTCAAAAACTCAACTTGGTCAAGTTGGCTGTAGATTTCCTAGCATGAAATGCCAATGTGCTGTGTTTTTTATTTCATTAGGAATACTCTGCCTAACCTCTTTTGTGTATGCAGTCAGTATTCAAAATTGTTAAAGGAAGAAGCCAAAACAAACGCAAACTCGCAACAAATTTAGGAAATTGCCAATCAAGGAACCTGAATGCTGCTGATTGGATTAACCTAAAAATCCCATTTACACTCGATGTGGAGGGAATTCCTTGCTGTCCCCTCGGCAAAAGGGTAAAATTTCTTTTTCCAAAAACAAAAACTCACTTTGGTCGAGTTGCCTGTAATTTTCCTAGCATGAAACGCCAATGTGCTGTGTGTTTTAATTCATTATGAATACTCTGCCTAATCTCTTTTGTGTATGCAGTCAGTATTCAAAATTGTTAAAGGAAGAAGCCAAAACAAACGCAAACTCGGAACAAATTTAGGAAATTGCCAATCAAGGAACCTGAATGCTGCTGATTAGATAAACCTAAAAATCCCATTTATACTCGATGTGGAGGGAAATCCTTGCTGTCCCCTCGGCAAAATGATTACATTTCTGTTTCCAAAACCAAAAACTCACTTTGGTCGAGTTGCCTGTAATTTTCCTAGCATGAAACGCCAATGTGCTGTGTGTTTTATATCATTATGAATACTCTGTCTAATCTCTTTTTTGTATGGAGTCAGAATACTAAATTTGGAAAGGCAGAAGGCCAAGCAAACCAAACCCAGAACAAATTTAGGAAATTGCCAAACAAGAAACCTGAATGCTGCTGATTGAATACACCTGAAAATCCCATTTACACTCGATGTAGAGGGAATTCCTAGCTGTCCCCTTGGCAAAAGGGTAAAATTTCATGTTCCAAAACACAAAAACTCACCTTGGTCGAGTTTTCTGTAGATTTATATGCATGAAACGCCAATGTGCTGTGTTTTTTATTTCATTAGGAATACTGTGCCTAACCTACTTTTTGTAAGCAGTCAGTATTCCAAATTTTGAAAGGAAGATGCCAAAACAAATGCAAACCCAGAACAAATTTAGGTAATTGCCAATCAAGGAGCCTGAAAGCTGCTGATTGAATACACCTGGAAATCCCATTAACACTCAGTGTGGTTGGAATTCCTAGCTGACCCTCATCATAAGGGTAAAATTTCTTTTTCCAAAACTCAAAAACTCAACTTGGTCAAGTTGGCTGTAGATTTCCTAGCATGAAATGCTAATGTGCTGTGTTTTTTATTTCATTATGAATACTCTGCCTAACCTCTTTTGTGTATGCAGTCAGTATTCAAAATTGTTAAAGGAAGAAGCCAAAACAAACGCAAACTCGCAACAAATTTAGGAAATTGCCAATCAAGGAACCTGAATGCTGCTGATTGGATAAACCTAAAAATCCCATTTACACTCGATGTGGAGGGAATTCCTTGCTGTCCCCTCAGCAAAAGAGTAAAATTTCTTTTTCCAAAAACAAAAACTCACTTTGGTCGAGTTGCCTGTAATTTTCCTAGCATGAAACACCAATGTGCTGTGTGTTTTATATCATTATGAATACTCTGCCTAACCTCTTTTTTGTATGGAGTCAGAATACAAAATTTGGAAAGGCAGAAGGCAAAGCAAACCAAACCCAGAAAAAATTTAGGAAATTCCCAAACAAGAAACCTGCATGCTGCTGATTGAATATACCTGAAAATCCCATTTACACTCCATGTAGAGGGAATTCCTAGCTGTCCCCTTGGCAAAAGGGTAAAATTTCGTGTTCCAAAACACAAAAACTCACTTTGGTCGAGTTTTCTGTAGAATTATAAGCATGAAACGCCAATGTGCTATGTTTTTTATTTCATTAGGAATACTCTGCCTAACCTCTTTTGTGTATGCAGTCAGTATTCAAAATTGTTAAAGGAAGAAGCCAAAACAAAGGCAAACTCGGAACAAATTTAGGAAATTGCCAATCAAGGAACCTGAATGCTGCTGATTGGATGAACCTAAAAATCCCTTTTACACTCCATGTGGAGGGAAATCCTTGCTGTCCCCTCGGCAAAATGATTACATTTCTGTTTCCAAAAACAAAAACTCACTTTGGTCGAGTTGCCTTTAATTTTCCTAGCATGAAACGCAAATGTGCTGTGTTTTTTATTTCATTATGAATACTCTGCCTAACCTCTTTTGTGTATGCAGTCAGTATTCAAAATTGTTAAAGGAAGAAGCCTAAACAAACGCAAACTCGGAACAAATTCAGGAAATTGCCAATCAAGGAACCTGAATGCTGCTGATTGGATAAACCTAAAAATCCCTTTTACACTCAATGTGGAGGGAATTCCTTGCTATCCCCTCGGCAAAAGTGTAAAATTTCTTTTTCCAAAAACAAAAACTCACTTTGGTCGAGTTGCCTTTAATTTTCCTAGCATGAAACGCCAATGTGCTGTGTGTTTTATATCATTATGAATACTCTGCCTAACCTCTTTTGTGTATTCAGTCAGTATTCAAAATTGTTAAAGGAAGAAGCCGAAACAAACGCAAACTTGGAACAAATTTAGGAAATTGCAAATCAAGGAACCTGAATGCTGCTGATTGGATAAACCTAAAAATCCCATTTATACTCAATGTGGAGGGAAATCCTTGCTGTCCCCTCGGCAAAATGATTACATTTCTGTTTCCAAAAACAAAAACTCACTTTGGTCGAGTTGCCTGTAATTTTTCTAGCATGAAACGCCAATGTGCTGTGTGTTTTATATCATTATGAATACTCTGCCTAACCTCTTTTTTGTATGGAGTCAGAATACAAAATTTGGAAAGGCAGAAGTCAAAGCCAAACAAACCCAGAACAAATTTAGGAAATTGTGAAACAAGAAACCTAAATCCTGCTGATTGAATACACCTGAAAATCCCATTTACACTCCATGTAGAGGGAATTCCTAGCTGTCCCCTTGGCAAAAGGGTAAAATTTCATGTTCCAAAACACAAAAACTCACCTTGGTCGAGTTTTCTGTAGATTTATATGCATGAAACGCCAATGTGCTGTGTTTTTTATTTCATTATGAATACTCTGCCTAACCTACTTTTTGTATGCAGTCAGGATTCCAAATTTTGAAAGGAAGATGCCAAAACAAATGCAAACCCAGAACAAATTTAGGTAATTGCCAATGAAAGAGCCTGAAAGCTGCTGATTGAATACACCTGGAAATCCCATTAACACTCAGTGTGGTTGGAATTCCTAGCTGACCCTGATCATAAGGGTAAAATTTCTTTTTCCAAAACTCAAAAACTCAACTTGGTCAAGTTGGCTGTAGATTTCCTAGGATGAAATGCCAATGTGCTGTGTTTTTTATTTCATTATGAATACTCTGCCTAACCTCTTTTGTGTATGCAGTCAGTATTCAAAATTGTTAAAGGAAGAAGGCAAAAAAACGCAAACTCGCAACAAATTTAGGAAATTGCCAATCAAGGAACCTGAATGCTGCTGATTGGATAAACCTAAAAATCCCATTTACACTCGATGTGGAGAAAATTCCTTGCTGTCCCCTCGGCAAAAGGGTAAAATTTCTTTTTCCAAAAACAAAAACTCACTTTGTTCGAGTTGCCTTTAATTTTCCTAGCATGAAACACCAATGTGCTGTGTGTTTTATATCATTATGAATACTCTGCCTAACCTGTTTTTTGTATGGAGTCAGAATACAAAATCTGGAAAGGCAGAAGGCAGAGCCAACCAAACCCAGAACAAATTTAGGAAATTGCCAAACAAGAAACCTGAATGCTCCTGATTGAATATACCTGAAAATCCCATTTACACTCGATGTGGAGGGAATTCCTAGCTGTCCCCTTGGCAAAAGGGTAAAATTTCATGTTCCAAAACACAAAAACTCACTTTGGTCGAGTTTTCTGTAGAATTATAAGCATGAAACGCCAATGTGCTGTGTTTTTTATTTCATTATGAATACTCTGCCTAACCTACTTTTTGTATGCAGTCAGTATTCAAAATTTTGAAAGGAAGAAGGCAAAACAAATGCAAACCCAGAACAAATTTAAGTTATTGCCAATCAAGGAGCCTGAATGCTGCTGATTGAATACACCTGAAAATCCCATTTACACTCGATGTAGAGGGAATTCCTAGCTGTCCCTTGGCAATAGGGTAAAATTTCATGTTCCAAAAACGAAAATCTCATCTTGGTCGAGTTTTCTGTAGATTTATAAGCATGAGAAGCCAATGTGCTGTGTTTTTTATTTAATTAGGAATACTCTGCCTAACCTCTTTTGTGTATGCAGTCAGTATTCAAAATTGTTAAAGGAAGAAGCCGAAACAAAGGCAAACTCGCAACAAATTTAGGAAATTGCCAATCAAGGAACCTGAATGCTGCTGATTGGATGAACCTAAAAATCCCTTTTACACTCGATGTGGAGGGAAATCCTTGCTGTCCCCTCGGCAAAATGATTATATTTCTGTTTCCAAAAACAAAAACTCACTTTGGTCGAGTTGCCTTTAATTTTCCTAGCATGAAACGCCAATGTGCTGTGTTTTTTATTTCATTATGAATACTCTGCCTAACCTCTTTTGTGTATTCAGTCAGTATTCAAAATTGTTAAAGGATGAAGCCAAAACAAAGGCAAACTCGGAACAAATTTAGGAAATTGCCAATCAAGGAACCTGAATGCTGCTGATTGGATAAACCTAAAAATCCCATTTACACTCAATGTGGAGGGAATTCCTTGCTGTCCCCTCGGCAAAAGGGTAAAATTTCCTTTTCCAAAAACAAAAACTCACTTTGGTCAAGTTGCCTGTAATTTTCCTAGCATGAAACGCCAATGTGCTTTGTGTTTTATATCATTATGAATACTCTGCCTAACCTCTTTTGTGTATGCAGTCAGTATTCAAAATTGTTAAAGGAAGAAGCCAAAACAAACGCAAACTCGGAACAAATTTAGGAAATTGCCAATCAAGGAACCTGAATGCTGCTGATTGGATAAACCTAAAAATCCCATTTATACTCGATGTGGAGGGAAATCCTTGCTGTCCCCTCGGCAAAATGATTACATTTCTGTTTCCAAAACCAAAAACTCACTTTGCTCGAGATGCCTGTAATTTTCCTAGCATGAAACGCGAATGTGCTGTGTGTTTTATATCATTATGAATACTCTGCCTAACCTCTTTTTTGTATGGAGTCAGAATACAAAATTTGGAAAGGAAGAAGGCAAAGCCAACCAAACCCAGAACAAATTTAGGAAATTGTGAAACAAGAAACCTAAATCCTGCTGATTGAATACACCTGAAAATCCCATTTACACTCCATGTAGAGGGAATTCCTTGCTGTCCCTTGGCAAAAGGGTAAAATTTCATGTTCCAAAACACAAAAACTCACCTTGGTCGAGTTTTCTGTAGATTTATATGCATGAAACGCCAATGTGCTGTGTTTTTTGTTTCATTATGAATACTGTGCCTAACCTATTTTTGTATGCAGTCAGTATTCCAAATTTTGAAAGGAAGATGCCAAAACAAATGCAAACCCAGAACAAATTTAGGTAATTGCCAATCAAGGAGCCTGAAAGCTGCTGATTGAATACACCTGGAAATCCCATTAACACTCAGTGTGGTTGGAATTCCTAGCTGACCCTGATCATAAGGGTAAAATTTCTTTTTCCAAAACTCAAAAACTCAACTTGGTCAAGCTGGCTGTAGATTTCCTAGCATGAAATGCCAATGTTCTGTGTTTTTTATTTCATTATGAATACTCTGCCTAACCACTTTTGTGTATGCAGTCAGTATTCAAAATTGTTAAAGGAAGAAGCCAAAACAAACGCAAACTCTCAACAAATTTAGGAAATTGCCAATCAAGGAACCTGAATGCTGCTGATTGGATAAACCTAAAAATCCCATTTATACTCGATGTGGAGGGAAATCCTTGCTGTCCCCTCGGCAAAATGATTACATTTCTGTTTCCAAAAACAAAAACTCACTTTGGTCGAGTTGCCTGTAATTTTCCTAGCATGAAACGCCAATGTGCTGTGTGTTTTATATCATTATGAATACTCTGCCTAACCTCTTTTTTGTATGGAGTCAGAATACAAAATTTGGAAAGGCAGAAGGCAAAGCCAACCAAACCCAGAACAAATTTAGGAAACTGCCAAACAAGAAACCTGAATGCTGCTGATTGAATACACCTGAAAATCCCAATTACACTACATGTAGAGGGAATTCCTAGCTGTCCCCTTGGCAAAAGAGTAAAATTTCATGTTCCAAAACACAAAAACTCACCTTGGTCGAGTTTTCTGTAGATTTATATGCATGAAACGCCAATGTGCTGTGTTTTTTGTTTCATTATGAATACTGTGCCTAACCTATTTTTGTATGCAGTCAGTATTCCAAATTTTGAAAGGAAGATGCCAAAACAAATGCAAACCCAGAACAAATTTAGGTAACTGACAATCAAGGAGCCTGAATGCTGCTGATTGAATACACCTGAAAATCCCATTTACACTCGATGTAGAGGGAATTCCTAGCTGTCCCCTTGGCAAAAGCGTAAAATTTCATGTTCCAAAACACAAAAACTCACCTTGGTCGAGTTTTCTGTAGATTTATATGCATGAAACGCCAATGTGCTGTGTTTTTTATTTCATTATGAATACTCTGCCTAACCTACTTTTTGTATGCAGTCAGTATTCCAAATTTTGAAAGGAAGATGCCAAAACAAATGCAAACCCAGAACAAATTTAGGTATTTGCCAATCAAGGAGCCTGAAAGCTGCTGATTGAATATACCTGGAAATCCCATTAACACTCAGTGTGGTTGGAATTCCTAGCTGACCCTGATCATAAGGGTAAAATTTCTTTTTCCAAAACTCAAAAACTCAACTTGGTCAAGTTGGCTGTAGATTTCCTAGGATGAAATGCCAATGGGCTGTGTTTTTTATTTCATTAGGAATACTCTGCCTAACCTCTTTTTTGTATGGAGTCAGAATACAAAATTTGGAAAGGCAGAAGGCAAAGCCAACCAAACCCAGAACAAATTTAGGAAATTGCCAAACAAGAAACCTGAATGCTGCTGATTGAATATACCTGAAAATCCCATTTACACTCAATGTAGAGGGAATTCCTAGCTGTCCCTTGGCAAACTGTAAAATTTCATGTTCCAAAAACCAAAATCTCATCTTGGTCGAGTTTTCTGTAGATTTATAAGCATGAGAAGCCAATGTGCTGTGTTTTTTATTTCATTAGGAATACTCTGCCTAACCTCTTTTGTGTATGCAGTCAGTATTCAAAATTGTTAAAGGAAGAAGCCGAAACAAAGGCAAACTCGGAACAAATTTAGGAAATTGCCAATCAAGGAACCTGAATGCTGCTGATTGGATAAACCTAAAAATCCCATTTATACTCGATGTGGAGGGAAATCCTTGCTGTCCCCTAGGCAAAAGGGTAAAATTTCCTTTTCCAAAAACAAAAACTCACTTTGGTCGAGTTGCCTTTAATTTTCCTAGCATGAAACGCCAATGTGCTGTGTGTTTTATATCATTATGAATACTCTGCCTAACCTCTTTTGTGTATGCAGTCAGTATTCAAAATTGTTAAAGGAAGAAGCCAAAACAAACGCAAACTCGGAACAAATTTGGAAATTGCCAATCAAGGAACCTGAATGCTGCTGATTGGATAAACCTAAAAATTCCTTTTACACTCGATGTGGAGGGAAATCGTTGCTGTCCCCTCGGCAAAATGATTACATTTCTGTTTCCAAAAACAAAAACTCACTTTGGTCGAGTTGCCTGTAATTTTCCTAATATGAAACGCCAATGTGCTGTGTGTTTTATATCATTATGAATACTCTGCCTAAACTCTTTTTTGTATGGAGTCAGAATACAAAATTTGGAAAGGCAGAAGGCAAAGCCAACGAAACCCGGAACAAATTTAGGAAATTGCCAAACAAGAAACCTGAATGCTGCTGATTGAATACACCTGAAAATCCCATTTACACTAGATGTAGAGGGAATTCCTAGCTGTCCCCTAGGCAAAGTGTAAAATTTCATGTTCCAAAAACCAAAATCTCAACTTGGTCGAGTTTTCTGTGATTTATAAGCATGAGAAGCCAATGTGCTGTGTTTTTTATTTCATTATGAATACTCTGCCTAACCTCTTTTGTGTATGCAGTCAGTATTCAAAATTGTTAAAGGAAGAAGCCAAAACAAACGCAAACTCGGAACAAATTTAGGAAATTGCCAATCAAGAAACCTGAATGCTGCTGATTGGATAAACCTAAAAATCCCATTTATACTCGATGTGGAGGGAAATCCTTGCTGTCCCCTCGGCCTAATGATTACATTTCTGTTTCCAAAAACAAAAACTCACTTTGGTCGAGTTGCCTGTAATTTTCCTAGCATGAAACGCCAATGTGCTGTGTGTTTTATATCATTATGAATACTCTGCCTAACCTCTTTTTTGTATGGAGTCAGAATACAAAATTTGGAAAGGCAGAAGGCAAAGCCAACCAAGCCCAGAACAAATTTAGGAAATTGCCAAACAAGAAACCTGAATGCTGCCGAAAGAATACACCTGGAAATCCCATTTACACTCAATGTAGCGGGAATTCCTAGCTGTCCCCTTGGCAAAAGGGTAAAATTTCATGTTCCAAAACACAAAAACTAACCTTGGTCGAGTTTTCTGTAGATTTATATGCATGAAACGCCAATGTGCTGTGTTTTTTATTTCATTAGGAATACTCTGCCTAACCTCTTTTGTGTATGCAGTCAGTATTCAAAATTGTTAAAGGAAGAAGACAAAACAAAGGGAAACTCGGAACAAATTTAGGAAATTGCCAATCAAGGAACCTGAATGCTGCTGATTGGATGAACCTAAAAATCCCTTTTACACTCGATGTAGAGGGAAATCCTTGCTGTCCCCTCGGCAAAATGATTACATTTCTGTTTCCAAAAACAAAAACTCACTTTGGTCAAGTTGCCTTTAATTTTCCTAGCATGAAACGCCAATGTGCTGTGTTTTTTATTTCATTAGGAATACTCTGCCTAACCTCTTTTGTGTATGCAGTCAGTATTCAAAATTGTTAAAGGAAGAAGCCAAAACAAAGGCAAACTCGGAACAAATTTAGGAAATTGCCAATCAAGGAACCTAAATGCTGCTGATTGGATAAACCTAAAAATCCCATTTATACTCAATATGGACGGAAATCGTTGCTGTCCCCTCGGCAAAATGATTACATTTCTGTTTCCAAAAACAAAAACTCACTTTGGTCGAGTTGCCTGTAATTTTCCTAGCATGAAACGCCAATGAGCTGTGTGTTTTATATCATTATGAATACTCTGCCTAACCTCTTTTTTGTATGGAGTCAGAATACAAAATTTGGAAAGGCAGAATGCCAAGCAAACCAATCCCAGAACAAATTTATGAAATTGTGAAACAAGAAACCTAAATCCTGCTGATTGAATACACCTGAAAATCCCATTTACACTCCATGTAGAGGGAATTCCTAGCTGTCCCCTTGACAAAAGGGTAAAATTTCATGTTCCAAAACACAAAAACTCACCTTGGTCGAGTTTTCTGTAGATTTATAAGCATGAGAAGCCAATGTGCTGTGATTTTTACTTCATTAGGAATACTCTGCCTAACCTCTTTTTTGTATGGAGTCAGAATACAAAATTTGGAAAGGCAGAAGGCAAAGCCAACCAAACCCAGAACAAATTTAGGAAATTGCCAAACAAGAAACCTGAATGCTGCCGAAAGAATACACCTGAAAATCCCATTTACACTCAATGTAGAGGGAATTCCTAGCTGTCCCCTTGGCAAAAGGGTAAAATTTCATGTTCCAAAACACAAAAACTCACCTTGGTCGAGTTTTCTGTAGATTTATATGGATGAAACGCCAATGTGCTGTGTTTTTTATTTCATTAGGAATACTCTGCCTAACCTCTTTTGTGTATGCAGTCAGTATTCAAAATTGTTAAAGGAAGAAGCCAAAACAAAGGCAAACTTGGAACAAATTTAGGAAATTGCCAATCAAGGAACCTGAATGCTGCTGATTGGATTAACCTAAAAATCCCTTTTACACTCGATGTGGAGGGAAATTCTTGCTGTCCCCTCGGCAAAAGGTTGAAATTTCTTTTTCCAAAAACAAAAACTCACTTTGGTCGATTTGCCTTAAATTTTCCTAGCATGAAACGCCAATGTGCTGTGTGTTTTATATCATTATGAATACTCTGCCTAACCTCTTTTTTGTATGGAGTCAGAATACAAAATTTGGAAAGGCAGAAGGCAAAGCCAACCAAACCCAGAACAACTTTAGGAAATTGTCAAACAAGAAACCTGAATGCTGCTGATTGAATACACCTGGAAATCCCATTTACACTCGATGTAGAGGGAATTCCTAGCTGTCCCCTTGGCAAAAGGGTAAAATTTCATGTTCCAAAACACAAAAACTCACTTTGGTCGAGTTTTCTGGAGAATTGTAAGCATGAAACGCCAATGATTTGTGTTTTTTATTTCATTATGAATACTCTGCCTAACCTACTTTTTGTATGCAGTCAGTATTCAAAATTGTTAAAGGAAGAAGCCAAAACAAATGCAAACCCAGTACAAATTTTGTTTATTGCCAATCAAGGAGCCTGAATGCTGCTGATTGAATACACCTGAAAATCCCATTTACACTCAATGTAGAGGGAATTCCTAGCTGTCCCTTGGCAAAGCGTAAAATTTCATGTTCCAAATACCAAAATCTCATCTTGGTCAAGTTTTCTGTAGATTTATAAGCATGAGAAGCCAATGTGCTGTGTTTTTTATTTCATTAGGAATACTCTGCCTAACCTCTTTTGTGTATGCAGTCAGTATTCAAAATTGTTAAAGGAAGAAGCCGAAACAAAGGGAAACTCGGAACAAATTTAGGAAATTGCCAATCAAGGAACCTGAATGCTGCTGATTGGATAAACCTAAAAATCCCATTTATACTCGATGTGGAGGGAAATCCTTGCTGTCCCCTCGGCAAAATGATTACATTTCTGTTTCCAAAACCAAAAACTCACTTTGGTCGAGTTGCCTTTAATTTTCCTAGCATGAAACGCCAATGTGCTGTGTGTTTTATATCATTATGAATACTCTGCCTAACCTCTTTTGTGTATGCAGTCAGTATTCAAAATTGTTAAAGGAAGAAGCCAAAACAAACACAAACTCGGAACAAATTTAGGAAATTGCCAATCAAGGAACCTGAATGTTCCTGATTGGATAAACCTAAAAATCCCTTTTACACTCGATGTGGAGGGAAATCGTTGCTGTCCCCTCGGCAAAATGATTACATTTCTGTTTCCAAAAACAAAAACTCACTTTGGTCGAGTTGCCTGTAGTTTTCCTAATATGAAACGCCAATGTGCTGTGTGTTTTATATCATTATGAATACTCTGCCTAAACTCTTTTTTGTATGGAGTCAGAATACAAAATTTGGAAAGGCAGAAGGCAAAGCCAACGAAACCCAGAACAAATTTAGGAAATTGCCAAACAAGAAACCTGAATGCTGCTGATTGAATACACCTGAAAATCCCATTTACACTCGATGTAGAGGGAATTCCTAGCTGTCCCCTTGGCAAAGTGTAAAATTTCATGTTCCAAAAACCAAAATCTCAACTTGGTCGAGTTTTCTGTGATTTATAAGCATGAGAAGCCAATGTGCTGTGTTTTTTATTTCATTAGTTATACTCTGCCTAACCTCTTTTGTGTATGCAGTCAGTATTCAAAATTGTTAAAGGAAATATCCGAAACAAACCAAAACTCGCAACAAATTTAGGACATTGCCAATCAAGGAACCTGAATGCTGCTGATTGGATAAACCTAAAAATCCCATTTATACTCGATGTGGAGGGAAATCCTTGCTGTCCCCTCGGCCTAATGATTACATTTCTGTTTCCAAAAACAAAAACTCTCTTTGGTCGAGTTCCCTGTAATTTTCCTAGCATGAAACGCCAATGTGCTGTGTGTTTTATATCATTATGAATACTCTGCCTAACCTCTTTTTTGTATGGAGTCAGAATACAAAATTTGGAAAGGCAGAAGGCAAAGCCAACCAAACCCAGAACAAATTTAGGAAATTGCCAAACAAGAAACCTGAATGCTGCCGAAAGAATACACCTGAAATTCACATTTACACTCAATGTAGAGGGAATTCCTAGCTGTCCCCTTGGCAAAAGGGTAAAATTTCATGTTCCAAACACAAAAACTCACCTTGGTCGAGTTTTCTGTAGATTTATATGCATGAAACGCCAATGTGCTGTGTTTTTTATTTCATTAGGAATACTCTGCCTAACCTCTTTTGTGTATGCAGTCAGTATTCAAAATTGTTAAAGGAAGAAGCCAAAACAAAGGCAAACTTGGAACAAATTTAGGATATTGCCAATCAAGGAACCTGAATGCTGCTGATTGTATTAACCTAAAAATCCCTTTTACACTCGATGTGGAGGGAAATTCTTGCTGTCCCATCGGGAAAAGGGTAAAATTTCTTTTTCCAAAAACAAAAACTCTCTTTGGTCGAGTTGCCTGTAATTTTCCTAGCATGAAACGCCAATGTGCTGTGTGTTTTATATCATTATGAATACTCTGCCTAACCTCTTTTTTGTATGGAGTCAGAATACAAAATTTGGAAAGGCAGAAGGCAAAGCCAACCAAACCCAGAACAACTTTAGGAAATTGTCAAACAAGAAACCTGAATGCTGCTGATTGAATACACCTGGAAATCCCATTTACACTCGATGTAGAGGGAATTCCTAGCTGTCCCCTTGGCAAAAGGGTAAAATTTCACGTTCCAAAACACAAAAACTCACTTTGGTCGAGTTTTCTGGAGAATTGTAAGCATGAAACGCCAATGTGCTGTGTTTTTTATTTCATTATGAATACTCTGCCTAAACTACTTTTTGTATGCAGTCAGTATTCAAAATTTTGAAAGGAAGAAGGCAAAACAAATGCAAACCCAGTACAAATTTAGTTTATTGCCAATCTAGGAGCCTGAATGCTGCTGATTGAATATACCTGAAAATCCCATTTACACTCAATGTAGAGGGAATTCCTAGCTGTCCCTTGGCAAAGTGTAAAATTTCATGTTCCAAAAACCAAAATCTCATCTTGGTCGAGTTTTCTGTAGATTTATAAGCATGAGAAGCCAATGTGCTGTGTTTTTTATTTCATTAGGAATACTCTGCCTAACCTCTTTTGTGTATGCAGTCAGTATTCAAAATTGTTAAAGGAAGAAGCCGAAACAAAGGGAAACTCGGAACAAATTTAGGAAATTGCCAATCAAGGAACCTGAATGCTGCTGATTGGATAAACCTAAAAATCCCATTTATACTCGATGTGGAGGGAAATCCTTGCTGTCCCCTCGGCAAAATGATTACATTTCTGTTTCCAAAACCAAAAACTCACTTTGGTCGAGTTGCCTTTAATTTTCCTAGCATGAAACGCCAATGTGCTGTGTGTTTTATATCATTATGAATACTCTGCCTAACCTCTTTTGTGTATGCAGTCAGTATTCAAAATTGTTAAAGGAAGAAGCCAAAACAAACGCAAACTCGGAACAAATTTAGGAAATTGCCAATCAAGGAACCTGAATGCTGCTGATTGGATAAACCTAAAAATCCCTTTTACACTCGATGTGGAGGGAAATCGTTGCTGTCCCCTCGGCAAAATGATTACATTTCTGTTTCCAAAAACAAAAACTCACTTTGGTCGAGTTGCCTTTAATTTTCCTAGCATGAAACGCCAATGTGCTGTGTTTTTTATTTCATTATGAATACTCTGCCTAAACTACTTTTTGTATGCAGTCAGTATTCAAAATTTTGAAAGGAAGAAGGCAAAACAAATGCAAACCCAGTACAAATTTAGTTTATTGCCAATCTAGGAGCCTGAATGCTGCTGATTGAATATACCTGAAAATCCCATTTACACTCAATGTAGAGGGAATTCCTAGCTGTCCCTTGGCAAAGTGTAAAATTTCATGTTCCAAAAACCAAAATCTCATCTTGGTCGAGTTTTCTGTAGATTTATAAGCATGAGAAGCCAATGTGCTGTGTTTTTTATTTCATTAGGAATACTCTGCCTAACCTCTTTTGTGTATGCAGTCAGTATTCAAAATTGTTAAAGGAAGAAGCCGAAACAAAGGGAAACTCGGAACAAATTTAGGAAATTGCCAATCAAGGAACCTGAATGCTGCTGATTGGATAAACCTAAAAATCCCATTTATACTCGATGTGGAGGGAAATCCTTGCTGTCCCCTCGGCAAAATGATTACATTTCTGTTTCCAAAACCAAAAACTCACTTTGGTCGAGTTGCCTTTAATTTTCCTAGCATGAAACGCCAATGTGCTGTGTGTTTTATATCATTATGAATACTCTGCCTAACCTCTTTTGTGTATGCAGTCAGTATTCAAAATTGTTAAAGGAAGAAGCCAAAACAAACGCAAACTTGGAACAAATTTAGGATATTGCCAATCAAGGAACCTGAATGCTGCTGATTGTATTAACCTAAAAATCCCTTTTACACTCGATGTGGAGGGAAATTCTTGCTGTCCCCTCGGCAAAAGGGTAAAATTTCTTTTTCCAAAAACAAAAACTCTCTTTGGTCGAGTTGCCTGTAATTTTCCTAGCATGAAACGCCAATGTGCTGTGTGTTTTATATCATTATGAATACTCTGCCTAACCTCTTTTTTGTATGGAGTCAGAATACAAAATTTGGAAAGGCAGAAGGCAAAGCCAACCAAACCCAGAACAACTTTAGGAAATTGTCAAACAAGAAACCTGAATGCTGCTGATTGAATACACCTGGAAATCCCATTTACACTCGATGTAGAGGGAATTCCTAGCTGTCCCCTTGGCAAAAGGGTAAAATTTCACGTTCCAAAACACAAAAACTCACTTTGGTCGAGTTTTCTGGAGAATTGTAAGCATGAAACGCCAATGTGCTGTGTTTTTTATTTCATTATGAATACTCTGCCTAAACTACTTTTTGTATGCAGTCAGTATTCAAAATTTTGAAAGGAAGAAGGCAAAACAAATGCAAACCCAGTACAAATTTAGTTTATTGCCAATCTAGGAGCCTGAATGCTGCTGATTGAATATACCTGAAAATCCCATTTACACTCAATGTAGAGGGAATTCCTAGCTGTCCCTTGGCAAAGTGTAAAATTTCATGTTCCAAAAACCAAAATCTCATCTTGGTCGAGTTTTCTGTAGATTTATAAGCATGAGAAGCCAATGTGCTGTGTTTTTTATTTCATTAGGAATACTCTGCCTAACCTCTTTTGTGTATGCAGTCAGTATTCAAAATTGTTAAAGGAAGAAGCCGAAACAAAGGGAAACTCGGAACAAATTTAGGAAATTGCCAATCAAGGAACCTGAATGCTGCTGATTGGATAAACCTAAAAATCCCATTTATACTCGATGTGGAGGGAAATCCTTGCTGTCCCCTCGGCAAAATGATTACATTTCTGTTTCCAAAACCAAAAACTCACTTTGTTCGAGTTGCCTTTAATTTTCCTAGCATGAAACGCCAATGTGCTGTGTGTTTTATATCATTATGAATACTCTGCCTAACCTCTTTTGTGTATGCAGTCAGTATTCAAAATTGTTAAAGGAAGAAGCCAAAACAAACGCAAACTCTCAACAAATTTAGGAAATTGCCAATCAAGGAACCTGAATGCTGCTGATTGGATAAACCTAAAAATCCCTTTTACACTCGATGTGGAGGGAAATCGTTGCTGTCCCCTCGGCAAAATGATTACATTTCTGTTTCCAAAAACAAAAACTCACTTTGGTCGAGTTGCCTTTAATTTTCCTAGCATGAAACGCCAATGTGCTGTGTTTTTTATTTCATTATGAATACTCTGCCTAAACTACTTTTTGTATGCAGTCAGTATTCAAAATTTTGAAAGGAAGAAGGCAAAACAAATGCAAACCCAGTACAAATTTAGTTTATTGCCAATCTAGGAGCCTGAATGCTGCTGATTGAATATACCTGAAAATCCCATTTACACTCAATGTAGAGGGAATTCCTAGCTGTCCCTTGGCAAAGTGTAAAATTTCATGTTCCAAAAACCAAAATCTCATCTTGGTCGAGTTTTCTGTAGATTTATAAGCATGAGAAGCCAATGTGCTGTGTTTTTTATTTCATTAGGAATACTCTGCCTAACCTCTTTTGTGTATGCAGTCAGTATTCAAAATTGTTAAAGGAAGAAGCCGAAACAAAGGGAAACTCGGAACAAATTTAGGAAATTGCCAATCAAGGAACCTGAATGCTGCTGATTGGATAAACCTAAAAATCCCATTTATACTCGATGTGGAGGGAAATCCTTGCTGTCCCCTCGGCAAAATGATTACATTTCTGTTTCCAAAACCAAAAACTCACTTTGGTCGAGTTGCCTTTAATTTTCCTAGCATGAAACGCCAATGTGCTGTGTGTTTTATATCATTATGAATACTCTGCCTAACCTCTTTTGTGTATGCAGTCAGTATTCAAAATTGTTAAAGGAAGAAGCCAAAACAAAGGCAAACTCGGAACAAATTTAGGAAATTGCCAATCAAGGAACCTGAATGCTGCTGATTGGATAAACCTAAAAATCCCTTTTACACTCGATGTGGAGGGAAATCGTTGCTGTCCCCTCGGCAAAATGATTACATTTCTGTTTCCAAAAACAAAAACTCACTTTGGTCGAGTTGCCTTTAATTTTCCTAGCATGAAACGCCAATGTGCTGTGTTTTTTATTTCATTATGAATACTCTGCCTAACCTCTTTTGTGTATGCAGTCAGTATTCAAAATTTTGAAAGGAAGAAGGCAAAACAAATGCAAACCCAGTACAAATTTAGTTTATTGCCAATCTAGGAGCCTGAATGCTGCTGATTGAATATACCTGAAAATCCCATTTACACTCAATGTAGAGGGAATTCCTAGCTGTCCCTTGGCAAAGTGTAAAATTTCATGTTCCAAAAACCAAAATCTCATCTTGGTCGAGTTTTCTGTAGATTTATAAGCATGAGAAGCCAATGTGCTGTGTTTTTTATTTCATTAGGAATACTCTGCCTAACCTCTTTTGTGTATGCAGTCAGTATTCAAAATTGTTAAAGGAAGAAGCCGAAACAAAGGGAAACTCGGAACAAATTTAGGAAATTGCCAATCAAGGAACCTGAATGCTGCTGATTGGACAAACCTAAAAATCCCATTTATACTCGATGTGGAGGGAAATCCTTGCTGTCCCCTCGGCAAAATGATTACATTTCTGTTTCCAAAACCAAAAACTCACTTTGGTCGAGTTGCCTTTAATTTTCCTAGCATGAAACGCCAATGTGCTGTGTGTTTTATATCATTATGAATACTCTGCCTAACCTCTTTTGTGTATGCAGTCAGTATTCAAAATTGTTAAAGGAAGAAGCCAAAACAAACGCAAACTCGGAACAAATTTAGGAAATTGCCAATCAAGGAACCTGAATGCTGCTGATTGGATAAACCTAAAAATCCCTTTTACACTCGATGTGGAGGGAAATCGTTGCTGTCCCCTCGGCAAAATGATTACATTTCTGTTTCCAAAAACAAAAACTCACTTTGGTCGAGTTGCCTGTAATTTTCCTAATATGAAATGCCAATGTGCTGTGTGTTTTATATCATTATGAATACTCTGCCTAAACTCTTTTTTGTATGGAGTCAGAATACAAAATTTGGAAAGGCAGAAGGCAAAGCCAACGAAACCTAGAACAAATTAAGAAATTGCCAAACAAGAAACCTGAATGCTGCTGATTGAATACACCTGAAAATCCCATTTACACTCGATGTAGAGGGAATTCCTAGCTGTCCCCTAGGCAAAGGGTAAATTTTCATGTTCCAAAAACCAAAATCTCAACTTGGTCGAGTTTTCTGTGATTTATAAGCATGAGAAGCCAATGTGCTGTGTTTTTTATTTCATTATGAATACTCTGCCTAACCTCTTTTGTTTATGCAGTCAGTATTCAAAATTGTTAAAGGAAGTTGCCGAAACAAACGCAAACTCAGAACAAATTTAGGAAATTGCCAATCAAGAAACCTGAATGCTGCTGATTGGATAAACCTAAAAATCCCATTTATACTCGATGTGGAGGGAAATCCTTGCTGTCCCCTCGGCAAAATGATTACATTTCTGTTTCCAAAAACAAAAACTCACTTTGGTCGAGTTGCCTGTAATTTTCCTAGCATGAAACGCCAATGTGTTGTGTGTTTTATATCATTATGAATACTCTGCCTAACCTCTTTTTTGTATGGAGTCAGAATACAAAATTTGGAAAGGCAGAAGGCAAAGCCAACCAAACCCAGAACAAATTTAGGAAATTGCCAAACAAGGAACCTGAATGCTGCCGAAAGAATACACCTGAAAATCCCATTTACACACGATGTAGCGGGAATTCCTAGCTGTCCCCTTGGCAAAAGGGTAAAATTTCATGTTCCAAAACACAAAAACTCACCCTGGTCGAGTTTTCTGTAGATTTATATGCATGAAACGCCAATGTGCTGTGTTTTTTATTTCATTAGGAATACTCTGCCTAACCTCTTTTGTGTATGCAGTCAGTATTCAAAATTGTTAAAGGAAGAAGACAAAACAAAGGCAAACTCGGAACAAATTTAGGAAATTGCCAATCAAGGAACCTGAATGCTGCTGATTGGTAAACCTAAAAATCCCTTTTACACTCGATGTGGAGGGAAATCCTTGCTGTCCCCTCGGCAAAATGATTACATTTCTGTTTCCAAAACCAAAAACTCACTTTGGTCGAGTTGCCTGTAATTTTCCTAGCATGAAACGCCAATGTGCTGTGTGTTTTATATCATTATGAATACTCTGCCTAACCTCTTTTTTGTATGGAGTCAGAATACAAAATTTGGAAAGGCAGAAGGCCAAGCAAACCAAACCCAGAACAAATTTAGGAAATTGTGAAACAAGAAACCTAAATCCTGCTGATTGAATACACCTGAAAATCCCATTTACACTCGATGTAGAGGGAATTCCTAGCTGTCCCCTTGGCAAAAGATTAAAATTTCATGTTCCAAAACACAAAAACTCAGCTTTGTCGAGTTTTCTGTCGATGTATAAGCATCAAACGCCAATGTGCTGTGTTTTTTATTTCATTATGAATACTCTGCCTAACCTACTTTTTGTATGCAGTCAGTATTCCAAATTTTGAAAGGAAGAAACCAAAACAAATGCAAACTCGGAACAAATTTAGGATATTGCCAATCAAGGAACCTGAATGCTGCTGATTGGATAAACCTAAAAATCCTATTTACACTCAGTGTGGAGGGAATTCCTAACTGTGTCCGCCTCAAAAGGGTAAAACTTTTTTTCCAAAACTCAAAAACTCATATTGGTCAAGTTGGCTGTAGATTTCCTAGCATGAAATGCCAATGTGCTGTGTTTTTTATTTCATTATGAATACTCTGCCTTACCTACTGTTTGTATGCAGTCAGTATTAAAAATTTTGAAAGGAAGAAGGAAAAACAAATGCAAACCCAGAACAAATTTAGGCAATTGCCAAGCAAGGAACCTGAATGCTGCTGATTGGATGAACCTAAAAATCCCATTTACACTCGATGTGGAGGGAAATCCTTGATGTCCCCTGGGCAAAATGATTACAATTCTGTTTCCAAAAACAAAAACTCACTTTGGTCGAGTTGCCTGTAATTTTCCTAGCATGAAACGCCAATGTGCTGTGTGTTTTATATCATTAGGAATACTCTGCCTAACCTCTTTTTTGTATGGAGTCAGAATACAAAATTTGGAAAGGCAGAAGGCAGAGCCAACCAATCCCAGAACAAATTTAGGAAATTGCCAAACAAGAAAACTGAATGCTGCCGAAGGAATACACCTGAAAATCCCATTTACACTCGTGTGGAGGGAGTTCCTAGCCGTCCCCTTGGCAAAAGGGTAAAATTTCATGTTCCAAAACACAAAAACTCACCGGGTCGAGTTTTCTGCAGATTTATAAGCATGAAACACCAATGTGCTGTGTTTTTTATTTCATTATGTATACTCTGCCTAACCTCTTTTGTGTATGCAGTCAGTATTCAAAATTGTTAAAGGAAGAAGCCAAAACAAACGCAAACTCGGAACAAATTTAGGAAATTGCTAATCAAGGAACCTGAATGCTGCTGATTGTATACACCTGAAAATCCCTTTTACACTCAATGTGGAGGGAAATCCTTGCTGTCCCCTCGGCAAAATGATTACATTTCTGTTTCCAAAAACAAAAACTCACTTTGGTCGAGCTGCCTGTAGATTTCCTAGCATGAAACGCCAATGTGCTGTGTGTTTTATATCATTATGAATACTCTGCCTAACCTCTTTTTTGTATGGAGTCAGAATACAAAATTTGGAAAGGCAGAAGGCAGAGCCAACCAATCCCAGAACAAATTTAGGAAATTGCCAAACAAGAAAACTGAATGCTGCCGAAGGAATACACCTGAAAATCCCATTTACACTCGTGTGGAGGGAGTTCCTAGCCGTCCCCTTGGCAAAAGGGTAAAATTTCATGTTCCAAAACACAAAAACTCACCTTGGTCGAGTTTTCTGCAGATTTATAAGCATGAAACACCAATGTGCTGTGTTTTTTATTTCATTATGTATACTCTGCCTAACCTCTTTTGTGTATGCACTCAGTATTCAAAATTGTTAAAGGAAGAAGCCAAAACAAACGCAAACTCGGAACAAATTTAGGAAATTGCTAATCAAGGAACCTGAATGCTGCTGATTGTATACACCTGAAAATCCCTTTTACACTCAATGTGGAGGGAAATCCTTGCTGTCCCCTCGGCAAAATGATTACATTTCTGTTTCCAAAAACAAAAACTCACTTTGGTCGAGCTGCCTGTAGATTTCCTAGCATGAAACGCCAATGTGCTGTGTTTTTCATTTCATTAGGAATACTCTGCCGAACCTCTCTTTTGTAAGGAGTAAGAATACAAATTTTGGAAAGGAAGAAGGAGAATCAAAAGCAAAGTTAGAACAAATTTAGGAAATTGCCAATCAAGACACCCGAATGCTGCCGAAAGAATACACCTGAAAAGCCCATTTACACTTCATGTGGAGAGAATTCCTAGCTTAACCCTCGGTAAAAATGTAAAAGTTCTTTTTCCAAAACACAAAAACTCACTTTGGTCGAGATTTCTGTAGTTTTATAAGCATGAAAGCCAAAGCGGGTTGTTTTTTATTTCATTTAAAGATACTCTGCCTAACCTCTTTTTTGCATGGATTCAGAATACAAAATTTGGAAAGGAAGAAGGCAAAACAAACGCAAACCCAGAACAAATTTTAGGAAATTGCCAATCAAGGAACCTGAATGCTATGATTGAATACACCTGAAAATCCCATTCATACTGGATGTGGAGGGAATTCCTAGCAGTCCCCTCGGCAAAATGGTTACATTTCTTTTTCCAAAACACAAAATCTCACCTTGGTCGAGTTTTCTGTAGGTTTATTATGAATGAAACGCGAATGTGCTGTTCTTTTATTTCATTATAAATACTCTGCCTAACCTCTTTTTAGTATGGATTCAGAATACAAAATTTGAAAAGGAAGAAGGCAAAAGAAACGCAAACCCAGAACAAATTTTAGAAGTTGCCAGTCAAGGAACCTGAATGCTGCTGATTGAATCCACCTGAAAATCCCATTCACCTTTGATTTGGAGAGAATTCCTAGCTGTCCCATAGGCAAAGTGTAAAATTTCATGTTCCAAAAACCAAAATCTCAACTTGGTCGAGTTTTCTGCAGATTTATAAGCATGAGAAGCCAATGTGCTGTGTTTTTTATTTCATTATGTATACTCTGCCTAACCTCTTTTGTGTATGCAGTCAGTATTCAAAATTGTTAAAGGAAGAAGCCAAAACAAACGCAAACTCAGAACAAATTTAGGAAATTGCTAATCAAGGAACCTGAATGCTGCTGATTGTATACACCTGAAAATCCCTTTTACACTCAATGTGGAGGGAAATCCTTGCTGTCCCCTCGGCAAAATGATTACATTTCTGTTTCCAAAAACAAAAACTCACTTTGGTCGAGTTGCCTGTAGATTTCCTAGCATGAAACCCCTTGTGCTGTGGTTTTCATTTCACTAGGAATACTTTGCCGAACCTCTCTTTTGTAAGGAGTAAGAATACAAATTTTGGAAAGGAAGAAGGAGAATCAAAAGCAAAGTTAGAACAAATTTAGGAAATTGCCAATCAAGACACCCGAATGCTGCCGAAAGAATACACCAGAAAAGCCCATTTACACTTCATGTGGAGAGAATTCCTAGCTTAACCCTCGGTAAAAATGTAAAAGTTCTTTTTCCAAAACACAAAAACTCACTTTGGTCGAGATTTCTGTAGTTTTATATGCATGAAAAGCCAAAGCGGTTTGTTTTTTATTTCATTTAAGGATACTCTGCCTAACCTCTTTTTTGCATGGATTCAGAATACAAAATTTGGAAAGGAAGAAGGCAAAACAAATGCAAACCCAGAACAAATTTTAGGAAATTGCCAATCAAGGAACCTGAATGCTATGATTGAATACACCTGAAAATCCCATTCACACTTGATTTCGAGGGAATTCCTAGCAGTCCCCTCGGCAAAATGGTTACATTTCTATTTCCAAAACACAAAATCTCACCTTGGTCGAGTTTTCTGTAGATTTATATGAATGAAACGCGAATGTGCTGTTCTTTTATTTCATTATAAATACTCTGCCTAACCTCTTTTTAGTATGGATTCAGAATACAAAATTTGGAAAGAAAGAAGGCAAAAGAAACGCAAACCCAGAACAAATTTTGGAAGTTGCCAATCAAGGAACCTGAATGCTGCTGATTGAATCCACCTGAAAATCCCATTCACCTTTGATTTGGAGAGAATTCCTAGCTGTCCCCTAAGCAAAGTGTAAAATTTCATGTTCCAAAAACCAAAATCTCAACTTGGTCGAGTTTTCTGTAGATTTATAAGCATGAGAAGCCAATGTGCTGTGTTTTTTATTTCATTATGTATACTCTGCCTAACCTCTTTTGTGTATGCAGTCAGTATTCAAAATTGTTAAAGGAAGAAGCCAAAACAAATGCAAACTCGGAACAAATTTAGGATATTGCCAATCAAGGAACCTGAATGCTGCTGATTGGATAAACCTAAAAATCCCATTTATACTCAGTGTGGAGGGAATTCCTAGCTGTCCCCGCCTCAAAAGGGTAAAACTTTTTTTCCAAAACTCAAAAACTCATATTGGTCAAGTTGGCTGTAGATTTCCTAGCATGAAATGCCAATGTGCTGTGTTTTTTATTTCATTATGAATACTCTGCCTTACCTACTGTTTGTATGCAGTCAGTATTAAAAATTTTGAAAGGAAGAAGGAAAAACAAATGCAAACCCAGAACAAATTTAGGCAATTGCCAAGCAAGGAACCTGAATGCTGCTGATTGGATGAACCTAAAAATCCCATTTACACTCGATGTGGAGGGAAATCCTTGATGTCCCCTGGGCAAAATGATTACAATTCTGTTTCCAAAAACAAAAACTCACTTTGGTCGAGTTGCCTGTAATTTTCCTAGCATGAAACGCCAATGTGCTGTGTGTTTTATATCATTAGGAATACTCTGCCTAACCTCTTTTTTGTATGGAGTCAGAATACAAAATTTGGAAAGGCAGAAGGCAGAGCCAACCAATCCCAGAACAAATTTAGGAAATTGCCAAACAAGAAAACTGAATGCTGCCGAAGGAATACACCTGAAAATCCCATTTACACTCGTGTGGAGGGAGTTCCTAGCCATCCCCTTGGCAAAAGGGTAAAATTTCATGTTCCAAAACACAAAAACTCACCTTGGTCGAGTTTTCTGCAGATTTATAAGCATGAAACACCAATGTGCTGTGTTTTTTATTTCATTATGTATACTCTGCCTAACCTCTTTTGTGTATGCAGTCAGTATTCAAAATTGTTAAAGGAAGAAGCCAAAACAAACGCAAACTCGGAACAAATTTAGGAAATTGCTAATCAAGGAACCTGAATGCTGCTGATTGTATACACCTGAAAATCCCTTTTACACTCAATGTGGAGGGAAATCCTTGCTGTCCCCTCGGCAAAATGATTACATTTCTGTTTCCAAAAACAAAAACTCACTTTGGTCGAGTTGCCTGTAGATTTCCTAGCATGAAACGCCAATGTGCTGTGTTTTTCATTTCATTAGGAATACTCTGCCGAACCTCTCTTTTGTAAGGAGTAAGAATACAAATTTTGGAAAGGAAGAAGGAGAATCAAAAGCAAAGTTAGAACAAATTTAGGAAATTGCCAATCAAGACACCCGAATGCTGCCGAAAGAATACACCTGAAAAGCCCATTTACACTTCATGTGGAGAGAATTCCTAGCTTAACCCTCGGTAAAAATGTAAAAGTTCTTTTTCCAAAACACAAAAACTCACTTTGGTCGAGATTTCTGTAGTTTTATAAGCATGAAAGCCAAAGCGGGTTGTTTTTTATTTCATTTAAAGATACTCTGCCTAACCTCTTTTTTGCATGGATTCAGAATACAAAATTTGGAAAGGAAGAAGGCAAAACAAACGCAAACCCAGAACAAATTTTAGGAAATTGCCAATCAAGGAACCTGAATGCTATGATTGAATACACCTGAAAATCCCATTCATACTGGATGTGGAGGGAATTCCTAGCAGTCCCCTCGGCAAAATGGTTACATTTCTTTTTCCAAAACACAAAATCTCACCTTGGTCGAGTTTTCTGTAGGTTTATTATGAATGAAACGCGAATGTGCTGTTCTTTTATTTCATTATAAATACTCTGCCTAACCTCTTTTTGGTATGGAGTCAGAATATAAAATTTTAAAAGGAAGAAGGCAAAAGAAACGCAAACCCAGAACAAATTTTGGAAGTTGCCAATCAAGGAACCTGAATGCTGCTGATTGAATCCACCTGAAAATCCCATTCACCTTTGATTTGGAGAGAATTCCTAGCAGTCACCTTGGCTAAAGACTAAAATTTCATGTTCCAAAAACCAAAATCTCAACTTGGTCGAGTTTTCTGTAGATTTATAAGCATGAGAAGCCAATGTGCTGTGTTTTTTATTTCATTATGTATACTCTGCCTAACCTCTTTTGTGTATGCAGTCAGTATTCAAAATTGTTAAAGGAAGAACCCAAAACAATGCAAACTCGGAACAAATTTAGGACATTGCCAATCAAGGAACCTGAATGCTGCTGATTGGATAAACCTAAAAATCCAATTTACACTCAGTGTGGAGGGAATTCCTAGCTGTCCCCGCCTCAAAAGGGTAAAACTTTTTTTCCAAAACTCAAAAACTAATATTGGTCAAGTTGGCTATAGATTTCCAGGCATGAAATGCCAATGTGCTGTGTTTTTTATTTCATTATGAATACTCTGCCTTACCTACTGTTTGTATGCAGTCAGTATTAAAAATTTTGAAAGGAAGAAGGAAAAACTAATGCAAACCCAGAACAAATTTAGGAAATTGCCAAGCAAGGAACCTGAATGCTGCTGATTGGATGAACCTAAAAATCCCATTTACACTCGATGTGGAGGGAAATCCTTGATGTCCCCTCGGCAAAATGATTACATTTCTGTTTCCAAAAACAAAAACTCACTTTGGTCGAGTTGCCTGTAATTTTCCTAGCATGAAAAGCCAATGTGCTGGGTGTTTTATATCATTAGGAATACTCTGCCTAACCTCTTTTTTGTATGGAGTCAGAATACAAAATTTGGAAAGGCAGAAGGCAAAGCCAACCAATCCCAGAACAAATTTAGGAAATTGCCAAACAAGAAAACTGAATGCTGCCGAAAGAATACACCTGAAAATCCCATTTACACTCGATGTGGAGGGAATTCCTAGCCATCCCCTTGGCAAAAGGGTAAAATTTCTTTTTCCAAAACACAAAAACTCACCTTGGTCGAGTTTTCTGCAGATTTATAAGCATGAAACACCAATGTGCTGTGTTTTTTATTTCATTATGTATACTCTGCCTAACCTCTTTTGTGTATGCAGTCAGTATTCAAAATTGTTAAAGGAAGAAGCCAAAACAAACGCAAACTCGGAACAAATTTAGGAAATTGCTAATCAAGGAACCTGAATGCTGCTGATTGTATACACCTGAAAATCCCTTTTACACTCAATGTTGAGGGAAATCCTTGCTGTCCCCTCGGCAAAATGATTACATTTCTGTTTCCAAAAACAAAAACTCACTTTGGTCGAGTTGCCTGTAGATTTCCTAGCATGAAACCCCTTGTGCTGTGTTTTTCATTTCATTAGGAATACTCTGCCGAACCTCTCTTTTGTAAGGAGTAAGAATACAAATTTTGGAAAGGAAGAAGGAGAATCAAAAGCAAAGTTAGAACAAATTTAGGAAATTGCCAATCAAGACACCCAAATGCTGCCGAAAGAATACACCAGAAAATCCCATTTACACTTCATGTGGAGAGAATTCCTAGCTTAACCCTCGGTAAAAATGTAAAAGTTCTTTTTCCAAAACACAAAAACTCACTTTGGTCGAGATTTCTGTAGTTTTATAAGCATGAAAAGCCAAAGCTGTTTGTTTTTTATTTCATTTAAAGATACTCTGCCTAACCTCTTTTTTGCATGGATTCAGAATACAAAATTTGGAAAGGAAGAAGGCAAAACAAATGCAAACCCAGAACAAATTTTAGGAAATTGCCAATCAAGGAACCTGAATGCTATGATTGAATACACCTGAAAATCCCATTCATACTGGATGTGGAGGGAATTCCTAGCAGTCCCCTCGGCAAAATGGTTACATTTCTTTTTCCAAAACACAAAATCTCACCTTGGTCGAGTTTTCTGTAGATTTATATGAATGAAACGCGAATGTGCTGTTCTTTTATTTCATTATAAATACTCTGCCTAACCTCTTTTTGGTATGGAGTCAGAATATAAAATTTTAAAAGGAAGAAGGCAAAAGAAACGCAAACCCAGAACAAATTTTGGAAGTTGCCAATCAAGGAACCTGAATGCTGCTGATTGAATCCACCTGAAAATCCCATTCACCTTTGATTTGGAGAGAATTCCTAGCAGTCACCTTGGCTAAAGACTAAAATTTCATGTTCCAAAAACCAAAATCTCAACTTGGTCGAGTTTTCTGTAGATTTATAAGCATGAGAAGCCAATGTGCTGTGTTTTTTATTTCATTATGTATACTCTGCCTAACCTCTTTTGTGTATGCAGTCAGTATTCAAAATTGTTAAAGGAAGAACCCAAAACAATGCAAACTCGGAACAAATTTAGGACATTGCCAATCAAGGAACCTGAATGCTGCTGATTGGATAAACCTAAAAATCCAATTTACACTCAGTGTGGAGGGAATTCCTAGCTGTCCCCGCCTCAAAAGGGTAAAACTTTTTTTCCAAAACTCAAAAACTAATATTGGTCAAGTTGGCTATAGATTTCCAGGCATGAAATGCCAATGTGCTGTGTTTTTTATTTCATTATGAATACTCTGCCTTACCTACTGTTTGTATGCAGTCAGTATTAAAAATTTTGAAAGGAAGAAGGAAAAACTAATGCAAACCCAGAACAAATTTAGGAAATTGCCAAGCAAGGAACCTGAATGCTGCTGATTGGATGAACCTAAAAATCCCATTTACACTCGATGTGGAGGGAAATCCTTGATGTCACCTCGGCAAAATGATTACATTTCTGTTTCCAAAAACAAAAACTCACTTTGGTCGAGTTGCCTGTAATTTTCCTAGCATGAAAAGCCAATGTGCTGGGTGTTTTATATCATTAGGAATACTCTGCCTAACCTCTTTTTTGTATGGAGTCAGAATACAAAATTTGGAAAGGCAGAAGGCAAAGCCAACCAATCCCAGAACAAATTTAGGAAATTGCCAAACAAGAAAACTGAATGCTGCCGAAAGAATACACCTGAAAATCCCATTTACACTCGATGTGGAGGGAATTCCTAGCCATCCCCTTGGCAAAAGGGTAAAATTTCTTTTTCCAAAACACAAAAACTCACCTTGGTCGAGTTTTCCGCAGATTTATAAGCATGAAACACCAATGTGCTGTGTTTTTTATTTCATTATGTATACTCTGCCTAACCTCTTTTGTGTATGCAGTCAGTATTCAAAATTGTTAAAGGAAGAAGTCAAAACAAACGCAAACTCGGAACAAATTTAGGAAATTGCTAATCAAGGAACCTGAATGCTGCTGATTGTATACACCTGAAAATCCCTTTTACACTCAATGTTGAGGGAAATCCTTGCTGTCCCCTCGGCAAAATGATTACATTTCTGTTTCCAAAAACAAAAACTCACTTTGGTCGAGTTGCCTGTAGATTTCCTAGCATGAAACCCCTTGTGCTGTGTTTTTCATTTCATTAGGAATACTCTGCCGAACCTCTCTTTTGTAAGGAGTAAGAATACAAATTTTGGAAAGGAAGAAGGAGAATCAAAAGCAAAGTTAGAACAAATTTAGGAAATTGCCAATCAAGACACCCAAATGCTGCCGAAAGAATACACCAGAAAATCCCATTTACACTTCATGTGGAGAGAATTCCTAGTTTAACCCTCGGTAAAAATGTAAAAGTTCTTTTTCAAAACACAAAAACTCACTTTGGTCGAGATTTCTGTAGTTTTATAAGCATGAAAAGCCAAAGCGGTTTGTTTTTTATTTCATTTAAAGATACTCTGCCTAACCTCTTTTTTGCATGGATTCAGAATACAAAATTTGGAAAGGAAGAAGGCAAAACAAATGCAAACCCAGAACAAATTTTAGGAAATTGCCAATCAAGGAACCTGAATGCTATGATTGAATACACCTGAAAATCCCATTCATACTGGATGTGGAGGGAATTCCTAGCAGTCCCCTCGGCAAAATGGTTACATTTCTTTTTCCAAAACACAAAATCTCACCTTGGTCGAGTTTTCTGTAGATTTATATGAATGAAACGCGAATGTGCTGTTCTTTTATTTCATTATAAATACTCTGCCTAACCTCTTTTTAGTATGGATTCAGAATACAAAATTTGAAAAGGAAGAAGGCAAAACAAATGCAAACCCAGAACAAATTTTAGGAAATTGCCAATCAAGGAACCTGAATGCTATGATTGAATACACATGAAAATCCCATTTACCCTCAATGTAGAGGGAATTCCTAGCTGTCCCTTGGCAAAGTGTAAAATTTCATGTTCCAAAAACCAAAATCTCATCTTGGTCGAGTTTTCTGTAGATTTATAAGCATGAGAAGCCAATGTGCTGTGTTTTTTATTTCATTAGGAATACTCTGCCTAACCTCTTTTGTGTATGCAGTCAGTATTCAAAATTGTTAAAGGAAGAAGCCGAAACAAAGGGAAACTCGGAACAAATTTAGGAAATTGCCAATCAAGGAACCTGAATGCTGCTGATTGGATAAACCTTAAAATCACATTTACACTCGATATGGAGGGAAATCCTTGCTGTCCCCGCGGCAAAATGATTACATTTCTGTTTCCAAAAACAAAAATTCACTTTGCTCGAGTTGCCTGTAATTTTCCTAGCATGAAACGTCAAGGTGCTGTGTGTTTTATATCATTATGAATACTCTGCCTAACCTCTTTTTTGTATGGAGTCAGAATACAAAATTTGGAAAGGCAGAAGGCAAAGCCAACCAAACCCAGAACAAATTTAGGAAATTGCCAAACAAGAAACCTGAATGCTGCCGAAAGAATACACCTGAAATTCCCATTTACACTCAATGTAGAGGGAATTCCTAGCTGTGCCCTTGGCAAAAGGGTAAAATTTCATGTTCCAAAACACAAAAACTCACTTTGTTCGAGTTTTCTGTAGAATTGTAAGCATGAAACGCCAATGTGCTGTGTTTTTTATTTCATTATGAATACTCTGCCTAACTTACTTTTTGTATGCAGTCAATATTCAAAATTTTGAAAGGAAGAAGGCAAAACAAATGCAAACCCAGAACAAATTTAGTTTATTGCCAATCAAGGAGCCTGAATGCTGCTGATTGAATACACCTGAAAATCTCATTTATACTCAATGTAGAGGGAATTCTTAGCTGTCCCTTGACAAAGTGTAAAATTTCATGTTCCAAAAACCAAAATCTCATCTTGGTCGAGTTTTCTGTAGATTTATAAGCATGAGAAGCCAAAGTGCTGTGTTTTTAATTTCATTATGAATACTCTGCCTAACCTCTTTTGTGTATGCAGTCAGTATTCAAAATTGTTAAAGGAAGAACCCAAAACAAACGCAAAATCAGAACAAATTTAGGATATTGCCAATCAAGGAACCTGAATGCTGCTGATTGGATAAACCTTAAAATCCCATTTACACTCGATATGGAGGGAAATCCTTGCTGTCCCCGCAGCAAAATGATTACATTTCTGTTTCCAAAAACAAAAACTCACTTTGGTCGAGTTGCCTTTAATTTTCCTAGCATGAAACGCCAATGTGCTGTGTGTTTTATATCATTATGAATACTCTGCCTAACCTCTTTTTTGTATGGAGTCAGAATACAAAATTTGGAAAGGCAGAAGGCAAAGCCAACCAAACCCAGAACAAATTTAGGATATTGCCAAACAAGAAACCTGAATGCTGCTGATTGAATACACCTGGAAATCCCATTTACACTCAATGTAGCGGGAATTCCTAGCTGTCCCCTAGGCAAAAGGGTAAAATTTCATGTTCCAAAACACAAAAACTAACCTTGGTCGAGTTTTCTGTAGATTTATATGCATGAAACGCCAATGTGCTGTGTTTTTTATTTCATTAGGAATACTCTGCCTAACCTCTTTTGTGTATGCAGTCAGTATTCAAAATTGTTAAAGGAAGAAGACAAAACAAAGGCAAACTCGGAACAAATTTAGGAAATTGCCAATCAAGGAACCTGAATGCTGCTGATTGGATGACTCTAAAAATCCCTTTTACACTCGATGTAGAGGGAAATCCTTGCTGTCCCCTCGGCAAAATGATTACATTTCTGTTTCCAAAAACAAAAACTCACTTTGGTCAAGTTGCCTTTAATTTTCCTAGCATGAAACGCCAAATGTGCTGTGTTTTTTATTTCATTAGGAATACTCTGCCTAACCTCTTTTGTGTATGCAGTCAGTATTCAAAATTGTTAAAGGAAGAAGCCAAAACAAACGCAAACTCGGAACAAATTTAGGAAATTGCCAATCAAGGAACCTGAATGCTGCTGATTGGATAAACCTAAAAATCACATTTATACTCAATATGGACGGAAATCGTTGCTGTCCCCTCGGCAAAATGATTACATTTCTGTTTCCAAAAACAAAAACTCACTTTGGTCGAGTTGCCTGTAATTTTCCTAGCATGAAACGCCAATGTGCTGTGTGTTTTATATCATTATGAATACTCTGCCTAACCTCTTTTTTGTATGGAGTCAGAATACAAAATTTGGAAAGGCAGAATGCCAAGCAAACCAAACCCAGAACAAATTTATGAAATTGTGAAACAAGAAACCTAAATCCTGCTGATTGAATACACCTGAAAATCCCATTTACACTCCATGTAGAGGGAATTCCTAGCTGTCCCCTTGGCAAAAGGTTAAAATTTCATGTTCCAAAACACAAAAACTCACTTTGGTCGAGTTTTCTGTCGATGTATAAGCATCAAACGCCAATGTGCTGTGTTTTTCATTTCATTATGAGTACTCTGCCTAACCTACTTTTTGTATGCAGTTAGTATTCAAAATTGTTAAAGGAAGATTCCAAAACAAATGCAAACCCAAAACAAATTTAGGTAATTGCCAATCAAGGAGCCTGAAAGCTGCTGATTGAATACACCTGGAAATCCCATTAACACTCAGTGTGGTTGGAATTCCTAGCTGACCCTCATCATAATGGTAAAATTTCTTTTTCCAAAACTCAAAAACTCAACTTGGTCAAGTTGGGTGTAGATTTCCTAGGATGAAATGCCAATGTGCTGTGTTTTTTATTTCATTAGGAATACTCTGCCTAACCTCTTTTGTGTATGCAGTCAGTATTCAAAATTGTTAAAGGAAATATCCGAAACAAACCAAAACTCGCAACAAATTTAGGACATTGCCAATCAAGGAACCTGAATGCTGCTGATTGGATCAACCTAAAAATCCCATTTATACTCAATATGGACGGAAATCGTTGCTGTCCCCTCGGCAAAATGATTACATTTCTGTTTCCAAAAACAAAAACTCACTTTGGTCGAGTTGCCTGTAATTTTCCTAGCATGAAACGCCAATGTGCTGTGTGTTTTATATCATTATGAATACTCTGCCTAACCTCTTTTTTGTATGGAGTCAGAATACAAAATTTGGAAAGGCAGAAGGCAAAGCCAACCAAACCCAGAACAAATTTAGGAAATTGCCAAACAAGAAGCCTGCATGCTGCTGATTGAATATACCTGAACATCCCATTTACACTCGATGTAGAGGGAATTCCTAGCTGTCCCCTTGACAAAAGGGTAAAATTTCATGTTCCAAAACACAAAAACTCACCTTGGTCGAGTTTTCTGTAGAATTATAAGCATGGAATGCCAATGTGCTGTGTTTTTTATTTCATTATGAATACTCTGCCTAACCTACTTTTTGTATGCAGTCAGTATTCAAACTTTTGAAAGGAAGAAGGCAAAACAAATGCAAACCCAGAACAAATTTAGGTTATTGCCAATCAAGGAGCCTGAATGCTGCTGATTGAATACACCTGAAAATCCCATTTACACTCGATGTAGAGGGAAATTCTTGCTGTCCCCTCGGCAAAAGGGTAAAATTTCTTTTTCCAAAAACAAAAACTCACTTTGGTCGAGTTGCCTGTAATTTTCCTAGCATGAAACGCCAATGTGCTGTGTGTTTTATATCATTATGAATACTCTGCCTAACCTCTTTTTTGTATGGAGTCAGAATACAAAATTTGGAAAGGCAGAAGGCAAAGCCAACCAAACCCAGAACAAATTTAGGAAATTGCCAAACAAGAAACCTGAATGCTGCCGAAAGAATACACCTGAAAATCCCATTTACACTCAATGTAGAGGGAATTCCTAGCTGTCCCCTTGGCAAAATGGTAAAATTTCATGTTCCAAAACACAAAAACTCACCTTGGTCGAGTTTTCTGTAGATTTATATGGATGAAACGCCAATGTGCTGTGTTTTTTATTTCATTAGGAATACTCTGCCTAACCTCTTTTGTGTATGCAGTCAGTATTCAAAATTGTTAAAGGAAGAAGCCAAAACAAAGGCAAACTTGGAACAAATTTAGGATATTGCCAATCAAGGAACCTGAATGCTGCTGATTGGATTAACCTAAAAATCCCTTTTACACTCGATGTGGAGGGAAATTCTTGCTGTCCCCTCGGCAAAAGGGTAAAATTTCTTTTTCCAAAAACAAAAACTCACTTTGGTCGAGTTGCCTTTAATTTTCCTAGCATGAAACGCCAATGTGCTGTGTGTTTTATATCATTATGAATACTCTGCCTAACCTCTTTTTTGTATGGAGTCAGAATACAAAATTTGGAAAGGCAGAAGGGAAAGCCAACCAAACCCAGAACAAATTTAGGAAATTGTCAAACAAGAAACCTGAATGCTGCTGATTGAATACACCTGGAAATCCCATTTACACTCCATGTAGAGGGAATTCCTACCTGTCCCCTTGGCAAAAGGGTAAAATTACATGTTCCAAAACACAAAAACTCACTTTGGTCGAGTTTTCTGGAGAATTGTAAGCATGAAACGCCAATGTGCTGTGTTTTTTATTTCATTATGAATACTCTGCCTAACCTACTTTTTGTAAGCAGTCAGTATTCAAAATTTTGAAAGGAAGAAGGCAAAACAAATGCAAACCCAGTACAAATTTAGTTTATTGCCAATCAAGGAGCCTGAATGCTGCTGATTGAATAGACCTGAAAATCCCATTTACACTCAATGTAGAGGGAATTCCTAGCTGTCCCTTGGCAAAGTGTAAAATTTCATGTTCCAAAAACCAAAATCTCATCTTGGTCGAGTTTTCTGTAGATTTATAAGCATGAGAAGCCAATGTGCTGTGTTTTTTATTTCATTAGGAATACTCTGCCTAACCTCTTTTGTGTATGCAGTCAGTATTCAAAATTGTTAAAGGAAGAAGCCGAAACAAAGGGAAACTCGGAACAAATTTAGGAAATTGCCAATCAAGGAACCTGAATGCTGCTGATTAGATAAACCTAAAAATCCCATTTATACTCGATGTGGAGGGAAATCCTTGCTGTCCCCTAGGCAAAATGATTACATTTCTGTTTCCAAAAACAAAAACTCACTTTGGTCGAGTTGCCTTTAATTTTCCTAGCATGAAACGCCAATGTGCTGTGTGTTTTATATCATTATGAATACTCTGCCTAACCTCTTTTGTGTATGCAGTCAGTATTCAAAATTGTTAAAGGAAGAAGCCAAAACAAACACAAACTCGGAACAAATTTAGGAAATTGCCAATCAAGGAACCTGAATGCTGCTGATTGGATAAACCTAAAAATC
Organism: Sylvilagus floridanus; assembly: GCA_949820135.1. NCBI lineage: Eukaryota > Metazoa > Chordata > Mammalia > Lagomorpha > Leporidae > Sylvilagus > Sylvilagus floridanus. The sequence goes on along the minus strand of OX463234.1, from coordinate 23,226,929 downwards.
CCTTTTACACTCGATGTGGAGGGAAATCGTTGCTGTCCCCTCGGCAAAATGATTACATTTCTGTTTCCAAAAACAAAAACTCACTTTGGTCGAGTTGCCTGTAATTTTCCTAATATGAAACGCCAATGTGCTGTGTGTTTTATATCATTATGAATACTCTGCCTAAACTCTTTTTTGTATGGAGTCAGAATACAAAATTTGGAAAGGCAGAAGGCAAAGCCAACGAAACCCAGAACAAATTTAGGAAATTGTCAAACAAGAAACCTGAATGCTGCTGATTGAATACACCTGAAAATCCCATTTACACTCGATGTAGAGGGAATTCCTAGCTGTCCCCTAGGCAAAGTGTAAAATTTCATGTTCCAAAAACCAAAATCTCAACTTGGTCGAGTTTTCTGTGATTTATAAGCATGAGAAGCCAATGTGCTGTGTTTTTTATTTCATTAGGAATACTCTGCCTAACCTCTTTTGTGTATGCAGTCAGTATTCAAAATTGTTAAAGGAAGAAGCCAAAACAAACGCAAACTCGGAACAAATTTAGGAAATTTCCAATCAAGAAACCTGAATGCTGCTGATTGGATAAACCTAAAAATCCCATTTATACTCGATGTGGAGGGAAATCCTTGCTGTCCCCTCGGCCTAATGATTACATTTCTGTTTCCAAAAACAAAAACTCACTTTGGTCGAGTTGCCTGTAATTTTCCTAGCATGAAACGCCAATGTGCTGTTTGTTTTATATCATTATGAATACTCTGCCTAACCTCTTTTTTGTGTGGAGTCAGAATACAAAATTTGGAAAGGCAGAAGGCAAAGCCAACCAAACCCAGAACAAATTTAGGAAATTGCCAAACAAGAAACCTGAATGCTGCCGAAAGAATACACCTGAAATTCCCATTTACACTCAATGTAGAGGAAATTCCTAGCTGTCCCCTTGGCAAAAGGGTAAAATTTCATGTTCCAAAACACAAAAACTCACCTTGGTCGAGTTTTCTGTAGATTTATATGCATGAAACGCCAATGTGCTGTGTTTTTTATTTCATTAGGAATACTCTGCCTAACCTCTTTTTTGTATGCAGTCAGTATTCAAAATTGTTAAAGGAAGAAGCCAAAACAAAGGCAAACTTGGAACAAATTTAGGATATTGCCAATCAAGGAACCTGAATGCTGCTGATTGGATTAACCTAAAAATCCCTTTTACACTCGATGTGGAGGGAAATTCTTGCTGTCCCCTCGGCAAAAGGGTAAAATTTCTTTTTCCAAAAACAAAAACTCACTTTGGTCGAGTTGCCTTTAATTTTCCTAGCATGAAACGCCAATGTGCTGTGTGTTTTATATCATTATGAATACTCTGCCTAACCTCTTTTTTGTATGGAGTCAGAATACAAAATTTGGAAAGGCAAAAGGGAAAGCCAACCAAACCCAGAACAACTTTAGGAAATTGTCAAACAAGAAACCTGAATGCTGCTGATTGAATACACCTGGAAATCCCATTTACACTCCATGTAGAGGGAATTCCTACCTGTCCCCTTGGCAAAAGGGTAAAATTACATGTTCCAAAACACAAAAACTCACTTTGGTCGAGTTTTCTGGAGAATTGTAAGCATGAAACGCCAATGTGCTGTGTTTTTTATTTCATTATGAATACTCTGCCTAACCTACTTTTTGTAAGCAGTCAGTATTCAAAATTTTGAAAGGAAGAAGGCAAAACAAATGCAAACCCAGTACAAATTTAGTTTATTGCCAATCAAGGAGCCTGAATGCTGCTGATTGAATAGACCTGAAAATCCCATTTACACTCAATGTAGAGGGAATTCCTAGCTGTCCCTTGGCAAAGTGTAAAATTTCATGTTCCAAAAACCAAAATCTCATCTTGGTCGAGTTTTCTGTAGATTTATAAGCATGAGAAGCCAATGTGCTGTGTTTTTTATTTCATTAGGAATACTCTGCCTAACCTCTTTTGTGTATGCAGTCAGTATTCAAAATTGTTAAAGGAAGAAGCCGAAACAAAGGGAAACTCGGAACAAATTTAGGAAATTGCCAATCAAGGAACCTGAATGCTGCTGATTGGATAAACCTAAAAATCCCATTTATACTCGATGTGGAGGGAAATCCTTGCTGTCACCTAGGCAAAATGATTACATTTCTGTTTCCAAAAACAAAAACTCACTTTGGTCGAGTTGCCTTTAATTTTCCTAGCATGAAACGCCAATGTGCTGTGTGTTTTATATCATTATGAATACTCTGCCTAACCTCTTTTGTGTATGCAGTCAGTATTCAAAATTGTTAAAGGAAGAAGCCAAAACAAACGCAAACTCGGAACAAATTTAGGAAATTGCCAATCAAGGAACCTGAATGCTGCTGATTGGATAAACCTAAAAATCCCTTTTACACTCGATGTGGAGGGAATTCGTTGCTGTCCCCTCGGCAAAATGATTACATTTCTGTTTCCAAAAACAAAAACTCACTTTGGTCGAGTTGCCTGTAATTTTCCTAATATGAAACGCCAATGTGCTGTGTGTTTTATATCATTATGAATACTCTGCCTAAACTCGTTTTTGTATGGAGTCAGAATACAAAATTTGGAAAGGAAGAAGGCAAAGCCAACGAAACCCAGAACAAATTTAGGAAATTGCCAAACAAGAAACCTGAATGCTGCTGATTGAATACACCTGAAAATCCCATTTACACTCGATGTAGAGGGAATTCCTAGCTGTCGCCTAGGCAAAGTGTAAAATTTCATGTTCCAAAAACCAAAATCTCAACTTGGTCGAGTTTTCTGTGATTTATAAGCATGAGAAGCCAATGTGCTGTGTTTTTTATTTCATTAGGAATACTCTGCCTAACCTCTTTTGTGTATGCAGTCAGTATTCAAAATTGTTAAAGGAAGAAGACAAAAGAAAGGCAAACTCGGAACAAATTTAGGAAATTGCCAATCAAGGAACCTGAATGATGCTGATTGGATGAACCTAAAAATCCCTTTTACACTCGATGTAGAGGGAAATCCTTGCTGTCCCCTCGGCAAAATGATTACATTTCTGTTTCCAAAAACAAAAACTCACTTTGGTCAAGTTGCCTTTAATTTTCCTAGCATGAAACGCCAATGTGCTGTGTTTTTTATTTCATTAGGAATACTCTGCCTAAACTCTTTTGTGTATGCAGTCAGTATTCAAAATTGTTAAAGGAAGAAGCCAAAACAAAGGCAAACTCGGAACAAATTTAGGAAATTGCCAATCAAGGAACCTGAATGCTGCTGATTGGATAAACCTAAAAATCCCATTTATACTCAATATGGACGGAAATCATTGCTGTCCCCTCGGCTAAATGATTACAATTCTGTTTCCAAAAACAAAAACTCTCTTTGGTCGAGTTGCCTTTAATTTTCCTAGCATGAAACGCCAATGTGCTGTGTTTTATATCATTATGAATACTCTGCCTAACCTCTTTTGTGTATGCAGTCAGTATTCAAAATTGTTAAAGGAAGAAGCCGAAACAAACGCAAACTCGGAACAAATTTAGGAAATTGCCAATCAAGGAACCTGAATGCTGCTGATTGGATAAACCTAAAAATCCCATTTACACTCAGTGTGGAGGGAATTCCTAGCTGTCCCCGCCTCAAAAGGGTAAAACTTTTTTTCCAAAACTCAAAAACTCATATTGGTCAAGTTGGCTGTAGATTTCCTAGCATGAAATGTCAATGTGCTGTGTTTTTTATTTCATTATGAATACTCTGCCTTACCTACTGTTTGTATGCAGTCAGTATTAAAAATTTTGAAAGGAAGAAGGAAAACAAATGCAAACCCAGAACAAATTTAGGCAATTGCCAAGCAAGGAACCTGAATGCTGCTGATTGGATGAACCTAAAAATCCAATTTACACTCAATGTGGAGGGAAATCCTTGATGACCCCTGGGCAAAATAATTACCATTCTGTTTCCAAAAACAAAAACTCACTTTGGTCGAGTTGCCTGTAATTTTCCTAGCATGAAACGCCAATGTGCTGTGTGTTTTATATCATTAGGAATACTCTGCCTAACCTCTTTTTTGTATGGAGTCAGAATACAAAATTTGGAAAGGCAGAAGGCAAAGCCAACCAAACCCAGAACAAATTTAGGAAATTGCCAAACAAGAAAACTGAATGCTGCCGAAAGAATACACCTGAAAATCCCATTGACACTCAATGTAGAGGGAATTGCTAGCCATCCCCGTGGCAAAAGGGTAAAATTTCTTTTTCCAAAACACAAAAACTCACCTTGGTCGAGTTTTATGCAGATTTATAAGCATGAAACACCAATGTGCTGTGTTTTTTATTTCATTATGTACACTCTGCTTAACCTCTTTTGTGTATGCAGTCAGTATTCAAAATTGTTAAAGGAAGAAGCCAAAACAAACGCAAACTCGGAACAAATTTTGGAAATTGCTAATCAAGGAACCTGAATGCTGCTGATTGTATACACCTGAAAATCCCTTTTACACTCAAAGTGGAGGGAAATCCTTGCTGTCCCCTCGGCAAAATGATTACATTTCTGTTTCCAAAAACAAAAACTCACTTTGGTCGAGCTGCCTGTAGATTTCCTAGCATGAAACCCCTTGTGCTGTGTTTTTCATTTCATTAGGAATACTCTGCCGAACCTCTCTTTTGTATGGAGTCAGAATACAAAATTTGGAAAGGCAGAAGGCCAAGCAAACCAAACCCAGAACAAATTTAGGAAATTGTGAAACAAGAAACCTAAATCCTGCTGATTGAATACACCTGAAAATCCCATTTACACTCCATGTAGAGGGAATTCCTAGCTGTCCCCTTGGCAAAAGGTTAAAATTTCATGTTCCAAAACACAAAAACTCACCTTGGTCGAGTTTTCTGTCGATGTATAAGCATCAAACGCCAATGTGCTGTTTTTTATTTCATTATGAATACTCTGCCTTACCTACTGTTTGTATGCAGTCAGTATTAAAAATTTTGAAAGGAAGAAGGAAAAACAAATGCAAACCCAGAACAAATTTAGGCAATTGCCAAGCAAGGAACCTGAATGCTGCTGATTGGATGAACCTAAAAATCCCATTTACACTCGATGTGGAGGGAAATCCTTGCTGTCCCCTCGGAAAAATGATTACATTTCTGTTTCCAAAAACAAAAACTCACTTTGGTCGAGCTGCCTGTAGATTTCCTAGCATGAAACCCCTTGTGCTGTGTTTTTCATTTCATTAGGAATACTCTGCTGAACCTCTCTTTTGTAACGAGTAAGAATACAAATTTTGGAAAGGAAGATGGAGAATCAAAAGCAAAGTTAGAACAAATTTAGGAAATTGCCAATCAAGACACCCGAATGCTGCCGAAAGAATACACCTGAAAAGCCCATTTACACTTCATGTGGAGAGAATTCCTAGCTTAGCCCTCGGTAAAAATGTAAAAGTTCTTTTTCCAAAACACAAAAACTCACTTTGGTCCAGATTTCTGTAGTTTTATAAGCATGAAAAGCCAAAGCGGTGTGCTTTTTATTTCATTTAGGGATACTCTGCCTAACCTCTTTTCTGCATGCAGTCAGAATACCGAATTTGGAAAGGAAGAAGGCCAAACAAACGCAAACCCAGAACAAATTTTAGGAAATTGCCAATCAAGGAACCTGAATGCTATGATTGAATACACCTGAAAATCCCATTCATACTGGATGTGGAGGGAATTCCTAGCAGTCCCCTCGGCAAAATGGTTACATTTCTTTTTCCAAAACACAAAATCTCACCTTGGTCGAGTTTTCTGTAGATTTATATGAATGAAATGCGAATGTGCTGTTCTTTTACTTCATTATAAATACTCTGCCTAACCTCTTTTTTGTATGGAGTCAGAATACAAAATTTGGAAAGGAAGAAGGCAAAAGAAACGCAAACCCAGAACAAATTTTGGAAGTTGCCAATCAAGGAACCTGAATGCTGATGATTGAATCCACCTGAAAATCCCATTCACCTTTGATTTGGAGAGAATTCCTAGCTGTCCCCTAGACAAAGGGTAAAATTTCATGTTCCAAAACACAAAAACTCACCTTGGTCGAGTTTTCTGTAGATTTACACGTTTGAGAAGCCAATGTGCTGTGTTTTTTATATCATTATGAATCCTCTGCCTAACCTCTTTTTAGTATGGAGTCAGAATACAAAATTTGGAAAGGCAGAAGGCAAACCAACCAAACACAGAACAAATTTAGGAAATTGCCAAACAAGAAACCTGCATGCTGCTGATTGAATATACCTGAAAATCCCATTTACACTCAATGTAGAGGGAATTCCTAGCTGTCCCCTTGGCAAAAGGGTAAAATTTCATGTTCCAAAACACAAAAACTCACTTTGGTCGAGTTTTCTGTAGAATTATAAGCATGAAACGCCAATGTGCTGTGTTTTTTATTTCATTATGAATACTCTGCCTAACCTACTTTTTGTATGCAGTCAGTATTCAAAATTTTGAAAGGAAGAAGGCAAAACAAACGCAAACTTGGAACAAATTTAGGATATTGCCAATCAAGGAGCCTGAATGCTGCTGATTGAATACACCTGAAAATCCCATTTACACTCGATGTTGAGGGAATTCCTAGCTGTCCCTTGGCAAAGTGTAAAATTTCATGTTCCAAAAACCAAAATCTCATCTTGGTCGAGGTTTCTGTAGATTTATAAGCATGAGAAGCCAATGTGCTGTGTTTTTTATTTCATTAGGAATACTCTGCCTAACCTCTTTTGTGTATGCAGTCAGTATTCAAAATTATTAAAGGAAGAAGCCAAAACAAACGCAAACTCGTAACAAATTTAGGAAATTGCCAATCAAGGAACGTGAATGCTGCTGATTGGATAAACCTTAAAATCCCATTTACACTTGATATGGAGGGAAATCCTTGCTGTCCCCACGGTAAAATGATTACATTTCAGTTTCCAAAAACAAAAATTCACTTTGCTCGGGTTGCCTGTAATTTTCCTGGCATGAAACGTCAATGTGCTGTGTGTTTTATATCATTATGAATACTCTGCCTAACCTCTTTTTTGTATGGAGTCAGAATACAAAATTTGGAAAGGCAGAAGGCAAAGCCAACCAAACCCAGAACAAATTTAGGAAATTGCCAAACAAGAAACCTGAATGCTGCCGAAAGAATACATCTGAAAATCCCATTTACACTCCATTGGAGGGAATTCCTTGCTGTCCCCTCGGCAAAAGGGTAAAATTTCTTTTTCCAAAAACAAAATCTCACTTTGGTCGAGTTGCCTGTAATTTTCCTAGCATGAAACGCCAATGTGCTGTGTGTTTTATATCATTATGAATACTCTGCCTAACCTCTTTTTTGTATGGAGTCAGAATACAAAATTTGGAAAGGCAGAAGGCAAAGCCAACGAAACCCAGAACAAATTTAGGAAATTGCCAAACAAGAAACCTGAATGCTGCTGATTGAATATACCTGAGAATCCCATTTACACTCCATGTAGAGGGAATTCCTAGCTGTCCCCTTGGCAAAAGGGTAAAATTTCATGTTCCAAAACACAAAAACTCACTTTGGTCGAGTTGCCTGTAATTTTCCTACCATGAAACGCCGATGTGCTGTGTGTTTTATATCATTATGAATACTCTGCCTAACCTCTTTTTTGTATGGAGTCAGAATACAAAATTTGGAAAGGCAGAAGGCAAAGCCAACGAAACCCAGAACAAATTTAGGAAATTGCCAAACAAGAAACCTGAATGCTGCCGAAAGAATACACCTGAAAATCCCATTTACACTCAATGTAGAGGGAATTCCTAGCTGTCCCCTTGGCAAAAGGGTAAAATTTCATGTTCCAAAAACCAAAATCTCAACTTGGTCGAGTTTTCTGTAGATTTATATGCATGAGAAGCCAATGTGCTGTGTTTTTTATTTCATTAGGAATACTCTGCCTAACCTCTTTTGTGTATGCCGTCAGTATTCAAAATTATTAAAGGAAGAAGCCAAAACAAATGCAAACTCAGAACAAATTTAGGAAATTGCCAATCAAGGAACCTGAATGCTGCTGATTGGATGAACCTAAAAATCCCATTTACACTCGATATGGAGGGAAATCCTTGCTGTCCCCTCGGCAAAATGATTACATTTCTGTTTCCAAAAACAAAATCTCATTTTGGTCGAGTTGCCTGTAATTTTCCTAGCATGAAACGCCAATGTGCTGTGTGTTTTATATCATTATGAATACTCTGCCTAACCTCTTTTTTGTATGGAGTCAGAATACAAAATTTGGAAAGGCAGAAGGCCAAGCAATCCAAACCCAGAACAAATTTAGGAAATTGCCAAACAAGAAACCTGAATGCTGCTGATTGAATATACCTGAAAATCCCATTTACACTCGATGTAGAGGGAATTCCTAGCCAAACTTGGCAAAAGGGTAAAATTTCATGTTCCAAAACACAAAAACTCACCTTGGTCGAGTTTTCTGTAGATTTATATGCATGAAACGCCAATGTGCTGTGTTTTTTATTTCATTAGGAATACTCTGCCTAACCTACTTTTTGTATGCAGTCAGTATTCCAAATTTTGAAAGGAAGATGCCAAAACAAATGCAAACCCAGAACAAATTTAGGTAATTGCCAATCAAGGAGCCTGAAAGCTGCTGATTGAATACACCTGGAAATCCCATTAACACTCAGTCTGGTTGGAATTCCTAGCTGACCCTCATCATAAGGGTAAAATTTCTTTTTCCAAAACTCAAAAACTCAACTTGGTCAAGTTGGCTGTAGATTTCCTAGCATGAAATGCCAATGTGCTGTGTTTTTTATTTCATTATGAGTACTCTGCCTAACCTCTTTTGTGTATGCAGTCAGTATTCAAAATTGTTAAAGGAAGAAGGCAAAACAAACACAAACTCGGAACAAATATAGGAAATTGCCAATCAAGGAACCTGAATGCTGCTTATTGGATGAACCTAAAAATCCCATTTACACTCGATATGGAGGTAAATCATTGCTGTCCCCTTGGCAAAATGATTACATTTCTGTTTCCAAAAACAAAAACTCACTTTGCTCGAGTTGCCTGTAATTTTCCTAGCATGAAACGCCAATGTGCTGTGTGTTTTATATCATTATGAATACTCTGCCTAACCTCTTTTTTGTGTGGAGTCAGAATACAAAATTTGGAAAGGCAGAAGGCAAAGCCAACCAAACCCAGAACAAATTTAGGAAATTGCCAAACAAGATACCTGAATGCTGCTGATTGAATACACCTGAAAATCCCATTTACACTCGATGTAGAGGGAATTCCTAGCTGTCCCCTAGGCAAAGTGTAAAATTTCATGTTCCAAAAACCAAAATCTCATCTTGGTCGAGTTTTCTGTAGATTTATAAGCATGAGAAGCCAATGTGCTGTGTTTTTTATTTCATTAGGAATACTCTGCCTAACCTCTTTTGTGTATGCAGTCAGTATTCAAAATTGTTAAAGGAAGAAGCCGAAAGAAACACAAACTGGGAACAAATTTAGGAAATTGCCAATCAAGGAACCTGAATGCTGCTGATTGGATGAACCGAAAAATCCCATTTACACTCGATGTGGAGGGAAATCCTTGCTGTCCCCTCGGAAAAATGATTACATTTCTGTTTCCAAAAACAAAAACTCACTTTGGTCGAGTTGCCTTTAATTTTCCTAGCATGAAACGCCAATGTGCAGTGTTTTATATTTCATTATGAATACTCTGCCTAACCTCTTTTGTGTATGCAGTCAGTATTCAAAATTGTTAAAGGAAGAAGCCGAAACAAACGCAAACTCGCAACAAATTTAGGAAATTGCCAATCAAGGAACCTGAATGCTGCTGATTGGATAAACCTAAAAATCCCATTTATACTCGATGTGGAGGGAAATCCTTGCTGTCCCCTCGGCAAAATGATTACATTTCTGTTTCCAAAAACAAAAACTCACTTTGGTCGAGTTGCCTGTAATTTTCCTAGCATGAAACGCCAATGTGCTGTGTGTTTTATATCATTATGAATACTCTGCCTAACCTCTTTTTTGTATGGAGTCTGAATACAAAATTTGGAAAGGCAGAAGGCAAAGCCAACCAAACCCAGAACAAATTTAGGAAATTGTGAAACAAGAAACCTAAATCCTGCTGATTGAATACACCTGAAAATCCCATTTACACTCGATGTAGAGGGAATTCCTAGCTGTCCCCTTGGCAAAAGGGTAAAATTTCATGTTCCAAAACACAAAAACTCACCTTGGTCGAGTTTTCTGTAGATTTATATGCATGAAACGCCAATGTGCTGTGTTTTTTATTTCATTAGGAATACTCTGCCTAACCTACTTTTTGTATGCAGTCAGTATTCCAAATTTTGAAAGGAAGATGCCAAAACAAATGCAAACCCAAAACAAATTTAGGTAATTGCCAATCAAGGAGCCTGAAAGCTGCTGATTGAATACACCTGGAAATCCCATTAACACTCAGTGTGGTTGGAATTCCTAGCTGACCCTCATCATAAGGGTAAAATTTCTTTTTCCAAAACTCAAAAACTCAACTTGGTCAAGTTGGCTGTAGAACTCCTAGGATGAAATGACAATGTGCTGTGTTTTTTATTTCATTAGGAATACTCTGCCTAACCTCTTTTGTGTATGCAGTCAGTATTCAAAATTGTTAAAGGAAGAAGCCAAAACAAACGCAAACTCGCAACAAATTTAGGAAATTGCCAATCAAGGAACCTGAATTCTGCTGATTGGATCAACCTAAAAATCCCATTTACACTCGATGTGGAGGGAATTCCTAGCTGTCCCCTCGGCAAAAGGGTAAAATTTCTTTTTCCAAAAACAAAAACTCACTTTGGTCGAGTTTTCTGTAGAATTATAAGCATGAAACGCCAATGTGCTGTGTTTTTTATTTCATAATGAATACTCTGCCTAACCTACTTTTTGTGTGCAGTCAGTATTCAAAATTTTCAAAGGAAGAAGGCAAAACAAATGCAAACCCAGAGCAAATTTAGGTTATTGCCAATCAAGGAGCCTGAATGCTGCTGATTGAATACACCTACAAATCCCATTTACACTCGATGTAGACGGAATTCCTAGCTGTCCCTTGGCAAAGTGTAAAATTTCATGTTCCAAAAACCAAAATCTCATCTTGGTCGAGTTTTCTGTAGATTTATAAGCATGAGACCAATGTGCTGTGTTTTTTATTTCATTAGGAATACTCTGCCTAACCTCTTTTGTGTATGCAGTCAGTATTCAAAATTGTTAAAGGAAGAAGCCAAAACAAACACAAACTGGGAACAAATTTAGGAAATTGCCAAACAAGAAACCTGAATGCTGCTGATTGGATGAACCTAAAAATCCCATTTACACTCGATGTGGAGGGAAATCCTTGCTGTCCCCTCGGCAAAATGATTACATTTCTGTTTCCAAAAACAAAAACTCACTTTGGTCGAGTTGCCTTTAATTTTCCTAGCATGAAACGCCAATGTGCTGTGTTTTATATTTCTTTATGAATACTCTGCCTAACCTCTTTTGTGTATGCAGTCAGTATTCAAAATTGTTAAAGGAAGAAGGCAAAACAAATGCAAACCAAAAACAAATTTAGGAAATTGGCAATCAAGGAACCTGAATGCTGCTGATTGGTAAACCTAAAAATCCCATTTATACTCGATGTGGAGTGAAATCCTTGCTGTCCCCTCGGCAAAATGATTACATTTCTGTTTCCAAAAACAAAAACTCACTTTGGTCGAGTTGCCTGTAATTTTCCTAGCATGAAATGCCAATGTGCTGTGTGTTTTATATCATTATGAATACTCTGCATAACCTCTTTTTTGTATGCAGTCTGAATACAAAATTTGGAAAGGCAGAAGGCAAAGCCAACAAAACCCAGAACAAATTTATGAAATTGTGAAACAAGAAACCTGAATGCTGCCAAAAGAATACACCTGAAAATCCCATTTACACTCCATGTAGAGGGAATTCCTAGCTGTCCACTTGGCAAAAGGGTAAAATTTCATGTTCCAAAACACAAAAACTCACCTTGGTCGAGTTTTCTGTAGATTTATATGCATGAAACGCCAATGTGCTGTGTTTTTTATTTCATTAGGAATACTCTGCCTAACCTCTTTTGTGTATGCAGTCAGTATTCAAAATTGTTAAAGGAAGAAGCGGAAACAAAGGCAAACTCGGAACAAATTTAGGAAATTGCCAATCAAGGAACCTGAATGCTGCTTATTGGATGAACCTAAAAATCCCATTTACACTCTATGTGGAGGGAAATCCTTGATGTCCCCTAGGCAAAATGATTACATTTCTGTTTCCAAAAACAAAAACTCAACTTGGTCAAGTTGGCTGTAGATTTCCTAGCATGAAACGCCAATGTGATGTGTTTTTTATTTCATTAGGAATACTCTGCCTAACCTCTTTTGTGTATGCAGTCAGTATTCAAAATTGTTAAAGGAAGAAGCCAAAACAAACGCAACTCGGAACAAATTTAGGAAATTGCCAATCAAGGAACCTGAATGCTGCTGATTGGATAAACCTAAAAATCCCTTTTACACTCGATGTGGAGGGAAATCTTTGCTGTCCCCTCGGCAAAGTAATTACATTTCTGTTTCCAAAAACAAAAACTCACTTTGGTCGAGTTGCCTTTAATTTTCCTAGCATGAAACGCCAATGTGCTGTGTTTTATATTTCATTATGAATACTCTGCCTAACCTCTTTTGTGTATGCAGTCAGTATTCAAAATTGTTAAAGGAAGAAGCCGAAACAAACGCAAACTCGAAACAAATTGAGGAAATTGCCAATCAAGGAACCTGAATGCTGCTGATTGGATAAAACTAAAAATCCCATTTATACTCGATGTGGAGGGAAATCCTTGCTATCCCCTCGGCAAAATGATTACATTTCTGTTTCCAAAAACAAAAACTCACTTTGGTCGAGTTGCCTGTAATTTTCCTAGCATGAAACGCCAATGTGCTGTGTGTTTTATATCATTATGAATACTCTGCCTAACCTCATTTTTGTATGGAGTCAGAATACAAAATTTGGAAAGGCAGAAGGCCAAGCAAACCAAACCCAGAACAAATTTAGGAAATTGTGAAACAAGAAACCTAAATCCTGCTGATTGAATACACCTGAAAATCCCATTTACACTCCATGTAGAGGGAATTCCTAGCTGTCCCCTTGGCAAAAGGGTATAATTTCATGTTCCAAAACATAAAAACTCACCTTGGTCGAGTTTTCTGTAGATTTATATGCATGAAAGGCCAATGTGCTGTGTTTTTTATTTCATTAGGAATACTCTGCCTAACCTACTTTTTGTATGCAGTCAGTATTCCAAATTTTGAAAGGAAGATGCCAAAACAAATGCAAACCCAAAACAAATTTAGGTAATTGCCAATCAAGGAGCCTGAAAGCTGCTGATTGAATACACCTGGAAATCCCATTAACACTCAGTGTGGTTGGAATTCCTAGCTGACCCTCATCATAAGGGTAAAATTTCTTTTTCCAAAACTCAAAAACTCAACTTGGTCAAGTTGGCTGTAGATTTCCTAGGATGAAATGCCAATGTGCTGTGTTTTTTATTTCATTATGAATACTCTGCCTAACCTCTTTTGTGTATGCAGTCAGTATTCAAAATTGTTAAAAGAAGAAGCCAAAACAAACGCAAACTCGGAACAAATTTAGGAAATTGCCAATCAAGGAACCTGAATGCTGCTGATTGGATAAACCTAAAAATCCCATTTACACTCGATGTGGAGGGAATTCCTTGCTGTCCCCTCGGCAAAAGTGTAAAATTTCTTTTTCCAAAACCAAAAACTCACTTTGGTCGAGTTGCCTGTAATTTTCCTGGCATGAAACGCCAATGTGCTGTGTGTTTTATATCATTATGAATACTCTGCCTAACCTCTTTTTTGTATGGAGTCAGAATACAAAATTTGGAATGGCAGAAGGCAAAGCCAACCAAACCCAGAACAAATTTAGGAAATTGCCAAACAAGAAACCTGCATGCTGCTGATTGAATATACCTGAAAATCCCATTTACACTCGATGTAGAGGGAATTCCTAGCTGTCCCCTTGGCAAAAGGGTAAAATTTCATGTTCCAAAACACAAACACTCACTTTGGTCGAGTTTTCTGTAGAATTATAAGCATGAAACGCCAATGTGCTGTGTTTTTTATTTCATTATGAATACTCTGCCTAACCTACTTTTTGTATGCAGTCAGTATTCAAAATTTTGAAAGGAAGAAGGCAAAACAAATGCAAACCCAGAACAAATTTAGGTTATTGCCAATCAAGGAGCCTGAATGCTGCTGATTGAATACACATACAAATCCAATTTACACTCAATGTAGAGGGAATTCCTAGCTGTCCCTTGGCAAAGTGTAAAATTTCATGTTCCAAAAACCAAAATCTCATCTTGGTCGAGTTTTCTGTAGATTTATAAGCATGAGAAGCCAATGTGCTGTGTTTTTTATTTCATTAGGAATACTCTGCCTAACCTCTTTTGTGTATGCAGTCAGTATTCAAAATTGTTAAAGGAAGAAGCCAAAACAAACGCAAACTCGGAACAAATTTAGGAAATTGCCAATCAAGGAACCTGAATGCTGCTGATTGGATAAACCTAAAAATCCCATTTACACTCGATGTGGAGGTGAATTTCTTGCTATCCCCTTGGCAAAAGGGTAAAATTTCTTTTTCCAAAAACAAAAACTCACTTTGGTCGAGTTGCCTGTAATTTTCCTAGCATGAAACGCCAATGTGCTGTGTGTTTTATATCATTATGAATACTCTGCCTAACCTCTTTTTTGTATGGAGTCAGAATACAAAATTTGGAATGGCAGAAGGCAAAGCCAACCAAACCCAGAACAAATTTAGGAAATTGCCAAACAAGAAACCTGCATGCTGCTGATTGAATATACCTGAAAATCCCATTTACACTCGATGTAGAGGGAATTCCTAGCTGTCCCCTTGGCAAAAGGGTAAAATTTCATGTTCCAAAACACAAAAACTCACTTTGGTCGAGTTTTCTGTAGAATTATAAGCATGAAACGCCAATGTGCTGTGTTTTTTATTTCATTATGAATACTCTGCCTAACCTACTTTTTGTATGCAGTCAGTATTCAAAATTTTGAAAGGAAGAAGGCAAAACAAATGCAAACCCAGAACAAATTTAGGTTATTGCCAATCAAGGAGCCTGAATGCTGCTGATTGAATACACCTACAAATCCAATTTACACTCAATGTAGAGGGAATTCCTAGCTGTCCCTTGGCAAAGTGTAAAATTTCATGTTCCAAAAACCAAAATCTCATCTTGGTCGAGTTTTCTGTAGATTTATAAGCATGAGAAGCCAATGTGCTGTGTTTTTTATTTCATTAGGAATACTCTGCCTAACCTCTTTTGTGTATGCAGTCAGTATTCAAAATTGATAAAGGAAGAAGCCAAAACAAACACAAACTGGGAACAAATTGAGGAAATTGCCAATCAAAGAACCTGAATGCTGCTGATTGGATGAACCTAAAAATCCCATTTACACTCGATGTGGAGGGAAATCCTTGCTGTCCCCGCGGCAAAATGATTACATTTCTGTTTCCAAAAACAAAAACTCACTTTGGTCGAGTTGCCTTTAATTTTCCTAGCATGAAACGCCAATGTGCTGTGTTTTATATTTCATTATGAATACTCTGCCTAACCTCTTTTGTGTATGCAGTCAGTATTCAAAATTGTTAAAGGAAGAAGCCAAAACAAACGCAAACTCGGAACAAATTGAGGAAATTGCCAATCGAGGAACCTGAATGCTGCTGATTGGATAAACCTAAAAATCCCGTTTATACTCGATGTGGAGTGAAATCCTTGCTGTCCCCTCGGCAAAATGATTACATTTCTTTTTCCAAAAACAAAAACTCACTTTGGTCGAGTTGCCTGTAATTTTCCTAGCATGAAACGCCAATGTGCTGTGTGTTTTATATCATTATGAATACTCTGCCTAACCTCTTTTTTGTATGGAGTCTGAATACAAAATTTGGAAAGGCAGAAGGCCAAGCAAACCAAACCCAGAACAAATTTATGAAATTGTGAAACAAGAAACCTAAATCCTGCTGATTGAATACACCTGAAAATCCCATTTACACTCCATGTAGAGGGAATTCCTAGCTGTCCCCTTGGCAAAAGGGTAAAATTTCATGTTCCAAAACACAAAAACTCACCTTGGTCGAGTTTTCTGTAGATTTATATGCATGAAACGCCAATGTGCTGTGTTTTTTATTTCATTAGGAATACTCTGCCTAACCTACTTTTTGTATGCAGTCAGTATTCCAAATTTTGAAAGGAAGATGCCAAAACAAATGCAAACCCAAAACAAATTTAGGTAATTGCCAATCAAGGAGCCTGAAAGCTGCTGATTGAATACACCTGGAAATCCCATTAACACTCAGTGTGGTTGGAATTCCTAGCTGACCCTCATCATAAGGGTAAAATTTCTTTTTCCAAAACTCAAAAACTCAACTTGGTCAAGTTGGCTGTAGAACTCCTAGGATGAAATGACAATGTGCTGTGTTTTTTATTTCATTAGGAATACTCTGCCTAACCTCTTTTGTGTATGCAGTCAGTATTCAAAATTGTTAAAGGAAGAAGCCAAAACAAACGCAAACTCGCAACAAATTTAAAATTGCCAATCAAGGAACCTGAATTCTGCTGATTGGATGAACCTAAAAATCCCATTTACACTCGATGTGGAGGGAATTCCTTGCTGTCCCCTCGGCAAAAGGGTAAAATTTCTTTTTCCAAAAACAAAAACTCACTTTGGTCGAGTTTTCTGTAGAATTATAAGCATGAAACGCCAATGTGCTGTGTTTTTTATTTCATAATGAATACTCTGCCTAACCTACTTTTTGTGTGCAGTCAGTATTCAAAATTTTCAAAGGAAGAAGGCAAAACAAATGCAAACCCAGAGCAAATTTAGGTTATTGCCAATCAAGGAGCCTGAATGCTGCTGATTGAATACACCTGAAAATCCCATTTACACTCGATGTAGACGGAATTCCTAGCTGTCCCTTGGCAAAGTGTAAAATTTCATGTTGCAAAAACCAAAATCTCATCTTGGTCGAGTTTTCTGTAGATTTATAAGCATGAGACCAATGTGCTGTGTTTTTTATTTCATTAGGAATACTCTGCCTAACCTCTTTTGTGTATGCAGTCAGTATTCAAAATTGTTAAAGGAAGAAGCCAAAACAAACACAAACTGGGAACAAATTTAGGAAATTGCCAAACAAGAAACCTGAATGCTGCTGATTGGATGAACCTAAAAATCCCATTTACACTCGATGTGGAGGGAAATCCTTGCTGTCCCCTCGGAAAAATGATTACATTTCTGTTTCCAAAAACAAAAACTCACTTTGGTCGAGTTGCCTTTAATTTTCCTAGCATGAAACGCCAATGTGCTGTGTTTTATATTTCTTTATGAATACTCTGCCTAACCTCTTTTGTGTATGCAGTCAGTATTCAAAATTGTTAAAGGAAGAAGGCAAAACAAATGCAAACCCAAAACAAATTTAGGAAATTGGCAATCAAGGAACCTGAATGCTGCTGATTGGTAAACCTAAAAATCCCATTTATACTCGATGTGGAGTGAAATCCTTGCTGTCCCCTCGGCAAAATGATTACATTTCTGTTTCCAAAAACAAAAACTCACTTTGGTCGAGTTGCCTGTAATTTTCCTAGCATGAAATGCCAATGTGCTGTGTGTTTTATATCATTATGAATACTCTGCATAACCTCTTTTTTGTATGCAGTCTGAATACAAAATTTGGAAAGGCAGAAGGCAAAGCCAACAAAACCCAGAACAAATTTATGAAATTGTGAAACAAGAAACCTGAATGCTGCCAAAAGAATACACCTGAAAATCCCATTTACACTCCATGTAGAGGGAATTCCTAGCTGTCCACTTGGCAAAAGGGTAAAATTTCATGTTCCAAAACACAAAAACTCACCTTGGTCGAGTTTTCTGTAGATTTATATGCATGAAACGCCAATGTGCTGTGTTTTTTATTTCATTAGGAATACTCTGCCTAACCTCTTTTGTGTATGCAGTCAGTATTCAAAATTGTTAAAGGAAGAAGCGGAAACAAAGGCAAACTCGGAACAAATTTAGGAAATTGCCAATCAAGGAACCTGAATGCTGCTTATTGGATGAACCTAAAAATCCCATTTAAACTCTATGTGGAGGGAAATCCTTGATGTCCCCTAGGCAAAATGATTACATTTCTGTTTCCAAAAACAAAAACTCAACTTGGTCAAGTTGGCTGTAGATTTCCTAGCATGAAACGCCAATGTGCTGTGTGTTTTAGATCATTATGAATACTCTGCCTAACCTCATTTTTGTATGGAGTCAGAATACAAAATTTGGAAAGGCAGAAGGCCAAGCAAACCAAACCCAGAACAAATTTAGGAAATTGTGAAACAAGAAACCTAAATCCTGCTGATTGAATACACCTGAAAATCCCATTTACACTCCATGTAGAGGGAATTCCTAGCTGTCCCCTTGGCAAAAGGGTATAATTTCATGTTCCAAAACACAAAAACTCACCTTGGTCGAGTTTTCTGTAGATTTATATGCATGAAAGGCCAATGTGCTGTGTTTTTTATTTCATTATGAATACTCTGCCTAACCTACTTTTTGTATGCAGTCAGTATTCCAAATTTTGAAAGGAAGATGCCAAAACAAATGCAAACCCAAAACAAATTTAGGTAATTGCCAATCAAGGAGCCTGAAAGCTGCTGATTGAATACACCTGGAAATCCCATTAACACTCAGTGTGGTTGGAATTCCTAGCTGACCCTCATCATAAGGGTAAAATTTCTTTTTCCAAAACTCAAAAACTCAACTTGGTCAAGTTGGCTGTAGATTTCCTAGGATGAAATGCCAATGTGCTGTGTTTTTTATTTCATTATGAATACTCTGCCTAACCTCTTTTGTGTATGCAGTCAGTATTCAAAATTGTTAAAAGAAGAAGCCAAAACAAACGCAAACTCGGAACAAATTTAGGAAATTGCCAATCAAGGAACCTGAATGCTGCTGATTGGATAAACCTAAAAATCCCATTTACACTCGATGTGGAGGGAATTCCTTGCTGTCCCCTCGGCAAAAGGGTAAAATTTCTTTTTCCAAAACCAAAAACTCACTTTGGTCGAGTTGCCTGTAATTTTCCTAGCATGAAACGCCAATGTGCTGTGTGTTTTATATCATTATGAATACTCTGCCTAACCTCTTTTTTGTATGGAGTCAGAATACAAAATTTGGAATGGCAGAAGGCAAAGCCAACCAAACCCAGAACAAATTTAGGAAATTGCCAAACAAGAAACCTGCATGCTGCTGATTGAATATACCTGAAAATCCCATTTACACTCGATGTAGAGGGAATTCCTAGCTGTCCCCTTGGCAAAAGGGTAAAATTTCATGTTCCAAAACACAAAAACTCACTTTGGTCGAGTTTTCTGTAGAATTATAAGCATGAAACGCCAATGTGCTGTGTTTTTTATTTCATTATGAATACTCTGCCTAACCTACTTTTTGTATGCAGTCAGTATTCAAAATTTTGAAAGGAAGAAGGCAAAACAAATGCAAACCCAGAACAAATTTAGGTTATTGCCAATCAAGGAGCCTGAATGCTGCTGATTGAATACACATACAAATCCAATTTACACTCAATGTAGAGGGAATTCCTAGCTGTCCCTTGGCAAAGTGTAAAATTTCATGTTCCAAAAACCAAAATCTCATCTTGGTCGAGTTTTCTGTAGATTTATAAGCATGAGAAGCCAATGTGCTGTGTTTTTTATTTCATTAGGAATACTCTGCCTAACCTCTTTTGTGTATGCAGTCAGTATTCAAAATTGTTAAAGGAAGAAGCCAAAACAAACACAAACTGGGAACAAATTGAGGAAATTGCCAATCAAAGAACCTGAATGCTGCTGATTGGATGAACCTAAAAATCCCATTTACACTCGATGTGGAGGGAAATCCTTGCTGTCCCCGCGGCAAAATGATTACATTTCTGTTTCCAAAAACAAAAACTCACTTTGGTCGAGTTGCCTTTAATTTTCCTAGCATGAAACGCCAATGCGCTGTGTTTTATATTTCATTATGAATACTCTGCCTAACCTCTTTTGTGTATGCAGTCAGTATTCAAAATTGTTAAAGGAAGAAGCCAAAACAAACGCAAACTCGGAACAAATTTAGGAAATTGCCAATCAAGGAACCTGAATGCTGCTGATTGGATAAACCTAAAAATCCCATTTACACTCGATGTGGAGGGAATTCCTTGCTGTCCCCTCGGCAAAAGGGTAAAATTTCTTTTTCCAAAACCAAAAACTCACTTTGGTCGAGTTGCCTGTAATTTTCCTAGCATGAAACGCCAATGTGCTGTGTGTTTTATATCATTATGAATACTCTGCCTAACCTCTTTTTTGTATGGAGTCAGAATACAAAATTTGGAATGGCAGAAGGCAAAGCCAACCAAACCCAGAACAAATTTAGGAAATTGCCAAACAAGAAACCTGCATGCTGCTGATTGAATATACCTGAAAATCCCATTACACTCGATGTAGAGGGAATTCCTAGCTGTCCCCTTGGCAAAAGGGTAAAATTTCATGTTCCAAAACACAAAAACTCACTTTGGTCGAGCTTTCTGTAGAATTATAAGCATGAAACGCCAATGTGCTGTGTTTTTTATTTCATTATGAATACTCTGCCTAACCTACTTTTCGTATGCAGTCAGTATTCAAAATTTTGAAAGGAAGAAGGCAAAACAAATGCAAACCCAGAACAATTTTAGGTTATTGCCAATCAAGGAGCCTGAATGCTGCTGATTGAATACACCTACAAATCCCATTTACACTCAATGTAGAGGGAATTCCTAGCTGTCCCTTGGCAAAGTGTAAAATTTCATGTTCCAAAAACCAAAATCTCATCTTGGTCGAGTTTTCTGTAGATTTATAAGCATGAGAAGCCAATGTGCTGTGTTTTTTATTTCATTAGGAATACTCTGCCTAACCTCTTTTGTGTATGCAGTCAGTATTCAAAATTGATAAAGGAAGAAGCCAAAACAAACACAAACTGGGAACAAATTGAGGAAATTGCCAATCAAAGAACCTGAATGCTGCTGATTGGATGAACCTAAAAATCCCATTTACACTCGATGTGGAGGGAAATCCTTGCTGTCCCCGCGGCAAAATGATTACATTTCTGTTTCCAAAAACAAAAACTCACTTTGGTCGAGTTGCCTTTAATTTTCCTAGCATGAAACGCCAATGTGCTGTGTTTTATATTTCATTATGAATACTCTGCCTAACCTCTTTTGTGTATGCAGTCAGTATTCAAAATTGTTAAAGGAAGAAGCCAAAACAAACGCAAACTCGGAACAAATTGAGGAAATTGCCAATCGAGGAACCTGAATGCTGCTGATTGGATAAACCTAAAAATCCCATTTATACTCGATGTGGAGTGAAATCCTTGCTGTCCCCTCGGCAAAATGATTACATTTCTTTTTCCAAAAACAAAAACTCACTTTGGTCGAGTTGCCTGTAATTTTCCTAGCATGAAACGCCAATGTGCTGTGTGTTTTATATCATTATGAATACTCTGCCTAACCTCTTTTTTGTATGGAGTCTGAATACAAAATTTGGAAAGGCAGAAGGCCAAGCAAACCAAACCCAGAACAAATTTATGAAATTGTGAAACAAGAAACCTAAATCCTGCTGATTGAATACACCTGAAAATCCCATTTACACTCGATGTAGAGGGAATTCCTAGCTGTCCCCTTGGCAAAAGGGTAAAATTTCATGTTCCAAAACACAAAAGCTCACCTTGGTCGAGTTTTCTGTAGATTTATATGCATGAAACGCCAATGTGCTGTGTTTTTTATTTCATTAGGAATACTCTGCCTAACCTACTTTTTGTATGCAGTCAGTATTCCAAATTTTGAAAGGAAGATGCCAAAACAAACGCAAACCCAAAACAAATTTAGGTAATTGCCAATCAAGGAGCCTGAAAGCTGCTGATTGAATACACCTGGAAATCCCATTAACACTCAGTGTGGTTGGAATTCCTAGCTGACCCTCATCATAAGGGTAAAATTTCTTTTTCCAAAACTCAAAAACTCAACTTGGTCAAGTTGGCTGTAGAACTCCTAGGATGAAATGACAATGTGCTGTGTTTTTTATTTCATTAGGAATACTCTGCCTAACCTCTTTTGTGTATGCAGTCAGTATTCAAAATTGTTAAAGGAAGAAGCCAAAACAAACGCAAACTCGCAACAAATTTAGGAAATTGCCAATCAAGGAACCTGAATTCTGCTGATTGGATGAACCTAAAAATCCCATTTACACTCGATGTGGAGGGAATTCCTTGCTGTCCCCTCGGCAAAAGGGTAAAATTTCTTTTTCCAAAAACAAAAACTCACTTTGGTCGAGTTTTCTGTAGAATTATAAGCATGAAACGCCAATGTGCTGTGTTTTTTATTTCATAATGAATACTCTGCCTAACCTACTTTTTGTGTGCAGTCAGTATTCAAAATTTTCAAAGGAAGAAGGCAAAACAAATGCAAACCCAGAGCAAATTTAGGTTATTGCCAATCAAGGAGCCTGAATGCTGCTGATTGAATACACCTGAAAATCCCATTTACACTCGATGTAGAGGGAATTCCTAGCTGTCCCTTGGCAAAGTGTAAAATTTCATGTTCCAAAAACCAAAATCTCATCTTGGTCGAGTTTTCTGTAGATTTATAAGCATGAGACCAATGTGCTGTGTTTTTTATTTCATTAGGAATACTCTGCCTAACCTCTTTTGTGTATGCAGTCAGTATTCAAAATTGTTAAAGGAAGAAGCCAAAACAAACACAAACTGGGAACAAATTTAGGAAATTGCCAAACAAGAAACCTGAATGCTGCTGATTGGATGAACCTAAAAATCCCATTTACACTCGATGTGGAGGGAAATCCTTGCTGTCCCCTCGGCAAAATGATTACATTTCTGTTTCCAAAAACAAAAACTCACTTTGGTCGAGTTGCCTTTAATTTTCCTAGCATGAAAAGCCAATGTGCTGTGTTTTATATTTCTTTATGAATACTCTGCCTAACCTCTTTTGTGTATGCAGTCAGTATTCAAAATTGTTAAAGGAAGAAGGCAAAACAAATGCAAACCCAAAACAAATTTAGGAAATTGGCAATCAAGGAACCTGAATGCTGCTGATTGGTAAACCTAAAAATCCCATTTATACTCGATGTGGAGTGAAATCCTTGCTGTCCCCTCGGCAAAATGATTACATTTCTGTTTCCAAAAACAAAAACTCACTTTGGTCGAGTTGCCTGTAATTTTCCTAGCATGAAATGCCAATGTGCTGTGTGTTTTATATCATTATGAATACTCTGCATAACCTCTTTTTTGTATGCAGTCTGAATACAAAATTTGGAAAGGCAGAAGGCAAAGCCAACAAAACCCAGAACAAATTTATGAAATTGTGAATCAAGAAACCTGAATGCTGCCAAAAGAATACACCTGAAAATCCCATTTACACTCCATGTAGAGGGAATTCCTAGCTGTCCACTTGGCAAAAGGGTAAAATTTCATGTTCCAAAACACAAAAACTCACCTTGGTCGAGTTTTCTGTAGATTTATATGCATGAAACGCCAATGTGCTGTGTTTTTTATTTCATTAGGAATACTCTGCCTAACCTCTTTTGTGTATGCAGTCAGTATTCAAAATTGTTAAAGGAAGAAGCGGAAACAAAGGCAAACTCGGAACAAATTTAGGAAATTGCCAATCAAGGAACCTGAATGCTGCTTATTGGATGAACCTAAAAATCCCATTTACACTCTATGTGGAGGGAAATCCTTGATGTCCCCTAGGCAAAATGATTACATTTCTGTTTCCAAAAACAAAAACTCAACTTGGTCAAGTTGGCTGTAGATTTCCTAGCATGAAACGCCAATGTGCTGTGTTTTTTATTTCATTATGAATACTCTGCCTAACCTCTTTTGTGTATGCAGTCAGTATTCAAAATTGTTAAAGGAAGAAGCCGAAACAAACGCAAACTCGAAACAAATTGAGGAAATTGCCAATCAAGGAACCTGAATGCTGCTGATTGGATAAAACTAAAAATCCCATTTATACTCGATGTGGAGGGAAATCCTTGCTATCCCCTCGGCAAAATGATTACATTTCTGTTTCCAAAAACAAAAACTCACTTTGGTCGAGTTGCCTGTAATTTTCCTAGCATGAAACGCCAATGTGCTGTGTGTTTTATATCATTATGAATACTCTGCCTAACCTCATTTTTGTATGGAGTCAGAATACAAAATTTGGAAAGGCAGAAGGCCAAGCAAACCAAACCCAGAACAAATTTAGGAAATTGTGAAACAAGAAACCTAAATCCTGCTGATTGAATACACCTGAAAATCCCATTTACACTCCATGTAGAGGGAATTCCTAGCTGTCCCCTTGGCAAAAGGGTAAAATTTCATGTTCCAAAACACAAAAACTCACCTTGGTCGAGTTTTCTGTAGATTTATATGCATGAAACGCCAATGTGCTGTGTTTTTTATTTCATTATGAATACTCTGCCTAACCTACTTTTTGTATGCAGTCAGTATTCCAAATTTTGAAAGGAAGATGCCAAAACAAATGCAAACCCAAAACAAATTTAGGTAATTGCCAATCAAGGAGCCTGAAAGCTGCTGATTGAATACACCTGGAAATCCCATTAACACTCAGTGTGGTTGGAATTCCTAGCTGACCCTCATCATAAGGGTAAAATTTCTTTTTCCAAAACTCAAAAACTCAACTTGGTCAAGTTGGCTGTAGATTTCCTAGGATGAAATGCCAATGTGCTGTGTTTTTTATTTCATTATGAATACTCTGCCTAACCTCTTTTGTGTATGCAGTCAGTATTCAAAATTGTTAAAAGAAGAAGCCAAAACAAACGCAAACTCGGAACAAATTTAGGAAATTGCCAATCAAGGAACCTGAATGCTGCTGATTGGATAAACCTAAAAATTCCATTTACACTCGATGTGGAGGGAATTCCTTGCTGTCCCCTCGGCAAAAGGGTAAAATTTCTTTTTCCAAAACCAAAAACTCACTTTGGTCGAGTTGCCTGTAATTTTCCTAGCATGAAACGCCAATGTGCTGTGTGTTTTATATCATTATGAATACTCTGCCTAACCTCTTTTTTGTATGGAGTCAGAATACAAAATTTGGAATGGCAGAAGGCAAAGCCAAGCAAACCCAGAACAAATTTAGGAAATTGCCAAACAAGAAACCTGCATGCTGCTGATTGAATATACCTGAAAATCCCATTTACACTCGATGTAGAGGGAATTCCTAGCTGTCCCCTTGGCAAAAGGGTAAAATTTCATGTTCCAAAACACAAAAACTCACTTTGGTCGAGTTTTCTGTAGAATTATAAGCATGAAACGCCAATGTGCTGTGTTTTTTATTTCATTATGAATACTCTGCCTAACCTACTTTTTGTATGCAGTCAGTATTCAAAATTTTGAAAGGAAGAAGGCAAAACAAATGCAAACCCAGAACAAATTTAGGTTATTGCCAATCAAGGAGCCTGAATGCTGCTGATTGAATACACATACAAATCCAATTTACACTCAATGTAGAGGGAATTCCTAGCTGTCCCTTGGCAAAGTGTAAAATTTCATGTTCCAAAAACCAAAATCTCATCTTGGTCGAGTTTTCTGTAGATTTATAAGCATGAGAAGCCAATGTGCTGTGTTTTTTATTTCATTATGAATACTCTGCCTAACCTCTTTTGTGTATGCAGTCAGTATTCAAAATTGTTAAAGGAAGAAGCCAAAACAAACACAAACTGGGAACAAATTGAGGAAATTGCCAATCAAAGAACCTGAATGCTGCTGATTGGATGATCCTAAAAATCCCATTTACACACGATGTGGAGGGAAATCCTTGCTGTCCCCGCTGCAAAATGATTACATTTCTGTTTCCAAAAACAAAAACTCACTTTGGTCGAGTTGCCTTTAATTTTCCTAGCATGAAACGCCAATGTGCTGTGTTTTATATTTCATTATGAATACTCTGCCTAACCTCTTTTGTGTATGCAGTCAGTATTCAAAATTGTTAAAGGAAGAAGCCAAAACAAACGCAAACTCGGAACAAATTTAGGAAATTGCCAATCAAGGAACCTGAATGCTGCTGATTGGATAAACCTAAAAATCCCATTTACACTCGATGTGGAGGGAATTCCTTGCTGTCCCCTTGGCAAAAGGGTAAAATTTCTTTTTCCAAAAACAAAAACTCACTTTGGTCGAGTTGCCTGTAATTTTCCTAGCATGAAACGCCAATGTGCTGTGTGTTTTATATCATTATGAATACTCTGCCTAACCTCTTTTTTGTATGGAGTCAGAATACAAAATTTGGAATGGCAGAAGGCAAAGCCAACCAAACCCAGAACAAATTTAGGAAATTGCCAAACAAGAAACCTGCATGCTGCTGATTGAATATACCTGAAAATCCCATTTACACTCGATGTAGAGGGAATTCCTAGCTGTCCCCTTGGCAAAAGGGTAAAATTTCATGTTCCAAAACACAAAAACTCACTTTGGTCGAGTTTTCTGTAGAATTATAAGCATGAAACGCCAATGTGCTGTGTTTTTTATTTCATTATGAATACTCTGCCTAACCTACTTTTTGTATGCAGTCAGTATTCAAAATTTTGAAAGGAAGAAGGCAAAACAAATGCAAACCCAGAACAAATTTAGGTTATTGCCAATCAAGGAGCCTGAATGCTGCTGATTGAATACACCTGAAAATCCCATTTACACTCAATGTAGAGGGAATTCCTAGCTGTCCATTGGCAAAGTGTAAAATTTCATGTTCCAAAAACCAAAATCTCATCTTGGTCGAGTTTTCTGTAGATTTATAAGCATGAGAAGCCAATGTGCTGTGTTTTTTATTTCATTATGAATACTCTGCCTAACCTCTTTTGTGTATGCAGTCAGTATTCAAAATTGTTAAAGGAAGAAGCCAAAACAAACACAAACTGGGAACAAATTGAGGAAATTGCCAATCAAAGAACCTGAATGCTGCTGATTGGATGATCCTAAAAATCCCATTTACACACGATGTGGAGGGAAATCCTTGCTGTCCCCGCTGCAAAATGATTACATTTCTGTTTCCAAAAACAAAAACTCACTTTGGTCGAGTTGCCTTTAATTTTCCTAGCATGAAACGCCAATGTGCTGTGTTTTATATTTCATTATGAATACTCTGCCTAACCTCTTTTGTGTATGCAGTCAGTATTCAAAATTGTTAAAGGAAGAAGCCAAAACAAACGCAAACTCGGAACAAATTTAGGAAATTGCCAATCAAGGAACCTGAATGCTGCTGATTGGATAAAACTAAAAATCTCATTTATACTCGATGTGGAGTGAAATCCTTGCTGTCCCCTCGGCAAAATGATTACATTTCTGTTTCCAAAAACAAAAACTCACTTTGGTCGAGTTGCCTGTAATTTTCCTAGCATGAAACGCCAATGTGCTGTGTGTTTTATATCATTATGAATACTCTGCCTAACATATTTTGTGTATGGAGTCAGAATACAAAATTTGGAAAGGCAGAAGGCCAAGCAAACCAAACCCAGAACAAATTTATGAAATTGTGAAACAAGAAACCTGAATGCTGCCAAAAGAATACACCTGAAAATCCCATTTACACTCCATGTAGAGGGAATTCCTAGCTGTCCCCTTGGCAAAAGGGTTAAATTTCATGTTCCAAAACACAAAAACTCACCTTGGTCGAGTTTTCTGTAGATTTATATGCATGAAACGCCAATGTGCTGTGTTTTTTATTTCATTATGAATACTCTGCCTAAACTCTTTTGTGTATGCAGTCAGTATTCAAAATTGTTAAAGGAAGAAGCGGAAACAAACGCAAACTCGGAACAAATTTAGGAAATTGCCAATCAAGGAACCTGAATGCTGCTTATTGGATGAACCTAAAAATCCCATTTACACTCTATGTGGAGGGAAATCCTTGATGTCCCCTCGGCAAAATGATTACATTTCTGTTTCCAAAAACAAAAACTCACTTTGGTCGAGTTGGCTGTAGATTTCCTAGCATGAAACGCCAATGTGCTGTGTTTTTTATTTCATTAGGAATACTCTGCCTAACCTCTTTTCTGTATGCAGTCAGTATTCAAAATTGTTAAAGGAAGAAGCCAAAACAAACGCAAACTCGGAACAAATTGAGGAAATTGCCAATCAAGGAACCTGAATGCTGCTGATTGGATAAAACTAAAAATCCCATTTATACTCGATGTGGAGGGAAATCCTTGCTATCCCCTCGGCAAAATGATTACATTTCTGTTTCCAAAAACAAAAACTCACTTTGGTCGAGTTGCCTGTAATTTTCCTAGCATGAAACGCCAATGTGCTGTGTGTTTTATATCATTATGAATACTCTGCCTAACCTCTTTTTTGTATGGAGTCAGAATACAAAATTTGGAAAGGCAGAAGGCCAAGCAAACCAAACCCAGAACAAATTTAGGAAATTGTGAAACAAGAAACCTAAATCCTGCTGATTGAATACACCTGAAAATCCCATTTACACTCCATGTAGAGGGAATTCCTAGCTGTCCCCTTGGCAAAAGGGTATAATTTCATGTTCCAAAACACAAAAACTCACCTTGGTCGAGTTTTCTGTAGATTTATATGCATGAAACGCCAATGTGCTGTGTTTTTTATTTCATTATGAATACTCTGCCTAACCTACTTTTTGTATGCAGTCAGTATTCCAAATTTTGAAAGGAAGATGCCAAAACAAATGCAAACCCAAAACAAATTTAGGTAATTGCCAATCAAGGAGCCTGAAAGCTGCTGATTGAATACACCTGGAAATCACATTAACACTCAGTGTGGTTGGAATTCCTAGCTGACCCTCATCATAAGGGTAAAATTTCTTTTTCCAAAACTCAAAAACTCACCTTGGTCGAGTTTTCTGTAGATTTATATGCATGAAACGCCAATGTGCTGTGTTTTTTATTTCATTATGAATACTCTGCCTAACCTCTTTTGTGTATGCAGTCAGTATTCAAAATTGTTAAAAGAAGAAGCCAAAACAAACGCAAACTCGGAACAAATTTAGGAAATTGCCAATCAAGGAACCTGAATGCTGCTGATTGGATCAACCTAAAAATCCCATTTACACTCGATGTGGAGGGAATTCCTTGCTGTCCCCTCGGCAAAAGGGTAAAATTTCTTTTTCCAAAAACAAAAACTCATTTTGGTCGAGTTGCCTGTAATTTTCCTAGCATGAAACGCCAATGTGCTGTGTGTTTTATATCATTATGAATACTCTGCCTAACCTCTTTTTTGTATGGAGTCAGAATACAAAATTTGGAATGGCAGAAGGCAAAGCCAAGCAAACCCAGAACAAATTTAGGAAATTGCCAAACAAGAAACCTGCATGCTGCTGATTGAATATACCTGAAAATCCCATTTACACTCGATGTAGAGGGAATTCCTAGCTGTCCCCTTGGCAAAAGGGTAAAATTTCATGTTCCAAAACACAAAAACTCACTTTGGTCGAGTTTTCTGTAGAATTATAAGCATGAAACGCCAATGTGCTGTGTTTTTTATTTCATTATGAATACTCTGCCTAACCTACTTTTTGTATGCAGTCAGTATTCAAAATTTTGAAAGGAAGAAGGCAAAACAAATGAAAACCCAGAACAAATTTAGGTTATTGCCAATCAAGGAGCCTGAATGCTGCTGATTGAATACACCTACAAATCCAATTTACACTCAGTGTGGAGGGAATTCCTAGCTGTCCCTTGGCAAAGTGTAAAATTTCATGTTCCAAAAACCAAAATCTCATCTTGGTCGAGTTTTCTGTAGATTTATAAGCATGAGAAGCCAATGTGCTGTGTTTTTTATTTCATTAGGAATACTCTGCCTAACCTCTTTTGTGTATGCAGTCAGTATTCAAAATTGTTAAAGGAAGAAGCCAAAACAAACACAAACTGGGAACAAATTGAGGAAATTGCCAATCAAAGAACCTGAATGCTGCTGATTGGATGATCCTAAAAATCCCATTTACACTCGATGTGGAGGGAAATCCTTGCTGTTCACGCTGCAAAATGATTACATTTCTGTTTCCAAAAACAAAAACTCACTTTGGTCAAGTTGCCTTTAATTTTCCTAGCATGAAACGCCAATGTGCTGTGTTTTATATTTCATTATGAATACTCTGCCTAACCTCTTTTGTGTATGCAATCAGTATTCAAAATTGTTAAAGGAAGAAGCCAAAACAAACGCAAACTCGGAACAAATTTAGGAAATTGCCAATCGAGGAACCTGAATGCTGCTGATTGGATAAACCTAAAAATCTCATTTATACTCGATGTGGAGTGAAATCCTTGCTGTCCCCTCGGCAAAATGATTACATTTCTGTTTCCAAAAACAAAAACTCACTTTGGTCGAGTTGCCTGTAATTTTCCTAGCATGAAACGCCAATGTGCTGTGTGTTTTATATCATTATGAATACTCTGCCTAACCTCTTTTTTGTATGGAGTCTGAATACAAAATTTGGAAAGGCAGAAGGCCAAGCAAACCAAACCCAGAACAAATTTATGAAATTGTGAAACAAGAAACCTAAATCCTGCTGATTGAATACACCTGAAAATCCCATTTACACTCCATGTAGAGGGAATTCCTAGCTGTCCCCTTGGCAAAAGGGTATAATTTCATGTTCCAAAACACAAAAACTCACCTTGGTCGAGTTTTCTGTAGATTTATATGCATGAAACGCCAATGTGCTGTGTTTTTTATTTCATTATGAATACTCTGCCTAACCTATTTTTTGTATGCAGTCAGTATTCCAAATTTTGAAAGGAAGATGCCAAAACAAATGCAAACCCAAAACAAATTTAGGTAATTGCCAATCAAGGAGCCTGAAAGCTGCTGATTGAATACACCTGGAAATCCCATTAACACTCAGTGTGGTTGGAATTCCTAGCTGACCCTCATCATAAGGGTAAAATTTCTTTTTCCAAAACTCAAAAACTCAACTTGGTCAAGTTGGCTGTAGATTTCCTAGGATGAAATGCCAATGTGCTGTGTTTTTTATTTCATTATGAATACTCTGCCTAACCTCTTTTGTGTATGCAGTCAGTATTCAAAATTGTTAAAAGAAGAAGCCAAAACAAACGCAAACTCGGAACAAATTTAGGAAATTGCCAATCAAGGAACCTGAATGCTGCTGATTGGATAAACCTAAAAATCCCATTTACACTCGATGTGGAGGGAATTCCTTGCTGTCCCCTCGGCAAAAGGGTAAAATTTCTTTTTCCAAAAACAAAAACTCACTTTGGTCGAGTTGCCTGTAATTTTCCTAGCATGAAACGCCAATGTGCTGTGTGTTTTATATCATTATGAATACTCTGCCTAACCTCTTTTTTGTATGGAGTCAGAATACAAAATTTGGAATGGCAGAAGGCAAAGCCAAGCAAACCCAGAACAAATTTAGGAAATTGCCAAACAAGAAACCTGCATGCTGCTGATTGAATATACCTGAAAATCCCATTTACACTCGATGTAGAGGGAATTCCTAGCTGTCCCCTTGGCAAAAGGGTAAAATTTCATGTTCCAAAACACAAAAACTCACTTTGGTCGAGTTTTCTGTAGAATTATAAGCATGAAACGCCAATGTGCTGTGTTTTTTATTTCATTATGAATACTCTGCCTAACCTACTTTTTGTATGCAGTCAGTATTCAAAATTTTGAAAGGAAGAAGGCAAAACAAATGAAAACCCAGAACAAATTTAGGTTATTGCCAATCAAGGAGCCTGAATGCTGCTGATTGAATACACCTACAAATCCAATTTACACTCAATGTAGAGGGAATTCCTAGCTGTCCCTTGGCAAAGTGTAAAATTTCATGTTCCAAAAACCAAAATCTCATCTTGGTCGAGTTTTCTGTAGATTTATAAGCATGAGAAGCCAATGTGCTGTGTTTTTTATTTCATTAGGAATACTCTGCCTAACCTCTTTTGTGTATGCAGTCAGTATTCAAAATTGTTAAAGGAAGAAGCCAAAACAAACACAAACTGGGAACAAATTGAGGAAATTGCCAATCAAAGAACCTGAATGCTGCTGATTGGATGAACCTAAAAATCCCATTTACACTCGATGTGGAGGGAAATCCTTGCTGTCCCCGCTGCAAAATGATTACATTTCTGTTTCCAAAAACAAAAACTCACTTTGGTCGAGTTGCCTTTAATTTTCCTAGCATGAAACGCCAATGTGCTGTGTTTTATATTTCATTATGAATACTCTGCCTAACCTCTTTTGTGTATGCAGTCAGTATTCAAAATTGTTAAAGGAAGAAGCCAAAACAAACGCAAACTCGGAACAAATTTAGGAAATTGCCAATCGAGGAACCTGAATGCTGCTGATTGGATAAACATAAAAATCTCATTTATACTCGATGTGGAGTGAAATCCTTGCTGTCCCCTCGGCAAAATGATTACATTTCTGTTTCCAAAAACAAAAACTCACTTTGGTCGAGTTGCCTGTAATTTTCCTAGCATGAAACGCCAATGTGCTGTGTTTTATATTTCATTATGAATACTCTGCCTAACCTCTTTTTTGTATGGAGTCTGAATACAAAATTTGGAAAGGCAGAAGGCCAAGCAAACCAAACCCAGAACAAATTTAGGAAATTGTGAAACAAGAAACCTAAATCCTGCTGAGTGAATACACCTGAAAATCCCATTTACACTCGATAGAGGGAATTCCTAGCTGTCCCCTTGGCAAAAGGTAAAATTTCATGTTCCAAAACACAAAAACTCACCTTGGTCGAGTTTTCTGTAGATTTATATGCATGAAACGCCAATGTGCTGTGTTTTTTATTTCATTAGGAATACTCTGCCTAACCTACTTTTTGTATGCAGTCAGTATTCCAAATTTTGAAAGGAAGATGCCAAAACAAATGCAAACCCAAAACAAATTTAGGTAATTGCCAATCAAGGAGCCTGAAAGCTGCTGATTGAATACACCTGGAAATCCCATTAACACTCAGTGTGGTTGGAATTCCTAGCTGACCCTCATCATAAGGGTAAAATTTCTTTTTCCAAAACTCAAATACTCAACTTGGTCGAGGTTTCTGTAGATTTATATGCATGAAACGCCAATGTGCTGTGTTTTTTTATTTCATTAGGAATACTCTGCCTAACCTACTTTTTGTATGCAGTCAGTATTCCAAATTGTTAAAGGAAGAAGCCGAAAGAAACACAAACTGGGAACAAATTTAGGAAATTGCCAATCAAGGAACCTGAATGCTGCTGATTGGATGAACCGAAAAATCCCATTTACACTCGATGTGGAGGGAAATCCTTGCTGTCCCCTCGGAAAAATGATTACATTTCTGTTTCCAAAAACAAAAACTCACTTTGGTCGAGTTGCCTTTAATTTTCCTAGCATGAAACGCCAATGTGCTGTGTTTTATATTTCATTATGAATACTCTGCCTAACCTCTTTTGTGTATGCAGTCAGTATTCAAAATTGTTAAAGGAAGAAGCCGAAACAAACGCAAACTCGGAACAAATTTAGGAAATTGCCAATCAAGGAACCTGAATGCTGCTGAGTGGATAAACCTAAAAATCCCATTTATACTCGATGTGGAGTGAAATCCTTGCTGTCCCCTCGGCAAAATGATTACATTTCTGTTTCCAAAAACAAAAACTCACTTTGGTCGAGTTGCCTGTAATTTTCCTAGCATGAAATGCCAATGTGCTGTGTGTTTTATATCATTATGAATACTCTGCCTAACCTCTTTTTTGTATGCAGTCTGAATACAAAATTTGGAAAGGCAGAAGGCCAAGCAAACCAAACCCAGAACAAATTTATGAAATTGTGAAACAAGAAACCTAAATCCTGCTGAGTGAATACACCTGAAAATCCCATTTACACTCGATGTAGAGGGAATTCCTAGCTGTCCCCTTGGCAAAAGGGTAAAATTTCATGTTCCAAAACACAAAAACTCACCTTGGTCGAGGTTTCTGTAGATATATATGCATGAAACGCCAATGTGCTGTGTTTTTTTATTTCATTAGGAATACTCTGCCTAACCTACTTTTTGTATGCAGTCAGTATTCCAAATTTTGAAAGGAAGATGCCAATACAAATGCAAACCCAAAATAAATTTAGGTAATTGCCAATCAAGGAGCCTGAAAGCTGCTGATTGAATACACCTGGAAATCCCATTAACACTCAGTGTGGTTGGAATTCCTAGCTGACCCTCATCATAAGGGTAAAATTTCTTTTTCCAAAACTCAAAAACTCAACTTGGACAAGTTGGCTGTAGATTTCCTAGGATGAAATGCCAATGTGCTGTGTTTTTTATTTCATTATGAATACTCTGCCTAACCTCTTTGGTGTATGCAGTCAGTATTCAAAATTGTAAAAGGAAGAAGCCAAAACAAACGCAAACTCGCAACAATTTAGGAAATTGCCAATCAAGGAACCTGAATGCTGCTGATTGGATAAACATAAAAATCCCATTTACACTCAATGTGGAGGGAATTCCTTGCTGTCCCCTCGGCAAAAGGGTAAAATTTCTTTTTCCAAAAGCAAAAACTCACTTTGGTCGAGTTGCCTGTAATTTTCCTAGCATGAAACGCCAATGTGCTGTGTGTTTTATATCATTATGAATACTCTGCCTAACCTCTTTTTTGTATGGAGTCAGAATACAAAATTTGGAAACGCAGAAGGCAAAGCCAACCAAACCCAGAACAAATTTAGGAAATTGCCAAACAAGAAACCTGAATGCTGCTGATTGAATATACCTGAAAATCCCATTTACACTCGATGTAGAGGGAATTCCTAGCTGTCCCCTTTGCAAAAGTGTAAAATTTCATGTTCCAAAACACAAAAACTCATTTTGGTCGAGTTTTCTGTAGAATTATAAGCATGAAACGCCAATGTGCTGTGTTTTTTATTTCATTATGAATACTCTGCATAACCTACAATTGTATGCAGTCAGTATTCAAAATATTGAAAGGAAGAAGGCAAAACAAATGCAAACCCAGAACAAATTTAGGTTATTGCCAATCAAGGAGCCTGAATGCTGCTGATTGAATACACCTGAAAATCCCATTTACACTCGATGTAGAGGGAATTCCTAGCTGTCCATTGGCAAAGTGTAAAATTTCATGTTCCAAAAACCAAAATCTCATCTTGGTCGAGTTTTCTGTAGATTTATAAGCATGAGAAGCCAATGTGCTGTGTTTTTTATTTCATTAGGAATACTCTGCCTAACCTCTTTTGTGTATGCAGTCAGTATTCAAAATTGTTAAAGGAAGAAGCCTAAAGAAACACAAACTGGGAACAAATTTAGGAAATTGCCAATCAAGGAACCTGAATGCTGCTGATTGGATGAACCTAAAAATCCCATTTACACTCGATGTGGAGGGAAATCCTTGCTGTCCCCTCGGAAAAATGATTACATTTCTGTTTCCAAAAACAAAAACTCACTTTGGTCGAGTTGCCTTTAATTTTCCTAGCATGAAACGCCAATGTGCTGTGTTTTATATTTCATTATGAATACTCTGCCTAACCTCTTTTGTGTATGCAGTCAGTATTCAAAATTGTTAAAGGAAGAAGCCGAAACAAACGCAAACTCGGAACAAATTTAGGAAATTGCCAATCAAGGAACCTGAATGCTGCTGATTGGATAAACCTAAAAATCCCATTTATACTCGATGTGGAGTGAAATCCTTGCTGTCCCCTCGGCAAAATGATTACATTTCTGTTTCCAAAAACAAAAACTCACTTTGGTCGAGTTGCCTGTAATTTTCCTAGCATGAAACGCCAATGTGCTGTCTGTTTTATATCATTATGAATACTCTGCCTAACCTCTTTTGGTATGGAGTCTGAATACAAAATTTGGAAAGGCAGAAGGCCAAGCAAACCAAACCCAGAACAAATTTAGGAAATTGTGAAACAAGAAACCTAAATCCTGCTGATTGAATACACCTGAAAATCCCATTTACACTCGATGTAGAGGGAATTCCTAGCTGTCCCCTTGGCAAAAGGGTAAAATTTCATGTTCCAAAACACAAAAACTCACCTTGGTCGAGTTTTCTGTAGATTTATATGCATGAAACGCCAATGTGCTGTGTTTTTTATTTCATTATGAATACTCTGCCTAACCTACTTTTTGTATGCAGTCAGTATTCCAAATTTTGAAAGGAAGATGCCAAAACAAATGCAAACCCAAAACAAATTTAGGTAATTGCCAATCAAGGAGCCTGAAAGCTGCTGATTGAATACACCTGGAAATCCCATTAACACTCAATGTGGTTGGAATTCCTAGCTGACCCTCATCATAAGGGTAAAATTTCTTTTTCCAAAACACAAAAACTCAACTTGGTCAAGTTGGCTGTAGAACTCCTAGGATGAAATGCCAATGTGCTGTGTTTTTTATTTCATTAGGAATACTCTGCCTAACCTCTTTTGTGTATGCAGTCAGTATTCAAAATTGTTAAAGGAAGAAGCCAAAACAAACGCAAACTCGGAACAAACTTAGGAAATTGCCAATCAAGGAACCTGAATGCTGCTGATTGGATCAACCTAAAAATCCCATTTACACTCGATGTGGAGGGAATTCCTTGCTGTCCCCTCGGCAAAAGGGTAAAATTTCTTTTTCCAAAAACAAAAACTCACTTTGGTCGAGTTTTCTGTAGAATTATAAGCATGAAATGCCAATGTGCTGTGTTTTTTATTTCATAATGAATACTCTGCCTAACCTACTTTTTGTGTGCAGTCAGTATTCAAAATTTTCAAAGGAAGAAGGCAAAACAAATGCAAACCCAGAGCAAATTTAGGTTATTGCCAATCAAGGAGCCTGAATGCTGCTGATTGAATACACCTGAAAATCCCATTTACACTCGATGTAGAGGGAATTCCTAGCTGTCCCTTGGCAAAGTGTAAAATTTCATGTTCCAAAAACCAAAATCTCATCTTGGTCGAGTTTTCTGTAGATTTATAAGCATGAGAAGCCAATGTGCTGTGTTTTTTATTTCATTAGGAATACTCTGCCTAACCTCTTTTGTGTATGCAGTCAGTATTCAAAATTGTTAAAGGAAGAAGCCAAAACAAACACAAACTGGGAACAAATTTAGGAAATTGCCAATCAAGGAACCTGAATGCTGCTGATTGGATGAACCTAAAAATCCCATTTACACTCGATGTGGAGTGAAATCCTTGCTGTCCCCTCGGCAAAATGATTACATTTCTGTTTCCAAAAACAAAAACTCACTTTGGTCGAGTTGCCTTTAATTTTCCTAGCATGAAACGCCAATGTGCTGTGTTTTATATTTCTTTATGAATACTCTGCCTAACCTCTTTTGTTTATGCAGTCAGTATTCAAAATTGTTAAAGGAAGAAACCAAAACAAAGGCAAACTCGGAACAAATTTAGGAAATTGCCAATCAAGGAACCTGAATGCTGCTGATTGGTAAACCTAAAAATCCCATTTATACTCGATGTGGAGTGAAATCCTTGCTGTCCCCTCGGCAAAATGATTACATTTCTGTTTCCAAAAACAAAAACTCACTTTGGTCGAGTTGCCTGTAATTTTCCTAGCATGAAATGCCAATGTGCTGTGTGTTTTATATCATTATGAATACTCTGCCTAACCTCTTTTTTGTATGCAGTCTGAATACAAAATTTGGAAAGGCAGAAGGCCAAGCAAACCAAACCCAGAACAAATTTATGAAATTGTGAAACAAGAAACCTAAATCCTGCTGAGTGAATACACCTGAAAATCCCATTTACACTCGATGTAGAGGGAATTCCTAGCTGTCCCCTTGGCAAAAGGGTAAAATTTCATGTTCCAAAACACAAAAACTCACCTTGGTCGAGGTTTCTGTAGATTTATATGCATGAAACGCCAATGTGCTGTGTTTTTTTATTTCATTAGGAATACTCTGCCTAACCTACTTTTTGTATGCAGTCAGTATTCCAAATTTTGAAAGGAAGATGCCAATACAAATGCAAACCCAAAATAAATTTAGGTAATTGCCAATCAAGGAGCCTGAAAGCTGCTGATTGAATACACCTGGAAATCCCATTAACACTCAGTGTGGTTGTAATTCCTAGCTGACCCTCATCATAAGGGTAAAATTTCTTTTTCCAAAACTCAAA
Source organism: Sylvilagus floridanus (assembly GCA_949820135.1). Taxonomy (NCBI): domain Eukaryota; kingdom Metazoa; phylum Chordata; class Mammalia; order Lagomorpha; family Leporidae; genus Sylvilagus; species Sylvilagus floridanus. Next base: position 23,188,754 of record OX463234.1, on the reverse strand, counting down.
AACTCAACTTGGACAAGTTGGCTGTAGATTTCCTAGGATGAAATGCCAATGTGCTGTGTTTTTTATTTCATTATGAATACTCTGCCTAACCTCTTTGGTGTATGCAGTCAGTATTCAAAATTGTTAAAGGAAGAAGCCAAAACAAACGCAAACTCGCAACAAATTTAGGAAATTGCCAATCAAGGAACCTGAATGCTGCTGATTGGATAAACATAAAAATCCCATTTACACTCAATGTGGAGGGAATTCCTTGCTGTCCCCTCGGCAAAAGGGTAAAATTTCTTTTTCCAAAAGCAAAAACTCACTTTGGTCGAGTTGCCTGTAATTTTCCTAGCATGAAACGCCAATGTGCTGTGTGTTTTATATCATTATGAATACTCTGCCTAACCTCTTTTTTGTATGGAGTCAGAATACAAAATTTGGAAACGCAGAAGGCAAAGCCAACCAAACCCAGAACAAATTTAGGAAATTGCCAAACAAGAAACCTGAATGCTGCTGATTGAATATACCTGAAAATCCCATTTACACTCGATGTAGAGGGAATTCCTAGCTGTCCCCTTGGCAAAAGGGTAAAATTTCATGTTCCAAAACACAAAAACTCATTTTGGTCGAGTTTTCTGTAGAATTATAAGCATGAAACGCCAATGTGCTGTGTTTTTTATTTCATTATGAATACTCTGCATAACCTACAATTGTATGCAGTCAGTATTCAAAATATTGAAAGGAAGAAGGCAAAACAAATGCAAACCCAGAACAAATTTAGGTTATTGCCAATCAAGGAGCCTGAATGCTGCTGATTGAATACACCTGAAAATCCCATTTACACTCGATGTAGAGGGAATTCCTAGCTGTCCATTGGCAAAGTGTAAAATTTCATGTTCCAAAAACCAAAATCTCATCTTGGTCGAGTTTTCTGTAGATTTATAAGCATGAGAAGCCAATGTGCTGTGTTTTTTATTTCATTAGGAATACTCTGCCTAACCTCTTTTGTGTATGCAGTCAGTATTCAAAATTGTTAAAGGAAGAAGCCTAAAGAAACACAAACTGGGAACAAATTTAGGAAATTGCCAATCAAGGAACCTGAATGCTGCTGATTGGATGAACCGAAAAATCCCATTTACACTCGATGTGGAGGGAAATCCTTGCTGTCCCCTCGGAAAAATGATTACATTTCTGTTTCCAAAAACAAAAACTCACTTTGGTCGAGTTGCCTTTAATTTTCCTAGCATGAAACGCCAATGTGCTGTGTTTTATATTTCATTATGAATACTCTGCCTAACCTCTTTTGTGTATGCAGTCAGTATTCAAAATTGTTAAAGGAAGAAGCCGAAACAAACGCAAACTCGGAACAAATTTAGGAAATTGCCAATCAAGGAACCTGAATGCTGCTGATTGGATAAACCTAAAAATCCCATTTATACTCGATGTGGAGTGAAATCCTTGCTGTCCCCTCGGCAAAATGATTACATTTCTGTTTCCAAAAACAAAAACTCACTTTGGTCGAGTTGCCTGTAATTTTCCTAGCATGAAACGCCAATGTGCTGTCTGTTTTATATCATTATGAATACTCTGCCTAACCTCTTTTGGTATGGAGTCTGAATACAAAATTTGGAAAGGCAGAAGGCCAAGCAAACCAAACCCAGAACAAATTTAGGAAATTGTGAAACAAGAAACCTAAATCCTGCTGATTGAATACACCTGAAAATCCCATTTACACTCGATGTAGAGGGAATTCCTAGCTGTCCCCTTGGCAAAAGGGTAAAATTTCATGTTCCAAAACACAAAAACTCACCTTGGTCGAGTTTTCTGTAGATTTATATGCATGAAACGCCAATGTGCTGTGTTTTTTATTTCATTAGGAATACTCTGCCTAACCTACTTTTTGTATGCAGTCAGTATTCCAAATTTTGAAAGGAAGATGCCAAAACAAATGCAAACCCAAAACAAATTTAGGTAATTGCCAATCAAGGAGCCTGAAAGCTGCTGATTGAATACACCTGGAAATCCCATTAACACTCAATGTGGTTGGAATTCCTAGCTGACCCTCATCATAAGGGTAAAATTTCTTTTTCCAAAACACAAAAACTCAACTTGGTCAAGTTGGCTGTAGAACTCCTAGGATGAAATGCCAATGTGCTGTGTTTTTTATTTCATTAGGAATACTCTGCCTAACCTCTTTTGTGTATGCAGTCAGTATTCAAAATTGTTAAAGGAAGAAGCCAAAACAAACGCAAACTCGGAACAAACTTAGGAAATTGCCAATCAAGGAACCTGAATGCTGCTGATTGGATCAACCTAAAAATCCCATTTACACTCGATGTGGAGGGAATTCCTTGCTGTCCCCTCGGCAAAAGGGTAAAATTTCTTTTTCCAAAAACAAAAACTCACTTTGGTCGAGTTTTCTGTAGAATTATAAGCATGAAATGCCAATGTGCTGTGTTTTTTATTTCATAATGAATACTCTGCCTAACCTACTTTTTGTGTGCAGTCAGTATTCAAAATTTTCAAAGGAAGAAGGCAAAACAAATGCAAACCCAGAGCAAATTTAGGTTATTGCCAATCAAGGAGCCTGAATGCTGCTGATTGAATACACCTGAAAATCCCATTTACACTCGATGTAGAGGGAATTCCTAGCTGTCCCTTGGCAAAGTGTAAAATTTCATGTTCCAAAAACCAAAATCTCATCTTGGTCGAGTTTTCTGTAGATTTATAAGCATGAGAAGCCAATGTGCTGTGTTTTTTATTTCATTAGGAATACTCTGCCTAACCTCTTTTGTGTATGCAGTCAGTATTCAAAATTGTTAAAGGAAGAAGCCAAAACAAACACAAACTGGGAACAAATTTAGGAAATTGCCAATCAAGGAACCTGAATGCTGCTGATTGGATGAACCTAAAAATCCCATTTACACTCGATGTGGAGGGAAATCCTTGCTGTCCCCTCGGAAAAATGATTACATTTCTGTTTCCAAAAACAAAAACTCACTTTGGTCGAGTTGCCTTTAATTTTCCTAGCATGAAACGCCAATGTGCTGTGTTTTATATTTCATTATGAATACTCTGCCTAACCTCTTTTGTGTATGCAGTCAGTATTCAAAATTGTTAAAGGAAGAAACCAAAACAAACGCAAACTCGGAACAAATTTAGGAAATTGCCAATCGAGGAACCTGAATGCTGCTGATTGGTAAACCTAAAAATCCCATTTATACTCGATGTGGAGTGAAATCCTTGCTGTCCCCTCGGCAAAATGATTACATTTCTGTTTCCAAAAACAAAAACTCACTTTGGTCGAGTTGCCTGTAATTTTCCTAGCATGAAATGCCAATGTGCTGTGTGTTTTATATCATTATGAATACTCTGCCTAACCTCTTTTTTGTATGCAGTCTGAATACAAAATTTGGAAAGGCAGAAGGCCAAGCAAACCAAACCCAGAACAAATTTATGAAATTGTGAAACAAGAAACCTGAATGCTGCTGATTGAATACACCTGAAAATCCCATTTACACTCGATGTAGAGGGAATTCCTAGCTGTCCCCTTGGCAAAAGGGTAAAATTTCATGTTCCAAAACACAAAAACTCACCTTGGTCGAGTTTTCTGTAGATTTATATGCATGAAACGCCAATGTGCTGTGTTTTTTATTTCATTATGAATACTCTGCCTAACCTCTTTTGTGTATGCAGTCAGTATTCAAAATTGTTAAAGGAAGAAGCGGAAACAAACACAAACTCGGAACAAATTTAGGAAATTGCCAATCACGGAACCTGAATGCTGCTTATTGGATGAACCTAAAAATCCCATTTACACTCTATGTGGAGGGAAATCCTTGATGTCCCCTAGGCAAAATGATTACATTTCTGTTTCCAAAAACAAAAACTCAACTTGGTCAAGTTGGCTGTAGATTTCCTAGCATGAAACGCCAATGTGCTGTGTTTTTTATTTCATTAGGAATACTCTGCCTAACCTCTTTTGTGTATGCAGTCAGTATTCAAAATTGTTAAAGGAAGAAGCCAAAACAAACGCAAACTGGGAACAAATTTAGGAAATTGCCAATCAAGGAACCTGAATGCTGCTGATTGGATAAACCTAAAAATCCCTTTTACACTCGATGTGGTGGGAAATCTTTGCTGTCCCCTCGGCAAAATGATTACATTTCTGTTTCCAAAAACAAAAACTCACTTTGGTCGAGTTGCCTTTAATTTTCCTAGCATGAAACGCCAATGTGCTGTGTTTTATATTTCATTATGAATACTCTGCCTAACCTCTTTTGTGTATGCAGTCAGTATTCAAAATTGTTAAAGGAAGAAGCCGAAACAAACGCAAACTCGGAACAAATTGAGGAAATTGCTAATCAAGGAACCTGAATGCTGCTGATTGGATAAAACTAAAAATCCCATTTATACTCGATGTGGAGGGAAATCCTTGCTATCCCCTCGGCAAAATGATTACATTTCTGTTTCCAAAAACAAAAACTCACTTTGGTCGAGTTGCCTGTAATTTTCCTAGCATGAAACGCCAATGTGCTGTGTGTTTTATATCATTATGAATACTCTGCCTAACCTCTTTTTTGTATGGAGTCAGAATACAAAATTTGGAAAGGCAGAAGGCCAAGCAAACCAAACCCCGAACAAATTTAGGAAATTGTGAAACAAGAAACCTAAATCCTGCTGATTGAATACACCTGAAAATCCCATTTACACTCCATGTAGAGGGAATTCCTAGCTGTCCCCTTGACAAAAGGGTATAATTTCATGTTCCAAAACTCAAAAACTCACCTTGGTCGAGTTTTCTGTAGATTTATATGCATGAAACGCCAATGTGCTGTGTTTTTTATTTCATTAGGAATACTCTTCCTAACCTTCTTTTTGTATGCAGTCAGTATTCCAAATTTTGAAAGGAAGATGCCAAAACAAATGCAAACCCAAAACAAATTTAGGTAATTGCCAATCAAGGAGCCTGAAAGGTGCTGATTGAATACACCTGGAAATCCCATTAACACTCAGTGTGGTTGGAATTCCTAGCTGACCCTCATCATAAGGGTAAAATTTCTTTTTCCAAAACTCAAAAACTCAACTTGGTCAAGTTGGCTGTAGATTTCCTAGGATGAAATGCCAATGTGCTGTGTTTTTTATTTCATTAGGAATACTCTGCCTAACCTCTTTTGTGTATGCAGTCAGTATTCAAAATTGTTAAAAGAAGAAGCCAAAACAAACGCAAACTCGGAACAAATTTAGGAAATTGCCAATCAAGGAACCTGAATGCTGCTGATTGGATAAACCTAAAAATCCCATTTACACTCGATGTGGAGGGAATTCCTTGCTGTCCCCTCGGCAAAAGGGTACAATTTCTTTTTCCAAAAACAAAAACTCACTTTGGTCGAGTTGCCTGTAATTTTCCTAGCATGAAACGCCAATGTGCTGTGTGTTTTATATCATTATGAATACTCTGCCTAACCTCTTTTTTGTATGGAGTCAGAATACAAAATTTGGAATGGCAGAAGGCAAAGCCAACCAAACCCAGAACAAATTTAGGAAATTGCCAAACAAGAAACCTGCATGCTGCTGATTGAATACACCTGAAAATCCCATTTACACTCGATGTAGAGGGAATTCCTAGCTGTCCCCTTGGCAAAAGGGTAAAATTTCATGTTCCAAAACACAAAAACTCACTTTGGTCGAGTTTTCTGTAGAATTATAAGCATGAAACGCCAATGTGCTGTGTTTTTTATTTCATTATGAATACTCTGCCTAACCTACTTTTTGTATGCAGTCAGTATTCAAAATTTTGAAAGGAAGAAGGCAAAACAAATGCAAACCCAGAACAAATTTAGGTTATTGCCAATCAAGGAGCCTGAATGCTGCTGATTGAATACACCTACAAATCCAATTTACACTCAATGTAGAGGGAATTCCTAGCTGTCCCTTGGCAAAGTGTAAAATTTCATGTTCCAAAAACCAAAATCTCATCTTGGTCGAGTTTTCTGTAGATTTATAAGCATGAGAAGCCAATGTGCTGTGTTTTTTATTTCATTAGGAATACTCTGCCTAACCTCTTTTGTGTATGCAGTCAGTATTCAAAATTGTTAAAGGAAGAAGCCAAAACAAACGCAAACTCGGAACAAATTTAGGAAATTGCCAATCAAGGAACCTGAATGCTGCTGATTGGATAAACCTAAAAATCCCATTTACACTCGATGTGGAGGGAATTCCTTGCTGTCCCCTCGGCAAAAGGGTAAAATTTCTTTTTCCAAAAACAAAAACTCACTTTGGTCGAGTTGCCTGTAATTTTCCTAGCATGAAACGCCAATGTGCTGTGTGTTTTATATCATTATGAATACTCTGCCTAACCTCTTTTTTGTATGGAGTCAGAATACAAAATTTGGAATGGCAGAAGGCAAAGCCAACCAAACCCAGAACAAATTTAGGAAATTGCCAAACAAGAAACCTGCATGCTGATGATTGAATATACCTGAAAATCCCATTTACACTCGATGTAGAGGGAATTCCTAGCTGTCCCCTTGGCAAAAGGGTAAAATTTCATGTTGCAAAACACAAAAACTCACTTTGGTCGAGTTTTCTGTAGAATTATAAGCATGAAACGCCAATGTGCTGTGTTTTATATTTCTTTATGAATACTCTGCCTAACCTCTTTTGTGTATGCAGTCAGTATTCAAAATTGTTAAAGGAAGAAACCAAAACAAACGCAAACTCGGAACAAATTTAGGAAATTGCCAATCGAGGAACCTGAATGCTGCTGATTGGTAAACCTAAAAATCCCATTTATACTCGATGTGGAGTGAAATCCTTGCTGTCCCCTCGGCAAAATGATTACATTTCTGTTTCCAAAAACAAAAACTCACTTTGGTCGAGTTGCCTGTAATTTTCCTAGCATGAAATGCCAATGTGCTGTGTTTTTTATTTCATTATGAATACTCTGCCTAACCTACTTTTTGTATGCAGTCTGAATACAAAATTTGGAAAGGCAGAAGGCCAAGCAAACCAAACCCAGAACAAATTTATGAAATTGTGAAACAAGAAACCTGAATGCTGCCAAAAGAATACACCTGAAAATCCCATTTACACTCGATGTAGAAGGAATTCCTAGCTGTCCCCTTGGCAAAAGGGTAAAATTTCATGTTCCAAAACACAAAAACTCACCTTGGTCGAGTTTTCTGTAGATTTATATGCATGAAACGCCAATGTGCTGTGTTTTTTATTTCATTATGAATACTCTGCCTAACCTCTTGTGTATGCAGTCAGTATTCAAAATTGTTAAAGGAAGAAGCGGAAACAAACGCAAACTCGGAACAAATTTAGGAAATTGCCAATCAAGGAACCTGAATGCTGCTTATTGGATGAACCTAAAAATCCCATTTACACTCTATGTGGAGGGAAATCCTTGATGTCCCCTAGGCAAAATGATTACATTTCTGTTTCCAAAAACAAAAACTCAACTTGGTCAAGTTGGCTGTAGATTTCCTAGCATGAAACGCCAATGTGCTGTGTTTTTTATTTCATTAGGAATACTCTGCCTAACCTCTTTTGTGTATGCAGTCAGTACTCAAAATTGTTAAAGGAAGAAGCCAAAACAAATGCAAACTCGGAACAAATTCAGGAAATTGCCAATCAAGGAACCTGAATGCTGCTGATTGGATAAACCTAAAATCCCTTTTACACTCGATGTGGAGGGAAATCTTTGCTGTCCCCTCGGCAAAATGATTACATTTCTGTTTCCAAAAACAAAAACTCACTTTGGTCGAGTTGCCTTTAATTTTCCTAGCATGAAACGCCAATGTGCTGTGTTTTATATTTCATTATGAATACTCTGCCTAACCTCTTTTGTGTATGCAGTCAGTATTCAAAATTGTTAAAGGAAGAAGCCGAAACAAACGCAAACTCGGAACAAATTGAGGAAATTGCCAATCAAGGAACCTGAATGCTGCTGATTGGATAAAACTAAAAATCCCATTTATACTCGATGTGGAGGGAAATCCTTGCTATCCCCTCGGCAAAATGATTACATATCTGTTTCCAAAAACAAAAACTCACTTTGGTCGAGTTGCCTGTAATTTTCCTAGCATGAAACGCCAATGTGCTGTGTGTTTTATATCATTATGAATACTCTGCCTAACCTCTTTTTTGTATGGAGTCAGAATACAAAATTTGGAATGGCAGAAGGCAAAGCCAACCAAACCCAGAACAAATTTAGGAAATTGCCAAACAAGAAAATGCATGCTGATGATTGAATATACCTGAAAATCCCATTTACACTCGATGTAGAGGGAATTCCTAGCTGTCCCCTTGGCAAAAGGGTAAAATTTCATGTTCCAAAACACAAAAACTCACTTTGGTCGAGTTTTCTGTAGAATTATAAGCATGAAACGCCAATGTGCTGTGTTTTATATTTCTTTATGAATACTCTGCCTAACCTCTTTTGTGTATGCAGTCAGTATTCAAAATTGTTAAAGGAAGAAACCAAAACAAACGCAAACTCGGAACAAATTTAGGAAATTGCCAATCGAGGAACCTGAATGCTGCTGATTGGTAAACCTAAAAATCCCATTTATACTCGATGTGGAGTGAAATCCTTGCTGTCCCCTCGGCAAAATGATTACATTTCTGTTTCCAAAAACAAAAACTCACTTTGGTCGAGTTGCCTGTAATTTTCCTAGCATGAAATGCCAATGTGCTGTGTGTTTTATATCATTATGAATACTCTGCCTAACCTCTTTTTTGTATGCAGTCTGAATACAAAATTTGGAAAGGCAGAAGGCCAAGCAAACCAAACCCAGAACAAATTTATGAAATTGTGAAACAAGAAACCTGAATGCTGCCAAAAGAATACACCTGAAAATCCCATTTACACTCGATGTAGAAGGAATTCCTAGCTGTCCCCTTGGCAAAAGGGTAAAATTTCATGTTCCAAAACACAAAAACTCACCTTGGTCGAGTTTTCTGTAGATTTATATGCATGAAACGCCAATGTGCTGTGTTTTTTATTTCATTATGAATACTCTGCCTAACCTCTTGTGTATGCAGTCAGTATTCAAAATTGTTAAAGGAAGAAGCAGAAACAAACGCAAACTCGGAACAAATTTAGGAAATTGCCAATCAAGGAACCTGAATGCTGCTTATTGGATGAACCTAAAAATCCCATTTACACTCTATGTGGAGGGAAATCCTTGATGTCCCCTAGGCAAAATGATTACATTTCTGTTTCCAAAAACAAAAACTCAACTTGGTCAAGTTGGCTGTAGATTTCCTAGCATGAAACGCCAATGTGCTGTGTTTTTTATTTCATTAGGAATACTCTGCCTAACGTCTTTTGTGTATGCAGTCAGTACTCAAAATTGTTAAAGGAAGAAGCCAAAACAAACGCAAACTCGGAACAAATTCAGGAAATTGCCAATCAAGGAACCTGAATGCTGCTGATTGGATAAACCTAAAATCCCTTTTACACTCGATGTGGAGGGAAATCTTTGCTGTCCCCTCGGCAAAATGATTATATTTCTGTTTCCAAAAACAAAAACTCACTTTGGTCGAGTTGCCTGTAATTTTCCTAGCATGAAACGCCAATGTGCTGTGTTTTATATTTCATTATGAATACTCTGCCTAACCTCTTTTGTGTATGCAGTCAGTATTCAAAATTGTTAAAGGAAGAAGCCGAAACAAACGCAAACTCGGAACAAATTGAGGAAATTGCCAATCAAGGAACCTGAATGCTGCTGATTGGATAAAACTAAAAATCCCATTTATACTCGATGTGGAGGGAAATCCTTGCTATCCCCTCGGCAAAATGATTACATTTCTGTTTCCAAAAACAAAAACTCACTTTGGTCGAGTTGCCTGTAATTTTCCTAGCATGAAACGCCAATGTGCTGTGTGTTTTATATCATTATGAATACTCTGCCTAACCTCTTTTTTGTATGGAGTCAGAATACAAAATTTGGAAAGGCAGAAGGCCAAGCAAACCAATCCCCGAACAAATTTAGGAAATTGTGAAACAAGAAACCTAAATCCTGCTGATTGAATACACCTGAAAATCCCATTTACACTCCATGTAGAGGGAATTCCTAGCTGTCCCCTTGGCAAAAGGGTATAATTTCATGTTCCAAAACACAAAAACTCACCTTGGTCGAGTTTTCTGTAGATTTATATGCATGAAACGCCAATGTGCTGTGTTTTTTATTTCATTATGAATACTCTGCCTAACCTACTTTTTGTATGCAGTCAGTATTCCAAATTTTGAAAGGAAGATGCCAAAACAAATGCAAACCCAAAACAAATTTAGGTAATTGCCAATCAAGGAGCCTGAAAGCTGCTGATTGAATACACCTGGAAATCCCATTAACACTCAGTGTGGTTGGAATTCCTAGCTGACCCTCATCATAAGGGTAAAATTTCTTTTTCCAAAACTCAAAAACTCAACTTGGTCAAGTTGGCTGTAGATTTCCTAGGAGGAAATGCCAATGTGCTGTGTTTTTTATTTCATTATGAATACTCTGCCTAACCTCTTTTGTGTATGCAGTCAGTATTCAAAATTTTGAAAGGAAGATGCCAAAACAAATGCAAACCCAGAACAAATTTAGGAAATTGCCAAACAAGAAACCTGCATGCTGCTGATTGAATATACCTGAAAATCCCATTTACTCTCGATGTAGAGGGAATTCCTAGCTGTCCCCTTGGCAAAGGGTAAAATTTCATGTTCCAAAACACAAAAACTCACTTTGGTCGAGTTTTCTGTACAATTATAAGCATGAAACGCCAATGTGCTGTGTTTTATATTTCTTTATGAATACTCTGCCTAACCTCTTTTGTGTATGCAGTCAGTATTCAAAATTGTTAAAGGAAGAAACCAAAACAAACGCAAACTCGGAACAAATTTAGGAAATTGCCAATCGAGGAACCTGAATGCTGCTGATTGGTAAACCTAAAAATCCCATTTATACTCGATGTGGAGTGAAATCCTTGCTGTCCCCTCGGCAAAATGATTACATTTCTGTTTCCAAAAACAAAAACTCACTTTGGTCGAGTTGCCTGTAATTTTCCTAGCATGAAACGCCAATGTGCTCTGTGTTTTATATCATTATGAATACTCTGCCTAACCTCTTTTTGTATGGAGTCTGAATACAAAATTTGGAAAGGCAGAAGGCCAAGCAAACCAAACCCAGAACAAATTTAGGAAATTGTGAAACAAGAAACCTAAATCCTGCTGATTGAATACACCTGAAAATCCCATTTACACTCGATGTAGAGGGAATTCCTAGCTGTCCCCTTGGCAAAAGGGTAAAATTTCATGTTCCAAAACACAAAAACTCACCTTGGTCGAGTTTTCTGTAGATTTATATGCATGAAACGCCAATGTGCTGTGTTTTTTATTTCATTAGGAATACTCTGCCTAACCTACTTTTTGTATGCAGTCAGTATTCCAAATTTTGAAAGGAAGATGCCAAAACAAATGCAAACCCAAAACAAATTTAGGTAATTGCCAATCAAGGAGCCTGAAAGCTGCTGATTGAATACACCTGGAAATCCCATTAACACTCAATGTGGTTGGAATTCCTAGCTGACCCTCATCATAAGGGTAAAATTTCTTTTTCCAAAACACAAAAACTCAACTTGGTCAAGTTGGCTGTAGAACTCCTAGGATGAAATGCCAATGTGCTGTGTTTTTTATTTCATTAGGAATACTCTGCCTAACCTCTTTTGTGTATGCAGTCAGTATTCAAAATTGTTAAAGGAAGAAGCCAAAACAAACGCAAACTCGGAACAAACTTAGGAAATTGCCAATCAAGGAACCTGAATGCTGCTGATTGGATCAACCTAAAAATCCCATTTACACTCGATGTGGAGGGAATTCCTTGCTGTCCCCTCGGCAAAAGGGTAAAATTTCTTTTTCCAAAAACAAAAACTCACTTTGGTCGAGTTTTCTGTAGAATTATAAGCATGAAATGCCAATGTGCTGTGTTTTTTATTTCATAATGAATACTCTGCCTAACCTACTTTTTGTGTGCAGTCAGTATTCAAAATTTTCAAAGGAAGAAGGCAAAACAAATGCAAACCCAGAGCAAATTTAGGTTATTGCCAATCAAGGAGCCTGAATGCTGCTGATTGAATACACCTGAAAATCCCATTTACACTCGATGTAGAGGGAATTCCTAGCTGTCCCTTGGCAAAGTGTAAAATTTCATGTTCCAAAAACCAAAATCTCATCTTGGTCGAGTTTTCTGTAGATTTATAAGCATGAGAAGCCAATGTGCTGTGTTTTTTATTTCATTAGGAATACTCTGCCTAACCTCTTTTGTGTATGCAGTCAGTATTCAAAATTGTTAAAGGAAGAAGCCAAAACAAACACAAACTGGGAACAAATTTAGGAAATTGCCAATCAAGGAACCTGAATGCTGCTGATTGGATGAACCTAAAAATCCCATTTACACTCGATGTGGAGGGAAATCCTTGCTGTCCCCTCGGAAAAATGATTACATTTCTGTTTCCAAAAACAAAAACTCACTTTGGTCGAGTTGCCTTTAATTTTCCTAGCATGAAACGCCAATGTGCTGTGTTTTATATTTCTTTATGAATACTCTGCCTAACCTCTTTTGTGTATGCAGTCAGTATTCAAAATTGTTAAAGGAAGAAACCAAAACAAACGCAAACTCGGAACAAATTTAGGAAATTGCCAATCGAGGAACCTGAATGCTGCTGATTGGTAAACCTAAAAATCCCATTTATACTCGATGTGGAGTGAAATCCTTGCTGTCCCCTCGGCAAAATGATTACATTTCTGTTTCCAAAAACAAAAACTCACTTTGGTCGAGTTGCCTGTAATTTTCCTAGCATGAAATGCCAATGTGCTGTGTGTTTTATATCATTATGAATACTCTGCCTCACCACTTTTTTGTATGCAGTCTGAATACAAAATTTGGAAAGGCAGAAGGCCAAGCAAACCAAACCCAGAACAAATTTATGAAATTGTGAAACAAGAAACCTGAATGCTGCTGATTGAATACACCTGAAAATCCCATTTACACTCGATGTAGAAGGAATTCCTAGCTGTCCCCTTGGCAAAAGGGTAAAATTTCATGTTCCAAAACACAAAAACTCACCTTGGTCGAGTTTTCTGTAGATTTATATGCATGAAACGCCAATGTGCTGTGTTTTTTATTTCATTATGAATACTCTGCCTAACCTCTTTTGTGTATGCAGTCAGTATTCAAAATTGTTAAAGGAAGAAGCGGAAACAAACGCAAACTCGGAACAAATTTAGGAAATTGCCAATCAAGGAACCTGAATGCTGCTTATTGGATGAACCTAAAAATCCCATTTACACTCTATGTGGAGGGAAATCCTTGATGTCCCCTAGGCAAAATGATTACATTTCTGTTTCCAAAAACAAAAACTCAACTTGGTCAAGTTGGCTGTAGATTTCCTAGCATGAAACGCCAATGTGCTGTGTTTTTTATTTCATTAGGAATACTCTGCCTAACCTCTTTTGTGTATGCAGTCAGTATTCAAAATTGTTAAAGGAAGAAGCCAAAACAAACGCAAACTCGGAACAAATTTAGGAAATTGCCAATCAAGGAACCTGAATGCTGCTGATTGGATAAACCTAAAAATCCCTTTTACACTCGATGTGGAGGGAAATCTTTGCTGTCCCCTCGGCAAAATGATTACATTTCTGTTTCCAAAAACAAAAACTCACTTTGGTCGAGTTGCCTGTAATTTTCCTAGCATGAAACGCCAATGTGCTGTGTTTTATATTTCATTATGAATACTCTGCCTAACCTCTTTTGTGTATGCAGTCAGTATTCAAAATTGTTAAAGGAAGAAGCCGAAACAAACGCAAACTCGGAACAAATTTAGGAAATTGCCAATCAAGGAACCTGAATGCTGCTGATTGGATAAAACTAAAAATCCCATTTACACTCGATGTGGAGGGAAATCCTTGCTATCCCCTCGGCAAAATGATTACATTTCTGTTTCCAAAAACAAAAACTCACTTTGGTCGAGTTGCCTGTAATTTTCCTAGCATGAAACGCCAATGTGCTGTGTGTTTTATATCATTATGAATACTCTGCCTAACCTCTTTTTTGTATGGAGTCTGAATACAAAATTTGGAAAGGCAGAAGGCCAAGCAAACCAAACCCAGAACAAATTTAGGAAATTGCCAAACAAGAAACCTGCATGCTGCTGATTGAATACACCTGAAAATCCCATTTACACTCCATGTAGAGGGAATTCCTAGCTGTCCCCTTGACAAAAGGGTATAATTTCATGTTCCAAAACACAAAAACTCACCTTGGTCGAGTTTTCTGTAGATTTATATGCATGAAACGCCAATGTGCTGTGTTTTTTATTTCATTATGAATACTCTGCCTAACCTACTTTTTGTATGCAGTCAGTATTCCAAATTTTGAAAGGAAGATGCCAAAACAAATGCAAACCCAAAACAAATTTAGGTAATTGCCAATCAAGGAGCCTGAAAGCTGCTGATTGAATACACCTGGAAATCCCATTAACACTCAGTGTGGTTGGAATTCCTAGCTGACCCTCATCATAAGGGTAAAATTTCTTTTTCCAAAACTCAAAAACTCAACTTGGTCAAGTTGGCTGTAGATTTCCTAGGATGAAATGCCAATGTGCTGTGTTTTTTATTTCATTAGGAATACTCTGCCTAACCTCTTTTGTGTATGCAGTCAGTATTCAAAATTGTTAAAAGAAGAAGCCGAAACAAACACAAACTCGCAAAAAATTTAGGAAATTGCCAATCAAGGAACCTGAATGCTGCTGATTGGATAAACCTAAAAATCCCATTTACACTCGATGTGGAGGGAATTCCTTGCTGTCCCCTCGGCAAAAGGGTAAAATTTCTGTTTCCAAAAACAAAAACTCACTTTGGTCGAGTTGCCTGTAATTTTCCTAGCATGAAACGCCAATGTGCTGTGTGTTTTATATCATTATGAATACTCTGCCTAACCTCTTTTTTGTATGGAGTCAGAATACAAAATTTGGAATGGCAGAAGGCAAAGCCAACCAAACCCAGAACAAATTTAGGAAATTGCCAAACAAGAAACCTGCATGCTGCTGATTGAATATACCTGAAAATCCCATTTACACTCGATGTAGAGGGAATTCCTAGCTGTCCCCTTGGCAAAAGGGTAAAATTTCATGTTCCAAAACACAAAAACTCACTTTGGTCGAGTTTTCTGTAGAATTATAAGCATGAAACGCCAATGTGCTGTGTTTTTTATTTCATTATGAATACTCTGCCTAACCTACTTTTTGTATGCAGTCAGTATTCAAAATTTTGAAAGGAAGAAGGCAAAACAAATGCAAACCCAGAACAAATTTAGGTTATTGCCAATCAAGGAGCCTGAATGCTGCTGATTGAATACACCTACAAATCCAATTTACACTCAATGTAGAGGGAATTCCTAGCTGTCCCTTGGCAAAGGGTAAAATTTCATGTTCCAAAAACCAAAATCTCATCTTGGTCGAGTTTTCTGTAGATTTATAAGCATGAGAAGCCAATGTGCTGTGTTTTTTATTTCATTAGGAATACTCTGCCTAACCTCTTTTGTGTATGCAGTCAGTATTCAAAATTGTTAAAGGAAGAAGCCAAAACAAACACAAACTGGGAACAAATTGAGGAAATTGCCAATCAAAGAACCTGAATGCTGCTGATTGGATGAACCTAAAAATCCCATTTACACTCGATGTGGAGGGAAATCCTTGCTGTCCCCGCTGCAAAATGATTACATTTCTGTTTCCAACAACAAAAACTCACTTTGGTCGAGTTGCCTTTAATTTTCCTAGCATGAAACGCCAATGTGCTGTGTTTTATATTTCATTATGAATACTCTGCCTAACCTCTTTTGTGTATGCAGTCAGTATTCAAAATTGTTAAAGGAAGAAGCCAAAACAAACCCAAACTCGGAACAAATTTAGGAAATTGCCAATCGAGGAACCTGAATGCTGCTGATTGGATAAACCTAAAAATCTCATTTATACTCGATGTGGAGTGAAATCCTTGCTGTCCCCTCGGCAAAATGATTACATTTCTGTTTCCAAAAACAAAAACTCACTTTGGTCGAGTTGCCTGTAATTTTCCTAGCATGAAACGCCAATGTGCTGTGTTTTATATTTCATTATGAATACTCTGCCTAACCTCTTTTTTGTATGGAGTCTGAATACAAAATTTGGAAAGGCAGAAGGCCAAGCAAACCAAACCCAGAACAAATTTATGAAATTGTGAAACAAGAAACCTAAATCCTGCTGATTGAATACACCTGAAAATCCCATTTACACTCGATGTAGAGGGAATTCCTAGCTGTCCCCTTGGCAAAAGGGTAAAATTTCATGTTCCAAAACACAAAAACTCACCTTGGTCGAGTTTTCTGTAGATTTATATGCATGAAACGCCAATGTGCTGTGTTTTTTATTTCATTAGGAATACTCTGCCTAACCTACTTTTTGTATGCAGTCAGTATTCCAAATTTTGAAAGGAAGATGCCAAAACAAATGCAAACCCAAAACAAATTTAGGTAATTGCCAATCAAGGAGCCTGAAAGCTGCTGATTGAATACACCTGGAAATCCCATTAACACTCAGTGTGGTTGGAATTCCTAGCTGACCCTCATCATAAGGGTAAAATTTCTTTTTCCAAAACTCAAAACTCAACTTGGTCAAGTTGGCTGTAGATTTCCTAGGATGAAATGCCAATGTGCTGTGTTTTTTATTTCATTATGAATACTCTGCCTAACCTCTTTTGTGTATGCAGTCAGTATTCAAAATTGTTAAAGGAAGAAGGCAAAACAAACGCAAACTAGGAACAAATTTAGGAAATTGCCAATCAAGGAACCTGAATGCTGCTGATTGGATAAACCTAAAAATCCCTTTTACACTCGATGTGTTGGGAAATCGTTGCTGTCCCCTTGGCAAAATGATTACATTTCTGTTTCCAAAAACAAAAACTCACTTTGGTCGAGTTGCCTTTAATTTTCCTAGCATGAAACGCCAATGTGCTGTGTTTTATATCATTATGAATACTCTGCCTAACCTCTTTTGTGTATGCAGTCAGTATTCAAAATTGTTAAAGGAAGAAGCCAAAACAAACACAAACTCGGAACAAATTTAGGAAATTGCCAATCAAGGAACCTGAATGCTGCTGATTGGATAAAACTAAAAATCCCATTTATACTCGATGTGGAGGGAAATCCTTGCTATCCCCTCGGCAAAATGATTACATTTCTGTTTCCAAAAACAAAAACTCACTTTGGTCGAGTTGCCTGTAATTTTCCTAGCATGAAACGCCAATGTGCTGTGTGTTTTATATCATTATGAATACTCTGCCTAACCTCTTTTTTGTATGGAGTCAGAATACAAAATTTGGAAAGGCAGAAGGCCAAGCAAACCAAACCCAGAACAAATTTAGGAAATTGCCAAACAAGAAACCTGAATGCTGCTGATTGAATACACCTGAAAATCCCATTTACACTCCATGTAGAGGGAATTCCTAGCTGTCCCCTTGACAAAAGGGTATAATTTCATGTTCCAAAACACAAAAACTCACCTTGGTCGAGTTTTCTGTAGATTTATATGCATGAAACGCCAATGTGCTGTGTTTTTTATTTCATTAGGAATACTCTGCCTAACCTACTTTTTGTATGCAGTCAGTATTCCAAATTTTGAAAGGAAGATGCCAAAACAAATGCAAACCCAAAACAAATTTAGGTAATTGCCAATCAAGGAGCCTGAAAGCTGCTGATTGAATACACCTGGAAATCCCATTAACACTCAGTGTGGTTGGAATTCCTAGCTGACCCTCATCATAAGGGTAAAATTTCTTTTTCCAAAACTCAAAAACTCAACTTGGTCAAGTTGGCTGTAGATTTCCTAGGATGAAATGCCAATGTGCTGTGTTTTTTATTTCATTAGGAATACTCTGCCTAACCTCTTTTGTGTATGCAGTCAGTATTCAAAATTGTTAAAAGAAGAAGCCAAAACAAACGCAAACTCGCAACAAATTTAGGAAATTGCCAATCAAGGAACCTGAATGCTGCTGATTGGATAAACCTAAAAATCCCATTTACACTCGATGTGGAGGGAATTCCTTGCTGTCCCCTCGGCAAAAGGGTAAAATTTCTGTTTCCAAAAACAAAAACTCACTTTGGTCGAGTTGCCTGTAATTTTCCTAGCATGAAACGCCAATGTGCTGTGTGTTTTATATCATTATGAATACTCTGCCTAACCTCTTTTTTGTATGGAGTCAGAATACAAAATTTGGAATGGCAGAAGGCAAAGCCAACCAAACCCAGAACAAATTTAGGAAATTGCCAAACAAGAAACCTGCATGCTGCTGATTGAATATACCTGAGAATCCCATTTACACTCCATGTAGAGGGAATTCCTAGCTGTCCCCTTGGCAAAAGGGTAAAATTTCATGTTCCAAAACACAAAAACTCACTTTGGTCGAGTTTTCTGTAGAATTATAAGCATGAAACGCCAATGTGCTGTGTTTTTTATTTCATTATGAATACTCTGCCTAACCTACTTTTTGTATGCAGTCAGTATTCAAAATTTTGAAAGGAAGAAGGCAAAACAAACGCAAACTCGGAACAAATTTAGGAAATTGCCAATCAAGGAACCTGAATGCTGCTGATTGAATACACCTACAAATCCCATTTACACTCAATGTAGAGGGAATTCCTAGCTGTCCCTTGGCAAAGTGTAAAATTTCATGTTTCAAAAACCAAAATCTCATCTTGGTCGAGTTTTCTGTAGATTTATAAGCATGAGAAGCCAATGTGCTGTGTTTTTTATTTCATTAGGAATACTCTGCCTAACCTCTTTTGTGTATGCAGTCAGTATTCAAAATTGTTAAAGGAAGAAGCCGAAACAAACACAAACTGGGAACAAATTTAGGAAATTGCCAATCAAAGAACCTGAATGCTGCTGATTGGATGAACCTAAAAATCCCTTTTACACTCGATGTGGAGGGAAATCCTTGCTGTCCCCTCGGCAAAATGATTACATTTCTGTTTCCAAAAACAAAAACTCACTTTGGTCGAGTTGCCTTTAATTTTCCTAGCATGAAACGCCAATGTGCTGTGTTTTGTATTTCATTATGAATACTCTGCCTAACCTCTTTTGTGTATGCAGTCATTATTCAAAATTGTTAAAGGAAGAAGCCAAAACAAACGCAAACTCGGAACAAATTTAGGAAATTGCCAATCAAGGAACCTGAATGCTGCTCATTGGATAAAACTAAAAATCCCATTTATACTCGATGTGGAGGGAAATCGTTGCTGTCCCCTCGGCAAAATGTTTACATTTCTGTTTCCAAAAACAAAAACTCACTTTGGTCGAGTTGCCTGTAATTTTCCTAGCATGAAACGCCAATGTGCTGTGTGTTTTATATCATTATGAATACTCTGCCTAACCTCTTTTTTGTATGGAGTCAGAATACAAATTTGGAATGGCAGAAGGCCAAGCAAACCAAACCCAGAACAAATTTAGGAAATTGTGAAACAAGAAACCTAAATCCTGCTGATTGAATACACCTGAAAATCCCATTTACACTCCATCTAGAGGGAATTCCTAGCTGTCCCCTTGGCAAAAGGGTATAATTTCATGTTCCAAAACACAAAAACTCACCTTGGTCGAGTTTTCTGTAGATTTATATGCATGAAACGCCAATGTGCTGTGTTTTTTATTTCATTAAGAATACTCTGCCTAACCTACTTTTTGTATGCAGTCAGTATTCCAAATTTTGAAAGGAAGATGCCAAAACAAATGCAAACCCAAAACAAATTTAGGTAATTGCCAATCAAGGAGCCTGAAAGCTGCTGATTGAATCCACCTGGAAATCCCATTAACACTCAGTGTGGTTGGAATTCCTAGCTGAATCTCATCATAAGGGTAAAATTTCTTTTTCCAAAACTCAAAAACTCAACTTGGTCAAGTTGGCTGTAGATTTCCTAGGATGAAATGCCAATGTGCTGTGTTTTTTATTTCATTATGAATACTCTGCCTAACCTCTTTTGTGTATGCAGTCAGTATTCAAAATTGTTAAAAGAAGAAGCCGAAACAAACGCAAACTTGGAACAAATTTAGGAAATTGCCAATCAAGGAACCTGAATGCTGCTGATTGGATAAACCTAAAAATCCCATTTACACTCGATGTGGAGGGAATTCCTTGCTGTCCCCTCGGCAAAAGGGTAAAATTTCTTTTTCCAAAAACAAAAACTCACTTTGGTCGAGTTGCCTGTAATTTTCCTAGCATGAAACGCCAATGTGCTGTGTGTTTTATATCATTATGAATACTCTGCCTAACCTCTTTTTTGTATGGAGTCAGAATACAAAATTTGGAAAGGCAGAAGGACAAGCAAACCAAACCCAGAACAAATTTAGGAAATTGCCAAACAAGAAACCTGAATGCTGCTGATTGAATATACCTGAGAATCCCATTTACACTCCATGTAGAGGGAATTCCTAGCTGTACCCTTGGCAAAAGGGTAAAATTTCATGTTCCAAA
This sequence comes from Sylvilagus floridanus, assembly GCA_949820135.1. Classification (NCBI taxonomy): domain Eukaryota; kingdom Metazoa; phylum Chordata; class Mammalia; order Lagomorpha; family Leporidae; genus Sylvilagus; species Sylvilagus floridanus. The sequence goes on along the minus strand of OX463234.1, from coordinate 23,168,224 downwards.
ACACAAAAACTCACTTTGGTCGAGTTTTCTGTAGAATTATAAGCATGAAACACCAATGTGCTGTGTTTTTTATTTCATTATGAATACTCTGCCTAACCTACTTTTTGTATGCAGTCAGTATTCAAAATTTTGAAAGGAAGAAGGCAAAACAAATGCAAACCCAGAGCAAATTTAGGTTATTGCCAATCAAGGAGCCTGAATGCTGCTGATTGAATACACCTACAAATCCCATTTACACTCAATGTAGAGGGAATTCCTAGCTGTCCCTTGGCAAAGGGTAAAATTTCATGTTCCAAAAACCAAAATCTCATCTTGGTCGAGTTTTCTGTAGATTTATAAGCATGAGAAGCCAATGTGCTGTGTTTTTTATTTCATTAGGAATACTCTGCCTAACCTCTTTTGTGTATGCAGTCAGTATTCAAAATTGTTAAAGGAAGAAGCCAAAAAAACGCAAACTCAGAACAAATTTAGGATATTGCCAATCAAGGAACCTGAATGCTGCTGATTGGATGAACCTAAAAATCCCTTTTACACTCGATGTGGAGGGAAATCCTTGCTGTCCCCTCAGCAAAATGATTACATTTCTGTTTCCAAAAACAAAAACTCACTTTGGTCGAGTTGCCTGTAATTTTCCTAGCATGAAACGCCAATGTGCTGTGTGTTTTATATCATTATGAATACTCTGCCTAACCTCTTTTTTGTATGGAGTCAGAATACAAAATTTGGAAAGGCAGAAGGCCAAGCAAACCAAACCCAGAACAAATTTATGAAATTGCCAAACAAGAAACCTGAATGCTGCTGATTGAATACACCTGAAAATCCCATTTAACTCGATGTAGAGGGAATTCCTAGCTGTCCCCTAAGCAAAGTGAAAAATTTCATGTTCCAAAAACCAAAATCTCAACTTAGTCGAGTTTTCTGTAGATTTATAAGCATGAGAAGCCAATGTGCTGTGTTTTTTATTTCATTAGGAATACTCTGCCTAACCTCTTTTGTGTATGCAGTCAGTATTCAAAATTGTTAAAGGAAGAAGCCAAAACAAAGGCAAACTCAGAACAAATTTAGGAAATTGCCAATCAAGGAACCTGAATGCTGCTGATTGGATGAACCTAAAAATCCATTTTACACTCGATGTGGAGGGAAATCCTTGCTGTCCCCACAGCAAAATGATTACATTTCTGTTTCCAAAAACAAAAAATCACTTTGGTCGAGTTGCCTTTAATTTTCCTAGCATGAAACGCCAATGTGCTGTGTTTTGTATTTCATTATGAATACTCTGCCTAACCTCTTTTGTGTATGCAGTCATTATTCAAAATTGTTAAAGGAAGAAGCCAAAACAAACGCAAACTCGGAACAAATTTAGGAAATTGCCAATCAAGGAACCTGAATGCTGCTGATTCGATAAAACTAAAAATCCCATTTATACTCGATGTGGAGGGAAATCGTTGCTGTCCCCTCGGCAAAATGTTTACATTTCTGTTTCCAAAAACAAAAACTCACTTTGGTCGAGTTGCCTGTAATTTTCCTAGCATGAAACGCCAATGTGCTGTGTGTTTTATATCATTATGAATACTCTGCCTAACCTCTTTTTTGTATGGAGTCAGAATACAAAATTTGGAAAGGCAGAAGGCCAAGCAAACCAAACCCAGAACAAATTTAGGAAATTGTGAAACAAGAAACCTAAATCCTGCTGATTGAATACACCTGAAAATCCCATTTACACTCCATCTAGAGGGAATTCCTAGCTGTCCCCTTGGCAAAAGGGTATAATTTCATGTTCCAAAACACAAAAACTCACCTTGGTCGAGTTTTCTGTAGATTTATATGCATGAAACGCCAATGTGCTGTGTTTTTTATTTCATTATGAATACTTTGCCTAACCTACTTTTTGTATGCAGTCAGTATTCCAAATTTTGAAAGGAAGATGCCAAAACAAATGCAAACCCAAAACAAATTTAGGTAATTGCCAATCAAGGAGCCTGAAAGCTGCTGATTGAATCCACCTGGAAATCCCATTAACACCAGTGTGGTTGGAATTCCTAGCTGACCCTGATCATAAGGGTAAAATTTCTTTTTCCAAAACTCAAAAACTCAACTTGGTCAAGTTGGCTGTAGATTTCCTAGCATGAAATGCCAATGTGCTGTGTTTTTTATTTCATTATGAATACTCTGCCTAACCTCTTTTGTGTATGCAGTCAGTATTCAAAATTGTTAAAAGAAGAAGCCGAAACAAACGCAAACTTGGAACAAATTTAGGAAATTGCCAATCAAGGAACCTGAATGCTGCTGATTGGATAAACCTAAAAATCCCATTTACACTCGATGTGGAGGGAATTCCTTGCTGTCCCCTCGGCAAAAGGGTAAAATTTCTTTTTCCAAAAACAAAAACTCACTTTGGTCGAGTTGCCTGTAATTTTCCTAGCATGAAACGCCAATGTGCTGTGTGTTTTATATCATTATGAATACTCTGCCTAACCTCTTTTTTGTATGGAGTCAGAATACAAAATTTGGAAAGGCAGAAGGACAAGCAAACCAAACCCAGAACAAATTTAGGAAATTGCCAAACAAGAAACCTGAATGCTGCTGATTGAATATACCTGAGAATCCCATTTACACTCCAAGTAGAGGGAATTCCTAGCTGTACCCTTGGCAAAAGGGTAAAATTTCATGTTCCAAAACACAAAAACTCACTTTGGTCGAGTTTTCTGTAGAATTATAAGCATGAAACGCCAATGTGCTGTGTTTTTTATTTCATTATGAATACTCTGCCTAACCTACTTTTTGTATGCAGTCAGTATTCAAAATTTTGAAAGGAAGAAGGCAAAACAAATGCAAACCCAGAGCAAATTTAGGTTATTGCCAATCAAGGAGCCTGAATGCTGCTGATTGAATACACCTACAAATCCCATTTACACTCAATGTAGAGGGAATTCCTAGCTGTCCCTTGGCAAAGTGTAAAATTTCATGTTCCAAAAACCAAAATCTCATCTTGGTCGAGTTTTCTGTAGATTTATAAGCATGAGAAGCCAATGTGCTGTGTTTTTTATTTCATTAGGAATACTCTGCCTAACCTCTTTTGTGTATGCAGTCAGTATTCAAAATTGTTAAAGTAAGAAGCCAAAAAAACGCAAACTCAGAACAAATTTAGGAAATTGCCAATCAAGGAGCCTGAATGCTGCTGATTGGATGAACCTAAAAATCCCTTTTACACTCGATGTGGAGGGAAATCCTTGCTGTCCCCTCGGCAAAATGATTACATTTCTGTTTCCAAAAACAAAAGCTCACTTTGGTCGAGTTGCCTTTAATTTTCCTAGCATGAAACGCCAATGTGCTGTGTTTTATATTTCATTATGAATACTCTGCCTAACCTCTTTTGTGTATGCAGTCAGTATTCAAAATTGTTAAAGGAAGAAGCCAAAACAAACGCAAACTCGGAACAAATTTAGGAAATTGCCAATCAAGGAACCTGAATGCTGCTGATTGGATAAACCTAAAAATCCCTTTTACACTCGATGTGGAGGGAAATCGTTGCTGTCCCCTGGGCAAAATGATTACATTTCTGTTTCCAAAAACAAAAACTCACTTTGGTCGAGTTGCCTGTAATTTTCCTAGCATGAAACGCCAATGTGCTGTGTTTTATATTTCATTATGAATACTCTGCCTCACCTCTTTTGTGTATGCAGTCAGTATTCAAAATTGTTAAAGGAAGAAGCCAAAACAAACGCAAACTCGGAACAAATTTAGGAAATTGCCAATCAAGGAACCTGAATGCTGCTGATTGGATAAAACTAAAAATCCCATTTATACTCGATGTGGAGGGAAATCCTTGCTATCCCCTCGGCAAAATGATTACATTTCTTTTTCCAAAAACAAAAACTCACTTTGGTCGAGTTGCCTGTAATTTTCCTAGCATGAAACGCCAATGTGCTGTGTGTTTTATATCATTATGAATACTCTGCCTAACCTCTTTTTTGTATGGAGTCAGCATACAAAATTTGGAAAGGCAGAAGGCCAAGCAAACCAAACCCAGAACAAATTTAGGAAATTGCCAAACAAGAAACCTAAATCCTGCTGATTGAATACACCTGAAAATCCCATTTACACTCCATGTAGAGGGAATTCCTAGCTGTGCCCTTGGCAAAAGGGTAAAATTTCATGTTCCAAAACACAAAAACTCACCTTGGTCGAGTTTTCTGTAGATTTATATGCATGAAACGCCAATGTGCTGTGTTTTTTATTTCATTAGGAATACTCTGCCTAACCTACTTTTTGTATGCAGTCAGTATTCCAAATTTTGAAAGGAAGATGCCAAAACAAATGCAAACCCAGAACAAATTTAGGTAATTGCCAATCAAGAAGCCTGAAAGATGCTGATTGAATACACCTGGAAATCCCATTAACACTCAGTGTGGTTGGAATTCCTAGCTGACCCTCATCATAAGGGTAAAATTTATTTTTCCAAAACTCAAAAACTCAACTTGGTCAAGTTGGCTGTAGATTTCCTAGCATGAAATGCCAATGTGCTGTGTTTTTTTTTTTTCATTATGAATACTCCGCCTAACCTCTTTTCTGTATGCAGACAGTATTCAAAATTGTTAAAAGAAGAAGCCAAAACAATCGCAAACTCGGAACAAATTTAGGAGATTGCCAATCAAGGAACCTGAATGCTGCTGATTGGATAAACCTAAAAATCCCATTTACACTCGATGTGGAGGGAATTCCTTGCTGTCCCCTCGGCAAAAGGGTAAAATTTCTTTTTCCAAAAACAAAAACTCACTTTGGTCGAGTTGCCTGTAATTTTCCTAGCATGAAACGCCAATGTGCTGTGTGTTTTATATCATTACGAATACTCTGCCTAACCTCTTTTTTGTATGGATTCAGAATACAAAATTTGGAAAGGCAGAAGGCAAAGCCAACCAAACCCAGAACAAATTTAGGAAATTGCCAAACAAGAAACCTGAATGCTGCTGATTGAATATACCTGAAAATCCCATTTACACTCCATGTAGAGGGAATTCCTAGCTGTCCCCTTGGCAAAAGGGTAAAATTTCATGTTCCAAAACACAAAAACTCACTTTGGTCGAGTTTTCTGAAGAATTATAAGCATGAAACACCAATGTGCTGTGTTTTTTATTTCATTATCAATACTCTGCCTAACCTACTTTTTGTATGCAGTCAGTATTCAAAATTTTGAAAGGAAGAAGGCAAAACAAATGCAAACCCAGAACAAATTTAGGTTATTGCCAATCAAGGAGCCTGAATGCTGCTGATTGAATACACCTGAAAATCCCATTTACACTCGATGTAGAGGGAATTCCTAGCTGTCCCTTGGCAAAGGGTAAAATTTCATGTTCCAAAAACCAAAATCTCATCTTGGTCGAGTTTTCTGTAGATTTATAAGCATGAGAAGCCAATGTGCTGTGTTTTTTATTTCATTAGGAATACTCTGCCTAACCTCTTTTGTGTATGCAGTCAGTATTCAAAATTGTTAAAGGAAGAAGCCAAAAAAACGCAAACTCAGAACAAATTTAGGATATTGCCAATCAAGTAACCTGAATGCTGCTGATTGGATAAACCTTAAATACCATTTACACTTGATATGGAGGGAAATCCTTGCTGTCCGCTCGGCAAAATGATTACATTTCTGTTTCCAAAAACAAAAACTCACTTTGCTCGAGTTGCCTGTAATTTTCCTAGCATGAAACGTCAATGTGGTGTGTGTTTTATATCATTATGAATACTCTGCCTAACCTCTTTTTTGTATGGAGTCAGAATACAAAATTTGGAAAGGCAGAAGGCAAAGCCAACCAAACCCAGAACAAATTTAGGAAATTGCCAAACAAGAAACCTGAATGCTGCCAAAGGAATACACCTGAAAATCCCATTTACACTCGATGTAGAGGGAATTCCTAGCTGTCCCATAGGCAAAGTGTAAAATTTCATGTTCCAAAAACCAAATTCTCAACTTGGTCGAGTTTTCTGTAGATTTATAAGCATGAGAATGCATTGTGCTGTGTTTTTTATTTCATTAGGAATACTCTGCCTAACCTCTTTTGTGTATGCAGTCAGTATTCAAAATTGTTAAAGGAAGAAGCCTAAACAAACACAAACTGGGAACAAATTTAGGAAATTGCCAATCAAGGAACCTGAATGCTGCTGATTGGATGAACCTAAAAATCCCTTTTACACTCGATGTGGAGGGAAATCGTTGCTGTCCCCTAGGCAAAATGATTACATTTCTGTTTCCAAAAACAAAAACTCACTTTGGTCGAGTTGCCTTTAATTTTCCTAGCATGAAACGCCAATGTGCTGTGTGTTTTATATCATTATGAATACTCTGCCTAACCTCTTTTGTGTATGCAGTCAGTATTCAAAATTGTTAAAGGAAGAAGCCTAAACAAATGCAAACTCGGAACAAATTTAGGAAATTGCCAATCAAGAAACCTGAATGCTGCTGATTGGATAAACCTAAAAATCCCATTTATACTCGATGTGGAGGGAAATCCTTGCTGTCCTCTCGGCAAAATGATTACATTTCTGTTTCCAAAAACTAAAACTCACTTTTTTCGAGTTGCCTGTAATTTTCCTAGCATGAAACGCCAATGTGCTGTGTGTTTTATATCATTATGAATACTCTGCCTAACCTCTTTTTTGTATGGAGTCTGAATACAAAATTTGGAAAGGCAGAAGGCCAAGCAAACCAAACCCAGAACAAATTTAGGAAATTGTGAAACAAGAAACCTAAATCCTGCTGATTGAATACACCTGAAAATCCCATTTACACTCGATGTAGAGGGAATTCCTAGCTGTCCCCTTGGCAAAAGGGTAAAATTTCATGTTCCAAAAGACAAAAACTCACCTTGGTCGAGTTTTCTGTAGATTTATATGCATGAAACGCCAATGTGCTGTGTTTTTTATTTCATTATGAATACTCTGCCTAACCTACTTTTTGTATGCAGTCAGTATTCCAAATTTTGAAAGGAAGATGCCAAAACAAATGCAAACCCAGAACAAATTTAGGTAATTGCCAATCAAGGAGCTTGAAAGCTGCTGATTGAATACACCTGGAAATCACATTAACACTCAGTGTGGTTGGAATTCCTAGCTGACCCTCATCATAAGGGTAAAATTTCTTTTTCCAAAACTCAAAAACTCAACTTGGTCAAGTTGGTTGTAGATTTCCTAGGATGAAATGCCAATGTGCTGTGTTTTTTATTTCATTATGAATACTCTGCCTAACCACTTTTGTGTATGCAGTCAGTATTCAAAATTGTTAAAGGAAGAAGCCGAAACAAATGCAAACTCGGAATAAATTTAGGAAATTGCCAATCAAGGAACCTGAATGCTGCTGATTGGATAAACCTAAAAATCCCATTTACACTCGATGTGGAGGGAATTCCTTGCTGTCCCCTCGGCAAAAGTGTAAAATTTCTTTTTCCAAAAACAAAAACTCACTTTGGTCGAGTTGCCTGTAATTTTCCTAGCATGAAACGCCAATGTGCTGTGTGTTTTATATCATTATGAATACTCTGCCTAACCTCTTTTTTGTATGGAGTCAGAATACAAAATTTGGAAAGGCAGAAGGCAAAGCCAACCAAACCCAGAACAAATTTAGGAAATTGCCAAACAAGAAACCTGAATGCTGCTGATTGAATACACCTGAAAATCCCATTCACACTCGATGTAGAGGGAATTCCTAGCTGTCCCCTTGGCAAAAGGGTAAATTTCATGTTCCAAAACACAAAAACTCACCTTGGTCGAGTTTTCTGTAGATTTATAAGCATGAGAAGCCAATGTGCTGTGTTTTTTATTTCATTAGGAATACTCTGCCTAACCTCTTTTGTGTATGCAGTCAGTATTCAAAATTGTTAAAGGAAGAAGCCAAAACAAAGGCAAACTCGGAACAAATTTAGGAAATTGCCAATCAAGGAACCTGAATGCTGCTGATTAGATGAACCTAAAAATCCCTTTTACACTCGATGTGGAGGGAAATCCTTGCTGTCCCCTCGGCAAAAGGGTTACATTTCTGTTTCCAAAAACAAAAACTCACTTTGGTCGAGTTGCCTTTAATTTTCCTAGCATGAAACGCGAATGTGCTGTGTGTGTTATATCATTATGAATACTCTGCCTAACCTCTTTTGTGTATGCAGTCAGTATTCAAAATTGTTAAAGGAAGAAGCCAAAACAAACGCAAACTGGGAACAACTTCAGGAAATTGCCAATCAAGGAACCTGAATGCTGCTGATTGGATGAACCTAAAAATGCCATTTATACTCGATGTGGAGGGAAATCGTTGCTGTCCCCTAGGCAAAATGATTACATTTCTGTTTCCAAAAACAAAAACTCACTTTGGTCGAGTTGCCTTTAATTTTCCTAGCATGAAACGCCAATGTGTTGTGTGTTTTATATCATTATGAATACTCTGCCTCACCTCTTTTGTGTATGCAGTCAGTATTCAAAATTGTTAAAGGAAGAAGCCTAAACAAACGCAAACTCGGAACAAATTTAGGAAATTGACAATCAAGGAACCTGAATGCTGCTGATTGGATAAACCTAAAAATCCCATTTATACTCGATGTGGAGGGAAATCCTTGCTGTCCCCTCGGCAAAATGATTACATTTCTGTTTCCAAAAACAAAAACTCACTTTGGTCGAGTTGCCTGTAATTTTCCTAGCATGAAACGCCAATGTGCTGTGTGTTTTATATCATTATGAATACTCTGCCTAACCTCTTTTTTGTATGGAGTCAGAATACAAAATTTGGAAAGGCAGAAGGCAAAGCCAACCAAACCCAGAAAAAATTTAGGAAATTCCCAAACAAGAAACCTGAATGCTGCTGATTGAATATACCTGAAAATCCCATTTACACTCGATGTAGAGGGAATTCCTAGCTGTCCCCTTGGCAAAAGGGTAAAATTTCATGTTCCAAAACACAAAAACTCACTTTGGTCGAGTTTTCTGTAGAATTATAAGCATGAAACGCCAATGTGCTATGTTTTTTATTTCATTAGGAGTACTCTGCCTAAGCTCTTTTTTGTATGCAGTCAGTATTCAAAATTTTGAAAGGAAGAAGGCAAAACAAATGCAAACCCAGAGCAAATTTAGGTTATTGCCAATCAAGGAGCCTGAATGCTGCTGATTGAATACACCTACAAATCCCATTTACACTCAATGTAGAGGGAATTCCTAGCTGTCCCTTGGCAAAGTGTAAAATTTCATGTTCCAAAAACCAAAATCTCATCTTGGTCGAGTTTTCTGTAGATTTATAAGCATGAGAAGCCAATGTGCTGTGTTTTTTATTTCATTAGGAATACTCTGCCTAACCTCTTTTGTGTATGCAGTCAGTATTCAAAATTGTTAAAGTAAGAAGCCAAAAAAACGCAAACTCAGAACAAATTTAGGAAATTGCCAATCAAGGAGCCTGAATGCTGCTGATTGGATGAACCTAAAAATCCCTTTTACACTCGATGTGGAGGGAAATCCTTGCTGTCCCCTCGGCAAAATGATTACATTTCTGTTTCCAAAAACAAAAGCTCACTTTGGTCGAGTTGCCTTTAATTTTCCTAGCATGAAACGCCAATGTGCTGTGTTTTATATTTCATTATGAATACTCTGCCTAACCTCTTTTGTGTATGCAGTCAGTATTCAAAATTGTTAAAGGAAGAAGCCAAAACAAACGCAAACTCGGAACAAATTTAGGAAATTGCCAATCAAGGAACCTGAATGCTGCTGATTGGATAAACCTAAAAATCCCTTTTACACTCGATGTGGAGGGAAATCGTTGCTGTCCCCTGGGCAAAATGATTACATTTCTGTTTCCAAAAACAAAAACTCACTTTGGTCGAGTTGCCTGTAATTTTCCTAGCATGAAACGCCAATGTGCTGTGTTTTATATTTCATTATGAATACTCTGCCTCACCTCTTTTGTGTATGCAGTCAGTATTCAAAATTGTTAAAGGAAGAAGCCAAAACAAACGCAAACTCGGAACAAATTTAGGAAATTGCCAATCAAGGAACCTGAATGCTGCTGATTGGATAAAACTAAAAATCCCATTTATACTCGATGTGGAGGGAAATCCTTGCTATCCCCTCGGCAAAATGATTACATTTCTTTTTCCAAAAACAAAAACTCACTTTGGTCGAGTTGCCTGTAATTTTCCTAGCATGAAACGCCAATGTGCTGTGTGTTTTATATCATTATGAATACTCTGCCTAACCTCTTTTTTGTATGGAGTCAGCATACAAAATTTGGAAAGGCAGAAGGCCAAGCAAACCAAACCCAGAACAAATTTAGGAAATTGCCAAACAAGAAACCTAAATCCTGCTGATTGAATACACCTGAAAATCCCATTTACACTCCATGTAGAGGGAATTCCTAGCTGTGCCCTTGGCAAAAGGGTAAAATTTCATGTTCCAAAACACAAAAACTCACCTTGGTCGAGTTTTCTGTAGATTTATATGCATGAAACGCCAATGTGCTGTGTTTTTTATTTCATTAGGAATACTCTGCCTAACCTACTTTTTGTATGCAGTCAGTATTCCAAATTTTGAAAGGAAGATGCCAAAACAAATGCAAACCCAGAACAAATTTAGGTAATTGCCAATCAAGAAGCCTGAAAGATGCTGATTGAATACACCTGGAAATCCCATTAACACTCAGTGTGGTTGGAATTCCTAGCTGACCCTCATCATAAGGGTAAAATTTATTTTTCCAAAACTCAAAAACTCAACTTGGTCAAGTTGGCTGTAGATTTCCTAGCATGAAATGCCAATGTGCTGTGTTTTTTTTTTTTCATTATGAATACTCCGCCTAACCTCTTTTCTGTATGCAGACAGTATTCAAAATTGTTAAAAGAAGAAGCCAAAACAATCGCAAACTCGGAACAAATTTAGGAGATTGCCAATCAAGGAACCTGAATGCTGCTGATTGGATAAACCTAAAAATCCCATTTACACTCGATGTGGAGGGAATTCCTTGCTGTCCCCTCGGCAAAAGGGTAAAATTTCTTTTTCCAAAAACAAAAACTCACTTTGGTCGAGTTGCCTGTAATTTTCCTAGCATGAAACGCCAATGTGCTGTGTGTTTTATATCATTACGAATACTCTGCCTAACCTCTTTTTTGTATGGATTCAGAATACAAAATTTGGAAAGGCAGAAGGCAAAGCCAACCAAACCCAGAACAAATTTAGGAAATTGCCAAACAAGAAACCTGAATGCTGCTGATTGAATATACCTGAAAATCCCATTTACACTCCATGTAGAGGGAATTCCTAGCTGTCCCCTTGGCAAAAGGGTAAAATTTCATGTTCCAAAACACAAAAACTCACTTTGGTCGAGTTTTCTGAAGAATTATAAGCATGAAACACCAATGTGCTGTGTTTTTTATTTCATTATCAATACTCTGCCTAACCTACTTTTTGTATGCAGTCAGTATTCAAAATTTTGAAAGGAAGAAGGCAAAACAAATGCAAACCCAGAACAAATTTAGGTTATTGCCAATCAAGGAGCCTGAATGCTGCTGATTGAATACACCTGAAAATCCCATTTACACTCGATGTAGAGGGAATTCCTAGCTGTCCCTTGGCAAAGGGTAAAATTTCATGTTCCAAAAACCAAAATCTCATCTTGGTCGAGTTTTCTGTAGATTTATAAGCATGAGAAGCCAATGTGCTGTGTTTTTTATTTCATTAGGAATACTCTGCCTAACCTCTTTTGTGTATGCAGTCAGTATTCAAAATTGTTAAAGGAAGAAGCCAAAAAAACGCAAACTCAGAACAAATTTAGGATATTGCCAATCAAGTAACCTGAATGCTGCTGATTGGATAAACCTTAAATACCATTTACACTTGATATGGAGGGAAATCCTTGCTGTCCGCTCGGCAAAATGATTACATTTCTGTTTCCAAAAACAAAAACTCACTTTGCTCGAGTTGCCTGTAATTTTCCTAGCATGAAACGTCAATGTGGTGTGTGTTTTATATCATTATGAATACTCTGCCTAACCTCTTTTTTGTATGGAGTCAGAATACAAAATTTGGAAAGGCAGAAGGCAAAGCCAACCAAACCCAGAACAAATTTAGGAAATTGCCAAACAAGAAACCTGAATGCTGCCAAAGGAATACACCTGAAAATCCCATTTACACTCGATGTAGAGGGAATTCCTAGCTGTCCCATAGGCAAAGTGTAAAATTTCATGTTCCAAAAACCAAATTCTCAACTTGGTCGAGTTTTCTGTAGATTTATAAGCATGAGAATGCATTGTGCTGTGTTTTTTATTTCATTAGGAATACTCTGCCTAACCTCTTTTGTGTATGCAGTCAGTATTCAAAATTGTTAAAGGAAGAAGCCTAAACAAACACAAACTGGGAACAAATTTAGGAAATTGCCAATCAAGGAACCTGAATGCTGCTGATTGGATGAACCTAAAAATCCCTTTTACACTCGATGTGGAGGGAAATCGTTGCTGTCCCCTAGGCAAAATGATTACATTTCTGTTTCCAAAAACAAAAACTCACTTTGGTCGAGTTGCCTTTAATTTTCCTAGCATGAAACGCCAATGTGCTGTGTGTTTTATATCATTATGAATACTCTGCCTAACCTCTTTTGTGTATGCAGTCAGTATTCAAAATTGTTAAAGGAAGAAGCCTAAACAAATGCAAACTCGGAACAAATTTAGGAAATTGCCAATCAAGAAACCTGAATGCTGCTGATTGGATAAACCTAAAAATCCCATTTATACTCGATGTGGAGGGAAATCCTTGCTGTCCTCTCGGCAAAATGATTACATTTCTGTTTCCAAAAACTAAAACTCACTTTTTTCGAGTTGCCTGTAATTTTCCTAGCATGAAACGCCAATGTGCTGTGTGTTTTATATCATTATGAATACTCTGCCTAACCTCTTTTTTGTATGGAGTCTGAATACAAAATTTGGAAAGGCAGAAGGCCAAGCAAACCAAACCCAGAACAAATTTAGGAAATTGTGAAACAAGAAACCTAAATCCTGCTGATTGAATACACCTGAAAATCCCATTTACACTCGATGTAGAGGGAATTCCTAGCTGTCCCCTTGGCAAAAGGGTAAAATTTCATGTTCCAAAAGACAAAAACTCACCTTGGTCGAGTTTTCTGTAGATTTATATGCATGAAACGCCAATGTGCTGTGTTTTTTATTTCATTATGAATACTCTGCCTAACCTACTTTTTGTATGCAGTCAGTATTCCAAATTTTGAAAGGAAGATGCCAAAACAAATGCAAACCCAGAACAAATTTAGGTAATTGCCAATCAAGGAGCTTGAAAGCTGCTGATTGAATACACCTGGAAATCACATTAACACTCAGTGTGGTTGGAATTCCTAGCTGACCCTCATCATAAGGGTAAAATTTCTTTTTCCAAAACTCAAAAACTCACCTTGGTCGAGTTTTCTGTAGATTTATATGCATGAAACGCCAATGTGCTGTGTTTTTTATTTCATTATGAATACTCTGCCTAACCTCTTTTGTGTATGCAGTCAGTATTCAAAATTGTTAAAGGAAGAAGCCGAAACAAATGCAAACTCGGAATAAATTTAGGAAATTGCCAATCAAGGAACCTGAATGCTGCTGATTGGATAAACCTAAAAATCCCATTTACACTCGATGTGGAGGGAATTCCTTGCTGTCCCCTCGGCAAAAGTGTAAAATTTCTTTTTCCAAAAACAAAAACTCACTTTGGTCGAGTTGCCTGTAATTTTCCTAGCATGAAACGCCAATGTGCTGTGTGTTTTATATCATTATGAATACTCTGCCTAACCTCTTTTTTGTATGGAGTCAGAATACAAAATTTGGAAAGGCAGAAGGCAAAGCCAACCAAACCCAGAACAAATTTAGGAAATTGCCAAACAAGAAACCTGAATGCTGCTGATTGAATACACCTGAAAATCCCATTCACACTCGATGTAGAGGGAATTCCTAGCTGTCCCCTTGGCAAAAGGGTAAATTTCATGTTCCAAAACACAAAAACTCACCTTGGTCGAGTTTTCTGTAGATTTATAAGCATGAGAAGCCAATGTGCTGTGTTTTTTATTTCATTAGGAATACTCTGCCTAACCTCTTTTGTGTATGCAGTCAGTATTCAAAATTGTTAAAGGAAGAAGCCAAAACAAAGGCAAACTCGGAACAAATTTAGGAAATTGCCAATCAAGGAACCTGAATGCTGCTGATTAGATGAACCTAAAAATCCCTTTTACACTCGATGTGGAGGGAAATCCTTGCTGTCCCCTCGGCAAAAGGGTTACATTTCTGTTTCCAAAAACAAAAACTCACTTTGGTCGAGTTGCCTTTAATTTTCCTAGCATGAAACGCGAATGTGCTGTGTGTGTTATATCATTATGAATACTCTGCCTAACCTCTTTTGTGTATGCAGTCAGTATTCAAAATTGTTAAAGGAAGAAGCCAAAACAAACGCAAACTGGGAACAACTTCAGGAAATTGCCAATCAAGGAACCTGAATGCTGCTGATTGGATGAACCTAAAAATGCCATTTATACTCGATGTGGAGGGAAATCGTTGCTGTCCCCTAGGCAAAATGATTACATTTCTGTTTCCAAAAACAAAAACTCACTTTGGTCGAGTTGCCTTTAATTTTCCTAGCATGAAACGCCAATGTGTTGTGTGTTTTATATCATTATGAATACTCTGCCTAACCTCTTTTGTGTATGCAGTCAGTATTCAAAATTGTTAAAGGAAGAAGCCTAAACAAACGCAAACTCGGAACAAATTTAGGAAATTGACAATCAAGGAACCTGAATGCTGCTGATTGGATAAACCTAAAAATCCCATTTATACTCGATGTGGAGGGAAATCCTTGCTGTCCCCTCGGCAAAATGATTACATTTCTGTTTCCAAAAACAAAAACTCACTTTGGTCGAGTTGCCTGTAATTTTCCTAGCATGAAACGCCAATGTGCTGTGTGTTTTATATCATTATGAATACTCTGCCTAACCTCTTTTTTGTATGGAGTCAGAATACAAAATTTGGAAAGGCAGAAGGCAAAGCCAACCAAACCCAGAAAAAATTTAGGAAATTCCCAAACAAGAAACCTGAATGCTGCTGATTGAATATACCTGAAAATCCCATTTACACTCGATGTAGAGGGAATTCCTAGCTGTCCCCTTGGCAAAAGGGTAAAATTTCATGTTCCAAAACACAAAAACTCACTTTGGTCGAGTTTTCTGTAGAATTATAAGCATGAAACGCCAATGTGCTATGTTTTTTATTTCATTAGGAGTACTCTGCCTAAGCTCTTTTGTGTATGCAGGCAGTATTCAAAATTGTTAAAGGAAGAAGCCAAAACAAAGGCAAACTCGGAACAAATTTAGGAAATTGCCAATCAAGGAACCTGAATGCTGCTGATTGGATGAACCTAAAAATGCCTTTTACACTAGATGTGGAGGGAAATCCTTGCTGTCCCCTTGGCAAAATGATTACATTTCTGTTTCCAAAACCAAAAACTCACTTTGGTCGAGTTGCCTGTAATTTTCCTAGCATGAAACGCCAATGTGCTGTGTGTTTTATATTGTTACGGCCGTGCCGGAGTAAAGAATACACCAAGAGGCAGTCTCTTATGCAAAACACAAGAAGAGTATTTTATTGACCAGCATGCTGGGGTCGCAGCGTCACAAATGTGAGCGAGCGACCCTGAGTGCAAATCGCATCAGCTTTTTATAGTCACACAAAGGCTTTGAACAATCTGTAGAACATATTTCACATGGGAACCCAGGGAACAGAAGAATCTCGTAACCTTAATCTTATCAGCTGGGTGCTGGTCAAGGTGAACAGGTGTGTATGGGTTTCGGACAAAGCCACATTCCGGTGTTATCTCTTCCTGCCCCAGCATTACCATGTCTATTCAGCAAAGACAGGTCTCAACCCCTCCCTGAGTCAGGAATCCAGAAAGTAGGTCAAAAGTCAATCTGGCAAGGGTCAGAAGGGGGGGGGGGATCTGCTTAACTTTAATATTTCTTCATTCCCCCCTTTTTCTATTGTGAAGTCTCTAATCCTAGAGACCAGCTTCGCTGTTAGACTCACTACTACATTTGAGATTTTCATCATTTCTAGTTGAGACACTTTCCATTGGCACATATTGCTGCCGGATGACCATTAGCTTGACATTTCCTACCTGAGTTCGAACAAATTCTACCAATTTATTTAGCATACACGGACCTATGGTGACTATTAAAAGCAGTATTTTCAGAGGACCAGTTAGTGAACCATAAACCAAAGTCATATCCTGTAACATAGTATCGCATTCCCCAAATCCTTCCTCTTACCCAGCTGGCCAGAGTGGAGACTCCTATCCCTCTGGGGGTGAAAGTGATATTCAACGTCACGCCCCAGGGGGAGAATTCTGATTTTAAGCAGCGCCGATGCCCCGCCTGAGCATCTCCATTTGGAGGAAAATTTTTATGTACAGTTATCCAGTCCCTATCATCATTATGTTTTAACCAAGACACATCTCCTGTAGTTTCACATCCCCAGGCCTTACAATAGAAAGACTCTACCCCCCCACAGTTATAGATCTGTTGCTTAGTCCTTGCTCCTTCCGGGCATACATAAAAGTCTAGTTGTTGTAACCTGCACCGCCGCCAGGGATCAAGGCAACCGGGAACAGACACATGGGAAGTATCTGCCCCTGGATGCATATCCCAAGAGAGATTATCCCAGTTCTGTACCAACTTACAGACATCGGGGTACAGGGATGGCCACCATGTGCCTGGTGTACGCATCCCACTTATTGACCATGCCACATGCCCTGCGGGAGAAACCACCTCCCAAGTTAGTAGCTGGGGCTCGTGCGGATTTCCATCAGCAAGGCTCCCTCTCAGGGTTAGAAGGAGAAATGCGACGGATCCGTAGCTTAAGCGGATTATTGGTCTTCTCCAGTTGCCATTCTTCCTCCGCTGCCGTTGTTGTAGGTGCCGGCTTGAGGTGGGAAGCATGTATGCCATCGACCTTCACTGCCGTCGGCGTTGTCAGCAAGACGATGTAGGGTCCTTTCCACCGCGGTTCCAGAGTGTCTGCTGGATGCCTCCGCACGTAAACTGAAGCTCCTACTCAGGAGGGATGGGGTAAAGATTTAGTTCCTGGTTTATATAAGTCCTTTAGCTGTTTCCCAAACATATTTCTGCACACTTTCCAGGGCCTGCAGCCTTGCCATCAAAGGGACTGAAGAAACCGTCCAGCTATCATTATTTTGTAACATATCATGCACGGGGGGGGGGTACCAAACAGAATTTTAAAGGGAGTTAACCCGAACATTACAGAAGAGGGGATTCACGCGCGCGGTACAGGGCATAAGGTAGGAGCATCATCCAGTCTTTTAGGCCAGTTTTTAAGGACAATTTAGATATTGTGTTTTAGAGTCCAATTTATTTATTTTTTTTTTACTTGCCCTGAGCTCTGGGGGCGATAGGCGCAATGCAATTTCCAATTAATATTTAAAGCTTTTGAGAGGCCTTGAGTAATCTGTGTCACAAAGGCAGGCCCATTATCTGATCCTATAGTCTGAAGGAGACCAAATCTCGGGAAGATTTCTTTCATTATTTTCTTGGCTACTACCAAAGCAGTCTCATTTTTGGTGGGGAATGCCTCTACCCATCCTGAAAAAGTATCTATGAATACTAACAAATATTTATAACCTCCTTTAGTTGGTTTTACTTTAGTGAAATCTACTTCCCAATGTTGCCCTGGTCTCTTTCCCCTTAATCTAGTTCCTGTCAGTGCTAGTAGGGGAAAGGTTACAAGGTCTTAAAGCACAAGGTCACACAAGGTTGCGTTATCAGTACTCTCTGGTCTGGGCTGTTTAGCCCTGCCTCAGTAGTTTTCCACTAAGAGGTCACATGCTGCATGGTCCCCGACATATCCCCCTTTCTTATCAATTAAACAAAAATGGCTACCGGTTAGGCCAGGTGTGATGAACGAGCAGTGCCTGTCTTAGGAATCGACCCGGAGCTCCATCACCTCTTACCCGTCATTGGATATCCTTGCCAGTCCCCAAGGACTCCTGTCTTAGGTGGGTGAGGTTCCGGGAAGGTGCCCGTCATTGGCTTGCTGCTTGTTTTATTGATAGGCCTGGGGCCCTTCCTGGGCTCCCGACTGGGGCAGCGGCAGACCGAGGGGGAGAGGCAGTTGTTGGAGGGACCGTGACCTCACCGGCCAGACCTCACCAGCCAGAGAGAGAGATAACGTTCTCCAGGGGATCTTCCATGGCCAGACTTTGGTAATGTATTTGAATTGGTCTGGCTGCTAAATTATCTACTTGCTGTCTGATAAAAGTCATCAGCTTACTGAAAAGACAAGGACCTACAGATAGTATAACAAGCAAACCAGCAATAGGGCCTAAAAGCGGTAGCAAATAGGAAAGCAGTCCATTCCATCCCACCCAAAAGGGATTTTCAGCCATGGCACGCCGGCGACGCTCCAGATCTTTTTGAAGTGTCTTGATTTTATCGCGAACAATGCCGGACTTGTTAGCGTAAAAACAGCATTTTTCCTGTAAAGCCAAGCAAATACCTCCCTGTTCGGTGGTAAGCAAGTCTAAGCCTCTACGATTTTGTAGAACCACTTCCGCTAGGGAATCAATTTGATCTTGAAGACAGTGACAAGCTGCACAAGCTGTGACAAGCTGCACAATGGTTGACTCTCTCCTCTGCTAATTGTTTGTTATGCATTGCTGATAAGGAAAACAGCTGTTCCCTGAGAAGGTTTTGAAGCTTCTGTACCCCCAAATGAGTAAACTGGTGATCCTGCTGTAAATACTTCCTTGCTGGTTCCTGCTTATCCTCTCCCCTCTCTGCCACTTCGCTGGACTCAGTCTCCTTAGTTACTAAAGTCTCAGGCCCTCCCCCAAAGCTGTGCCCCGAGCCGCGGTGTCCGCCTGTCTGTTTCCTACTGCCACTGCCGAAGCTCCCTTCTCGTGGCCCGGACAATGTATTATTGCCAGTTGGGCTGGCAGCATTATGGCCCCCGGATGTTAATAGTCCCCGTTTGATAGATGGCCCCATGAATGTGAGCAGTCGCAAAAGTGTAGTGACTGTCCGTAGCGCAATCTACTCAGCACGCTGTGCCGAAGTCCCATCTGGTAGGCGCGCCACCCATATGACATCACCATTTACGCTTACCACCGCAGCTCCTGCTCTTCTCCTACCGTCCACCACGAGGCTGCTCCCATCCATAAACCATGTTACCTCCGGGCTAGACAGCGGTCGGTCGATTAGATCCTGTTGAATTCCACTCTCTTCTGCTAGCACCTCCTGACAATGGCGTAGGACAGGGTCGGCGGTTGAGTCTGGTAATAGCGTTGCCAGATTCAAGGCAGTAGGAGGCCCAAAGGTGATCCAGTCCTTGTCCAACAGGATGCTCTGATAATGTGTAATTCTGGCATTTGTTAACCAGCGGTCTGGGGGCTGCCAGACAACGCTCTCTAGAGCGTGCGGGGCTATGACGGTCAGCCTTTTCCCTAAGGTCAACTTATCTGCGTCCTTGATCAGCAAGGCTGCAGCTGCAATTGCCCTAAGGCACTTCGGCCATCCTCTGGCCACAGGATGAGTTTCCCAGAGAGGTAGGCTACCGTCTCTTCCACGGCCCCAGAGTCTGAGTCAATACACCTTTAGCAACCCCCCTTTCTCTTCCACATACAGGATGAATGGTTTATCTATATCCAGGAGGGCGAGTGCTGGGGCAGATAGCAGTGCCTTCTTTATAGAGTCAAAGGCCTGTTGTTGATCCTTCCCCCAGGCAAACTCCTGGGAGTCTTTCAGCAAGAGATATAGCAGTACTGCCATGTGGGTGAATCCCGGTATCCACAATCGGCTAAAACCAGCCATCCCCAAAAATTCTCTCCGCTGCTTACGAGTAGTTGGGGCCGGGATCTGGGCAACTGCCTCCTTTCTTGCTTTAGTCAACCACCGCTTCCCATCACGGAGGACATACCCCAGAAAAGTCACTTCCCTCCGACACAGCTGAGCCTTCTTTCCCGTGGCTCGGTAACCTAGCCGCCCCAGTTCTCGCAGGAGGCAGCGAGTGCCATACTCACAATCCTTCAGGGTACGGGCTGCCAGCAACAGGTCATCTACATATTGGAGCAGAGTGACTTCAGGGTGTTCACCGCGAAAGGTCCGGAGGTCCTGATGCAGTGCCTCATCAAAGATAGTGGGGGAATTCTTGAAGCCCTGAGGCAGGCGCGTCCAAGTCAGCTGGCCTGAAAACCCCTCTTCCAGGTCTTGCCATTCAAAGGCAAATGTTGGCTGGCTATCTGGATGGAGCCGCAAGCAAAAGAAGGCATAGTCCACGCCCTGTACTGGCTTCCACTTGCTCCCTGTACCAAAGTCCGCTTATCTGATAGAGGTCCCAAAGGGGCTTTTAGGACTGAATTTACAGCTCCCGTGTGGACTTCAAAATTGATAGGAGTTGCCTTCGGGACTCCCTGTGCCTTTCTTGGACAATCTCTAGCCCAATGCCCCCTCTCTCTGCAGTCAGCACATCGGTCAGAGTCCAGCCGCGATCGCCTCCTCCCCCTTTGTGAGTTTGTCCTCCCTACGGATCTTCCCTATTCTGGCTTCGGATGACAGTGGCAAGAATCCGAGCTAGCTCCTTGCTGCGTTTCTTATCCCTCACCTCTTCCTGCTTTTCCCTTTTTCTTTCTCCGACTCCCATTCCTCCCTCTCTTTTCTCCTTCTCTGCTCCCTTTCTTCTTCAGTTTTTTTCTTGCAGTATACTTTTTCTGCTTCCTTCACCAGGTCCCCTAGGGACTTCTGCAGTCCTTCTAAGCGCTGCAGTTTGTGTCTGATGTCCGAAGCGGACTGCCCTATGAATGCCATTGCAACTGACCCTCTCTGCCCTTCAGACTCTGGATCGAATGGGGTATATCTCCTGTAAGCCTCCATTAATCATTCTAGGAACATGGAGGGGGTCTCCTCTGGTCCCTGGATAACCTCCCTTACCTTAGCCAAATTAGTGGGCTTCCTGGCCGCTGCTCGGAGGCCCGTAACAGGAAACTGGCGATAAGTGGACAGATGCCTCCTACCTTCGCGACTGTTAGGATCCTATTCAGGGCGCTGCAGGGGGAACACTTCAATTATGTTCTGTAATGGAGTTGGCCTGCCATCCTGTCCGGGCATATTTTTCCGAACTTCAATCAGTATCCGGTCCCGCTCCTCGGTTGTAAAAAGAGTGTTTAACAACTGCTGACAATCGTCCCATGTAGGTTGATGAGAAAACATTAGGGATTCTACCAAACCTGTCAAACGCCCAGGGTCAACAGAAAAAGGAGGGTTATTATTTTTCCAATTGTATAAATTAGATGATGAGAATGGCCAGTACTGTAACACCTGCATCTCTCCCCTGTGCCCATCATCTATCACCCTGTCTGTGGGTCGCAAGGGCAGGGCGATAGCAGTGTCAGGGGTTGGCTGCCCCTTCCTACTCCGGGTTCCCTGGGTCGGCCCTCCCGCCCAGTCCATCCCCTCTTTCTCCTGCTCCGACACTGGGGGTGCCGAAGGCCAAGGTACTGCCGGGGTCAAAATAGCCAACCGCTGTAGTTGATTCTCCGGTGATTGTCCCTCCTCTTTGGTCGTTGAAGAGACAACCTGGGGGGAAGAAGAGGTTAGTAACAGAAAGGGGAAAAGGAAGGTGTGGTTGAGGAGATGGCGCAATCCGCGGAAAAGCGGGATTACGCAGGAAAGCCTGTGGGTACGGAGGCAAAGAATCCATAGTTAATAGATCGGCCTGGGATTCGGGGAGCACAGGTGGCCATCTCTTTTCCTCTTCTTTCTGGTGGAGCTTCAAAGGCAACACTTCCACTGCACCTGTGAGAAACTGGAAAGACTTAACCCAGGCCGGCGGATTTTCACAAAGATCTTGCCATACAAGTATGTAAAATTTTTGGTCAGGATGTCCACGTTTCTCAGGTTGAAAGACATACTCCTGAACTTGGCGCACTAAGGGAGGAAAAAGATCCTCCCTCCAGCCAGCCTACGCCAAGCCCTGACCAGCCAGAGGGACAGTAAATCTGCCACTTATCCTTTTTCACTACCAGAGATAAATTGTTTCCCCCAGCTCAGATCTCTGGATAGTGCGCCAGAGTTAAGGCCAAAGGAGTTGTGGCGGTCTGTCCCATAATTTCCCTAACAATTCCCCTAGTGGCGTTCAAGAAACTAAAACCAGAGGGGGGTTTCGCTGAGCGTCCTCAGTCCCCCGAAATTCCCGAGGCGTCCCTCGAGAAGATGCAGCGTGATCGCCTGGCACGTCTGCCGATCACTGCCTGCAACACGCCACTGAAAACCCCTGAGCGCGCGTCCTCCACAGTTTCGACCGGTCCTCCTTACTTATAATACTATTCAAAGAGTTGTCCGTTGGTGCTACTCACTCCTGGATTGGCACGGAAAATCTCGCTGGGGCCTCCAAATGTTACGGCCGTGCCGGAGTAAAGAATACACCAAGAGGCAGTCTCTTATGCAAAACACAAGAAGAGTATTTTATTGACAAGCATGCTGGGGTCGCAGCGTCACAAATGTGAGCGAGCGACCCTGAGTGCAAATCGCATCAGCTTTTTATAGTCACACAAAGGCTTTGAACAATCTGTAGAACATATTTCACATGGGAACCCAGGGAACAGAAGAATCTCGTAACCTTAATCTTATCAGCTGGGTGCCGGTCAAGGTGAACAGGTTTGTATGGGTTTAGGACAAAGCCACATTCCGGTGTTATCTCTTCCTGCCCCAGCATTACCATGTCTATTCAGCAAAGACAGGTCTCAACCCCTCCCTGAGTCAGGAATCCAGAAAGTAGGTCAAAAGTCAATCTGGCAAGGGTCAGAAGGGGGGGGGGATCTGCTTAACTTTAATATTTCTTCAATATCATTATGAATACTCTGCCTAACCTCTTTTTTGTATGGAGTCAGAATACAAAATTTGGAAAGGCAGAAGTCAAAGCCAAACAAACCCAGAACAAATTTATGAAATTGTGAAACAAGAAACCTAAATCCTGCTGATTGAATACACCTGAAAATCCCATTTACACTCGATGTAGAGGGAATTCCTAGCTGTCCCCTTGGCAAAAGCGTAAAATTTCATGTTCCAAAACACAAAAACTCACCTTGGTCGAGTTTTCTGTAGATTTATATGCATGAAACGCCAATGTGCTGTGTTTTTTATTTCATTATGAATACTCTGCCTAACCTACTTTTTGTATGCAGACAGTATTCCAAATTTTGAAAGGAAGATGCCAAAACAAATGCAAACCCAGAACAAATTTAGGTAATTGCCAATGAAAGAGCCTGAAAGCTGCTGATTGAATACACCTGGAAATCCCATTAACACTCAGTGTGGTTGGAATTCCTAGCTGACCCTGATCATAAGGGTAAAATTTCTTTTTCCAAAACTCAAAAACTCAACTTGGTCAAGTTGGCTGTAGATTTCCTAGGATGAAATGCCAATGTGCTGTGTTTTTTATTTCATTATGAATACTCTGCCTAACCTCTTTTGTGTATGCAGTCAGTATTCAAAATTGTTAAAGGAAGAAGCCGAAACAAACGCAAACTCTCAACAAATTTAGGAAATTGCCAATCAAGGAACCTGAATGCTGCTGATTGGATAAACCTAAAAATCCCATTTACACTCGATGTGGAGGGAATTCCTTGCTGTCCCCTCGGCAAAAGGGTACAATTTCTTTTTCCAAAACCAAAAACTCACTTTGGTCGAGTTGCCTGTAATTTTCCTAGCATGAAACACCAATGTGCTGTGTGTTTTATATCATTATGAAGACTCTGCCTAACCTCTTTTTTGTATGGAGTCAGAATACAAAATTTGGAAAGGCAGAAGGCAAAGCCAACCAAACCCAGAACAAATTTAGGAAATTGCCAAACAAGAAACCTGAATGCTGCTGATTGAATATACCTGAAAATCCCATTTACACCCCATGTAGAGGGAATTCCTAGCTGTCCCCTTGGCAAAAGGGTAAAATTTCATTTCCAAAACACAAAAACTCGCTTTGGTCGAGTTTTCTGTAGATTTATATGCATGAAACGCCAATGTGCTGTGTTTTTTATTTCATTATGAATACTCTGCCTAACCTACTTTTTGTATGCAGTCAGTATTCAAAATTTTGAAAGGAAGAAGGCAAAACAAATGCAAACGCAGAACAAATTTAGGTTATTGCCAATCAAGGAGCCTGAATGCTGCTGATTGAATATACCTGAAAATCCCATTTACACTCGATGTAGAGGGAATTCCTAGCTGTCCCTTGGAAAAGTGTAAAATTTCATGTTCCAAAAACCAAAATCTTATCTTGGTCGAGTTTTCTGTAGATTTATAAGCATGAGAAGCCAATGTGCTGTGTTTTTTATTTCATTATGAATACTCTGCCTAACCTCTTTTGTGTATGCAGTCAGTATTCAAAATTGTTAAAGGAAGAAGGCAAAACAAACGCAAACTCAGAACAAATTTAGGAAATTGCCAATCAAGGAACCTGAATGCTGCTGATTGGATGAACCTAAAAATCCCTTTTACACTCGATGTGGAGGGAAATCCTTGCTGTCCCCTCGGCAAAATGATTACATTTCTGTTTCCAAAAACAAAAACTCACTTTGGTCGAGTTGCCTTTAATTTTCCTAGCATGAAAAGCCAATGTGCTGTGTTTTTTATTTCATTAGGAATACTCTGCCTAACCTCTTTTGTGTATGCAGTCAGTATTCAAAATTGTTAAAGGAAGAAGCCTAAACAAGGGCAAACTCGGAACAAATTTAGGAAATTGCCAATCAATGAACCTGAATGCTGCGGATTGGATAAACCTAAAAATCCCATTTACACTCAATGTGGAGGGAATTCCTAGCTGTCCCCTCGGCAAAAGGATAAAATTTCCTTTTCCAAAAACAAAAACTCACTTTGGTCGAGTTGCCTATAATTTTCCTAGCATGAAACGCCAATGTGCTGTGTGTTTTATATCATTATGAATACTCTGCCTAACCTCTTTTGTGTATGAAGTCAGTATTCAAAATTGTTAAAGGAAGAAGCCAAAACAAACGCAAACTCGGAACAAATTTATTAAATTGCCAATCAAGGAACCTGAATGCTGCTGATTGGATAAACCTACAAATCCCATTTACACTCGATGTGGAGGGAAATCCTTGCTTTCCCCTCGGCAAAATGATTACATTTCTGTTTCCAAAAACAAAAACTCACTTTGGTCGAGTTGCCTGTAGTTTTCCTAGCATGAAACGCCAATGTGCTGTGTGTTTTATATCATTATGAATACTCTGCCTAACCTCTTTTTTGTATGGAGTCAGAATACAAAATTTGGAAAGGCAGAAGGCAAAGCCAACCAAACCCAGAACAAATTTAGGAAACTGCCAAACAAGAAACCTGAATGCTGCTGATTGAATACACCTGAAAATCCCAATTACACTACATGTAGAGGGAATTCCTAGCTGTCCCCTTGGCAAAAGAGTAAAATTTCATGTTCCAAAACACAAAAACTCACCTTGGTCGAGTTTTCTGTAGATTTATATGCATGAAACGCCAATGTGCTGTGTTTTTTATTTCATTATGAATACTCTGCCTAACCTACTTTTTGTATGCAGTCAGTATTCCAAATTTTGAAAGGAAGATGCCAAAACAAATGCAAACCCAGAACAAATTTAGGTAATTGCCAATCAAGGAGCCTGAAAGCTGCTGATTGAATACACCTGGAAATCCCATTAACACTCAGTGTGGTTGGAATTCCTAGCTGACCCTCATCATAAGGGTAAAATTTCTTTTTCCAAAACTCAAAAACTCAACTTGGTCAAGTTGGCTGTAGATTTTCTAGCATGAAATGCTAATGTGCTGTGTTTTTTATTTCATTATGAATACTCTGCCTAACCTCTTTTGTGTATGCAGTCAGTATTCAAAATTGTTAAAGGAAGAAGCCAAAACAAACGCAAACTCGCAACAAATTTAGGAAATTGCCAATCAAGGAACCTGAATGCTGCTGATTGGATAAACCTAAAAATCCCATTTACACTCGATGTGGAGGGAATTCCTTGCTGTCCCCTCGGAAAAAGAGTAAAATTTCTGTTTCCAAAACCAAAAACTCACTTTGGTCGAGTTGCCTGTAATTTTCCTAGCATGAAACACCAATGTGCTGTGTGTTTTATATCATTATAAATACTCTGCCTAACCTCTTTTTTGTATGGAGTCAGAATACAAAATTTGGAAAGGCAGAAGGCCAAGCAAACCAAACCCAGAACAAATTTAGGAAATTGCCAAACAAGAAACCTGAATGCTGCCGAAAATACAACTGAAAATCCCATTTACACTCGATGTAGAGGGAATTCCTAGCTGTCCCCTTGGCAAAAGGGTAAAATTTCATGTTCCAAAACACAAAAACTCACCTTGGTCGAGTTTTCTGTAGATTTATATGCATGAAACGCCAATGTGCTGTGTTTTTTATTTCATTAGGAATACTCTGCCTAACCTCTTTTGTGTATGCAGTCAGTATTCAAAATTGTTAAAGGAAGAAGCCAAAACAAACACAAACTTGGAACAAATTTAGGATATTGCCAATCAAGGAACCTGAATGCTGCTGATTGGATTAACCTAAAAATCCCTTTTACACTCGATGTGGAGGGAAATCCTTGCTGTCCCCTCGGCAAAATGATTACATTTCTGTTTCCAAAAACAAAAACTCACTTTGGTCGAGGTGCCTGTAATTTTCCTAGCATGAAACGCCAATGTGCTGTGTGTTTTATATCATTATGAATACTCTGCCTAACCTCTTTTTTGTATGGAGTCAGAATACAAAATTTGGAAAGGCAGAAGGCAAAGCCAACCAAACCAAGAAGAAATTTAGGAAATTACCAAACAAGATACCTGAATGCTGCTGATTGAATACACCTGAAAATCCCATTTACACTCGATGTAGAGGGAATTCCTAGCTGTCCCCTTGGCAAAAGGGTAATATTTCATGTTGCAAAAACCAAAATCTCAACTTGGTCGAGTTTTCTGTAGATTTATAAGCATGAGAAGCCAATGTGCTGTGTTTTTTATTTCATTATGAATACTCTGCCTAACCTCTTTTGTGTATGAAGTCAGTATTCAAAATTGTTAAAGGAAGAAGCCAAAACAAAGGCAAACTCGGAACAAATTTAGGAAATTGCCAATCAAGGAACCTGAATGCTGCTGATTGGTAAACCTAAAAATCCCTTTTACACTCGATGTGGAGGGAAATCCTTGCTGTCCCCTCGGCAAAATGATTACATTTCTTTTTCCAAAAACAAAAACTCACTTTGGTCGAGTTGCCTGTAATTTTCCTAGCATGAAACGCCAATGTGCTGTGTTTTTTATTTCATTATGAATACACTGCCTAACCTCTTTTGTGTATGCAGTCAGTATTCAAAATTGTTAAAGGAAGAAGCCAAAACAAAGGCAAACTCGGAACAAATTTAGGAAATTGCCAATCAAGGAACCTGAATGCAGCTGATTGGATCAACCTAAAAATCCCATTTACACTCGATGTGGAGGAAATTCCTTGTTGTCCCCTCGGCAAAAGGGTTACATTTCTGTTTCCCAAAACAAAAACTCACTTTGGTCGAGTTGCCTGTAATTTTCCTAGCATGAAACGTCAATGTGCTGTGTGTTTTATATCATTATAAATACTCTGCCTAACCTCTTTTTTTTTGGGAGTCAGAATACAAAATTTGGAAAGGCAGAAGGCAAAGCAAACCAAACCCAGAACAAATTTAGGAAATTGCCAAACAAGAAACCTGAATGCTGCTGAAAGAATATAACTGAAAATCCCATTTACACTCGATGTGGAGGGAATTCCTAGCTGTCCCCTTGGCAAAAGGATAAAATTTCATGTTCCAAAACACAAAAACTCACCTAGGTCGAGTTTTCTGTAGATTTATATGCATGAAACGCCAATGTGCTGTTTTTTATTTCATTATGAATACTCTGCCTAACCTCTTTTGTGTATGCAGTCAGTATTCAAAATTGTTAAAGGAAGAAGCCAAAACAAACGCAAACTCGGAACAAATTCAGGAAATTGCGAATCAAGGAACCTGAATGCTGCTGATTGGATAAACCTAAAAATCCCTTTTACACTCGATGTGGAGGGAATTCCTTGCTGTCCCCTCGGCAAAAGGGTAAAATTTCTTTTTCCAAAAACAAAAACTCACTTTGGTCGAGTTGCCTGTAATTTTCCTAGCATGAAACGCCAATGTGCTTTGTGTTTTATATCATTATGAATACTCTGCCTAACCTCTTTTGTGTATGGAGTCAGAATACCAAATTTGGAAAGGCAGAAGGCAAAGCCAACCAAACCCAGAACAAATTTAGGAAATTGCCAAACAAGAAACCTGCATGCTACTGATTGAATATACCTGAAAATCCCATTTACACTCAATGTAGAGGGAATTCCTAGCTGTCCCCTTGGCAAAAGCGTAAAATTTCATGTTCCAAAACACAAAAACTCACCTTGGTCGAGTTTTCTGTAGATGTATAAGCATGGAATGCCAATGTGCTGTGTTTTTTATTACATTATGAATACTGTGCCTGACCTACGTTTTGTATGCAGTCAGCATTCCAAATTTTGAAAGGAAGATGCCAAAACAAATGCAAACCCAGAACAAATTTAGGTAATTGCCAATCAAGGAGCCTGAATGCTGCTGATTGAATACACCTGGAATTCCCATTAACACTCAGTGTGGTTGGAATTCCTAGCTGACCCTCATCATAAGGGTAAAATTTCTTTTTCCAAAACTCAAAAACTCAACTTGGTCAAGTTGGCTGTAGATTTCCTAGGATGAAATGCCAATGTGCTGTGTTTTTTATTTCATTATGAATACTCTGCCTAACCTCTTTTGTGTATGCAGTCAGTATTCAAAATTGTTAAAGGAAGAAGCCAAAACAAACGCAAACTCGCAACAAATTTAGGAAATTGCCAATCAAGGAACCTGAATGCTGCTGATTGGATAAACCTAAAAATCCCATTTACACTCGATGTGGAGGGAATTCCTTGCTGTCCCCTCGGAAAAAGAGTAAAATTTCTGTTTCCAAAACCAAAAACTCACTTTGGTCGAGTTGCCTGTAATTTTCCTAGCATGAAACACCAATGTGCTGTGTGTTTTATATCATTATAAATACTCTGCCTAACCTCTTTTTTGTATGGAGTCAGAATACAAAATTTGGAAAGGCAGAAGGCCAAGCAAACCAAACCCAGAACAAATTTAGGAAATTGCCAAACAAGAAACCTGAATGCTGCCGAAAATACAACTGAAAATCCCATTTACACTCGATGTAGAGGGAATTCCTAGCTGTCCCCTTGGCAAAAGGGTAAAATTTCATGTTCCAAAACACAAAAACTCACCTTGGTCGAGTTTTCTGTAGATTTATATGCATGAAACGCCAATGTGCTGTGTTTTTTATTTCATTAGGAATACTCTGCCTAACCTCTTTTGTGTATGCAGTCAGTATTCAAAATTGTTAAAGGAAGAAGCCAAAACAAACACAAACTTGGAACAAATTTAGGATATTGCCAATCAAGGAACCTGAATGCTGCTGATTGGATTAACCTAAAAATCCCTTTTACACTCGATGTGGAGGGAAATCCTTGCTGTCCCCTCGGCAAAATGATTACATTTCTGTTTCCAAAAACAAAAACTCACTTTGGTCGAGGTGCCTGTAATTTTCCTAGCATGAAACGCCAATGTGCTGTGTGTTTTATATCATTATGAATACTCTGCCTAACCTCTTTTTTGTATGGAGTCAGAATACAAAATTTGGAAAGGCAGAAGGCAAAGCCAACCAAACCAAGAAGAAATTTAGGAAATTACCAAACAAGATACCTGAATGCTGCTGATTGAATACACCTGAAAATCCCATTTACACTCGATGTAGAGGGAATTCCTAGCTGTCCCCTTGGCAAAAGGGTAATATTTCATGTTGCAAAAACCAAAATCTCAACTTGGTCGAGTTTTCTGTAGATTTATAAGCATGAGAAGCCAATGTGCTGTGTTTTTTATTTCATTATGAATACTCTGCCTAACCTCTTTTGTGTATGAAGTCAGTATTCAAAATTGTTAAAGGAAGAAGCCAAAACAAAGGCAAACTCGGAACAAATTTAGGAAATTGCCAATCAAGGAACCTGAATGCTGCTGATTGGTAAACCTAAAAATCCCTTTTACACTCGATGTGGAGGGAAATCCTTGCTGTCCCCTCGGCAAAATGATTACATTTCTTTTTCCAAAAACAAAAACTCACTTTGGTCGAGTTGCCTGTAATTTTCCTAGCATGAAACGCCAATGTGCTGTGTTTTTTATTTCATTATGAATACACTGCCTAACCTCTTTTGTGTATGCAGTCAGTATTCAAAATTGTTAAAGGAAGAAGCCAAAACAAAGGCAAACTCGGAACAAATTTAGGAAATTGCCAATCAAGGAACCTGAATGCAGCTGATTGGATCAACCTAAAAATCCCATTTACACTCGATGTGGAGGAAATTCCTTGTTGTCCCCTCGGCAAAAGGGTTACATTTCTGTTTCCCAAAACAAAAACTCACTTTGGTCGAGTTGCCTGTAATTTTCCTAGCATGAAACGTCAATGTGCTGTGTGTTTTATATCATTATAAATACTCTGCCTAACCTCTTTTTTTTTGGGAGTCAGAATACAAAATTTGGAAAGGCAGAAGGCAAAGCAAACCAAACCCAGAACAAATTTAGGAAATTGCCAAACAAGAAACCTGAATGCTGCTGAAAGAATATAACTGAAAATCCCATTTACACTCGATGTGGAGGGAATTCCTAGCTGTCCCCTTGGCAAAAGGATAAAATTTCATGTTCCAAAACACAAAAACTCACCTAGGTCGAGTTTTCTGTAGATTTATATGCATGAAACGCCAATGTGCTGTTTTTTATTTCATTATGAATACTCTGCCTAACCTCTTTTGTGTATGCAGTCAGTATTCAAAATTGTTAAAGGAAGAAGCCAAAACAAACGCAAACTCGGAACAAATTCAGGAAATTGCGAATCAAGGAACCTGAATGCTGCTGATTGGATAAACCTAAAAATCCCTTTTACACTCGATGTGGAGGGAATTCCTTGCTGTCCCCTCGGCAAAAGGGTAAAATTTCTTTTTCCAAAAACAAAAACTCACTTTGGTCGAGTTGCCTGTAATTTTCCTAGCATGAAACGCCAATGTGCTTTGTGTTTTATATCATTATGAATACTCTGCCTAACCTCTTTTGTGTATGGAGTCAGAATACCAAATTTGGAAAGGCAGAAGGCAAAGCCAACCAAACCCAGAACAAATTTAGGAAATTGCCAAACAAGAAACCTGCATGCTACTGATTGAATATACCTGAAAATCCCATTTACACTCAATGTAGAGGGAATTCCTAGCTGTCCCCTTGGCAAAAGCGTAAAATTTCATGTTCCAAAACACAAAAACTCACCTTGGTCGAGTTTTCTGTAGATGTATAAGCATGGAATGCCAATGTGCTGTGTTTTTTATTACATTATGAATACTGTGCCTGACCTACGTTTTGTATGCAGTCAGCATTCCAAATTTTGAAAGGAAGATGCCAAAACAAATGCAAACCCAGAACAAATTTAGGTAATTGCCAATCAAGGAGCCTGAATGCTGCTGATTGAATACACCTGGAAATCCCATTAACACTCAGTGTGGTTGGAATTCCTAGCTGACCCTCATCATAAGGGTAAAATTTCTTTTTCCAAAACTCAAAAACTCAACTTGGTCAAGTTGGCTGTAGATTTCCTAGGATGAAATGCCAATGTGCTGTGTTTTTTATTTCATTATGAATACTCTGCCTAACCTCTTTTGTGTATGCAGTCAGTATTCAAAATTGTTAAAGGAAGAAGGCAAAACAAACGCAAACTCGCAACAAATTTAGGAAATTGCCAATCAAGGAACCTGAATGCTGCTGATTGGATAAACCTAAAAATCCCATTTACACTCGATATGGTGGGAAATCCTTGCTGTCCCCGCGGCAAAATTATTACATTTCTGCTTCCAAAAACAAAAACTCACTTTGGTCGAGTTGCCTGTAATTTTCCTAGCATGAACACCAATGTGCTGTGTGTTTTATATCATTATGAATACTCTGCCTAACCGCTTTTTTGTATGGAGTCAGAATACAAAATTTGGAAAGGCAGAAGGCAAAGCCAACCAAACCCAGAACAAATTTAGGAAATTGCCAAACAAGAAACCTGAATGCTGCTGATTGAATATACCTGAAAATCCCATTTACACTCCATGTAGAGGGAATTCCTAGCTGTCCCCTTGGCAAAAGGGTAAAATTTCATGTTCCAAAACACAAAAACTCACTTTGGTCGAGTTTTCTGTAGAATTATAAGCATGAAACGCCAATGTGCTGTGTTTTTTATTTCATTATGAATACTCTGCCTAACCTACTTTTTGTATGCAGATTGTATTCAAAATTTTGAAAGGAAGAAGGCAAAACAAATGCAAACCCAGAACAAATTTAGGTTATTGACAATCAAGGAGCCTGAATGCTGCTGATTGAATACACCTGAAAATCCCATTTACACTCGATGTAGAGGGAATTCCTAGCTGTCCCTTGGCAATAGGGTAAAATTTCATGTTCCGAAAACGAAAATCTCATCTTGGTCGAGTTTTCTGTAGATTTATAAGCATGAGAAGCCAATGTGCTGTGTTTTTTATTTCATTAGGAATACTCTGCCTAACCTCTTTTGTGTATGCAGTCAGTATTCAAAATTGTTAAAGGAAGAAGCCAAAACAAAGGCAAACTCGGAACAAATTTAGGAAATTGCCAATCAAGGAACCTGAATGCTGCTGATTGGATAAACCTAAAAATCCCATTTACACTCAATGTGGAGGGAATTCCTTGCTGTCCCCTCGGCAAAAGGGTAAAATTTCCTTTTCCAAAAACAAAAACTCACTTTGGTCGAGTTGCCTGTAATTTTCCTAGCATGAAACGCCAATGTGCTGTGTGTTTTATATCATTATGAATACTCTGCCTAACCTCTTTTGTGTATGCAGTCAGTATTCAAAATTGTTAAAGGAAGAAGCCAAAACAAACGCAAACTCGGAACAAATTTAGGAAATTGCCAATCAAGGAACCTGAATGCTGCTGATTGGATAAACCTTAAAATCCCATTTATACTCGATGTGGAGGGAAATCCTTGCTGTCCCCTCGGCAAAATGATTACATTTCTGTTTCCAAAACCAAAAACTCACTTTGCTCGAGTTGCCTGTAATTTTCCTAGCATGAAACGCCAATGTGCTGTGTGTTTTATACCATTATGAATACTCGGCCTAACGTCTTTTTTGTATGGAGTCAGAATACAAAATTTGGAAAGGCAGAAGGCAAAGCCAACCAAACCCAGAACAAATTTTGGAAGTTGTCAATCAAGGAACCTGAATGCTGCTGATTGAATACACCTGAAAATCCCATTTACACTCCATGTAGAGGGAATTCTTAGCTGTCCCCTTGGCAAAAGGGTAAAATTTCATGTTCCATAACACAAAAACTCACTTTGGTC
This sequence comes from Sylvilagus floridanus, assembly GCA_949820135.1. NCBI lineage: Eukaryota > Metazoa > Chordata > Mammalia > Lagomorpha > Leporidae > Sylvilagus > Sylvilagus floridanus. Next base: position 23,134,668 of record OX463234.1, on the reverse strand, counting down.
AAGTTTTCTGTAGATTTATAAGCATGAGAAGCCAATGTGCTGTGTTTTTTATTTCATTAGGAATACTCTGCCTAACCTCTTTTGTGTATGCAGTCAGTATTCAAAATTGTTAAAGGAAGAAGCCAAAACAAACGCAAACTCTCAACAAATTTAGGAAATTGCCAATCAAGGAACCTGAATGCTGCTGATTGGATAAACCTTAAAATCCCATTTACACTCGATATGGAGGGAAATCCTTGTTGTCCCCGCTGCAAAATGATTACATTTCTGTTTCCAAAACCAAAAACTCACTTTGGTCGAGTTGCCTGTAATTTTCCTAGCATGAAACGCCAATGTGCTGTGTGTTTTATATCATTATGAATACTCTGCCTAACCTCTTTTTTGTATGGAGTCAGAATACAAAATTTGGAAAGGCAGAAGGCAAAGCCAACCAAACCCAGAACAAATTTAGGAAATTGCCAAACAAGAAACCTGAATGCTGCCGAAAGAATACACCTGAAAATCCCATTTACACTCAATGTGGAGGGAATTCCTAGCTGTCCCCTTGGCAAAAGCGTAAAATTTCATGTTCCAAAACACAAAAACTCACCTTGGTCGAGTTTTCTGTAGATTTATATGCATGAAACGCCAATGTGCTGTGTTTTTTATTTCATTATGAATACTCTGCCTAACCTACTTTTTGTATGCAGTCAGTATTCCAAATTTTGAAAGGAAGATGCCAAAACAAATGCAAACCCAAAACAAATTTAGGTAATTGCCAATCAAGGAGCCTGAAAGCTGCTGATTGAATACACCTGAAAATCCCATTAACACTCAGTGTGGTTGGAATTCCTAGCTGACCCTGATCATAAGGGTAAAATTTCTTTTTCCAAAACTCAAAAACTCAACTTGGTCAAGTTGGCTGTAGATTTCCTAGCATGAAATGCCAATGTGCTGTGTTTTTTATTTCATTATGAATACTCTGCCTAACCACTTTTGTGTATGCAGTCAGTATTCAAAATTGTTAAAGGAAGAAGCCGAAACAAACGCAAACTCTCAACAAATTTAGGAAATTGCCAATCAAGGAACCTGAATGCTGCTGATTGGATAAACCTTAAAATCCCATTTACACTCGTTGTGGAGGGAAATGCTTGCTGTCCCCTCGGCAAAATGATTACATTTCTGTTTCCAAAACAGAAAAACTCACTTTGGTCGAGTTGCCTGTAATTTTCCTAGCATGAAACGCCAATGTGCTGTGTGTTTTATATCATTATGAATACTCTGCCTAACCTCTTTTTTGTATGGAGTCAGAATACAAAATTTGGAAAGGCAGAAGGCAAAGCCAACCAAACCCAGAACAAATTGAGGAAATTGCCAAACAAGAAACCTGAATGCTGCCGAAAGAATACACCTGAAAATCCCATTTACACTACATGTAGAGGGAATTCCTAGCTGTCCCCTTGGCAAAAGAGTAAAATTTCATGTTCCAAAACACAAAAACTCACCTTGGTCGAGTTTTCTGTAGATTTATATGCATGAAACGCCAATGTGCTGTGTTTTTTGTTTCATTATGAATACTGTGCCTAACCTACTTTTTGTATGCAGTCAGTATTCCAAATTTTGAAAGGAAGATGCCAAAACAAATGCAAACCCAGAACAAATTTAGGTAACTGCCAATCAAGGAGCCTGAATGCTGCTGATTGAATACACCTGAAAATCCCATTTACACTTGATGTAGAGGGAATTCCTAGCTGTCCATTGGCAAAGTGTAAAATTTCATGTTCCAAAAACCAAAATCTCATCTTGGTCGAGTTTTCTGTAGATTTATATGCATGAAACGCCAATGTGCTGTGTTTTTTATTTCATTAGGAATACTCTGCCTAACCTCTTTTGTGTATGCAGTCAGTATTCAAAATTGTTAAAGGAAGAAGGCAAAACAAACGCAAACTCGGAACAAATTTAGGAAATTGCCAATCAAGGAACCTGAATGCTGCTGATTGGATAAACCTAAAAATCCCATTTATACTCGATGTGGAGGGAAATCCTTGCTGTCCCCTCGGCAAAATGATTACATTTCTGTTTCCAAAACCAAAAACTCACTTTGGTCGAGTTGCCTGTAATTTTCCTAGCATGAAACGCCAATGTGCTGTGTGTTTTATATCATTATGAATACTCTGCCTAACCTCTTTTTTGTATGGAGTCAGAATACAAAATTTGGAAAGGCAGAAGGCAAAGCCAACCAAAACCAGAACAAATTTAGGAAATTGCCAAACAAGAAACCTGAATGCTGCTGATTGAATACACCTGAAAATCCCAATTTCACTCGATGTAGAGGGAATTCCTAGCTGTCCCCTTGGCAAAAGGGTAAAATTTCATGTTCCAAAACACAAAAACTCACCTTGGTCGAGGTTTCTGTAGATTTATAAGCATGAAACTCCAATGTGCTGTGTTTTTTATTTCATTATGAATACTCTGCCTAACCTACTTTTTGTATGCAGTCAGTATTCCAAATTTTGAAAGGAAGAAGGCAAAACAAATGCAAACCCAGAACAAATTTAGGTTATTGCCAATCAAGGAGCCTGAATGCTGCTGATTGAATACACCTGAAAATCCCATTTACACTCGATGTAGAGGGAATTCCTAGGTGTCCATTGGCAAAGTATAAAATTTCATGTTCCAAAAACCAAAATCTCATCTTGGTCGAGTTTTCTGTAGATTTATAAGCATGAGAAGCCAATGTGCTGTGTTTTTTATTTCATTATGAATACTCTGCCTAACCTCTTTTGTGTATGCAGTCAGTATTCAAAATTGTTAAAGGAAGAAGGCAAAACAAACGCAAACTCGGAACAAATTTAGGAAATTGCCAATCAAGGAACCTGAATGCTGCTGATTGGATAAACCTTAAAATCCCATTTACACTCGATATGGAGGGAAATCCGTGCTGTCCCCGCGGCAGAATGATTACATTTCTGTTTCCAAAAACAAAAATTCACTTTGCTCGAGTTGCCTGTAATTTTCCTAGCATGAAACGTCAATGTGCTGTGTGTTTTATATCATTAGGAATACTCTGCCTAACCTCTTTTTTGTATGTAGTCAGAATACAAAATTTGGAAAGGCAGAAGGCAAAGCCAACCAAACCCAGAACAAATTTAGGAAATTGTGAAACAAGAAACCTAAATCCTGCTGATTGAATACACCTGAAAATCCCATTTACACTCCATGTAGAGGGAATTCCTAGCTGTCCCCTTGGCAAAAGGGTAAAATTTCATGTTCCAAAACACAAAAACTCAGCTTGGTCGAGTTTTCTGTAGATTTATAAGCATGAGAAGCCAATGTGCTGTGTTTTTTATTTCATTAGGAATACTCTGCCTAACCTCTTTTGTGTATGCAGTCAGTATTCAAAATTGTTAAAGGAAGAAGGCAAAACAAACGCAAACTCGGAACAAATTTAGGAAATTGCCAATCAAGGAACGTGAATGCTGCTGATTGGATAAATCTTAAAATCCCATTTACACTCGATATGGAGGGAAATCCTTGCTGTCCCCGCGGCAAAATGATTACATTTCTGTTTCCAAAAACAAAAACTCACTTTGGTCGAGTTGCCTGTAATTTTCCTAGCATGAAACGCCAATGTGCTGTGTGTTTTATATCATTATGAATACTCTGCCTAACCTCTTTTTTGTATGGAGTCAGAATACAAAATTTGGAAAGGCAGAAGGCAAAGCCAACCAAACCCAGAACAAATTTAGGAAATTGCCAAACAAGAAACCTGAATGCTGCCGAAAGAATACACCTGAAAATCCCATTTACACTCAATGTGGAGGGAATTCCTAGCTGTCCCCTTGGCAAAAGCGTAAAATTTCATGTTCCAAAACACAAAAACTCACCTTGGTCGAGTTTTCTGTAGATTTATATGCATGAAACGCCAATGTGCTGTGTTTTTTATTTCATTATGAATACTGTGCCTAACCTCTTTTGTGTATGCAGTCAGTATTCAAAATTGTTAAAGGAAGAAGCCAAAACAAACGCGAACTTGGAACAAATTTAGGAAATTGCCAATCAAGGAACCTGAATGCTGCTGATTGGATAAACCTAAAAATCCCATTTACACTCAATGTGGAGGGAATTCCTTGCTGTCCCCTCGGCAAAAGGGTAAAATTTCCTTTTCCAAAAACAAAAACTCACTTTGGTCGAGTTGCCTGTAATTTTCCTAGCATGAAACGCCAATGTGCTGTGTGTTTTATATCATTATGAATACTCTGCCTAACCTCTTTTGTGTATGCAGTCAGTATTCAAAATTGTTAAAGGAAGAAGCCAAAACAAACGCAAACTCGGAACAAATTTAGGAAATTGCCAATCAAGGAACCTGAATGCTGCTGATTGGATAAACCTTAAAATCCCATTTATACTCGATGTGGAGGGAAATCCTTGCTTTCCCCTCGGCAAAATGATTACATTTCTGTTTCCAAAACCAAAAACTCACTTTGCTCGAGTTGCCTGTAATTTTCCTAGCATGAAACGCCAATGTGCTGTGTGTTTTATACCATTATGAATACTCGGCCTAACGTCTTTTTTGTATGGAGTCAGAATACAAAATTTGGAAAGGCAGAAGGCAAAGCCAACCAAACCCAGAACAAATTTTGGAAGTTGTCAATCAAGGAACCTGAATGCTGCTGATTGAATACACCTGAAAATCCCATTTACACTCCATGTAGAGGGAATTCCTAGCTGTCCCCTTGGCAAAAGGGTAAAATTTCATGTTCCAAAACACAAAAACTCACTTTGGTCAAGTTTTCTGTAGATTTATAAGCATGAGAAGCCAATGTGCTGTGTTTTTTATTTCATTAGGAATACTCTGCCTAACCTCTTTTGTGTATGCAGTCAGTATTCAAAATTGTTAAAGGAAGAAGCCAAAACAAACGCAAACTCTCAACAAATTTAGGAAATTGCCAATCAAGGAACCTGAATGCTGCTGATTGGATAAACCTTAAAATCCCATTTACACTCGATATGGAGGGAAATCCTTGTTGTCCCCGCTGCAAAATGATTACATTTCTGTTTCCAAAACCAAAAACTCACTTTGGTCGAGTTGCCTGTAATTTTCCTAGCATGAAACGCCAATGTGCTGTGTGTTTTATATCATTATGAATACTCTGCCTAACCTCTTTTTTGTATGGAGTCAGAATACAAAATTTGGAAAGGCAGAAGGCAAAGCCAACCAAACCCAGAACAAATTTAGGAAATTGCCAAACAAGAAACCTGAATGTTGCCGAAAGAATACACCTGAAAATCCCATTTACACTCAATGTGGAGGGAATTCCTAGCTGTCCCCTTGGCAAAAGCGTAAAATTTCATGTTCCAAAACACAAAAACTCACCTTGGTCGAGTTTTCTGTAGATTTATATGCATGAAACGCCAATGTGCTGTGTTTTTTATTTCATTAGGAATACTCTGCCTAACCTCTTTTGTGTATGCAGTCAGTATTCAAAATTGTTAAAGGAAGAAGCCAAAACAAACGCAAACTTGGAACAAATTTAGGATATTGCCAATCAAGCAACCTGAATGCTGCTGATTGGATAAACCTAAAAATCCCATTTATACTCGATGTGGAGGGAAATCCTTGCTGTCCCCTCGGCAAAATGATTACATTTCTGTTTCCAAAACCAAAAACTCACTTTGGTCGAGTTGCCTGTAATTTTCCTAGCATGAAACGCCAATGTGCTGTGTGTTTTATATCATTATGAATACTCTGCCTAACCTCTTTTTTGTATGGAGTCAGAATACAAAATTTGGAAAGGCAGAAGGCCAAGCAAACCAAACCCAGAACAAATTTAGGAAATTGCCAAACAAGAAACCTGAATGCTGCCGAAAGAATACACCTGAAAATCCCATTTACACTCAATGTGGAGGGAATTCCTAGCTGTCCCCTTGGCAAAAGCGTAAAATTTCATGTTCCAAAACACAAAAACTCACCTTGGTCGAGTTTTCTGTAGATTTATATGCATGAAACGCCAATGTGCTGTGTTTTTTATTTCATTATGAATACTGTGCCTAACCTCTTTTGTGTATGCAGTCAGTATTCAAAATTGTTAAAGGAAGAAGCCAAAACAAACGCGAACTTGGAACAAATTTAGGAAATTGCCAATCAAGGAACCTGAATGCTGCTGATTGGATAAACCTAAAAATCCCATTTACACTCAATGTGGAGGGAATTCCTTGCTGTCCCCTCGGCAAAAGGGTAAAATTTCCTTTTCCAAAAACAAAAACTCACTTTGGTCGAGTTGCCTGTAATTTTCCTAGCATGAAACGCCAATGTGCTGTGTGTTTTATATCATTATGAATACTCTGCCTAACCTCTTTTGTGTATGCAGTCAGTATTCAAAATTGTTAAAGGAAGAAGCCAAAACAAACGCAAACTCGGAACAAATTTAGGAAATTGCCAATCAAGGAACCTGAATGCTGCTGATTGGATAAACCTTAAAATCCCATTTATACTCGATGTGGAGGGAAATCCTTGCTTTCCCCTCGGCAAAATGATTACATTTCTGTTTCCAAAACCAAAAACTCACTTTGCTCGAGTTGCCTGTAATTTTCCTAGCATGAAACGCCAATGTGCTGTGTGTTTTATACCATTATGAATACTCGGCCTAACGTCTTTTTTGTATGGAGTCAGAATACAAAATTTGGAAAGGCAGAAGGCAAAGCCAACCAAACCCAGAACAAATTTTGGAAGTTGTCAATCAAGGAACCTGAATGCTGCTGATTGAATAAACCTGAAAATCCCATTTACACTCCATGTAGAGGGAATTCCTAGCTGTCCCCTTGGCAAAAGGGTAAAATTTCATGTTCCAAAACACAAAAACTCACTTTGGTCAAGTTTTCTGTAGATTTATAAGCATGAGAAGCCAATGTGCTGTGTTTTTTATTTCATTAGGAATACTCTGCCTAACCTCTTTTGTGTATGCAGTCAGTATTCAAAATTGTTAAAGGAAGAAGCCAAAACAAACGCAAACTCTCAACAAATTTAGGAAATTGCCAATCAAGGAACCTGAATGCTGCTGATTGGATAAACCTTAAAATCCCATTTACACTCGATATGGAGGGAAATCCTTGTTGTCCCCGCTGCAAAATGATTACATTTCTGTTTCCAAAACCAAAAACTCACTTTGGTCGAGTTGCCTGTAATTTTCCTAGCATGAAACGCCAATGTGCTGTGTGTTTTATATCATTATGAATACTCTGCCTAACCTCTTTTTTGTATGGAGTCAGAATACAAAATTTGGAAAGGCAGAAGGCAAAGCCAACCAAACCCAGAACAAATTTAGGAAATTGCCAAACAAGAAACCTGAATGTTGCCGAAAGAATACACCTGAAAATCCCATTTACACTCAATGTGGAGGGAATTCCTAGCTGTCCCCTTGGCAAAAGCGTAAAATTTCATGTTCCAAAACACAAAAACTCACCTTGGTCGAGTTTTCTGTAGATTTATATGCATGAAACGCCAATGTGCTGTGTTTTTTATTTCATTATGAATACTGTGCCTAACCTCTTTTGTGTATGCAGTCAGTATTCAAAATTGTTAAAGGAAGAAGCCAAAACAAACGCAAACTTGGAACAAATTTAGGATATTGCCAATCAAGCAACCTGAATGCTGCTGATTGGATAAACCTAAAAATCCCATTTATACTCGATGTGGAGGGAAATCCTTGCTGTCCCCTCGGCAAAATGATTACATTTCTGTTTCCAAAACCAAAAACTCACTTTGGTCGAGTTGCCTGTAATTTTCCTAGCATGAAACGCCAATGTGCTGTGTGTTTTATATCATTATGAATACTCTGCCTAACCTCTTTTTTGTATGGAGTCAGAATACAAAATTTGGAAAGGCAGAAGGCCAAGCAAACCAAACCCAGAACAAATTTAGGAAATTGTGAAACAAGAAACCTAAATCCTGCTGATTGAATACACCTGAAAATCCCATTTACACTCGATGTAGAGGGAATTCCTAGCTGTCCCCTTGGCAAAAGCGTAAAATTTCATGTTCCAAAACACAAAAACTCACCTTGGTCGAGTTTTCTGTAGATTTATATGCATGAAACGCCAATGTGCTGTGTTTTTTATTTCATTATGAATACTCTGCCTAACCTACTTTTTGTATGCAGTCAGTATTCCAAATTTTGAAAGGAAGATGCCAAAACAAATGCAAACCCAAAACAAATTTAGGTAATTGCCAATCAAGGAGCCTGAAAGCTGCTGATTGAATACACCTGAAAATCCCATTAACACTCAGTGTGGTTGGAATTCCTAGCTGACCCTGATCATAAAGGTAAAATTTCTTTTTCCAAAACTCAAAAACTCAACTTGGTCAAGTTGGCTGTAGATTTCCTAGCATGAAATGCCAATGTGCTGTGTTTTTTATTTCATTATGAATACTCTGCCTAACCACTTTTGTGTATGCAGTCAGTATTCAAAATTGTTAAAGGAAGAAGCCGAAACAAACGCAAACTCTCAACAAATTTAGGAAATTGCCAATCAAGGAACCTGAATGCTGCTGATTGGATAAACCTTAAAATCCCATTTACACTCGTTGTGGAGGGAAATGCTTGCTGTCCCCTCGGCAAAATGATTACATTTCTGTTTCCAAAACAGAAAAACTCACTTTGGTCGAGTTGCCTGTAATTTTCCTAGCATGAAACGCCAATGTGCTGTGTTTTTTATTTCATTATGAATACTCTGCCTAACCTACTTTTTGTATGCAGTCAGTATTCAAAATTTTGAAAGGAAGAAGGCAAAACAAATGCAAACCCAGAACAAATTTAGGTTATTGCCAATCAAGGAGCCTGAATGCTGCTGATTGAATACACCTGAAAATCTCATTTATACTCAATGTAGAGGGAATTCTTAGCTGTCCCTTGACAAAGTGTAAAATTTCATGTTCCAAAAACCAAAATCTCATCTTGGTCGAGTTTTCTGTAGATTTATAAGCATGAGAAGCCAATGTGCTGTGTTTTTAATTTCATTATGAATACTCTGCCTAACCTCTTTTGTGTATGCAGTCAGTATTCAAAATTGTTAAAGGAAGAAGGCAAAACAAACGCAAACTCAGAACAAATTTAGGATATTGCCATTCAAGGAACCTGAATGCTGCTGATTGGATGAACCTTAAAATCCCATTTACACTCGATATGGAGGGAAATCCTTGCTGTCCCCGTAGCAAAATGATTACATTTCTGTTTCCAAAAACAAAAACTCACTTTGGTCGAGTTGCCTTTAATTTTCCTAGCATGAAACGTCAATGTGCTATGTGTTTTATATCATTATGAATACTCTGCCTAACCTCTTTTTTGTATGGAGTCAGAATACAAAATTTGGAATGGCAGAAGGCAAAGCCAACGAAACCCAGAACAAATTTAGGAAATTGCCAAACAAGAAACCTGAATGCTGCTGATTGAATACAACTGGAAATCCCATTTACACTCAATGTAGCGGGAATTCCTAGCTGTCCCCTTGGCAAAAGGGTAAAATTTCATGTTCCAAAACACAAAAACTAACCTTGGTCGAGTTTTCTGTAGATTTATATGCATGAAACGCCAATGTGCTGTGTTTTTTATTTCATTAGGAATACTCTGCCTAACCTCTTTTGTGTATGCAGTCAGTATTCAAAATTGTTAAAGGAAGAAGACAAAACAAAGGCAAACTCGGAACAAATTTAGGAAATTGCCAATCAAGGAACCTGAATGCTGCTGATTGGATGAACCTAAAAATCCCTTTTACACTCGATGTAGAGGGAAATCCTTGCTGTCCCCTCGGCAAAATGATTACATTTCTGTTTCCAAAAACAAAAACTCACTTTGGTCAAGTTGCCTTTAATTTTCCTAGCATGAAACGCCAATGTGCTGTGTTTTTTATTTCATTAGGAATACTCTGCCTAACCTCTTTTGTGTATGCAGTCAGTATTCAAAATTGTTAAAGGAAGAAGCCAAAACAAAGGCAAACTCGGAACAAATTTAGGAAATTGCCAATCAAGGAACCTGAATGCTGCTGATTGGATAAACCTAAAAATCCCATTTATACTCAATATGGACGGAAATCGTTGCTGTCCCCTCGGCAAAATGATTACATTTCTGTTTCCAAAAACAAAAACTCACTTTGGTCGAGTTGCCTGTAATTTTCCTAGCATGAAACGCCAATGTGCTGTGTGTTTTATATCATTATGAATACTCTGCTTAACCTCTTTTTTGTATGGAGTCAGAATACAAAATTTGGAAAGGCAGAATGCCAAGCAAACCAAACCCAGAACAAATTTATGAAATTGTGAAAAAAGAAACCTAAATCCTGCTGATTGAATACACCTGAAAATCCCATTTACACTCGATGTAGAGGGAATTCCTAGCTGTCCCCTTGGCAAAAGGGTAAAATTTCATGTTCCAAAACACAAAAACTCACTTTGGTCGTGTTTTCTGGAGAATTGTAAGCATGAAACGCCAATGTGCTGTGTTTTTTATTTCATTATGAATACTCTGCCTAACCTACTTTTTGTATGCAGTCAGTATTCAAAATTTTGAAAGGAAGAAGGCAAAACAAATGCAAACCCAGTACAAATTTAGTTTATTGCCAATCAAGGAGCCTGAATGCTGCTGATTGAATACACCTGAAAATCCCATTTACACTCAATGTAGAGGGAATTCCGAGCTGTCACCTTGGCTAAAGACTAAAATTTCATGTTCCAAAAACCAAAATCTCATCTTGGTCGAGTTTTCTGTAGATTTATAAGCATGAGAAGCCAATGTGCTGTGTTTTTTATTTCATTAGGAATACTCTGCCTAACCTCTTTTGTGTATGCAGTCAGTATTCAAAATTGTTAAAGGAAGAAGCCGAAACAAAGGGAAACTCGGAACAAATTTAGGAAATTGCCAATCAAGGAACCTGAATGCTGCTGATTGGATAAACCTAAAAATCCCATTTATACTCGATGTGGAGGGAAATCCTTACTGTCCCCTAGGCAAAATGATTACATTTCTGTTTCCAAAAACAAAAACTCACTTTGGTCGAGTTGCCTTTAATTTTCCTAGCATGAAACGCCAATGTGCTGTGTGTTTTATATCATTATGAATACTCTGCCTAACCTCTTTTGTGTATGCAGTCAGTATTCAAAATTGTTAAAGGAAGAAGCCAAAACAAACACAAACTCGGAACAAATTTAGGAAATTGCCAATCAAGGAACCTGAATGCTGCTGATTGGATAAACCTAAAAATTCCTTTTACACTGATGTGGAGGGAAATCGTTGCTGTCCCCTCGGCAAAATGATTACATTTCTGTTTCCAAAAACAAAAACTCACTTTGGTCGAGTTGCCTGTAATTTTCCTAATATGAAACGCCAATGTGCTGTGTGTTTTATATCATTATGAATACTCTGCCTAAACTCTTTTTTGTATGGAGTCAGAATACAAAATTTGGAAAGGCAGACGGCAAAGCCAACGAAACCCGGAACAAATTTAGAAAATTGCCAAACAAGAAACCTGAATGCTGCTGATTGAATACACCTGAAAATCCCATTTACACTAGATGTAGAGGGAATTCCTAGCTGTCCCCTAGGCAAAGTGTAAAATTTCATGTTCCAAAAACCAAAATCTCAACTTGGTCGAGTTTTCTGTGATTTATAAGCATGAAACGCCAATGTGCTGTGTTTTTTATTTCATTATGAATACTCTGCCTAACCTCTTTTGTGTATGCAGTCAGTATTCAAAATTGTTAAAGGAAGAAGGCAAAACAAACGCAAACTCGGAACAAATTTAGGAAATTGCCAATCAAGAAACCTGAATGCTGCTGATTGGATAAACCTAAAAATCCCATTTATACTCGATGTGGAGGGAAATCCTTGCTGTCCCCTCGGCCTAATGATTACATTTCTGTTTCCAAAACCAAAAACTCACTTTGGTCGAGTTGCCTGTAATTTTCCTAGCATGAAACGCCAATGTGCTGTGTGTTTTATATCATTATGAATACTCTGCCTAACCTCTTTTTTGTATGGAGTCAGAATACAAAATTTGGAAAGGCAGAAGGCAAAGCCAACCAAACCCAGAACAAATTTAGGAAATTGCCAAACAAGAAACCTGAATGCTGCTGATTGAATACACCTGGAAATCCCATTTACACTCAATGTAGCAGGAATTCCTAGCTGTCCCCTTGGCAAAAGGGTAAAATTTCATGTTCCAAAACACAAAAACTAACCTTGCTCGAGTTTTCTGTAGATTTATATGGATGAAACGCCAATGTGCTGTGTTTTTTATTTCATTAGGAATACTCTGCCTAACCTCTTTTGTGTATGCAGTCAGTATTCAAAATTGTTAAAGGAAGAAGACAAAACAAAGGCAAACTCGGAACAAATTTAGGAAATTGCCAATCAAGGAACCTGAATGCTGCTGATTGGATGAACCTAAAAATCCCTTTTACACTCGATGTAGAGGGAAATCCTTGCTGTCCCCTCGGCAAAATGATTACATTTCTGTTTCCAAAAACAAAAACTCACTTTGGTCAAGTTGCCTTTAATTTTCCTAGCATGAAACGCCAATGTGCTGTGTTTTTTATTTCATTAGGAATACTCTGCCTAACCTCTTTTGTGTATGCAGTCAGTATTCAAAATTGTTAAAGGAAGAAGCCAAAACAAAGGCAAACTCGGAACAAATTTAGGAAATTGCCAATCAAGGAACCTGAATGCTGCTGATTGGATAAACCTAAAAATCCCATTTATACTCAATATGGACGGAAATCGTTGCTGTCCCCTCGGCAAAATGATTACATTTCTGTTTCCAAAAACAAAAACTCACTTTGGTCGAGTTGCCTGTAATTTTCCTAGCATGAAACGCCAATGTGCTGTGTGTTTTATATCATTATGAATACTCTGCCTAACCTCTTTTTTGTATGGAGTCAGAATACAAAATTTGGAAAGGCAGAATGCCAAGCAAACCAAACCCAGAACAAATTTATGAAATTGTGAAACAAGAAACCTAAATCCTGCTGATTGAATACACCTGAAAATCCCATTTACACTCGATGTAGAGGGAATTCCTAGCTGTCCCCTTGGCAAAAGGGTAAAATTTCATGTTCCAAAACACAAAAACTCACTTTGGTCGGGTTTTCTGTAGAATTATAAGCATGAAATGCCAATGTGCTGTGTTTTTTATTTCATTATGAATACTCTGCCTAACCTACTTTTTGTATGCAGTCAGTATTCAAACTTTTGAAAGGAAGAAAGCAAAACAAATGCAAACCCAGAACAAATTTAGGTTATTGCCAATCAAAGAGCCTGAATGCTGCTGATTGAATATACCTGAAAATCCCATTTACACTCAATGTAGAGGGAATTCCTAGCTGTCCTTTGGCAAAGTGTAAAATTTCATGTTCCAAAAACCAAAATCTCATCTTGGTTCAGTTTTCTGTAGATTTATAAGCATGAGAAGCCAATGTGCTGTGATTTTTACTTCATTAGGTATACTCTGCCTAACCTCTTTTTTGTATGGAGTCAGAATACAAAATTTGGAAAGGCAGAAGGCAAAGCCAACCAAACCCAGAACAAATTTAGGAAATTGCCAAACAAGAAACCTGAATGCTGCCGAAAGAATACACCTGAAAATCCCATTTACACTCAATGTAGAGGGAATTCCTAGCTGTCCCCTTGGCAAAAGGGTAAAATTTCATGTTCCAAAACACAAAAACTCACCTTGGTCGAGTTTTCTGTAGATTTATATGGATGAAACGCCAATGTGCTGTGTTTTTTATTTCATTAGGAATACTCTGCCTAACCTCTTTTGTGTATGCAGTCAGTATTCAAAATTGTTAAAGGAAGAAGCCAAAACAAAGGCAAACTTGGAACAAATTTAGGATATTGCCAATCAAGGAACCTGAATGCTGCTGATTGGATTAACCTAAAAATCCCTTTTACACTCGATGTGGAGGGAAATTCTTGCTGTCCCCTCGGCAAAAGGGTAAAATTTCTTTTTCCAAAAACAAAAACTCACTTTGGTCGAGTTGCCTGTAATTTTCCTAGCATGAAACCCCAATGTGCTGTGTGTTTTATATCATTATGAATACTCTGCCTAACCTCTTTTTTGTATGGAGTCAGAATACAAAATTTGGAAAGGCAGAGGGCAAAGCCAACCAAACCCAGAACAACTTTAGGAAATTGTCAAACAAGAAACCTGAATGCTGCTGATTGAATACACCTGGATATCCCATTTACACTCGATGTAGAGGGAATTCCTAGCTGTCCCCTTGGCAAAAGGGTAAAATTTCATGTTCCAAAACACAAAAACTCACTTTGTTCGAGTTTTCTGTAGAATTGTAAGCATGAAACGCCAATGTGCTGTGTTTTTTATTTCATTATGAATACTCTGCCTAACCTACTTTTTGTATGCAGTCAGTATTCAAAATTGTTAAAGGAAGAAGCCAAAACAAATGCAAACCCAGTACAAATTTAGTTTATTGCCAATCAAGGAGCCTGAATGCTGCTGATTGAATACACCTGAAAATCCCATTTACACTCAATGTAGAGGGAATTCCTAACTGTCCCTTGGCAAAGTGTAAAATTTCATGTTCCAAAAACCAAAATCTCATCTTGGTCGAGTTTTCTGTAGATTTATAAGCATGAGAAGCCAATGTGCTGTGTTTTTTATTTCATTAGGAATACTCTGCCTAACCTCTTTTGTGTATGCAGTCAGTATTCAAAATTGTTAAAGGAAGAAGCCGAAACAAAGGGAAACTCGGAACAAATTTAGGAAATTGCCAATCAAGGAACCTGAATGCTGCTGATTGGATAAACCTAAAAATCCCTTTTACACTCAATGTGGAGGGAAATCGTTGCTGTCCCCTCGGCAAAATGATTACATTTCTGTTTCCAAAAACAAAAACTCACTTTGGTCGAGTTGCCTGTAATTTTCCTAATATGAAACGCCAATGTGCTGTGTGTTTTATATCATTATGAATACTCTGCCTAAACTCTTTTTTGTATGGAGTCAGAATCAAAATTTGGAAAGGCAGAAGGCAAAGCCAACGAAACCCAGAACAAATTTAGGAAATTGCCAAACAAGAAACCTGAATGCTGCTGATTGAATACACCTGAAAATCCCATTTACACTCGATGTAGAGGGAATTCCTAGCTGTCCCCTAGGCAAAGTGTAAAATTTCATGTTCCAAAACACAAAAACTCACCTTGGTCGAGTTTTCTGTAGATTTATATGCATGAAACGCCAATGTGCTGTGTTTTTTATTTCATTAGGAATACTCTGCCTAACCTCTTTTGTGTATGCAGTCAGTATTCAAAATTGTTAAAGGAAGAAGCCAAAACAAAGGCAAACTCGGAACAAATTTAGGATATTGCCAATCAAGGAACCTGAATGCTGCTGATTGGATTAACCTAAAAATCCCTTTTACACTCGATGTGGAGGGAAATTCTTGCTGTCCCCTCGGTAAAAGGGTAAAATTTCTTTTTCCAAAAACAAAAACTCACTTTGGTCGAGTTGCCTGCAATTTTCCTAGCATGAAACCCCAATGTGCTGCGTGTTTTATATCATTATGAATACTCTGCCTAACCTCTTTTTTGTAAGGAGTCAGAATACAACATTTGGAAAGGCAGAAGAAAAGCCAACCAAACCCAGAACAAATTTAGGAAATTGCCAAACAAGAAACCTGAATGCTGCCGAAAGAATACACCTGAAAATCCCATTTACACACGATGTAGCGGGAATTCCTAGCTGTCCCCTTGGCAAAAGGGTAAAATTTCATGTTCCAAAACACAAAAACTCACCTTGGTCGAGCTTTCTGTAGATTTATATGCATGAAACGCCAAAGTGCTGTGTTTTTTATTTCATTAGGAATAATCTGCCTAACCTCTTTTGTGTATGCAGTCAGTATTCAAAATTGTTAAAGGAAGAAGACAAAACAAAGGCAAACTCGGAACAAATTTAGGAAATTGCCAATCAAGGAACCTGAATGATGCTGTTTGGATAAACCTAAAAATCCCATTTATACTCAATATGGACGGAAATCATTGCTGTCCTCTCGGCAAAATGATTACATTTCTGTTTCCAAAAACAAAAACTCACTTTGGTCGAGTTGCCTTTAATTTTCCTAGCATGAAACGCCAATGTGCTGTGTTTTATATCATTATGAATACTCTGCCTAACCTCTTTTGTGTATGCAGTCAGTATTCAAAATTGTTAAAGGAAGAAGCCGAAACAAACGCAAACTCGGGACAAATTTAGGAAATTGCCAATCAAGGAACCTGAATGCTGCTGATTGGATAAACCTCAAAATCCCATTTATACTCGATGTGGAGGGAAATCCTTGCTGTCCCCTCGGCAAAATGATTACATTTCTGTTTCCAAAACCAAAAACTCACTTTGGTCGAGTTGCCTGTAATTTTCCTAGCATGAAACGCCAATGTGCTGTGTGTTTTATATCATTATGAATACTCTGCCTAACCTCTTTTTTGTATGGAGTCAGAATACAAAATTTGGAAAGGCAGAAGGCCAAGCAAACCAAACCCAGAACAAATTTAGGAAATTGTGAAACAAGAAACCTAAATCCTGCTGATTGAATACACCTGAAAATCCCATTTACACTCCATGTAGAGGGAATTCCTAGCTGTCCCCTTGGCAAAAGGTTAAAATTTCATGTTCCAAAACACAAAAACTCACCTTGGTCGAGTTTTCTGTCGATGTATAAGCATCAAATGCCAATGTGCTGTGTTTTTTATTTCATTATGAATACTCTGCCTAACCTACTTTTTGTATGCAGTCAGTATTCCAAATTTTGAAAGGAAGAAGCCAAAACAAATGCAAACTCGGAACAAATTTAGGATATTGCCAATCAAGGAACCTGAATGCTGCTGATTGGATAAACCTAAAAATCCCATTTACACTCAGTGTGGAGGGAATTCCTAACTGTCCCCGCCTCAAAAGGGTAAAACTTGTTTTCCAAAACTCAAAAACTCATATTGGTCAAGTTGGCTGTAGATTTCCTAGCATGAAATGCCAATGTGCTGTGTTTTTTATTTCATTATGAATACTCTGCCTTACCTACTGTTTGTATGCAGTCAGTATTAAAAATTTTGAAAGGAAGAAGGCAAAACAAATGCAAACCCAGAACAAATTTAGGCAATTGCCAAGCAAGGAACCTGAATGCTGCTGATTGGATGAACCTAAAAATCCCATTTACACTCGATGTGGAGGGAAATCCTTGATGTCCCCTGGGCAAAATGATTACAATTCTGTTTCCAAAAACAAAAACTCACTTTGGTCGAGTTGCCTGTAATTTTCCTAGCATGAAACGCCAATGTGCTGTGTGTTTTATATCATTAGGAATACTCTGCCTAACCTCTTTTTTGTATGGAGTCAGAATACAAAATTTGGAAAGGCAGAAGGCAGAGCCAACCAATCCCAGAACAAATTTAGGAAATTGCCAAACAAGAAAACTGAATGCTGCCGAAGGAATACACCTGAAAATCCCATTTACACTCGTGTGGAGGGAGTTCCTAGCCGTCCCCTTGGCAAAAGGGTAAAATTTCATGTTCCAAAACACAAAAACTCACCGGGTCGAGTTTTCTGCAGATTTATAAGCATGAAACACCAATGTGCTGTGTTTTTTATTTCATTATGTATACTCTGCCTAACCTCTTTTGTGTATGCAGTCAGTATTCAAAATTGTTAAAGGAAGAAGCCAAAACAAACGCAAACTCGGAACAAATTTAGGAAATTGCTAATCAAGGAACCTGAATGCTGCTGATTGTATACACCTGAAAATCCCTTTTACACTCAATGTGGAGGGAAATCCTTGCTGTCCCCTCGGCAAAATGATTACATTTCTGTTTCCAAAAACAAAAACTCACTTTGGTCGAGCTGCCTGTAGATTTCCTAGCATGAAACGCCAATGTGCTGTGTGTTTTATATCATTAGGAATACTCTGCCTAACCTCTTTTTTGTATGGAGTCAGAATACAAAATTTGGAAAGGCAGAAGGCAGAGCCAACCAATCCCAGAACAAATTTAGGAAATTGCCAAACAAGAAAACTGAATGCTGCCGAAAGAATACACCTGAAAATCCCATTTACACTCGTGTGGATGGAGTTCCTAGCCGTCCCCTTGGCAAAAGGGTAAAATTTCATGTTCCAAAATACAAAAACTCACCTTTGTCGAGTTTTCTGTAGATTTATAAGCATGAAACACCAATGTGCTGTGTTTTTTATTTCATTATGTATACTCTGCCTAACCTCTTTTGTGTATGCAGTCAGTATTCAAAATTGTTAAAGGAAGAAGCCAAAACAAACGCAAACTCAGAACAAATTTAGGAAATTGCTAATCAAGGAACCTGAATGCTGCTGATTGTATACACCTGAAAATCCCTTTTACACTCAATGTGGAGGGAAATCCTTGCTGTCCCCTCGGCAAAATGATTACATTTCTGTTTCCAAAAACAAAAACTCACTTTGGTCGAGCTGCCTGTAGATTTCCTAGCATGAAACCCCTTGTGCTGTGTTTTTCATTTCATTAGGAATACTCTGCCGAACCTCTCTTTTGTAAGGAGTAAGAATACAAATTTTGGAAAGGAAGAAGGAGAATCAAAAGCAAAGTTAGAACAAATTTAGGAAATTGCCAATCAAGACACCCGAATGCTGCCGAAAGAATACACCTGAAAAGCCCATTTACACTTCATGTGGAGAGAATTCCTAGCTTAACCCTCGGTAAAAATGTAAAAGTTCTTTTTTCAAAACACAAAAACTCACTTTGGTCGAGATTTCTGTAGTTTTATAAGCATGAAAGCCAAAGCGGGTTGTTTTTTATTTCATTTAAAGATACTCTGCCTAACCTCTTTTTTGCATGGATTCAGAATACAAAATTTGGAAAGGAAGAAGGCAAAACAAACGCAAACCCAGAACAAATTTTAGGAAATTGCCAATCAAGGAACCTGAATGCTATGATTGAATACACCTGAAAATCCCATTCATACTGGATGTGGAGGGAATTCCTAGCAGTCCCCTCGGCAAAATGGTTACATTTCTTTTTCCAAAACACAAAATCTCACCTTGGTCGAGTTTTCTGTAGGTTTATTATGAATGAAACGCGAATGTGCTGTTCTTTTATTTCATTATAAATACTCTGCCTAACCTCTTTTTAGTATGGATTCAGAATACAAAATTTGAAAAGGAAGAAGGCAAAAGAAACGCAAACCCAGAACAAATTTTAGAAGTTGCCAGTCAAGGAACCTGAATGCTGCTGATTGAATCCACCTGAAAATCCCATTCACCTTTGATTTGGAGAGAATTCCTAGCTGTCCCATAGGCAAAGTGTAAAATTTCATGTTCCAAAAACCAAAATCTCAACTTGGTCGAGTTTTCTGTAGATTTATAAGCATGAGAAGCCAATGTGCTGTGTTTTTTATTTCATTATGTATACTCTGCCTAACCTCTTTTGTGTATGCAGTCAGTATTCAAAATTGTTAAAGGAAGAAGCCAAAACAAATGCAAACTCGGAACAAATTTAGGATATTGCCAATCAAGGAACCTGAATGCTGCTGATTGGATAAACCTAAAAATCCAATTTACACTCAGTGTGGAGGGAATTCCTAGCTGTCCCTGCCTCAAAAGGGTAAAACTTTTTTTCCAAAACTCAAAAACTCATATTGGTCAAGTTGGCTGTAGATTTCCTAGCATGAAATGCCAGTGTGCTGTGTTTTTTATTTCATTATGAATACTCTGCCTTACCTACTGTTTGTATGCAGTCAGTATTAAAAATTTTGAAAGGAAGAAGGAAAAACAAATGCAAACCCAGAACAAATTTAGGCAATTGCCAAGCAAGGAACCTGAATGCTGCTGATTGGATGAACCTAAAAATCCCATTTACACTCGATGTGGAGGGAAATCCTTGATGTCCCCTGGGCAAAATGATTACATTTCTGTTTCCAAAAACAAAAACTCACTTTGGTCGAGTTGCCTGTAATTTTCCTAGCATGAAACGCCAATGTGCTGTGTGTTTTATATCATTAGGAATACTCTGCCTAACCTCTTTTTTGTATGGAGTCAGAATACAAAATTTGGAAAGGCAGAAGGCAGAGCCAACCAATCCCAGAACACATTTAGGAAATTGCCAAACAAGAAAACTGAATGCTGCCGAAGGAATACACCTGAAAATCCCATTTACACTCGTGTGGAGGGAGTTCCTAGCCGTCCCCTTGGCAAAAGGGTAAAATTTCATGTTCCAAAACACAAAAACTCACCGGGTCGAGTTTTCTGCAGATTTATAAGCATGAAACACCAATGTGCTGTGTTTTTTATTTCATTATGTATACTCTGCCTAACCTCTTTTGTGTATGCAGTCAGTATTCAAAATTGTTAAAGGAAGAAGCCAAAACAAACGCAAACTCGGAACAAATTTAGGAAATTGCTAATCAAGGAACCTGAATGCTGCTGATTGTATACACCTGAAAATCCCTTTTACACTCAATGTGGAGGGAAATCCTTGCTGTCCCCTCGGCAAAATGATTACATTTCTGTTTCCAAAAACAAAAACTCACTTTGGTCGAGCTGCCTGTAGATTTCCTAGCATGAAACGCCAATGTGCTGTGTGTTTTATATCATTAGGAATACTCTGCCTAACCTCTTTTTTGTATGGAGTCAGAATACAAAATTTGGAAAGGCAGAAGGCAGAGCCAACCAATCCCAGAACAAATTTAGGAAATTGCCAAACAAGAAAACTGAATGCTGCCAAAGGAATACACCTGAAAATCCCATTTACACTCGTGTGGAGGGAGTTCCTAGCCGTCCCCTTGGCAAAAGGGTAAAATTTCATGTTCCAAAACACAAAAACTCACCTTGGTCGAGTTTTCTGCAGATTTATAAGCATGAAACACCAATGTGCTGTGTTTTTTATTTCATTATGTATACTCTGCCTAACCTCTTTTGTGTATGCTGTCAGTATTCAAAATTGTTAAAGGAAGAAGCCAAAACAAACGCAAACTCGGAACAAATTTAGGAAATTGCTAATCAAGGAACCTGAATGCTGCTGATTGTATACACCTGAAAATCCCTTTTACACTCAATGTGGAGGGAAATCCTTGCTGTCCCCTCGGCAAAATGATTACATTTCTGTTTCCAAAAACAAAAACTCACTTTGGTCGAGCTGCCTGTAGATTTCCTAGCATGAAACCCCTTGTGCTGTGTTTTTCATTTCATTAGGAATACTCTGCCGAACCTCTCTTTTGTAAGGAGTAAGAATACAAATTTTGGAAAGGAAGAAGGAGAATCAAAAGCAAAGTTAGAACAAATTTAGGAAATTGCCAATCAAGACACCCGAATGCTGCCGAAAGAATACACCAGAAAAGCCCATTTACACTTCATGTGGAGAGAATTCCTAGCTTAACCCTCGGTAAAAATGTAAAAGTTCTTTTTCCAAAACACAAAAACTCACTTTGGTCGAGATTTCTGTAGTTTTATAAGCATGAAAGCCAAAGCGGGTTGTTTTTTATTTCATTTAAAGATACTCTGCCTAACCTCTTTTTTGCATGGATTCAGAATACAAAATTTGGAAAGGAAGAAGGCAAAACAAACGCAAACCCAGAACAAATTTTAGGAAATTGCCAATCAAGGAACCTGAATGCTATGATTGAATACACCTGAAAATCCCATTCATACTGGATGTGGAGGGAATTCCTAGCAGTCCCCTCGGCAAAATGGTTACATTTCTTTTTCCAAAACACAAAATCTCACCTTGGTCGAGTTTTCTGTAGGTTTATTATGAATGAAACGCGAATGTGCTGTTCTTTTATTTCATTATAAATACTCTGCCTAACCTCTTTTTAGTATGGATTCAGAATACAAAATTTGAAAAGGAAGAAGGCAAAAGAAACGCAAACCCAGAACAAATTTTAGAAGTTGCCAGTCAAGGAACCTGAATGCTGCTGATTGAATCCACCTGAAAATCCCATTCACCTTTGATTTGGAGAGAATTCCTAGCTGTCCCCTAAGCAAAGTGTAAAATTTCATGTTCCAAAAACCAAAATCTCAACTTGGTCGAGTTTTCTGTAGATTTATAAGCATGAGAAGCCAATGTGCTGTGTTTTTTATTTCATTATGTATACTCTGCCTAACCTCTTTTGTGTATGCAGTAGGTATTCAAAATTGTTAAAGGGAGAAGCCAAAACAAATGCAAACTCGGAACAAATTTAGGATATTGCCAATCAAGGAACCTGAATGCTGCCGATTGGATAAACCTAAAAATCCAATTTACACTCAGTGTGGAGGGAATTCCTAGCTGTCCCTGCCTCAAAAGGGTAAAACTTTTTTTCCAAAACACAAAAACTCATATTGGTCAAGTTGGCTGTAGATTTCCTAGCATGAAATGCCAGTGTGCTGTGTTTTTTATTTCATTATGAATACTCTGCCTTACCTACTGTTTGTATGCAGTCAGTATTAAAAATTTTGAAAGGAAGAAGGAAAAACAAATGCAAACCCAGAACAAATTTAGGCAATTGCCAAGCAAGGAACCTGAATGCTGCTGATTGGATGAACCTAAAAATCCCATTTACACTCGATGTGGAGGGAAATCCTTGATGTCCCCTGGGCAAAATGATTACATTTCTGTTTCCAAAAACAAAAACTCACTTTGGTCGAGTTGCCTGTAATTTTCCTAGCATGAAACGCCAATGTGCTGTGTGTTTTATATCATTATGAATACTCTGCCTAACCTCTTTTTTGTATGGAGTCAGAATACAAAATTTGGAAAGGCAGAAGGCAAAGTCAACCAATCCCAGAACAAATTTAGGAAATTGCCAAACAAGAAAACTGAATGCTGCCGAAAGAATACACCTGAAAATCCCATTTTAACTCGATGTGGAGGGAATTCCTAGCCGTCCCCTTGGCAAAAGGGTAAAATTTCATGTTCCAAAACACAAAAACTCACCTTGGTCGAGTTTTCTGCAGATTTATAAGCATGAAACATCAATGTGCTGTGTTTTTTATTTCATTATGTTTACTCTGCCTAACCTCTTTTGTGTATGCAGTCAGTATTCAAAATTGTTAAAGGAAGAAGCCAAAACAAACGCAAACTCAGAACAAATTTAGGAAATTGCTAATCAAGGAACCTGAATGCTGCTGATTGTATACACCTGAAAATCCCTTTTACACTCAATGTGGAGGGAAATCCTTGCTGTCCCCTCGGCAAAATGATTACATTTCTTTTTTCAAAAACAAAAACTCACTTTGGTCGAGCTGCCTGTAGATTTCCTAGCATGAAACCCCTTGTGCTGTGTGTTTTATATCATTATGAATACTCTGCCTAACCTCTTTTTTGTATGGAGTCAGAATACAAAATTTGGAAAGGCAGAAGGCCAAGCCAACCAAACCCAGAACAAATGTAGGAAATTGCCAAACAAGAAACCTGAATGCTGCTGATTGAATACACCTGAAAATCCCATTTACACTCGTGTGGATGGAGTTCCTAGCTGTCCCCTTGGCAAAAGGGTAAAATTTCATGTTGCAAAACACAAAAACTCACCTTGGTCGAGTTTTCTGTAGATTTATAAGCATGAAACGCCAATGTGCTGTGTTTTTTATTTCATTATGAATACTCTGCCTAACCTACTTTTTGTATGCAGTCAGTATTCAAAATTGTTAAAGGAAGAAGCCAAAACAAACGCAAACTCGGAACAAATTAAGGATATTGCCAATCAAGGAACCTGAATGCTGCTGATTGGATAAACCTAAAAATCCCATTTACACTCAGTGTGGAGGGAATTCCTAGCTGTCCCTGCCTCAAAAGGGTAAAACTTTTTTTCCAAAACTCAAAAACTCATATTGGTCAAGTTGGCTGTAGATTTCCTAGCATGAAATGCCAATGTGCTGTGTTTTTTATTTCATTATGAATACTCTGCCTTACCTACTGTTTGTATGCAGTCAGTATTAAAAATTTTGAAAGGAAGAAGGCAAAACAAATGCAAACCCAGAACAAATTTAGGCAATTGCCAAGCAAGGAACCTGAATGCTGCTGATTGGATGAACCTAAAAATCCCATTTACACTCGATGTGGAGGGAAATCCTTGATGTCCCCTGGGCAAAATGATTACAATTCTGTTTCCAAAAACAAAAACTCACTTTGGTCGAGTTGCCTGTAATTTTCCTAGCATGAAACGCCAATGTGCTGTGTGTTTTATATCATTAGGAATACTCTGCCTAACCTCTTTTTTGTATGGAGTCAGAATACAAAATATGGAAAGGCAGAAGGCAAAGCCAACCAAACCCAGAACAAATTTAGGAAATTGCCAAACAAGAAAACTGAATGCTGCTGAAAGAATACACCTGAAAATCCCATTTACACTCAATGTAGAGGGAATTGCTAGCCATCCCCGTGGCAAAAGGGTAAAATTTCTTTTTCCAAAACACAAAAACTCACCTTGGTCGAGTTTTCTGCAGATTTATAAGCATGAAACACCAATGTGCTGTGTTTTTTATTTCATTATGTACACTCTGCTTAACCTCTTTTGTGTATGCAGTCAGTATTCAAAATTGTTAAAGGAAGAAGCCAAAACAAACGCAAACTCGGAACAAATTTTGGAAATTGCTAATCAAGGAACCTGAATGCTGCTGATTGTATACACCTGAAAATCCCTTTTACACTCAAAGTGGAGGGAAATCCTTGCTGTCCCCTCGGCAAAATGATTACATTTCTGTTTCCAAAAACAAAAACTCACTTTGGTCGAGCTGCCTGTAGATTTCCTAGCATGAAACCCCTTGTGCTGTGTTTTTCATTTCATTAGGAATACTCTGCCGAACCTCTCTTTTGTAAGGAGTAAGAATACAAATTTTGGAAAGGAAGAAGGAGAATCAAAAGCAAAGTTAGAACAAATTTAGGAAATTGCCAATCAAGACACCCGAATGCTGCCGAAAGAATACACCTGAAAATCCCATTTACACTTCATGTGGAGAGAATTCCTAGCTTAACCCTCGGTAAAAATGTAAAAGTTCTTTTTCCAAAACACAAAAACTCACTTTGGTCGAGATTTCTGTAGTTTTATAAGCATGAAAAGCCAAAGCGGTTTGTTTTTTATTTCATTTAAGGATACTCTGCCTAACCTCTTTTTTGCATGGATTCAGAATAGAAAATTTGGAAAGGAAGAAGGCAAAACAAACGCAAACCCAGAACAAATTTTAGGAAATTGCCAATCAAGGAACCTGAATGCTATGATTGAATACACCTGAAAATCCCATTCATACTGGATGTGGAGGGAATTCCTAGCAGTCCCCTAGGCAAAATGGTTACATTTCTTTTTCCAAAACACAAAATCTCACCTTGGTCGAGTTTTCTGTAGATTTATATGAATGAAACGTGAATGTGCTGTTCTTTTATTTCATTATAAATCCTCTGCCTAACCTCTTTTTTGTATGGAGTCAGAATACAAAATTTGGAAAGGAAGAAGGCAAAAGAAACGCAAACCCAGAACAAATTTTGGAAGTTGCCAATCAAGGAACCTGAATGCTGCTGATTGAATCCACCTGAAAATCCCATTCACCTTTGATTTGGAGAGAATTCCTAGCTGTCCCCTAAGCAAAGGGTAAAATTTCATGTTCCAAAAACCAAAATCTCAACTTGGTTGAGTTTTCTGTAGATTTATAAACATGAAAGGCAATGTGCTGTGTTTTTTATTTCATTATGTATACTCTGCCTAACCTCTTTTGTGTATGCAGTAAGTATTCAAAATTGTTAAAGGAAGAAGCCAAAACAACGCAAACTCGGAACAAATTTAGGACATTGCCAATCAAGGAACCTGAATGCTGCTGATTGGATAAACCTAAAAATCCAATTTACACTCGATGTGGAGGGAAATCATTGATGTCCCCTCGGCAAAATGATTACATTTCTGTTTCCAAAAACAAAAACTCACTTTGGTCGAGTTGCCTGTAATTTTCCTAGCATGAAATGCCAATGTGCTGTGTGTTTTATATCATTATGAATACTCTGCCTAACCTCTTTTTTGTATGGAGTCAGAATACAAAATTTGGAAAGGCAGAAGGCAAAGCCAACCAAACCCAGAACAAATTTAGTAAATTGCCAAACAAGAAACCTGAATGCTGCTGATTGAATACACCTGAAAATCCCATTTACACTCCATGTAGAGGGAATTCCTAGCTGTCCCCTTGGCAAAAGGGTAAAATTTCATGTTGCAAAACACAAAAACTCACCTTGGTCGAGTTTTCTGTCGATGTATAAGCATCAAATGCCAATGTGCTGTGTTTTTTATTTCATTATGAATACTCTGCCTAACCTACTTTTTGTATGCAGTCAGTATTCAAAATTGTTAAAGGAAGAAGCCAAAACAAACGCAAACTCGGAACAAATTTAGGAAATTGCCAATCAGTGAACCTGAATGCTGCTGATTGGATAAACCTAAAAATCCCATTTACACTCAGTGTGGAGGGAATTCCTAGTTGTCCCCGCCTCAAAAGGGTAAAACTTTTTTTCCAAAACTCAAAAACTCATATTGGTCAAGTTGGCTATAGATTTTCTAGCATGAAATGCCAATGTGCTGTGTTTTTTATTTCATTATGAATACTCTGCCTTACCTACTCTTTGTATGCAGTCAGTATTAAAAATTTTGAAAGGAAGAAGGAAAAACAAATGCAAACCCAGAACAAATTTAGGCAATTGCCAAGCAAGGAACCTGAATGCTGCTGATTGGATGAACCTAAAAATCCCATTTACACTCAAAGTGGAGGGAAATCCTTGCTGTCCCCTCGGCAAAATGATTACATTTCTGTTTCCAAAAACAAAAACTCACTTTGGTCGAGCTGCCTGTAGATTTCCTAGCATGAAACCCCTTGTGCTGTGTTTTTCATTTCATTAGGAATACTCTGCTGAACCTCTCTTTTGTAACGAGTAAGAATACAAATTTTGGAAAGGAAGAAGGAGAATCAAAAGCAAAGTTAGAACAAATTTAGGAAATTGCCAATCAAGACACCCGAATGCTGCTGAAAGAATACACCAGAAAATCCCATTTACACTTCATGTGGAGAGAATTCTGAGCTTAGCCCTCGGTAAAAATGTAAAAGTTCTTTTTCCAAAACACAAAAACTCACTTTGGTCCAGATTTCTGTAGTTTTATAAGCATGAAAAGCCAAAGCGGTGTGCTTTTTATTTCATTTAGGGATACTCTGCCTAACCTCTTTTCTGCATGCAGTCAGAATACCGAATTTGGAAAGGAAGAAGGCAAAACAAACGCAAACCCAGAACAAATTTTAGGAAATTGCCAATCAAGGAACCTGAATGCTATGATTGAATACACCTGAAAATCCCATTTACACTCGTGTGGATGGAGTTCCTAGCTGTCCCCTTGGCAAAAGGGTAAAATTTCATGTTGCAAAACACAAAAACTCACCTTGGTCGAGTTTTCTGTAGATTTATAAGCATGAAACGCCAATGTGCTGTGTTTTTTATTTCATTATGAATACTCTGCCTAACCTACTTTTTGTATGCAGTCAGTATTCAAAATTGTTAAAGGAAGAAGCCAAAACAAACGCAAACTCGGAACAAATTAAGGATATTGCCAATCAAGGAACCTGAATGCTGCTGATTGGATAAACCTAAAAATCCCATTTACACTCAGTGTGGAGGGAATTCCTAGCTGTCCCTGCCTCAAAAGGGTAAAACTTTTTTTCCAAAACTCAAAAACTCATATTGGTCAAGTTGGCTGTAGATTTCCTAGCATGAAATGCCAATGTGCTGTGTTTTTTATTTCATTATGAATACTCTGCCTTACCTACTGTTTGTATGCAGTCAGTATTAAAAATTTTGAAAGGAAGAAGGCAAAACAAATGCAAACCCAGAACAAATTTAGGCAATTGCCAAGCAAGGAACCTGAATGCTGCTGATTGGATGAACCTAAAAATCCCATTTACACTCGATGTGGAGGGAAATCCTTGATGTCCCCTGGGCAAAATGATTACAATTCTGTTTCCAAAAACAAAAACTCACTTTGGTCGAGTTGCCTGTAATTTTCCTAGCATGAAACGCCAATGTGCTGTGTGTTTTATATCATTAGGAATACTCTGCCTAACCTCTTTTTTGTATGGAGTCAGAATACAAAATATGGAAAGGCAGAAGGCAAAGCCAACCAAACCCAGAACAAATTTAGGAAATTGCCAAACAAGAAAACTGAATGCTGCTGAAAGAATACACCTGAAAATCCCATTTACACTCAATGTAGAGGGAATTGCTAGCCATCCCCGTGGCAAAAGGGTAAAATTTCTTTTTCCAAAACACAAAAACTCACCTTGGTCGAGTTTTCTGCAGATTTATAAGCATGAAACACCAATGTGCTGTGTTTTTTATTTCATTATGTACACTCTGCTTAACCTCTTTTGTGTATGCAGTCAGTATTCAAAATTGTTAAAGGAAGAAGCCAAAACAAACGCAAACTCGGAACAAATTTTGGAAATTGCTAATCAAGGAACCTGAATGCTGCTGATTGTATACACCTGAAAATCCCTTTTACACTCA
Organism: Sylvilagus floridanus; assembly: GCA_949820135.1. NCBI lineage: Eukaryota > Metazoa > Chordata > Mammalia > Lagomorpha > Leporidae > Sylvilagus > Sylvilagus floridanus. The sequence goes on along the minus strand of OX463234.1, from coordinate 23,106,154 downwards.
AAGTGGAGGGAAATCCTTGCTGTCCCCTCGGCAAAATGATTACATTTCTGTTTCCAAAAACAAAAACTCACTTTGGTCGAGCTGCCTGTAGATTTCCTAGCATGAAACCCCTTGTGCTGTGTTTTTCATTTCATTAGGAATACTCTGCCGAACCTCTCTTTTGTAAGGAGTAAGAATACAAATTTTGGAAAGGAAGAAGGAGAATCAAAAGCAAAGTTAGAACAAATTTAGGAAATTGCCAATCAAGACACCCGAATGCTGCCGAAAGAATACACCTGAAAATCCCATTTACACTTCATGTGGAGAGAATTCCTAGCTTAACCCTCGGTAAAAATGTAAAAGTTCTTTTTCCAAAACACAAAAACTCACTTTGGTCGAGATTTCTGTAGTTTTATAAGCATGAAAAGCCAAAGCGGTTTGTTTTTTATTTCATTTAAGGATACTCTGCCTAACCTCTTTTTTGCATGGATTCAGAATAGAAAATTTGGAAAGGAAGAAGGCAAAACAAACGCAAACCCAGAACAAATTTTAGGAAATTGCCAATCAAGGAACCTGAATGCTATGATTGAATACACCTGAAAATCCCATTCATACTGGATGTGGAGGGAATTCCTAGCAGTCCCCTAGGCAAAATGGTTACATTTCTTTTTCCAAAACACAAAATCTCACCTTGGTCGAGTTTTCTGTAGATTTATATGAATGAAACGTGAATGTGCTGTTCTTTTATTTCATTATAAATCCTCTGCCTAACCTCTTTTTTGTATGGAGTCAGAATACAAAATTTGGAAAGGAAGAAGGCAAAAGAAACGCAAACCCAGAACAAATTTTGGAAGTTGCCAATCAAGGAACCTGAATGCTGCTGATTGAATCCACCTGAAAATCCCATTCACCTTTGATTTGGAGAGAATTCCTAGCTGTCCCCTAAGCAAAGGGTAAAATTTCATGTTCCAAAAACCAAAATCTCAACTTGGTTGAGTTTTCTGTAGATTTATAAGCATGAAAGGCAATGTGCTGTGTTTTTTATTTCATTATGTATACTCTGCCTAACCTCTTTTGTGTATGCAGTAAGTATTCAAAATTGTTAAAGGAAGAAGCCAAAACAACGCAAACTCGGAACAAATTTAGGACATTGCCAATCAAGGAACCTGAATGCTGCTGATTGGATAAACCTAAAAATCCAATTTACACTCGATGTGGAGGGAAATCATTGATGTCCCCTCGGCAAAATGATTACATTTCTGTTTCCAAAAACAAAAACTCACTTTGGTCGAGTTGCCTGTAATTTTCCTAGCATGAAATGCCAATGTGCTGTGTGTTTTATATCATTATGAATACTCTGCCTAACCTCTTTTTTGTATGGAGTCAGAATACAAAATTTGGAAAGGCAGAAGGCAAAGCCAACCAAACCCAGAACAAATTTAGTAAATTGCCAAACAAGAAACCTGAATGCTGCTGATTGAATACACCTGAAAATCCCATTTACACTCCATGTAGAGGGAATTCCTAGCTGTCCCCTTGGCAAAAGGGTAAAATTTCATGTTGCAAAACACAAAAACTCACCTTGGTCGAGTTTTCTGTCGATGTATAAGCATCAAATGCCAATGTGCTGTGTTTTTTATTTCATTATGAATACTCTGCCTAACCTACTTTTTGTATGCAGTCAGTATTCAAAATTGTTAAAGGAAGAAGCCAAAACAAACGCAAACTCGGAACAAATTTAGGAAATTGCCAATCAGTGAACCTGAATGCTGCTGATTGGATAAACCTAAAAATCCCATTTACACTCAGTGTGGAGGGAATTCCTAGTTGTCCCCGCCTCAAAAGGGTAAAACTTTTTTTCCAAAACTCAAAAACTCATATTGGTCAAGTTGGCTATAGATTTTCTAGCATGAAATGCCAATGTGCTGTGTTTTTTATTTCATTATGAATACTCTGCCTTACCTACTCTTTGTATGCAGTCAGTATTAAAAATTTTGAAAGGAAGAAGGAAAAACAAATGCAAACCCAGAACAAATTTAGGCAATTGCCAAGCAAGGAACCTGAATGCTGCTGATTGGATGAACCTAAAAATCCCATTTACACTCAAAGTGGAGGGAAATCCTTGCTGTCCCCTCGGCAAAATGATTACATTTCTGTTTCCAAAAACAAAAACTCACTTTGGTCGAGCTGCCTGTAGATTTCCTAGCATGAAACCCCTTGTGCTGTGTTTTTCATTTCATTAGGAATACTCTGCTGAACCTCTCTTTTGTAACGAGTAAGAATACAAATTTTGGAAAGGAAGAAGGAGAATCAAAAGCAAAGTTAGAACAAATTTAGGAAATTGCCAATCAAGACACCCGAATGCTGCTGAAAGAATACACCAGAAAATCCCATTTACACTTCATGTGGAGAGAATTCTGAGCTTAGCCCTCGGTAAAAATGTAAAAGTTCTTTTTCCAAAACACAAAAACTCACTTTGGTCCAGATTTCTGTAGTTTTATAAGCATGAAAAGCCAAAGCGGTGTGCTTTTTATTTCATTTAGGGATACTCTGCCTAACCTCTTTTCTGCATGCAGTCAGAATACCGAATTTGGAAAGGAAGAAGGCAAAACAAACGCAAACCCAGAACAAATTTTAGGAAATTGCCAATCAAGGAACCTGAATGCTATGATTGAATACACCTGAAAATCCCATTCATACTGGATGCGGAGGGAATTCCTAGCAGTCCCCTCGGCAAAATGGTTACATTTCTTTTTCCAAAACACAAAATCTCACCTTGGTCGAGTTTTCTGTAGATTTATATGAATGAAACGCGAATGTGCTGTTCTTTTACTTCATTATAAATACTCTGCCTAACCTCTTTTTTGTATGGTGTCAGAATACAAAATTTGGAAAGGAAGAAGGCAAAAGAAATGCAAACCCAGAACAAATTTTGGAAGTTGCCAATCAAGGAACCTGAATGCTGATGATTGAATCCACCTGAAAATCCCATTCACCTTTGATTTGGAGAGAATTCCTAGCTGTCCCCTAGACAAAGGGTAAAATTTCATGTTCCAAAACACAAAAACTCACCTTGGTCGAGTTTTCTGTAGATTTACACGTTTGAGAAGCCAATGTGCTGTGTTTTTTATATCATTATGAATCCTCTGCCTAACCTCTTTTTAGTATGGAGTCAGAATACAAAATTTGGAAAGGCAGAAGGCAAACCAACCAAACACAGAACAAATTTAGGAAATTGCCAAACAAGAAACCTTAATGCTGCTGATTGAATACACCTGAAAATCCCATTTACACTCGATGTAGAGGGAATTCCAAGCTGTCCCCTTGGCCAAAGGGTAAAATTTCATGTTCCAAACTCAAAAACTCACCTTGGTCGAGTTTTCTGTAGATTTAAAAGTTTGAGAAGCCAATGTGCTGTGTTTTTTATTTCATTATGAATACTCTGCCTAACCTCTTTTGTGTATGAGTCAGTATTCAAAATTGTTAAAGGAAGAAGCCAAAACAAACGCAAACTCGGAACAAATTTAAGAAATTGCCAATCAAGGAACCTGAATGCTGCTGATTGGATAAACCTAAAAATCCCATTTACACTCAGTGTGGAGGGAAATCCTTGCTGTCCCCTCGGGTATATGATTACATTTCTGTTTCCAAAAACATAAACTCACTTTGGTCGAGTTGCCTGTAATTTTCCTAGCATGAAACGCCAATGTGCTGTGTGTTTTATATCATTATGAATACTCTGCCTAACCTCTTTTTTGTATGGAGTCAGAATACAAAATTTGGAAAGGCAGAAGGCAAAGCCAACGAAACCCAGAACAAATTTAGGAAATTGCCAAACAAGAAACCTGAATGCCTCCGAAAGACTACACCTGAAATTCCCATTTACACACGATGTAGAGGGAATTCCTAGCTGCCCCTAGGCAAAGTGTAAAATTTCATGTTCCAAAAACCAAAATCTCAACTTGGTCGAGTTTTCTGTGATTTATAAGCATGAGAAGCCAATGTGCTGTGTTTTTTATTTCATTATGAATACTCTGCCTAACCTCTTTTGTGTATGCAGTCAGTATTCAAAATTGTTAAAGGAAGAAGCCGAAACAAACGCAAACTCGGAACAAATTTAAGAAATTGCCAATCAAGAAACCTGAATGCTGCTGATTGGATAAACCTAAAAATCCCATTTATACTCGATGTGGAGGGAAATCCTTGCTGTCCCCTCGGCCTAATGATTACATTTCTGTTTCCAAAAACAAAAACTCACTTTGGTCGAGTTGCCTGTAATTTTCCTAGCATGAAACGCCAATGTGCTGTGTGTTTTATATCATTATGAATACTCTGCCTAACCTCTTTTTTGTATGGAGTCAGAATACAAAATTTGGAAAGGCAGAAGGCAAAGCCAACCAAACCCAGAACAAATTTAGGAAATTGCCAAACAAGAAACCTGAATGCTGCCGAAAGAATACACCTGAAAATCCCATTTACACACGATGTAGCGGGAATTCCTAGCTGTCCCCTTGGCAAAAGGGTAAAATTTCATGTTCCAAAACACAAAAACTCACCTTGGTCGAGTTTTCTGTAGATTTATATGCATGAAACGCCAATGTGCTGTGTTTTATATTTCATTAGGAATACTCTGTCTAACCTCTTTTGTGTATGCAGTCAGTATTCAAAATTGTTAAAGGAAGAAGACAAAACAAAGGCAAACTCGGACAAATTTAGGAAATTGCCAATCAAGGAACCTGAATGATGCTGATTGGATGAACCTAAAAATCACTTTTACACTCGATGTAGAGGGAAATCCTTGCTGTCCCCTCGGCAAAATGATTACATTTCTGTTTCCAAAAACAAAAACTCACTTTGGTCAAGTTGCCTTTAATTTTCCTAGCATGAAACGCCAATGTGCTGTGTTTTTTATTTCATTAGGAATACTCTGCCTAACCTCTTTTGTGTATGCAGTCAGTATTCAAAATTGTTAAAGGAAGAAGCCAAAACAAAGGCAAACTCGGAACAAATTTAGGAAATTGCCAATCAAGGAACCTGAATGCTGCTGATTGGATAAACCTAAAAATCCCATTTATACTCAATATGGACGGAAATCATTGCTGTCCCCTCGGCAAAATGATTACATTTCTGTTTCCAAAAACAAAAACTCACTTTGGTCGAGTTGCCTTTAATTTTCCTAGCATGAAACGCCAATGTGCTGTGTTTTATATCATTATGAATACTCTGCCTAACCTCTTTTGTGTATGCAGTCAGTATTCAAAATTGTTAAAGGAAGAAGCCGAAACAAACGCAAACTCGGAACAAATTTAGGAAATTGCCAATCAAGGAACCTGAATGCTGTTGATTGGATAAACCTAAAAATCCCATTTATACTCGATGTGGAGGGAAATCCTTACTGTCCCCTCGTCAAAATGATTACATTTCTGTTTCCAAAACCAAAAACTCACTTTGGTCGAGTTGCCTGTAATTTTCCTAGCATGAAACGCCAATGTGCTGTGTGTTTTATATCATTATGAATACTCTGCCTAACCTCTTTTTTGTATGGAGTCAGAATACAAAATTTGGAAAGGCAGAAGGCCAAGCAAACCAAACCAGAACAAATTTAGGAAATTGTGAAACAAGAAACCTAAATCCTGCTGATTGAATACACCTGAAAATCCCATTTACACTCCATGTAGAGGGAATTCCTAGCTGTCCCCTTGGCAAAAGGTTAAAATTTCATGTTCCAAAACACAAAAACTCACCTTGGTCGAGTTTTCTGTCGATGTATAAGCATCAAACGCCAATGTGCTGTGTTTTTTATTTCATTATGAATACTCTGCCTAACCTACTTTTTGTATGCAGTCAGTATTCCAAATTTTGAAAGGAAGATGCCAAAACAAATGCAAACCCAGAACAAATTTAGGTAATTGCCAATCAAGGAGCCTGAAAGCTGCTGATTGAATACACCTGGAAATCCCATTAACACTCAGTGTGGTTGGAATTCCTAGCTGACCCTCATCATAAGGGTAAAATTTCTTTTTCCAAAACTCAAAAACTCAACTTGGTCAAGTTGGCTGTAGATTTCCTAGGATGAAATGCCAATGTGCTGTGTTTTTTATTTCATTATGAATACTCTGCCTAACCTCTTTTGTGTATGCAGTCAGTATTCAAAATTGTTAAAGGAAATAGCCGAAACAAACCCAAACTCGCAACAAATTTAGGAAATTGCCAATCAAGAAACCTGAATGCTGCTGATTGGATCAACCTAAAAATCCCATTTACACTCGATGTGGAGGGAATTCCTTGCTGTCCCCTCGGCAAAAGGGTAAAATTTCTTTTTCCAAAAACAAAAACTCACTTTGGTCGAGTTGCCTGTAATTTTCCTAGCATGAAACGCCAATGTGCTGTATTTTTTACTTCATTATGAATACTCTGCCTAACCTCTTTTGTGTATGGAGTCAGAATACAAAATTTGGAAAGGCAGAAGGCAAAGCCAACCAAACCCAGAACAAATTTAGGAAATTGCCAAACAAGAAACCTGAATGCTGCCGAAAGAAATACACCTGAAAATCCCATTTACACTCAATGTAGAGGGAATTCCTAGCTGTCCCCTTGGCAAAAGGGTAAAATTTCATGTTCCAAAACACAAAAACTCACTTTGGTCGAGTTTTCTGTAGAATTATAAGCATGAAACGCCAATATACTGTGTTTTTTATTTCATTATGAATACTCTGCCTGACCTACTTTTTGTATGCAGTCAGTATTCAAAATTTTGAAAGGAAGAAAGCAAAACAAATGCAAACCCAGAGCAAATTTAGGTTATTGCCAATCAAGGAGCCTGAATGCTGCTGATTGAATACACCTGAAAATCCCATTTACACTCGATGTAGAGGGAATTCCTAGCTGTCCCTTGGCAAAGTGTAAAATTTCATGTTCCAAAAACCAAAATCTCATCTTGGTCGAGTTTTCTGTAGATTTATAAGCATGAGAAGCCAATGTGCTGTGTTTTTTATCTCATTATGAATACTCTGCCTAACCTCTTTTGTGTATGCAGTCAGTATTCAAAATTATTAAAGGAAGAAGCCAAAACAAAGGCAAACTGGGAACAAATTTAGGAAATTGCCAATCAAGGAACCTGAATGCTGCTGATTGGATAAACCTTAAAATCCCATTTACACTTGATATGGAGGGAAATCCTTGCTGTCCCCTCGGCAAAATGATTACATTTCTGTTTCCAAAAACAAAAATTCACTTTGCTCGAGTTGCCTGTAATTTTCCTGGCATGAAACGCCAATGTGCTGTGTGTTTTATATCATTATGAATACTCTGCCTAACCTCTTTTTTGTATGGAGTCACAATACAAAATTTGGAAAGGCAGAAGGCAAAGCCAACCAAACCCAGAACAAATTTAGGAAATTGCCAAACAAGAAACCTGAATGCTGCCGAAAGAATACACCTGAAAATCCCATTTACACTCAATGTGGAGGGAATTCCTTGCTGTCCCCTCGGCAAAAGGGTAAAATTTCTTTTTCCAAAAACAAAATCTCAATTTGGTCGAGTTGCCTGTAATTTTCCTAGCATGAAACGCCAATGTGCTGTGTGTTTTATATCATTATGAATACTCTGCCTAACCTCTTTTGTGTATGGAGTCAGAATACAAAATTTGGAAAGGCAGAAGGCAAAGCCAACGAAACCCAGAACAAATTTAGGAAATTGCCAAACAAGAAACCTGCATGCTGCTGATTGAATATACCTGAAAATCCCATTTACACTCGATGTAGAGGGAATTCCTAGCTGTCCCCTTGGCAAAAGGGTAAAATTTCATGTTCCAAAACACAAAAACTCACTTTGGTCGAGTTTTCTCTAGAATTATAAGCATGAAACGCCAATGTGCTGTGTTTTTTATTTCATTATGAATACTCTGCCTAACCTACTTTTTGTATGCAGTCAGTATTCAAAATTTTGAAAGGAAGAAGGCAAAACAAATGCAAACCCAGAACAAATTTAGGTTATTGCCAATCAAGGAGCCTGAATGCTGCTGATTGAATACACCTGGAAATCCCATTAACACTCAGTGTGGTTGGACTTCCTAGCTGACCCTCATCATAAGGGTAAAATTTCTTTTTCCAAAACTCAAAAACTCAACTTGGTCAAGTTGGCTGTAGATTTCCTAGCATGAAATGCCAATGTGCTGTGTTTTTATTTCATTATGAATACTCTGCCTAACCTCTTTTGTGTATGCAGTCAGTATTCAAAATTGTTAAAGGAAGAAGGCAAAACAAACGCAAACTCGGAACAAATATAGCAAACTGCCAATCAAGGAACCTGAATGCTGCTTATTGGATGAACCTAAAAATCCCATTTACACTCGATATGGAGGTAAATCATTGCTGTCCCCGCGGCAAAATGATTACATTTCTGTTTCCAAAAACAAAAATTCACTTTGCTCGAGTTGCCTGTAATTTTCCTAGCATGAAACACCAATGTGCTGTGTGTTTTATATCATTATGAATACTCTGCCTAACCTCTTTTTTGTGTGGAGTCAGAATACAAAATTTGGAAAGGCAGAAGGCAAAGCCAACCAAACCCAGAACAAATTTAGGAAATTGCCAAACAAGATACCTGAATGCTGCTGATTGAATACACCTGAAAATCCCATTTACACTCGATGTAGAGGGAATTCCTAGCTGTCCCCTAGGCAAAGTGTAAAATTTCATGTTCCAAAAACCAAAATCTCATCTTGGTCGAGTTTTCTGTAGATTTATAAGCATGAGAAGCCAATGTGCTGTGTTTTTTATTTCATTAGGAATACTCTGCCTAACCTCTTTTGTATATGCAGTCAGTATTCAAAATTGTTAAAGGAAGAAGCCAAAACAAAGGCAAACTAGGAACAAATTTAGGAAATTGCCAATCAAGGAACCTGAATGCTGCTGATTGGATAAACCTAAAAATCCCATTTACACTTGATGTGGAGGAAATTCCTTGTTGTCCCCTCGGCAAAAGGGTTACATTTCTGTTTCCCAAAACAAAAACTCAATTTGTCGAGTTGCCTGCAATTTTCCTAGCATGAAACGTCAATGTGCTGTGTGTTTTATATCATTATGAATACTCTGCCTAACCTCTTTTTTGTATGGAGTCAGAATACAAAATTTGGAATGGCAGAAGGCAAAGCCAACCAAACCCAGAACAAATTTAGGAAATTGCCAAACAAGAAACCTGAATGCTGCTGAAAGAATATAACTGAAAATCCCATTTACAACGATGCAGAGGGAATTCCTAGCTGTCCCCTTGGCAAAAGGGTAAAATTTCATGTTCCAAAACACAAAAACTCACTTTGGTCGAGTTTTCTGTAGAATTATAAGCATGAAACGCCAATGTGCTGTGTTTTTTATTTCATTATGAATACTCTGCCTAACCTACCTTTTGTATGCAATCAGTATTCAAAATTTTGAAAGGAAGAAGGCAAAACAAATGCAAACCCAGAACAAATTTAGGTTATTGCCAATCAAGGAGCCTGAATGCTGCTGATTGAATACACCTGAAAATCCCATTTACACTCGATGTGGAGGGAATTCCTTGCTGTCCCCTCGGCAAAAGGGTAAAATTTCTTTTTCCAAAAACAAAAACTCACTTTGGTCGAGTTGCCTCTAATTTTCCTAGCATGAAACGCCAATGTGCTGTGTGTTTTATATCATTATGAATACTCTGCCTAACCTCTTTTTTGTATGGAGTCAGAATACAAAATTTGGAAAGGCAGAAGGCCAAGCAAACCAAACCCAGAACAAATTTAGGAAATTGCCAAACAAGAAACCTGAATGCTGCCGAAAGAATACACCTGAAAATCCCATTTACACTCCATGTAGAGGGAATTCCTAGCTGTCCCCTTGGCAAAAGGGTATAATTTCATGTTCCAAAACACAAAAACTCACCTTGGTCGAGTTTTCTGTCGATGTATAAGCATCAAACGCCAATGTGCTGTGTTTTTTATTTCATTATGAATACTGTGCCTAACCTACTTTTTGTATGCAGTCAGTATTCCAAATTTTGAAAGGAAGATGCCAAAACAAATGCAAACCCAGAACAAATTCAGGAAATGGCCAATCAAGGAGCCTGAAAGCTGCTGATTGAATACACCTGGAAATCCCATTAACACTCAGTGTGGTTGGAATTCCTAGCTGACCCTCATCATAAGGGTAAAATTTCTTTTTCCAAAACTCAAAAACTCAACTGGGTCAAGTTGGCTGTAGATTTTCTAGCATGAAATGCCAATGTGCTGTGTTTTTTATTTCATTATGAATACTCTGCCTAACCTACTTTTTGTATGCAGTCAGTATTCAAAATTTTGAAAGGAAGAAGGCAAAACAAATGCAAACCCAGAACAAATTTAGGTTATTGCCAATCAAGGAGCCTGAATGCTGCTGATTGATTACACCTGAAAATCCCATTTACACTCAATGTAGAGGGAATTCCTAGATGTCCCTTGGCAAAGTGTAAAATTTCATGCTCCAAAAACCAAAATCTCACCTTGGTCGAGTTTTCTGTAGATTTATAACCATGTGAAGACAATGTGCTGTGTTTTTTATTTCATTAGGAATACTCTGCCTAACCTCTTTTGTGTATGCAGTCAGTATTCAAAACTGTTAAAGGAAGAAGCCAAAACAAACGCAAACTCAGAACAAATTTAGGATATTGCCAATCAAGGAACCTGAATGCTGCATATTGGATAAACCTTAAAATCCCATTTACACTCGATATGGAGGGAAATCCTTGCTGTCCCCGCGGCAAAATGATTACATTTCTGTTTCCAAAAACAAAAACTCACTTTGCTCAAGTTGCCTGTAATTTTCCTAGCATGAAACGTCAATGTGCTGTGTGTTTTATATCATTATGAATACTCTGCCTAACCTCTTTTTTGTATGGAGTCAGAATACAAAATTTGGAAAGGCAGAAGGCAAAGCCAACCAAAACCAGAACAAATTTAGGAAACTGCCAAACAAGAAACCTGAATGCTGCTGATTGAATACACCTGAAAATCCCAATTACACTCCATGTAGAGGGAATTCCTAGCTGTCCCCTTGGCAAAAGGGTAAAATTTCATGTTCCAAAACACAAAAACTCACTTTGCTCAAGTTTTCTGTAGATTTATATGTCTGAGAAGACAATGTGCTGTGTTTTTTATTTCATTAGGAATACTCTGCCTAACCTCTTTTGTGTATGCAGTCAGTATTCAAAATTGTTAAAAGAAGAAGCCAAAACAAAGGCAAACTCAGAACAAATTTAGGAAATTGCCAATCAAGGAACCTGAATGCTCCTGATTGGATCAACCTAAAAATCCCTTTTACACTCGATGTGGAGGGAAATCCTTGCTGTCCCCTCGGCAAAATGATTACATTTCTGTTTCCAAAAACAAAAACTCACTTTGGTCGAGTTGCCTGTAATTTTCCTAGCATGAAACGCCAATGTGCTGTGTGTTTTATATCATCATGAATACCCTGCCTAACCTCTTTTTTGTATGGAGTCAGAATACAAAATTTGGAAAGGCAGAAGGCCAAGCAAACCAAACCCAGAACAAATTTAGGAAATTGTGAAACAAGAAACCTGCATGCTGCTGATTGAATATACCTGAAAATCCCATTTACACTCGATGTAGAGGGAATTCCTAGCTGTCCCCTTGGCAAAAGGGTAAAATTTCATGTTCCAAAACACAAAAACTCACTTTGGTCGAGTTTTCTGTAGAATTATAAGCATGAAACGCCAATGTGCTGTGTTTTTTATTTCATTATGAATACTCTGCCTAACCTACTTTTTGTATGCAGTCAGTATTCAAAATTTTGAAAGGAAGAAGGCAAAACAAATGCAAACCCAGAACAAATTTAGGTTATTGCCAATCAAGGAGCCTGAATGCTGCTGATTGAATACACCTGAAAATCCCATTTACACTCGATGTAGAGGGAATTCCTAGCTGTCCCTTGGCAAAGTGTAAAATTTCATGTTCCAAAAACCAAAATCTCATCTTGGTCGAGTTTTCTGTAGATTTATAAGCATGAGAAGCCAATGTGCTGTGTTTTTTATTTCATTAGGAATACTCTGCCTAACCTCTTTTGTGTATGCAGTCAGTATTCAAAATTGTTAAAGGAAGAAGGCAAAACAAACGCAAACTCGGAACAAATTTAGGAAATTGCCAATCAAGGAACCTGAATGCTGCTGATTGGATAAACCTTAAAATCCCATTTACACTTGATATGGAGGGAAATCCTTGCTGTCCCCGCGGCAAAATGATTACATTTCTGTTTCCAAAAACAAAAATTCACTTTGCTCGAGTTGCCTGTAATTTTCCTGGCATGAAACGTCAATGTGCTGTGTGTTTTATATCATTATGAATACTCTGCCTAACCTCTTTTTTGTATGGAGTCAGAATACAAAATTTGGAAAGGCAGAAGGCAAAGCCAACCAAACCCAGAACAAATTTAGGAAATTGCCAAACAAGAAACCTAAATCCTGCTGATTGAATACACCTGAAAATCCCATTTACACTCGATGTAGAGGGAATTACTAGCTGTCCCCTTGGCAAAAGGGTAAAATTTCATGTTCCAAAACACAAAAACTCACCTTGGTCGAGTTTTCTGTAGATTTATATGCATGAAACGCCAATGTGCTGTGTTTTTTATTTCATTAGGAATACTCTGCCTAACCTACTTTTTGTATGCAGTCAGTATTCCAAATTTTGAAAGGAAGATGCCAAAACAAATGCAAACCCAAAACAAATTTAGGTAATTGCCAATCAAGGAGCCTGAAAGCTGCTGATTGAATACACCTGGAAATCCCATTAACACTCAGTGTGGTTGGAATTCCTAGCTGACCCTCATCATAAGGGTAAAATTTCTTTTTCCAAAACTCAAAAACTCAACTTGGTCAAGTTGGCTGTAGATTTCCTAGGATGAAATGCCAATGTGCTGTGTTTTTTATTTCATTATGAATACTCTGCCTAACCTCTTTTGTGTATGCAGTCAGTATTCAAAATTGTTAAAGGAAGAAGGCAAAACAAACGCAAACTCGGAACAAATTTAGGAAATTGCCAATCAAGGAACCTGAATGCTGCTGATTGGATAAAACTAAAAATCCCATATACTCGATCTGAGGGAAATCCTTGCTATCCCCTCGGCAAAAGGGTAAAATTTCTGTTTCCAAAAACAAAAACTCACTTTGGTCGAGTTGCCTGTAATTTTCCTAGCATGAAACGCCAATGTGCTGTGTGTTTTATATCATTATGAATACTCTGCCTAACCTCTTTTTTGTATGGAGTCAGAATACAAAATTTGGAAAGGCAGAAGGCAAAGCCAACCAAACCCAGAACAAATTTAGGAAATTGCCAAACAAGAAACCTGAATGCTGCTGATTGAATATACCTGAGAATCCCATTTACACTCCATGTAGAGGGAATTCCTAGCTGTCCCCTTGGCAAAAGGGTAAAATTTCATGTTCCAAAACACAAAAACTCACTTTGGTCGAGTTTTCTGTACAATTATAAGCATGAAACGCCAATGTGCTGTGTTTTTTATTTCATTATGAATACTCTGCCTAACCTACTTTTTGTATGCAGTCAGTATTCAAAATTTTGAAAGGAAGAAGGCAAAACAAATGCAAACCCAGAACAAATTTAGGATATTGCCAATCAATGAACCTGAATGCTGCTGATTGAATACACCTGAAAATCCCATTTACACTCAATGTAGAGGGAATTCCTAGCTGTCCCTTGGCAAAGTGTAAAATTTCATGTTCCAAAAACCAAAATCTCATCTTGGTCGAGTTTTCTGTAGATTTATAAGCATGAGAAGCCAATGTGCTGTGTTTTTTATTTCATTAGGAATACTCTGCCTAACCTCTTGTGTATGCAGTCAGTATTCAAAATTGTTAAAGGAAGAAGCCAAAACAAACCCAAACTCGGAACAAATTTAGGAAATTGCCAATCGAGGAACCTGAATGCTGCTGATTGGTAAACCTAAAAATCCCATTTATACTCGATGTGGAGGGAAATCCTTGCTGTCCCCTCGGCAAAATGATTACATTTCTGTTTCCAAAAACAAAAACTCACTTTGGTCGAGTTGCCTGTAATTTTCCTAGCATGAAACGCCAATGTGCTGTGTGTTTTATATCATTATGAATACTCTGCCTAACCTCTTTTTTGTATGGAGTCAGAATACAAAATTTGGAAAGGCAGAAGGCCAAGCAAACCAAACCCAGAACAAATTTAGGAAATTGCCAAACAAGAAACCTGAATGCTGCTGATTGAATACACCTGAAAATCCCATTTAACTCGATGTAGAGGGAATTCCTAGCTGTCCCCTAGGCAAAGTGAAAAATTTCATGTTCCAAAAACCAAAATCTCAACTTTGTCGAGTTTTCTGTAGATTTATAAGCATGAGAAGCCAATGTGCTGTGTTTTTTATTTCATTAGGAATACTCTGCCTAACCTCTTTTGTGTATGCAGTCAGTATTCAAAATTGTTAAAGGAAGAAGCCAAAACAAAGGCAAACTCAGAACAAATTTAGGAAATTGCCAATCAAGGAACCTGAATGCTGCTGATTGGATGAACCTAAAAATCCCTTTTACACTCCATGTGGAGGGAAATCCTTGCTGTCCCCTCGGCAAAATGATTACATTTCGGTTTCCAAAAACAAAAACTCACTTTGGTCGAGTTGCCTTGAATTTTCCTAGCATGAAACGCCATTGTGCTGTGTTTTGTATTTCATTATGAATACTCTGCCTAACCTCTTTTGTGTACGCAGTCATTATTCAAAATTGTTAAAGGAAGAAGCCAAAACAAACGCAAACTCGGAACAAATTTAGGAAATTGCCAATCAAGGAACCTGAATGCCGTTGATTGGATAAACCTAAAAATCCCTTTTACACTCGATGTGGAGGGAAATCTTTGCTGTCCCCTCGGCAAAATGATTACATTTCTGTTTCCAAAAACAAAAACACACATTGGTCGAGTTGCCTTTAATTTTCCTAGCATGAAACGCCAATGTGCTGTGTTTTATATTTCATTATGAATACTCTGCCTAACCTCTTTTGTGTATGCAGTCAGTATTCAAAATTGTTAAAGGAAGAAGCCGAAACAAACGCAAACTCGGAACAAATTTAGGAAATTGCCAATCAAGGCACCTGAATGCTGCTGATTGGATAAAACTAAAAATCCCATTTATACTCGATGTGGAGTGAAATCCTTGCTGTCCCCTCGGCAAAATGATTACATTTCTGTTTCCAAAAACAAAAACTCACTTTGGTCGAGTTGCCTGTAATTTTCCTAGCATGAAACGCCAATGTGCTGTGTGTTTTATATCATTATGAATAGTCTGCCTAACCTCTTTTTTGTATGGAGTCAGAATACAAAATTTGGAATGGCAGAAGGCAAAGCCAACCAAACCCAGAACAAATTTAGGAAATTGCCAAACAAGAAACCTGAATGCTGCCAAAGGAATATACCTGAAAATCCCATTTACGCTCGATGTAGAGGGAATTCCTAGCTGTCCCCTTGGCAAAAGGTTAAAATTTCATGTTCCAAAACACAAAAACTCACTTTGGTCGAGTTTTCTGTAGAATTATAAGCATGAAACGCCAATGTGCTGTGTTTTTTATTTCATTATGAATACTCTGCCTAACCTACTTTTTGTATGCAGTCAGTATTCAAAATTTTGAAAGGAAGTAGGCAAAACAAATGCAAACCCAGACAAATTTAGGTAATTGCCAATCAAGGAGCCTGAATGCTGCTGATTGAATACACCTACAAATCCAATTTACACTCAATGTAGAGGGAATTCCTAGCTGTCCCTTGGCAAAGTGTAAAATTTCATGTTCCAAAAACCAAAATCTCATCTTGGTCGAGTTTTCTGTAGATTTATAAGCATGAGAAGCCAATGTGCTGTGTTTTTTATTTCATTAGGAATACTCTGCCTAACCTCTTTTGTGTATGCAGTCAGTATTCAAAATTGTTAAAGGAAGAAGCCAAAACAAACACAAACTGGGAACAAATTTAGGAAATTGCCAATCAAAGAACCTGAATGCTGCTGATTGGATGAACCTAAAAATCCCATTTACACTCGATGTGGAGGGAAATCCTTGCTGTCCCCTAGGCAAAATGATTACATTTCTGTTTCCAAAAACAAAAACTCACTTTGGTCGAGTTGCCTTTAATTTTCCTAGCATGAAACGCCAATGTGCTGTGTTTTATATTTCATTATGAATACTCTGCCTAACCTCTTTTGTGTATGCAGTCAGTATTCAAAATTGTTAAACGAAGAAGCCAAAACAAACGCAAACTCGGAACAAATTGAGGAAATTGCCAATCGAGGCACCTGAATGCTGCTGATTGGATAAACCTAAAAATCCCATTTATACTCGATGTGGAGTGAAATCCTTGCTGTCCCCTCGGCAAAATGATTACATTTCTGTTTCCAAAAACAAAAACTCACTTTGGTCGAGTTGCCTGTAATTTTCCTAGCATGAAACGCCAATGTGCTGTGTGTTTTATATCTTTATGAATACTCTGCCTAAACTCTTTTTTGTATGGAGTCAGAATACAAAATTTGGAAAGGCAGAAGGCCAAGCAAACCAAACCCAGAACAAATTTAGGAAATTGTGAAACAAGAAACCTAAATCCTGCTGATTGAATACACCTGAAAATCCCATTTACACTCCATGTAGAGGGAATTCCTTGCTGTCCCCTTGACAAAAGGGTATAATTTCATGTTCCAAAACACAAAAACTCACCTTGGTCGAGTTTTCTGTAGATTTATATGCATGAAACGCCAATGTGCTGTGTTTTTTATTTCATTAGGAATACTCTGCCTAACCTACTTTTTGTATGCAGTCAGTATTCCAAATTTTGAAAGGAAGATGCCAAAACAAATGCAAACCCAAAACAAATTTAGGTAATTGCCAATCAAGGAGCCTGAAAGCTGCTGATTGAATACACCTGGAAATCCCATTAACACTCAGTGTGGTTGGAATTCCTAGCTGACCCTCATCATAAGGGTAAAATTTCTTTTTCCAAAACTCAAAAACTCAACTTGGTCAAGTTGACTGTAGATTTCCTAGGATGAAAAGCCAATGTGCTGTGTTTTTTATTTCATTAGGAATACTCTGCCTAACCTCTTTTGTGTATGCAGTCAGTATTCAAAATTGTTAAAAGAAGAAGCCGAAACAAACGCAAACTCGCAACAAATTTAGGAAATTGCCAATCAAGGAACCTGAATGCTGCTGATTGGATAAACCTAAAAATCCCATTTACACTCGATGTGGAGGGAATTCCTTGCTGTCCCCTCGGCAAAAGGGTAAAATTTCTGTTTCCAAAAACAAAAACTCACTTTGGTCGAGTTGCCTGTAATTTTCCTAGCATGAAACGCCAATGTGCTGTGTGTTTTATATCATTATGAATACTCTGCCTAACCTGTTTTTTGTATGGAGTCAGAATACAAAATTTGGAAAGGCAGAAGGCAAAGCCAACCAAACCCAGAACAAATTTAGGAAATTGCCAAACAAGAAACCTGAATGCTGCTGATTGAATATACCTGAGAATCCCATTTACACTCCATGTAGAGGGAATTCCTAGCTGTCCCCTTGGCAAAAGGGTAAAATTTCATGTTCCAAAACACAAAAACTCACTTTGGTCGAGTTTTCTGTAGAATTATAAGCATGAAACGCCAATGTGCTGTGTTTTTTATTTCATTATGAATACTCTGCCAAACCTCTTTTGTGTATGCAGTCAGTATTCAAAATTTTGAAAGGAAGAAGGCAAAACAAATGCAAACCCAGAACAAATTTAGGATATTGCCAATCAATGAACCTGAATGCTGCTGATTGAATACACCTGAAAATTCCATTTAACTCGATGTAGAGGGAATTCCTAGGTGTCCGCTAGGCAAAGTGAAAAATTTCATGTTCCAAAAACCAAAATCTCAACTTAGTCGAGTTTTCTGTAGATTTATAAGCATGAGAAGCCAATGTGCTGTGTTTTTTATTTCATTAGGAATACTCTGCCTAACCTCTTTTGTGTATGCAGTCAGTATTCAAAATTGTTAAAGGAAGAAGCCAAAACAAAGGCAAACTCAGAACAAATTTAGGAAATTGCCAATCAAGGAACCTGAATGCTGCTGATTGGATGAACCTAAAAATCCCTTTTACACTCGATGTGGAGGGAAATCCTTGCTGTCCCCTCGGCAAAAGGGTATAATTTCTGTTTCCAAAAACAAAAACTCACTTTGGTCGAGTTGCCTTTAATTTTCCTAGCATGAAACGCCAATGTGCTGTGTTTTGTATTTCATTATGAATACTCTGCCTAACCTCTTTTGTGTATGCAGTCAGTATTCAAAATTGTTAAAGGAAGAAGCCGAAACAAACGCAAACTCGGAACAAATTGAGGAAATTGCCAATCAAGGAACCTGAATGCTGCTGATTGGATAAACCTAAAAATCCCATTTATACTCGATGTGGAGGGAAATCCTTGCTGTCCCCTCGGCAAAATGATTACATTTCTGTTTCCAAAAACAAAAACTCACTTTGGTCGAGTTGCCTTTAATTTTCCTAGCATGAAACGCCAATGTGCTGTGTTTTTTATTTCATTATGAATACTCTGCCTAACCTCTTTTGTGTACGCAGTCATTATTCAAAATTGTTAAAGGAAGAAGCCGAAACAAACGCAAACTTGGAACAAATTGAGGAAATTGCCAATCAAGGAACCTGAATGCTGCTGATTGGATAAACCTAAAAATCCCATTTATACTCGATGTGGAGGGAAATCCTTGCTGTCCCCTCGGCAAACGGGTAAAATTTCTGTTTCCAAAAACAAAAACTCACTTTGGTCGAGTTGCCTGTAATTTTCCTAGCATGAAACGCCAATGTGCTGTGTGTTTTGTATCATTATGAATAGTCTGCCTAACCTCTTTTTTGTATGGAGTCAGAATACAAAATTTGGAATGGCAGAAGGCAAAGCCAACCAAACCCAGAACAAATTTAGGAAATTGCCAAACAAGAAACCTGAATGCTGCCAAAGGAATATACCTGAAAATCCCATTTACACTGGATGTAGAGGGAATTCCTAGCTGTCCCCTTGGCAAAAGGGTAAAATTTCATGTTCCAAAACACAAAAACTCACTTTGGTCGAGTTTTCTGTAGAATTATAAGCATGAAATGCCAATGTGCTGTGTTTTTTATTTCATTATGAATACTCTGCCTAACCTACTTTTTGTATGCAGTCAGTATTCAAAAGTTTGAAAGGAAGAAGGCAAAACAAATGCAAACCCAGAACAAATTTAGGTTATTGCCAATCAAGGAGCCTGAATGCTGCTGATTGAATACACCTGAAAATCCAATTTACACTAGATGTAGAGGGAATTCCTAGCTGTCCCTTGGCAAAGGGTAAAATTTCATGTTCCAAAAACCAAAATCTCATCTTGGTCGAGTTTTCTGTAGATTTATAAGCATGAGAAGCCAATGTGCTGTGTTTTTTATTTCATTAGGAATACTCTGCCTAACCTACTTTTTGTATGCAGTCAGTATTCCAAATTTTGAAAGGAAGATGCCAAAACAAATGCAAACCCAGAACAAATTTAGGTAATTGCCAATCAAGGAGCTTGAAAGCTGCTGATTGAATACACCTGGAAATCACATTAACACTCAGTGTGGTTGGAATTCCTAGCTGACCCTCATCATAAGGGTAAAATTTCTTTTTCCAAAACTCAAAAACTCAACTTGGTCAAGTTGGCTGTAGATTTCCTAGGATGAAATGCCAATGTGCTGTGTTTTTTATTTCATTAGGAATACTCTGCCTAACCTCTTTTGTGTATGCAGTCAGTATTCAAAATTGTTAAAGGAAGAAGCCAAAACAAAGGCAAACTCGGAACAAATTTAGGAAATTGCCAATCAAGGAACCTGAATGCTGCTGATTAGATGAACCTAAAAATCCCTTTTACACTCGATGTGGAGGGAAATCCTTGCTGTCCCCTCGGCAAAAGGGTTACATTTCTGTTTCCAAAAACAAAAACTCACTTTGGTCGAGTTGCCTTTAATTTTCCTAGCATGAAACGCCAATGTGCTGTGTGTTTTATATCATTATGAATACTCTGCCTAACCTCTTTTGTGTATGCAGTCAGTATTCAAAATTGTTAAAGGAAGAAGCCAAAACAAACGCAAACTCGGAACAAATTTAGGAAATTGCCAATCAAGGAACCTGAATGCTGCTGATTGGATAAACCTAAAAATCCCATTTATACTCGATGTGGAGGGAAATCCTTGCTGTCCCCTCGGCAAAATGATTACATTTCTGTTTCCAAAAACAAAAACTCACTTTGGTCGAGTTGCCTGTAATTTTCCTAGCATGAAACGCCAATGTGCTGTTGTTTTATATCATTATGAATACTCTGCCTAACCTCTTTTTTGTATGGAGTCAGAATACAAAATTTGGAAAGGCAGAAGGCAAAGCCAACCAAACCCAGAACAAATTTAGGAAATTGCCAAACAAGAAACCTGAATGCTGCCAAAGGAATACACCTAAAATCCCATTTACACTCGATGTAGAGGGAATTCCTAGCTGTCCCATAGGCAAAGTGTAAAATTTCATGTTCCAAAAACCAAAATCTCAACTTGGTCTAGTTTTCTGTAGATTTATAAGCATGAGAAGCCAATGTGCTGTGTTTTTTATTTCATTAGGAATACTCTGCCTAACCTCTTTTGTGTATGCAGTCAGTATTCAAAATTGTTAAAGGAAGAAGCCGAAACAAACACAAACTGGGAACAAATTTAGGAAATTGCCAATCAAGGAACCTGAATGCTGCTGATTGGATGAACCTAAAAATCCCTTTTACACTCGATGTGGAGGGAAATCCTTGCTGTCCCCGCGGCAAAATGATTACATTTCTGTTTCCAAAAACAAAAACTCACTTTGCTCGAGTTGCCTGTAATTTTCCTAGCATGAAACGCCAATGTGCTGTGTGTTTTATATCATTATGAATACTCTGCCTAACCTCTTTTTTGTATGGAGTCAGAATACAAAATTTGGAAAGGCAGAAGGCCAAGCCAACGAAACCCAGAACAAATTTAGGAAATTGTGAAAGAAGAAACCTGAATGCTGCTGATTGAATACACCTGAAAATCCCATTTACACTCGATGTAGACGGAATTCCTAGCTGTCCCCTTGGCAAAAGGGTAAAATTTCCTGTTCCAAAACACAATAACTCACCTTGGTCGAGAGTTCTGTAGATTTATATGCATGAAACGCCAATGTGCTGTGTTTTTTATTTCATTAGGAATACTCTGCCTAACCTACTTTTTGTATGCAGTCAGTATTCCAAATTTTTAAAGGAAGATACCAAAACAAATACAAACCCAAAACAAATTTAGGATATTGCCAATCAAGGAGCCTGAAAGCTGCTGATTGAATACACCTGGAAACCCATTAACACTCAGTGTGGTTGGAATTCCTAGCTGACCCTCATCATAAGGGTAAAATTTCTTTTGCCAAAACTCAAAAACTCAACTTGGTCAAGTTGGCTGTAGATTTCCTAGGATGAAATGCCAATGTGCTGTGTTTTTTTTTTCATTATGAATACTCTGCCTAACCTCTTTTGTGTATGCAGACAGTATTCAAAATTGTTAAAAGAAGAAGCCGAAACAAATGCAAGCTCGGAACAAATTTAGGAAATTGCCAATCAAGGAACCTGAATGCTGCGGATTGGATAAACCTAAAAATCCCATTTACACTCGATGTGGAGGGAATTCTTGCTGTCCCCTCGGCAAAAGTGTAAAATTTCTGTTTCCAAAAACAAAAACTCACTTTGGTCGAGTTGCCTGTAATTTTCCTAGCATGAAACGCCAATGTACTGTGCGTTTTATATCATTATGAATACTCTGCCTAACCTCTTTTGTGTATTTAGTCAGAATACAAAATTTTGAAAGGCAGAAGGCAAAGCCAACCAAACCCAGAACAAATTTAGGAAATTGCCAAACAAGAAACCTGAATGCTGCTGATTGAATACACCTGAAAATCCCATTTACACTCGATGTAGAGGGAATTCCTAGCTGTCCCATAGGCAAAGTGTAAAATTTCATGTTCCAAAAACCAAAATCTCATCTTGGTCGAGTTTTCTGTAGATTTATAAGCATGAGAAGCCAATGTGCTGTGTTTTTTATTTCATTAGGAATACTCTGCCTAACCTCTTTTGTGTATGCAGTCAGTATTCAAAATTGTTAAAGGAAGAAGCCAAAACAAAGGCAAACTCGGAACAAATTTAGGAAATTGCCAATCAAGGAACCTGAATGCTGCTGATTGGATGAACCTAGAAATCCCTTTTACACTCGATGTGGAGGGAAATCCTTGCTGTCCCCGCGGCAAAATGATTACAATTCTGTTTCCAAAAACAAAAACTCACTTTGGTCGAGTTGCCTTTAATTTTCCTAGCATGAAACACCAATGTGCTGTGTTTTTTATTTCATTATGAATACTCTGCCTAACCTCTTTTGTGTATGCAGTCAGTATTCAAAATTGTTAAAGGAAGAAGCCAAAACAAACGCAAACTCGGAACAACTTTAGGAAATTGCCAATCAAGGAACCTGAATGCTGCTGATTGGATAAACCTAAAAATCCCATTTACACTCGATGTGGAGGGGATTCCTTGCTGTCCCCTCGGTAAAAGGGTTACATTTCTGTTTCCAAAACCAAAAACTCACTTTGGTCGAGTTGCCTTTAATTTTCCTAGCATGAAACGCCAATGTGCTGTGTGTTTTATATCATTATGAATACTCTGCCTAACCTCTTTTTTGTATGGAGTCTGAATACAAAATTTGGAAAGGCAGAAGGCCAAGCAAACCAAACCCAGAACAAATTTACGAAATTGTGAAACAAGAAACCTAAATCCTGCTGATTGAATACACCTGAAAATCCCATTTACACTCGATGTAGAGGGAATTCCTAGCTGTCCCCTTGGCAAAAGGGTAAAATTTCATGTTCCAAAAGAGAAAAACTCACCTTGGTCGAGTTTTCTGTAGATTTATATGCATGAAACGCCAATGTGCTGTGTTTTTTATTTCATTATGAATACTCTGCCTAACCTACTATTTGTATGCAGTCAGTATTCCAAATTTTGAAAGGAAGATGCCAAAACAAATGCAAACCCAGAACAAATTTAGGTAATTGCCAATCAAGGAGCTTGAAAGCTGCTGATTGAATACACCTGGAAATCACATTAACACTCAGTGTGGTTGGAATTCCTAGCTGACCCTCATCATAAGGGTAAAATTTCTTTTTCCAAAACTCAAAAACTCAACTTGGTCAAGTTGGCTGTAGATTTCCTAGGATGAAATGCCAATGTGCTGTGTTTTTTATTTCATTATGAATACTCTGCCTAACCACTTTTGTGTATGCAGTCAGTATTCAAAATTGTTAAAGGAAGAAGCCGAAACAAATGCAAACTCGGAACAAATTTAGGAAATTGCCAATCAAGGAACCTGAATGCTGCTGATTGGATAAACCTAAAAATCCCATTTACACTCGATGTGGAGGGAATTCCTTGCAGTCCCCACGGCAAAATTGTAAAAATTTCTTTTTCCAAAAACAAAAACTCACTTTGGTCAAGTTGCCTGTAATTTTCCTAGCATGAAACGCCAATGTGCTGTGTGTTTTATATCATTATGAATACTCTGCCTAACCTCTTTTTTGTATGGAGTCAGAATACAAAATTTGGAAAGGCAGAAGGCAAAGCCAACCAAACCCAGAACAAATTTAGGAAATTGCCAAACAAGAAACCTGAATGCTGCTGATTGAATACACCTGAAAATCCCATTTACACTCGATGTAGAGGGAATTCCTAGCTGTCCCCTTGGCAAAAGGGTAAATTTCATGTTCCAAAACACAAAAACTCACCTTGGTCGAGTTTTCTGTAGATTTATAAGCATGAGAAGCCAATGTGCTGTGTTTTTTATTTCATTATGAATACTCTGCCTAACCTCTTTTGTGTATGCAGTCAGTATTCAAAATTGTTAAAGGAAGAAGCCAAAACAAAGGCAAACTCGGAACAAATTTAGGAAATTGCCAATCAAGGAACCTGAATGCTGCAGATTGAATACACCTGAAAATAACATTTACACTCGATGTGGAGGGAATTCCTTGCTGTCCCCTCGGCAAAAGGGTAAAATTTCTGTTTCCAAAAACAAAAACTCACTTTGGTCGAGTTGCCTTTAATTTTCCTAGCATGAAACGCCAATGTGCTGTGTTTTTTATTTCATTATGAATACTCTGCCTAACCTCTTTTGTGTATGGAGTCAGTATTCAAAATTGTTAAAGGAAGAAGCCAAAACAAACGCAAACTGGGAACAACTTTAGGAAATTGCCAATCAAGGAACCTGAATGCTGCTGATTGGATGAACCTAAAAATGCCATTTACACTCGATGTGGAGGGAAATCGTTGCTGTCCCCTAGGCAAAATGATTACATTTCTGTTTCCAAAAACAAAAACTCACTTTGGTCGAGTTGCCTTTAATTTTCCTAGCATGAAACGCCAATGTGCTGTGTGTTTTATATCATTATGAATACTCTGCCTAACCTCTTTTGTGTATGCAGTCAGTATTCAAAATTGTTAAAGGAAGAAGCCTAAACAAACGCAAACTCGGAACAAATTTAGGAAATTGCCAATCAAGGAACCTGAATGCTGCTGATTGGATAAACCTAAAAATCCCATTTATACTCGATGTGGAGGGAAATCCTTGCTGTCCCCTCGGCAAAATGATTACATTTCTGTTTCCAAAAACAAAAACTCACTTTGGTCGAGTTGCCTTTAATTTTCCTAGCATGAAACGCCAATGTGCTGTGTGTTTTATATCATTATGAATACTCTGCCTAACCTCTTTTATGTATGGAGTCAGAATACAAAATTTGGAAAGGCAGAAGGCAAAGCCAACCAAACCCAGAACAAATTTAGGAAATTGCCAAACAAGAAACCTGAATGCTGCTGATTGAATACACCTGAAAATCCCATTTACACTCAATGTAGAGGGAATTCCTAGCTGTCCCCTTGGCAAAAGGGTAAAATTTCATGTTCCAAAACACAAAAACTCACCTTGGTCGAGTTTTCTGTAGATTTATAAGCATGAGAAGCCAATGTGCTGTGTTTTTTATTTCATTATGAATACTCTGCCTAACCTCTTTTGTGTATGCACTCAGTATTCAAAATTGTTAAAGGAAGAAGCCAAAACAAGGGCAAACTCGGAACAAATTTAGGAAATTGCCAATCAAGGAACCTGAATGCTGCTGATTAGATGAACCTAAAAATCCCTTTTACACTCGATGTGGAGGGAAATCCTTGCTGTCCCCTCGGCAAAAGGGTTACATTTCTGTTTCCAAAAACAAAAACTCACTTTGGTCGAGTTGCCTTTAATTTTCCTAGCATGAAACGCCAATGTGCTGTGTGTTTTATATCATTATGAATACTCTGCCTAACCTCTTTTGTGTATGCAGTCAGTATTCAAAATTGTTAAAGGAAGAAGCCAAAACAAACGCAAACTCGGAACAAATTTAGGAAATTGCCAATCAAGGAACCTGAATGCTGCTGATTGGATAAACCTAAAAATCCCATTTATACTCGATGTGGAGGGAAATCCTTGCTGTCCCCTCGGCAAAATGATTACATTTCTGTTTCCAAAAACAAAAACTCACTTTGGTCGAGTTGCCTGTAATTTTCCTAGCATGAAACGCCAATGTGCTGTTGTTTTATATCATTATGAATACTCTGCCTAACCTCTTTTTTGTATGGAGTCAGAATACAAAATTTGGAAAGGCAGAAGGCAAAGCCAACCAAACCCAGAACAAATTTAGGAAATTGCCAAACAAGAAACCTGAATGCTGCTGATTGAATATACCTGAAAATCCCATTTACACTCGATGTAGAGGGAATTCTTAGCTGTCCCCTTGGCAAAAGGGTAAAATTTCATGTTCCAAAACACAAAAACTCACTTTGGTCGAGTTTTCTGTAGAATTATAAGCATGAAACGCCAATGTGCTGTGATTTTTATTTCATTAGGAATACTCTGCCTAACCTACTTTTTGTATGCAGTCAGTATTCAAAATTTTGAAAGGAAGAAGGCAAAACAAACGCAAACTCGGAACAAATTTAGGAAATTGCCAATCAAGGAACCTGAATGCTGCTGATTGGATAAACCTAAAAATCCCTTTTACACTCGATGTGGAGGGAAATCCTTGCTGTCCCCGCGGCAAAATGATTACATTTCTGTTTCGAAAAACAAAAACTCACTTTGCTCGAGTAGCCTGTAATTTTTTAGCATGAAACGTCAATGTGCTGTGTGTTTTATATCATTATGAATACTCTGCCTAACCTCTTTTTTGTATGGAGTCAGAATACAAAATTTGGAAAGGCAGAAGGCAAAGCCAACCAAACCCAGAACAAATTTAGGAAATTGCCAAACAAGAAACCTGAATGCTGCCGAAAGAATACACCTGAAAATCCCATTTACACTCAATGTAGAGGGAATTCCTAGCTGTCCCCTTGGCAAAAGGGTAAAATTTCATGTTCCAAAACACAAAAACTCACCTGGGTCGAATTTTCTGTAGATTTATATGCATGAAACGCCAATGTGCTGTGTTTTTTATTTCATCAGGAATACTCTGCCTAACCTCTTTTGTGTATGCAGTCAGTATTCAAAATTGTTAAAGGAAGAAGCCTAAACAAACGCAAACTCGGAACAAATTTAGGAAATTGCCAATCAAGGAACCTGAATGCTGCTGATTGGATGAACCTAAAAATCCCTTTTACACTCGATGTGGAGGGAAATCCTTGCTGTCCCCTCGGCAAAATGATTACATTTCTGTTTCCAAACACAAAAACTCACTTTGGTCGAGTTGCCTGTAATTTTCCTAGCATGAAACGCCAATGTGCTGTGTGTTTTATATCATTATGAATACTCTGTCTAACCTCTTTTTTGTATGGAGTCAGAATACAAAATTTGGAAAGGCAGAAGGCAAATCCAACCAAACCCAGAACAATTTTAGGAAATTGCCAAACAAGAAACCTGAATGCTGCAGATTGAATACACCTGAAAATAACATTTACACTCGATGTAGAGGGAATTCCTTGCTGTCCCCTCGGCAAAAGGGTAAAATTTCTTTTTCCAAAAACAAAAACTCACTTTGTTCGAGTTGCCTTTAATTTTCCTAGCATGAAACGCCAATGTGCTGTGTTTTTTATTTCATTATGAATACTCTGCCTAACCTCTTTTGTGTATGGAGTCAGTATTCAAAATTGTTAAAGGAAGAAGCCAAAACAAACGCAAACTGGGAACAACTTTAGGAAATTGCCAATCAAGGAACCTGAATGCTGCTGATTGGATGAACCTAAAAATGCCATTTACACTCGATGTGGAGGGAAATCGTTGCTGTCCCCTAGGCAAAATGATTACATTTCTGTTTCCAAAAACAAAAACTCACTTTGGTCGAGTTGCCTTTAATTTTCCTAGCATGAAACGCCAATGTGCTGTGTGTTTTATATCATTATGAATACTCTGCCTAACCTCTTTTGTGTATGCAGTCAGTATTCAAAATTGTTAAAGGAAGAAGCCTAAACAAACGCAAACTCGGAACAAATTTAGGAAATTGCCAATCAAGGAACCTGAATGCTGCTGATTGGATAAACCTAAAAATCCCATTTATACTCGATGTGGAGGGAAATCCTTGCTGTCCCCTCGGCAAAATGATTACATTTCTGTTTCCAAAAACAAAAACTCACTTTGGTCGAGTTGCCTGTAATTTTCCTAGCATGAAACGCCAATGTGCTGTGTGTTTTATATCATTATGAATACTCTGCCTAACCTCTTTTTTTATGGAGTCAGAATACAAAATTTGGAAAGGCAGAAGTCCAAACAAACCAAACCCAGAACAAATTTAGGAAATTGCCAAACAAGAAACCTGCATGTTGCTGATTGAATATACCTGAAAATCCCATTTACACTCGATGTAGAGGGAATTCCTAGCTGTCCCCTAGGCAAAGTGTAAAATTTCATGTTCCAAAAACCAAAATCTCAACTTGGTCGAGTTTTCTGTAGATTTATAAGCATGAGAAGCCAATGTGCTGTGTTTTTTATTTCATTAGGAATACTCTGCCTAACCTCTTTTGTGTATGCAGTCAGTATTCAAAATTGTTAAAGGAAGAAGCCAAAACAAAGGCAAACTCGGAACAAATTTAGGAAATTGCCAATCAAGGAACCTGAATGCTGCTGATTGGATAAACCTAAAAATCCCATTTATACTCGATGTGGAGGGAAATCCTTGCTGTCCCCTCGGCAAAATGATTACATTTCTGTTTCCAAAAACAAAAACTCACTTTGGTCGAGTTTCCTGTAATTTTCCTAGCATGAATCGCCAATGTGCTGTTGTTTTATGAATACATTATGAATACTCTGCCTAACCTCTTTTTTGTATGGAGTCAGAATTCAAAATTTGAAAAGGCAGAAGGCAAAGCCAACCAAACCCAGAACAAATTTAGGAAACTGACAAACAAGAAACCTGAATGCTACTGATTGAATATACCTGAAAATCCCATTTACACTCGATGTAGAGGGAATTCTTAGCTGTCCCCTTGGCAAAAGGGTAAAATTTCATATTCCAAAACACAAAAACTCACTTTGGTCGAGTTTTCTGTAGAATTATAAGCATGAAACGCCAATGTGCTGTGTTTTTTCTTTCATTATGAATACTCTGCCTAACCTACTTTTTGTATGCAGTCAGTATTCAAAATTTTGAAAGGAAGAAGGCAAAACAAACGCAAACTCGGAACAAATTTAGGAAATTGCCAATCAAGGAACCTGAATGCTGCTGATTGGATAAACCTAAAAATCCCATTTATACTCGATGTGGAGGGAAATCCTTGCTGTCCTCTCGGCAAAATGATTACATTTCTGTTTCCAAAAACAAAAACTCACTTTGTTCGAGTTGCCTGTAATTTTCCTAGCATGAAACGCCAATGTGCTGTGTGTTTTATATCATTATGAATACTCTGCCTAACCTCTTTTTTGTATGGAGTCTGAATACAAAATTTGGAAAGGCAGAAGGCCAAGCAAACCAAACCCAGAACAAATTTAGGAAATTGTGAAACAAGAAACCTAAATCCTGCTGATTGAATACACCTGAAAATCCCATTTACACTCGATGTAGACGGAATTCCTAGCTGTCCCCTTGGCAAAAGGGTAAAATTTCATGTTCCAAAACACAAAAACTCACCTTGGTCGAGTTTTCTGTAGATTTATATGCATGAAACGCCAATGTGCTGTGTTTTTTATTTCATTATGAATACTCTGCCTAACCTACTTTTTGTATGCAGTCAGTATTCCAAATTTTGAAAGGAAGATGCCAAAACAAATGCAAACCCAGAACAAATTTAGGTAATTGCCAATCAAGGAGCTTGAAAGCTGCTGATTGAATACACCTGGAAATCACATTAACACTCAGTGTGGTTGGAATTCCTAGCTGACCCTCATCATAAGGGTAAAATTTCTTTTTCCAAAACTCAAAAACTCAACTTGGTCAAGTTGGCTGTAGATTTCCTAGGATGAAATGCCAATGTGCTGTGTTTTTTATTTCATTAGGAATACTCTGCCTAACCTCTTTTGTGTATGCAGTCAGTATTCAAAATTGTTAAAGGAAGAAGCCGAAACAAATGCAAACTCGGAACAAATTTAGGAAATTGCCAATCAAGGAACCTGAATGCTGCTGATTGGATAAACCTAAAAATCCCATTTACACTCGATGCGGAGGGAATTCCTTGCTGTCCCCTCGGCAAAAGGGTAAAATTTCTTTTTCCAAAAACAAAAACTCACTTTGGTCGAGTTGCCTGTAATTTTCCTAGCATGAAACGCCAATGTGCTGTGTGTTTTATATCATTATGAATACTCTGCCTAACCTCTTTTATGTATGGAGTCAGAATACAAAATTTGGAAAGGCAGAAGGCAAAGCCAACCAAACCCAGAACAAATTTAGGAAATTGCCAAACAAGAAACCTGAATGCTGCTGATTGAATACACCTGAAAATCCCATTTACACTCAATGTAGAGGGAATTCCTAGCTGTCCCCTTGGCAAAAGGGTAAAATTTCATGTTCCAAAACACAAAAACTCACCTTGGTCGAGTTTTCTGTAGATTTATAAGCATGAGAAGCCAATGTGCTGTGTTTTTTATTTCATTATGAATACTCTGCCTAACCTCTTTTGTGTATGCAGTCAGTATTCAAAATTGTTAAAGTAAGAAGCCAAAACAAAGGCAAACTCGGAACAAATTTAGGAAATTGCCAATCAAGGAACCTGAATGCTGCTGATTAGATGAACCTAAAAATCCCTTTTACACTCGATGTGGAGGGAAATCCTTGCTGTCCCCTCGGCAAAAGGGTTACATTTCTGTTTCCAAAAACAAAAACTCACTTTGGTCGAGTTGCCTTTAATTTTCCTAGCATGAAACGCCAATGTGCTGTGTGTTTTATATCATTATGAATACTCTGCCTAACCTCTTTTGTGTATGCAGTCAGTATTCAAAATTGTTAAAGGAAGAAGCCAAAACAAACGCAAACTCGGAACAAATTTAGGAAATTGCCAATCAAGGAACCTGAATGCTGCTGATTGGATAAACCTAAAAATCCCATTTATACTCGATGTGGAGGGAAATCCTTGCTGTCCCCTCGGCAAAATGATTACATTTCTGTTTCCAAAAACAAAAACTCACTTTGGTCGAGTTGCCTGTAATTTTCCTAGCATGAAACGCCAATGTGCTGTTGTTTTATATCATTATGAATACTCTGCCTAACCTCTTTTTTGTATGGAGTCAGAATACAAAATTTGGAAAGGCAGAAGGCAAAGCCAACCAAACCCAGAACAAATTTAGGAAATTGCCAAACAAGAAACCTGAATGCTGCTGATTGAATATACCTGAAAATCCCATTTACACTCGATGTAGAGGGAATTCTTAGCTGTCCCCTTGGCAAAAGGGTAAAATTTCATGTTCCAAAACACAAAAACTCACTTTGGTCGAGTTTTCTGTAGAATTATAAGCATGAAACGCCAATGTGCTGTGATTTTTATTTCATTAGGAATACTCTGCCTAACCTACTTTTTGTATGCAGTCAGTATTCAAAATTTTGAAAGGAAGAAGGCAAAACAAACGCAAACTCGGAACAAATTTAGGAAATTGCCAATCAAGGAACCTGAATGCTGCTGATTGGATAAACCTAAAAATCCCTTTTACACTCGATGTGGAGGGAAATCCTTGCTGTCCCCACGGCAAAATGATTACATTTCTGTTTCGAAAAACAAAAACTCACTTTGCTCGAGTTGCCTGTAATTTTTTAGCATGAAACGTCAATGTGCTGTGTGTTTTATATCATTATGAATACTCTGCCTAACCTCTTTTTTGTATGGAGTCAGAATACAAAATTTGGAAAGGCAGAAGGCAAATCCAACCAAACCCAGAACAAATTTAGGAAATTGCCAAACAAGAAACCTGAATGCTGCCGAAAGAATACACCTGAAAATCCCATTTACACTCAATGTAGAGGGAATTCCTAGCTGTCCCCTTGGCAAAAGGGTAAAATTTCATGTTCCAAAACACAAAAACTCACCTGGGTCGAATTTTCTGTAGATTTATATGCATGAAACGCCAATGTGCTGTGTTTTTTATTTCATCAGGAATACTCTGCCTAACCTCTTTTGTGTATGCAGTCAGTATTCAAAATTGTTAAAGGAAGAAGCCTAAACAAACGCAAACTCGGAACAAATTTAGGAAATTGCCAATCAAGGAACCTGAATGCTGCTGATTGGATGAACCTAAAAATCCCTTTTACACTCGATGTGGAGGGAAATCCTTGCTGTCCCCTCGGCAAAATGATTACATTTCTGTTTCCAAACACAAAAACTCACTTTGGTCGAGTTGCCTGTAATTTTCCTAGCATGAAACGCCAATGTGCTGTGTGTTTTATATCATTATGAATACTCTGTCTAACCTCTTTTTTGTATGGAGTCAGAATACAAAATTTGGAAAGGCAGAAGGCAAATCCAACCAAACCCAGAACAATTTTAGGAAATTGCCAAACAAGAAACCTGAATGCTGCAGATTGAATACACCTGAAAATAACATTTACACTCGATGTGGAGGGAATTCCTTGCTGTCCCCTCGGCAAAAGGGTAAAATTTCTTTTTCAAAAACTAAAACTCACTTTGGTCGAGTTGCCTGTAATTTTCCTAGCATGAAACGCCAATGTGCTGTGTGTTTTATATCATTATGAATACTCTGCCTAACCTCTTTTATGTATGGAATCAGAATACAAAATTTGGAAAGGCAGAAGGCAAAGCCAACCAAACCCAGAACAAATTTAGGAAATTGCCAAACAAGAAACCTGAATGCTGCTGATTGAATACACCTGAAAATCCCATTTACACTCGATGTAGAGGGAATTCCTAGCTGTCCCCTCGGCAAAAGGGTAAAATTTCATGTTCCAAAACACAAAAACTCACCTTGGTCGAGTTTTCTGTAGATTTATAAGCATGAGAAGCCAATGTGCTGTGTTTTTTATTTTTATGAATACTCTGCCTAACCTCTTTTGTGTATGCAGTCAGTATTCAAAATTTTGAAAGGAAGAAGGCAAAACAAATGCAAACTCTGAACAAATTTAGGAAATTGCCAATAAAGGAACCTGAATGCTGCTGATTAGATGAACCTAAAAATCCCTTTTACACTCTATGTGGAGGGAAATCCTTGCTGTCCCCTCGGCAAAAGGGTTACATTTCTGTTTCCAAAAACAAAAACTCACTTTGGTCGAGTTGCCTTTAGTTTTCCTAGCATGAAACGCCAATGTGCTGTGTTTTTTATTTCATTATGAATACTCTGCCTAACCTCTTTTGTGTATGCAGTCAGTATTCAAAATTGTTAAAGGAAGAAGCCAAAACAAACGCAAACTGGGAACAACTTTAGGAAATTGCCAATCAAGGAACCTGAATGCTGCTGATTGGATGAACCTAAAAATCCCATTTAAACTCGATGTGGAGGGAAATCATTGCTGTCCCCTAGGCAAAATGATTACATTTCTGTTTCCAAAAACAAAAACTCACTTTGGTCGAATTGCCTTTAATTTTCCTAGCATGAAACGCCAATGTGCTGTGTGTTTTATATCATTATGAATACTCTGCCTAACCTCTTTTGTGTATGCAGTCAGTATTCAAAATTGTTAAAGGAAGAAGCCAAAACAAACGCAAACTCGGAACAAATTTAGGAAATTGCCAATCAAGGAACCTGAATGCTGCTGATTGGATAAACCTAAAAATCCCATTTACACTCGATGTGGAGGGAATTCCTTGCTGTCCCCTCGGCAAAAGTGTTACATTTCTGTTTCCAAAAACAAAAACTCACTTTGGTCGAGTTGCCTGTAATTTTCCTAGCATGAAACGCCAATGTGCTGTGTGTTTTATATCATTATGAATACTCTGCCTAACCTCTTTTGTGTATGCAGTCAGTATTCAAAATTGTTAAAGGCAGAAGCCAAAACAAATGCAAACTCGGAACAAATTTAGGAAATTGCCAATCAAGGAACCTGAATGCTGCTGATTGGATAAACCTAAAAATCCCATTTATACTCCATGTGGAGGGAAATCCTTGCTGTCCCCTAGGCAAAATGATTACATTTCTGTTTCCAAAACCAAAAACTCACTTTGGTCGAGTTGCCTGTAATTTTCCTAGCATGAAACGCCAATGTGCTGTGTGTTTTATATCATTATGAATACTCTGCCTAACCTCTTTTTTTATGGAGTCAGAATACAAAATTTGGAAAGGCAGAAGTCCAAACAAACCAAACCCAGAACAAATTTAGGAAATTGCCAAACAAGAAACCTGCATGTTGCTGATTGAATATACCTGAAAATCCCATTTACACTCGATGTAGAGGGAATTCCTAGCTGTCCCCTAGGCAAAGTGTAAAATTTCATGTTCCAAAAACCAAAATCTCAACTTGGTCGAGTTTTCTGTAGATTTATAAGCATGAGAAGCCAATGTGCTGTGTTTTTTATTTCATTAGGAATACTCTGCCTAACCTCTTTTGTGTATGCAGTCAGTATTCAAAATTGTTAAAGGAAGAAGCCAAAACAAACGCAAACTCGGAACAAATTTAGGAAATTGCCAATCAAGGAACCTGAATGCTGCTGATTGGATGAACCTAAAAATCCCTTTTACACTCGATGTGGAGGGACATCCTTGCTGTCCCCTAGGCAAAATGATTACATTTCGGTTTCCAAAAACAAAAACTCACTTTGGTCGAGTTGCCTTTAATTTTCCTAGCATGAAACGCCAATGTGCTGTGTTTTATATTTCATTATGAATACTCTGCCTAACCTCTTTTGTGTATGCAGTCAGTATTCAAAATTGTTAAAGGAAGAAGCCAAAACAAACGCAAACTCGGAACAAATTTAGGAAATTGCCAATCAAGGAACCTGAATGCTGCTGATTGGATAAACCTAAAAATCCCATTTACACTCGATGTGGAGGGAATTCCTTGCTGTCCCCTCGGCAAAAGTGTTACATTTCTGTTTCCAAAAACAAAAACTCACTTTGGTCGAATTGCCTTTAATTTTCCTAGCATGAAACGCCAATGTGCTGTGTGTTTTATATCATTATGAATACTCTGCCTAACCTCTTTTGTGTATGCAGTCAGTATTCAAAATTGTTAAAGGAAGAAGCCAAAACAAACGCAAACTCGGAACAAATTTAGGAAATTGCCAATCAAGGAACCTGAATGCTGCTGATTGGATAAACCTAAAAATCCCATTTACACTCGATGTGGAGGGAATTCCTTGCTGTCCCCTCGGCAAAAGTGTTACATTTCTGTTTCCAAAAACAAAAACTCACTTTGGTCGAGTTGCCTTTAATTTTCCTAGCATGAAACGCCAATGTGCTGTGTGTTTTATATCATTATGAATACTCTGCCTAACCTCTTTTGTGTATGCAGTCAGTATTCAAAATTGTTAAAGGAAGAAGCCAAAACAAATGCAAACTCGGAACAAATTTAGGAAATTGCCAATCAAGGAACCTGAATGCTGCTGATTGGATAAACCTAAAAATCCCATTTATACTCCATGTGGAGGGAAATCCTTGCTGTCCCCTAGGCAAAATGATTACATTTCTGTTTCCAAAACCAAAAACTCACTTTGGTCGAGTTGCCTGTAATTTTCCTAGCATGAAACGCCAATGTGCTGTGTGTTTTATATCATTATGAATACTCTGCCTAACCTCTTTTTTTATGGAGTCAGAATACAAAATTTGGAAAGGCAGAAGTCCAAACAAACCAAACCCAGAACAAATTTAGGAAATTGCCAAACAAGAAACCTGCATGTTGCTGATTGAATATACCTGAAAATCCCATTTACACTCGATGTAGAGGGAATTCCTAGCTGTCCCCTAGGCAAAGTGTAAAATTTCATGTTCCAAAAACCAAAATCTCAACTTGGTCGAGTTTTCTGTAGATTTATAAGCATGAGAAGCCAATGTGCTGTGTTTTTTATTTCATTAGGAATACTCTGCCTAACCTCTTTTGTGTATGCAGTCAGTATTCAAAATTGTTAAAGGAAGAAGCCAAAACAAACGCAAACTCGGAACAAATTTAGGAAATTGCCAATCAAGGAACCTGAATGCTGCTGATTGGATGAACCTAAAAATCCCTTTTACACTCGATGTGGAGGGACATCCTTGCTGTCCCCTAGGCAAAATGATTACATTTCGGTTTCCAAAAACAAAAACTCACTTTGGTCGAGTTGCCTTTAATTTTCCTAGCATGAAACGCCAATGTGCTGTGTTTTATATTTCATTATGAATACTCTGCCTAACCTCTTTTGTGTATGCAGTCAGTATTCAAAATTGTTAAAGGAAGAAGCCAAAACAAACGCAAACTCGGAACAAATTTAGGAAATTGCCAATCAAGGAACCTGAATGCTGCTGATTGGATAAACCTAAAAATCCCATTTACACTCGATGTGGAGGGAATTCCTTGCTGTCCCCTCGGCAAAAGTGTTACATTTCTGTTTCCAAAAACAAAAACTCACTTTGGTCGAGTTGCCTTTAATTTTCCTAGCATGAAACGCCAATGTGCTGTGTGTTTTATATCATTATGAATACTCTGCCTAACCTCTTTTGTGTATGCAGTCAGTATTCAAAATTGTTAAAGGAAGAAGCCAAAACAAATGCAAACTCGGAACAAATTTAGGAAATTGCCAATCAAGGAACCTGAATGCTGCTGATTGGATAAACCTAAAAATCCCATTTATACTCGATGTGGAGGGAAATCCTTGCTGTCCCCTCGGCAAAATGATTACATTTCTGTTTCCAAAAACAAAAACTCACTTTGGTCGAGTTTCCTGTAATTTTCCTAGCATGAATCGCCAATGTGCTGTTGTTTTATGAATACATTATGAATACTCTGCCTAACCTCTTTTTTGTATGGAGTCAGAATTCAAAATTTGAAAAGGCAGAAGGCAAAGCCAACCAAACCCAGAACAAATTTAGGAAACTGACAAACAAGAAACCTGAATGCTACTGATTGAATATACCTGAAAATCCCATTTACACTCGATGTAGAGGGAATTCTTAGCTGTCCCCTTGGCAAAAGGGTAAAATTTCATATTCCAAAACACAAAAACTCACTTTGGTCGAGTTTTCTGTAGAATTATAAGCATGAAACGCCAATGTGCTGTGTTTTTTCTTTCATTATGAATACTCTGCCTAACCTACTTTTTGTATGCAGTCAGTATTCAAAATTTTGAAAGGAAGAAGGCAAAACAAACGCAAACTCGGAACAAATTTAGGAAATTGCCAATCAAGGAACCTGAATGCTGCTGATTGGATAAACCTAAAAATCCCATTTATACTCGATGTGGAGGGAAATCCTTGCTGTCCTCTCGGCAAAATGATTACATTTCTGTTTCCAAAAACAAAAACTCACTTTGTTCGAGTTGCCTGTAATTTTCCTAGCATGAAACGCCAATGTGCTGTGTGTTTTATATCATTATGAATACTCTGCCTAACCTCTTTTTTGTATGGAGTCTGAATACAAAATTTGGAAAGGCAGAAGGCCAAGCAAACCAAACCCAGAACAAATTTAGGAAATTGTGAAACAAGAAACCTAAATCCTGCTGATTGAATACACCTGAAAATCCCATTTACACTCGATGTAGACGGAATTCCTAGCTGTCCCCTTGGCAAAAGGGTAAAATTTCATGTTCCAAAACACAAAAACTCACCTTGGTCGAGTTTTCTGTAGATTTATATGCATGAAACGCCAATGTGCTGTGTTTTTTATTTCATTATGAATACTCTGCCTAACCTACTTTTTGTATGCAGTCAGTATTCCAAATTTTGAAAGGAAGATGCCAAAACAAATGCAAACCCAGAACAAATTTAGGTAATTGCCAATCAAGGAGCTTGAAAGCTGCTGATTGAATACACCTGGAAATCACATTAACACTCAGTGTGGTTGGAATTCCTAGCTGACCCTCATCATAAGGGTAAAATTTCTTTTTCCAAAACTCAAAAACTCAACTTGGTCAAGTTGGCTGTAGATTTCCTAGGATGAAATGCCAATGTGCTGTGTTTTTTATTTCATTAGGAATACTCTGCCTAACCTCTTTTGTGTATGCAGTCAGTATTCAAAATTGTTAAAGGAAGAAGCCGAAACAAATGCAAACTCGGAACAAATTTAGGAAATTGCCAATCAAGGAACCTGAATGCTGCTGATTGGATAAACCTAAAAATCCCATTTACACTCGATGTGGAGGGAATTCCTTGCTGTCCCCTCGGCAAAAGGGTAAAATTTCTTTTTCCAAAAACAAAAACTCACTTTGGTCGAGTTGCCTATAATTTTCCTAGCATGAAACGCCAATGTGCTGTGTGTTTTATATCATTATGAATACTCTGCCTAACCTCTATTATGTATGGAGTCAGAATACAAAATTTGGAAAGGCAGAAGTCCAAACAAACCAAACCCAGAACAAATTTAGGAAATTGCCAAACAAGAAACCTGAATGCTGCTGATTGAATATACCTGAAAATCCCATTTACACTCGATGTAGAGGGAATTCTTAGCTGTCCCCTTGGCAATAGGGTAAAATTTCATGTTCCAAAACACAAAAACTCACTTTGGTCGAGTTTTCTGTAGAATTATAAGCATGAAACGCCAATGTGCTGTGTTTTTTATTTCATTATGAATACTCTGCCTAACCTACTTTTTGTATGCAGTCAGTATTCAAAATTTTGAAAGGAAGAAGGCAAAACAAACGCAAACTCGGAACAAATTTAGGAAATTGCCAATCAAGGAACCTGAATGCTGCTGATTGGATAAACCTTAAAATCCCATTTACACTCGATGTGGAGGGAAATCCTTGCTGTCCCCGCGGCAAAATGATTACATTTCTGTTTCGAAAAACAAAAACTCACTTTGCTCGAGTTGCCTGTAATTTTTTAGCATGAAACGTCAATGTGCTGTGTGTTTTATATCATTATGAATACTCTGCCTAACCTCTTTTTTGTATGGAGTCAGAATACAAAATTTGGAAAGGCAGAAGGCAAAGCAAACCATACCCAGAACAAATTTAGGAAATTGCCAAACAAGAAACCTGAATGCTGCCGAAAGAATACACCTGAAAATCCCATTTACACTCAATGTAGAGGGAATTCCTAGCTGTCCCCTTGGCAAAAGGGTAAAATTTCATGTTCCAAAACACAAAAACTCACCTGGGTCGAATTTTCTGTAGATTTATATGCATGAAACGCCAATGTGCTGTGTTTTTTATTTCATTAGGAATACTCTGCCTAACCTCTTTTGTGTATGCAGTCAGTATTCAAAATTGTTAAAGGAAGAAGCCAAAACAAACGCAAACTTGGAACAAATTTAGGAAATTGCCAATCAAGGAACCTGAATGCTGATGATTGAATACATCTAAAAATCCCTTTTACACTCGATGTGGAGGGAAATCCTTGCTGTCCCCTCGGCAAAATGATTACATTTCTGTTTCCAAAACCAAAAACTCACTTTGGTCGAGTTGCCTGTAATTTTCCTAGCATGAAACGCCAATGTGCTGTGTGTTTTATATCATTATGAATACTCTGCCTAACCTCTTTTATGTATGGAGTCAGAATACAAAATTTGGAAAGGCAGAAGGCAAAGCCAACCAAACCCAGAACAAATTTAAGAAATTGCCAAACAAGAAACCTGAATGCTGCTGATTGAATACACCTGAAAATCCCATTTACACTCGATGTGGAGGGAAATCCTTGCTGTCCCCGCGGCAAAATGATTACATTTCTGTTTCCAAAAACAAAAACTCACTTTGTTCAAGTTGCCTTTAATTTTCCTAGCATGAAACGCCAATGTGCTGTGTTTTTTATTTCATTAGGAATACTCTGCCTAACCTCTTTTGTGTATGCAGTCAGTATTCAAAATTGTTAAAGGAAGAAGCCGAAACAAACGCAAACTCGGAACAAATTTAGAAAATTTCCAATCAAGGAACCTGAATGCTGCTGATTGGATGAACCTAAAAATCCCATTTACACTCGATGTGGAGGGAAATCCTTGCTGTCCCCTAGGCAAAATGATTACATTTCTGTTTCCAAAAACAAAAACTCACTTTGGTCGAGTTGCCTTTAATTTTCCTAGCATGAAACGCCAATGTGCTGTGTTTTATATTTCATTATGAATACTCTGCCTAACCTCTTTTGTGTATGCAGTCAGTATTCAAAATTGTTGAAGGAAGAAGCCAAAACAAACGCAAACTCGGAACAAATTTAGGAAATTGCCAATCAAGGAACCTGAATGCTGCTGATTGGATAAACCTAAAAATCCCATTTACACTCGATGTGGAGGGAATTCCTTGCTGTCCCCTCGGCAAAAGGGTTACATTTCTGTTTCCAAAAACAAAAACTCACTTTGGTCGAGTTGCCTGTAATTTTCCTAGCATGAAACGCCAATGTGCTGTGTGTTTTATATCATTATGAATACTCTGCCTAACCTCTTTTTGTATGGAGTCTGAATACAAAATTTGGAAAGGCAGAAGGCCAAGCAAACCAAACCCAGAACAAATTTAGGAAATTGTGAAACAAGAAACCTAAATCCTGCTGATTGAATACACCTGAAAATCCCATTTACACTAGATGTAGAGGGATTTCCTAGCTGTCCCCTTGGCAAAAGGGTAAAATTTCATGTTCCAAAACACAAAAACTCACCTTGGTCGAGTTTTCTGTAGATTTATATGCATGAAACGCCAATGTGCTGTGTTTTTTATTTTTATGAATACTCTGCCTAACCTACTTTTTGTATGCAGTCAGTATTCAAAATTTTGAAAGGAAGAAGGCAAAACAAACGCAAACTCGGAACAAATTTAGGAAATTGCCAATCAAGGAACCTGAATGCTGCTGATTGAATACACCTGGAAATCCCATTAACACTCAGTGTGGTTGGAATTCCTAACTGACCCTCATCATAATGGTAAAATTTCTTTTTCCAAAACTCAAAAACTCAACTTGGTCAAGTTGGCTGTAGATTTCCTAGGATGAAATGCCAATGTGTTGTGTTTTTTATTTCATTATGAATACTCTGCCTAACCTCTTTTGTGTATGCAGTCAGTATTCAAAATTGTTAAAGGAAGAAGCCGAAACAAATGCAAACTCGGAACAAATTTAGGAAATTGCCAATCAAGGAACCTGAATGCTGATGATTGAATAAACCTAAAAATCCCTTTTACACTCGATGTGGAGGGAAATCCTTGCTGTCCCCTCGGCAAAAGGGTAAAATTTCTTTTTCCAAAAACAAAAACTCACTTTGGTCGAGTTGCCTGTAATTTTCCTAGCATGAAACGCCAATGTGCTGTGTGTTTTATATCATTATGAATACTCTGTCTAACCTCTTTTTTGTATGGAGTCAGAATACAAAATTTGGAATGGCAGAAGGCAAATCCAACCAAACCCAGAACAAATTTAGGAAATTGCCAAACAAGAAACCTGAATGCTGCTGATTGAATATACCTGAAAATCCCATTTACACTCGATGTAGAGGGAATTCCTAGCTATCCCCTAGGCAAAGTGTAAAATTTCATGTTCCAAAAACCAAAATCTCAACTTGGTCGAGTTTTCTGTAGATTTATAAGCATGAGAAGCCAATGTGCTGTGTTTTTTATTTCATTAGGAATAATATGCCTAACCTCTTTTGTGTATGCAGTCAGTATTCAAAATTGTTAAAGGAAGAAGCCGAAACAAAGGCAAACTCGGAACAAATTTAGGAAATTGCCAATCAAGGAACCTGAATGCTGCTGATTGGATAAACCTAAAAATCCCATTTACACTCGATTTGGAGGGAATTCCTTGCTGTCCCCTCGGCAAAAGGGTAAAATTTCTTTTTCCAAAAACAAAAACTCACTTTGGTCGAGTTGCCTGTAATTTTCCTAGCATGAAACGCCAATGTGCTGTTGTTTTATAACATTATGAATACTCTGCCTAACCTCTTTTTTGTATGGAGTCAGAATACAAAATTTGGAAAGGCAGAAGGCAAAGCCAACCAAACCCAGAACAAATTTAGGAAATTGCCAAACAAGAAACCTGAATGCTGCTGATTGAATATACATGAAAATCCCATTTACACTCGATGTAGAGGGAATTCTTAGCTGTCCCCTTGGCAAAAGGGTAAAATTTCATGTTCCAAAACACAAAAACTCACTTTGGTCGAGTTTTCTGTAGAATTATAAGCATGAAACGCCAATGTGCTGTGTTTTTTCTTTCATTATGAATACTCTGCCTAACCTACTTTTTGTATGCAGTCAGTATTCAAAATTTTGAAAGGAAGAAGGCAAAACAAACGCAAACTCGGAACAAATTTAGGAAATTGCCAATCAAGGAACCTGAATGCTGCTGATTGGATAAACCTAAAAATCCCATTTACACTCGATGTGGAGGGAAATCCTTGCTGTCCCCTCGGCAAAATGATTACATTTCTGTTTAGAAAAACAAAAACTCACTTTGCTCGAGTTGCCTGTAATTTTTTAGCATGAAACGTCAATGTGCTGTGTGTTTTATAGCATTATGAATACTCTGCCTAACCTCTTTTTTGTATGGAGTCAGAATACAAAATTTGGAAAGGCAGAAGGCAAAGCCAACCAAACCCAGAACAAATTTAGGAAATTGCCAAACAAGAAACCTGAATGCTGCTGATTGGATATACCTGAAAATCCCATTTACACTCGATGTAGAGGGGATTCCTAGCTATCCCCTAGGCAAAGTGTAAAATTTCATGTTCCAAAAACCAAAATCTCAACTTGGTCGAGTTTTCTGTAGATTTATAAGCATGAGAAGCCAATGTGCTGTGTTTTTTATTTCATTAGGAATACTCTGCCTAACCTATTTTGTGTATGCAGTCAGTATTCAAAATTGTTAAAGGAAGAAGCCAAAACAAACGCAAACTCGGAACAAATTTAGGAAATTGCCAATCAAGGAACCTGAATGCTGCTGATTGGATGAACCTAAAAATCCCTTTTACACTCGATGTGGAGGGAAATCCTTGCTGTCCCCTCTTCAAAAGGGTTACATTTCTGTTTCCAAAAACAAAAACTCACTTTGGTCGAGTTGCCTGTCATTTTCCTAGCATGAAACGCCAATGTGCTGTGTTTTTTATTTCATTATGAATACTCTGCCTAACCTCTTTTGTGTATGCAGTCAGTATTCAAAATTGTTGAAGGAAGAAGCCAAAACAAACGCAAACTCGGAACAAATTTAGGAAATTGCCAATCAAGGAACCTGAATGCTGCTGATTGGATAAACCTAAAAATCCCATTTACACTCGATGTGGAGGGAATTCCTTGCTGTCCCCTCGGCAAAAGGGTTACATTTCTGTTTCCAAAAACAAAAACTCACTTTGGTCGAGTTGCCTGTAATTTTCCTAGCATGAAACGCCAATGTGCTGTGTGTTTTATATCATTATGAATACTCTGCCTAACCTCTTTTTGTATGGAGTCTGAATACAAAATTTGGAAAGGCAGAAGGCCAAGCAAACCAAACCCAGAACAAATTTACGAAATTGTGAAACAAGAAACCTAAATCCTGCTGATTGAATACACCTGAAAATCCCATTTACACTAGATGTAGAGGGATTTCCTAGCTGTCCCCTTGGCAAAAGGGTAAAATTTCATGTTCCAAAACACAAAAACTCACCTTGGTCGAGTTTTCTGTAGATTTATATGCATGAAACGCCAATGTGCTGTGTTTTTTATTTTTATGAATACTCTGCCTAACCTACTTTTTGTATGCAGTCAGTATTCAAAATTTTGAAAGGAAGAAGGCAAAACAAACGCAAACTCGGAACAAATTTAGGAAATTGCCAATCAAGGAACCTGAATGCTGCTGATTGAATACACCTGGAAATCCCATTAACACTCAGTGTGGTTGGAATTCCTAACTGACCCTCATCATAATGGTAAAATTTCTTTTTCCAAAACTCAAAAACTCAACTTGGTCAAGTTGGCTGTAGATTTCCTAGGATGAAATGCCAATGTGTTGTGTTTTTTATTTCATTATGAATACTCTGCCTAACCTCTTTTGTGTATGCAGTCAGTATTCAAAATTGTTAAAGGAAGAAGCCGAAACAAATGCAAACTCGGAACAAATTTAGGAAATTGCCAATCAAGGAACCTGAATGCTGATGATTGAATAAACCTAAAAATCCCTTTTACACTCGATGTGGAGGGAAATCCTTGCTGTCCCCTCGGCAAAAGGGTAAAATTTCTTTTTCCAAAAACAAAAACTCACTTTGGTCGAGTTGCCTGTAATTTTCCTAGCATGAAACGCCAATGTGCTGTGTGTTTTATATCATTATGAATACTCTGTCTAACCTCTTTTTTGTATGGAGTCAGAATACAAAATTTGGAATGGCAGAAGGCAAATCCAACCAAACCCAGAACAAATTTAGGAAATTGCCAAACAAGAAACCTGAATGCTGCTGATTGAATATACCTGAAAATCCCATTTACACTCGATGTAGAGGGAATTCCTAGCTATCCCCTAGGCAAAGTGTAAAATTTCATGTTCCAAAAACCAAAATCTCAACTTGGTCGAGTTTTCTGTAGATTTATAAGCATGAGAAGCCAATGTGCTGTGTTTTTTATTTCATTAGGAATAATATGCCTAACCTCTTTTGTGTATGCAGTCAGTATTCAAAATTGTTAAAGGAAGAAGCCGAAACAAAGGCAAACTCGGAACAAATTTAGGAAATTGCCAATCAAGGAACCTGAATGCTGCTGATTGGATAAACCTAAAAATCCCATTTACACTCGATTTGGAGGGAATTCCTTGCTGTCCCCTCGGCAAAAGGGTAAAATTTCTTTTTCCAAAAACAAAAACTCACTTTGGTCGAGTTGCCTGTAATTTTCCTAGCATGAAACGCCAATGTGCTGTTGTTTTATAACATTATGAATACTCTGCCTAACCTCTTTTTTGTATGGAGTCAGAATACAAAATTTGGAAAGGCAGAAGGCAAAGCCAACCAAACCCAGAACAAATTTAGGAAATTGCCAAACAAGAAACCTGAATGCTGCTGATTGAATATACATGAAAATCCCATTTACACTCGATG
Organism: Sylvilagus floridanus; assembly: GCA_949820135.1. Lineage (NCBI taxonomy): Eukaryota > Metazoa > Chordata > Mammalia > Lagomorpha > Leporidae > Sylvilagus > Sylvilagus floridanus. Next base: position 23,061,513 of record OX463234.1, on the reverse strand, counting down.
TAGAGGGAATTCTTAGCTGTCCCCTTGGCAAAAGGGTAAAATTTCATGTTCCAAAACACAAAAACTCACTTTGGTCGAGTTTTCTGTAGAATTATAAGCATGAAACGCCAATGTGCTGTGTTTTTTCTTTCATTATGAATACTCTGCCTAACCTACTTTTTGTATGCAGTCAGTATTCAAAATTTTGAAAGGAAGAAGGCAAAACAAACGCAAACTCGGAACAAATTTAGGAAATTGCCAATCAAGGAACCTGAATGCTGCTGATTGGATAAACCTAAAAATCCCATTTACACTCGATGTGGAGGGAAATCCTTGCTGTCCCCTCGGCAAAATGATTACATTTCTGTTTAGAAAAACAAAAACTCACTTTGCTCGAGTTGCCTGTAATTTTTTAGCATGAAACGTCAATGTGCTGTGTGTTTTATAGCATTATGAATACTCTGCCTAACCTCTTTTTTGTATGGAGTCAGAATACAAAATTTGGAAAGGCAGAAGGCAAAGCCAACCAAACCCAGAACAAATTTAGGAAATTGCCAAACAAGAAACCTGAATGCTGCTGATTGGATATACCTGAAAATCCCATTTACACTCGATGTAGAGGGGATTCCTAGCTATCCCCTAGGCAAAGTGTAAAATTTCATGTTCCAAAAACCAAAATCTCAACTTGGTCGAGTTTTCTGTAGATTTATAAGCATGAGAAGCCAATGTGCTGTGTTTTTTATTTCATTAGGAATACTCTGCCTAACCTCTTTTGTGTATGCAGTCAGTATTCAAAATTGTTAAAGGAAGAAGCCAAAACAAACGCAAACTCGGAACAAATTTAGGAAATTGCCAATCAAGGAACCTGAATGCTGCTGATTGGATGAACCTAAAAATCCCTTTTACACTCGATGTGGAGGGAAATCCTTGCTGTCCCCTCTTCAAAAGGGTTACATTTCTGTTTCCAAAAACAAAAACTCACTTTGGTCGAGTTGCCTGTCATTTTCCTAGCATGAAACGCCAATGTGCTGTGTTTTTTATTTCATTATGAATACTCTGCCTAACCTCTTTTGTGTATGCAGTCAGTATTCAAAATTGTTAAAGGAAGAAGCCGAAACAAACGCAAACTGAGAACAACTTTAGGAAATTGCCAATCAAGGAACCTGAATGCTGCTGATTGGATGAACCTAAAAATCCCTTTTACACTCGATGTGGAGGGAAATCCTTGCTGTCCCCTCGGCAAAAGGGTTACATTTCTGTTTCCAAAAACAAAAACTCACTTTGGTCGAGTTGCCTGTAATTTTCCTAGCATGAAACGCCAATGTGCTGTGTGTTTTATATCATTATGAATACTCTGCCTAACCTCATTTTTGTATGGAGTCAGAATACAAAATTTGGAAAGGCAGAAGTCCAAACAAACCAAACCCAGAACAAATTTAGGAAATTGCCAAACAAGAAACCTGCATGCTGCTGATTGAATATACCTGAAAATCCCATTTACACTCGATGTAGAGGGAATTCCTAGCTGTCCCCTTGGCAAAACTGTCAAATTTCATGTTCCAAAAACCAAAATCTCAACTTGGTCGAGTTTTCTGTAGATTTATAAGAATGAGAAGCCAATGTGCTGTGTTTTTTATTTTATTAGGAATACTCTGCCTAACCTCTTTTGTGTATGCAGTCAGTATTCAAAATTGTTAAAGGAAGAAGCCAAAACAAACGCAAACTTGGAACAAATTTAGGATATTGCCAATCAAGGAACCTGAATGCTGCTGATTGGATAAACCTAAAAATCCCTTTTACACTCGATGTGGAGGGAAATCCTTGCTGTCCCCTCGGCAAAATGATTACATTTCTGTTTCCAAAAACAAAAACTCACTTTGGTCGAGTTGCCTGTAATTTTCCTAGCATGAAACGCCATGTGCTGTGTGTTTTATATCATTATGAATACTCTGTCTAACCTCTTTTTTGTATGGAGTCAGAATACAAAATTTGGAAAGGCAGAAGGCAAATCCAACCAAAACCAGAACAAATTTAGGAAATTGCCAAACAAGAAACCTGAATGCTGCTGATTGAATACACCTGAAAATCCCATTTACACTCGATGTAGAGGGAATTCCTAGCTATCCCCTAGGCAAAGTGTAAAATTTCATGTTCCAAAAACCAAAATCTCAACTTGGTCGAGTTTTCTGTAGATTTATAAGCATGAGAAGCCAATGTGCTGTGTTTTTTATTTCATTAGGAATACTCTGCCTAACCTCTTTTGTGTATGCAGTCAGTATTCAAAATTGTTAAAGGAAGAAGCCAAAACAAAGGCAAACTCGGAACAAATTTAGGAAATTGCCAATCAAGGAACCTGAATGCTGCTGATTGGATAAACCTAAAAATCCCATTTATATTCGATGTGGACGGAAATCGTTGCTGTCCCCTCGGCAAAATGATTACATTTCTGTTTCCAAAAACAAAAACTCACTTTGGTCGAGTTGCCTTTAATTTTCCTAGCATGAAACGCCAATGTGCTGTGTGTTTTATATCATTATGAATACTCTGCCTAACCTCTTTTGTGTATGCAGTCAGTATTCAAAATTGTTAAAAGAAGAAGCCAAAACAAACGCAAACTCGGAACAAATTTAGAAATTGCCAATCAAGGAACCTGAATGCTGCTGATTGGGTGAACCTAAAAATCCCATTTACACTCAATGTGGGGGGAAATCCTTGCGGTCCCCTCGGCAAAAGTGTAAAATTTCTTTTTCCAAAACTAAAAACTCACCTTGGTCGAGTTGGCTGGAGATTTCCTAGCATGAAATGCTAATGTGCTGTGTTTTCATTTCATTAGGAATACTCTGCCGAACCTCTTTTTAGTATGGAGTCAGAACACAAAATTTGGAAAGACAGAAAGCAAAGCAAACCAAACCCATGACAAATTTAGGAAATTGCCAAACAAGAAACCTGGATGCTGCCGAAAGAACAACTGAAAATCCCATTTACACTCGATGTAGAGGGAATTCCTAGCTGTCCCCTTGGCTAAAGGGTAAAATTTCATGTTCCAAAACACAAAAACTCACCTTGGTCGAGTTTTCTGTCGATTTATATGCATGAAACGCCAATGTGCTGTGTTTTTTATTTCATTATGAATACTCTGCCTAACCTACTTTTTGTATGCAGTCAGTATTCAAAATTGTTAAAGGAAGAAGGCAAAACAAACGCAAACTCGGAACAAATTTAGGAAATTGCCAATCAAGGAACTTGAATGCTGCTGATTGGATGAACCTAAAAATCCCTTTTACACTCGATGTGGAGGGAAATCCTTGCTGTCCCCTCGGCAAAATGATTACATTTCTGTTTCCAAAAACAAAAACTCACTTTGGTCGAGTTGCCTGTAATTTTCCTAGCATGAAACGCCAATGTGCTGTGTGTTTTATATCATTAGGAATACTCTGCCTAACCTCTTTTTTGTATGGAGTCAGAATACAAAATTTGGAAAGAAAGAAGGCAAAAAAAAACGCAAACCCAGAACAAATTTTAGAAAATTGCCAATCAAGGAACCTGAATGCTATGATTGAATATACCTAAAGATCCCATTTACAATCGATGTGGAGGGAATTCCTTGCTGTCTCCTCGGTGAAAAGTTTACATTTCTTTTTCCAAAACACAAAATTTCACCTTGGTCGAGTTTTCTGTAGATTTATATGCATGAAACGCCAATGTGCTGTTCTTTTATTTCATTATAAATACTCTGCCTAACCTCTTTTTAGTATGGATTCAGAATACAAAATTTGGAAAGAAAGAAGGCAAAAGAAACGCAAACCCAGAACAAATTTTGGAAGTTGCCAATTAAGGAACCTGAATGCTGCTGATTGAATACACCTGAAAATCCCATTTACACTCGATGTAGAGGGAATTCCTAGCTGTCCTCTTGTCAAAAGGGTAAAATTTCTTTGACCGAAACTCAAAAACTCACCTTGGTTGAGTTGGCTGTAGATTTCCTAGCATGAAACGCCAATGTGCTGTGGTTTTCATTTCATTTGGAATACTCTGCCGAACCTCTCTTTTGTAAGGAGTAAGAATACAAATTTTGGAAAGGAAGAAGGAGAATCAAAAGCAAACCAAACCCAGAACAAATTTAGGAAATTGCCAATCAAGACACCCGAATGCTGCCGAAAGAATACACCTGAAAATCCCATTTACACTTCATGTGGAGAGAATTCCTAGCTTAACCCTCGGTAAAAATGTAAAAGTTCTTTTTCCAAAACACGAAAACTCACTTTGGTCGAGATTTCTGTAGTTTTATAAGCATGAAAAGCCAAAGCGGTGTGTTTTTTATTTCATTTAGGGATACTCTGCCTAACTTCCTTTTTGCATGGAGTCAGAATACAAAATTTGGAAAAGGAAGAAGGCAAAACAAACGCAAACCCAGAACAAGTTAGGAAATTGCGAATCAAGCAACCTGAATGCTGATGATTGAATACACCTGAAAATCCCACTCACACTCGCAGTGGAGGGAATTCCTTGCTGTCCCCTCGGCAAAAGTGTTCCATTTCTTTTTCCAAAACACAAAAACTCACCTTGGTCGAGTTTTCTGAAGATTTATAAGCATGAGAAGCCAATGTGCTGTGTTTCTTATTTCTTAATGAATACTCTGCCTAACCTCTTTTTAGTATGGATTCAGAATACAAAATTTGGAAAGAAAGATGGCAAAACAAACAAAAACCCTGAACAAAGTTAGAAAATGGCCAATCAAGGAACCCGAATGCTGCTGAATGTACACACCAGAAAAATCCCATTTACACTTGTTTTGGAGGGAATTCCTAGCTGTCTCCTTTTTAAATTGGTTACATTTCATTTTCCAAAACACAACAATTCACCTTGGTAGAATTGCCTGAAGTTTTCCTAGCATGAAATGCCAATGTGCTGTGTTTTTTATTTTATTATGAATACTCTGCCTTACCTCATTTTTGTAGGAGTCAGAATACAAAATATGAAAAGGAAGAAGGCCAAACAATAGCAAACATAGAACAAATTTTAGAAATTGCCAATCATGCAACCTGAATGTTACTGATTGAACGCACTTGAAAATCCCATTTACACTCGATGTGGAGGGAATTCCTTTCTGTCCCCTCATCAAAAGTGTTCCATTTCATTTTCCAAAACACAAAAACTCACCTTGGTCGATTTGCCTGTTATTTTCCTAGCATGAAACGCCTAGGTGCTGTGCTTTTTATTCCATTATGAATACTCTGCCTAACCTCTTTTTAATATGGAGTCAGAATACAAAATTTGTACAGGAAGAAGGCAAAAAAAACGCAAACCCAAAACAAATTTTGGAAATTGCCAATCAAGAAACCCGAGTGCTGCTCATTAAATACACCTGAAAATTCCTTTCACACTTGATTATGAGGGAATTGCTTGCTGTCCCCTCATCAAAAGTGTTCCATTTCATTTTCCAAAACACAAAAACTCACCTTTGTCTAGTTGCGTGTATATTTATATATGTGAAACCCCAATGTGCTCTGTTTCTTATTTCATTATGGATACTCTGCCTAACCTCTATTTTGTATGGAGTCAGAATACAAAATTTGGAAAAGAAGAAGGCAACACAAATGCAAACCAGAACATGTTTAGGAAATTTCTAATCAAGAGACTTGAATGCTACTCATTGAATACACCTGAATATCCCATTTACACTCGATGTAGAGGGAATTGCTAGCTGTCCCCTCGGTCAATTTATTACATTTCATTTTCCAAAACACAAAAACTCACCTTAGTCGAGTTGCCTGTAGTTTTCCTAGCATGAATCACCAATGGGCTGTGTTTCTTATTTCATTATGAATACTGTGCCTAACCTTTTTTGTTTGGAGTAAAAACACAAAATTTGGAAAGGAAGAAGGCAAAACAAATGCAAACCCAGAACAAATTTAGGAAATTGCCAATCAAGGAACCTGAATGCTGCTGATTGAATACACCTGAAAAGCCCATTCAAACTCTATGTGGAGGGAATTCCTAGCTGTCCCCTCGGCAAAATGGATACATTTCATTTTCCAAAACAAAGAAGCTCACCTTGGTCGAGTTTTCTGTAGATTTATAAGCACGAAACGCCAATGTGCTGTGTTTTTTATTTCATTATGGATACTCTGCCTAACCTCTTTTTTGTATGGAGTCAGACTACTAAATTTGGAAGGAAGAAGGCAACACAAATGGAAACACAGAACAAATTTAGGAAATTGCCAATCAAGGAACCTGAATGCTGCTGGTTGAATACACCAGAAAATCCCATTGAAACTCATTTTGGAATGATTTCCTAGCTGTCCCCTTGGTAAATTGGTTACATTTCATTTTCCAAAACACAAAAACACTCCTTGGTTGAGTTCCTGTAGTTTTCCTAGGATAAACTCCAATGTGCTCTGTTTCTTATTTCATTATGAATACTCTGCCTAACCTCTATTTTGTATGGAGTCAGAATACAAAATTTGGAAAGGAAGAAGACAAAACAAAGGCAAACCCAGAACAAATTTATGAAATTGGCAATCAAGGAACCTGAATGCTGCTCATTAAATACACCAGAAAATTCCATATTCACTTGATTAGGAGGGAATTGCTTGCTGTCCCCTCATCAAAAGTGTTCCATTTCATTTTTCAAAACACAAAAACTCACCTTGGTCGAGATGCACATATTTTTCCTAGCATGCAACGCCAATGTGCTGTGTTTTTTATTTCATTATGGATACTCTGCCTAACCACTATTTTGTATGGAGTCAGAATACAAAATTTGAAAAGGAAGAAGGCAAAACAAATGCAAACCCAGAACAAATTTAGGAAATTGCCAATCAAGGAACCTGAATGCTGCTGATTGAATACACCTGAAAATCCCATTCACACCTGATTTGGAGGGAATTCCTAGTCTCCCCTCGGTAAATTGGTTACAATTCATTTTCCAATACAAAAAGCTCACCTTGGTGGAGTTGTCTATAGATTTCTAATCATGGAACACCAATTTGCTATGTTTTTTATTTCATTATGGATACGCTGCCTAACCTCTTTTTTGTTTGGAGTCAGAATACCAAATTTGAAAAGGAAGAAGGCCAAACAAATGCAAATCCAGTATAAATTTAGGAAATTTCCAATCCAGGAACCCGAATGCTGCTGAATGAATACAACAGAAAAATCCCATTTACACTCGTTTTGGAGGGAATTCCTAGCTGTCTCCTTAGGCAATTGGTACATTTCATTTTTCAAAACACAACAATTCACCTTGGAAGAGTTGCCTGTAGTTTTCCTAGCATGAAACGCCAATGTGCTGTGTTTTTTATTTCATTATGAATACTCTGCCTAACCTCTTTTTTGTGTGGAGTCAGAAAACATAATTTGGAAAGAAAGAAGACAAAACAAATGTAAACCTAGAACAAATTTAGCAAATTGCAAATCAAGAGACCTGAATGCTGCTGATTGATTACACCTGAAAATCCCATTCACACTCGATGTAGAGGAAATTCCTAGCTGTCTCCTTAGGCAATTGGTTACATTTCATTTTCCAAAACACAAAAACTCACTTTTGTCAAGTTCCCTGTTTATTTCAAAGCATGAAACGCAAATTGGCTGTGTTTTTATTTCATTGTGAATACTCTGCCTAACCTTATTTGTTTGGAGTAAGAATACAAAATTTGGAAAGGAAGAAGGCAAAACAAACGCAAACCCAGAACAAATTTAGGAAATTGCCAATCAAGGAACCTGAATGCTGCTGATTGAATACACCAGAAAATCCCATTCAATCTTGTTTTGGAATGATTTCCTAGCTGTGCCCTTGGCGTATTGGTTACATTTCCTTTTCCAAAACACTAAAACTCCCCTTTGTCTAGTTGCCTGTATTTTTCCTCCCATGAAACGCCAATGTGCTTTGTTTCTAAATTCTTTATGAATACTCTGCCTAACGTCTTTTTTGTATGGAGTCAGAATACAAAATTTGGAAAGGAAGAAGGCAAAACAAACACAAACCCAGAACAAATTTAGGAAATTGGCAATCAAGGAACCTGAATGCTGCTCATTAAATACACCTGAAAATTCCATTCACACTTGATTAGGAGGGAATTGCTTGCTGTCCCCTCATCAAAAGTGTTCCATTTCATTTTCCAAAACAGAAAAACTCACCTTGGTCGATTTGCCTGTTATTTTCCTAGCATGAAATGCCCAGGTGCTGTGTTTTTTATACCATTATGAATACTCTGCCTAACCTCTTTTTTCTATGGAGTAAGAGTACAAAAGTTGGAAAGGAAGAAGGCAAAACAAACGCAAACCCAGAACAAATTTAGGAAATTGCAAATCAAGAGACCAGAATGCTGCTCATTGAATACACCTGAAAATCCCATTCACACTTGATTTGGAGGGAATTCCTAGCTATCCCCTTGGCAAATTGGTTCCATTTCATTTTCCAAAACAAAAAAACTCACCTTGGTCGAGTTTCACGTAGTTTTCCTAGCATGCAACGCCAATGTGCGGTATTTTTTATTTCATTATGAATACTCTGCCTAACCTCTTTTTTGTATGGAGTCAGAATTCGAAATCTGGAAAGAAAGAAAGTAAAACAAACGCAAACCCAGAACAAATTTAGGAAATTGCCAATCAAGGAACCTGAATTCTGCTGATTGAATACTCCTGAAAATCCCATTCATACTCTATTTGGAAGAATTCCTATCTTCCCCCTTGGCAAATTGGTTACATTTCTTTTTCCAAAACACAAAAACACAGCTTGGTCGAGTTGCCTGCAGATTTCTAAGCATGAAACGTCAATTTGCTGTGTTTTTAATTTCATTTTGAATATTCTGCCTAACCTCTATTTTGTATGGAGTCAGAATACAAAATTTGGAAAGAAAGAAGGCAACACAAACGCACACCCAGAACAAGTTTTGGTAATTGTGAATCAAGCAACCTGAATGCTGATGAATGACTACACTTGAAAATCCCATTCACACTCGAAGTGGAAGGAATTCCTTGTTGTCCCCTTGGCAAAAGTGTTCCATTTCTTTTTCAAAAATACAAAAACTCACTTTGGTCGAGTTGCCTGTAGATTTATAAGCATGAAACGCCAATGTGCTGTTTTTTTTTTTTTTATATAAAGCTTTTATTTAAAGAATATAAATTTCCAAAGAACAGCTCATGGACCACAATGGCTCCCCCCCCACAACTTCCCTCCCTCCCCCCACCCTCCCCTTTCCCGCTCCCTCTCCCCTTCTGTTCACATCAAGATTCATTTTCAATTCTCTTTATACACAGAAGATCAATTTAGTACATATTACGTAAAGATTTCAACGGTTTGCCCTCGCATAGAGACACAAAATGATAATACTGTTGGAGTACTAGTTATAGTATTAATTCACAATGTACAGCACATTAAGGACAGAGATCCTACATGATTTTTTTTTAAAAAAATTGATTAATTGTCTATGCAATTTCCAGTTTAACACCAAGATTTTTTAATCATTTGCAATTATCTTTATATAAAGAAGATCGATTCAATATATACTATGTAAGGATTTCATCAATTTGCACCCACTCAGAAACACAAAGTGTAAAAATACTGTTTCAGTACTAGTAATAGCATCACTTCACATTGGATAACACATTAAGGACAGATCCCTCATGAGACGTAAGTACACAGTGACTCCTGATGTTGATTTAACAATTTGACACTCTTGTTTATGGCGTCAGTAATCTCCCTAGGCTCCGGTCATGAGTTGCCGAGGCTATGGAAGCCTTTAGGGTTCGCCGACTTCGATCTTATTCCCACAGGGTCATAGTCAAAGTGGAAGTTCTCTCCTCCCTTCAGAGAAAGGTACCTCCTTCTTTGATGGCCCCGTTCTTTCCACTGGGATCTCACTCGCAGAGATCTTTCATTTAGGTCTTCTGTTTTTTCCAGAATGTCTTAGCTTTCCATGCCTAAAATATTCTCATGGGCTCTTCAGCCAGATCCGAATGCCTTAAGGGCTGATTCTGAGGCCAGAGTGCTATTTAGGACATCTGCCATTCTATGAGTCTGCTGTGTATCTTGCTTCCCATGTTGGATCATTCTCTCGCTTTTTGATTCTATCAGTTAGTATTAGCAGACACTAGTCTTGTTTGTGTGATCCCTTTGACTCTTAGACCTATCAGTGTGATCAATTGTGAGCTGAAATTGATCACAAAAACTCACCGTGGTCCAATTCCTGTAGATTTCCAACCATGAAACGCCAATGTGCTCTGTTTTTTATTTCATTAGGGATGCTCTCCCTAAACTCTTCTTTGTATGGAGGCAGAATACCAAATTTGGAAAGGAAGAAGGCAAAACAAATGCAAACCCAGAACAAATTTAGGAAATTGCCAATCAAGGTAACTGAATGCTGCAGACTGAATATAGCTGAAAATCCCCTTCACACTGGATGTGGAGGGAATTCCTAGCTGTCACCTCGGCAAAAGAGTTCCATTCATTATCCAAAACACAAACACTCACCTTGGTCCATTTGCCTGTATAATTCTAAGCATGAAACACCAATGTGCTGTGTTTTTTATTTCAGTATGAATACCCTGCCTAGCGTCTTTTTTGTATGGAGTCAGAATAAAAATTTGGAAAGGAAGAAGGTAAAACAAACGCAAACCCAGAACAAATTTAGGAAATTGCCAATCAAGGAACCTGAATGCTGCTGATTGAATACACCTGATAAATTTCATATTCCAAAACACAACAAGTGACCTTGGTCGAGTTGCCTGTAGTTTTCCTAGCATGAAATGCCAATGTGCTATGTTTTCTCTATCATTATGAATACTCTGCCTAACCTCTTTTTTGTATGGAGTCAGAATACAAAATTTGGAAAGGAAGAAGGCAAAACAAATGCAAACCAAGAACAAATTTAGAAAATTCCCTGAATGCTATGATTGAATACACCTGAAAATCCCATTTACACTCGATTTGGAGGGAATACCTAGCTGTTCCCTCGGGATACTCGTTACAATTCTTTTTCCAAATCACTAAAACGAACTTGGTAGAGTTGCCTGTAGTATTCCTAGCGTGAAACACCAATGTGCTATGTTTTTTATATCATTATGAATTCACTGCCTAACCTCTTTTTGTATGGAGTCAGAATGCAAAATTTGGAAAGGAAGAAGGCAAAACAAATGCAAACCAAGAACAAATTTAGAAAATTCCCAATCAAGAAACCTGAATGCTACTGATTGAATACACCTGAAAATCCCATTCACATTCAATGTGGAGGGAATTCCTAGCTGTCTCCTCGGAAAATGGTTACATTTCTTTTTCCAAAACACATATATTCACCTTAGTCGAGTTTTCTATAGTTTCCCTTCCATGAAATGCCAATGTGCTATGTTTTTAATTTCATTATGACTACTCTGCCTAAACTCTTCTTTGTATGGAGGCAGAGTACAAAATTTGGAAAGGAAGAAGGCAAAACAAACGAAAACCCAGAACAAATTTAGGAAATTGCCATTCAAGAGACCTGAATGCTGCTGAAAGAATACACCTGAAAATCCCATTTACACATGATGTGGAGGGAATTCCTAGCAGTCCCCTCGGCAAAATTGTAAAATATCATGTTCAAAAACACAAAAACTGACCTTGGTCAATTTCCTGTAAATTTCTAACCACGAAATGCCAATGTGCTGGGTTTTTTATTTCAAGATGAATACTTTGACTAACCTCTTTTTTGTATGGAGTCAGAATAAAAAATTTGGAAAGGAAGAAGGTAAAACAAACACAAACCCAGAACAAATTTAGGAAATTGCCAATCAAGGAACCTGAATGCTGCTGATTGAATACACCTGAAAATCCCATTCACACTCGATGTGGAGGGAATTCACAGCTGTCCCCTTGGCAAAATTGTAAAATATCATGTTCCAAAATACAAAAAATTACCATTGTCGAGTGGCCTGTAGTTTTACTACCATGAAACACCAATTTGCTGTGTTTTTTATTTCATTATGGATACTCTGCCTAACCTCTATTTGTATGAAGTCAGAATACCAAGTTTGGAAATGAAGAAGGCAAGACAAACGCAAACCCAGAACAAATTTAGGAAATTGCCAATGAAGGAACCTGAATGCTGCTGATTGAATACACCTGAATATCCCATTCACACTCGATCTGGAGGGTAATCATAGCTGTCCCCTCGGCAAAAGTGTAAAGTATCATGTTGCAAAACACAAAAAATCAACTTGGTCAAGTTCAATGTATTTTCCTAGCATGAAACGCCAATTTGCTGTGTTTTTTATTTCATTAAGAATACTCTGCCTAACCTCGTTTTTGTATGGAGTCAGAATACCAAATTTGGAAAGGAAGAAGGCAAAACAACCGCAAACCAAGAACAAATTTAGGCAATTGCCAAACAGGAACCCTGAATGCTGCTGATTGAATACACTTGAAAATCCCATTCACACTTGATTTGGAGGGAATTCCTAGCTGTCCCCTCGGCTAAAGAATTCTATTTCATTTTCCAAAACACAACAAGTGACCTTGGTCGAGTTGCCTGTACATTTATAAGCATGAAACGCCAATGTGCCATGTTTTTTATTTCATTAAGAATACTCTGCTTAACCTCTTTTTTGTATGGAGTCAGAATACCAAATTTGGAAAGGAAGAAGTAAAACAAACGCAAACCCAGAACAAATTTAGGAAATTGCCAATGAAGGAACCTGAATGCTGCTGATTGAATACACCTGAAAATCCCATTCACACTCGACGTATAGGGAATTCATAGATGTCCCCTCAGCAAAATTGTAAAATTTCATATTCTAGCCGGCACCGTGGCTCAACAGGGTAATCCTCCACCTCCGGTGCCAGCACTGGTTCTACTCCCGGTCGGGGCACCGGTTTCTCTCCCGGTTGCCCCTCTTCCAGGCCAGCCCTCTGCTGTGGCCCAGGAGTGCAGTGGAGGATGGCCCAGGTGCTTGGGCCCTGCACCCCATGGGAGACCAGGAAATAGCACCTAGCACCTGGCTCCTGCCATCGGATGAGCGCAGTGCGCTGGCCCCAGCGCGCCGTCCGCAGTAGCCATTGGAGGGTGAACCAATGGAAAATGAAGACCTTGCTCCCTGTCTCTCTCTCTCACTGTCCACTCTGCCTGTCAATAAAAAAATTTCATGTTCTAGAACACCAATACTCACCTGGTCGAGTTCCTGTAGATTTCTAAGCATGAAACGTGAATGTGCTGTTTTTTATTTCATTATGAATACTCTGCCTAACCTCTTTTTTGTATGGAGTCAGAATAAAAAATTTGGAAAGGAAGAAGGCAAAACAAACGCACACACAGAACAAATTTGGGAAATTGCCAATCAAGGAACCTGAATGCTACTGATTGAATACACCTATAATCCCATTCACACTCGATTTGGAGGGAATTCCTAGCTATTCCCTCGGGAAATTAGTTACAATTCTTTTTCCAAATCTCTAAAACGAACTTGGTAGAGTTGCCTATAGTATTCCTAGCGTGAAACGCCAATGTGCTGTGTTTTTTATATCATTATGAATACTCAGCCTAACCCCTTTTTCGTAAGGAGGCAGAATGCAAAATTTGGAAAGGAAGAAGACAAAACAAACGCAAAATGAGAACAAATTTAGGAATTTGCCATTCAAGAGACCTGAATGCTGCTGAAAGAATACAGCAGAAAATCTCATTCAAACTCGATTTGGAGGGAATTCCTACCTTTCCCTTCGGCAAATTTGTTACATTTCTTTTTCCAAAACACAAACACTGAACTTGGTAGAGTTGCCTATAGTTTTCCTATCATGAAACAGCAATGTGCTACGTTTTTTATATCATTATGAATACTCTGACTAAACTCTTTTTTGTATGGAGTCGGAATGCAAAATTTGGAAAGGAAGAAGGCAAAAGAAACGGAAACCCAGAACAAATTTAGAAAACTCCCAAGCAAGAAACCTGAATGCTGCTGATTGAATACACCTGAAAATCCCATTCACACTCGATGTGGAGGGAATTCCTAGCTGTCACCTGGGAAAATGGTTACATTTCTTTTTCCAAAACACATATATTCACCTTAGTCGAGTTTTGTGTAGTTTCCGTAGCATGAAACGCCAATGTGCTGTGTTTTTAATTTCATTATGAATACTCTGACTAAACTCTTCTTTGTATGGAGGCAGAGTACAAAATTTGGAAAGGAAGAAGGCAAAACAAACGCAAACCCAGAACAAATTTAGGAAATTGCCAATCAAGGAACCTGAATGCTGCTAAAAGAATGCACCTTAATATCCCATTTACACACAATGTGGAGAGAATTCCTACCAGTCCCCTTGGCAACAGTGCAAAATATCATTTTCAAAAACACAAAAACTCACCTTGCTCAATTTCCTGTAGATTTCTAACCACGAAACGCCAATGTGCTGTGTTTTGTATTTCATTAGGGTTGCTCTCCCTAAACTCTTCTTTATATGGAGGCAGAATACCAAATTTGGAAAGGAGAAGGCAAAACAAATGCAAACCCAGAACAAATTTAGGAAATTGCAAATCAGGAAACTGAATGCTGCTGACTGAATATAGCTGAAAATCCCCTTCACACTGGATGTGGAGGGAATTCCTAGCTGTCCCCTCGGCAAAAGAGTAACATTCATTATCCAAAACACACTCACTCACCTTGGTCGATTTGCCTGTATAATTCTAAGCATGAAACACCAATGTGCTGTGTTTTTTATTTCACTATGAATACTCTGCCTAACCTCTTTTGTGTATGCAGTCAGAATAAAATATTGGAAAGGAAGAAGGCAAAAGAAACGCAAACCCAGAACAAATTTAGGAAATTGCCAATCAAGGAACCTGAATGCTGCTGATTGAATACACCTGAAAATCACATTCACACTCGATTTGGAGGGAATTCCTTGCTGTCCCCTCGGCAAAAGTGTAAATTTCATATTCCAAAACAGAAAAACTCACCTTGGTCGAGTTGCCTGTAGTTTTCCTAGCATGAAACGCCAATGTGCTATGTTTTTTCTATCATTATGAATACTCTGCCTAACCTCTTTTTTGTATGGAGTCAGAATGCAAAATTTGGAAAGGAAGAAGGCAAAAGAAATGCAAACCCAGAACAAATTTAGAATATTCCCAATCAAGGAACCTGAATGCTACTGATTGAATACACCTGAAAATCCCATTCACACTCGATGTGGAGGGAATTCCTAGCTGTCACCTCGAGAAATGGTTACATTTCTTTTTCCAAAACACATATATTCACCTTAGTCGAGTTTTCTGTAGTTGTCCTAGCATGAAACGCCAATGTGCTGTGTTTTTTATTTCATTATGAATATTCTGCCTAACCTCTTTTATGTATGGAGTCAGAATGCAAAATTTGGAAAGGAAGAAGGCAAGACAAGTGCAAACCCAGAACAAATTTAGGAAATTGCCAATCATGAGACCCGAATGCTGCTGAAAGAATACACCTGAAAATCCCATTTACACTCGATATGGAGGGAATTCCTAGCTGTCCCCTTGGCAAAAGTGTAAAATTTAATGTTTGAAACTCATCTTGGTCGTGTTGCCTGTATATTTCAAAGCATGAAATGCCAATTGGCTGTGTTTTTTATTTCATTAGGGATACTCATCCGAATTTTTTTGCATGGAGTAAGAATACCAAATAGGAAATGAAGCGGGTAAAACAAATGCAAACCCAGAACAAATTTAGGGAATTTCCAATAAAGAGACCTGAATGCTGCTGATTGAATACACCTGAAAATCACATTCACAGTCTATTTGGGGGGAATTCCATGCTGTCTTCTCGGCAAAATGTAAAATTACATGTTCTAAAACACAAAAACTCAACTTTGTCGAGTTCCTGTAGTTTTCCTAGCATGAAACGCCAACTTGCTGTGTTTTTCATTTCATTAGGAATACTCTGCCTAACCTCTTTTTTGTATAGAGTCAGAATACAAAATTTGGAAAGGCAGAAGGCAAAGCCAACCAAACCCAGAACAAATTAATAAATTGCCAATCAACACACCCGAATGGTGTGCTATGAATACTCTACCTAAACTCTTTTTTATATGGAGTCATAATGCAAAATTTGGAAAGGAAGAAGGCAAAACAAATGCAAACCCACAAAAAATTTAGGAAATTGAGAATCAAAAGACCAGAATGCTGCTGAAAGGATACACCTGAAAATCCCATTTGCACTTGATGTGGATGCAATTCCTTGCTGTCCTCTCAGCAAAAGTGTTCCATTTCATTTTCCAAAACACAAAAACTCACCTTGGTCGAGTTGCCTGCAGATTTCTAAGCATGAAATGCCAATTGGCTGTGTTTTTTATTTCATTATGGATACTCTGCCTAACCTCTTTTTTGTATGCAGTCGCAATACAAAATATGGAAAGGAAGAAGGCAAAACAAACGCAAACCCAGAACAAATTTAGGAATTGCCAATTCAGGCACCTGAATGCTGGCGATTGAATACACCTGAAAATGGCATTTACACTCGATTTGGAGGGAATTCCTAGCTGTACCCTCCGCAAAATGGTTACATTTCTTTTTCCAAAACACAAAAACTCACCTTGATAGTGTTTTCTGTTGATTTATATGCATGAAATGCCAATGTGCTGTGTTTTTATTTCATTATAAATACTCTCCCTAACGTCTTTTTTGTATGGAATCAGAACACAAAGTTAGTAAAGGAAGAAGACCAAACAAATGCAAACATGTAAGACATTTAGGGAATTCCCAAACAAGGTACTTGAATGCTGCTGAAAGAATACACCTGAAAATCCCAAATACACTCGATGTGGAGGGAATTCCTAGCTGTCTCCTCAGCAAAAGTGTAAAATGTCATGTTCCAAAACACAAAAACTCACCTTGGTCAAGTTTTCTGTAGATTTATAAGCATGAGAAGCCAATGTGCTGTGATTTTTATTTCAATATGAATACTCTGCCTAACCTCTTTTTGTATGTAGTCAGAAAACAAAATTTGGAAAAGAAGAAGGCAAAACAAACGCAAACCCAGAACAAATTTAGTAAATTTCCAAACAAGAAAATTGAATGCTGCTGATTGATACACCTGAAAATCTCATTCAAACTGGATTTGGAGGGTATTGCTAGCTGGCCCCGAAGCAAAATATTTACATTTCATTTTCCAAAACACATAAACTCACCTTGGTCGAGTTGCCTGTAAATTTCCTAGCATGACACGCCAATGTACTCTGTTTTTCATTTCCTTTTGAAAACTTTTCCTAACCTCTTTTTTTATGGAGCAAGAATACACAATTTGGAAAGTCAGAAGGAAAGCAAAAGCAAACCCAGAACAAATTTATTAAATTGTGAAAAACTAAACCTAAATGCTGCTGATTGAATACACCTGAAAATCCCATTCACACTCGATATGGAGGGAATTCCTAGCTGTCCCCTTGGCAAACGGGTAAAATGTCATGTACCAAAACACAAAAACTGGGGCGGAGCCAAGATGGCGGAATAGTGAGGACGCGCACTAGCAGTCCGCAAAAAGATAGTTTAATAAAAACAGAGTTACTGTAGCCTCAGGAAAAATCTCAGGGAAAAAAATGCAGTGGAAATTCTTCCAGACCCAGTGAATGAGACGCAGAGTTCCTAGGGAAAAGTAAGTTTGCGAACGGCAAATCGTGCCATAGTGGCACGGGAGCTGCCGGGAGGGACGGGAACCGGACGGAACACAGTCGCCATTGGAATTGAGCGCTTAAACGGGAGCCGATACAGGGATCCCGAGACACTGGCGGGGGGAAGCAGACCCCGGGGAAACAGCACAATTGAGGCGAGCCCACACGGACACTAACCTCTCTCATCACCCACCCTGCTAAGTCGAGCTAGATTAAACGTAGTGGCACGGCGCGCGCCCGCCGGCTGAGACGGGAGCCGGGGGGAACACAATCGCCGCAGGATCTGCGCACGCGAACGGGAGCCGATACAGGGATCCTGAGACACTGGCGGGGGGAAGCAGACCCCCACGGGGGAAACAGCACAGTTGAGGCGAGCCCGCACGGACACTAGCCCCTCTCGCCGCCCACCTTACGAAGACGAATTTGATTAAACGCAGTGGGACAAGGTGCGCCCGCCCATCACTGAGGCAGACGGAACCAAAAACCCGAGGCTGTAGAAACCTGAAGGGGATCCAAAAACTGGGAACACACCGCGCACACAAACTCCGTTACCTTGACAACCCAGAGAAAGAGTGTGGGGAAAAAAAATGCCAAACAAAAACAGATTCCGAGGGAGCAAGATCAAGGAAGACGCTATGATGACCCCAAACGGAAAAGACACCCCAAGTCAGGATTGTGAAGATAATGAAATAGAAGAAATGCAAGAAGCAGATCTCAAAGAATTGATAAGAACATTAAGAAGTTCTCAAAAACAAATTCTTGAACTACAGAAATCTTTAATGGATAAGATAGAAAATCTCTCTCGCGAGAATGAAGCACTACGGAGAAATCAAAACGAAATGAAACAACTAGTAGAACAAGAAGCTACGAGAGTGACAAAAAATCTTAATGAATTGAAGAACTCAATAGATCAAGTGACAAGCAATCTTGAGGGCCTTAAAACCAGAATGGGTGAAGCAGAGGAGAGAATATCGGACCTAGAAGACAGTGAACAGGAGAGGAAACAGTCAAACCAAAGACAAGAAGAGGAAATTAGAAAACTAAAAGATATCATCGGGAATTTACAGGATACTATTAAAAAACCCAACATTCGGGTTCTAGGTGTTCCTCAAGGTATGGAGAGGGAGAAAGGATTAGAAGGCCTGTTTAGGGAGATACTAGCAGAAAATTTTCCAGGCTTGGAGAAAGACAGAGAAATCCTAATCCAGGAAGCTCATAGAACCCCTAATAAACATGACCAAAAGAGATGCTCTGCACGACATATTGTAATTAAACTCACCACAGTGAAGCAAAAAGAAAAGATCCTAAAATGTGCAAGAGAGAAACGTCAGATTACTCTCAGAGGATCTCCAATTAGACTCACAGCTGACTTCTCAACAGAAACCCTACAAGCTAGAAGGGAATGGCGAGACATAGCCCAGGTACTTAGAGGGAAAAACTGCCAGCCCAGAATATTATACCCTGCAAAGCTCTCATTTGTGAATGAAGGCGAAATAAAGACCTTTCATAACAAACAAAAATTGAAAGAATTTGTTGCCACTCGTCCAGCCCTGCAAAAGATACTTAAAGACGTGTTACACACAGAAACACAGAAACACGACCATCAACATGAAAGAAGGTAAATGAAAGGAACCTCACGGCAAAAGATCACAGGGAATTCAAAGCATACATTAGAAAATATCTGGCAAATGGCAGGGCAAACTTACCACTTATCAATAGTCACATTGAACGTTAAAGGTCTAAACTGTCCTGTTAAAAGACAGAGATTGGCTGACTGGGTTAAGGAACAAAAACCATCTATTTGCTGCCTACAAGAAACACATCTTTCCAACGAAGATCCATACAGACTGAAAATAAAAGGATGGAACAAGATATACCACGCCAACAGAAATGAAAAAAGAGCGGGTGTAACCATCTTAATATCTGACTACATAAACTTTAACACAAAAACTGTTAAGAGAGACAAAGAGGGACACTATATAATGATTAAGGGATCAATACTACAGGAAGATATAACAATTCTCAATGTATATGCACCTAATTACAGGCCACAGGTTTATTTAAAAAATTTGTTAAGAAACTTAAAGGGAGACTTAGACCCTAACACAATAGTACTGGGGGACTTCAATACTCCACTCACAGATATTGACAGATCAACAGAACAGAAGATCAGCAAGGAGACAGTAGATTTAAACAACACTATAACCCAAATGGATCTAACAGATATCTACAGAACTTTTCATCCTACACGTAAAGCATTCACATTCTTCTCAGCAGTACATGGAACCTACTCTAGGATTGATCACATATTAGGCCATAAAGCAAGTCTCAGCAAATTCAAAAGAATTAGAGTCATACGATGAAACTTCTCAGACCATAAGGGATTGAAGTTGGAAATTAGCAACTCAGGAATCCCTAGAGCATATGCAAACACATGGAGATTGAACAACATGCTCCTGAATGAACAATGGGTCACTGAAGAAATCAAAAGAGAAATCAAAAATTTTCTGGAAGTAAATGAGGATAACAGCACAACATACCGAAACTTATGGGATACAGCAAAAGCAGTGTTAAGAGGAAAGTTTATATCAATAGGTGCCTACAGCAAGAAACTGGAAAGGCACCAAATAGATGAGCTTTCAATGCATCTCAAGGATCTAGAAAATTTGCAGCAAACTAGACCCAAATCTAGTAGAAAAAGAGAAATAATCAAAATCAGAGAAGACATCAACAGGATTGAATCCAAAAAAACATTACAAAAAATCAGCCGAACGAGGAGCTGGTTTTTTGAGAAAATAAACAAGATTGACACCCCATTGTCCCAACTAACTAAAAAAAGAAGAGAAAAGACCCAAATCAGTAAAATCAGAGATGAAAAAGGAAATATAACAACAGACACCACAGAAATCAAAAGAATCATCAGAAATTACTACAAGGACTTGTATGCCAGCAAACAGGGAAACCTATCAGAAATGGATAGATTCCTGGACACATGCAACCTACCTAAATTGAACCAGGAAGACATAGAAAACCTAAACAGACCCATAAGTGAGTCAGAAATTGAATCAGTAATAAAGGCCCTCCCAACAAAGAAAAGCCCAGGACCAGATGGATTCACTGCTGAATTCTACCAGACATTTAAAGAAGAACTAACCCCAATTCTTCTCAAACTTTTCAGAACAATCGAAAAAGAGGGAATTCTCCCAAATTCCTTCTATGAAGCCAGCATCACCTTAATTCCTAAGCCAGAAAAAGATGCAGCATTGAAAGAGAATTACAGACCAATATCCCTCATGAACATAGATGCAAAAATCCTCAACAAAATTCTGGCCAATAGACTGCAACAACACATCAGAAAGATCATCCACCCAGACCAAGTGGGATTCATCCCTGGTATGCAGGGATGGTTCAATATTCACAAAACAATCAACGTGATACACCACATTAACAGACTGCAGAAGAAAAACCATATGATTATCTCACTAGACGCAGAGAAAGCATTCGAAAAAATTCAACACCCTTTCATGATGAAAACCCTAAGCAAACTGGGTATGGAAGGCACATTCCTCAATACAATCAAAGCAATTTATGAAAAACCCACGGCCAATATCCTATTGAATGGGGAAAAGTTGGAAGCATTTCCACTAAGATCTGGTACCAGACAGGGATGCCCACTCTCACCACTGCTATTCAATATAGTGCTGGAAGTCTTAGCCAGAGCTATTAGGCAAGAAAAAGAAATTAAAGGGATACACGTTGGGAAGGAAGAACTCAAACTATCCCTCTTTGCAGACGACATGATTCTTTATTTAGGGGACCCAAAGAACTCTACTAAGAGACTATTGGAACTCATAGAAGAGTTTGGCAAAGTAGCAGGATATAAAATCAATGCACAAAAATCAACAGCCTTTGTATACACAGACAATGCCACGGCTGAGGAAGAACTGCTAAGATCAATCCCATTCACAATAGCTACAAAAACAATCAAATACCTTGGAATAAATTTAACTAAGGACATTAAAGATCTCTACAATGAAAATTACAAAACCTTAAAGAAAGAAATAGAAGAGGATACCAAAAAATGGAGAAATCTCCCATGCTCATGGATTGGAAGAATCAATATCATCAAAATGTCCATTCTCCCAAAAGCAATTTACAGATTCAACGCAATACCAATCAAGATACCGAGGACATTCTTCTCAGATCTGGAAAAAATGATGCTGAAATTCATATGGAGACACAGGAGACCTCGAATAGCTAAAGCAATCTTGTACAACAAAAACAAAGCCGGAGGCATCACAATACCAGATTTCAGGACATACTACAGGGCAGTTGTTATCAAAACAGCATGGTACTGGTACAGAAACAGAT
Source organism: Sylvilagus floridanus (assembly GCA_949820135.1). NCBI lineage: Eukaryota > Metazoa > Chordata > Mammalia > Lagomorpha > Leporidae > Sylvilagus > Sylvilagus floridanus. Next base: position 23,039,564 of record OX463234.1, on the reverse strand, counting down.
GGATAGACCAATGGAACAGAATAGAAACTCCAGAAATCAATCCAAACACCTACAGCCAACTTATATTTGATCAACGATCCAAAACCAGTCCCTGGAGTAAGGTCAGTCTGTTTAATAAATGGTGCTGGGAAAACTGGATTTCCATGTGCAGAACCATGAAGCAAGACCCCTACCTTTCACCTTACACAAAAATTCATTCAACATGGATTAAAAATTTAAACCTACGACCCGACACCATCAAATTACTAGAGAGCATAGGAGAAACCCTGCAAGACATAGGTACTGGCAAAGACTTCTTGGAAAAGACCCCAGAAGCACAGGCACTGAAAACCAAAATTAACTACTGGGATTGCATCAAATTGAAAAGTTTCTGTACTGCAAAAGAAACAGTCAGGAAAGTGAATAGGAAAACCGACAGAATGGGAAAATATATTTGCAAACTATGCAACAGATAAAGGGTTGATAACCAGAATCTACAAAGAAATTAAGAAACTCCACAACATCAAAACAAACAACCCACTTAAGAGATGGGCCAAGGACCTCAATAGACATTTTTCCAAAGAGGAAATCCAAATGGCCAACAGACACATGAAAAAATGTTCAAGATCCCTAGCAATCAGGGAAATGCAAATCAAAACCACAATGAGGTTTCACCTCACCCCGGTGAGAATGGCTCACATTCAGAAATCCACCAACAATAGATGCTGGAGAGGATGTGGGGAAAAAGGGACACTAATCCACTGTTGGTGGGAATGCAAACTGGTGAAGCCACTATGGAAGTCAGTCTGGAGATTCCTCAGAAACCTGAATATAACCCTACCATTCAACCCAGCCATCCCACTCCTTGGAATTTACCCAAAGGAAATTAAATGGGCAAACAAAAAAGCCGTCTGCACAGTAATGTTTATTGCGGCTCAATTCACAATAGCTAAGACTTGGAACCAACCCAAATGCCCATCAACAGTAGACTGGATTAGGAAATTATGGGACATGTACTCTACAGAATACTATACAGCAGTCAAAAACAATGAAATCCGGTCACTTGCAACAAAATGGAGGAATCTGGAAAACATCATGCTGAGTGAATTAAGTCAGTCCCAAAGAGACAAATATCATTTGTTTCCCTTGATTGGTGATGACTAACTGAGCACCAAAGGGGAAACCTGTAGATGTGAAATGGACACTATGAGAAACAGTGACTCGATCAGCTCTTGTGCTGACTGTTGTTGTACAATGTAATACTTTATCCATGGTAGTATTTTTTTTTTATCCTAGTACTAGTGGTTGAACTCTGTAATTAACACACAATTATTCTTAGGTGTTTAAATTTTAACTGAAAAGTGATCTCTGTGAAATATAAGAGTGGGAATAAGAGAGGGAGGAGATGTAAAATTTGGGACATACTCAATCAGAACGGCCCCAAATGATGGAGTTAGAATTGTGCCAGGGGATTCCAATACAATCCCATCAAGGTGGCATGTACCAAGGCCATCTCACTAGTCCAAGTGATCAATTTCAGCTCACAATTGATCACACTGATAGGTCTAAGAGTCAAAGGGATCACACAAGCAAGACTAGTGTCTGCTAATACTAACTGATAGAATGAAAAAGGGAGAGAATGATCCAACATGGGAAGCAGGATACACAGCAGACTCATAGAATGGCAGATGTCCTAAATAGCACTCTGGCCTCAGAATCAGCCCTTAAGGCATTCGGATCTGGCTGAAGAGCCCATGAGAATATTTTAGGCATGGAAAGCTAAGACATTCTGGAAAAAACAGAAGACCTAAATGAAAGATCTCTGCGAGTGAGATCCCAGTGGAAAGAACGGGGCCATCAAAGAAGGAGGTACCTTTCTCTGAAGGGAGGAGAGAACTTCCACTTTGACTATGACCCTGTCGGAACAAGATCGAAGTCGGCGAACCCTAAAGGCTTCCATAGCCTCGGCAACTCATGACCGGAGCCTAGGGAGATTACTGACGCCATAAACAAGAGTGTCAAATTGTTAAATCAACATCAGGAGTCACTGTGTACTTACGTCTCATGAGGGATCTGTCCTTAATGTGTTATCCAATGTGAAGTGATGCTATTACTAGTACTGAAACAGTATTTTTACACTTTGTGTTTCTGAGTGGGTGCAAACAGGTGAAATCTTTACATAGTATATATTGAATCGATCTTCTTTATATAAAGATAATTGCAAATGATTAAAAAATCTTGGTGTTAAACTGGAAATTGCATAGACAATTAATCATTTTTTTTTAAAAAAAAATCATGTAGGATCTCTGTCCTTAATGTGCTGTACATTGTGAATTAATACTATAACTAGCACTCCAACAGTATTATCATTTTGTGTCTCTATGCGAGGGCAAACCGTTGAAATCTTTACGTAATATGTACTAAATTGATCTTCTGTGTATAAAGAGAATTGAAAATGAATCTTGATGTGGGCGGAGGGGGGGAGGGAGCGGGAGAGGGGAGGGTAAGGGGAGGGAGGGAGGTTGTGGGGGGGCAGCCATTGTGATCCATAAGCTGTTCTTTGGAAATTTATAATCTTTAAATAAAAGCTTTATAAAAAACAAACAAACAAACAAAAAAAAAACACAAAAACTAACCATGGTCAAGTTTTCTGTAGATTTATAAGCATGAGAAACCAAGGTGCTGTGTTTTTTATTTCATTATGAATAGTCTGCCTAACCTCTTTTTTGTATGGAGTCACAATACAAAATTTGGAAAGGAAGAAGGCAAAACAAACGCAAACCCGGGACAAATTTAGGAAATTGCCAAAGAAAAAACCTGAATGCTGCTGAAAGAATACACCTGAAAATCCCTTTTACACTCTATGTGGAGGGCATTCCTAGCTGAACATTCGTAAAAGGGTAAATTTTATTTTTCCAAAACACAAAATCTCACTTTTTTCGAGTTTTCTGCAGATTTATAAGAATGAAAGCCAATGTGCTGGGTTTTTTATTTCATTATGAATGCTCTGCCCAACCTCTATTGTATGGAGTCAGAATGCAAAATTTGGAAACGAAGAAGTCAAAACAATCGCAAACCCAGAACAAATTTAGGAAATTGCTAATCAAGGAAACTAAATGCTGCTGAAATAATACACCTGAAAATCCCATTTACACTCGTTTTGGAGGGAATTCCTAGCTGTCCCATCGGCAAAAGGGTAAAATTTCATATTCCAAAACACAATAACTCACCTTGGTCATGTTTTCTGTAGATTTATAAGCATGAAATGCCAATGTGCTGTGTTTTTTATTTCATTATGAATACTCTGCCTAACCTCTTTCTTGTATGGAGTCAGAATACCAAATTTGGAAAGGAAGAAGGCAAAACATACAGATACCCAGAACTAAGTTAGGAAATTGCCAAACAAGAAACCTGAATGCTGCTGATTGAATACACCTTAAAATCCCATTTGGACTCATTTTGGAGGGAATTTCTTGCTGTCCCCTTGGCAAATTAGAAACATTTTATTCCATCACATAAAAACTCACCTTGGTCGAATATTCTGAAGTTTTCCTAGCATGAAATGCCAATGTGCTGTGTTTTTTATTACATTATGGATACTCTGCCAAACCTCTTTTTTTATGGAGTCAGAATACAAAATTTGAAAAGGAAGAAGGCAAAACAAACACAAACCCAGAACAAATTTAGGAAATTGCCAAACAAGAAACCTGAATGCTGCTGAAGGTATACACCTGAATATCCCTTTTACACTGGATGTGGAGAGAATTCCTAGCTGTCCCTGAAAGACCCGAGGAATCCCCCCCCCCAGGTTAGGCACTCCCCAGTTCCGGTTTCCCCAGGAAGAAAACTGGTTGTAACTCCCGCCCAGGTGCCCACATAGGATAGCCACGCCCCCCATCTAAAGGATCCAATGAGTACTCTTGGTAACCTCCAAACTGGCCAGTCAAACCAAAGTGCGCAAAATATGCTAATCTTGTGGTTCCTCTCTTTAAAAACTGCTGTAGACTGCTGCTCAGGGCCTCTCTTCACCATTGCTGGAGGGAGCCCATTTGCGCAAATGATTAATAAAATCCTCATGTTTTTGCATCAACTTGGTCTGGAGTTTGGGTCTTTGAGCGACCACCCGAGCATGTTGGATTCCCGATTTAGGGGTCCTTCATTTGGAGGTTCCACCGAGATATTTTGAATGCTCCCAGACCCAATTCCGTGACCTGTTAGAGGTAAGCTTCTTGTTTTATGTTGGTTACATCCTTTTCGTTGTCTGGCTAGTGTTTGAATCTGTATTCTGTGCCTGTACAGGACCTGTAATCTGTATTCTGTGCCTGTACAGGACCTGTATCTGTATCGGACCAGGGGAGGAGACAGACGTGTCCAAAGACCCCCTGGTCCTGCCCTAGAGGACGCTCTAGTGGTGGTCTGGGGAGCTTAGCCCGGGATGGGGGCTCCCGCCTGAATTGGGAGGGAGGGATTTTTCTCTCTCCTTCCTGGGAGCTTGGCCGGAATGGCCGCTCCCGCCTGAAACTTTTCACGCCAGTGTGTAGTCGCACGACTTGTATTGTTTGTCTTGTGTGAGTCTTTGTTCTTTGGTCTTTGTTTCATCTTCTTTCATCCTTCCCCTGCCATGGGGCCTTTCCCCTATGCTCTCCTCCAGCTGAGATTCCTAGGGGAGGGGGAGGACAGCCCTCACATCTTGCCTTGGGATGCTTTCTCCCTCCCCCACTCTGCTTTCCTTATCTCCATTCTGATACTGGTGGCCAGGCTAAGGGGAGGGGGAAATTCCACAGGTTTCTCCACCTAGGGAGAGGCTGTTGCCAGTTAACCCTTTCCAACCTGGTAGAAGGTTTTCCGTCTTTGCAGCTTATGGTAGCTCTGGTGCATCTTAAAGTTTTTGTGAACTATTACTGTTGCTAAGCTTTACATTGTCTGAGGATTAAATCTAAAAAGGAGCTAAAGTTAACTATCTGTTTTTAATGTTTGAGTGATTACCCAACTGATCAGAAACATGCTGATTTTGGCTAAATGGTTTGACTCTCTGACAGCTTAAATTCTAAACCGAGTCTTCCAACTTTGGGCTTCCAGTTGGATCCCTGGGACTCTCAAAGAAGGAGACTGTAAAATTTGTTAAAGTAACAGCTGCTTGAGCCAATTCAAATTATATAAAATGTATTAAAATGTTGTATATGGTGTCACACTTCATGTTTTTGCTTTCCAGCTAGAGTGGTCTCATGAAAATGAGAGTAAATTCTGGGTATACAAGCCTTTATGTTGTTAACTAAAGTAAGCCAATATAGATTGGTTCAGAAAATTGAGTTAATGCGAATGCCCTTAGGTTTGCTCAGTGGCTCACTTGCTCAGTTTTACAGGTCTTTTGATATGCTTAACGATGAAGATCTTTTCAAAGATGTAAACATGCACCAATGTCCCCGTTGCTGCTCAGGTGTTATCCTTATGTCACTTAAAAGCATGAAAATGTAATTTTGACCTTTAATTCAGATAATGGTGTGGTATTCATCAATAACTCGGTGTTTTAAGTTATCTAGGCATCAGTGCTAAGTAAAACTTGGGAAAATGTATTGTGTGTATTTTTAACATCTCAAATTTAATAAAAAGACTGTTTAAATTTGTTAACATGTATTCTCATAGGTCGTCCATACATTAAACAACCCTAGAACAACCCTGACAATGGCCATAAAGGAATAAAAAATTCTAAAATCTGCCCCTTTAATATTAAAAACTGCTTCACTTGCTTTCCTTTCACTCCTTTTGTTAGGCTGTGTCTCATTCACGGCTCACTCCTTTTGTTATGCTTTCTCTAAACAAAGAACTTTAGCAGGACCCTACCCTGTTCTTTCCCTACCCTGTGCTGCTTAGTTAATGGCTCGTACCTGTTTTGTGTCACAAAGGAGTCAAAACACAGACCTGCAATTTTCTTTGTGTAAGCCTTGTGATGTAAACTCCCACCAGGTCCCTAGACTACTCTCGTGACCTAAGTGACCCTCCCCATATCACTTGTAATCTTACGCTATGCGCCCAGTACTAGATGCACTCGTAAAACAATTGTCTTGACGCTTACTGATTGTTAGCTCTGTAAATCTTGTCAAACTGTAACGCAAATTAAATACCTCAATGTATAAAAACCCCCGACCATTTACTCTTCAGGGCCGCCTGTTCTTGGACAGACGGGGGCCCCAGCATGCTGGTTTAATAAATTACCCCAGTACTATCTTAGGCAACTTTAACAAAACATTTCCCAGGGACTTAAGGCCGAAACCGTAAGTCACGGCCAGGCAGCTGCAGTTCAAAGTAACGCCGCCCGAAGACAGGCACGGGAGGCACCCAGCCGCCCCTTATCTGTGAGTCCAGGCTGACGCCAGAAGCCTGCAATATATTTTCTATATGCCTCCGTCTCTCGATCTTAGCGTAACCCTGTAACCATGCCTTTTGTGCTTCTGTACTCCCGCTTCTGCAATCCCCCGGGCATATAAGTGTCCCCCAGACACTTTTAGGGGCGCTTCTCCAGCTACCTGCTGTGTCAGGTCTGGAGTTTGCATCTGCGAGCCTCTTGAATAAAGCCTACCTCTTGTGTTTACATCATCTGGTCTGAGGAGTCTTAAGTCTGGGGTCGCGTTCTGAAGGACTTTACGGGGAGTGGGGTCCTTCAACATGACAATTCAAGACTATGTAAAAGTAACTACAGGTGTAAAATTTCAAAAGGTATGAGCGAGTCACAAAAAGTTTTCAAAGATTTACAATTGTAAAATTATTTACGAAGTTTTCTTTATGTTGAGTGCTAATGCCAAAATTACACTGACCTAAAGTTAAAGTCTGATCTTCTGTTATAACAATGGGGTTTTGTTAAAAAAAAATGTACACTAATGTTAGTAAATATCTGAAAACGGTCTAAATCATAAATCTTAAAATCTGTTTTTGCAAAACTGTAACATCTATTTCAACAGTGTCTGCTTAATTGGTTGTTCTGCCATTTCTAAAGTTAGATCGTGTAAGCTCTTTGACTCTGTTAGATAATTCTGAGTTATGTAATGATTTTGTGTGCTAACTCTAATATTCAAGGTTTTTATTTCTGGTTTATTTGACAACAAGAGACCTAAAATTCATGTTCTGCCAAAGTAATCTATTGTGTACTCTACTGTCTCTGTTAAGTTCAAATTGATAAAAAACATTGTTAAATATCATTATGGTTAAATCTGGTCTAAAAGTGTTAAAATCACTCTAAATAAATGGCTATCATTTCAGGATGTTAAGAAATTATACTCTAAGTTCTCTTGGCACCTTTAACAGACTTTCTAAAAATCAAAGTTCTAAATTCTCTGGACTTTTGGTATCTCCAGAGGGCCCCTGGAGATCTCAAAAGGTATATCTCTCATCTTGCAGAGATAGGTTCTAAGTGGTGCCAAAATGTAAAATAATGCTAACCTTCAGTTGTAAATGTGTTTCTTTCTAGCTGCTCCAGTCTTTGGCTCAGAAGCCAGATCCTTTAAGAGGGATTGACAAAGTCTCCGTCCAGCTAATGCTGAACAACCAGGCATTGCTAGTTCAATGTGGATCAAATGGGAGGTCTAGTCAAAAGGAAAAAAGTGTTCCAAAAGAGACTTAGAGACGATTGGAGAGGGTTATGCGGCAGATGCTAAAGAACTGGGTTCCAGGAGCCCAAGAAAGCTCTAGTGTCCACTGGCTACACGGTAAACAACCAGAAGCCAAAGGATGACGGACCGCTCTGCCACAATTTCTCTAAGTCAGGCTACGCAGTAAGCACTGGTTAAACTGCCAGTTAAGTCTGAAAGCCCAGGAAGTCAGGCTAGAGACCCAACCTGCTGCCTCACTTCTCCTCTTTTCTCTTCCAGAAGGGAAGTTATTACTGTTCTGCAGGACTCTCCACTGTGATGTATGGTTTGATCCCCAGACCTTATGTAAGGGCTGACTGACCTTTTCTGTAGTAATGCCTGGCCACAGTATAGGACACCAAACAGCATAGCCAGAATAAGAGGTTAAACTATGAAATAATGTGACAGCTAGATCGATTTTTTTGGTGTACGCAGTAAATGGGCAGAACTCCCCTTTAAACCAAACTGAGGGATAGATAGGAAGCTGCGCTAATGACCTTAAAGTATACAAGCAGGTCACCATGGTTGATCTTACCTAAAAGGTCATAGTTCTCCTCATGGGCACGGTTTTAACTCACAGGAAAATTCTAAGTGTCAGAATTTGCCCATGACCATAGTTTTTCTAGCTCACCCTGAGGAAAAAAAAAAAAACTCAAAATCAGGGTTGGGTTGAGCACCCCCTTGACTAACATCATAGAGGCTGCCTCCTTGGTCTGCTTTATTAGAGACCAGGAGAACGAGGAGCAAGCTAGCAGAAGGAGTGCTATAAGGATAGGCAACAGGCCAATCAATGGCTGTTCTGCTTGGTGATCTGGCATCAAGGAGACCCAGCAAGGCCAGTGCACCCCAAACGGCACCTGTTGTTGATATAAGGAGCCAGGGCATTGGGCAAGCAGCTGTCATGACAGCAATTGCCTTCTGTCAGCTCTGCCAAGAGCAAGGCCACTGGACACGGAACTGCCCTGGGTGTCGAAGGACTCCTGGTTCAGAACCGCAGACATTATGGCCCCAAGCTCAAAAGCCTTTGGCTCTGCCCAGCTTCCAGCTCCAGCCACTGCTATGGAGGGGATGGCCTAGGGTCTGTGAAACATAAGTTGCCTATTTCTATCAGCCTCCTATTCTGCTCTCCTCCTAGTCCAGCCATGTAATGCGAGTCAACAGGGTGCCTCCCTTAAAGGAGATTTGCATCTCTTGCAATTCTCTTCCAGCACCCCATGGATAGGTCTGGGCCTCATCTACCCAGCCAGGCCTTAAAAGTCTATCCAAATAGTCTATGACTAAAGCCCCTGCGCTAGGACTGCCAAACCCAGAGAGACCCCCCCCCAGCTGTACATCACTGGGAGGCAGGGAGTCACCTTAGGAGGGTTAACTCAGGATCTGGGGACCTGCTAAGCAACCTGTGGGCTACTTTTCTAAAACCTTAGACATGGTTGCACAAGGATGGCTTCACTGCCTAAGGGTAATAGCAGCAGCGGCCTTGCTGACAGAGGAGGTATCTAAAATTACATTGGGCAAAATATCGCCCTTTACACCTCACATCAAATAAATTCTCTATTAGAGCAAAAGGGCTCTTACTGGCTCACAGATAGTGGATACTAATGTATCAGGTCCTCCTTCTAAAAAACCCTCAGGTAAAAATAAGGCATTACTCTACTCTAAACCCAGCTACTTTAATGCCAGTCCCAGGGGAAAGTGGTCCCCTCCACTCCTGTACTGAGACTACAGACTTGATCTATGCCAGCAGAAGGGACCTAAAAGACAGCCCCCTAAATAACAGCAAATGTAAATGATTACAGACAGAAACAGTTTTGTCAGATGGGACCCGCTTCTCAGTAATGCAACAGTTAGTCATGGCATATAATTAAAGCGTGCTCTGCCCCAGGAACTTTTGCTCAGTAAGCACAACTGATTGCCTTAACCAGAGCTCTTAATCATACAAGGGATTTGTAAGGCACCTTCACTTTGCATGGAGACCTCAGTCTTCCGGTAATAGCCAACCAGGCTCTATGAAAAACATCACAAGTATAAAAATGTGTGCTTGATAAAAGTGTTCTTGGTAAAAAAATTTTAAAAAAAAGTTTTTAATAATAAAAAACATGGTTTATAAAAATGACTTTATCCTAATGACTAGTTTACTCTAAACTAAAATAAAAATAATAAAATATTTAAAATAAGTTAAAAAGGGTATGTAAAAAGGTTATAAAAATATTAAACATACTAACTACTGCTCCGAGAGGTATCTGTGCCATGTTCCAGAAAAAATATTGTCTCTGGGTCAATCAGACTGGACAGGTACAAACCCAAATTCGTACTTTTCCTGGACAAAGCCAAACAGCTCCAGGACCAGGCCAAACAGGGCCGGGATTGCTGGCCTGACATCTGGTCATGGAAATCCTGGCTATTTCCTCTCCTTGGCCCAATAACTTTTGTAATCTTGCTGCTTCTTTTTGGACCTTATGTTTTTAATGCCCTTGTTTGTTTTGTCTCTAACAGAATAAAAGCTGTCAACCCCAAATGGTTGTCAGACAAGGCTTCCAGCCCATTCCACTAGACGACCTGATCAGCCCTCTGGACTGAGCAGGACAGTCTTTCCAAGGCCACTGTCACACACCATAAGACAGATAGCAAGAGGAAATACCCAAATCCCCCTCAACGCCCATGTGCCAGCTTCGAAGAAGTTACAGAAAACGGAACTCCATCCATAATCCCAAAGAAAAATTTTGGGTATTACCTCTTGAGGGGAAAATGTTAGGTAGGCAGTCAGTTATGAGCTTATGTGTGTGTAATATAAAGACATCCAGCTCATTCGTGAACGGCTGTCCATCATTCAGGCCCTAGTGTTAACCCAACAATACCAGGCTCTCAAGACTATTAAAATACCCTAAATTTTAAGATTAAAATTAGTTCAAAAGGAAAAGGGGGGAATGAAAGACCCGAGGAATTCCCCCCCCCAGGTTAGGCACTCCCCAGTTCCGGTTTCCCCAGGAAGAAAACTGGTTGTAACTCCCGCCCAGGCGCCCACGTAGGATAGCCACGCCCCCCCATCTAAAGAATCCAATGAGTACTCTTGGTAACCTCCAAACTGGCCAGTCAAACCAAAGCGAGCAAAATATGCTAATCTTGTGGTTCCTCTCTTTAAAAACTGCTGTAGACTGCCGCTCGGGGCCTCTCTTCACCATTGCTGGAGGGAGCCCATTTGCACAAATGATTAATAAAATCCTCATGTTTTTGCATCAACTTGGTCTGGAGTTTGGGTCTTTGAGCGACCACCCGAGCATGTTGGATTCCCGATTTAGGGGTCCTTCAGTCCCCTCGGCAAAAGGGTAAAATTTCATATTCTAAAACACAAAAAATCACCTCGGTCGAGTTGCCTGTAGATTTATAAGCATGAAACGCCAATGTGCTGTGTTTTTGTTTCATTATGAATACTCTGACTAACCTCTTTTTATATGGAGTCAGAATAAAAATATTGGAAAGGAAGAAGGCAAAACAAAGGCAAACATAGAAGAAATTTAGGAAATTGCCAACCAAGAAACCTGAATGCTGCTGAAAGAATGCACCTGAAAATCCCATTTGCACTCGATGTGGAGGGAATTCCTAGCTGTCCCCTCGGCAAAAGGGTTACATTTCCTATTCCAAAACACAAAAACTCACCTTCTTCGAGTTCTCAGTAGATTTAGAAGCATGAAAAGTCAATATGCTGTGTTTTTTATTTCATTAGTGATACTCTGCCTAACCTCTTTTTTGTATGGAGTCAGAATACCAAATTTGAATAGGAAGAAGGCAAAACAAACGAAAACCCAGAACAAATTTAGGAAACTGCCAATCAAGGAACCTGAATGTTGCTGAAAGAATACATCTGAAAATCCAATTTACACTCGATTTGGAGCGAATTCCTAGCTGTCCCCTCGGCAAAAGGGTTACATTTCTGTTTCCAAAACACAAAATTCTCCTTGGCCGAGTTCCCTGTAGTTTTCCTAGCATGAAACGCCAATGTCCCGTGTGTTTTACATCATTATGAATACTCTGTTTACCTCTTTTTTGTATGGATACAGAATAAAAATTGGGAAGGGAGGAAAGCAAAGCAAACGAAAACCCAGAACAAATTTAGGAAATTGCCAAACAAGAACCATGAATGCTGCTGATTGAAATCACCTGAAAATCCCATTCACACTTAATGTAGAGGAAATTCCGAGCTTTCCCCTGGGCAAAAGTGCTCCATTTCATTTTCCAAAACACAGAAACTCACCTTGCTCGAGTTGCTTATAGTTTTCCTAGCATGAAATGCCAATGTGCTGTGTTTTTCTTTCATTATGAATACTCTGCCTAACCTCTTTTTTGTATGGAGTCAGAATACAAAATTTGAGAAAGGAAGAAGGCAAAACAAATGCAAACCTAGAACAAAATTGGGAATTGTCACTACAGACCTGAATGGTGCTGAAAGTACTCGTGAAAATCCCATTTACACTTGATGTGGAGGGAATTCCTAGCTGACTCCTCGGCAAAAGGGCAAAATTTCATGTTCCAAATACAAAAGCTCACCTTGATCGAGTTTTCTGTAGATTGATAAGCAAGAAAAGCCAATGTGCTGTGTTTTTCATTTCATTATGAATATTCTGCCTAACCTCTTTCTTGTATAGAGTCAGAATAAAAAAAAATTGGAAAGGAAGAAGGCAAAACAAACACAAACCCAGAACAAATGTAGGAAATTGCCAATCAAGGAACCTGAATGCTGCTGAATTAATACACCTGAAAATCCCATTAACACTCGATGTGGAGGCAATTCCTAGCTGTCCCCTCGGTAAAAGTGTTACATTTCATATCCCAAAAGACAAAAACTCTCCTTGATGTAGTTTCCTGCAGTTATCATTTTCCAAAACAAAGAAGCTCAACTTGGTCGAGTTTTCTGTAGATTTATAAGCACGAAACACCAATGTTCTGTGTTTTTTATTTCATTATTAATACTCTCCCTACCTCTTTTTTGTATGGAGTCAGAATACCAAATTTGGAAAGGAAGAAGGCAACACAAATGCAAACACAGACCAAATTTAGGAAATTGCCAATCAAGAAACCTGAATGCTGCTGAAAGATTACACCTGAAAATCCCATTCACACTCCATTTGGAGGAATTCCTAGCTGTCCCACTGCAAATTATTTACAATTTAAATCCAAAATAATAAAAACTCCCCTTGGTCGAGTTGTCTGTATTTTTCCCAGCATGAAACGTCAATGTGCTGTGTTTTTTATTTGATTATGAATACTCGGCCTAACCTCTTTTTTGGTTGGAGTTAGAATACTAAATTTGAAAAGGAAGAAGGCAAAACAAACGCAAACTCAAAACAAATTTAGGAAATTAAGAATCAAGAGACTTGAATGCTGCTGATTGAATACACCTGAAAATCCCATTCACACTCGATGTGGAGGGAATTCCTTGCTGTCCCCTCAGCAAAAGTGTTCCATTTCATTTTCCAAAACAGAAAACCTCACCTTCATTGAGCTGCCTGTAGTTTTCCTAGCATGAAATGCCAACGTGCTGTGATTTTATTAAATGATGAATACTCTGACTAACTTCTTTTTTTTCTGGAGTCAGAATGCAATATTTGGAAAGGAAGACGCAAAACAAATGCAAACCCAAAACAAACTGAGGAAATTGCCAATCAAGAGACCTGAATGCTGCTGATTGAATACACCCGAAAATCCCGTTCATTCGATTTGGAGAGAATTCCGAGCTGTCCACTCGGGAAAAGTGTTCCATTTTACTATCCTAAACACAAAAACTCACCTTGGTCGAGTGGCCTGTAGTTTTCCTAGCATGACACGCCAATGTGCTGTGTTTTTTATTTCATTAGGAATACTCTGCCTAACCTCTTTTTTGGATGGAGTCAGAATACAAAATTTGGAAAGGAAGAAGGTAAAAGAAATGCAAACATAGAAAAAATTTCGGAAATTGCCAAACAAGAAACCTGAATGCTGCTGAAAGAATACACCTGAAAATCCCATTTACACTCGATGTGGAGGGAATTCCTAGCTGTCCCCTCGGCAAAAGGCTTACATTTTTTTTTCCAAAACACAAAAACTCACCTTGGTCGTGTTTTCTGTAGATTTATAAGCATGAAACTCCAATGTGCTGTGTTTTTTCTTTCATTAATGATATTCTGCCTCACCTCTTTTTTTATGGATACAGAATACCAAATTTGGAACTGTAGAAGGCAAAAAAAATTTAGGAAATTCCCAATCAAGGAACCTGAATACTGCTGATAGAATACACCTTAAACTCGCATTTACACTTGATTTGGAGGGAATTACTTGCTGTGCCCTCGGGAAAAGTGTTCCATTTCATTTTCCAAAACACAACAACTCACCTTGGTCGAGTTGCCTATAGTTTTCCTAGCATGAAAATCCAATGCGCTCTGTTTTTTATTTCATTATGAATACTCTGCCTAACCTCTTTTTTGTTTGCAGTCAGAATACTAAATTTGGAAAGGAAGAAGGCAAAACAAATGGAAACCCAGAACAAATTTAGGAAATTGCCAACCAAGACTCTTGAATGCTGCTAATTGAATACACCTGAAAATCGCATTCACACTCAATTTGGAGGGAATTCCTAGCTGTCCCCTTGGTAAAAGGGTAAGATTTCATAATCCAATACACAAAAAATCACCTTGGTCGAGTTGCCTGTAGTTTTCCTAGCATGAAAAGCCAATGTGCTGTGTTTTTTTTTTCATTATGAATATTCTGCATAACCGCTTTCTTGTATGAAGTCAGAATACAAAATTTGTAAAGTCAGAAGGCAAAACAAACGCAAACACAGAACAAATTTAGGAAATTGCCAATAAAGGAACCCGAATGCTGGTGATTGAATATACCTGAAAATACCATTCACACTCGATTTGGAGGGAATTCCTAGCTGTCCTCGAAGGAAAATGTTTACATTTCATATTCCAAAACACAAAAACTTACCTTGGTCGAGTTTTCTGTAGTTTTCCTAGCATGAAACGCCAATGTGCTGTGTTTTTTATTTCATGATGAATACTCTGCCTAAACTCTTTTTTGTATGGACTCAGAATACAAAATTCGGAAAAAAGAAGGCAACACAAATGCAAACCCAGAACAAATTTAGGAAATTGCCAATCAAGGAACCTGAATGCTGCTGATTGAATACACCTGAAAATCCCATTTAGAATCCATTAGGAATGAATTCCCAGGTGTCCCCTTAGCAAAATGGTTACACAAACTCACCTACGTCAAACTGCTTTAATTTTCATATCATGAAAAGCCAATGTGCTGTGTTTTTTATTTTATTATGAATACTCTGCCTAACCTCCTCTTTGTGTGGAGTCAGAATGCAAAATTTAAAGGAAGAAGGCAAAGCAAATGCAAACCCAGAACAAATTTCGAAAATTGTCAAACGAGAAACCTGAATGCTGCTGATTGATTAAACCTGAAAATCCCATTCACACATGATGTAGAGGGAATTCCTAGCAGTCCCCTAGGCAAAAGGGTTACATTTCCTATTCCAAAACACAAAAATTCTCCTTCATCGAGTTGCCTGTGGTTTTCCTAGTATGAAACGCCAATGAGCTGTGTTTTTACTTCATTATGAATACTCTGCCTAACCACTTCTTTGTATGGAGTCAGAATGCAAAATTTGGAAAGGAAGAAGGTAAAACAAATGCAAACCCAGAACAAATATAGGAAATTGCCAAACAAAAAACCTGAATGCTGCTGATTGAATACACCCTGAAAATGCCATTCACACTGGATTTGGAGGGAATTCCTAGCTGCCCCTTGGCAAAATGATTACATTTATTTTTCCAAAACACAAAAACTCGCCTTGGTCGAGTTGCCTGTACTTTTCCTAGCATGAAATGCCAATGTGCTGTGTTTTTTATTTCATTATGAATACTCTGCCTAACCTCTTTTTTTTATGGAGAGAGAATACAAAATTTGAAAAAGACAAGGCAAAACAAATGCAAACCCAAAACAAATTCATGAATTTACCATTCAAGAGACCTGAATGCTGCTGATTTAATACATGAAAATCCCATTTACAATCGATGTGGAAGGAATTCCTTGCTGTCCCCTCGGGAAAAGGTAAAATTTCATTTTCCAAAAAACAAAAACTACCTTGGTCCAGATTTATAAGCATGAGAAGCCAATGTGCTGTGTTTTTTATTTCATTAGTGATACTCTGCCTAACCTCTTTTGTCTATGGAGTCAAAATACAAAATTTTAAAAGGAAGAAGGTAAACAAATGTAAACCCAGAACAATTATAGGAAATTGCCAATCAAGACCTGAATGCTGCTGATTGAATACACCTGAAAATCACATTCACACTCAATTTGGAGGGAATGCCTAGCTGTCCCCTCGGCAAAAGGGTTACTTTTCTTTTCCACAACACAAAAACTCACCTTGGTCGAGTTGCCTGTAGTTTTCCTAGCATGAAACGCCAATGTGCTGTGTTTTTAATTTCATCATGGATGCTCTGCCTAACCTCATTTTATATGGAGTCA
Organism: Sylvilagus floridanus; assembly: GCA_949820135.1. Lineage (NCBI taxonomy): Eukaryota > Metazoa > Chordata > Mammalia > Lagomorpha > Leporidae > Sylvilagus > Sylvilagus floridanus. The sequence goes on along the minus strand of OX463234.1, from coordinate 23,023,449 downwards.
GAATACCAAATTTGGAAAGAAAGAAGTCTATACAAATGCAAACCCAGAACAAATTTAGGAAATTGCCAATCAGAAAACCTGAATGCTGCTGAAAGAGTAAACCTGAATATCCCATTCACCCTCAATGTGGAGGGAATTCCTGCTGTCCCCTCGGCGAAAGGGTAAAATTTCTTGTTCCAAAACATAAAAATTCACCTTGGTCGAGTTTTCTGTAGATCTATAAGCTTGAAACGCCAATGTGCTGTGTTTTTTTAATTCATTAATGATACTCTGCATAAGCTGTTATTGTATGGAGTCAGAATAAAAAATTTGTAAAGGAAAAAGGCAAAACAAACGCAAACCCAGAACAAACTTAGGAAATTGCCAAACAAGAAACCTGAATGCTGCTCATTGAATACACCTGAAAATCCCATTCACACTCATTTTAGAAGGAATTCCTAGCTGTCCCCTAGGCAAAAGTGTTCCATTTCATTTTTCAAAACAAAAACAAACCCTGGTCGAGTTTCCTGTAGTTTTACTAGCATTAAACGCCAATGTGCTGTGTTTTTTATTTCAGTAGTGATTCTATGAATAACCTAATTTTTGTATCGAGTCAGAATACAAACTTTGGAAAGGAAGAAGCAAAACAAACCAAACCCAGAACTAATTTAGGAAATTGCCAATCAAGACCTGAATGCAGCTGAATGAATACACATTAAAATCCCATTTGCACTTCATGTGGAGGGAATTCCTTGCTGTCCCTTCGGCAATAGTGTTAAACTTCATCTTCCAAAACACAACAACTCACCTTGGTCGAGTTGCCTGTAGATTTCTATGCATGAAACGCCAATGTGCTGTGTTTTTTCTTTCATTAGTGATACTCTGCCTAACCTCTTTTTTGTAAGTAGTCAGAAGGCAAAAATTGGAAAGGAAGAAGGCAAAACAAATGCAAACACTTAACAAATTTAGGAAATTGCCAATCAAAGAACCTGAATGCTGCTGATTGAATACACCTGATAATGCCATTCACACTGGATTTTGAGGGAATTCCTAGATGTCCCCTCAGAAAAAGGGTAAGATTTCATATTCCAAAACACAAAAACTCTCCTTGGTCGAGTTTTCTGTAGTTTTCCTAGCATGAAACGCCAATGTGCTGGGTTTTTTATTTCATTATGAATACTCTGCCTAACCTCTTTTTTGTATGGAGTCAGAATACAAAATTTGGAAAGGGAAGAAGGCAAAACAAATGCAAACCCAGAACAAATTTAGGAACTGCCAATCAAGACCTGAATGCTGCTGAATAAATACACCTGAAAATTCCTTTCACACTCGATGTGGAGGGAATTCCTAGCTGTCCCCTTGGCAAAAGTGTACCATTCCATTTTCTACCACACAAAAACTCACCTTGGTCGAGATTTCTGTAGATTTATAAGCATGAAATGCCAATGTGCTGTGTTTTTTATTTCATGATGAATACTCTGCCTAACCTCTTTTTTGTTTGGAGTCAGAATACAAATTTGAAAAGGAAGAAGGTAAAACAAAGGCAAAACCAAAACAAATTTAGAAAATTGCCAATCAAGGTACCTGAATGCTGCTGATTGAATACACCTGAAGATCCCATTTAACTCGATGTGGAGGGAATTCCTTGCTGTCTCCTCGGCAAAACTTTTCCATTTCATTATCCAAAACACAATAACTCAACATGGTCGAGTTGCCTGTAGTTTTCCTAGCATGACACGCCAATGTGCTGTGTTTTTTATTTCATGATGAATACTCTGCCTAACCTCTTTTTTGGATGGAGTCAGAATACAAAATTTGGAAAGGAAGAAGGCAAAGCAGATGCAAACCCAGAACAAATTTAAGAAATTGCCAATCAAGACACCCTAATGCTGCCGAAAGAATACACCTGAAAATCTCATTTACACTCGATGTGGAGGAAATTCCTAGCTGTCCCTCGGCAAAAGGGAAAAATTTTCAGTTTCAAAAAAAAAAAAAAATCTCTCCTTGGTCGTGTTTTCCATAGATTTATAAGAATGAAAATCCAATGTACTGTGTTTTTTATTTCATTAGTGATACTCTGCCTAACCTCTTTTTGTATGGAGTCAGGAGCAAAATTTGGAAAGGGAGAAGGCAATACTAACGCAAATATAGAACAAATTTAGGAAATTGCCAAACAAGAAACCTGAATGATGCTGAAAGAATACATCTGAAAATCACTTATACACTCTAAGTGGAGGGAATTCCTAGGTGTCCCCTCAGCAAAAGGGTAAAATTCCAAGTTCTAAATCAAAAATACTCAACTTGGTCAAGTTTTCTGTAGATTTATAAGCATGAAATGCCAATGTGCAGTGTTTTTTATTTCATTAGTGATACTCTGCCTGACCTCGTTTTGGATGGAGTCAGAATACCAAATTTGCAAAGGAAGAAGGCAAAACAAACGCAAACCCAGAACAAATTAAGGAAATTGCCAACCAAGGAACCTGAATGCTGGTGATTGAATACACCTAAAGATCCAATTTACACTCGATGTGGAGGGAATTCCTAGCTGTCCCCTAGGCAAAAATGTTCCATTTCATTATCCAAAACAGAAAATCACACCATGGTAGATTTGCGTATAGTTTTCCTAACATGAAATGCCAATGTGCTGTTTTTTTGTTTCACTATGAATACATTGCATAACCTCTTTTGTTATGGAGTCAGAATGCAAAATTTGAAAAGTAAGAAGGCAAAAAAAACTCAAACCCAGAACAAATTTAGGAAATTGCCAAACAAGAAACCTGAATGCTGCTGATTGAATACACCTGAAAATCCCATTCAAACTCAATGTGGAGGGAATTCCTAGCTGTCCCCTTTGCAAAAGTGTAAAATTTCATATTTGAAACCACAAAAACTCTCCTTGCTCGAGTTGCCTGTAGTTTTCCTAGGATGAAACGCCAATGTGATGTGTTTTTTATTTCATTATGAATACTCTGCCAAACCTCTCTTTTGGATGGAGTCAGAATACAAATTTGGAAAGGAAGAAGGCAAAACAAACGCAAACCCAGAACAAATTTAGGTAATTGCCAAACAAGAAACCTAAATGCTGCTGATTGAATAAACCTGAAAATCTAATTTACACTCGATATGGAGGGAATTCCTAGCTGTGCCCTCAGCAAAATTGTTACATTTTTTTCCAAAACACAAAAACTCACCTTGGTCGAGTTCTCTATAGATTTATAAGCATCCAACGCAAATGTGCTGTTTTTTATTTCTTTATTCATACTCTACCTAACCTCTTTTTTGTATGGAGTCAGAATACAAAATTTGGAAAGGAAGAAGGCAAAACAAATGCAAACCCAAAACAAATTATTGAAATAAAGAATCAAGAGACCTGAATGTTGCTGAAAGAATACACCTGAAAATCCCATTTGCACTCAATGTGGAGGGAATTCCTAGCTGTCACCTCGGCAAAAGTGTTAAATTTCATGTTCCAAAACACAAAAATTCACCTTGGTCGAGTTCTCTGTAGATTTATAAGCATGAAACGCCAATGTACTGTGTTTTTTATTTCATGATGAATACTCTGCCTATCCTCTTTTTTGGATGCAGTGAGAATCCAAAATTTGGAAAGGAAGAAGGCCAAAGAAACGCAAACCCAGAACAAATTTAGGAAATTGCCATTAAGAGACCTGAATGCTGCTGATTGATTACACCTGAAAATCGCATTTACACTCGATGTGGAGGGAATTCCTAGCTGTCCCCTCTGCAAAAGGGTAAAATTTCATATTCCAAAACACAAAAACTCACCTTGGTCGAGTTTTCTGTAGATTTATAAGCAGGAAATGCCAATGTTCTGTGTTTTTTACTTCATTAGTGATACTCTGCCTAACCTCTTTTTTGTATGGAGTCAGAATACAAAATTTGGAAAGGAAGAAGGCAAAACAAATGCAACCCCAGAACTAATTTAGGAAATTGCCAATCAAGAGACCTGAATGCTGCTGATTGAATACACATGAAAATCCCATTCACACTCGATTTGGAGGGAATTCATAGCTGTACACTCGTCAAAAGTGTAAAATATCATGTTCTGAAACACAAAAACTGAAGTTGGTCGAGTTGCCTGTAGTTTTCCTAGCATGAAATGCCATTGTGCTTTGCTTTTCATTTCATTATGACTACTCTGCCTAACCTCTCTTTTGTTTGGTGTCACCATACAAAATTCGGAAAGGAAGAATCAAAACAAACATAAACCCAGAACAAATTTAGGAAATTGCCAATCAAGAAACCTGAATGCTGTTTATTGAATACACCTGAAAACCCCATTCACACTCGTTTTGGAGGGAATTCCTAGCTGTCCCCTCGGTGCAATGGTTACATTTCTTTTTCCAAAACACAAAAACTCACCTTGCTCGATTTGCCTGTATTTTTCCTAGCATGAAACGCCAATGTGCTCTGTTTTTTATTTCATTATGAATACTCTGTCTAACCTCTTTTTTGAATGGAGTAGAATACAAAATTTGCCAAGCTGTTTCAGCATTTTGTAGCCTGGGAATAGGCTTACACAATGTGCACAAAGTCGGTAGCCTGAGTGTTGGAGAAAGGGCATACAGGAGTTCTGTAACCTGAGTGTAGTGATTTACAGCGCACGTGAGTTCTTTATTGGAAGTGTGGAATGAAGCAGTTTGGAAGTGCTCTGTAGCCTGGGAGTAGGCATCGCAATAGGCGGGATTTGTGTAGCCTGAGTGTAGGAATTGCAGCTTATGGGCCTTCTGCTTCCTGGCTGTAGAGAGATGCAGCTCACGGGAGTTGTGTATGCTAGTGGAGTGCAAAGTTGTTTCAGCGTTCTGAAATAGGCTTACCCAATGTGCGCAATGTCTGTAGCCTGCAGGTAGGAGAGAGAGTGTACAGGACCTCTCTAACCTAAGTGTGGTGAGATGCAGGGTACATGAGTTCTGTATCGGAGGTGTGGAACGAAGCACTTTGGAAGAGTTCTGTAGCCTGGGAGTAGGTATTCGCAATAGGCGGGATTTGTGTAGCCTGATTGTAGGAAACTTTGCTTATGGGCGTTCTGCGTCCTAGCTGTAGGGACATGTAGTTCACAGCACTTCTGTATGCTAGTGGAGTGCAAAGCTGTTTCAGAGTTCTGTAGCTTGGGAATACGCTTTCCTAGGTGTGCAATGCCTGTAGCCTGCGTGTAGGAGAGAGAGCATACAGGACCTCTCTAACCTGAGTGAAGTGAGATGCTGGGTACATGAGTTCTGTATCAGAGGTGTGGAACGAAGCCGTTTGGAAGAGTTCTGTAGCCTGGGAGTAGATATTCGCAATAGGTGGGATTTGTGTAGCCTATCTGTAGGAAACACAGCTTATGGGTGTTCTGCGTCCTAGCTGTAGAGAGATGCAGTTCACGGCAGTTCTGTATGCTAGTGGAGTGCAAAGCTGTTTCAGCTTTCTGTCGCCTGGGAATAGGCTTACACCATGTGTGCAAAGTCGGTAGCCTCAGTGTAGGAGACAGAGTGTACAGGAGTTCTGTAACCTGAGTGTAGTGATTTACAGCGCACATGAGTTCTGTATCGGAGGTGTGGAACGAAGCAGTTTGGAAGTGTTCTGTAGCCTGGGAGTAGGCATTCGCAATCTGCGGGATTTCTGTAGCCTGACTGTAGGAAACACAACTATGGGCATTCTGCTTCCTGGCTGTATAGAGATGCAGTTCACGGCAGTTCTGTATGCTAGTGGAGTGCAAAGCTGTTTCAGAGTTCTGTAGCTTGGGAATAGGCTTACCCAATGTGCGCAATGTATGTAGCCTGCGTGTAGGAGAAAGCGTACAGGACTTCTGTAACCTGAGTGTGGTGAGATGCAGCGTCCATGAGTTGTGTATCGGAGGTGTGGAATGAAGCAGTTAGGAAGGGTTCTGTAGCCTGTGAGTAGGCATTCCCAATCTGCGGGATTTGTGTAGCCTGACTGCAGGAAACGCAGCTTATGGGCATTCTGCTTCCTGGCTGTAGAGAGATGCAGTTCACGGCAGTTCTGTATGCTAGTGGAGTGCAAAGCTATTCCAGCATTCCTTAGCCTGTGAATAGGCTTACGCAATATGCGCAAAGTCGGTAGCCTTAGTGTAGGAGAAAGATCGTACAGGAGTTCTGTAACCTGAGTGTAGTGATTTACATTGCACATGAGTTCAGTATCAGAGGTGTGGAACGATGCAGTTTGTAAGAGTTCTGTAGCCTGGGAGTAGGCATTCGCAATCTGTGGGATTTGTGTAGCCTATCTGTAGGAAACGCAGCTTATGTGCATTCTGCATCCTGGCTGTAGAGAGATGCAGTTCACGGGAATTCTGTATGCTAGTGGGGTTCAAAGTTGTTTCAGCATTCTGTAGCCTGTGAATAGGCTTACCCAATGTGCACAATGTCTGTAGCCTGCGGGTAGGAGAGAGAGTGTGCAGGACCTCTCTAACCTAAGTATGGTGAGATGCAGGGTACATGAGTTCTGTATCGGAGGTGTGGAACGAAGCAGTTAGGAAGGGTTCTGTAGCCTGTGAGTAGGCATTCACAATAGGTGGGATTTGTGTAGCCTGACTGCAGGAAACGCAGCTTATGGGCATTCTGCTTCCTGGCTGTAGAGAGATGCACTTCATGGGTGTTCTGTATGCTAGTGGAGTGCAAAGCTGTTTCAGCATTCTGTAGCCTGGGAATAGGCTTACACAATGTGCGCAAAGTCGGTAGCCTGAGTGTAGGAGAAAGAGGGTACAGGAGTTCTGTAACCTCAGTGTAGTTATTTACAACACACATGAGTTCTGTATCGGAGGTGTGGAATGAAGCTGTTTGGAAGTGTTCCGTATTCTGTGAGTAAGATTTTGCAATATGCGGGATTTCTGTAGCCTGACTGTAGGAAACACAGCTTATGGGCGTTCAGCATCCTGGCTGTGGAGAGATTCACTTCATGGGAGATCTGTATGCTAGTGGAGTGCAAAGCTGTTTCAGCGTTCTGTAGCTTGTGAATAGGCTTACACAATGTGCGCAAAGTTGGTAGCCTGAGTGGAGGAGACAGAGCTTACAGGAACTCTGTAACCTGAGTGTAGTGATTTACAGCGCACGTGAGTTCTGTATCGGAGGTGTGGAACCAAGCAGTTTGGAAGAGTTCTGTAGCCTGGGAGTAGGCATTCGCAATAGGCGGGATTTGTGTAGCCTGATTGTAGGCAACTTTGCTTATGGGCGTTCTGCGTCCTGGCTGTAGAGACATGTAGTTCACAGCACTTCTGTATGATAGTGGAGTGCAAAGCTGTTTCAGAGTTCTGTAGCTTGGGAATACGCTTTCCCAGGTGCGCAATGTCTGTAGCCTGCGGGTAGGAGAGACAGCATACAGGACCTCTCTAACCTGAGTGAAGTGAGATGCTGGATACATGAGTTCTGTATCAGAGGTGTGGAACCAAGCAGTTTGGAAGAGTTCTGTAGCCTGGGAGTAGGTATTTACAATAGGTGGGATTTCTGTAGCCTGATTTAGGAAATGAAGCTTATGGGCATTCTACTTCCAGGCTGTAGAGAAGGCAAAACAAACGCAAACCCAAAACAAATTAGGAAATTTTCAAACAAGAAATTTGAAAGCTGCTGATTGAATACACCTGAAAATCCCATTCACACTCAATTTGGAGGGAATTCCTAGCTGTCCCCTGAGCAAAATGATTACATTGCTTTTTCAAAACACAAAAACTCACCTTGGTCAATTGCCTGTAGTTTTCCTAACATGAAACGCCAATGTGCTTTGTTTTTTATTTCATTATGAATACTCTGCCTAACCTCTATTTTGTATGGAGTCAGAATATAAAATTTGGAATACAAGAAGGCAAAACAAACGCAAATCCAGAACAAATTTAGGAAAATATCAATCAAGAAACCTGAATGCTGCTGAAAGAATACACCTAAAAAACCCATTTACATTCAATGTGGAGGGAATTCCTAGCAGTCCCCTTGGCAAAAGGGTAAAATTTCATATTCCAAAATACAAAAACTCACCTTGGTCAATTGCCTGTAGTTTTCCTAGCATGAAACGCCAATGCGCTTTGTTTTTTATTTCATTATGAATACTCTGCCTAACCTCTTTTTTGGATGGAGTCAGATTACAAAATTTGGAAAGGAAGAAGGCAAAATAAACGCAAACCCAGAACAAATTTAGGAAAATCCCAATCAAGAAACCTGAATGCTGCAGAAAGAATACACCTGAAAATCCCATTTACATTCAATGTGGAGGGAATTCCTAGCAGTCCCCACGGCAAAAGGGTAAAATTTCATATTCCAAAACACAAAAACTCACCTTGGTCGAGTTCTCTGTAGATTTGTAAGCATGAAATGCCAATGTGCTGTGTTTTTTATTTTATTAGTGATACTCTGCCTAACCTCTTTTGTGTATGCAGTCAGTATTTAAAATTTGGAAAGGAAGAAGGCAAAACAAACCCAATCCTAGAACAAATTTAGGAAATTGCCAATCAAGAGACTTGAATGCTGCTGATTGAATACACCTGAAAATCCCATTCAAACTCGATTTGGAAGGAATTCCTAGCTATGCCTGAAGCAAAATGTTTACATTTCATTTTCCAAAACACAAAAACTAACCCTTGTCGAATTGCCTGTAGTTTTCCTAGCATGAAACGCCAATGTACTTTGTTTTTTATTTCATGATGGATACTATGCCTAACCTCTTTTTTTTTGGAGTCAGAATACAAAATTTGGAAAGTAAGAAGGCAAAACAAACGCAAACCCAGAACAAATTTATGAAATTGCCAATCAAGAAACCTGAATGCTGCTGAGAGAATACGCCTGAAAATCCAATTTACACAAGATTTGGAGGGAATTCGTAGCTGTCCCCTCGGGAAAGGTTAAAATTTCATGTTCCAAAGCACAAAAACTCACCTTGGTCGAGTTTTCTGTAGATGTATAAGCATGAAATGCCAGTGGGCAGTGTTTTTTATTTCATTATTAATACTCGTCCTAACTCTTTTTTGTATGGAGGCAGAATATGAAGTTTGTAAAAGAAGAAGGCAAAACAAATGCAAACCCAGAACTAATTTAGAAAATTGCCAAACAAGGATCATGAATGCTGCTGATTGAATACACCTGAAAATCCCATTCACACTCAATTTTGAGGGAATTCATAGCTGTTCCAAATCAAAAGTGTAAAATTTCATGTTCCAAAACACAAAAACTCACCTAGGTCGAGTTGTCTGTAGTTTTCCTAGCATGAAACGCCAATGTGCTTTGTTGTTTTTCATTATGCATACTCTTCCTAACCTCTTTTTTGTTTGGAGTCAGAACAAAATTTGGAAAAGAAGAAGGCAAAACAAACGCAAACACAGAACAAATTTAGGAAATTGCCAATCAAGGAACTTGAATGCTGCTGATGTATATACCTGAAAATCCCATTCACACTGCATTTTCAGGGAATTCCTAGCTGTCCCCTCAGCAAAAGTGTTCCATTTCATGTTCCAAAACACAAAAACTCACCTTGGTCGTGTTCCCTGTAGTTTTCCCAGCATGAAACGCCAATGTGCTGTGTTTTTTATTTCATGATGAATACTCTGCCAAACCTCTTTTTTGTATGGAGTCAGAATACAAAATTAGGAAAGGAGAAGGAAAAAGAAATGCAAAATTAGAACAAATTTAGGAAATTGCCATTCAAGAAACTTGATTGCTGCTGAAAGAATACACCTGAAAATCCCATTTTCCTAGCTATCCCCTCGGCAAACGGGTAAAATTTCATGTTCCAAAACACAAAAACTCACCTTGGCTGTGTTTTCTGTATATTTATAAGCATGAAGTGGCAATGTGCTGTGTTTTTTATTTCATTATGAATACTCTGCCTAACCTCTTTTTTGTATGGAGTCAGAATAAAAAATTTGGAAAGGAAGAAGGCAAAGCAAATGCAAACCCAGAACAAATTTAGGAAATTGCCAATCAAGGAACCTGAATGCTGCTGATGTATATACCTGAAAATCCCATTGAAATTCGATTTGGAGGGAATTCCTAGCTGTATTCTCAGCAAATGATTACATTTTTTTTTCCAAAACACAAAAACTTAATTGGTTGTGTTTTCTGTAGAATTATAAGGATGAACCGCCAATGTTCTGTGTTTTTTATTTCATTGGTGATACTTTTCCTAACCTCTTTCTTGTATGGAGTCAGAATACAAAATTTGGAAAGGAAGTAGGCAAAACAAACGCAAACTCAGAACATATTTAGGAAATTTCCAAGCAAGGAACACGAATGCTGCTGATTGAATACACCTGAAAATCACATTTACACTCAATTTTGATGGAATTCCTTGCTGTCCCATCGGCAAAAGTTTTCTATTTCATTTTTCAAAACACAAAACCTCACCTTGGTCGAGTTGCCTGTAGTTTTTCTACCATGAAATGAAATGTGCTGTGTTTTTATTTCCTTATGAATACTCCGCCTAACCTCTTATTTGTTTGGAGTCAGAATCCAAAATTTGGAAAGTAAGAGGCAAAAGACATGCAAACACAGAACAAATTTAGGAAATTCCCAAAAAAGAAACTTGAATGCTACTGATTGAATACACCTGAAAATGCCATTCACACTTGATTTGGACGGAATTCCTTGCTGTCCCGTTTGCAAAGTGGTTACATTAGTTTTTCCAAAACAAAAAAATGAACATGGTCGAGTTGCCTGTAGTTTTACCTGCATGAAACACCCATATGCTGTGTTTTTTATTTCATTATGAATACTCTGCCTAACCTCTTTTTTGGATGGAGTCAGAATACAAAATTTGGAAAGAAAGAAGGTAAAACAAACGCAAACCCAGAACAAATTTAGGAAATTGCGAATCTAGGCACCTGAATGCTTCTGAATGAATACACCTGAATATCCCATTCCCACGTGAATTGGAAAGAATTCCAAGCTGTCTCCTCAGCAAACGTGTAAAATTTAATGTTCCAAAACACAAAAACTCACCTTGGTCGAGTTGCCTGTAGATTTCTATGCATGAAACGCCAAAGTGCTGTGTTTTTTCTTTCATTAGTGATACTCTGCCTAACCTCTTTTTTGTATGTAGTCAGAAGGCAAAAATTGGAAAGGAAGAAGGCAAAACAAACGCAAACCCTTAACAAATTTAGGAAATTGCCAATCAAAGAACCTGAATGCTTCTGATTGAATACACCTGATAATGCCATTCACACTGGAATTTGAGGGAATTCCTAGATGTCCCCTCAGAAAAGGGTTAGATTTCATATTCCAAAACACAAAAACTCACCTTGGTCGAGTTGCCGATAGTTTTCCTAGCATGAAACGCCAATGTGCTGTGTTTTTTATTTCATTATGAATACTCTGCCTAACCTCTTTTTTGTATGGAGTCAGAATACAAAATTTGGAAAGGGAAGAAGGCAAAACAAATGCAAACCCAGAACAAATTTAGGAACTGCCAATCAGGACCTGAATGCTGCTGAATAAATACACCTGAAAATCCCATTTACACTTGATGTGGAGGTAGTTTCTTGCTGTCCCGTGGGCAATGTGTTCCATTTCATTTTCCAAAACACAAAAACTCACCTTGGTCGAGCTGCCTGTAGTTTTCGTAGCATGAAACGACAATGTGCTGTGTTTCTTATTTCATTAGTGATACTCTGCCTGACCTTGTTTTGTATGGAGTCAGAATACAAAATTTGGAAAGGAAGAAGGCAAAACAAATGCAAACCCAGAACAAATTTAGGAACTGCCAATCAAGACCTGAATGCTGCTGATTGAATACACCTGAAAATCCCTCTCACACTCGATGTGCAGGGAATTCCTAGCTGTCCCCTTGGCAAAAGGGTTACATTTCATATTCCAAAAGACAAAAACTCTCCTTGATCCAGTTTCCTGTAGTTTTCCTAGCATGAAACGCCAATGTGCTGTGTTTTTTATTTCATGATGAATACTCTGCCTAACCTCTTTTTTTGTATAGAGTCAGAATACAAAATTTGGAAAGGAAGTAGGCAAAACAAATTCGAACCTTGAACAAATTTATGGAATTGCCAAACAAGAAACCTGAATGCTCCTGAAAGAATAGACCTGAGTATCCAATTTACACTCGATTTGGAGGGAATTCCTAGCTGTCCTCTCGGCAAAAGGGTTACATTTCATATTCTAAAACACAAAAATTCACCTTGGTCGAATTGCCTGTAGTTTTCCTAGCATGAAACGCCAATGTGCTGTGTTTTTTATTTCATTAGGGATACTCTTCCTAAACACTTTTTTGTAAGGAGTCATAATACAAAATTTGGAAAGGAAGAAGGCAAAACAAACGCAAACCCAGAACAAGTTTAGGAAATTTCCAATTAAGGAACCTTAAAGCTGTTGAAACAATACACCTGAAAATCACATTTGCACTTGATTTAGAGGGAATTCCTTGCTGTCCCCTCGGGAAAAGTGTTCATTTCATTTTCCAAAACACAAAAGCTCAACTTGGTCGAGCTGCATGTAGTTTTCCTAGCATGAAACGCCAATGTGCTCTCTTTTTATTTTATTATGAATACTCTGCCTAACCTCTTTTGACCGATGGAGGCAGAATACAATATTTGGAAAGGAAGAAGGCAAAACAAACACAAACATAGAACAAATATAGAAAAATTGGCAATCAAGAGACCTGAATGCTGCTGAAAAGATACAACTAAAATCGCATTTACACTCAATTTGGAGGGAATTCCTAGCTGTCCCCAAAGCAAAATATTTACATTTCTGTTTTCAAAACACAAAAACTCAACTTGGTTGAGTTTTCTGTAGTTGTCCTAGCATGAAACGCCAATGTTCTGTGTTTTTTAAGTTATTATGAATACTCTGCCTAACCTCCTTTTTGTTTGGATTCAGAATACCAAATTTGGAAAGGAAGAAGGCAAAACAAACACAAACCCAGAACAAGTTTAGTAAATTGCAAATCAAGGAACCTGAATGCTGCTGATTGAATACACCTGAAAATCACATTCACACTCGAATTGGAGGGAATTCCAAGCTGTCCCCTCGGTAAATCGGTTACATTTTATTTCCAAAACACAAAAGCTCTCCTTGGTCGAATTGCCTGTATATTTCCAACCATGAAACACCAAAGTGCTATGTTTTTTATTGCATTATGGACACTCTGCCTAACCTCTTTTTTGTATGCAGTCAGAATACAAAATTTGGAAAGGAAGAAGGCAAAACAAACGCAAACCCAGAACAAGTTTAGGAAATTGCCAATCAAGGAACCTGAATACTACTGATTGAATAAACCTGAAAATCACACTTGCACTCAATTTGGAGGGAATGCCTTGCTGTCCCCTCGGGAAAAGTGTTCATTTCATTTTTCAAAACACTAAAGCTCAACTTGGTCGAGCTGCCTGTAGTTTTCCTAGCATGAAACGCCAATGTGCTGTGTTTTAATTTCATTATGAATACTCTGCCAAACCTCTTTTTTCTTTGGAGTCAGAATACAAAATTTGGAAAGGCAGAAGGCAAAACAAACACAAACCCAGAACAAATTGAGGAAATTGCCAATCAAGGAACCTGAATGCTGCTGAAAGAATAAACGTGAAAATCGAATTTACACTTGATTTAGAGGGATTTACTTACTCTCATCGGGAAGATTCCATTTCATTTTCTAAAACTCAAAAACTCAACTTGGCCGAGCTGCCTGTAGTTATTGTGCTGTGTTTTTTATTTCATTAGAAATATTATACCTAACCTCTTTGTTGTTCGGAGTCAGAATACCAAATTTGGAAAGGAAGAAGACAAAACAAAAGCAAACCCAGAACAAATTTAGGAAATTGCCAATCAATGAACCTCAATGCTGCTGAAACAACACATCTGAAAATCGCATTTACACTCTATTTAGAGGGAATTCCTTGCTGTCCCCTCGGGAAAAGTGTTCCATTTCATTTTCCAAAACACAATAACTCCCCTTCGTCGAGCTGCCTGTAGATTTCCTAGCATGAAACACCAATGTGCTTTTTTTTTTATTTCATTATGAATACTCGGCCTAACCACTTTTTTTTTAATTTTTTTTATTTTTGAAAGGCAGAGTGGACAGTGAGAGAGAGAGAGACAGAGAGAAAGGTCTTCCTTTGCCGTTGGTTTACCCTCCAATGGCTGGCGCGGTCGATGCGCTGCGGCTGGCGCACCGCATTCATCTGATGGCAGGAGCCAGGTGCCAGATGCTTTTTCCTGGTCTCCCATGGGGTGCAGGGCCCAAGCACCTGGGCCATCCTCCACTGCACACATGGGCCACAGCAGAGAGATGGCCTAGAAGAGGGGCCACCAGGACAGAATCCGGTGCCCCGACCAGGACTAGAACCCGGTGTGCTGGCGCCCCAAGGGGAGGATTAGCCTGTTGAGCCATGGCGCCAGAACTAACCACTTTTTTGTATAGAGTCAGAATACCAAATTTGGAAAGGAAGAAGGCAAATCAAACGCAAACCCAGAACAAATTTAGGAAATTGCCAATCAAGAGACCTGAATGCTGATGAAAGAATACACCTGAAAATCCCATTCACATGCAATTCGGAGGGAATTCTGAGGTGTCCCCTTTGTAAATTGGTTACATTTTATTTCCACAACACAAAAAGTCACCTGGGTCATTAGTGATACTCTGCCTGACCTTGTTTTGTATGGAGTCAGAATACAAAATTTGGAAAGGAAGAAGGCAAAACAAATGCAAACCCAGAACAAATTTAGGAACTGCCAATCAAGACCTGAATGCTGCTGATTGAATACACCTGAAAATCCCTCTCACACTCGATGTGCAGGGAATTCCTAGCTGTCCCCTTGGCAAAAGGGTTACATTTCATATTCCAAAAGACAAAAACTCTCCTTGATCCAGTTTCCTGTAGTTTTCCTAGCATGAAACGCCAATGTGCTGTGTTTTTTATTTCATGATGAATACTCTGCCTAACCTCTTTTTTGTATAGAGTCAGAATACAAAATTTGGAAAGGAAGTAGGCAAAACAAATATGAACCTAGAACAAATTTATGGAATTGCCAAACAAGAAACCTGAATGCTCCTGAAAGAATAGACCTGAGTATCCAATTTACACTCGATTTGGAGGGAATTCCTAGCTGTCCTCTCGGCAAAAGGGTTACATTTCATATTCTAAAACACAAAAATTCACCTGGGTCGAGTTGCCTGCAGTTTTCCTAGCATGAAATGCCAATGTGCTGTGTTTTTTATTTCATTAGGAATACTCTGCCTAAACACTTTTTTGTAAGGAGTCATAATACAAAATTTGGAAAGGAAGAAGGCAAAACAAACGCAAACCCAGAACAAGTTTAGGAAATTGCCAATCAAGGAACCTGAATGCTGCTGATTGAATACACCTGAAAATCGCAAACCCAGAACAACTTTAGGAAATTGCCAATCAAAAGACCTGAATGCTGCTGAAAGAATACACCTGAACATCTTATTTACACTCAATTTGGAGGGATTTCCTAGCTGTTTCCTCAGCAAAAGTTTAAAATTTCATGTTCCAAAACACAGAAACTCACCTTGGTTGAGTTTTCTGTAGATTTATAAGCATGAAACACCAATGTGCTGTTTTTTTTTATTTCATTAGGGATATTGTACCTAACATCTTTTTTGTATGGAGTCAGATTAAAAAATTGGAAAGGAAGAAGGCAAAGCAAACACAAACCCAGAACAAATTTAGAAAATTGCCAATCAAGGAATCTGAATGCTGCCGAAACAATACACTTGAAAATCGCATTTGCCCTTGATTTAGAGGGAATTCCTTGCTGTCCCCTTGGCAAAAGTGTTCCATTTCATTTTCCAAAACACAAAAATTCAAGTTGGTCGAGCTGTCTGTAGTTTTCCTAGCATGAAATGCCAATGTGCTGTGTTTTTTATGTCATTATGAATACTCTGTTGAACCTCTTTTTGGTATGGAGTCAGAATAGAAAATTTAGAAAGGAAGAAGGCAAAACAAATGCAAACCCAGAACAAATTTAGGAAATTGCCAATCAAGGAAACTGAATGCTGCTGATTGAATACACATGAAAATCCCACTCACACTTGATGTGGAGGGAATTTCGAGCTGTCCCCTTTGTAAATTGGTTACATTTTATTCCAACACAGAAAAACTCACCTTGTTTGAGTTGCCTGTATATTTCCTAGCATGAAACGCCAATGTGCTGTGTTTTTTATTTCATTATGGATACTCTGCCTAACATCTTTTTTGTTTTTGGTCATAATACCAAATGTGGAAAGGAAGAAGGCAAAGCAATTGCAAACATAGAACAAATTTAGTAAACTGCCAAACAGGAAACCTGAATGCTGCTGAAAAGATACACCTGAATATCCCACTTTTTTGTAAGGAGTCATAATACAAAATTTGGAAAGGAAGAAGGCAAAGCAAACACAAACCCAGAACAAATTTAGAAAATTGCCAATCAAGGAATCTGAATGCTGCCGAAACAATACACTTGAAAATCGCATTTGCCCTTGATTTAGAGGGAATTCCTTGCTGTCCCCTTGGCAAAAGTGTTCATTTCATTTTCCAAAACACAAAAGCTCAACTTGGTCGAGCTGCCTGTAGTTTTCCTAGCATGAAATGCCAATGTGCTGAGTTTTTTATGTCATTATGAATACTCTGCCTAACCTCTTTTTTGTTTGGAGTCATAATACCAAATGTTGAAAGGAAGAAGGCAAAACAAATGCATCCATAGAACAAATATAGGAAATTGCCAATCAAGAGACCTGAATGCTGCTGAAAGGATGCACCTGAATATCCCATTTACACTCGATTTGCAGGGAATTCCTAGCTGTCCCCTCGGCAAAAGGGTTACATTTCATATTCCAAAAAGCAAAAACTCACCTTGGTCGAGTTGCCTGTAGTTTTCCTAGCGTGAAACGCCAATGTGCTGTGTTTTTTATTTCATTAGAAATATTATACCTAACCACTTTTTTGTATGGAGTCAGAATACCAAATTTGAAAAGGAAGAAGGCAAAACAAAGGAAAAACCAAGAACAAATTTAGGAAACTGCCAATCAAGAGACCTGAATGCTGCTGAAAAAAAATCCGGAAAATTGCATTTACTCTTGATTTGGAGGGAATCATAGCTGTCCCCTCGGCAAAAGGGTTCCATTTCATTGTCCAAAACACAACAACTCACCTTGGTCGAGTTGTCTGTAGTTTTCCTAGCATGAAATGCCAATATGCTGTGTTTTTTATTTCATTATGAATACTCTGCCTAACCTCTTTTTTGTATGGAGTCAGAATACAAAATTTGGAAAGGAAGAAGGCAAAACAAACGCAAAACAAGAACAAAATTTGGAAATTGCCAAACAAGAAACCTGAATGCTGCTGAAAGAATACAACTGAATATCCCATTTACACTGGATTTGAAGGGACTTCCTTGTTGTCCCCTCAGCAAAAGGGTTACATTTCATGTTCCAAAACACAAAAACTCACCCTGGTTGAGTTTTCTGTAGATTTATAAGCATGAAAGGCCCATGTGCTGTTTTTCTTTATTTCATTAGGGATACTCTGCCTAACCTCTTTTTTGTATGGAGTCAGAATACAAACTTTGGAAAGTAAGAAGGCAAAACAAACGCAAAACAATAAAAAGTTTAGGAAATTTCCAATCAAGGAAGATGAATGCTGCTGAAAGAATAAACGTGAAAATCGAATTTACACTTGATGTAGAGGGAATTACTTGCTGTCCTCGGGAAAAGTTTCCATTCATTTTCTAAAACTCAAAAACTCAACTTGGTCAAGCTGCCTGTAGTTTTCCTAGCATGAAACGCCAATGTGCTGTGTTTTTTTATTTCATGATGAATACTCTGCCTAACCTCATTTTTGTATGGAATCAGAATAACAAATTTGGAAAGGAAGCAGGCAAAACATAGGAAAAACCAAGAACAAATTTAGGAAATTGCCAATCAAGAGACCTGAATGCTGATGAAAGAATACACCTGAAAATCCCATTTACACTCGATGTGGAGGGAATTCCTAGATGAACCCTCAGCAAAAGGGTAAAATTTCATGTTCCAAAACACAAAAACTCACCATGGTCGATTTCCCTGCAGTTTTCCTTGCATGAAATGCCAATGTGCTGTGTTTTGTATTTCATTAGGGATACTCTTCCTAAACACTTTTTTGTAAGGAATCATAATACAAAATTTGGAAAGGAAGAAGGCAAAACAAATGCAAACACAGAACTAATTTAGGAAATTGCCAAAGAAGGAAACTTAATGCTGCTGATTGAATACACCTGAAAATCCCATTCACACTCAATTCGGAGGAAATTCCTAGCTGTCCCCGAAGCAAAATATTTACATTTCTGTTTCCAAAACACAAAAACTCACCTTGGTTGAGTTGCCTGTAGTTTTCCTAGCATGAAACGCCAATGTGCTGTGTTTTTTATGTCATTATGAATACTCTGCCGAACCTCTTTTTTGGATGGAGTCAGAATACAAAATTTGGATAGGAAGAAGGTAAAACAAATGCAAACCTATAACAAATTTAGGAAATTGCCAATCAAGGAACCTGAATGCTGCTGATTGAATACACCTGAAAATCGCATTTGCACTCGATTTAGAGGGAATTCCTTGCTGTCCCCTCGGGAAAAGTGTTCATTTCATTTTCCAAGACACAAAAGCTCAACTTGGTCGAGCTGCCTGTAGATTTCCTAGCATGAAACGCCAATGTGCTGAGTTTTTATGTCATTATGAATACTCTGCCTAACCTCTTTTTTGTTTGGAGTCAGAATACCAAATGTTGAAAGGAAGAAGGCAAAACAAATGCAAACATAGAACAAATATAGGAAATTGCCAATCAAGAGACCTGAATGCTGCTGAAAGGATACACCTGAATATCCCATTTACACTCGATTTGCAGGGAATTCCTAGCTGTCCCCTCGGCAAAAGTGTTACATTTCATATTCCAAAAAGCAAAAACTCACCTTGGTCGAGTTGCCTGTAGTTTTCCTAGCGTGAAACGCCAATGTGCTGTGTTTTTTATTTCATTAGAAATACTATACCTAACCACTTTTTTGTATGGAGTCAGAATACCAAATTTGAAAAGGAAGATGGCAAAACAAAGGAAAAACCAAAAACAAATTTAGGAAATTGCCAATCAAGAGACCTGAATGCTGCTGGAAGAATACTCCGGAAAATCGCATTTACCCTCGATTTGGAGGGAATCATAGCTGTCCCCTCGGCAAAAGGGTTCCATTTCATTTTCCAAAACACAACAACTCACCTTGGTCGAGTTGCCTATAGTTTTCCTAGCATGGAATGGCAATGTGCTGTGTTTTTTATTTCATTATGAATACTCTGCCTAACCTCTTTTTTGTATGTAGTCAGAATACAAAATTTGGAAAGGAAGAAGGCAAAACAAACGCAAAACAAGAACAAAATTTGGAAATTGCCAAACAAGAAACCTGAATGCTGCTGAAAGAATACAACTGAATATCCCATTTACACTGGATTTGGAGGGAATTCCTTGTAGCCCCCTCGGCAAAAGGGTTACATTTCATGTTCCAAAACACAAAAACTTACCCTGGTTGAGTTTTCTGTAGATTTCTGAGCATGAAAGGCCCATGTGCTGTGTTTTTTATTTCATTAGAACTATTATACCTAACCACTTTTTTGTATGGAGTCAGAATACCAAATTTGAAAAGGAAGTAGGCAAAACAAAGGAAAAACCAAGAACAAATTTAGGAAATTGCCAATCAAGAGACCTGAATGCTGCTGGAAGAAAACTCCGGAAAATCGCATTTACCCTCGATTTGGAGGGAATCATAGCAGTCCCCTCGGCAAAAGGGTTACATTTCATGTTCCAAAACACAAAAACTCACCCTGGTTGAGTTTTCTGTAGATTTATAAGCATGAAAGGCCCATGTGCTGTTTTTCTTTATTTCATTAGGGATACTCTGCCTAACCTCTTTTTTGTATGGAGTCAGAATACAAACTTTGGAAAGTAAGAATGCAAAACAAACGCAAAACAATAAAAAGTTTAGGAAATTTCCAATCAAGGAAGATGAATGCTGCAGAAAGAATAAACGTGAAAATCGAATTTACACTTGATTTAGAGGGAATTACTTGCTGTCCTCGGGAAAAGTTTCCATTTCATTTTCTAAAACTCAAAAACTCAACTTGGACGAGCTGCCTGTAGATTTCCTAGCATGAAACACCAATGTGCTGTGTTTTTTTATTTCATGATGAATACTCTGCCTAACCTCTTTTTTGTATGGAGTCAGAATACCAAATGTGGAAAGGAAGAAGGCAAAACAAACACAAACCCAGAACAAATTTAGGAAATTGCCAATCAAGAGACCTGAATGCTGATGAAAGAATACACCTGAATATCCCATTTACACTCGATGTGGAGGGAATTCCTAGATGAACCCTCGGCAAAAGGGTAAAATTTCATGTTCCAAAACACAAAAACCCACTTTGGTCGATTTGCCTGCAGTTTTCCTTGCATGAAATGCCAATGTGCTGTGTTTTGTATTTCATTAGGGATACTCTTCCTAAACACTTTTTTGTAAGGAGTCATAATACAAAATTTGGAAAGGAAGAAGGCAAAACAAACACAAACCCAGAACAAGTTTAAGAAATTGCTAATTAACGAATCTGAATGCTGCTGATTGAATACACCTGAAAATCCCATTTACACTCGATGTAGAGGGAATTCCTAGCTGTCCCCTTGGAAAAAATGTTCCATTTCATTTTCCAAAACACAACAGCTCAACTTGGTCGAGCTGCCTGTAGTTTTACTAGCATGAAACGCCAATGTGCTGAGTTTTTTATGTCATTATGAATACTCTGCCTAACCTCTTTTTTGTTTGGAGTCAGAATACCAAATGTTGAAAGGAAGAAGGCAAAACAAATGCAAACATAGAACAAATATAGGAAATTGCCAATCAAGAGACCTGAATGCTGCTGAAAGGATGCACCTGAATATCCCAATTACACTCGATTTGCAGGGAATTCTTAGCTGTCCCCTCGGCAAAAGGGTTACATTTCATATTCCAAAAAGCAAAAACTCACCTTGGTCAGCATTCTGTAGATTTATATGCATGAAATGCCAATGTGCTGTGTTTTTTATTTCATTATGAATACTCTGCCTTACCTCTTTTGTGTATGCAGTCAGTATTCAAAATTGTTAAAGGAAGAAGCCAAAACAAACGAAAACTGGGAACAACTTTAGGAAATTGCCAATCAAGGAACCTGAATGCTGCTGATTGGATCAACCTAAAAATCCCTTTTACACTCGATGTGGAGGGAAATCCTTGCTGTCCCCTCGGCAAAAGGGTTCCATGTCATTTTCCAAAACACAACAACTCACCTTGGTCGAGTTGCCTGTAATTTTCCTAGCATGAAACGCCAATGTGCTGTGTGTTTTATATCATTAGGAATACTCTGCCTAACCACTTTTTTGTATGGAGTCAGAATACAAAATTTGGAAAGGCAGAAGGCAAAGCCAACCAAACCCAGAACAAATTTAGGAAATTGCCAAACAAGAAACCTGAATGCTGCTGATTGAATACACCTGAAAATCCCATTTACACTCGAGGTAGAGGGAATTCCTAGCTGTCCCCTTGGCAAAAGGGTAAAATTTCATGTTCCAAAACACAAAAACTCACCTTGGTCAAGTTTTCTGTAGATTTATATGCATGAAACGCAAATGTGCTGTGTTTTTTATTTCATTATGAATACTCTGCCTAACCTCTTTTGTGTATGCAGTCAGTATTCAAAATTGTTAAAGGAAGAAGCCAAAACAAATGCAAACTCGGAACAAATTCAGGAAATTGCCAATCAAGGAACCTGAATGCTGCTGACTGGATAAAGCTAAAAATCCCTTTTACACTCGATGTGGAGGGAAATCCTTGCTGTCCCCTCGGCAAAATGATTATATTTCTGTTTCCAAAAACATAAACTCACTTTGATCGAGTTGCCTGCAATTTTCCTAGCATGAAACGCCAATGTGCTGTGTTTTTCATTTCATTAGGAGTACTCTACCCAACCTCTTTTTTGCATGCAGTCAGAATACAAATTTTGGAAAGGAAGAAGGAGAATCAAAAGCAAAGTGAGAGCAAATTTAGGAAATTGCCAATCAAGACACCCGAATGCCGCCGAAAGAATACACCTGAAAATCCCATTTACATTTCATGTGGCGAGAATTCCTAGCTTAACCGACGGTAAAAATGTAAAAGTTCTTCTTCCAAAACACAAAAAATCACTTTGACGAGATTTCTGTAGTTTTATAAGCATGAAAAGCCAAAGCGGTGTGTTTTTTATTTCATTTAGGGATACTCTGCCTAACCTCTTTTTTGCATGGAGTCAGAATACAAAATTAGGAAATTGCCAATCAAGGAACCTGAATGCTATGATTGAATACACCTGAAAATCCCATTCACACTCGATGTGGAGGGAATTCCTAGCAGTCCCCTCGGCAAAATGGTTACATTTATTTTTCCAAAACACAAAATCTCACCTTGGTCGAGTTTTCTGTAGCTTTATATGAATGAAACGCGAATGTGCTGTTCTTTTATTTCATTATAAATACTCTGCCTAACCTTTTTAGTATGCATTCAGAATACAAAATTTGGAAAGGAAGAAGGCAAAAGAAACGCAAACCCAGACCAAATTTTGGAAATTGCCAATCAAGGAGCCTGAATGCTGCAGATTGAATACACCTGAAAATCCCATTTACACTCGATGTAGAGGGAATTCCTAGCTGTCCCCTTGGCCAAAAGCGTAGAATTTCATTTTCCAAAACACAAAAACTCACCTTGGTTGAGTTTTCTGTACATTTATCTGCATGAAACGCCAATAGCTGTGTTTTTTATTTCATTATGAATACTCTGCCTTACCTCTTTTGTGTATGCAGTCAGTATTCAAAATTGTTAAAGGAAGAAGCTAAAACAAATGCAAACTCGGAACAAATTTAGGAAAGTGCCAATCAAGGAACCTGAATGCTGCTGATTGGATAAACTAAAAGTCCCATTTACACTCGATGTGTAGGGAAATCCTTGCTGTCCCCTCGGCAAAATGATTACATTTCTGTTTCCAAAAACAAAAACTCACTTTGGTCGAGTTGCCTGTAGATTTCCTAGCATGAAACGCCATTGTGCTGTGTTTTTCATTTCATTAGGAATACTCTGCTGAACCTCTCTTTGTATGCAGCCATTATTCAAAATTGTTAAAGGAAAAAGCCAAAAGAAACGCAAACTCGGAACAAATTTAGGAAATTGCCAATCAAGGAACCTGAATGCTGCTGATTGGATAACCTAAAAGTCCCATTTACACTCGATGTGGAGGGAAATCCTTGCTGTCCCCTCGGCAAAATGATTACATTTCTGTTTCCAAAAACAAAAACTCACTTTGGTCGAGTTGCCTGTAATTTTCCTAGCATGAAACGCCAATGTGCTGTGTGTTTTATATCATTAGGAATACTCTGCCTAACCTCTTTTTTGTATGGAGTCAGAATACAAAATTTGGAAAGGCAGAAGGCAAAGCCAACCAAACCCAGAACAAATTTAGGAAATTGCCAAACAAGAAACCTGAATGCTGCGGATTGAATACACCTGAAAATCCCATTTACACTCGATGTAGAGGGAATTCCTAGCTGTCCCCTTGGCAAAAGGGTAAAATTTCATGTTCCAAAACACAAAACTCACCTTGGTCGAGTTTTCTGTAGATTTATATGCATGAAACGCCAATGTGCTGTGTTTTTTATTTCATTATGAATACTCTGCCTAACCTCTTTTGTGTATGCAGGCAGTATTCAAAATTGTTAAAGGAAGAAGCCAAAACAAACGCAAACTCGGAACAATTTTAGGAAATTGCCAATCAAGGAACCTGAATGCTGCTGATTGGATAAAACTAAAAATCCCATTTACACTCGAGGTGGAGGGAAATCCTTGCTGTCCCCTCGGCAAAATGATTACATTTCTGTTTCCAAAAACAAAAACTCACTTTGGTCGAGTTGCCTGTGATTTTCCTAGCATGAAACGCCAATGTGCTGTGTTTTTTATTTCATTATGAATACTCTGCCTAACCTCTCTTTGTATATAGTCAGTATTCAAAATTGTTAAAGGAAAAAGCCAAAACAAACGCAAACTCGGAACAAATTTAGGAAATTGCCAATCAAGGAACCTGAATGCTCCTGATTGGATCAACCTAAAAATCCCTTTTACACTCGATGTGGAGGAAAAGTCCTTGCTGTCCCCTCAGCAAAATAATTACATTTTTGTTTCCAAAAACAAAAACTCACTTTGGTCGAGTTGCCTGTAATTTTCCTAGCATGAAATGCCAATGTGCTGTGTTTTTCATTTCATTAGGAATACTCTGCGGAACCTCTCTTTTGTAAGGAGAAAGAATACAAATTTTGGAAAGGAAGAAGGAGAATCAAAAGCAAAGTTAGAACAAATTTAGGAAATTGCCAATCAAGACACCCGAATGCTGCCGAAAGAATACACCTGAAAATCCCATTTACACTTCATGTGGAGAGAATTCCTAGCGTAACTCACGGTAAAAATGTAAAAGTTCTTTTTCCAAAACACAAAAACTCACTTTGGTCGAGATTTCTGTAGTTTTATAAGCATGAAAAGCCAAAGCGGTGTGCTTTTATTTCATTTAGGGATACTCTGCCTAACCTCTTTTTTGCATGGAGTCAGAATACAAAATTTGGAAAGGAAGAAGGCAAAGCCAAACAACCCAGAACAAATTTAGGAAATTGCCAAACAAGAAACCTGAATGCTGCGGATTGAATACAACTGAAAATCCCATTTACACTCGATGTAGAGGGAATTCCTAGCTGTCCCCTTGGCAAAAGGGTAAAATTTCATGTTCCAAAACACAAAACTCACCTTGGTCGAGTTTTCTGTAGATTTATATGCATGAAACGCCAATGTGCTGTGTTTTTTATTTCATTATGAAGACTCTGCCTAACCTCTTTTGTGTATGCAGTCAGTATTCAAAATTGTTAAAGGAAGAAGCTAAAACAAATGCAAACTCGGAACAAATTTAGGAAAGTGCCAATGAAGGAACCTGAATGCTGCTGATTCGATAACCTAAAAGTCCCATTTACACTCGATGTGTAGGGAAATCCTTGCTGTCCCCTCGGCAAAATGATTACATTTCTGTTTCCAAAAACAAAAACTCACTTTGGTCGAGTTGCCTGTAGATTTCCTAGCCTGAAACGCCATTGTGCTGTGTTTTTCATTTCATTAGGAATACTCTGCTGAACCTCTCTTTGTATGCAGTCATTATTCAAAATTGTTAAAGGAAAAAGCCAAAACAAACGCAAACTCGGAACAAATTTAGGAAATTGCCAATCAAGGAACCTGAATGCTCCTGATTGGATCAACCTAAAAATCCCTTTTACACTCGATGTGGAGGGAAATCCTTGCTGTCCCCTCGGCAAAATGATTACATTTCTGTTTCCAAAAACAAAAACTCACTTTGGTCCAGTTGCCTGTAATTTTCCTAGCATGAAACGCCAATGTGCTGTGTGTTTTATATGATTAGGAATACTCTGCCTAACCTCTTTTTTGTATGGAGTCAGAATACAAAATTTGGAAAGGCAGAAGGCAAAGCCAACCAAACCCAGAACAAATTTAGGAAATTGCCAAACAAGAAACCTGAATGCTGCGGATTGAATACACCTGAAAATCCCATTTACACTCGATGTAGAGGGAATTCCTAGCTGTCCCCTTGGCAAAAGGGTAAAATTTCATGTTCCAAAACACAAAACTCACCTTGGTCGAGTTTTCTGTAGATTTATATGCATGAAACGCCAATGTGCTGTGTTTTTTATTTCATTATGAATACTCTGCCTAACCTCTTTTGTGTATGCAGTCAGTATTCAAAATTGTTAAAGGAAGAAGCAAAAACAAACACAAACTCAGAACAAATTTAGGAAATTGCCAATCAAGGAACCTGAATGCTGCTGATTGGATCAACCTAAAAATCCCATTTACACTCGATGTGGAGGGAAATCCTTGCTGTCCCCTCGGCAAAATGATTACATTTCTGTTTCTCAAAAACAAAAACTCACTTTGGTCGAGTTGCCTGTAATTTTCCTAGCATGAAACGCCAATGTGCTGTGTGTTTTATATCATTAGGAATACTCTGCCTAAACTCTTTTTGGTATGAGGTCAGAATACAAAATTTGGAAAGGCAGAAGGCAAAGCCAACCAAACCCAGAACAAATTTAGGAAATTGCCAAACAAGAAACCTGAATGCTGCGGATTGAATACACCTGAAAATCCCATTTACACTCGATGTAGAGGGAATTCCTAGCTGTCCCCTTGGCAAAAGGGTAAAATTTCATGTTCCAAAACACAAAACTCACCTTGGTCGAGTTTTCTGTAGATTTATATGCATGAAATGCCAATGTGCTGTGTTTTTTATTTCATTATGAATACTCTGCCTAACCACTTTTGTGTATACAGTCAGTATTCAAAATTGTTAAAGGAAGAAGCTAAAACAAATGCAAACTCGGAACAAATTTAGGAAAGTGCCAATCAAGGAACCTGAATGCTGCTGATTGGATAAACTAAAAGTCCCATTTACACTCGATGTGTAGGGAAATCCTTGCTGTCCCCTCGGCAAAATGATTACATTTCTGTTTCCAAAAACAAAAACTCACTTTGGTCGAGTTGCCTGTAGATTTCCTAGCATGAAACGCCATTGTGCTGTGTTTTTCATTTCATTAGGAATACTCTGCTGAACCTCTCTTTGTATGCAGCCATTATTCAAAATTGTTAAAGGAAAAAGCCAAAAGAAACGCAAACTCGGAACAAATTTAGGAAATTGCCAGTCAAGGAACCTGAATGCTCCTGATTGGATCAACCTAAAAATCCCTTTTACACTCGATGTGGAGGGAAATCCTTGCTGTCCCCTCGGCAAAATGATTACATTTCTGTTTCCAAAAACAAAAACTCACTTTGGTCGAGTTGCCTGTAATTTTCCTAGCATGAAACGCCAATGTGCTGTGTGTTTTATATCATTAGGAATACTCTGCCTAACCTCTTTTTTGTATGGAGTCAGAATACAAAATTTGGAAAGGCAGAAGGCAAAGCCAACCAAACCCAGAACAAATTTAGGAAATTGCCAAACAAGAAACCTGAATGCTGCGGATTGAATACACCTGAAAATCCCATTTACACTCGATGTAGAGGGAATTCCTAGCTGTCCCCTTGGCAAAAGGGTAAAATTTCATGTTCCAAAACACAAAACTCACCTTGGTCGAGTTTTCTGTAGATTTATATGCATGAAACGCCAATGTGCTGTGTTTTTTATTTCATTATGAAGACTCTGCCTAACCTCTTTTGTGTATGCAGTCAGTATTCAAAATTGTTAAAGGAAGAAGCAAAAACAAACGCAAACTCAGAGCAAATTTAGGAAATTGCCAATCAAGGAACCTGAATGCTGCTGATTGGATCAACCTAAAAATCCCATTTACACTCGATGTGTAGGGAAATCCTTGCTGTCCCCTCGGCAAAATGATTACATTTCTGTTTCCAAAAACAAAAACTCACTTTGGTCGAGTTGCCTGTAATTTTCCTAGCATGAAACGCCAATGTGCTGTGTGTTTTATATCATTAGGAATACTCTGCCTAAACTCTTTTTGGTATGAGGTCAGAATACAAAATTTGGAAAGGAAGAAGGCAAAGCCAAACAAACCCAGAACAAATTTAGGAAATTGCCAAACAAGAAACCTGAATGCTGCGGATTGAATACACCTGAAAATCCCATTTGCACTCGATGTAGAGGGAATTCCTAGTTGTCCCCTTGGCAAAAGGGTAAAATTTCATGTTCCAAAACACAAAACTCACCTTGGTCGAGTTTTCTGTAGATTTATATGCATGAAATGCCAATGTGCTGTGTTTTTTATTTCATTATGAATACTCTGCCTAACCACTTTTGTGTATACAGTCAGTATTCAAAATTGTTAAAGGAAGAAGCTAAAACAAATGCAAACTCGGAACAAATTTAGGAAAGTGCCAATCAAGGAACCTGAATGCTGCTGATTGGATAACCTAAAAGTCCCATTTACACTCGATGTGTAGGGAAATCCTTGCTGTCCCCTCGGCAAAATGATTACATTTCTGTTTCCAAAAACAAAAACTCACTTTGGTCGAGTTGCCTGTAGATTTCCTAGCATGAAACGCCATTGTGCTGTGTTTTTCATTTCATTAGGAATACTCTGCTGAACCTCTCTTTGTATGCAGCCATTATTCAAAATTGTTAAAGGAAAAAGCCAAAAGAAACGCAAACTCGGAACAAATTTAGGAAATTGCCAGTCAAGGAACCTGAATGCTCCTGATTGGATCAACCTAAAAATCCCTTTTACACTCGATGTGGAGGGAAATCCTTGCTGTCCCCTCGGCAAAATGATTACATTTCTGTTTCCAAAAACAAAAACTCACTTTGGTCGAGTTGCCTGTAATTTTCCTAGCATGAAACGCCAATGTGCTGTGTGTTTTATATCATTAGGAATACTCTGCCTAACCTCTTTTTTGTATGGAGTCAGAATACAAAATTTGGAAAGGCAGAAGGCAAAGCCAACCAAACCCAGAACAAATTTAGGAAATTGCCAAACAAGAAACCTGAATGCTGCGGATTGAATACACCTGAAAATCCCATTTACACTCGATGTGGAGGGAAATCCTTGCTGTCCCCTCGGCAAAATGATTACATTTCTGTTTCCAAAAACAAAAACTCACTTTGGTCGAGTTGCCTGTAATTTTCCTAGCATGAAATGCCAATGTGCTGTGTTTTTC
This sequence comes from Sylvilagus floridanus, assembly GCA_949820135.1. Classification (NCBI taxonomy): domain Eukaryota; kingdom Metazoa; phylum Chordata; class Mammalia; order Lagomorpha; family Leporidae; genus Sylvilagus; species Sylvilagus floridanus. The sequence goes on along the minus strand of OX463234.1, from coordinate 22,994,746 downwards.
ATTTCATTAGGAATAATCTGCGGAACCTCTCTTTTGTAAGGAGAAAGAATACAAATTTTGGAAAGGAAGAAGGAGAATCAAAAGCAAAGTTAGAACAAATTTAGGAAATTGCCAATCAAGACACCCGAATGCTGCCGAAAGAATACACCTGAAAATCCCATTTACACTTCATGTGGAGAGAATTCCTAGCGTAACTCACGGTAAAAATGTAAAAGATCTTTTTCCAAAACACAAAAACTCACTTTGGTCGAGATTTCTGTAGTTTTATAAGCATGAAAAGCCAAAGCGGTGTGTTTTTATTTCATTTAGGGATACTCTGCCTAACCTCTTTTTTGCATGGAGTCAGAATACAAAATTTGGAAAGGAAGAAGGCAAAGCCAAACAAACCCAGAACAAACTCAGGAAATTGCCAAACAAGAAACCTGAATGCTGCGGATTGAATACAACTGAAAATCCCATTTACACTCGATGTAGAGGGAATTCCTAGCTGTCCCCTTGGCAAAAGGGTAAAATTTCATGTTCCAAAACACAAAACTCACCTTGGTCGAGTTTTCTGTAGATTTATATGCATGAAATGCCAATGTGCTGTGTTTTTTATTTCATTAGGAATACTCTGCCTAACCACTTTTGTGTATGCAGTCAGTATTCAGTATTCAAAATTGTAAAAGGAAGAAGCCAAAACAAATGCAAACTCGGAACAAATTGAGGAAATTGCCAATCAAGGAACCTGAATGCTGCTGATTGGATAAACCTAAAAATCCCTTTTACACTCGATGTGGAGGGAAATCCTTGCTGTCCCCTCGGCAAAATGATTACATTTCTGTTTCCAAAAGCAAAAACTCACTTTGGTCGAGTTGCCTGTAATTTTCCTAGCATGAAACGCCAATGTGCTGTGTGTTTTATATCATTATGAATACTCTGCCTAACCTCTTTTTTGTATGGAGTCAGAATACAAAATTTGGAAAGGCAGAAGGCAAAGCCAACCAAACCCAGAACAAATTTAGGAAATTGCCAAACAAGAAACCTGAATGCTGCTGATTGAATACACCTGAAAATCCCATTTACACTCGATGTAGAGGGAATTCCTAGCTGTCCCCTTGGCAAAAGGGTAAAATTTCATGTTCCAAAACACAAAAACTCACCTTGGTCGAGGTTTCTGTAGATTTATATGGATGAAACGCCAATGTGCTGTGTTTTTTATTTCATTTGGAATATTCTGCCTAACCTCTTTTGTGTATGCAGTCAGTATTTAAAATTTTGAAAGGAAGAAGGCAAAACAAATGCAAACCCAGAACAAATTTAGGTAATTGTCAATCAAGGAACCTGAATGCTGCTGATTGAATACACCTGAAAATCCCATTTACACTCAGTGTGGAGGGAATTCCTAGCTGTCCCCTCGTCAAAAGGGTAAAATTTCTTTTTCCAAAACACAAAAACTCACTTTGGTCAGGTTGCCTGTAGATTTCCTAGCATGAAACGCCAATGTGCTGTGTTTTTCATTTCATTAGGAATACTCTGCCTAACCTCTTTTGTGTATGCAGTCAGTATTTAAAATTTTGAAAGGAAGAAGGCAAAACAAATGCAAACCCAGAACAAATTTAGGTAATTGCCAATCAAGGAACCTGAATGCTATGATTGAATACACCTGAAAATCCCATTCACACTCGATGTGGAGGGAATTCCTAGCAGTCCCCTCGGCAAAATGGTTACAATTCTTTTTCCAAAACACAAAATCTCACCTTGGTCGAGTTTTCTGTAGAGTTATATGAATGAAACTCGAATGTGCTGTTCTTTTATTTCATTATAAATACTCTGCCTAACCTCTTTTTAGCATGGATTCAGAATACAAAATTTGGAAAGGAAGAAGGCAAAAGAAACGCAAACCCAGACCAAATTTTGGAAGTTGCCAATCAAGGAACCTGAATGCTGCTGATTGAATACACCTGAAAATCTCATTCACCTTTGATTTGGAGAGAATTCCTAGCTGTCCCCTAGGCAAAGTGTAAAATTTCATGTTCCAAAAACCAAAATCTCAACTTGGTCGAGTTTTCTGTAGATTTATAAGCATGAGAAGCCAATGTGCTGTGTTGTTTTATTTCATTATGTATACTCTGACTAACCTCTTTTGTGTATGCAGTCAGTATTCAAAATTGTTAAAGGAAGAAGCCAAAACAACGCAAACTCTGAACAAATTTAGGACATTGCCAATCAAGGAACCTGAATGCTGCTGATTGAATACACCTAAAAATCCCAATTACACTCAGTGTGGAGGGAAATCTTACTGTCCACTAGGCAAAATGATTACATTTCTGCTTCCAAAACACGAAAACTCACTTTGGTCGGGTTGCCTGTAAATTTCCTAGCATGAAACGCCAATGTGCTGTGTTTTTCATTTCATTATGAATACTCTGCCTAAACTCTCTTTTGTAAGGAGTAAGAATACAAAATTTGGAAAGGCAGAAGGGAAAGCCAACCAAACCCAGAACAAATTTAGGAAATTGCCAAACAAGAAACCTGAATGCTGCTGATTGAATACACCTGAAAATCCCATTTACACTCGATGTAGAGGGAATTCCTAGCTGTCCCCTTGGCAAAAGGGTAAAATTTCATGTTCCAAAACACAAAAACTCACCTTGGTCGAGGTTTCTGTAGATTTATATGGATGAAACGCCAATGAGCTGTGTTTTTTATTTCATTATGAATACTCTGCCTAACCTCTTTTGTGTATGCAGTCAGTATTCAGTATTCAAAATTGTAAAAGGAAGAAGCCAAAACAAACGCAAACTCGGAACAAATTGAGGAAATTGCCAATCAAGGAACCTGAATGCTGCTGATTGGATAAACCTAAAAATCCCTTTTACACTCGATGTGGAGGGAAATCCTTGCTGTCCCCTCGGCAAAATGATTACATTTCTGTTTCCAAAAACAAAAACTCACTTTGGTCGAGTTGCCTGTAATTTTCCTAGCATGAAACGCCAATGTGCTGTGTGTTTTATATCATTATGAATACTCTGCCTAACCTCTTTTTTGTATGGAGTCAGAATACAAAATTTGGAAAGGCAGAAGGCAAAGCCAACCAAACCCAGAACAAATTTAGGAAATTGCCAAACAAGAAACCTGAATGCTGCTGATTGAATACACCTGAAAATCCCATTTACACTCGATGTAGAGGGAATTCCTAGCTGTCCCCTTGGCAAAAGGGTAAAATTTCATGTTCCAAAACACAAAAACTCACCTTGGTCGAGGTTTCTGTAGATTTATATGGATGAAACGCCAATGTGCTGTGTTTTTTATTTCATTTGGAATATTCTGCCTAACCTCTTTTGTGTATGCAGTCAGTATTTAAAATTTTGAAAGGAAGAAGGCAAAACAAATGCAAACCCAGAACAAATTTAGGTAATTGCCAATCAAGGAACCTGAATGCTGCTGATTGAATACACCTGAAAATCCCATTTACACTCAGTGTGGAGGGAATTCCTAGCTGTCCCCTCGTCAAAAGGGTAAAATTTCTTTTTCCAAAACACAAAAACTCACTTTGGTCAGGTTGCCTGTAGATTTCCTAGCATGAAACGCCAATGTGCTGTGTTTTTCATTTCATTAGGAATACTCTGCCTAACCTCTTTTGTGTATGCAGTCAGTATTTAAAATTTTGAAAGGAAGAAGGCAAAACAAATGCAAACCCAGAACAAATTTAGGTAATTGCCAATCAAGGAACCTGAATGCTATGATTGAATACACCTGAAAATCCCATTCACACTCGATGTGGAGGGAATTCCTAGCAGTCCCCTCAGCAAAATGGTTACAATTCTTTTTCCAAAACACAAAATCTCACCTTGGTCGAGTTTTCTGTAGAGTTATATGAATGAAACTCGAATGTGCTGTTCTTTTATTTCATTATAAATACTCTGCCTAACCTCTTTTTAGCATGGATTCAGAATACAAAATTTGGAAAGGAAGAAGGCAAAAGAAACGCAAACCCAGACCAAATTTTGGAAGTTGCCAATCAAGGAACCTGAATGCTGCTGATTGAATACACCTGAAAATCTCATTCACCTTTGATTTGGAGAGAATTCCTAGCTGTCCCCTAGGCAAAGTGTAAAATTTCATGTTCCAAAAACCAAAATCTCAACTTGGTCGAGTTTTCTGTAGATTTATAAGCATGAGAAGCCAATGTGCTGTGTTGTTTTATTTCATTATGTATACTCTGACTAACCTCTTTTGTGTATGCAGTCAGTATTCAAAATTGTTAAAGGAAGAAGCCAAAACAACGCAAACTCTGAACAAATTTAGGACATTGCCAATCAAGGAACCTGAATGCTGCTGATTGAATACACCTAAAAATCCCAATTACACTCAGTGTGGAGGGAAATCTTACTGTCCACTAGGCAAAATGATTACATTTCTGCTTCCAAAACACGAAAACTCACTTTGGTCGGGTTGCCTGTAAATTTCCTAGCATGAAACGCCAATGTGCTGTGTTTTTCATTTCATTATGAATACTCTGCCTAAACTCTCTTTTGTAAGGAGTAAGAATACAAAATTTGGAAAGGCAGAAGGCAAAGCCAACCAAACCCAGAACAAATTTAGGAAATTGCCAAACAAGAAACCTGAATGCTGCTGATTGAATACACCTGAAAATCCCATTTACACTCGATGTAGAGGGAATTCCTAGCTGTCCCCTTGGCAAAAGGGTAAAATTTCATGTTCCAAAACACAAAAACTCACCTTGGTCGAGGTTTCTGTAGATTTATATGGATGAAACGCCAATGAGCTGTGTTTTTTATTTCATTATGAATACTCTGCCTAACCTCTTTTGTGTATGCAGTCAGTATTCAGTATTCAAAATTGTAAAAGGAAGAAGCCAAAACAAACGCAAACTCGGAACAAATTGAGGAAATTGCCAATCAAGGAACCTGAATGCTGCTGATTGGATAAACCTAAAAATCCCTTTTACACTCGATGTGGAGGGAAATCCTTGCTGTCCCCTCGGCAAAATGATTACATTTCTGTTTCCAAAAACAAAAACTCACTTTGGTCGAGTTGCCTGTAATTTTCCTAGCATGAAACGCCAATGTGCTGTGTGTTTTATATCATTATGAATACTCTGCCTAACCTCTTTTTTGTATGGAGTCAGAATACAAAATTTGGAAAGGCAGAAGGCAAAGCCAACCAAACCCAGAACAAATTTAGGAAATTGCCAAACAAGAAACCTGAATGCTGCTGATTGAATACACCTGAAAATCCCATTTACACTCGATGTAGAGGGAATTCCTAGCTGTCCCCTTGGCAAAAGGGTAAAATTTCATGTTCCAAAACACAAAAACTCACCTTGGTCGAGGTTTCTGTAGATTTATAAGCATGAAACGCCAATGTGCTGTGTTTTTTATTTCATTATGAATACTCTGCCTAACCTCTTTTGTGTATGCAGTCAGTATTCAGTATTCAAAATTGTAAAAGGAAGAAGCCAAAACAAACACAAACACGGAACAAATTGAGGAAATTGCCAATCAAGGAACCTGAATGCTGCTGATTGGACAAACCTAAAAATCCCTTTTACACTCGATGTGGAGGGAAATCCTTGCTGTCCCCTCGGCAAAATGATTACATTTCTGTTTCCAAAAACAAAAACTCACTTTGGTCGAGTTGCCTGTAATTTTCCTAGCATGAAACGCCAATGTGCTGTGTGTTTTATATCATTATGAATACTCTGCCTAACCTCTTTTTTGTATGGAGTCAGAATACAAAATTTGGAAAGGCAGAAGGCAAAGCAAACCAAACCCAGAACAAATTTAGGAAATTGCCAAACAAGAAACCTGAATGCTGCTGATTGAATACACCTGAAAATCCCATTTACACTCGATGTAGAGGGAATTCCTAGCTGTCCCCTTGGCAAAAGGGTAAAATTTCATGTTCCAAAACACAAAAACTCACCTTGGTCGAGGTTTCTGTAGATTTATATGGATGAAACGCCAATGAGCTGTGTTTTTTATTTCATTATGAATACTCTGCCTAACCTCTTTTGTGTATGCAGTCAGTATTCAGTATTCAAAATTGTAAAAGGAAGAAGCCAAAACAAACGCAAACTCGGAACAAATTGAGGAAATTGCCAATCAAGGAACCTGAATGCTGCTGATTGGATAAACCTAAAAATCCCTTTTACACTCGATGTAGAGGGAATTCCTAGCTGTCCCCTTGGCAAAAGGGTAAAATTTCATGTTCCAAAACACAAAAACTCACCTTGGTCGAGGTTTCTGTAGATTCATATGCATGAAACACCAATGTGCTGTGCTTTTTATTTCATTATGAATACTCTGCCTCACCTACTTTTTGTATGCAGTCAGTATTCAAAATTGTTAAAGGAAGCAGCCAAAACAAACTCAAACACGGAACACATTGAGGAAATTGCCAATCAAGGAACCTGAATGCTGCTGATTGGATCAACTTAAAAATCCCTTTTACACTCGATGTAGAGGGAATTCCTTGCTGTCCCCTCGGCAAAATGATTACATTTCTGTTTCCAAATACAAAAACTCACTTTGGTCGAGTTGCCTGTAATTTTCCTAGCATGAAACGCCAATGTGCTGTGTTTTTCATTTCATTAGGAATACTCTGCCGAACCTCTCTTTTGTAAGAAGAAAGAATACAAATTTTTGAAAGGAAGAAGGAGAATCAAAAGCAAAGTTAGAACAAATTTAGGAAATTGCCAATCAAGATACCCAAATGCTGCCGAAAGCATACACCTGAAAATCCCATTTACACTTCATGTGGAGAGAATTCCTAGCTGAACCCTCGGAAAAATGTAAAAGTTTTTTTTCCAAAACACAAAAACTCACTTTGGTCGAGATTTCTGTAGTTTTATAAGCATGAAAAGCCAAAGCGGTATGTTTTTTATTTCATTTAGGGATACTCTGCCTAACCTCTTTTTTGCATGGAGTCAGAACACAAAATTAGGAAATTGCCAATCAAGGAACCTGAATGCTGCTGATTGGATCAACCTAAAAATCCCTTTTACACTCGATGTGGAGGGAAATCCTTGCTGTCCCCTCGGCAAAATGATTACATTTCTGTTTCCAAAAACAAAAACTCACATTGGTCTAGTTTCCTGCAATTTTCCTAGCATGAAACGCCAATGTGCTGTGTGTTTTATATCATTAGCAATACTCTGCCTAACCTCTTTTTTGTATGGAGTCAGAATACAAAATTTGGAAAGGCAGAAGGCAAAGCCAACCAAACCCAGAACAAATTTAGGAAATTGCCAAACAAGAAACCTGAATGCTGCGGATTGAATACACCTGAAAATCCCATTTACACTCGATGTAGAGGGAATTCCTAGCTGTCCCCATGGCAATAGGGTAAAATTTCATGTTCCAAAACACAAAAACTCACCTTGGTCGAGGTTTCTGTAGATTTATAAGCATGAAACGCCAATGTGCTGTGTTTTTTATTTCATTTGGAATACTCTGCCTAACCTCTTTTGTGTATGCAGTCAGTATTCAGTATTCAAAATTGTAAAAGGAAGAAGCCAAAACAAATGCAAACTCGGAACAAATTGAGGAAATTGCCAATCAAGGAACCTGAATGCTGCTGATTGGATAAACCTAAAAATCCCTTTTACACTCGATGTGGAGGGAAATCCTTGCTGTCCCCTCGGCAAAATGATTACATTTCTGTTTCCAAAAGCAAAAACTCACTTTGGTCGAGTTGCCTGTAATTTTCCTAGCATGAAACGCCAATGTGCTGTGTGTTTTATATCATTATGAATACTCTGCCTAACCTCTTTTTTGTATGGAGTCAGAATACAAAATTTGGAAAGGCAGAAGGCAAAGCCAACCAAACCCAGAACAAATTTAGGAAATTGCCAAACAAGAAACCTGAATGCTGCTGATTGAATACACCTGAAAATCCCATTTACACTCGATGTAGAGGGAATTCCTAGCTGTCCCCTTGGCAAAAGGGTAAAATTTCATGTTCCAAAACACAAAAACTCACCTTGGTCGAGGTTTCTGTAGATTTATATGGATGAAACGCCAATGTGCTGTGTTTTTTATTTCATTTGGAATATTCTGCCTAACCTCTTTTGTGTATGCAGTCAGTATTTAAAATTTTGAAAGGAAGAAGGCAAAACAAATGCAAACCCAGAACAAATTTAGGTAATTGTCAATCAAGGAACCTGAATGCTGCTGATTGAATACACCTGAAAATCCCATTTACACTCAGTGTGGAGGGAATTCCTAGCTGTCCCCTCGTCAAAAGGGTAAAATTTCTTTTTCCAAAACACAAAAACTCACTTTGGTCAGGTTGCCTGTAGATTTCCTAGCATGAAACGCCAATGTGCTGTGTTTTTCATTTCATTAGGAATACTCTGCCTAACCTCTTTTGTGTATGCAGTCAGTATTTAAAATTTTGAAAGGAAGAAGGCAAAACAAATGCAAACCCAGAACAAATTTAGGTAATTGCCAATCAAGGAACCTGAATGCTATGATTGAATACACCTGAAAATCCCATTCACACTCGATGTGGAGGGAATTCCTAGCAGTCCCCTCGGCAAAATGGTTACAATTCTTTTTCCAAAACACAAAATCTCACCTTGGTCGAGTTTTCTGTAGAGTTATATGAATGAAACTCGAATGTGCTGTTCTTTTATTTCATTATAAATACTCTGCCTAACCTCTTTTTAGCATGGATTCAGAATACAAAATTTGGAAAGGAAGAAGGCAAAAGAAACGCAAACCCAGACCAAATTTTGGAAGTTGCCAATCAAGGAACCTGAATGCTGCTGATTGAATACACCTGAAAATCTCATTCACCTTTGATTTGGAGAGAATTCCTAGCTGTCCCCTAGGCAAAGTGTAAAATTTCATGTTCCAAAAACCAAAATCTCAACTTGGTCGAGTTTTCTGTAGATTTATAAGCATGAGAAGCCAATGTGCTGTGTTGTTTTATTTCATTATGTATACTCTGACTAACCTCTTTTGTGTATGCAGTCAGTATTCAAAATTGTTAAAGGAAGAAGCCAAAACAACGCAAACTCTGAACAAATTTAGGACATTGCCAATCAAGGAACCTGAATGCTGCTGATTGAATACACCTAAAAATCCCAATTACACTCAGTGTGGAGGGAAATCTTACTGTCCACTAGGCAAAATGATTACATTTCTGCTTCCAAAACACGAAAACTCACTTCGGTCGGGTTGCCTGTAAATTTCCTAGCATGAAACGCCAATGTGCTGTGTTTTTCATTTCATTATGAATACTCTGCCTAAACTCTCTTTTGTAAGGAGTAAGAATACAAAATTTGGAAAGGCAGAAGGCAAAGCCAACCAAACCCAGAACAAATTTAGGAAATTGCCAAACAAGAAACCTGAATGCTGCTGATTGAATACACCTGAAAATCCCATTTACACTCGATGTAGAGGGAATTCCTAGCTGTCCCCTTGGCAAAAGGGTAAAATTTCATGTTCCAAAACACAAAAACTCACCTTGGTCGAGGTTTCTGTAGATTTATATGGATGAAACGCCAATGAGCTGTGTTTTTTATTTCATTATGAATACTCTGCCTAACCTCTTTTGTGTATGCAGTCAGTATTCAGTATTCAAAATTGTAAAAGGAAGAAGCCAAAACAAACGCAAACTCGGAACAAATTGAGGAAATTGCCAATCAAGGAACCTGAATGCTGCTGATTGGATAAACCTAAAAATCCCTTTTACACTCGATGTGGAGGGAAATCCTTGCTGTCCCCTCGGCAAAATGATTACATTTCTGTTTCCAAAAACAAAAACTCACTTTGGTCGAGTTGCCTGTAATTTTCCTAGCATGAAACGCCAATGTGCTGTGTGTTTTATATCATTATGAATACTCTGCCTAACCTCTTTTTTGTATGGAGTCAGAATACAAAATTTGGAAAGGCAGAAGGCAAAGCCAACCAAACCCAGAACAAATTTAGGAAATTGCCAAACAAGAAACCTGAATGCTGCTGATTGAATACACCTGAAAATCGCATTTACACTCGATGTAGAGGGAATTCCTAGCTGTCCCCTTGGCAAAAGGGTAAAATTTCATGTTCCAAAACACAAAAACTCACCTTGGTCGAGGTTTCTGTAGATTTATAAGCATGAAACGCCAATGTGCTGTGTTTTTTATTTCATTATGAATACTCTGCCTAACCTCTTTTGTGTATGCAGTCAGTATTCAGTATTCAAAATTGTAAAAGGAAGAAGCCAAAACAAACACAAACACGGAACAAATTGAGGAAATTGCCAATCAAGGAACCTGAATGCTGCTGATTGGACAAACCTAAAAATCCCTTTTACACTCGATGTGGAGGGAAATCCTTGCTGTCCCCTCGGCAAAATGATTACATTTCTGTTTCCAAAAACAAAAACTCACTTTGGTCGAGTTGCCTGTAATTTTCCTAGCATGAAACGCCAATGTGCTGTGTGTTTTATATCATTATGAATACTCTGCCTAACCTCTTTTTTGTATGGAGTCAGAATACAAAATTTGGAAAGGCAGAAGGCAAAGCAAACCAAACCCAGAACAAATTTAGGAAATTGCCAAACAAGAAACCTGAATGCTGCTGATTGAATACACCTGAAAATCCCATTTACACTCGATGTAGAGGGAATTCCTAGCTGTCCCCTTGGCAAAAGGGTAAAATTTCATGTTCCAAAACACAAAAACTCACCTTGGTCGAGGTTTCTGTAGATTTATAAGCATGAAACGCCAATGTGCTGTGTTTTTTATTTCATTTGGAATACTCTGCCTAACCTCTTTTGTGTATGCAGTCAGTATTCAGTATTCAAAATTGTAAAAGGAAGAAGCCAAAACAAACACAAACTCGGAACAAATTGAGGAAATTGCCAATCAAGGAACCTGAATGCTGCTGATTGGATAAACCTAAAAATCCCTTTTACACTCGATGTGGAGGGAAATCCTTGCTGTCCCCTCGGCAAAATGATTACATTTCTGTTTCCAAAAACAAAAACTCACTTTGGTCGAGTTGCCTGTAATTTTCCTAGCATGAAACGCCAATGTGCTGTGTGTTTTATATCATTATGAATACTCTGCCTAACCTCTTTTTTGTATGGAGTCAGAATACAAAATTTGGAAAGGCAGAAGGCAAAGCAAACCAAACCCAGAACAAATTTAGGAAATTGCCAAACAAGAAACCTGAATGCTGCTGATTGAATACACCTGAAAATCCCATTTACACTCGAGGTAGAGGGAATTCCTAGCTGTCCCCTTGGCAAAAGGGTAAAATTTCATGTTCCAAAACACAAAAACTCACCTTGGTCGAGGTTTCTGTAGATTTATAAGCATGAAACGCCAATGTGCTGTGTTTTTTATTTCATTATGAATACTCTGCCTAACCTCTTTTGTGTATGCAGTCAGTATTTAAAATTTTGAAAGGAAGAAGGCAAAACAAATGCAAACCCAGAACAAATTTAGGTAATTGCCAATCAAGGAACCTGAATGCTGCTGATTGAATACACCTGAAAATCCCATTTACACTCAGTGTGGAGGGAATTCCTAGCTGTCCCCTCGTCAAAAGGGTAAAATTTCTTTTTCCAAAACACAAAAACTCACCTTGGTCGAGTTGCCTGTAGATTTCCTAGCATGAAACGCCAATGTGCTGTGTTTTTCATTTCATTAGGAATACTCTGCCGAACCTCTCTTTTGTAAGGAGTAAGAATACAAATTTTGGAAAGGAAGAAGGAGAATCAAAAGCAAAGTTAGAACAAATTTAGGAAATTGCCAATCAAGACACCCGAATGGTGCCGAAAGAATACACCTGAAAAGCCCATTTACACTTCATGTGGAGAGAATTCCTAGCTTAACCCTCGGTAAAAATGTAAAAGTTGTTTTTCCAAAACACAAAAACTCACTTTGGTCGAGATTTCTGTAGTTTTATAAGCATGAAAAGCCAAAGCGGTGTGTTTTTTATTTCATTTAGGGATACTCTGCCTAACCTCTTTTTTGCATGGAGTCAGAATACCAAATTTGGAAAGGAAGAAGGCAAAACAAACGCAAACCCAGAATAAATTTTAGGAAATTGCCAATCAAGGAACCTGAATGCTGCTGATTGGATAACCTAAAAGTCCCATTTACACTCGATGTGGAGGGAAATCCTTTCTGTCCCCTGGGCAAAATGATTACATTTCTGTTTCCAAAAACAAAAACTCACTTTGTTCGAGTTGCCTGCAATTTTCCTAGCATGAAACGCCAATGTGCTGTGTGTTTTATATCATTAGGAATACTCTGCCTAACCTCTTTTTTGTATGGAGTCAGAATACAAAATTTGGAAAGGCAGAAGGCAAAGCCAACCAAACCCAGAACAAATTTAGGAAATGGCCAAACAAGAAACCTGAATGCTGCTGATTGAATACACCTGAAAATCCCATTTACACTCGATGTAGAGGGAATTCCTAGCTGTCCCCTTTGCAAAAAGGGTAGAATTTCATGTTCCAAAACACAAAAACTCACCTTGGTCGAGTTTTCTGTAGATTTATATGCATGAAACACCAATGTGCTGTGCTTTTTATTTCATTATGAATACTCTGCCTCACCTACTTTTTGTATGCAGTCAGTATTCAAAATTGTTAAAGGAAGCAGCCAAAACAAACTCAAACACGGAACACATTGAGGAAATTGCCAATCAAGGAACCTGAATGCTGCTGATTGGATCAACTTAAAAATCCCTTTTACACTCGATGTAGAGGGAATTCCTTGCTGTCCCCTCGGCAAAATGATTACATTTCTGTTTCCAAATACAAAAACTCACTTTGGTCGAGTTGCCTGTAATTTTCCTAGCATGAAACGCCAATGTGCTGTGTTTTTCATTTCATTAGGAATACTCTGCCGAACCTCTCTTTTGTAAGAAGAAAGAATACAAATTTTTGAAAGGAAGAAGGAGAATCAAAAGCAAAGTTAGAACAAATTTAGGAAATTGCCAATCAAGATACCCAAATGCTGCCGAAAGCATACACCTGAAAATCCCATTTACACTTCATGTGGAGAGAATTCCTAGCTGAACCCTCGGAAAAATGTAAAAGTTTTTTTTCCAAAACACAAAAACTCACTTTGGTCGAGATTTCTGTAGTTTTATAAGCATGAAAAGCCAAAGCGGTATGTTTTTTATTTCATTTAGGGATACTCTGCCTAACCTCTTTTTTGCATGGAGTCAGAACACAAAATTAGGAAATTGCCAATCAAGGAACCTGAATGCTGCTGATTGGATCAACCTAAAAATCCCTTTTACACTCGATGTGGAGGGAAATCCTTGCTGTCCCCTCGGCAAAATGATTACATTTCTGTTTCCAAAAACAAAAACTCACATTGGTCTAGTTTCCTGCAATTTTCCTAGCATGAAACGCCAATGTGCTGTGTGTTTTATATCATTAGCAATACTCTGCCTAACCTCTTTTTTGTATGGAGTCAGAATACAAAATTTGGAAAGGCAGAAGGCAAAGCCAACCAAACCCAGAACAAATTTAGGAAATTGCCAAACAAGAAACCTGAATGCTGCGGATTGAATACACCTGAAAATCCCATTTACACTCGATGTAGAGGGAATTCCTAGCTGTCCCCTTGGCAAAAGGGTAAAATTTCATGTTCCAAAACACAAAAACTCACCTTGGTCGAGTTTTCTGTAGATTTATATGCATGAAACACCAATGTGCTGTGCTTTTTATTTCATTATGAATACTCTGCCTCACCTACTTTTTGTATGCAGTCAGTATTCAAAATTGTTAAAGGAAGCAGCCAAAACAAACTCAAACACGGAACACATTGAGGAAATTGCCAATCAAGGAACCTGAATGCTGCTGATTGGATCAACTTAAAAATCCCTTTTACACTCGATGTAGAGGGAATTCCTTGCTGTCCCCTCGGCAAAATGATTACATTTCTGTTTCCAAATACAAAAACTCACTTTGGTCGAGTTGCCTGTAATTTTCCTAGCATGAAACGCCAATGTGCTGTGTTTTTCATTTCATTAGGAATACTCTGCCGAACCTCTCTTTTGTAAGAAGAAAGAATACAAATTTTTGAAAGGAAGAAGGAGAATCAAAAGCAAAGTTAGAACAAATTTAGGAAATTGCCAATCAAGATACCCAAATGCTGCCGAAAGCATACACCTGAAAATCCCATTTACACTTCATGTGGAGAGAATTCCTAGCTGAACCCTCGGAAAAATGTAAAAGTTTTTTTTCCAAAACACAAAAACTCACTTTGGTCGAGATTTCTGTAGTTTTATAAGCATGAAAAGCCAAAGCGGTATGTTTTTTATTTCATTTAGGGATACTCTGCCTAACCTCTTTTTTGCATGGAGTCAGAACACAAAATTAGGAAATTGCCAATCAAGGAACCTGAATGCTGCTGATTGGATCAACCTAAAAATCCCTTTTACACTCGATGTGGAGGGAAATCCTTGCTGTCCCCTCGGCAAAATGATTACATTTCTGTTTCCAAAAACAAAAACTCACATTGGTCTAGTTTCCTGCAATTTTCCTAGCATGAAACGCCAATGTGCTGTGTGTTTTATATCATTAGCAATACTCTGCCTAACCTCTTTTTTGTATGGAGTCAGAATACAAAATTTGGAAAGGCAGAAGGCAAAGCCAACCAAACCCAGAACAAATTTAGGAAATTGCCAAACAAGAAACCTGAATGCTGCGGATTGAATACACCTGAAAATCCCATTTACACTCGATGTAGAGGGAATTCCTAGCTGTCCCCTTGGCAAAAGGGTAAAATTTCATGTTCCAAAACACAAAAACTCACCTTGGTCGAGTTTTCTGTAGATTTATATGAAAGATACGCCAATGTGCTGTGTTTTTTATTTCATTATGAATACTCTGCCTAACTTCTTTTGTGTATGCAGTAGGTATTCAAAATTCGTAAAGGAAGAAGCCAAAACAAACGCAAACTCTAGGAAATTGCCAATCAAGGAACCTGAATGCTGCTGATTGGATCAACCTAAAAATCCCATTCACACTCGATGTAGAGGGAATTCCTAGCTGTCCCCTTGGCAATAGGGTAAAATTTCATGTTCCAAAACACAAAAACTCACCTTGGTCGAGGTTTCTGTAGATTTATAAGCATGAAACGCCAATGTGCTGTGTTTTTTATTTCATTTGGAATACTCTGCCTAACCTCTTTTGTGTATGCAGTCAGTATTTAAAATTTTGAAAGGAAGAAGGCAAAACAAATGCAAACCCAGAACAAATTTAAGTAATTGCGAATCAAGGAACCTGAATGCTGCTGATTGAATACACCTGAAAATCCGATTTACACTCAGTGTGGAGGGAATTCCTAGCTGTCCCCTCGTCAAAAGGGTAAAATTTCTTTTTCCAAAACACAAAAACTCACTTTGGTCGGGTTGCCTGTAGATTTCCTAGCATGAAACGCCAATGTGCTGTGTTTTTCATTTCATTAGGAATACTCTGCCTAACCTCTTTTTTGTATAGAGTCAGAATACAAAATTTGGAAAGGCAGAAGGGAAAGCCAACCAAACCCAGAACAAATTTAGGAAATTGCCAATCAAGACACCCGAATGGTGCCGAAAGAATACACCTGAAAATCCCATTTACACTCGATGTAGAGGGAATTCCTAGCTGTCCCCATGGCAATAGGGTAAAATTTCATGTTCCAAAACACAAAAACTCACCTTGGTCGAGGTTTCTGTAGATTTATAAGCATGAAACGCCAATGTGCTGTGTTTTTTATTTTATTATGAATACTCTGCCTAACCTCTTTTGTGTATGCAGTCAGTATTCAGTATTCAAAATTTTAAAAGGAAGAAGCCAAAACAAATGCAAACTCGGAACAAATTGAGGAAATTGCCAATCAAGGAACCTGAATGCTGCTAATTGGATAAACCTAAAAATCCCTTTTACACTCGATGTGGAGGGAAATCCTTGCTGTCCCCTCGGCAAAATGATTACATTTCTGTTTCCAAAAACAAAAACTCACTTTGGTCGAGTTGCCTGTAATTTTCCTAGCATAAAACGCCAATGTGCTGTGTGTTTTATATCATTATGAATACTCTGCCTAACCTCTTTTTTGTATGGAGTCAGAATACAAAATTTGGAAAGGCAGAAGGCAAAGCCAACCAAACCCAGAACAAATTTAGGAAATTGCCAAACAAGAAACCTGAATGCTGCTGATTGAATACACCTGAAAATCCCATTTACACTCGATGTAGAGGGAATTCCTAGCTGTCCCCTTGGCAAAAGGGTAAAATTTCATGTTCCAAAACACAAAAACTCACCTTGGTCGAGGTTTCTGTAGATTTATATGGATGAAACGCCAATGTGCTGTGTTTTTTATTTCATTTGGAATATTCTGCCTAACCTCTTTTGTGTATGCAGTCAGTATTTAAAATTTTGAAAGGAAGAAGGCAAAACAAATGCAAACCCAGAACAAATTTAGGTAATTGTCAATCAAGGAACCTGAATGCTGCTGATTGAATACACCTGAAAATCCCATTTACACTCAGTGTGGAGGGAATTCCTAGCTGTCCCCTCGTCAAAAGGGTAAAATTTCTTTTTCCAAAACACAAAAACTCACTTTGGTCAGGTTGCCTGTAGATTTCCTAGCATGAAACGCCAATGTGCTGTGTTTTTCATTTCATTAGGAATACTCTGCCTAACCTCTTTTGTGTATGCAGTCAGTATTTAAAATTTTGAAAGGAAGAAGGCAAAACAAATGCAAACCCAGAACAAATTTAGGTAATTGCCAATCAAGGAACCTGAATGCTATGATTGAATACACCTGAAAATCCCATTCACACTCGATGTGGAGGGAATTCCTAGCAGTCCCCTCGGCAAAATGGTTACAATTCTTTTTCCAAAACACAAAATCTCACCTTGGTCGAGTTTTCTGTAGAGTTATATGAATGAAACTCGAATGTGCTGTTCTTTTATTTCATTATAAATACTCTGCCTAACCTCTTTTTAGCATGGATTCAGAATACAAAATTTGGAAAGGAAGAAGGCAAAAGAAACGCAAACCCAGACCAAATTTTGGAAGTTGCCAATCAAGGAACCTGAATGCTGCTGATTGAATACACCTGAAAATCTCATTCACCTTTGATTTGGAGAGAATTCCTAGCTGTCCCCTAGGCAAAGTGTAAAATTTCATGTTCCAAAAACCAAAATCTCAACTTGGTCGAGTTTTCTGTAGATTTATAAGCATGAGAAGCCAATGTGCTGTGTTGTTTTATTTCATTATGTATACTCTGACTAACCTCTTTTGTGTATGCAATCAGTATTCAAAATTGTTAAAGGAAGAAGCCAAAACAACGCAAACTCTGAACAAATTTAGGACATTGCCAATCAAGGAACCTGAATGCTGCTGATTGAATACACCTAAAAATCCCAATTACACTCAGTGTGGAGGGAAATCTTACTGTCCACTAGGCAAAATGATTACATTTCTGCTTCCAAAACACGAAAACTCACTTTGGTCGGGTTGCCTGTAAATTTCCTAGCATGAAACGCCAATGTGCTGTGTTTTTCATTTCATTATGAATACTCTGCCTAAACTCTCTTTTGTAAGGAGTAAGAATACAAAATTTGGAAAGGCAGAAGGCAAAGCCAACCAAACCCAGAACAAATTTAGGAAATTGCCAAACAAGAAACCTGAATGCTGCGGATTGAATACACCTGAAAATCCCATTTACACTCGATGTAGAGGGAATTCCTAGCTGTCCCCTTGGCAAAAGGGTAAAATTTCATGTTCCAAAACACAAAAACTCACCTTGGTCGAGGTTTCTGTAGATTTATATGGATGAAACGCCAATGAGCTGTGTTTTTTATTTCATTATGAATACTCTGCCTAACCTCTTTTGTGTATGCAGTCAGTATTCAGTATTCAAAATTGTAAAAGGAAGAAGCCAAAACAAACGCAAACTCGGAACAAATTGAGGAAATTGCCAATCAAGGAACCTGAATGCTGCTGATTGGATAAACCTAAAAATCCCTTTTACACTCGATGTAGAGGGAATTCCTAGCTGTCCCCTTGGCAAAAGGGTAAAATTTCATGTTCCAAAACACAAAAACTCACCTTGGTCGAGGTTTCTGTAGATTTATAAGCATGAAACGCCAATGTGCTGTGTTTTTTATTTCATTATGAATACTCTGCCTAACCTCTTTTGTGTATGCAGTCAGTATTCAGTATTCAAAATTGTAAAAGGAAGAAGCCAAAACAAACACAAACTCGGAACAAATTGAGGAAATTGCCAATCAAGGAACCTGAATGCTGCTGATTGGATAAACCTAAAAATCCCTTTTACACTCGATGTGGAGGGAAATCCTTGCTGTCCCCTCGGCAAAATGATTACATTTCTGTTTCCAAAAACAAAAACTCACTTTGGTCGAGTTGCCTGTAATTTTCCTAGCATGAAACGCCAATGTGCTGTGTGTTTTATATCATTATGAATACTCTGCCTAACCTCTTTTTTGTATGGAGTCAGAATACAAAATTTGGAAAGGCAGAAGGCAAAGCAAACCAAACCCAGAACAAATTTAGGAAATTGCCAAACAAGAAACCTGAATGCTGCTGATTGAATACACCTGAAAATCCCATTTACACTCGATGTAGAGGGAATTCCTAGCTGTGCCCTTGGCAAAAGGGTAAAATTTCATGTTCCAAAACACAAAAACTCACCTTGGTCGAGGTTTCTGTAGATTTATAAGCATGAAACGCCAATGTGCTGTGTTTTTTATTTCATTTGGAATACTCTGCCTAACCTCTTTTGTGTATGCAGTCAGTATTCAGTATTCAAAATTGTAAAAGGAAGAAGCCAAAACAAACACAAACTCGGAACAAATTGAGGAAATTGCCAATCAAGGAACCTGAATGCTGCTGATTGGATAAACCTAAAAATCCCTTTTACACTCGATGTGGAGGGAAATCCTTGCTGTCCCCTCGGCAAAATGATTACATTTCTGTTTCCAAAAACAAAAACTCACTTTGGTCGAGTTGCCTGTAATTTTCCTAGCATGAAACGCCAATGTGCTGTGTGTTTTATTTCATTATGAATACTCTGCCTAACCTCTTTTGTGTATGCAGTCAGTATTTAAAATTTTGAAAGGAAGAAGGCAAAACAAATGCAAACCCAGAACAAATTTAGGTAATTGCCAATCAAGGAACCTGAATGCTGCTGATTGAATACACCTGAAAATCCCATTTACACTCAGTGTGGAGGGAATTCCTAGCTGTCCCCTCGTCAAAAGGGTAAAATTTCTTTTTCCAAAACACAAAAACTCACCTTGGTCGAGTTGCCTGTAGATTTCCTAGCATGAAACGCCAATGTGCTGTGTTTTTCATTTCATTAGGAATACTCTGCCGAACCTCTCTTTTGTAAGGAGTAAGAATACAAATTTTGGAAAGGAAGAAGGAGAATCAAAAGCAAAGTTAGAACAAATTTAGGAAATTGCCAGTCAAGACACCCGAATGGTGCCGAAAGAATACACCTGAAAAGCCCATTTACACTTCATGTGGAGAGAATTCCTAGCTTAACCCTCGGTAAAAATGTAAAAGTTGTTTTTCCAAAACACAAAAACTCACTTTGGTCGAGATTTCTGTAGTTTTATAAGCATGAAAAGCCAAAGCGGTGTGTTTTTTATTTCATTTAGGGATACTCTGCCTAACCTCTTTTTTGCATGGAGTCAGAATACCAAATTTGGAAAGGAAGAAGGCAAAACAAACGCAAACCCAGAATAAATTTTAGGAAATTGCCAATCAAGGAACCTGAATGCTATGATTGAATACACCTGAAAATCCCATTCACACTCGATGTGGAGGGAATTCCTAGCAGTCCCCTCGGCAAAATGGTTACATTTCTTTTTCCAAAACACAAAATCTCACCTTGGTCGAG
This sequence comes from Sylvilagus floridanus, assembly GCA_949820135.1. Classification (NCBI taxonomy): domain Eukaryota; kingdom Metazoa; phylum Chordata; class Mammalia; order Lagomorpha; family Leporidae; genus Sylvilagus; species Sylvilagus floridanus. Next base: position 22,974,863 of record OX463234.1, on the reverse strand, counting down.
TTTTCTGTAGATTTATATGAATAAAACGCGAATGTGCTGTTCTTTTATTTCATTATAAATACTCTGCCTAACCTCTTTTTTGTATAGAGTCAGAATACAAAATTTGGAAAGGCAGAAGGGAAAGCCAACCAAACCCAGAACAAATTTAGGAAATTGCCAATCAAGACACCCGAATGGTGCCGAAAGAATACACCTGAAAATCCCATTTACACTCGATGTAGAGGGAATTCCTAGCTGTCCCCATGGCAATAGGGTAAAATTTCATGTTCCAAAACACAAAAACTCACCTTGGTCGAGGTTTCTGTAGATTTATAAGCATGAAACGCCAATGTGCTGTGTTTTTTATTTTATTATGAATACTCTGCCTAACCTCTTTTTTGTATGCAGTCAGTATTCAGTATTCAAAATTTTAAAAGGAAGAAGCCAAAACAAATGCAAACTCGGAACAAATTGAGGAAATTGCCAATCAAGGAACCTGAATGCTGCTGATTGGATAAACCTAAAAATCCCTTTTACACTCGATGTGGAGGGAAATCCTTGCTGTCCCCTCGGCAAAATGATTACATTTCTGTTTCCAAAAACAAAAACTCACTTTGGTCGAGTTGCCTGTAATTTTCCTAGCATAAAACGCCAATGTGCTGTGTGTTTTATATCATTATGAATACTCTGCCTAACCTCTTTTTTGTATGGAGTCAGAATACAAAATTTGGAAAGGCAGAAGGCAAAGCCAACCAAACCCAGAACAAATTTAGTAAATTGCCAAACAAGAAACCTGAATGCTGCTGATTGAATACACCTGAAAATCCCATTTACACTCGATGTAGAGGGAATTCCTAGCTGTCCCCTTGGCAAAAGGGTAAAATTTCATGTTCCAAAACACAAAAACTCACCTTGGTCGAGGTTTCTGTAGATTTATATGGATGAAACGCCAATGTGCTGTGTTTTTTATTTCATTTGGAATATTCTGCCTAACCTCTTTTGTGTATGCAGTCAGTATTTAAAATTTTGAAAGGAAGAAGGCAAAACAAATGCAAACCCAGAACAAATTTAGGTAATTGTCAATCAAGGAACCTGAATGCTGCTGATTGAATACACCTGAAAATCCCATTTACACTCAGTGTGGAGGGAATTCCTAGCTGTCCCCTCGTCAAAAGGGTAAAATTTCTTTTTCCAAAACACAAAAACTCACTTTGGTCAGGTTGCCTGTAGATTTCCTAGCATGAAACGCCAATGTGCTGTGTTTTTCATTTCATTAGGAATACTCTGCCTAACCTCTTTTGTGTATGCAGTCAGTATTTAAAATTTTGAAAGGAAGAAGGCAAAACAAATGCAAACCCAGAACAAATTTAGGTAATTGCCAATCAAGGAACCTGAATGCTATGATTGAATACACCTGAAAATCCCATTCACACTCGATGTGGAGGGAATTCCTAGCAGTCCCCTCGGCAAAATGGTTACAATTCTTTTTCCAAAACACAAAATCTCACCTTGGTCGAGTTTTCTGTAGAGTTATATGAATGAAACTCGAATGTGCTGTTCTTTTATTTCATTATAAATACTCTGCCTAACCTCTTTTTAGCATGGATTCAGAATACAAAATTTGGAAAGGAAGAAGGCAAAAGAAACGCAAACCCAGACCAAATTTTGGAAGTTGCCAATCAAGGAACCTGAATGCTGCTGATTGAATACACCTGAAAATCTCATTCACCTTTGATTTGGAGAGAATTCCTAGCTGTCCCCTAGGCAAAGTGTAAAATTTCATGTTCCAAAAACCAAAATCTCAACTTGGTCGAGTTTTCTGTAGATTTATAAGCATGAGAAGCCAATGTGCTGTGTTGTTATATTTCATTATGTATACTCTGACTAACCTCTTTTGTGTATGCAATCAGTATTCAAAATTGTTAAAGGAAGAAGCCAAAACAACGCAAACTCTGAACAAATTTAGGACATTGCCAATCAAGGAACCTGAATGCTGCTGATTGAATACACCTAAAAATCCCAATTACACTCAGTGTGGAGGGAAATCTTACTGTCCACTAGGCAAAATGATTACATTTCTGCTTCCAAAACACGAAAACTCACTTTGGTCTGGTTGCCTGTAAATTTCCTAGCATGAAACGCCAATGTGCTGTGTTTTTCATTTCATTATGAATACTCTGCCTAAACTCTCTTTTGTAAGGAGTAAGAATATAAAATTTGGAAAGGCAGAAGGCAAAGCCAACCAAACCCAGAACAAATTTAGGAAATTGCCAAACAAGAAACCTGAATGCTGCGGATTGAATACACCTGAAAATCCCATTTACACTCGATGTAGAGGGAATTCCTAGCTGTCCCCTTGGCAAAAGGGTAAAATTTCATGTTCCAAAACACAAAAACTCACCTTGGTCGAGTTTTCTGTAGATTTATATGGATGAAACGCCAATGAGCTGTGTTTTTTATTTCATTATGAATACTCTGCCTAACCTCTTTTGTGTATGCAGTCAGTATTCAGTATTCAAAATTGTAAAAGGAAGAAGCCAAAACAAACGCAAACTCGGAACAAATTGAGGAAATTGCCAATCAAGGAACCTGAATGCTGCTGATTGGATAAACCTAAAAATCCCTTTTACACTCGATGTAGAGGGAATTCCTAGCTGTCCCCTTGGCAAAAGGGTAAAATTTCATGTTCCAAAACACAAAAACTCACCTTGGTCGAGGTTTCTGTAGATTTATAAGCATGAAACGCCAATGTGCTGTGTTTTTTATTTCATTATGAATACTCTGCCTAACCTCTTTTGTGTATGCAGTCAGTATTCAGTATTCAAAATTGTAAAAGGAAGAAGCCAAAACAAACACAAACTCGGAACAAATTGAGGAAATTGCCAATCAAGGAACCTGAATGCTGCTGATTGGATAAACCTAAAAATCCCTTTTACACTCGATGTGGAGGGAAATCCTTGCTGTCCCCTCGGCAAAATGATTACATTTCTGTTTCCAAAAACAAAAACTCACTTTGGTCGAGTTGCCTGTAATTTTCCTAGCATGAAACGCCAATGTGCTGTGTGTTTTATATCATTATGAATACTCTGCCTAACCTCTTTTTTGTATGGAGTCAGAATACAAAATTTGGAAAGGCAGAAGGCAAAGCCAACCAAACCCAGAACAAATTTAGGAAATTGCCAAACAAGAAACCTGAATGCTGCGGATTGAATACACCTGAAAATCCCATTTACACTCGATGTAGAGGGAATTCCTAGCTGTCCCCTTGGCAAAAGGGTAAAATTTCATGTTCCAAAACACAAAAACTCACCTTGGTCGAGTTTTCTGTAGATTTATATGAAAGATACGCCAATGTGCTGTGTTTTTTATTTCATTATGAATACTCTGCCTAACTTCTTTTGTGTATGCAGTAGGTATTCAAAATTCGTAAAGGAAGAAGCCAAAACAAACGCAAACTCTAGGAAATTGCCAATCAAGGAACCTGAATGCTGCTGATTGGATCAACCTAAAAATCCCATTCACACTCGATGTAGAGGGAATTCCTAGCTGTCCCCTTGGCAATAGGGTAAAATTTCATGTTCCAAAACACAAAAACTCACCTTGGTCGAGGTTTCTGTAGATTTATAAGCATGAAACGCCAATGTGCTGTGTTTTTTATTTCATTTGGAATACTCTGCCTAACCTCTTTTGTGTATGCAGTCAGTATTTAAAATTTTGAAAGGAAGAAGGCAAAACAAATGCAAACCCAGAACAAATTTAAGTAATTGCGAATCAAGGAACCTGAATGCTGCTGATTGAATACACCTGAAAATCCGATTTACACTCAGTGTGGAGGGAATTCCTAGCTGTCCCCTCGTCAAAAGGGTAAAATTTCTTTTTCCAAAACACAAAAACTCACTTTGGTCGGGTTGCCTGTAGATTTCCTAGCATGAAACGCCAATGTGCTGTGTTTTTCATTTCATTAGGAATACTCTGCCTAACCTCTTTTTTGTATAGAGTCAGAATACAAAATTTGGAAAGGCAGAAGGGAAAGCCAACCAAACCCAGAACAAATTTAGGAAATTGCCAATCAAGACACCCGAATGGTGCCGAAAGAATACACCTGAAAATCCCATTTACACTCGATGTAGAGGGAATTCCTAGCTGTCCCCATGGCAATAGGGTAAAATTTCATGTTCCAAAACACAAAAACTCACCTTGGTCGAGGTTTCTGTAGATTTATAAGCATGAAACGCCAATGTGCTGTGTTTTTTATTTTATTATGAATACTCTGCCTAACCTCTTTTGTGTATGCAGTCAGTATTCAGTATTCAAAATTTTAAAAGGAAGAAGCCAAAACAAATGCAAACTCGGAACAAATTGAGGAAATTGCCAATCAAGGAACCTGAATGCTGCTAATTGGATAAACCTAAAAATCCCTTTTACACTCGATGTGGAGGGAAATCCTTGCTGTCCCCTCGGCAAAATGATTACATTTCTGTTTCCAAAAACAAAAACTCACTTTGGTCGAGTTGCCTGTAATTTTCCTAGCATAAAACGCCAATGTGCTGTGTGTTTTATATCATTATGAATACTCTGCCTAACCTCTTTTTTGTATGGAGTCAGAATACAAAATTTGGAAAGGCAGAAGGCAAAGCCAACCAAACCCAGAACAAATTTAGGAAATTGCCAAACAAGAGACCTGAATGCTGCTGATTGAATACACCTGAAAATCCCATTTACACTCGATGTAGAGGGAATTCCTAGCTGTCCCCTTGGCAAAAGGGTAAAATTTCATGTTCCAAAACACAAAAACTCACCTTGGTCGAGGTTTCTGTAGATTTATATGGATGAAACGCCAATGTGCTGTGTTTTTTATTTCATTTGGAATATTCTGCCTAACCTCTTTTGTGTATGCAGTCAGTATTTAAAATTTTGAAAGGAAGAAGGCAAAACAAATGCAAACCCAGAACAAATTTAGGTAATTGTCAATCAAGGAACCTGAATGCTGCTGATTGAATACACCTGAAAATCCCATTTACACTCAGTGTGGAGGGAATTCCTAGCTGTCCCCTCGTCAAAAGGGTAAAATTTCTTTTTCCAAAACACAAAAACTCACTTTGGTCAGGTTGCCTGTAGATTTCCTAGCATGAAACGCCAATGTGCTGTGTTTTTCATTTCATTAGGAATACTCTGCCTAACCTCTTTTGTGTATGCAGTCAGTATTTAAAATTTTGAAAGGAAGAAGGCAAAACAAATGCAAACCCAGAACAAATTTAGGTAATTGCCAATCAAGGAACCTGAATGCTATGATTGAATACACCTGAAAATCCCATTCACACTCGATGTGGAGGGAATTCCTAGCAGTCCCCTCGGCAAAATGGTTACAATTCTTTTTCCAAAACACAAAATCTCACCTTGGTCGAGTTTTCTGTAGAGTTATATGAATGAAACTCGAATGTGCTGTTCTTTTATTTCATTATAAATACTCTGCCTAACCTCTTTTTAGCATGGATTCAGAATACAAAATTTGGAAAGGAAGAAGGCAAAAGAAACGCAAACCCAGACCAAATTTTGGAAGTTGCCAATCAAGGAACCTGAATGCTGCTGATTGAATACACCTGAAAATCTCATTCACCTTTGATTTGGAGAGAATTCCTAGCTGTCCCCTAGGCAAAGTGTAAAATTTCATGTTCCAAAAACCAAAATCTCAACTTGGTCGAGTTTTCTGTAGATTTATAAGCATGAGAAGCCAATGTGCTGTGTTGTTTTATTTCATTATGTATACTCTGACTAACCTCTTTTGTGTATGCAATCAGTATTCAAAATTGTTAAAGGAAGAAGCCAAAACAACGCAAACTCTGAACAAATTTAGGACATTGCCAATCAAGGAACCTGAATGCTGCTGATTGAATACACCTAAAAATCCCAATTACACTCAGTGTGGAGGGAAATCTTACTGTCCACTAGGCAAAATGATTACATTTCTGCTTCCAAAACACGAAAACTCACTTTGGTCGGGTTGCCTGTAAATTTCCTAGCATGAAACGCCAATGTGCTGTGTTTTTCATTTCATTATGAATACTCTGCCTAAACTCTCTTTTGTAAGGAGTAAGAATATAAAATTTGGAAAGGCAGAAGGCAAAGCCAACCAAACCCAGAACAAATTTAGGAAATTGCCAAACAAGAAACCTGAATGCTGCGGATTGAATACACCTGAAAATCCCATTTACACTCGATGTAGAGGGAATTCCTAGCTGTCCCCTTGGCAAAAGGGTAAAATTTCATGTTCCAAAACACAAAAACTCACCTTGGTCGAGTTTTCTGTAGATTTATATGGATGAAACGCCAATGAGCTGTGTTTTTTATTTCATTATGAATACTCTGCCTAACCTCTTTTGTGTATGCAGTCAGTATTCAGTATTCAAAATTGTAAAAGGAAGAAGCCAAAACAAACGCAAACTCGGAACAAATTGAGGAAATTGCCAATCAAGGAACCTGAATGCTGCTGATTGGATAAACCTAAAAATCCCTTTTACACTCGATGTAGAGGGAATTCCTAGCTGTCCCCTTGGCAAAAGGGTAAAATTTCATGTTCCAAAACACAAAAACTCACCTTGGTCGAGGTTTCTGTAGATTTATAAGCATGAAACGCCAATGTGCTGTGTTTTTTATTTCATTATGAATACTCTGCCTAACCTCTTTTGTGTATGCAGTCAGTATTCAGTATTCAAAATTGTAAAAGGAAGAAGCCAAAACAAACACAAACTCGGAACAAATTGAGGAAATTGCCAATCAAGGAACCTGAATGCTGCTGATTGGATAAACCTAAAAATCCCTTTTACACTCGATGTGGAGGGAAATCCTTGCTGTCCCCTCGGCAAAATGATTACATTTCTGTTTCCAAAAACAAAAACTCACTTTGGTCGAGTTGCCTGTAATTTTCCTAGCATGAAACGCCAATGTGCTGTGTGTTTTATATCATTATGAATACTCTGCCTAACCTCTTTTTTGTATGGAGTCAGAATACAAAATTTGGAAAGGCAGAAGGCAAAGCCAACCAAACCCAGAACAAATTTAGGAAATTGCCAAACAAGAAACCTGAATGCTGCTGATTGAATACACCTGAAAATCCCATTTACACTCGATGTAGAGGGAATTCCTAGCTGTCCCCTTGGCAAAAGGGTAAAATTTCATGTTCCAAAACACAAAAACTCACCTTGGTCGAGGTTTCTGTAGATTTATAAGCATGAAACGCCAATGTGCTGTGTTTTTTATTTCATTTGGAATACTCTGCCTAACCTACTTTTTGTATGCAGTCAGTATTCAGTATTCAAAATTGTAAAAGGAAGAAGCCAAAACAAACACAAACTCGGAACAAATTGAGGAAATTGCCAATCAAGGAACCTGAATGCTGCTGATTGGATAAACCTAAAAATCCCTTTTACACTCGATGTGGAGGGAAATCCTTGCTGTCCCCTCGGCAAAATGATTACATTTCTGTTTCCAAAAACAAAAACTCACTTTGGTCGAGTTGCCTGTAATTTTCCTAGCATGAAACGCCAATGTGCTGTGTGTTTTATTTCATTATGAATACTCTGCCTAACCTCTTTTGTGTATGCAGTCAGTATTTAAAATTTTGAAAGGAAGAAGGCAAAACAAATGCAAACCCAGAACAAATTTAGGTAATTGCCAATCAAGGAACCTGAATGCTGCTGATTGAATACACCTGAAAATCCCATTTACACTCAATGTGGAGGGAATTCCTAGCTGTCCCCTCGTCAAAAGGGTAAAATTTCTTTTTCCAAAACACAAAAACTCACCTTGGTCGAGTTGCCTGTAGATTTCCTAGCATGAAACGCCAATGTGCTGTGTTTTTCATTTCATTAGGAATACTCTGCCGAACCTCTCTTTTGTAAGGAGTAAGAATACAAATTTTGGAAAGGAAGAAGGAGAATCAAAAGCAAAGTTAGAACAAATTTAGGAAATTGCCAATCAAGACACCCGAATGGTGCCGAAAGAATACACCTGAAAAGCCCATTTACACTTCATGTGGAGAGAATTCCTAGCTTAACCCTCGGTAAAAATGTAAAAGTTGTTTTTCCAAAACACAAAAACTCACTTTGGTCGAGATTTCTGTAGTTTTATAAGCATGAAAAGCCAAAGCGGTGTGTTTTTTATTTCATTTAGGGATACTCTGCCTAACCTCTTTTTTGCATGGAGTCAGAATACCAAATTTGGAAAGGAAGAAGGCAAAACAAACGCAAACCCAGAATAAATTTTAGGAAATTGCCAATCAAGGAACCTGAATGCTATGATTGAATACACCTGAAAATCCCATTCACACTCGATGTGGAGGGAATTCCTAGCAGTCCCCTCGGCAAAATGGTTACATTTCTTTTTCCAAAACACAAAATCTCACCTTGGTCGAGTTTTCTGTAGATTTATATGAATAAAACGCGAATGTGCTGTTCTTTTATTTCATTATAAATACTCTGCCTAACCTCTTTTTAGCATGGATTCAGAATACAAAATTTGGAAAGGAAGAAGGCAAAAGAAACGCAAACCCAGACCAAATTTTGGAAGTTGCCAATCAAGGAACCTGAATGCTGCTGATTGAATACACCTGTAAATCCCATTCACCTTTGATTTGGAGAGAATTCCTAGCTGTCCCCTAGGCAAAGTGTAAAATTTCATGTTCCAAAAACCAAAATCTCACCTTGGTCAAGTTTTCTGTAGATTTATAAGCATGAGAAGCCAATGTGCTGTGTTTTTTATTTCATTATGTATACTCTGCCTAACCTCTTTTGTGTATGCAGTCAGTATTCAAAATTGTTAAAGGAAGACGCCAAAACAACGCAAACTCCGAACAAATTTAGGACATTGCCAATCAAGGAACCTGAATGCTGCTGATTGAATACACCTAAAAATCCCAATTACACTCAGTGTGGAGGGAAATCCTTACTGTCCCCTGGGCAAAAGGGTAAAATTTCTTTTTCCAAAACACAAAAACTCACTTTGGTCGGGTTGCCTGTAAATTTCCTAGCATGAAACGGCAATGTGCTGTGTTTTTCATTTCATTATGAATACTCTGCCTAACCTCTTTTTTGTATGGAGTCAGAATACAAAATTTGGAAAGGCAGAAGGCAAAGCCAACCAAACCCAGAACAAATTTAGGAAATTGCCAAACAAGAAACCTGAATGCTGCTGATTGAATACACATGAAAATCCCATTTACACTCGATGTAGAGGGTATTCCTAGCTGTCCCCTTGGCAAAAGGGTAAAATGTCATGTTCCAAAACACAAAAACTCACCTTGGTCGAGGTTTCTGTAGATTTATAAGCATGAAACGCCAATGTGCTGTGTTTTTTATTTCATTAGGAATACTCTGCCTAACCTCTTTTGTGTATGCAGTCAGTATTTAAAATTTTGAAAGGAAGAAGGCAAAACAAATGCAAACCCAGAACAAATTTAGGTAATTGCCAATCAAGGAACCTGAATGCTGCTGATTGGATAAACCTAAAAATCCCTTTTACACTCGATGTGGAGGGAAATCCTTGCTGTCCCCTCGGCAAAATGATTACATTTCTGTTTCCAAAAACAAAAACTCACTTTGGTCGAGTTGCCTGTAATTTTCCTAGCATGAAACGCCAATGTGCTGTGTTTTTCATTTCATTAGGAATACTCTGCCGAACCTCTCTTTTGTAAGGAGTAAGAATACAAATTTTGGAAAGGAAGAAGGAGAATCAAAAGCAAAGTTAGAACAAATTTAGGAAATTGCCAATCAAGACACCCGAATGGTGCCGAAAGAATACACCTGAAAAGCCCATTTACACTTCATGTGGAGAGAATTCCTAGCTTAACCCTCGGTAAAAATGTAAAAGTTGTTTTTCCAAAACACAAAAACTCACTTTGGTCGAGATTTCTGTAGTTTTATAAGAATGAAAAGCCAAAGCGGTGTGTTTTTTATTTCATTTAGGGATACTCTGCCTAACCTCTTTTTTGCATGGAGTCAGAATACCAAATTTGGAAAGGAAGAAGGCAAAACAAACGCAAACCCAGAACAAATTTTAGGAAATTGCCAATCAAGGAACCTGAATGCTATGATTGAATACACCTGAAAATCCCATTCACACTCGATGTGGAGGGAATTCCTAGCAGTCCCCTCGGCAAAATGGTTACATTTCTTTTTCCAAAACACAAAATCTCACCTTGGTCGAGTTTTCTGTAGATTTATATGAATGAAACGCGAATGTGCTGTTCTTTTATTTCATTATAAATACTCTGCCTAACCTCTTTTTAGCATGGATTCAGAATACAAAATTTGGAAAGGAAGAAGGCAAAAGAAACGCAAACCCAGACCAAATTTTGGAAGTTGCCAATCAAGGAACCTGAATGCTGCTGATTGAATACACCTGTAAATCCCATTCACCTTTGATTTGGAGAGAATTCCTAGCTGTCCCCTAGGCAAAGTGTAAAATTTCATGTTCCAAAAACCAAAATCTCACCTTGGTCAAGTTTTCTGTAGATTTATAAGCATGAGAAGCCAATGTGCTGTGTTTTTTATTTCATTTGGAATACTCTGCCTAACCTCTTTTGTGTATGCAGTCAGTATTCAAAATTGTTAAAGGAAGACGCCAAAACAACGCAAACTCCGAACAAATTTAGGACATTGCCAATCAAGGAACCTGAATGCTGCTGATTGAATACACCTAAAAATCCCAATTACACTCAGTGTGGAGGGAAATCCTTACTGTCCCCTGGGCAAAAGGGTAAAATTTCTTTTTCCAAAACACAAAAACTCACTTTGGTCGGGTTGCCTGTAAATTTCCTAGCATGAAACGGCAATGTGCTGTGTTTTTCATTTCATTATGAATACTCTGCCTAACCTCTTTTTTGTATGGAGTCAGAATACAAAATTTGGAAAGGCAGAAGGCAAAGACAACCAAACCCAGAACAAATTTAGGAAATTTCCAACAAGAAACCTGAATGCTGCTGATTGAATACACATGAAAATCCCATTTACACTCGATGTAGAGGGTATTCCTAGCTGTCCCCTTGGCAAAAGGGTAAAATTTCATGTTCCAAAACACAAAAACTCACCTTGGTCGAGGTTTCTGTAGATTTATAAGCATGAAACGCCAATGTGCTGTGTTTTTTATTTCATTAGGAATACTCTGCCTAACCTCTTTTGTGTATGCAGTCAGTATTTAAAATTTTGAAAGGAAGAAGGCAAAACAAATGCAAACCCAGAACAAATTTAGGTAATTGCCAATCAAGGAACCTGAATGCTGCTGATTGGATAAACCTAAAAATCCCTTTTACACTCGATGTGGAGGGAAATCCTTGCTGTCCCCTCGGCAAAATGATTACATTTCTGTTTCCAAAAACAAAAACTCACTTTGGTCGAGTTGCCTGTAATTTTCCTAGCATGAAACGCCAATGTGCTGTGTTTTTCATTTCATTAGGAATACTCTGCCGAACCTCTCTTTTGTAAGGAGTAAGAATACAAATTTTGGAAAGGAAGAAGGAGAATCAAAAGCAAAGTTAGAACAAATTTAGGAAATTGCCAATCAAGACACCCGAATGGTGCCGAAAGAATACACCTGAAAAGCCCATTTACACTTCATGTGGAGAGAATTCCTAGCTTAACCCTCGGTAAAAATGTAAAAGTTGTTTTTCCAAAACACAAAAACTCACTTTGGTCGAGATTTCTGTAGTTTTATAAGAATGAAAAGCCAAAGCGGTGTGTTTTTTATTTCATTTAGGGATACTCTGCCTAACCTCTTTTTTGCATGGAGTCAGAATACCAAATTTGGAAAGGAAGAAGGCAAAACAAACGCAAACCCAGAACAAATTTTAGGAAATTGCCAATCAAGGAACCTGAATGCTATGATTGAATACACCTGAAAATCCCATTCACACTCGATGTGGAGGGAATTCCTAGCAGTCCCCTCGGCAAAATGGTTACATTTCTTTTTCCAAAACACAAAATCTCACCTTGGTCGAGTTTTCTGTAGATTTATATGAATGAAACGCGAATGTGCTGTTCTTTTATTTCATTATAAATACTCTGCCTAACCTCTTTTTAGCATGGATTCAGAATACAAAATTTGGAAAGGAAGAAGGCAAAAGAAACGCAAACCCAGACCAAATTTTGGAAGTTGCCAATCAAGGAACCTGAATGCTGCTGATTGAATACACCTGTAAATCCCATTCACCTTTGATTTGGAGAGAATTCCTAGCTGTCCCCTAGGCAAAGTGTAAAATTTCATGTTCCAAAAACCAAAATCTCACCTTGGTCAAGTTTTCTGTAGATTTATAAGCATGAGAAGCCAATGTGCTGTGTTTTTTATTTCATTTGGAATACTCTGCCTAACCTCTTTTGTGTATGCAGTCAGTATTCAAAATTGTTAAAGGAAGACGCCAAAACAACGCAAACTCCGAACAAATTTAGGACATTGCCAATCAAGGAACCTGAATGCTGCTGATTGAATACACCTAAAAATCCCAATTACACTCAGTGTGGAGGGAAATCCTTACTGTCCCCTGGGCAAAAGGGTAAAATTTCTTTTTCCAAAACACAAAAACTCACTTTGGTCGGGTTGCCTGTAAATTTCCTAGCATGAAACGGCAATGTGCTGTGTTTTTCATTTCATTATGAATACTCTGCCTAACCTCTTTTTTGTATGGAGTCAGAATACAAAATTTGGAAAGGCAGAAGGCAAAGACAACCAAACCCAGAACAAATTTAGGAAATTTCCAACAAGAAACCTGAATGCTGCTGATTGAATACACATGAAAATCCCATTTACACTCGATGTAGAGGGTATTCCTAGCTGTCCCCTTGGCAAAAGGGTAAAATTTCATGTTCCAAAACACAAAAACTCACCTTGGTCGAGGTTTCTGTAGATTTATAAGCATGAAACGCCAATGTGCTGTGTTTTTTATTTCATTAGGAATACTCTGCCTAACCTCTTTTGTGTATGCAGTCAGTATTTAAAATTTTGAAAGGAAGAAGGCAAAACAAATGCAAACCCAGAACAAATTTAGGTAATTGCCAATCAAGGAACCTGAATGCTGCTGATTGGATAAACCTAAAAATCCCTTTTACACTCGATGTGGAGGGAAATCCTTGCTGTCCCCTCGGCAAAATGATTACATTTCTGTTTCCAAAAACAAAAACTCACTTTGGTCGAGTTGCCTGTAATTTTCCTAGCATGAAACGCCAATGTGCTGTGTTTTTCATTTCATTAGGAATACTCTGCCGAACCTCTCTTTTGTAAGGAGTAAGAATACAAATTTTGGAAAGGAAGAAGGAGAATCAAAAGCAAAGTTAGAACAAATTTAGGAAATTGCCAATCAAGACACCCGAATGGTGCCGAAAGAATACACCTGAAAAGCCCATTTACACTTCATGTGGAGAGAATTCCTAGCTTAACCCTCGGTAAAAATGTAAAAGTTGTTTTTCCAAAACACAAAAACTCACTTTGGTCGAGATTTCTGTAGTTTTATAAGCATGAAAAGCCAAAGCGGTGTGTTTTTTATTTCATTTAGGGATACTCTGCCTAACCTCTTTTTTGCATGGAGTCAGAATACCAAATTTGGAAAGGAAGAAGGCAAAACAAACGCAAACCCAGAACAAATTTTACGAAATTGCCAATCAAGGAACCTGAATGCTATGATTGAATACACCTGAAAATCCCATTCACACTCGATGTGGAGGGAATTCCTAGCAGTCCCCTCGGCAAAATGGTTACATTTCTTTTTCCAAAACACAAAATCTCACCTTGGTCGAGTTTTCTGTAGATTTATATGAATGAAACGCGAATGTGCTGTTCTTTTATTTCATTATAAATACTCTGCCTAACCTCTTTTTAGCATGGATTCAGAATACAAAATTTGGAAAGGAAGAAGGCAAAAGAAACGCAAACCCAGACCAAATTTTGGAAGTTGCCAATCAAGGAACCTGAATGCTGCTGATTGAATACACCTGTAAATCCCATTCACCTTTGATTTGGAGAGAATTCCTAGCTGTCCCCTAGGCAAAGTGTAAAATTTCATGTTCCAAAAACCAAAATCTCACCTTGGTCAAGTTTTCTGTAGATTTATAAGCATGAGAAGCCAATGTGCTGTGTTTTTTATTTCATTTGGAATACTCTGCCTAACCTCTTTTGTGTATGCAGTCAGTATTCAAAATTGTTAAAGGAAGACGCCAAAACAACGCAAACTCCGAACAAATTTAGGACATTGCCAATCAAGGAACCTGAATGCTGCTGATTGAATACACCTAAAAATCCCAATTACACTCAGTGTGGAGGGAAATCCTTACTGTCCCCTGGGCAAAAGGGTAAAATTTCTTTTTCCAAAACACAAAAACTCACTTTGGTCGGGTTGCCTGTAAATTTCCTAGCATGAAACGGCAATGTGCTGTGTTTTTCATTTCATTATGAATAATCTGCCTAACCTCTTTTTTGTATGGAGTCAGAATACAAAATTTGGAAAGGCAGAAGGCAAAGACAACCAAACCCAGAACAAATTTAGGAAATTTCCAAACAAGAAACCTGAATGCTGCTGATTGAATACACATGAAAATCCCATTTACACACGATGTAGAGGGTATTCCTAGCTGTCCCCTTGGCAAAAGGGTAAAATGTCATGTTCCAAAACACAAAAACTCACCTTGGTCGAGGTTTCTGTAGATTTATAAGCATGAAACGCCAATGTGCTGTGTTTTTTATTTCATTAGGAATACTCTGCCTAACCTCTTTTGTGTATGCAGTCAGTATTTAAAATTTTGAAAGGAAGAAGGCAAAACAAATGCAAACCCAGAACAAATTTAGGTAATTGCCAATCAAGGAACCTGAATGCTGCTGATTGGATAAACCTAAAAATCCCTTTTACACTCGATGTGGAGGGAAATCCTTGCTGTCCCCTTGGCAAAATGATTACATTTCTGTTTCCAAAAACAAAAACTCACTTTGGTCGAGTTGCCTGTAATTTTCCTAGCATGAAACGCTAATGTGCTGTGTTTTTTATTTCTTTGGAATATTCTGCCTAACCTCTTTTGTGTATGCAGTCAGTATTTAAAATTTTGAAAGGAAGAAGGCAAAACAAATGCAAACCCAGAACAAATTTAGGTAATTGTCAATCAAGGAACCTGAATGCTGCTGATTGAATACACCTGAAAATCCCATTTACACTCAGTGTGGAGGGAATTCCTAGCTGTCCCCTCGTCAAAAGGGTAAAATTTCTTTTTCCAAAACACAAAAACTCACTTTGGTCGGGTTGCCTGTAGTTTTCCTAGCATGAAACGCCAATGTGCTGTGTTTTTCATTTCATTAGGAATACTCTGCCTAACCTCTTTTGTGTATGCAGTCAGTATTTAAAATTTTGAAAGGAAGAAGGCAAAACAAATGCAAACCCAGAACAAATTTAGGTAATTGCCAATCAAGGAATCTGAATGCTATGATTGAATACACCTGAAAATCCCATTCACACTCGATGTGGAGGGAATTCCTAGCAGTCCCCTCGGCAAAATGGTTACAATTCTTTTTCCAAAACACAAAATCTCACCTTGGTCGAGTTTTCTGTAGAGTTATATGAATGAAACGCGAATGTGCTGTTCTTTTATTTCATTATAAATACTCTGCCTAACCTCTTTTTAGCATGGATTCAGAATACAAAATTTGGAAAGGAAGAAGGCAAAAGAAACGCAAACCCAGACCAAATTTTGGAAGTTGCCAATCAAGGAACCTGAATGCTGCTGATTGAATACACCTGAAAATCCCATTCACCTTTGATTTGGAGAGAATTCCTAGCTGTCCCCTAGGCAAAGTGTAAAATTTCATGTTCCAAAAACCAAAATCTCAACTTGGTCGAGTTTTCTGTAGATTTATAAGCATGAGAAGCCAATGTGCTGTGTTGTTTTATTTCATTATGTATACTCTGACTAACCTCTTTTGTGTATGCAGTCAGTATTCAAAATTGTTAAAGGAAGAAGCCAAAACAACGCAAACTCTGAACAAATTTAGGACATTGCCAATCAAGGAACCTGAATGCTGCTGATTGAATACACCTAAAAATCCCAATTACACTCAGTGTGGAGGGAAATCTTACTGTCCACTAGGCAAAATGATTACATTTCTGCTTCCAAAACACGAAAACTCATTTGGTCGGGTTGCCTGTAAATTTCCTAGCATGAAACGCCAATGTGCTGTGTTTTTCATTTCATTACGAATACTCTGCTTAAACTCTTTTTTGTAAGGAGTAAGAATACAAAATTTGGAAAGGCAGAAGGCAAAGCCAACCAAACCCAGAACAAATTTAGGAAATTGCCAAACAAGAAACCTGAATGCTGCTGATTGAATACACCTGAAAATCCCATTTACACTCGATGTAGAGGGAATTCCTAGCTGTCCCCTTGGCAAAAGGGTAAAATTTCATGTTCCAAAACACAAAAACTCACCTTGGTCGAGTTTTCTGTAGATTTATATGGATGAAACGCCAATGAGCTGTGTTTTTTATTTCATTATGAATACTCTGCCTAACCTCTTTTGTGTATGCAGTCAGTATTCAGTATTCAAAATTGTAAAAGGAAGAAGCCAAAACAAACGCAAACTCGGAACAAATTGAGGAAATTGCCAATCAAGGAACCTGAATGCTGCTGATTGGATAAACCTAAAAATCCCTTTTACACTCGATGTGGAGGGAAATCCTTGCTGTCCCCTCGGCAAAATGATTACATTTCTGTTTCCAAAAACAAAAACTCACTTTGGTCGAGTTGCCTGTAATTTTCCTAGCATGAAACGCCAATGTGCTGTGTGTTTTATATCATTATGAATACTCTGCCTAACCTCTTTTTTGTATGGAGTCAGAATACAAAATTTGGAAAGGCAGAAGGCAAAGCCAACCAAACCCAGAACAAATTTAGGAAATTGCCAAACAAGAAACCTGAATGCTGCTGATTGAATACACCTGAAAATCCCATTTACACTCGATGTAGAGGGAATTCCTAGCTGTCCCCTTGGCAAAAGGGTAAAATTTCATGTTCCAAAACACAAAAACTCACCTTGGTCGAGGTTTCTGTAGATTTATAAGCATGAAACGCCAATGTGCTGTGTTTTTTATTTCATTATGAATACTCTGCCTAACCTCTTTTGTGTATGCAGTCAGTATTCAGTATTCAAAATTGTAAAAGGAAGAAGCCAAAACAAACACAAACTCGGAACAAATTGAGGAAATTGCCAATCAAGGAACCTGAATGCTGCTGATTGGATAAACCTAAAAATCCCTTTTACACTCGATGTGGAGGGAAATCCTTGCTGTCCCCTCGGCAAAATGATTACATTTCTGTTTCCAAAAACAAAAACTCACTTTGGTCGAGTTGCCTGTAATTTTCCTAGCATGAAACGCCAATGTGCTGTGTGTTTTATATCATTATGAATACTCTGCCTAACCTCTTTTTTGTATGGAGTCAGAATACAAAATTTGGAAAGGCAGAAGGCAAAGCAAACCAAACCCAGAACAAATTTAGGAAATTGCCAAACAAGAAACCTGAATGCTGCTGATTGAATACACCTGAAAATCCCATTTACACTCGATGTAGAGGGAATTCCTAGCTGTCCCCTTGGCAAAAGGGTAAAATTTCATGTTCCAAAACACAAAAACTCACCTTGGTCGAGGTTTCTGTAGATTTATAAGCATGAAACGCCAATGTGCTGTGTTTTTTATTTCATTTGGAATATTCTGCCTAACCTCTTTTGTGTATGCAGTCAGTATTTAAAATTTTGAAAGGAAGAAGGCAAAACAAATGCAAACCCAGAACAAATTTAGGTAATTGTCAATCAAGGAACCTGAATGCTGCTGATTGAATACACCTGAAAATCCCATTTACACTCAGTGTGGAGGGAATTCCTAGCTGTCCCCTCGTCAAAAGGGTAAAATTTCTTTTTCCAAAACACAAAAACTCACTTTGGTCGGGTTGCCTGTAGTTTTCCTAGCATGAAACGCCAATGTGCTGTGTTTTTCATTTCATTAGGAATACTCTGCCTAACCTCTTTTGTGTATGCAGTCAGTATTTAAAATTTTGAAAGGAAGAAGGCAAAACAAATGCAAACCCAGAACAAATTTAGGTAATTGCCAATCAAGGAATCTGAATGCTATGATTGAATACACCTGAAAATCCCATTCACACTCGATGTGGAGGGAATTCCTAGCAGTCCCCTCGGCAAAATGGTTACAATTCTTTTTCCAAAACACAAAATCTCACCTTGGTCGAGTTTTCTGTAGAGTTATATGAATGAAACGCGAATGTGCTGTTCTTTTATTTCATTATAAATACTCTGCCTAACCTCTTTTTAGCATGGATTCAGAATACAAAATTTGGAAAGGAAGTAGGCAAAAGAAACGCAAACCCAGACCAAATTTTGGAAGTTGCCAATCAAGGAACCTGAATGCTGCTGATTGAATACACCTGAAAATCCCATTCACCTTTGATTTGGAGAGAATTCCTAGCTGTCCCCTAGGCAAAGTGTAAAATTTCATGTTCCAAAAACCAAAATCTCAACTTGGTCGAGTTTTCTGTAGATTTATAAGCATGAGAAGCCAATGTGCTGTGTTGTTTTATTTCATTATGTATACTCTGCCTAACCTCTTTTGTGTATGCAGTCAGTATTCAAAATTGTTAAAGGAAGAAGCCAAAACAACGCAAACTCTGAACAAATTTAGGACATTGCCAATCAAGAAACCTGAATGCTGCTGATTGAATACACCTAAAAATCCCAATTACACTCAGTGTGGAGGGAAATCTTACTGTCCACTAGGCAAAATGATTACATTTCTGCTTCCAAAACACGAAAACTCATTTGGTCGGGTTGCCTGTAAATTTCCTAGCATGAAACGCCAATGTGCTGTGTTTTTCATTTCATTACGAATACTCTGCCTAAACTCTCTTTTGTAAGGAGTAAGAATACAAAATTTGGAAAGGCAGAAGGCAAAGCCAACCAAACCCAGAACAAATTTAGGAAATTGCCAAACAAGAAACCTGAATGCTGCTGATTGAATACACCTGTAAATCCCATTTACACTCGATGTAGAGGGAATTCCTAGCTGTCCCCTTGGCAAAAGGGTAAAATTTCATGTTCCAAAACACAAAACCTCACCTTGGTCGAGTTTTCTGTAGATTTATATGGATGAAACGCCAATGAGCTGTGTTTTTTATTTCATTATGAATACTCTGCCTAACCTCTTTTGTGTATGCAGTCAGTATTCAGTATTCAAAATTGTAAAAGGAAGAAGCCAAAACAAACGCAAACTCGGAACAAATTGAGGAAATTGCCAATCAAGGAACCTGAATGCTGCTGATTGGATAAACCTAAAAATCCCTTTTACACTCGATGTGGAGGGAAATCCTTGCTGTCCCCTCGGCAAAATGATTACATTTCTGTTTCCAAAAACAAAAACTCACTTTGGTCGAGTTGCCTGTAATTTTCCTAGCATGAAACGCCAATGTGCTGTGTGTTTTATATCATTATGAATACTCTGCCTAACCTCTTTTTTGTATGGAGTCAGAATACAAAATTTGGAAAGGCAGAAGGCAAAGCCAACCAAACCCAGAACAAATTTAGGAAATTGCCAAACAAGAAACCTGAATGCTGCTGATTGAATACACCTGAAAATCCCATTTACACTCGATGTAGAGGGAATTCCTAGCTGTCCCCTTGGCAAAAGGGTAAAATTTCATGTTCCAAAACACAAAAACTCACCTTGGTCGAGGTTTCTGTAGATTTATAAGCATGAAACGCCAATGTGCTGTGTTTTTTATTTCATTATGAATACTCTGCCTAACCTCTTTTGTGTATGCAGTCAGTATTCAGTATTCAAAATTGTAAAAGGAAGAAGCCAAAACAAACACAAACTCGGAACAAATTGAGGAAAAGGCCAATCAAGGAACCTGAATGCTGCTGATTGGATAAACCTAAAAATCCCTTTTACACTCGATGTGGAGGGAAATCCTTGCTGTCCCCTCGGCAAAATGATTACATTTCTGTTTCCAAAAACAAAAACTCACTTTGGTCGAGTTGCCTGTAATTTTCCTAGCATGAAACGCCAATGTGCTGTGTGTTTTATATCATTATGAATACTCTGCCTAACCTCTTTTTTGTATGGAGTCAGAATACAAAATTTGGAAAGGCAGAAGGCAAAGCAAACCAAACCCAGAACAAATTTAGGAAATTGCCAAACAAGAAATCTGAATGCTGCTGATTGAATACACCGGAAAATCCCATTTACACTCGATGTAGAGGGAATTCCTAGCTGTCCCCTTGGCAAAAGGGTAAAATTTCATGTTCCAAAACACAAAAACTCACCTTGGTCGAGGTTTCTGTAGATTTATAAGCATGAAACGCCAATGTGCTGTGTTTTTTATTTCATTTGGAATACTCTGCCTAACCTCTTTTGTGTATGCAGTCAGTATTTAAAATTTTGAAAGGAAGAAGGCAAAACAAATGCAAACCCAGAACAAATTTAGGTAATTGCCAATCAAGGAACCTGAATGCTGCTGATTGAATACACCTGAAAATCCCATTTACACTCAGTGTGGAGGGAATTCCTAGCTGTCCCCTCGTCAAAAGGGTAAAATTTCTTTTTCCAAAACACAAAAACTCACCTTGGTCGAGTTGCCTGTAGATTTCCTAGCATGAAACGCCAATGTGATGTGTTTTTCATTTCATTAGGAATACTCTGCCGAACCTCTCTTTTGTAAGGAGTAAGAATACAAATTTTGGAAAGGAAGAAGGAGAATCAAAAGCAAAGTTAGAACAAATTTAGGAAATTGCCAATCAAGGAACCTGAATGCTATGATTGAATACACCTGAAAATCCCATTCACACTCAATGTGGAGGGAATTCCTAGCAGTCCCCTGGGCAATATGGCTACATTTCTTTTTCCAAAACACAAAATCTCACCTTGGTCGAGGTTTCTGTAGATTTATATGAATGAAACGCGAATGTGCTGTTCTTTTATTTCATTATAAATACTCTGCCTAACCTCTTTTTAGCATGGATTCAGAATACAAAATTTGGAAAGGAAGAAGGCAAAAGAAACGCAAACCCAGACCAAATTTTGGAAGTTGCCAATCAAGGAACCTGAATGCTGCTGATTGAATCCACCTGAAAATCCCATTCACCTTTGATTTGGAGAGAATTCCTAGCTGTCCCCTAGGCAAAGTGTAAAATTTCATGTTCCAAAAACCAAAACCTCAACTTGGTCGAGTTTTCTGTAGATTTATAAGCATGAGAAGCCAATGTGCTGTGTTGTTTTATTTCATTATGTATACTCTGCCTAACCTCTTTTGTGTATGCAGTCAGTATTCAAAATTGTTAAAGGAAGAAGCCAAAACAACGCAAACTCGGAACAAATTTAGGACATTGCCAATCAAGGAACCTGAATGCTGCTGATTGAATACACCTAAAAATCCCAATTACACTCAGTGTGGAGGGAAATCCTTACTGTCCACTAGGCAAAATGATTACATTTCTGTTTCCAAAACACGAAAACTCACATTGGTCGGGTTGCCTGTAGATTTCCTAGCATGAAACGCCAATGTGCTGTGTTTTTCATTTCATTAGGAATACTCTGCCTAACCTCTTTTTTGTATAGAGTCAGAATACAAAATTTGGAAAGGCAGAAGGCAAAGCCAACCAAACCCAGAACAAATTTAGGAAATTGCCAAACAAGAAACCTGAATGCTGCTGATTGAATACACCTGAAAATCCCATTTACACTCGATGTAGAGGGAATTCCTAGCTGTCCCCTTGGCAAAAGGGTAAAATTTCATGTTCCAAAACACAAAAACTCACCTTGGTCGAGGTTTCTGTATATTTATATGGATGAAACGCCAATGTGCTGTGTTTTTTATTTCATTATGAATACTCTGCCTAAACTCTTTTGTGTATGCAATCAGTATTCAGTATTCAAAATTGTAAAAGGAAGAAGCCAAAACAAACGCAAACTCAGAACAAATTGAGGAAATTGCCAATCAAGGAACCTGAATGCTGCTGAAGGGATAAACCTAAAAATCCCTTTTACACTCGATGTGGAGGGAAATCCTTGCTGTCCCCTCGGCAAAATGATTACATTTCTGTTTCCAAAAACAAAAACTCACTTTGGTCGAGTTGCCTGTAATTTTCCTAGCATGAAACGCCAATGTGCTGTGTGTTTTATATCATTATGAATACTCTGCCTAACCTCTTTTTTGTATGGAGTCAGAATACAAAATTTGGAAAGGCAGAAGGCAAAGCAAACCAAACCCAGAACAAATTTAGGAAATTGCCAAACAAGAAACCTAAATGGTGCTGATTGAATACACCTGAAAATCCCATTTACACTCGATGTAGAGAGAATTCCTAGCTGTACCCTTGGCAAAAGGGTAAAATTTCATGTTCCAAAACACAAAAACTCACCTTGGTCGAGGTTTCTGTATGTTTATAAGCATGAAACGCCAATGTGCTGTGTTTTTTTTTTTGCTTTTATTTAAAGAATATAAATTTCCAAGGTACAGCTTGTGGATTCCAATGGCTCCCCCCTCACAACTTCCCTCCCTCCCGCCACCCTCCCCTCTCCCGCTCCGTCTCCCCTTCTGTTCACATCAAGATTTATTTTCAATTCTCTTTATACACAGCAGATCAGTTTATAACATATTATGTAAAGATTTTAACAGTTTGCCCTCACATAGAGGCACAAACTGAAATTATTGTTGGAGTACTAGTTATAGTATTGATTCACATTGTACAGTACATTAAAGACAGAGATCCTACATGCTTTTTTTTTTAAAGAATTGATTAATTATCTATGCATTTTCCAATTCAACACCTAGAGTTTTTAATCATTTGCAATTATCTTTATACACAGAAGATTGATTTAATATTATAGTACGTGAAGATTTCATCAGTTTGCTCCCACACAGAAACACAAAGTGAAAAAATACTGTTTCATTACTAGTATTAGCATTATTTCACATTGGATAACACATTAAGGACAGATCCCTGATGAGAAGTAAGTACACAGTGACTCCTGAAGTTGAATAACAATTTGACACTCTTGTTTATGGCGTCAGTAATCTTCCCAGGCTCTAGTCATGAGTTGCCGAGGCTATGGAAGCGTTCAGGGTTCGCCGACTTTGATCTTAATCCGACAGGGTCATAGTCAAAGTGGAAGTTCTCTCCTCCATTCAGAGAAAGGTACCTCCTTCTTTGATGGCCCCGTTCTTTCCACTGGGATCTCACTCGCAGAGATCTTTCATTTAGGTCTTTTTTTTTTTTTCAGAGTGTCTTAGCTTTCCATGCCCAAAATATTCTCACGGGCTCTTGAGCCAGATCCGAATGCCTTGAGGGCTGATTCTGAGGCCAGAGTGCTATTTAGGACCTCTGCCGTTCTATGAGTCTGCTGTGCTTCTCGTTATTTCATTTGGAATACTCTGCCTAAACTCTTTTGTGTATGCAATCAGTATTTAAAATTTTGAAAGGAAGAAGGCAAAACAAATGCAAACCCAGAACAAATTTAGGTGATTGCCAATCAAGGAACCTGAATGCTGCTGATTGAATATACCTGAAAATCCCATTTACACTCAGTGTGGAGGGAATTCCTAGCTGTCCCCTCGTCAAAAGGGTAAAATTTCTTTTTCCAAAACACAAAAACTCACTTTGGTCGGGTTGCCTGTAATTTTCCTAGCATGAAACGCCAATGTGCTGTGTTTTTTATATCATTATGAATACTCTGCCTAACCTCTTTTGTGTATGGAGTCAGAATACAAAATTTGGAAAGGCAGAAGGCAAAGCCAACCAAACCCAGAACAAATTTAGGAAATTGCCAAACAAGAAACCTGAATGCTGCTGATTGAATACACCTGAAAATCCCATTTACACTCGATGTAGAGGGAATTCCTAGCTGTCCCCTTGGCAAAAGGGTAAAATTTCATGTTCCAAAACACAAAAACTCACCTTGGTCGAGGTTTCTGTAGATTTATAAGCATGAAACGCCAATGTGCTGTGTTTTTTATTTCATTAGGAATACTCTGCCTAACCTCTTTTGTGTATGCAGTCAGTATTCAGTATTCAAAATTGTAAAAGGAAGAAGCCAAAACAAACACAAACTCGGAAAAAAGTGAGGAAATTGCCAATCAAGGAACCTGAATGCTGCTGAAGGGATAAACCTAAAAATCCCTTTTACACTCGATGTGGAGGGAAATCCTTGCTGTCCCCTCGGCAAAATGATTACATTTCTGTTTCCAAAAACAAAAACTCACTTTGGTCGAGTTGCCTGTAATTTTCCTAGCATGAAACGCCAATGTGCTGTGTGTTTTATATCATTATGAATACTCTGCCTAACCTCTTTTTTGTATGGAGTCAGAATACAAAATTTGGAAAGGCAGAAGGCAAAGCAAACCAAACCCAGAACAAATTTAGGAAATTGCCAAACAAGAAACCTAAATGGTGCTGATTGAATACACCTGAAAATCCCATTTACACTCGATGTAGAGAGAATTCCTAGCTGTACCCTTGGCAAAAGGGTAAAATTTCATGTTCCAAAACACAAAAACTCACCTTGG
Source organism: Sylvilagus floridanus (assembly GCA_949820135.1). Taxonomy (NCBI): domain Eukaryota; kingdom Metazoa; phylum Chordata; class Mammalia; order Lagomorpha; family Leporidae; genus Sylvilagus; species Sylvilagus floridanus. The sequence goes on along the minus strand of OX463234.1, from coordinate 22,950,297 downwards.
TCGAGGTTTCTGTATGTTTATAAGCATGAAACGCCAATGTGCTGTGTTTTTTTTTTTTTTGCTTTTATTTAAAGAATATAAATTTCCAAGGTACAGCTTGTGGATTCCAATGGCTCCCCCCTCACAACTTCCCTCCCTCCCACCACCCTCCCCTCCCCCGCTCCGTCTCCCCTTCTGTTCACATCAAGATTTATTTTCAATTCTCTTTATACACAGCAGATCAGTTTATAACATATTATGTAAAGATTTTAACAGTTTGCCCTCACATAGAGGCACAAACTGAAATTATTGTTGGAGTACTAGTTATAGTATTGATTCACATTGTACAGTACATTAAAGACAGAGATCCTACATGCTTTTTTTTTTAAAGAATTGATTAATTATCTATGCATTTTCCAATTCAACACCTAGAGTTTTTAATCATTTGCAATTATCTTTATACACAGAAGATTGATTTAATATTATAGTACGTGAAGATTTCATCAGTTTGCTCCCACACAGAAACACAAAGTGAAAAAATACTGTTTCATTACTAGTATTAGCATTATTTCACATTGGATAACACATTAAGGACAGATCCCTGATGAGAAGTAAGTACACAGTGACTCCTGAAGTTGAATAACAATTTGACACTCTTGTTTATGGCGTCAGTAATCTTCCCAGGCTCTAGTCATGAGTTGCCGAGGCTATGGAAGCATTCAGGGTTCGCCGACTTTGATCTTAATCCGACAGGGTCATAGTCAAAGTGGAAGTTCTCTCCTCCATTCAGAGAAAGGTACCTCCTTCTTTGATGGCCCCGTTCTTTCCACTGGGATCTCACTCGCAGAGATCTTTCATTTAGGTCTTTTTTTTTTTTTCAGAGTGTCTTAGCTTTCCATGCCCAAAATATTCTCACGGGCTCTTGAGCCAGATCCGAATGCCTTGAGGGCTGATTCTGAGGCCAGAGTGCTATTTAGGACCTCTGCCGTTCTATGAGTCTGCTGTGCTTCTCGTTATTTCATTTGGAATACTCTGCCTAAACTCTTTTGTGTATGCAATCAGTATTTAAAATTTTGAAAGGAAGAAGGCAAAACAAATGCAAACCCAGAACAAATTTAGGTGATTGCCAATCAAGGAACCTGAATGCTGCTGATTGAATATACCTGAAAATCCCATTTACACTCAGTGTGGAGGGAATTCCTAGCTGTCCCCTCGTCAAAAGGGTAAAATTTCTTTTTCCAAAACACAAAAACTCACTTTGGTCGGGTTGCCTGTAATTTTCCTAGCATGAAACGCCAATGTGCTGTGTTTTTTATATCATTATGAATACTCTGCCTAACCTCTTTTGTGTATGGAGTCAGAATACAAAATTTGGAAAGGCAGAAGGCAAAGCCAACCAAACCCAGAACAAATTTAGGAAATTGCCAAACAAGAAACCTGAATGCTGCTGATTGAATACACCTGAAAATCCCATTTACACTCGATGTAGAGGGAATTCCTAGCTGTCCCCTTGGCAAAAGGGTAAAATTTCATGTTCCAAAACACAAAAACTCACCTTGGTCGAGGTTTCTGTAGATTTATAAGCATGAAACGCCAATGTGCTGTGTTTTTTATTTCATTAGGAATACTCTGCCTAACCTCTTTTGTGTATGCAGTCAGTATTCAGTATTCAAAATTGTAAAAGGAAGAAGCCAAAACAAACACAAACTCGGAAAAAAGTGAGGAAATTGCCAATCAAGGAACCTGAATGCTGCTGAAGGGATAAACCTAAAAATCCCTTTTACACTCGATGTGGAGGGAAATCCTTGCTGTCCCCTCGGCAAAATGATTACATTTCTGTTTCCAAAAACAAAAACTCACTTTGGTCGAGTTGCCTGTAATTTTCCTAGCATGAAACGCCAATGTGCTGTGTGTTTTATATCATTATGAATACTCTGCCTAACCTCTTTTTTGTATGGAGTCAGAATACAAAATTTGGAAAGGCAGAAGGCAAAGCAAACCAAACCCAGAACAAATTTAGGAAATTGCCAAACAAGAAACCTAAATGGTGCTGATTGAATACACCTGAAAATCCCATTTACACTCGATGTAGAGAGAATTCCTAGCTGTACCCTTGGCAAAAGGGTAAAATTTCATGTTCCAAAACACAAAAACTCACCTTGGTCGAGGTTTCTGTATGTTTATAAGCATGAAACGCCAATGTGCTGTGTTTTTTTTTTTTTTGCTTTTATTTAAAGAATATAAATTTCCAAGGTACAGCTTGTGGATTCCAATGGCTCCCCCCTCACAACTTCCCTCCCTCCCACCACCCTCCCCTCCCCCGCTCCGTCTCCCCTTCTGTTCACATCAAGATTTATTTTCAATTCTCTTTATACACAGCAGATCAGTTTATAACATATTATGTAAAGATTTTAACAGTTTGCCCTCACATAGAGGCACAAACTGAAATTATTGTTGGAGTACTAGTTATAGTATTGATTCACATTGTACAGTACATTAAAGACAGAGATCCTACATGCTTTTTTTTTTAAAGAATTGATTAATTATCTATGCATTTTCCAATTCAACACCTAGAGTTTTTAATCATTTGCAATTATCTTTATACACAGAAGATTGATTTAATATTATAGTACGTGAAGATTTCATCAGTTTGCTCCCACACAGAAACACAAAGTGAAAAAATACTGTTTCATTACTAGTATTAGCATTATTTCACATTGGATAACACATTAAGGACAGATCCCTGATGAGAAGTAAGTACACAGTGACTCCTGAAGTTGAATAACAATTTGACACTCTTGTTTATGGCGTCAGTAATCTTCCCAGGCTCTAGTCATGAGTTGCCGAGGCTATGGAAGCATTCAGGGTTCGCCGACTTTGATCTTAATCCGACAGGGTCATAGTCAAAGTGGAAGTTCTCTCCTCCATTCAGAGAAAGGTACCTCCTTCTTTGATGGCCCCGTTCTTTCCACTGGGATCTCACTCGCAGAGATCTTTCATTTAGGTCTTTTTTTTTTTTTCAGAGTGTCTTAGCTTTCCATGCCCAAAATATTCTCACGGGCTCTTGAGCCAGATCCGAATGCCTTGAGGGCTGATTCTGAGGCCAGAGTGCTATTTAGGACCTCTGCCGTTCTATGAGTCTGCTGTGCTTCTCGTTATTTCATTTGGAATACTCTGCCTAAACTCTTTTGTGTATGCAATCAGTATTTAAAATTTTGAAAGGAAGAAGGCAAAACAAATGCAAACCCAGAACAAATTTAGGTGATTGCCAATCAAGGAACCTGAATGCTGCTGATTGAATATACCTGAAAATCCCATTTACACTCAGTGTGGAGGGAATTCCTAGCTGTCCCCTCGTCAAAAGGGTAAAATTTCTTTTTCCAAAACACAAAAACTCACTTTGGTCGGGTTGCCTGTAATTTTCCTAGCATGAAACGCCAATGTGCTGTGTTTTTTATATCATTATGAATACTCTGCCTAACCTCTTTTGTGTATGGAGTCAGAATACAAAATTTGGAAAGGCAGAAGGCAAAGCCAACCAAACCCAGAACAAATTTAGGAAATTGCCAAACAAGAAACCTGAATGCTGCTGATTGAATACACCTGAAAATCCCATTTACACTCGATGTAGAGGGAATTCCTAGCTGTCCCCTTGGCAAAAGGGTAAAATTTCATGTTCCAAAACACAAAAACTCACCTTGGTCGAGGTTTCTGTAGATTTATAAGCATGAAACGCCAATGTGCTGTGTTTTTTATTTCATTAGGAATACTCTGCCTAACCTCTTTTGTGTATGCAGTCAGTATTCAGTATTCAAAATTGTAAAAGGAAGAAGCCAAAACAAACACAAACTCGGAAAAAAGTGAGGAAATTGCCAATCAAGGAACCTGAATGCTGCTGAAGGGATAAACCTAAAAATCCCTTTTACACTCGATGTGGAGGGAAATCCTTGCTGTCCCCTCGGCAAAATGATTACATTTCTGTTTCCAAAAACAAAAACTCACTTTGGTCGAGTTGCCTGTAATTTTCCTAGCATGAAACGCCAATGTGCTGTGTGTTTTATATCATTATGAATACTCTGCCTAACCTCTTTTTTGTATGGAGTCAGAATACAAAATTTGGAAAGGCAGAAGGCAAAGCAAACCAAACCCAGAACAAATTTAGGAAATTGCCAAACAAGAAACCTAAATGGTGCTGATTGAATACACCTGAAAATCCCATTTACACTCGATGTAGAGAGAATTCCTAGCTGTACCCTTGGCAAAAGGGTAAAATTTCATGTTCCAAAACACAAAAACTCACCTTGGTCGAGGTTTCTGTATGTTTATAAGCATGAAACGCCAATGTGCTGTGTTTTTTTTTTTTTTGCTTTTATTTAAAGAATATAAATTTCCAAGGTACAGCTTGTGGATTCCAATGGCTCCCCCCTCACAACTTCCCTCCCTCCCACCACCCTCCCCTCCCCCGCTCCGTCTCCCCTTCTGTTCACATCAAGATTTATTTTCAATTCTCTTTATACACAGCAGATCAGTTTATAACATATTATGTAAAGATTTTAACAGTTTGCCCTCACATAGAGGCACAAACTGAAATTATTGTTGGAGTACTAGTTATAGTATTGATTCACATTGTACAGTACATTAAAGACAGAGATCCTACATGCTTTTTTTTTTAAAGAATTGATTAATTATCTATGCATTTTCCAATTCAACACCTAGAGTTTTTAATCATTTGCAATTATCTTTATACACAGAAGATTGATTTAATATTATAGTACGTGAAGATTTCATCAGTTTGCTCCCACACAGAAACACAAAGTGAAAAAATACTGTTTCATTACTAGTATTAGCATTATTTCACATTGGATAACACATTAAGGACAGATCCCTGATGAGAAGTAAGTACACAGTGACTCCTGAAGTTGAATAACAATTTGACACTCTTGTTTATGGCGTCAGTAATCTTCCCAGGCTCTAGTCATGAGTTGCCGAGGCTATGGAAGCATTCAGGGTTCGCCGACTTTGATCTTAATCCGACAGGGTCATAGTCAAAGTGGAAGTTCTCTCCTCCATTCAGAGAAAGGTACCTCCTTCTTTGATGGCCCCGTTCTTTCCACTGGGATCTCACTCGCAGAGATCTTTCATTTAGGTCTTTTTTTTTTTTTCAGAGTGTCTTAGCTTTCCATGCCCAAAATATTCTCACGGGCTCTTGAGCCAGATCCGAATGCCTTGAGGGCTGATTCTGAGGCCAGAGTGCTATTTAGGACCTCTGCCGTTCTATGAGTCTGCTGTGCTTCTCGTTATTTCATTTGGAATACTCTGCCTAAACTCTTTTGTGTATGCAATCAGTATTTAAAATTTTGAAAGGAAGAAGGCAAAACAAATGCAAACCCAGAACAAATTTAGGTGATTGCCAATCAAGGAACCTGAATGCTGCTGATTGAATATACCTGAAAATCCCATTTACACTCAGTGTGGAGGGAATTCCTAGCTGTCCCCTCGTCAAAAGGGTAAAATTTCTTTTTCCAAAACACAAAAACTCACTTTGGTCGGGTTGCCTGTAATTTTCCTAGCATGAAACGCCAATGTGCTGTGTTTTTTATATCATTATGAATACTCTGCCTAACCTCTTTTGTGTATGGAGTCAGAATACAAAATTTGGAAAGGCAGAAGGCAAAGCCAACCAAACCCAGAACAAATTTAGGAAATTGCCAAACAAGAAACCTGAATGCTGCTGATTGAATACACCTGAAAATCCCATTTACACTCGATGTAGAGGGAATTCCTAGCTGTCCCCTTGGCAAAAGGGTAAAATTTCATGTTCCAAAACACAAAAACTCACCTTGGTCGAGGTTTCTGTAGATTTATAAGCATGAAACGCCAATGTGCTGTGTTTTTTATTTCATTAGGAATACTCTGCCTAACCTCTTTTGTGTATGCAGTCAGTATTCAGTATTCAAAATTGTAAAAGGAAGAAGCCAAAACAAACACAAACTCGGAAAAAAGTGAGGAAATTGCCAATCAAGGAACCTGAATGCTGCTGAAGGGATAAACCTAAAAATCCCTTTTACACTCGATGTGGAGGGAAATCCTTGCTGTCCCCTCGGCAAAATGATTACATTTCTGTTTCCAAAAACAAAAACTCACTTTGGTCGAGTTGCCTGTAATTTTCCTAGCATGAAACGCCAATGTGCTGTGTGTTTTATATCATTATGAATACTCTGCCTAACCTCTTTTTTGTATGGAGTCAGAATACAAAATTTGGAAAGGCAGAAGGCAAAGCAAACCAAACCCAGAACAAATTTAGGAAATTGCCAAACAAGAAACCTGAATGCTGCTGATTGAATACACCTGAAAATCCCATTTACACTCGATGTAGAGGGAATTCCTAGCTGTCCCCTTGGCAAAAGGGTAAAATTTCATGTTCCAAAACACAAAAACTCACCTTGGTCGAGGTTTCTGTAGATTTATAAGCATGAAACGCCAATGTGCTGTGTTTTTTATTTCATTAGGAATACTCTGCCTAACCTCTTTTGTGTATGCAGTCAGTATTTAAAATTTTGAAAGGAAGAAGGCAAAACAAATGCAAACCCAGAACAAATTTAGGTAATTGCCAATCAAGGAACCTGAATGCTGCTGATTGAATACACCTGAAAATCCCATTTACACTCAGTGTGGAGGGAATTCCTAGCTGTCCCCTCGTCAAAAGGGTAAAATTTCTTTTTCCAAAACACAAAAACTCACCTTGGTCGAGTTGCCTGTAGATTTCCTAGCATGAAACGCCAATGTGCTGTGTTTTTCATTTCATTAGGAATACTCTGCCGAACCTCTCTTTTGTAAGGAGTAAGAATACAAATTTTGGAAAGGAAGAAGGAGAATCAAAAGCAAAGTTAGAACAAATTTAGGAAATTGCCAATCAAGACACCCGAATGGTGCCGAAAGAATACACCTGAAAAGCCCATTTACACTTCATGTGGAGAGAATTCCTAGCTTAACCCTCGGTAAAAATGTAAAAGTTGTTTTTCCAAAACACAAAAACTCACTTTGGTCGAGATTTCTGTAGTTTTATAAGCATGAAAAGCCAAAGCGGTGTGTTTTTTATTTCATTTAGGGATACTCTGCCTAACCTCTTTTTTGCATGGAGTCAGAATACCAAATTTGGAAAGGAAGAAGGCAAAACAAACGCAAACCCAGAACAAATTTTACGAAATTGCCAATCAAGGAACCTGAATGCTATGATTGAATACACCTGAAAATCCCATTCACACTCGATGTGGAGGGAATTCCTAGCAGTCCCCTCGGCAAAATGGTTACATTTCTTTTTCCAAAACACAAAATCTCACCTTGGTCGAGTTTTCTGTAGATTTATATGAATGAAACGCGAATGTGCTGTTCTTTTATTTCATTATAAATACTCTGCCTAACCTCTTTTTAGCATGGATTCAGAATACAAAATTTGGAAAGGAAGAAGGCAAAAGAAACGCAAACCCAGACCAAATTTTGGAAGTTGCCAATCAAGGAACCTGAATGCTGCTGATTGAATACACCTGTAAATCCCATTCACCTTTGATTTGGAGAGAATTCCTAGCTGTCCCCTAGGCAAAGTGTAAAATTTCATGTTCCAAAAACCAAAATCTCACCTTAGTCAAGTTTTCTGTAGATTTATAAGCATGAGAAGCCAATGTGCTGTGTTTTTTATTTCATTTGGAATACTCTGCCTAACCTCTTTTGTGTATGCAGTCAGTATTCAAAATTGTTAAAGGAAGACGCCAAAACAACGCAAACTCCGAACAAATTTAGGACATTGCCAATCAAGGAACCTGAATGCTGCTGATTGAATACACCTAAAAATCCCAATTACACTCAGTGTGGAGGGAAATCCTTACTGTCCCCTCGGCAAAATGATTACAATTCTGTTTACAAAACACGAAAACTCACTTTGGTCGGGTTGCCTGTAAATTTCCTAGCATGAAACGCCAATGTGCTGTGTTTTTCATTTCATTATGAATACTCTGCCTAACCTCTTTTTTGTATGGAGTCAGAATACAAAATTTGGAAAGGCAGAAGGCAAAGCCAAGCAAACCCATAACAAATTTAGGAAATTGCCAAACAAGAAACCTGAATGCTGCTGATTGAATACACCTGAAAATCCCATTTACACTCGACGTGGAGGGAATTCCTAGCTGTCCCCTTGGCAAAAGGGTAAAATTTCATGTTCCAAAACACAAAAACTCACCTTGGTCGAGGTTTCTGTAGATTTATAAGCATGAAACGCCAATGTGCTGTGTTTTTTATTTCATTAGGAATACTCTGCCTAACCTCTTTTGTGTATGCAGTCAGTATTTAAAATTTTGAAAGGAAGAAGGCAAAACAAATGCAAACCCAGAACAAATTTAGGTAATTGCCAATCAAGGAACCTGAATGCTGCTGATTGGTTAAACCTAAAAATCCCTTTTACACTCGATGTGGAGGGAAATCCTTGCTGTCCCCTCGGCAAAATGATTACATTTCTGTTTCCAAAAACAAAAACTCACTTTGGTCGAGCTGCCTGTAGATTTCCTAGCATGAAACGCCAATGTGCTGTGTTTTTCATTTCATTAGGAATACTCTGCCGAACCTCTCTTTTGTAAGGAGTAAGAATACAAATTTTGGAAAGGAAGAAGGAGAATCAAAAGCAAAGTTAGAACAAATTTAGGAAATTGCCAATCAAGACACCCGAATGGTGCCAAAAGAATACACCTGAAAAGCCCATTTACACTTCATGTGGAGAGAATTCCTAGCTTAACCCTCGGTAAAAATGTAAAAGTTGTTTTTCCAAAACACAAAAACTCACTTTGGTCGAGATTTCTGTAGTTTTATAAGAATGAAAAGCCAAAGCGGTGTGTTTTTTATTTCATTTAGGGATACTCTGCCTAACCTCTTTTTTGCATGGAGTCAGAATACCAAATTTGGAAAGGAAGAAGGCAAAACAAACGCAAACCCAGAACAAATTTTAGGAAATTGCCAATCAAGGAACCTGAATGCTATGATTGAATACACCTGAAAATCCCATTCACACTCGATGTGGAGGGAATTCCTAGCAGTCCCCTGGGCAATATGGCTACATTTCTTTTTCCAAAACACAAAATCTCACCTTGGTCGAGTTTTCTGTAGAGTTATATGAATGAAACACGAATGTGCTGTTCTTTTATTTCATTATAAATACTCTGCCTAACCTCTTTTTAGCATGGATTCAGAATACAAAATTTGGAAAGGAAGAAGGCAAAAGAAACGCAAACCCAGACCAAATTTTGGAAGTTGCCAATCAAGGAACCTGAATGCTGCTGATTGAATCCACCTGAAAATCCCATTCACCTTTGATTTGGAGAGAATTCCTAGCTGTCCCCTAGGCAAAGTGTAAAATTTCATGTTCCAAAAACCAAAACCTCAACTTGGTCGAGTTTTCTGTAGATTTATAAGCATGAGAAGCCAATGTGCTGTGTTGTTTTATTTCATTATGTATACTCTGCCTAACCTCTTTTGTGTATGCAGTCAGTATTCAAAATTGTTAAAGGAAGAAGCCAAAACAATGCAAACTCGGAACAAATGTAGGACATTGCCAATCAAGGAACCTGAATGCTGCTGATTGAATACACCTAAAAATCCCAATTACACTCAGTGTGGAGGGAAATCCTTACTGTCCCCTCGGCAAAATGATTACATTTCTGTTTCCAAAACACGAAAACTCACTTTGGTCGGGTTGCCTGTAGATTTCCTAGCATGAAACGCCAATGTGCTGTGTTTTTCATTTCATTAGGAATACTCTGCCTAACTTCTTTTTTGTATAGAGTCAGAATACAAAATTTGGAAAGGCAGAAGGCAAAGCCAACCAAACCCAGAACAAATTTAGGAAATTGCCAAACAAGAAACCTGAATGCTGCTGATTGAATACACCTGAAAATCCCATTTACACTCGATGTGGAGGGAATTCCTAGCTGTCCCCTTGGCAAAAGGGTAAAATTTCATGTTCCAAAACACAAAAACTCACCTTGGTCGAGGTTTCTGTAGATTTATATGGATGAAACGCCAATGTGCTGTGTTTTTTGTTTGATTATGAATAGTCTGCCTAACCTCTTTTGTGTATGCAGTCAGTATTCAGTATTCAAAATTGTAAAAGGAAGAAGCCAAAACAAATGCAAACTCGGAACAAATTGAGGAAATTGCCAATCAAGGAACCTGAATGCTGCTGATTGAATACACCTAAAAATCCCAATTACACTCAGTGTGGAGGGAAATCCTTACTGTCCACTCGGCAAAATGATTACATTTCTGTTTCCAAAACAGGAAAACTCACTTTGGTCGGGTTGCCTGTAATTTTCCTAGCATGAAACGCCAATGTGCTGTGTGTTTTATATCATTATGAATACTCTGCCTAACCTCTTTTTTGTATGGAGTCAGAATACAAAATTTGGAAAGGCAGAAGGCAAAGCAAACCAAACCCAGAACAAATTTAGGAAATTGCCAAACAAGAAACCTGAATGCTGCTGATTGAATACACCTGAAAATCCCATTTACACTCGATGTAGAGGGAATTCCTAGCTGTCCCCTTGGCAAAAGGGTAAAATTTCATGTTCCAAAACACAAAAACTCACCTTGGTCGAGGTTTCTGTAGATTTATATGGATGAAACGCCAATGTGCTGTGTTTTTTATTTCATTAGGAATATTCTGCCTAACCTCTTTTGTGTATGCAGTCAGTATTTAAAATTTTGAAAGGAAGAAGGCAAAACAAATGCAAACCCAGAACATATTTAGGTAATTGCCAATCAAGGAACCTGAATGCTGCTGATTGAATACACCTGAAAATCCCATTTACACTCAGTGTGGAGGGAATTCCTAGCTGTCCCCTCGTCAAAAGGGTAAAATTTCTTTTTCCAAAACACAAAAACTCACCTTGGTCGAGTTGCCTGTAGATTTCCTAGCATGAAACGCCAATGTGCTGTGTTTTTCATTTCATTAGGAATACTCTGCCGAACCTCTCTTTTGTAAGGAGTAAGAATACAAATTTTGGAAAGGAAGAAGGAGAATCAAAAGCAAAGTTAGAACAAATTTAGGAAATTGCCAATCAAGACACCCGAATGGTGCCGAAAGAATACACCTGAAAAGCCCATTTACACTTCATGTGGAGAGAATTCCTAGCTTAACCCTCGGTAAAAATGTAAAAGTTGTTTTTCCAAAACACAAAAACTCACTTTGGTCGAGATTTCTGTAGTTTTATAAGAATGAAAAGCCAAAGCGGTGTGTTTTTTATTTCATTGAGGGATACTCTGCCTAACCTCTTTTTTGCATGGAGTCAGAATACCAAATTTGGAAAGGAAGAAGGCAAAACAAACGCAAACCCAGAACAAATTTTAGGAAATTGCCAATCAAGGAACCTGAATGCTATGATTGAATACACCTGAAAATCCCATTCACACTCGATGTGGAGGGAATTCCTAGCAGTCCCCTCGGCAAAATGGTTACATTTCTTTTTCCAAAACACAAAATCTCACCTTGGTCGAGTTTTCTGTAGATTTATATGAATGAAACGCGAATGTGCTGTTCTTTTATTTCATTATAAATACTCTGCCTAACCTCTTTTTAGCATGGATTCAGAATACAAAATTTGGAAAGGAAGAAGGCAAAAGAAACGCAAACCCAGACCAAATTTTGGAAGTTGCCAATCAAGGAACCTGAATGCTGCTGATTGAATACACCTGTAAATCCCATTCACCTTTGATTTGGAGAGAATTCCTAGCTGTCCCCTAGGCAAAGTGTAAAATTTCATGTTCCAAAAACCAAAATCTCACCTTGGTCAAGTTTTCTGTAGATTTATAAGCATGAGAAGCCAATGTGCTGTGTTTTTTATTTCATTTGGAATACTCTGCCTAACCTCTTTTGTGTATGCAGTCAGTATTCAAAATTGTTAAAGGAAGAAGCCAAAACAACGCAAACTCCGAACAAATTTAGGACATTGCCAATCAAGGAACCTGAATGCTGCTGATTGAATACACCTAAAAATCCCAATTACACTCAGTGTGGAGGGAAATCCTTACTGTCCCCTCGGCAAAATGATTACATTTCTGTTTACAAAACACGAAAACTCACTTTGGTCGGGTTGCCTGTAAATTTCCTAGCATGAAACGCCAATGTGCTGTGTTTTTCATTTCATTATGAATACTCTGCCTAACCTCTTTTTTGTATGGAGTCAGAATACAAAATTTGGAAAGGCAGAAGGCAAAGCCAAGCATACCCATAACAAATTTAGGAAATTGCCAAACAAGAAACCTGAATGCTGCTGATTGAATACACCTGAAAATCCCATTTACACTCGACGTGGAGGGAATTCCTAGCTGTCCCCTTGGCAAAAGGGTAAAATTTCATGTTCCAAAACACAAAAACTCACCTTGGTCGAGGTTTCTGTATGTATATAAGCATGAAACGCCAATGTGCTGTGTTTTTTATTTCATTTGGAATACTCTGCCTAACCTCTTTTGTGTATGCAATCAGTATTTAAAATTTTGATAGGAAGAAGGCAAAACAAATGCAAACCCAGAACAAATTTAGGTGATTGCCAATCAAAGAACCTGAATGCTGCTGATTGAATACACCTGAAAATCCCATTTACACTCAGTGTGGAGGGAATTCCTAGCTGTCCCCTCGTCAAAAGGGTAAAATTTCTTTTTCCAAAACACAAAAACTCACTTTGGTCGGGTTGCCTGTAGATTTCCTAGCATGAAACGCCAATGTGCTGTGTTTTTCATTTCATTATGAATACTCTGCCTAACCTCTTTTTTGTATAGAGTCAGAATACAAAATTTGGAAAGGCAGAAGGCAAAGCCAACCAAACACAGAACAAATTTAGGAAATTGCCAAACAAGAAACCTGAATGGTGCTGATTGAATACACCTGAAAATCCCATTTACACTTGATGTAGAGGGAATTCCTAGCTGTCCCCTTGGCAAAAGGGTAAAATTTCATGTTCCAAAACACAAAAACTCACCTTGGTCGAGTTTTCTGTAGATTTATATGGATGAAACGCCAATGTGCTGTGTTTTTTATTTCATTAGGAATACTCTGCCTAACCTCTTTTGTGTATGCAGTCAGTATTCAGTATTCAAAATTGTAAAAGGAAGAAGCCAAAACAAACACAAACTCGGAACAAATTGAGGAAATTGCCAATCAAGGAACCTGAATGCTGCTGATTGGATCAACCTAAAAATCCCTTTTACACTCGATGTGGAGGGCAATCCTTGCTGTCCCCTCGGCAAAATGATTACATTTCTGTTTCCAAAAACAAAAACTCACTTTGGTCGAGTTGCCTGTAATTTTCCTAGCATGAAACGCCAATGTGCTGTGTGTTTTATATCATTATGAATACTCTGCCTAACCTCTTTTGTGTATAGAGTCAGAATACAAAATTTGGAAAGGCAGAAGGCAAAGCCAAGCAAACCCATAACAAATTTAGGAAATTGCCAAACAAGAAACCTGAATGCTGCTGATTGAATACACCTGAAAATCCCATTTACACTCAATGTAGAGGGAATTCCTAGCTGTGCCCTTGGCAAAAGGGTAAAATGTCATGTTCCAAAACACAAAAACTCACCTTGGTCGAGGTTTCTGTAGATTTATTAGCATGAAATGCCAATGTGCTGTGTTTTTTATTTCATTAGGAATACTCTGCCTAACCTCTTTTGTGTATGCAGTCAGTATTTAAAATTTTGAAAGGAAGAAGGCAAAACAAATGCAAACCCAGAACAAATTTAGGTAATTGCCAATCAAGGAACCTGAATGCTGCTGATTGAATACACCTGAAAATCCCATTTACACTCAGTGTGGAGGGAATTCCTAGCTGTCCCCTCGTCAAAGGGGTAAAATTTCTTTTTCCAAAACACAAAAACTCACCTTGGTCGAGTTGCCTGTAGATTTCCTAGCATGAAACGCCAATGTGCTGTGTTTTTCATTTCATTAGGAATACTCTGCCGAACCTCTCTTTTGTAAGGAGTAAGAATACAAATTTTGGAAAGGAAGAAGGAGAATCAAAAGCAAAGTTAGAACAAATTTAGGAAATTGCCAATCAAGACACCCGAATGGTGCTGAAAGAATACACCTGAAAATCCCATTTACACTTCATGTGGAGAGAATTCCTAGCTTAACCCTCGGTAAAAATGTAAAAGTTGTTTTTCCAAAACACAAAAACTCACTTTGGTCGAGATTTCTGTAGTTTTATAAGCATGAAAAGCCAAAGCGGTGTGTTTTTTATTTCATTGAGGGATACTCTGCCTAACCTCTTTTTTGCATGGAGTCAGAATACCAAATTTGGAAAGGAAGAAGGCAAAACAAACGCAAACCCAGAACAAATTTTAAGAAATTGCCAATCAAGGAACCTGAATGCTATGATTGAATACACCTGAAAATCCCATTCACACTCGATGTGGAGGAAATTCGTAGCAGTCCCCTCAGCAAAATGGTTACATTTTTTTTTCCAAAACACAAAATCTCACCTTGGTCGAGTTTTCTGTAGATTTATATGAATGAAACGCAAATGTGCTGTTCTTTTATTTCATTATAAATACTCTGCCTAACCTCTTTTTAGCATGGATTCAGAATACAAAATTTGGAAAGGAAGAAGGCAAAAGAAACGCAAACCCAGACCAAATTTTGGAAGTTGCCAATCAAGGAACCTGAATGCTGCTGATTGAATACACCTGAAAATCCCATTCACCTTTGATTTGGAGAGAATTACTAGCTGTCCCCTAGGCAAAGTGTAAAATTTCATGTTCCAAAAACCAAAATCTCAACTTGTTCGAGGTTTCTGTAGATTTATATGGATGAAACGCCAATGTGCTGTGTTTTTTATTTCATTATGAATACTCTGCCTAACCTCTTTTGTGTATGCAATCAGTATTTAAAATTTTGAAAGGAAGAAGGCAAAACAAATGCAAACCCAGAACAAATTTAGGTGATTGCCAATCAAAGAACCTGAATGCTGCTGATTGAATACACCTGAAAATCCCATTTACACTCAGTGTGGAGGGAATTCCTAGCTGTCCCCTCGTCAAAAGGGTAAAATTTCTTTTTCCAAAACACAAAAACTCACTTTGGTCGGGTTGCCTGTAGATTTCCTAGCATGAAACGCCAATGTGCTGTGTTTTTCATTTCATTATGAATACTCTGCCTAACCTCTTTTTTGTATAGAGTCAGAATACAAAATTTGGAAAGGCAGAAGGCAAAGCCAACCAAACACAGAACAAATTTAGGAAATTGCCAAACAAGAAACCTGAATGGTGCTGATTGAATACACCTGAAAATCCCATTTACACTTGATGTAGAGGGAATTCCTAGCTGTCCCCTTGGCAAAAGGGTAAAATTTCATGTTCCAAAACACAAAAACTCACCTTGGTCGAGTTTTCTGTAGATTTATATGGATGAAACGCCAATGTGCTGTGTTTTTTATTTCATTAGGAATACTCTGCCTAACCTCTTTTGTGTATGCAGTCAGTATTCAGTATTCAAAATTGTAAAAGGAAGAAGCCAAAACAAACACAAACTCGGAACAAATTGAGGAAATTGCCAATCAAGGAACCTGAATGCTGCTGATTGGATCAACCTAAAAATCCCTTTTACACTCGATGTGGAGGGCAATCCTTGCTGTCCCCTCGGCAAAATGATTACATTTCTGTTTCCAAAAACAAAAACTCACTTTGGTCGAGTTGCCTGTAATTTTCCTAGCATGAAACGCCAATGTGCTGTGTGTTTTATATCATTATGAATACTCTGCCTAACCTCTTTTGTGTATAGAGTCAGAATACAAAATTTGGAAAGGCAGAAGGCAAAGCCAAGCAAACCCATAACAAATTTAGGAAATTGCCAAACAAGAAACCTGAATGCTGCTGATTGAATACACCTGAAAATCCCATTTACACTCAATGTAGAGGGAATTCCTAGCTGTGCCCTTGGCAAAAGGGTAAAATGTCATGTTCCAAAACACAAAAACTCACCTTGGTCGAGGTTTCTGTAGATTTATTAGCATGAAATGCCAATGTGCTGTGTTTTTTATTTCATTAGGAATACTCTGCCTAACCTCTTTTGTGTATGCAGTCAGTATTTAAAATTTTGAAAGGAAGAAGGCAAAACAAATGCAAACCCAGAACAAATTTAGGTAATTGCCAATCAAGGAACCTGAATGCTGCTGATTGAATACACCTGAAAATCCCATTTACACTCAGTGTGGAGGGAATTCCTAGCTGTCCCCTCGTCAAAGGGGTAAAATTTCTTTTTCCAAAACACAAAAACTCACCTTGGTCGAGTTGCCTGTAGATTTCCTAGCATGAAACGCCAATGTGCTGTGTTTTTCATTTCATTAGGAATACTCTGCCGAACCTCTCTTTTGTAAGGAGTAAGAATACAAATTTTGGAAAGGAAGAAGGAGAATCAAAAGCAAAGTTAGAACAAATTTAGGAAATTGCCAATCAAGACACCCGAATGGTGCTGAAAGAATACACCTGAAAATCCCATTTACACTTCATGTGGAGAGAATTCCTAGCTTAACCCTCGGTAAAAATGTAAAAGTTGTTTTTCCAAAACACAAAAACTCACTTTGGTCGAGATTTCTGTAGTTTTATAAGCATGAAAAGCCAAAGCGGTGTGTTTTTTATTTCATTGAGGGATACTCTGCCTAACCTCTTTTTTGCATGGAGTCAGAATACCAAATTTGGAAAGGAAGAAGGCAAAACAAACGCAAACCCAGAACAAATTTTAAGAAATTGCCAATCAAGGAACCTGAATGCTATGATTGAATACACCTGAAAATCCCATTCACACTCGATGTGGAGGAAATTCGTAGCAGTCCCCTCAGCAAAATGGTTACATTTTTTTTTCCAAAACACAAAATCTCACCTTGGTCGAGTTTTCTGTAGATTTATATGAATGAAACGCAAATGTGCTGTTCTTTTATTTCATTATAAATACTCTGCCTAACCTCTTTTTAGCATGGATTCAGAATACAAAATTTGGAAAGGAAGAAGGCAAAAGAAACGCAAACCCAGACCAAATTTTGGAAGTTGCCAATCAAGGAACCTGAATGCTGCTGATTGAATACACCTGAAAATCCCATTCACCTTTGATTTGGAGAGAATTACTAGCTGTCCCCTAGGCAAAGTGTAAAATTTCATGTTCCAAAAACCAAAATCTCAACTTGTTCGAGGTTTCTGTAGATTTATATGGATGAAACGCCAATGTGCTGTGTTTTTTATTTCATTATGAATACTCTGCCTAACCTCTTTTGTGTATGCAATCAGTATTTAAAATTTTGAAAGGAAGAAGGCAAAACAAATGCAAACCCAGAACAAATTTAGGTGATTGCCAATCAAAGAACCTGAATGCTGCTGATTGAATACACCTGAAAATCCCATTTACACTCAGTGTGGAGGGAATTCCTAGCTGTCCCCTCGTCAAAAGGGTAAAATTTCTTTTTCCAAAACACAAAAACTCACTTTGGTCGGGTTGCCTGTAGATTTCCTAGCATGAAACGCCAATGTGCTGTGTTTTTCATTTCATTATGAATACTCTGCCTAACCTCTTTTTTGTATAGAGTCAGAATACAAAATTTGGAAAGGCAGAAGGCAAAGCCAACCAAACACAGAACAAATTTAGGAAATTGCCAAACAAGAAACCTGAATGGTGCTGATTGAATACACCTGAAAATCCCATTTACACTTGATGTAGAGGGAATTCCAAGCTGTCCCCTTGGCAAAAGGGTAAAATTTCATGTTCCAAAACACAAAAACTCACCTTGGTCGAGTTTTCTGTAGATTTATATGGATGAAACGCCAATGTGCTGTGTTTTTTATTTCATTAGGAATACTCTGCCTAACCTCTTTTGTGTATGCAGTCAGTATTCAGTATTCAAAATTGTAAAAGGAAGAAGCCAAAACAAACACAAACTCGGAACAAATTGAGGAAATTGCCAATCAAGGAACCTGAATGCTGCTGATTGGATCAACCTAAAAATCCCTTTTACACTCGATGTGGAGGGCAATCCTTGCTGTCCCCTCGGCAAAATGATTACATTTCTGTTTCCAAAAACAAAAACTCACTTTGGTCGAGTTGCCTGTAATTTTCCTAGCATGAAACGCCAATGTGCTGTGTGTTTTATATCATTATGAATACTCTGCCTAACCTCTTTTGTGTATAGAGTCAGAATACAAAATTTGGAAAGGCAGAAGGCAAAGCCAAGCAAACCCAGAACAAATTTAGGAAATTGCCAAACAAGAAACCTGAATGCTGCTGATTGAATACACCTGAAAATCCCATTTACACTCAATGTAGAGGGAATTCCTAGCTGTGCCCTTGGCAAAAGGGTAAAATGTCATGTTCCAAAACACAAAAACTCACCTTGGTCGAGGTTTCTGTAGATTTATTAGCATGAAATGCCAATGTGCTGTGTTTTTTATTTCATTAGGAATACTCTGCCTAACCTCTTTTGTGTATGCAGTCAGTATTTAAAATTTTGAAAGGAAGAAGGCAAAACAAATGCAAACCCAGAACAAATTTAGGTAATTGCCAATCAAGGAACCTGAATGCTGCTGATTGAATACACCTGAAAATCCCATTTACACTCAGTGTGGAGGGAATTCCTAGCTGTCCCCTCGTCAAAGGGGTAAAATTTCTTTTTCCAAAACACAAAAACTCACCTTGGTCGAGTTGCCTGTAGATTTCCTAGCATGAAACGCCAATGTGCTGTGTTTTTCATTTCATTAGGAATACTCTGCCGAACCTCTCTTTTGTAAGGAGTAAGAATACAAATTTTGGAAAGGAAGAAGGAGAATCAAAAGCAAAGTTAGAACAAATTTAGGAAATTGCCAATCAAGACACCCGAATGGTGCTGAAAGAATACACCTGAAAATCCCATTTACACTTCATGTGGAGAGAATTCCTAGCTTAACCCTCGGTAAAAATGTAAAAGTTGTTTTTCCAAAACACAAAAACTCACTTTGGTCGAGATTTCTGTAGTTTTATAAGCATGAAAAGCCAAAGCGGTGTGTTTTTTATTTCATTGAGGGATACTCTGCCTAACCTCTTTTTTGCATGGAGTCAGAATACCAAATTTGGAAAGGAAGAAGGCAAAACAAACGCAAACCCAGAACAAATTTTAAGAAATTGCCAATCAAGGAACCTGAATGCTATGATTGAATACACCTGAAAATCCCATTCACACTCGATGTGGAGGAAATTCGTAGCAGTCCCCTCAGCAAAATGGTTACATTTTTTTTTCCAAAACACAAAATCTCACCTTGGTCGAGTTTTCTGTAGATTTATATGAATGAAACGCAAATGTGCTGTTCTTTTATTTCATTATAAATACTCTGCCTAACCTCTTTTTAGCATGGATTCAGAATACAAAATTTGGAAAGGAAGAAGGCAAAAGAAACGCAAACCCAGACCAAATTTTGGAAGTTGCCAATCAAGGAACCTGAATGCTGCTGATTGAATACACCTGAAAATCCCATTCACCTTTGATTTGGAGAGAATTACTAGCTGTCCCCTAGGCAAAGTGTAAAATTTCATGTTCCAAAAACCAAAATCTCAACTTGTTCGAGGTTTCTGTAGATTTATATGGATGAAACGCCAATGTGCTGTGTTTTTTATTTCATTATGAATACTCTGCCTAACCTCTTTTGTGTATGCAATCAGTATTTAAAATTTTGAAAGGAAGAAGGCAAAACAAATGCAAACCCAGAACAAATTTAGGTGATTGCCAATCAAAGAACCTGAATGCTGCTGATTGAATACACCTGAAAATCCCATTTACACTCAGTGTGGAGGGAATTCCTAGCTGTCCCCTCGTCAAAAGGGTAAAATTTCTTTTTCCAAAACACAAAAACTCACTTTGGTCGGGTTGCCTGTAGATTTCCTAGCATGAAACGCCAATGTGCTGTGTTTTTCATTTCATTATGAATACTCTGCCTAACCTCTTTTTTGTATAGAGTCAGAATACAAAATTTGGAAAGGCAGAAGGCAAAGCCAACCAAACACAGAACAAATTTAGGAAATTGCCAAACAAGAAACCTGAATGGTGCTGATTGAATACACCTGAAAATCCCATTTACACTTGATGTAGAGGGAATTCCAAGCTGTCCCCTTGGCAAAAGGGTAAAATTTCATGTTCCAAAACACAAAAACTCACCTTGGTCGAGTTTTCTGTAGATTTATATGGATGAAACGCCAATGTGCTGTGTTTTTTATTTCATTAGGAATACTCTGCCTAACCTCTTTTGTGTATGCAGTCAGTATTCAGTATTCAAAATTGTAAAAGGAAGAAGCCAAAACAAACACAAACTCGGAACAAATTGAGGAAATTGCCAATCAAGGAACCTGAATGCTGCTGATTGGATCAACCTAAAAATCCCTTTTACACTCGATGTGGAGGGCAATCCTTGCTGTCCCCTCGGCAAAATGATTACATTTCTGTTTCCAAAAACAAAAACTCACTTTGGTCGAGTTGCCTGTAATTTTCCTAGCATGAAACGCCAATGTGCTGTGTGTTTTATATCATTATGAATACTCTGCCTAACCTCTTTTGTGTATAGAGTCAGAATACAAAATTTGGAAAGGCAGAAGGCAAAGCCAAGCAAACCCAGAACAAATTTAGGAAATTGCCAAACAAGAAACCTGAATGCTGCTGATTGAATACACCTGAAAATCCCATTTACACTCAATGTAGAGGGAATTCCTAGCTGTGCCCTTGGCAAAAGGGTAAAATGTCATGTTCCAAAACACAAAAACTCACCTTGGTCGAGGTTTCTGTAGATTTATTAGCATGAAATGCCAATGTGCTGTGTTTTTTATTTCATTAGGAATACTCTGCCTAACCTCTTTTGTGTATGCAGTCAGTATTTAAAATTTTGAAAGGAAGAAGGCAAAACAAATGCAAACCCAGAACAAATTTAGGTAATTGCCAATCAAGGAACCTGAATGCTGCTGATTGAATACACCTGAAAATCCCATTTACACTCAGTGTGGAGGGAATTCCTAGCTGTCCCCTCGTCAAAGGGGTAAAATTTCTTTTTCCAAAACACAAAAACTCACCTTGGTCGAGTTGCCTGTAGATTTCCTAGCATGAAACGCCAATGTGCTGTGTTTTTCATTTCATTAGGAATACTCTGCCGAACCTCTCTTTTGTAAGGAGTAAGAATACAAATTTTGGAAAGGAAGAAGGAGAATCAAAAGCAAAGTTAGAACAAATTTAGGAAATTGCCAATCAAGACACCCGAATGGTGCTGAAAGAATACACCTGAAAATCCCATTTACACTTCATGTGGAGAGAATTCCTAGCTTAACCCTCGGTAAAAATGTAAAAGTTGTTTTTCCAAAACACAAAAACTCACTTTGGTCGAGATTTCTGTAGTTTTATAAGCATGAAAAGCCAAAGCGGTGTGTTTTTTATTTCATTGAGGGATACTCTGCCTAACCTCTTTTTTGCATGGAGTCAGAATACCAAATTTGGAAAGGAAGAAGGCAAAACAAACGCAAACCCAGAACAAATTTTAAGAAATTGCCAATCAAGGAACCTGAATGCTATGATTGAATACACCTGAAAATCCCATTCACACTCGATGTGGAGGAAATTCGTAGCAGTCCCCTCAGCAAAATGGTTACATTTTTTTTTCCAAAACACAAAATCTCACCTTGGTCGAGTTTTCTGTAGATTTATATGAATGAAACGCGAATGTGCTGTTCTTTTATTTCATTATAAATACTCTGCCTAACCTCTTTTTAGCATGGATTCAGAATACAAAATTTGGAAAGGAAGAAGGCAAAAGAAACGCAAACCCAGACCAAATTTTGGAAGTTGCCAATCAAGGAACCTGAATGCTGCTGATTGAATACACCTGAAAATCCCATTCACCTTTGATTTGGAGAGAATTACTAGCTGTCCCCTAGGCAAAGTGTAAAATTTCATGTTCCAAAAACCAAAATCTCAACTTGTTCGATGTTTCTGTAGATTTATATGGATGAAACGCCAATGTGCTGTGTTTTTTATTTCATTATGAATACTCTGCCTAACCTCTTTTGTGTATGCAGTCAGTATTCAGTATTCAAAATTGTAAAAGGAAGAAGCCAAAAGAAACGCAAACTTGGAACAAATTGAGGACATTGCCAATCAAGGAACCTGAATGCTGCTGATTGGATAAACCTAAAAATCCCTTTTACACTCGATGTGGAGGGCAATCCTTGCTGTCCCCTCGGCAAAATGATTACATTTCTGTTTCCAAAAACAAAAACTCATTTTGGTCGAGTTGCCTGTAATTTTCCTAGCATGAAACGCCAATGTGCTGTGTGTTTTATATCATTATGAATACTTTGCCTAACCTCTTTTTTGTATGGAGTCAGAATACAAAATTTGGAAAGGCAGAAGGCAAAGCATACCAAACCCAGAACAAATTTTAGGAAATTGCCAATCAAGGAACCTGAATGCTATGATTGAATACACCTGAAAATCCCATTCACACTCGATGTGGAGGGAATTCCTATCAGTCCCCTCGGCAAAATGGTTACATTTCTTTTTCCAAAACACAAAATCTCACCTTGGTCGAGTTTTCTGTAGAGTTATATGAATGAAACGCGAATGTGCTGTTCTTTTATTTCATTATAAATACTCTGCCTAACCTCTTTTTAGCATGGATTCAGAATACAAAATTTGGAAAGGAAGAAGGCAAAAGAAACGCAAACCCAGACCAAATTTTGGAAGTTGCCAATCAAGGAACCTGAATGCTGCTGATTGAGTCCACCTGAAAATCCCATTCAACTTTGATAAGGAGAGAATTCCTAGCTGTCCCCTAGGCAAAGTGTAAAATTTCATGTTCCAAAAACCAAAACCTCAACTTGGTCGAGTTTTCTGTAGATTTATAAGCATGAGAAGCCAATGTGCTGTTTTGTTTTATTTCAATATGTATACTCTGACTAACCTCTTTTGTGTATGCAGTCAGTATTCAAAATTGTTAAAGGAAGAAGCCAAAACAACGCAAACTCGGAACAAATTTAGGACATTGCCAATCAAGGAACCTGAATGCTGCTGATTGAATACACCTAAAAATCCCAATTACACTCAGTGTGGAGGGAAATCCTTACAGTCCCCTCGGCAAAATTATTACATTTCTGTTTCCAAAACACGAAAACTCACTTTGGTCGGGTTGCCTGTAAATTTCCTAGAATGAAACGCCAATGTGCTGTGGTTTTAATTTCATTATGAATACTCTGCCTAACCTCTTTTTTGTATAGAGTCAGAATACAAAATTTGGAAAGGCAGAAGGCAAAGCAAACCAAACCCAGAACAAATTTAGGAAATTGCCAAACAAGAAACCTGAATGCTGCTGATTGAATACACCTGAAAATCCCATTTACACTCGATGTAGAGGGAATTCCTAGCTGTCCCCTTGGCAAAAGGGTAAAATTTCATGTTCCAAAACACAAAAACTCACCTTGGTCGAGTTTTCTGTAGATTTATATGGATGAAACGCCAATGTGCTGTGTTTTTTATTTCATTATGAATACTCTGCCTAACCTCTTTTGTGTATGCAGTCAGTATTCAGTATTCAAAATTGTAAAAGGAAGAAGCCAAAACAAACGCAAACTCAGAACAAATTTAGGACATTGCCAATCAAGGAACCTGAATGCTGCTGATTGGATCAACCTAAAAATCCCTTTTACACTCGATGTGGAGGGCAATCCTTGCTGTCCCCTCGGCAAAATGATTACATTTCTGTTTCCAAAAACAAAAACTCATTTTGGTCGAGTTGCCTGTAATTTTCCTAGCGTGAAACGCCAATGTGCTGTGGTTTTAATTTCATTATGAATACTCTGCCTAACCTCTTTTTTGTATGGAGTCAGAATACAAAATTTGGAAAGGCAGAAGGCAAAGCAAACCAAACCCAGAACAAATTTAGGAAATTGCCAAACAAGAAACCTGAATGCTGCTGATTGAATACACCTGAAAATCCCATTTACACTCGATGTAGAGGGAATTCCTAGCTGTCCCCTTGGCAAAAGTGTAAAATTTCATGTTCCAAAACACAAAAACTCACCTTGGTCGAGGTTTCTGTAGATTTATAAGCATGAAACGCCAATGTGCTGTGTTTTTTATTTCATTAGGAATACTCTGCCTAACCTCTTTTGTGTATGCAGTCAGTATTTAAAATTTTGAAAGGAAGAAGGCAAAACAAATGCAAACTCGGATCAAATTTAGGTAATTGCCAATCAAGGAACCTGAATGCTGCTGATTGAATACACCTGAAAATCCCATTACACTCAGTGTGGAGGGAATTCCTAGCTGTCTCCTCGTCAAAGGGGTAAAATTTCTTTTTCCAAAACACAAAAACTCACCTTGGTCGAGTTGCCTGTAGATTTCCTAGCATGAAACGCCAATGTGCTGTGTTTTTCATTTCATTAGGAATACTCTGCCGAACCTCTCTTTTGTAAGGAGAAAGAATACAAATTTTGGAAAGGAAGAAGGAGAATCAAAAGCAAAGTTAGAACAAATTTAGGAAATTGCCAATCAAGACACCCGAATGCTGCCGAAAGAATACACCTGAAAAGCCCATTTACACTTCATGTGGAGAGAATTCCTAGCTTAACCCTCGGTAAAAATGTAAAAGTTGTTTTTCCAAAACACAAAAACTCACTTTGGTCGAGATTTCTGTAGTTTTATAAGCATGAAAAGCCAAAGCGGTGTGTTTTTATTTCATTTAGGGATACTCTGCCTAACCTCTTTTTTGCATGGAGTCAGAATACCAAATTTGGAAAGGAAGAAGGCAAAACAAACGCAAACCCAGAACAAATTTTAAGAAATTGCCAATCAAGGAACCTGAATGCTATGATTGAATACACCTGAAAATCCCATTCACTCTCGATGTTGAGGGAATTCCTAGCAGTCCCCTCGGCAAAATGGTTACATTTCTTTTTCCAAAACACAAAATCTCACCTTGGTCGAGTTTTCTCTAGATTTATATGAATGAAACGCGAATGTGCTGTTCTTTTATTTCATTATAAATACTCTGCCTAACCACTTTTTAGCATGGATTCAGAATACAAAATTTGGAAAGGAAGAAGGCAAAAGAAACGCAAACCCAGAACAAATTTTGGAAGTTGCCAATCAAGGAACCTGAATGCTGCTGATTGAGTCCACCTGAAAATCCCATTCACCTTTGATAAGGAGAGAATTCCTAGCTGTCCCCTAGGCAAAGTGTAAAATTTCATGTTCCAAAAACCAAAACCTCAACTTGGTCGAGTTTTCTGTAGATTTATAAGCATGAGAAGCCAATGTGCTGTTTTGTTTTATTTCAATATGTATACTCTGACTAACCTCTTTTGTGTATGCAGTCAGTATTCAAAATTGTTAAAGGAAGAAGCCAAAACAACGCAAACTCGGAACAAATTTAGGACATTGCCAATCAAGGAACCTGAATGCTGCTGATTGAATACACCTAAAAATCCCAATTACACTCAGTGTGGAGGGAAATCCTTACAGTCCCCTCGGCAAAATTATTACATTTCTGTTTCCAAAACACGAAAACTCACTTTGGTCGGGTTGCCTGTAAATTTCCTAGAATGAAACGCCAATGTGCTGTGGTTTTAATTTCATTATGAATACTCTGCCTAACCTCTTTTTTGTATAGAGTCAGAATACAAAATTTGGAAAGGCAGAAGGCAAAGCCAACCAAACCCAGAACAAATTTAGGAAATTGCCAAACAAGAAACCTGAATGCTGCTGATTGAATACACCTGAAAATCCCATTTACACTCGATGTAGAGGGAATTCCTAGCTGTCCCCTTGGCAAAAGGGTAAAATTTCATGTTCCAAAACACAAAAACTCACCTTGGTCGAGTTTTCTGTAGATTTATATGGATGAAACGCCAATGTGCTGTGTTTTTTATTTCATTATGAATACTCTGCCTAACCTCTTTTGTGTATGCAGTCAGTATTCAGTATTCAAAATTGTAAAAGGAAGAAGCCAAAACAAACGCAAACTCAGAACAAATTTAGGACATTGCCAATCAAGGAACCTGAATGCTGCTGATTGGATCAACCTAAAAATCCCTTTTACACTCGATGTGGAGGGCAATCCTTGCAGTCCCCTCGGCAAAATGATTACATTTCTGTTTCCAAAAACAAAAACTCATTTTGGTCGAGTTGCCTGTAATTTTCCTAGCGTGAAACGCCAATGTGCTGTGGTTTTAATTTCATTATGAATACTCTGCCTAACCTCTTTTTTGTATGGAGTCAGAATACAAAATTTGGAAAGGCAGAAGGCAAAGCAAACCAAACCCAGAACAAATTTAGGAAATTGCCAAACAAGAAACCTGAATGCTGCTGATTGAATACACCTGAAAATCCCATTTACACTCGATGTAGAGGGAATTCCTAGCTGTCCCCTTGGCAAAAGTGTAAAATTTCATGTTCCAAAACACAAAAACTCACCTTGGTCGAGGTTTCTGTAGATTTATAAGCATGAAACGCCAATGTGCTGTGTTTTTTATTTCATTAGGAATACTCTGCCTAACCTCTTTTGTGTATGCAGTCAGTATTTAAAATTTTGAAAGGAAGAAGGCAAAACAAATGCAAACTCGGATCAAATTTAGGTAATTGCCAATCAAGGAACCTGAATGCTGCTGATTGAATACACCTGAAAATCCCATTACACTCAGTGTGGAGGGAATTCCTAGCTGTCTCCTCGTCAAAGGGGTAAAATTTCTTTTTCCAAAACACAAAAACTCACCTTGGTCGAGTTGCCTGTAGATTTCCTAGCATGAAACGCCAATGTGCTGTGTTTTTCATTTCATTAGGAATACTCTGCCGAACCTCTCTTTTGTAAGGAGAAAGAATACAAATTTTGGAAAGGAAGAAGGAGAATCAAAAGCAAAGTTAGAACAAATTTAGGAAATTGCCAATCAAGACACGCGAATGCTGCCGAAAGAATACACCTGAAAAGCCCATTTACACTTCATGTGGAGAGAATTCCTAGCTTAACCCTCGGTAAAAATGTAAAAGTTGTTTTTCCAAAACACAAAAACTCACTTTGGTCGAGATTTCTGTAGTTTTATAAGCATGAAAAGCCAAAGCGGTGTGTTTTTATTTCATTTAGGGATACTCTGCCTAACCTCTTTTTTGCATGGAGTCAGAATACCAAATTTGGAAAGGAAGAAGGCAAAACAAACGCAAACCCAGAACAAATTTTAAGAAATTGCCAATCAAGGAACCTGAATGCTATGATTGAATACACCTGAAAATCCCATTCACTCTCGATGTTGAGGGAATTCCTAGCAGTCCCCTCGGCAAAATGGTTACATTTCTTTTTCCAAAACACAAAATCTCACCTTGGTCGAGTTTTCTCTAGATTTATATGAATGAAACGCGAATGTGCTGTTCTTTTATTTCATTATAAATACTCTGCCTAACCACTTTTTAGCATGGATTCAGAATACAAAATTTGGAAAGGAAGAAGGCAAAAGAAACGCAAACCCAGAACAAATTTTGGAAGTTGCCAATCAAGGAACCTGAATGCTGCTGATTGAATACACCTGAAAATCCCATTCACCTTTGATTTGGAGAGAATTCCTAGCTGTCCCCTAGGCAAAGTGTAAAATTTCATGTTCCAAAAACCAAAATCTCAACTTGGTCGAGTTTTCTGTAGATTTATAAGCATGAGAAGCCAATGTGCTGTTTTGTTTTATTTCAACATGTATACTCTGACTAACCTCTTTTGTGTATGCAGTCAGTATTCAAAATTGTTAAAGGAAGAAGCCAAAACAACGCAAACTCGGAACAAATTTAGGACATTGCCAATCAAGGAACCTGAATGCTGCTGATTGAATACACCTAAAAATCCCAATTACACTCAGTGTGGAGGGAAATCTTTACTGTCCACTCGGCAAAATGATTACATTTCTGTTTCCAAAACACGAAAACTCACTTTGGTCGGGTTGCCTGTAAATTTCCTAGCATGAAACGCCAATGCGCTGTGGTTTTAATTTCATTATGAATACTCTGCCTAACCTCTTTTTTGTATAGAGTCAGAATACAAAATTTGGAAAGGCAGAAGGCAAAGCAAACCAAACCCAGAACAAATTTAGGAAATTGCCAAACAAGAAACCTGAATGCTGCTGATTGAATACACCTGAAAATCCCATTTACACTCGATGTAGAGGGAATTCCTAGCTGTCCCCTTGGCAAAAGGGTAAAATTTCATGTTCCAAAACACAAAAACTCACCTTGGTCGAGTTTTCTGTAGATTTATATGGATGAAACGCCAATGTGCTGTGTTTTTTATTTCATTATGAATACTCTGCCTAACCTCTTTTGTGTATGCAGTCAGTATTCAGTATTCAAAATTGTTAAAGGAAGAAGCCAAAACAAACGCAAACTCTAGGAAATTGCCAATCAAGGAACCTGAATGCTGCTGATTGGATCAACCTAAAAATCCCTTTTCCACTTGATGTTTAGGGAAATAATTGCTGTCCCCTCGGCAAAATGATTACATTTCTGTTTCCAAAAACAAAAACTCACTTTGGTCGAGTTGCCTGTAATTTTCCTAGCATGAAACGCCAATGTGCTGTGTTTTTCATTTCATTAGGAATACTCTACCGAACCTCTCTTTTGTAAGGAGAAAGAATACAAAATTTGGAAAGGCAGAAGGCAAATCCAACCAAACCCAGAACAAATTTAGGAAATTGCCAAACAAGTAACCTGAATGCTACTGATTGAATACACCTGAATACCCATTTACACTCGATGTGGAGGGAATTCCTAGCTGTCCCCTTTGCAAAAAGGGTAGAATTTCATGTTCCAAAACACAAAAGCTCACCTTGGTCGAGTTTTCTCTAGATTTATAAGCATGAAACGCCAATGTGCTGTGTTTTTTATTTCATTATGAATACTCTGCCTAACCTACTTTTTGTATGCAGTCAGTATTCAAAATTGTTAAAGGAAGCAGCCAAAACAAACGCAAACTCGGATCAAATTTAGGAAATTGCCAATCAAGGAACCTGAATGCTGCTGATTGTATCAACCTAAAAATCCCTTTTACACTCGATGTAGAGGGAAATCCTTGCTGTCCCCTCGGCAAAATGATTACATTTCTGTTTCCAAAAACAAAAACTCACTTTGGTCGAGTTGCCTGTAATTTTCTTAGCATGAAATGCCAATGTGCTGTGTTTTTCATTTCATTAGGAATACTCTTCCGAAACTCTCTTTTGTAAGGAGAAAGAATACAAATTTTGGAAAGCAAGAAGGAGAATCTAAAGCAAAGTTAGAACAAATTTAGGAAATTGCCAATCAAGACACCCGAATGCTGCCGAAAGAATACACCTGAAAATCCCATTTACTTCATGTGGAGAGAATTCCTAGCTTAACCCTCGGTAAAAATGTAAAAGTTCTTTTTCCAAAACACAAAAACTCACTTTGGTCGAGATTTCTGTAGTTTTATAAGCATGAAAAGCCAAAGCGGTGTGTTTTTTGTTACATTTAGGGATACTCTGCCTAACCTCTTTTTTGCATGGAGTCAGAACACAAAATTAGGAAATGGCCAATCAAGGAACCTGAATGCTGCTGATGGGATAAACCAAAAAATCGCTTTTACACTCAATGTGGAGGGAAATCCTTGCTGTCCCCTCGGCAAAATGATTACATTTCTGTTTCCAAAAACAAAAACTCACTTTGGTCGAGTTGCCTGTAATTTTCCTAGCATGAAACGCCAATGTGCTGTGTGTTTTATATCATTATGAATACTCTGCCTAACCTCTTTTTTGTATGGAGTCAGAATACAAAATTTGGAAAGGCAGAAGGCAAAGCCAACCAAACCCAGAACAAATTTAGGAAATTGCCAAACAAGAAACCTGAATGCTGCGGATTGAATACACCTGAAAATCCCATTTACACTCGATGTAGAGGGAATTCGTAGCTGTCCCCTTGGCAAAAGTGTAAAATTTCATGTTCCAAAACACAAAAACTCACCTTGGTCGAGTTTTCTGTAGATTTATATGAATGAAACGCAAATGTGCTGTGTTTTTTATTTCATTATGAATACTCTGCCTAACCTCTTTTGTGTATGCAGTCAGTATTCAAAATTGTTAAAGGAAGAAGCCAAAACAAACGCAAACTCGGAACAAATTTAGGAAATTGCCAATCAAGGAATCTGAATGCTGCTGATTGGATAAACATAAAAATCCCTTTTACACTCGATGTGGAGGGAAATCCTTGCTGTCTCCTGGGCAAAATGATTACATTTCTGTTTCCAAAACTCAAAAACTCACTTTGGTCGAGTTGCCTGCAATTTTCCTAGCGTGAAACGCCAATGTGCTGTGTGTTTTATATCATTAGGAATACTCTGCCTAAACTCTTTTTGGTATGGAGTCAGAATACAAAATTTGGAAAGGCAGAAGGCAAAGCCAAGCAAACCCAGAACAAATTTAGGAAATTGCCAAACAAGAAACCTGAATGCTGCTGATTGAATACACCTGAAAATCCCATTTACACTCGAGCAGAGTGAATTCCTAGCTGTCCCCTTGGCAAAAGGGTAAAATTTCATGTTCCAAATCACAAAAACTCACCTTGGTCGAGTTTTCTGTAGATTTATTAGCATGAAATGCCAATGTGCTGTGTTTTTTATTTCATTATGAATACTCTGCCTAACCACTTTTGTGTATGCAGTCAGTATTCAAAATTGTAAAAGGAAGAAGCCAAAACAAACGCAAACTCGGAACAAATTTAGGAAATTGCCAATCAAGGAACCTGAATGCTGCTGATTGGATAACCTAAAAGTCCCATTTACACTCGATGTGGAGGGAAATCCTTGCTGTCCCCTCGGCAAAATGATTACATTTCTGTTTCCAAAAACATAAACTCACTTTGGTCGAGTTGCCTGTAATTTTCCTAGCATGAAACGCCAATGTGCTGTGTGTTTTATATCATTAGGAATACTCTGCCTAAACTCTTTTTGGTATGGAGTCAGAATACAAAATTTGGAAAAGCAGAAGGCAAAGCCAACCAAACCCAGAACAAATTTAGGAAATTGCCAAACAAGAAACCTGAATGCTACTGATTGAATACACCTGAATACCCATTTACACTCGATGTGGAGGGAATTCCTAGCTGTCCCCTTTGCAAAAAGGGTAGAATTTCATGTTCCAAAACACAAAAGCTCACCTTGGTCGAGTTTTCTCTAGATTTATAAGCATGAAACGCCAATGTGCTGCGCTTTTTATTTCATTATGAATACTCTGCCTAACCTACTTTTTGTATGCAGTCAGTATTCAAAATTGTTAAAGGAAGCAGCCAAAACAAACGCAAACTCGGATCAAATTTAGGAAATTGCCAATCAAGGAACCTGAATGCTGCTGATTGTATCAACCTAAAAATCCCTTTTACACTCGATGTAGAGGGAAATCCTTGCTGTCCCCTCGGCAAAATGATTACATTTCTGTTTCCAAAAACAAAAACTCACTTTGGTCGAGTTGCCTGTAATTTTCTTAGCATGAAATGCCAATGTGCTGTGTTTTTCATTTCATTAGGAATACTCTTCCGAAACTCTCTTTTGTAAGGAGAAAGAATACAAATTTTGGAAAGCAAGAAGGAGAATCAAAAGCAAAGTTAGAACAAATTTAGGAAATTGCCAATCAAGACACCCGAATGCTGCCGAAAGAATACACCTGAAAATCCCATTTACTTCATGTGGAGAGAATTCCTAGCTTAACCCTCGGTAAAAATGTAAAAGTTCTTTTTCCAAAACACAAAAACTCACTTTGGTCGAGATTTCTGTAGTTTTATAAGCATGAAAAGCCAAAGCGGTGTGTTTTTTGTTACATTTAGGGATACTCTGCCTAACCTCTTTTTTGCATGGAGTCAGAACACAAAATTAGGAAATGGCCAATCAAGGAACCTGAATGCTGCTGATGGGATAAACCAAAAAATCGCTTTTACACTCAATGTGGAGGGAAATCCTTGCTGTCCCCTCGGCAAAATGAATACATTTCTTTTTCCAAAACACAAAAACTCACTTTGGTCGAGTTGCCTGTAATTTTCCTAGCATGAAACGCCAATGTGCTGTGTGTTTTATATCATTAGGAATACTCTGCCTAAACTCTTTTTGGTATGGAGTCAGAATACAAAATTTGGAAAGGCAGAAGGCAAAGCCAACCAAACCCAGAACAAATTTAGGAAATTGCCAAACAAGAAACCTGAATGCTGCTGATTGAATACACCTGAACATCCCATTTACACTCGATGTAGAGGGAATTCGTAGCTGTCCCCTTGGCAAAAGTGTAAAATTTCATGTTCCAAAACACAAAAACTCACCTTGGTCGAGTTTTCTGTAGATTTATATGAATGAAACGCAAATGTGCTGTGTTTTTTATTTCATTATGAATACTCTGCCTAACCTCTTTTGTGTATGCAGTCAGTATTCAAAATTGTTAAAGGAAGAAGCCAAAACAAACGCAAACTCGGAACAAATTTAGGAAATTGCCAATCAAGGAATCTGAATGCTGCTGATTGGATAAACATAAAAATCCCTTTTACACTCGATGTGGAGGGAAATCCTTGCTGTCTCCTGGGCAAAATGATTACATTTCTGTTTCCAAAACTCAAAAACTCACTTTGGTCGAGTTGCCTGCAATTTTCCTAGCGTGAAACGCCAATGTGCTGTGTGTTTTATATCATTAGGAATACTCTGCCTAAACTCTTTTTGGTATGGAGTCAGAATACAAAATTTGGAAAGGCAGAAGGCAAAGCCAAGCAAACCCAGAACAAATTTAGGAAATTGCCAAACAAGAAACCTGAATGCTGCTGATTGAATACACCTGAAAATCCCATTTACACTCGAGCAGAGTGAATTCCTAGCTGTCCCCTTGGCAAAAGGGTAAAATTTCATGTTCCAAATCACAAAAACTCACCTTGGTCGAGTTTTCTGTAGATTTATATGCATGAAATGCCAATGTACTGTGTTTTTTATTTCATTATGAATACTCTGCCTAACCACTTTTGTGTATGCAGTCAGTATTCAAAATTGTTAAAGGAAGAAGCCAAAGCAAACGCAAACTCGGAACAAATTTAGGAAATTGCCAATCAAGGAACCTGAATGCTGCTGATTGGATAACCTAAAAGTCCCATTTACACTCGATGTGGAGGGAAATCCTTGCTGTCCCCTCGGCAAAATGATTACATTTCTGTTTCCAAAAACATAAACTCACTTTGGTCGAGTTGCCTGTAATTTTCCTAGCATGAAACGCCAATGTGCTGTGTGTTTTATATCATTAGGAATACTCTGCCTAAACTCTTTTTGGTATGGAGTCAGAATACAAAATTTGGAAAAGCAGAAGGCAAAGCCAACCAAACCCAGAACAAATTTAGGAAATTGCCAAACAAGAAACCTGAATGCTGCGGATTGAATACACCTGAAAATCCCATTTACACTCGATGTAGAGGGAATTCGTAGCTGTCTCCTTGGCAAAAGTGTAAAATTTCATGTTCCAAAACACAAAAACTCACCTTGGTCGAGTTTTCTGTAGATTTATATGAATGAAACGCAAATGTGCTGTGTTTTTTATTTCATTATGAATACTCTGCCTAACCTCTCTTTGTATGCAGTCAGTATTCAAAATTGTTAAAGGAAGAAGCCAAAACAAACGCAAACTCGGAACAAATTTAGGAAATTGCCAATCAAGGAACCTGAATGCTGCTGATTGGATAAACATAAAAATCCCTTTTACACTGGATGTGGAGGGAAATCCTTGCTGTCTCCTGGGCAAAATGATTACATTTCTGTTTCCAAAACACAAAAACTCACTTTGGTCGAGTTGCCTGCAATTTTCCTAGCGTGAAACGAAAATGTGCTGTGTGTTTTATATCATTAGGAATACTCTGCCTAAACTCTTTTTGGTATGGAGTCAGAATACAAAATTTGGAAAGGCAGAAGGCAAAGCCAAGCAAACCCAGAACAAATTTAGGAAATTGCCAAACAAGAAACCTGAATGCTGCTGATTAAATACACCTGAAAATCCCATTTACACTCGAGCAGAGGGAATTCCTAGCTGTCCCCTTGGCAAAAGGGTAAAATTTCATGTTCCAAAACACAAAAACTCACCTTGGTCAAGTTTTCTGTAGATTTATTAGCATGAAATGCCAATGTGCTGTGTTTTTTATTTCATTATGAATACTCTGCCTAACCACTTTTGTGTATGCAGTCAGTATTCAAAATTGTTAAAGGAAGAAGCAAAAGGAAACGCAAACTCGGAACAAATTTAGGAAATTGCCAATCAAGGAACCTGAATGCTGCTGATTGGATAACCTAAAAGTCCCATTTACACTCGATGTGGAGGGAAATCCTTGCTGTCCCCTCGGCAAAATGATTACATTTCTGTTTCCAAAAACAAAAACTCACTTTGGTCGAGTTGCCTGTAATTTTCCTAGCATGAAACGCCAATGTGCTGTGTGTTTTATATCATTAGGAATACTCTGCCTAAACTCTTTTTGGTATGGAGTCAGAATACAAAATTTGGAAAAGCAGAAGGCAAAGCCAACCAAACCCAGAACAAATTTAGGAAATTGCCAAACAAGAAACCTGAATGCTACTGATTGAATAAACCAGAAAATCCCATTTACACTCGATGTAGAGGGAATTCCTAGCTGTCCCCTTTGCAAAAAGGGTAGAATTTCATTTTCCAAAACACAAAAACTCACCTTAGTCGAGTTTTCTGTAGATCTATATGCATGAATTGCCAATGTGCTGTGCTTTTTATTTCATTATGAATACTTTGCCTAACCTACTTTTTGTATGGAGTCAGTATTCAAAATTGTTAAAGGAAGCAGCCAAAACAAACGCAAACTCGGATCAAATTTAGGAAATTGCCAATCAAGGAACCTGAATGCTGCTGATTGGATCAACCTAAAAATCCCTTTTACACTCGATGTGGAGGGAAATCCTTGCTGTCTCCTGGCAAAATGATTACATTTCTGTTTCCAAAACACAAAAACTCACTTTGGTCGAGTTGCCTGCAATTTTCCTAGCATGAAACGCCAATGTGCTGTGTTTTTCATTTCATTAGGAATACTCTGCCGAACCTCTCTTTTGTAAGGAGAAAGAATACAAAATTTGGAAAGGCAGAAGGCAAAGCCAACCAAACCCAGAACAAATTTAGGAAATTGCCAAATAAGAAACCTGAATGTTACTGATTGAATACACCTGAAAATCCCATTTACACTCGATGTAGAGGGAATTCCTAGCTGTCCCCTTTGCAAAAATGGTAGAATTTCATTTTCCAAAACACAAAAACTCACCTTGGTCGAGTTTTCTGTAGATTTATATGCCTGAAACGTCAATGTGCTGCGCTTTTTATTTCATTATGAATACTCTGCCTAACCTACTTTTTGTATGCAGTCAGTATTCAAAATTGTTAAAGGAAGCAGCCAAAACAAACGCAAACTCGGATCAAATTTAGGAAATTGCCAATCAAGGAACCTGAATGCTGCTGATTGGATCAACCTAAAAATCCCTTTTACACTCGATGTAGATTGAAATCCTTGCTGTCCCCTCGGCAAAATGATTACATTTCTGTTTCCAAAAACAAAAACTCACTTTGGTCGAGTTGCCTGTAATTTTCCTAGCATGAAACGCCAATGTGCTGTGTGTTTTATATCATTATGAATACTCTGCCTAACCTCTTTTGTGTATAGAGTCAGAATACAAAATTTGGAAAGGCAGAAGGCAAAGCAAACCAAACCCAGAACAAATTTAGGAAATTGCCAAACAAGAAACCTGAATGCTGCGGATTGAATACACCTGAAAATCCCATTTACACTCGATGTAGAGGGAATTCCTAGCTGTCCCCTTGGCAAAAGGGTAAAATTTCATGTTCCAAAACACAAAAACTCACCTTGGTCGAGTTTTCTGTAGATTTATTAGCATGAAATGCCAATGTGCTGTGTTTTTTATTTCATTATGAATACTCTGCCTAACCACTTTTGTGTATGCAGTCAGTATTCAAAATTGTTAAAGGAAGAAGCAAAAGGAAACGCAAACTCGGAACAAATTTAGGAAATTGCCAATCAAGGAACCTGAATGCTGCTGATTGGATAACCTAAAAGTCCCATTTACACTCGATGTGGAGGGAAATCCTTGCTGTCCCCTCGGCAAAATGATTACATTTCTGTTTCCAAAAACAAAAACTCACTTTGGTCGAGTTGCCTGTAATTTTCCTAGCATGAAACGCCAATGTGCTGTGTGTTTTATATCATTAGGAATACTTTGCCTAACCTCTTTTTTGTATGGAGTCAGAATACAAATTTGAAAAGGCAGAAGGCAAAGCAAACCAAACCCAGAACAAATTTAGGAAATTGCCAAACAAGAAACCTGAATGCTGCTGATTGAATACACCTGAAAAT
This sequence comes from Sylvilagus floridanus, assembly GCA_949820135.1. Taxonomy (NCBI): domain Eukaryota; kingdom Metazoa; phylum Chordata; class Mammalia; order Lagomorpha; family Leporidae; genus Sylvilagus; species Sylvilagus floridanus. Next base: position 22,913,872 of record OX463234.1, on the reverse strand, counting down.
CCCATTTACACTCGATGTAGAGGGAATTCCTAGCTGTCCCCTTTGCAAAAAGGGTAAAATTTCATGTTCCAAAACACAAAAACTCACCTTAGTCGAGTTTTCTGTAGATCTATATGCATGAATTGCCAATGTGCTGTGCTTTTTATTTCATTATGAATACTTTGCCTAACCTACTTTTTGTATGCAGTCAGTATTCAAAATTGTTAAAGGAAGCAGCCAAAACAACGCAAACCCTGAACAAATTTAGGAAATTGCCAATCAAGGAACCTGAATGCTGCTGATTGGATCAACCTAAAAATCCCTTTTACACTCGATGTAGAGGGAAATCCTTGCTGTCCCCTAGGCAAAATGATTACATTTCTGTTTCCAAAAACAAAAACTCACTTTGGTCGAGTTGCCTGTAATTTTCCTAGCATGAAACGCTAATGTGCTGTGTGTTTTATATCATTATGAATACTCTGCCTAACCTCTTTTGTGTATAGAGTCAGAATACAAAATTTGGAAAGGCAGAAGGCAAAGCAAACCAAACCAAGAACAAATTTAGGAAATTGCCAAACAAGAAACCTGAATGCTGCTGATTGAATACACCAGAAAATCCCATTTACACTCGATGTAGAGGGAATTCCTAGCTGTCCCCTTGGCAAAAGGGTAAAATGTCATGTTCCAAAACACAAAAACTCAACTTGGTCGAGTTTTCTGTAGATTTATTAGCATGAAATGCCAATGTGCTGTGTTTTTTATTTCATTATGAATACTCTGCCTAACCTCTTTTGTGTATGCAGTCAGTATTTAAAATTTTGAAAGGAAGAAGGCAAAACAAATGCAAACCCAGAACAAATTTAGGTAATTGCCAATCAAGGAACCTGAATGCTGCTGATTGAATACACCTGAAAATCCCATTTACACTCAGTGTGGAGGGAATTCCTAGCTGTCCCCTCGTCAAAGGGGTAAAATTTCTTTTTCCAAAACACAAAAACTCACCTTGGTCGAGTTGCCTGTAGATTTCCTAGCATGAAACGCCAATGTGATGTGTTTTTCATTTCATTAGGAATACTCTGCCGAACCTCTCTTTTGTAAGAAGTAAGAATACAAATTTTGGAAAGGAAGAAGGAGAATCAAAAGCAAAGTTAGAACAAATTTAGGAAATTGCCAATCAAGACACCCGAATGGTGCTGAAAGAATACACCTGAAAAGCCCATTTACACTTCATGTGGAGAGAATTCCTAGCTTAACCCTCGGTAAAAATGTAAAAGTTGTTTTTCCAAAACACAAAAACTCACTTTGGTCGAGATTTCTGTAGTTTTATAAGCATGAAAAGCCAAAGCGGTGTGTTTTTTATTTCATTTAGGGATACTCTGCCTAACCTCTTTTTTGCATGGAGTCAGAATACCAAATTTGGAAAGGAAGAAGGCAAAACAAACGCAAACCCAGAACAAATTTTAAGAAATTGCCAATCAAGGAACCTGAATGCTATGATTGAATACACCTGAAAATCCCATTCACACTCGATGTGGAGGAAATTCGTAGCAGTCCCCTCAGCAAAATGGTTACATTTTTTTTTCCAAAACACAAAATCTCACCTTGGTCGAGTTTTCTGTAGATTTATATGAATGAAACGCGAATGTGCTGTTCTTTTATTTCATTATAAATACTCTGCCTAACCTCTTTTCAGCATGGATTCAGAATACAAAATTTGGAAAGGAAGAAGGCAAAAGAAACGCAAACCCAGACCAAATTTTGGAAGTTACCAATCAAGGAACCTGAATGCTGCTGATTGAATACACCTGAAAATCCCATTCACCTTTGATTTGGAGAGAATTACTAGCTGTCCCCTAGGCAAAGTGTAAAATTTCATGTTCCAAAAACCAAAATCTCAACTTGGTCGAGGTTTCTGTAGATTTATATGGATGAAACGCCAATGTGCTGTGTTTTTTATTTCATTATGAATACTCTGCCTAACCTCTTTTGTGTATGCAGTCAGTATTCAGTATTCAAAATTGTAAAAGGAAGAAGCCAAAAGAAATGCAAACTCGGAAAAAAGTGAGGAAATTGCCAATCAAGGAACCTGAATGCTGCTGATTGGATACACCTAAAAATCCCTTTTACACTCGATGTGGAGGGCAATCCTTGCTGTCCCCTCGGCAAAATGATTACATTTCTGTTTCCAAAAACAAAAACTCACTTTGGTCGAGTTGCCTGTAATTTTCCTAGCATGAAACGCCAATGTGCTGTGTGTTTTATATCATTATGAATACTCTGCCTAACCTCTTTTGTGTATGGAGTCAGAATACAAAATTTGGAAAGGCAGAAGGCAAAGCAAAGCAAACCCAGAACAAATTTAGGAAATTGCCAAACAAGAAACCTGAATGCTGCTGATTGAATACACCTGAAAATCCCATTTACACTCGATGTAGAGGGAATTCCTAGCTGTCCCCTTGGCAAAAGTGTAAAATTTCATGTTCCAAAACACAAAAACTCACCTTGGTCGAGGTTTCTGTAGATTTATAAGCATGAAACGCCAATGTGCTGTGTTTTTTATTTCATTAGGAATACTCTGCCTAACCTCTTTTGTGTATGCAGTCAGTATTTAAAATTTTGAAAGGAAGAAGGCAAAACAAATGCAAACTCGGATCAAATTTAGGTAATTGCCAATCAAGGAACCTGAATACTGCTGATTGAATACACCTGAAAATCCCATTTACACTCAGTGTGGAGGGAATTCCTAGCTGTCCCCTCGTCAAAGGGGTAAAATTTCTTTTTCCAAAACACAAAAACTCACCTTGGTCGAGTTGCCTGTAGATTTCCTAGCATGAAACGCCAATGTGCTGTGTTTTTCATTTCATTAGGAATACTCTGCCGAACCTCTCTTTTGTAAGCAGAAATAATACAAATTTTGGAAAGGAAGAAGGAGAATCAAAAGCAATGTTAGAACAAATTTAGGAAATTGCCAATCAAGACACCCGAATGGTGCCGAAAGAATACACCTGAAAAGCCCATTTACACTTCATGTGGAGAGAATTCCTAGCTTAACCCTCGGTAAAAATGTAAAAGTTGTTTTTCCAAAACACAAAAACTCACTTTGGTCGAGATTTCTGTAGTTTTATAAGCATGAAAAGCCAAAGCGGTGTGTTTTTTATTTCATTTAGGGATACTCTGCCTAACCTCTTTTTTGCATGGAGTCAGAATACCAAATTTGGAAAGGAAGAAGGCAAAACAAACGCAAACCCAGAACAAATTTTAAGAAATTGCCAATCAAGGAACCTGAATGCTATGATTGAATACACCTGAAAATCCCATTCACTCTCGATGTTGAGGGAATTCCTAGCAGTCCCCTCGGCAAAATGGTTACATTTCTTTTTCCAAAACACAAAATCTCACCTTGGTCGAGTTTTCTCTAGATTTATATGAATGAAACGCGAATGTGCTGTTCTTTTATTTCATTATAAATACTCTGCCTAACCTCTTTTTAGCATGGATTCAGAATACAAAATTTGGAAAGGAAGAAGGCAAAAGAAACGCAAACCCAGAACAAATTTTGGAAGTTGCCAATCAAGGAACCTGAATGCTGATGATTGAATCCACCTGAAAATCCCATTCACCTTTGATTTGGAGAGAATTCCTAGCTGTCCCCTAGGCAAAGTGTAAAATTTCATGTTCCAAAAACCAAAATCTCAACTTGGTCGAGTTTTCTGTAGATTTATAAGCATGAGAAGCCAATGTGCTGTTTTGTTTTATTTCAACATGTATACTCTGCCTAACCTCTTTTGTGTATGCAGTCAGTATTCAAAATTGTTAAAGGAAGAAGCCAAAACAACGCAAACTCGGAACAAATTTAGGACATTGCCAATCAAGGAACCTGAATGCTGCTGATTGAATACACCTAAAAATCCCAATTACACTCAGTGTGGAGGGAAATCTTTAAGTCCACTCGGCAAAATGATTACATTTCTGTTTCCAAAACACGAAAACTCACTTTGGTCGGGTTGCCTGTAAATTTCCTAGCATGAAACGCCAATGCGCTGTGGTTTTAATTTCATTATGAATACTCTGCCTAACCTCTTTTTTGTATAGAGTCAGAATACAAAATTTCGAAAGGCAGAAGGCAAAGCAAACCAAACCCAGAACAAATTTAGGAAATTGCCAAACAAGAAACCTGAATGCTGCTGATTGAATACACCTGAAAATCCCATTTACACTCGATGTAGAGGGAATTCCTAGCTGTCCCCTTGGCAAAAGGGTAAAATTTCATGTTCCAAAACACAAAAACTCACCTTGGTCGAGGTTTCTGTACATTTATATGGATGAAACGCTAATGTGCTGTGTTTTTTATTTCATTATGAATACTCTGCCTAACCTCTTTTTTGTATGCAGTCAGTATTCTGTATTCAAAATTGTAAAAGGAAGAAGCCAAAACAAACGTAAACTCAGAACAAATTTAGAACATTGCCAATCAAGGAACCTGAATGCTGCTGATTGGATAAACCTAAAAATCCCAATGACACTCGATGTGGAGGGCAATCCTTGCTGTCCCCTCGGCAAAATGATTACATTTCTGTTTCCAAAAACAAAAACTCACTTTGGTCGAGTTGCCTATAATTTTCCTAGCATGAAACGCCAATGTGCTGTGTGTTTTATATCATTATGAATACTTTGCCTAACCTCTTTTTTGTATGGAGTCAGAATACAAAATTTGGAAAGGCAGAAGGCAAAGCAAACCAAACCCAGAACAAATTTAGGAAATTGCCAAACAAGAAACCTGAATGCTGCTGATTGAATACACCTGAAAATCCCATTTACACTCGATGTAGAGGGAATTCCTAGCTGTCCCCTTGGCAAAAGGGTAAAATTTCATGTTCCAAAACACAAAAACTCACCTTAGTCGAGGTTTCTGTAAATTTATATGGATGAAACGCCAATGTGCTGTGTTTTTTATTTCATTATGAATACTCTGCCTAACCTCTTTTGTGTATGCAGTCAGTATTCAGTATTCAAAATTGTAAAAGGAAGAAGCCAAAACAAACGCAAACTCAGAACAAATTTAGGACATTGCCAATCAAGGAACCTGAATGCTGCTGATTGGATAAACCTAAAAATCCCAATGACACTCGATGTGGAGGGCAATCCTTGCTGTCCCCTCGGCAAAATGATTACATTTCTGTTTCCAAAAACAAAAACTCACTTTGGTCGAGTTGCCTATAATTTTCCTAGCATGAAACGCCAATGTGCTGTGTGTTTTATATCATTATGAATACTTTGCCTAACCTCTTTTATGTATGGAGTCAGAATACAAATTTGGAAAGGAAGAAGGCAAAGCAAACCAAACAGAACAAATTTAGGAAATTTCCAAACAAGAAACCTGAATGCTGCTGATTGAATACACCTGAAAATCCCATTTACACTCGATGTAGAGGGAATTCCAAGCTGTCCCCTTGGCAAAAGGGTAAAATTTCATGTTCCAAAACACAAAAACTCACCTTGGTCGAGGTTTCTGTACATTTATATGGATGAAACGCCAATGTGCTGTGTTTTTTATTTCATTATGAATACTCTGCCTAACCTCTTTTGTGTATGCAGTCAGTATTCAGTATTCAAAATTGTAAAAAGAAGAAGCCAAAACAAACGCAAACTCAGAACAAATTTAGGACATTGCCAATCAAGGAACCTGAATGCTGCTGATTGGATAAACCTAAAAATCCCAATGACACTCGATGTGGAGGGCAATCCTTGCTGTCCCCTCGGCAAAATGATTACATTTCTGTTTCCAAAAACAAAAACTCACTTTGGTCGAGTTGCCTATAATTTTCCTAGCATGAAACGCCAATGTGCTGTGTGTTTTATATCATTATGAATACTTTGCCTAACCTCTTTTTTGTATGGAGTCAGAATACAAATTTGGAAAGGCAGAAGGCAAAGCAAACCAAACCCAGAACAAATTTAGGAAATTGCCAAACAAGAAACCTGAATGCTGCTGATTGAATACACCTGAAAATCCCATTTACACTCGATGTAGAGGGAATTCCTAGCTGTCCCCTTGGCAAAAGGGTAAAATTTCATGTTCCAAAACACAAAAACTCACCTTGGTCGAGGTTTCTGTACATTTATATGGATGAAACGCCAATGTGCTGTGTTTTTTATTTCATTATGAATACTCTGCCTAACCGCTTTTGTGTATGCAGTCAGTATTCAGTATTCAAAATTGTAAAAGGAAGAAGCCAAAACAAACGCAAACTCAGAACAAATTTAGGACATTGCCAATCAAGGAACCTGAATGCTGCTGATTGGATAAACCTAAAAATCCCTTTTACACTCGTTGTGGAGGGAAATCCTTGCTGTCCCCTCGGCAAAATGATTACATTTCTGTTTCCAAAAACAAAAACTCACTTTGGTCGAGTTGCCTGTAATTTTCCTAGCATGAAACGCCAATGTGCTGTGTGTTTTATATCATTATGAATACTCTGCCTAACCTCTTTTTTGTATGGAGTCAGAATACAAAATTTGGAAAGGCAGAAGGCAAAGCAAACCAAACCCAGAACAAATTTAGGAAATTGCCAAACAAGAAACCTGAATGCTGCTGATTGAATACACCTGAAAATCCCATTTACACTCGATGTAGAGGGAATTCCTAGCTGTCCCCTTGGCAAAAGGGTAAAATTTCATGTTCCAAAACACAAAAACTCACCTTGGTCGAGGTTTCTGTAGATTTATAAGCATGAAACGCCAATGTGCTGTGTTTTTTATTTCATTAGGAATACTCTGCCTAACCTCTTTTGTGTATGCAGTCAGTATTTAAAATTTTGAAAGGAAGAAGGCAAAACAAATGCAAACCCAGAACAAATTTAGGTAATTGCCAATCAAGGAACCTGAATGCTGCTGATTGAATACACCAAAAATCCCATTTACACTCAGTGTGGAGGGAATTCCTAGCTGTCCCCTCGTCAAAAGGGTAAAATTTCTTTTTCCAAAACACAAAAACTCACCTTGGTCGAGTTGCCTGTAGATTTCCTAGCATGAAACGCCAATGTGCTGTGTTTTTCATTTCATTAGGAATACTCTGCCGAACCTCTCTTTTGTAAGGAGTAAGAATACAAATTTTGGAAAGGAAGAAGGAGAATCAAAAGCAAAGTTAGAACAAATTTAGGAAATTGCCAATCAAGACACCCGAATGGTGCCGAAAGAATACACCTGAAAAGCCCATTTACACTTCATGTGGAGAGAATTCCTAGCTTAACCCTCGGTAAAAATGTAAAAGTTGTTTTTCCAAAACACAAAAACTCACTTTGGTCGAGATTTCTGTAGTTTTATAAGCATGAAAAGCCAAAGCGGTGTGTTTTTATTTCATTTAGGGATACTCTGCCTAACCTCTTTTTTGCATGGAGTCAGAATACCAAATTTGGAAAGGAAGAAGGCAAAACAAACGCAAACCCAGAACAAATTTTAAGAAATTGCCAATCAAGGAACCTGAATGCTATGATTGAATACACCTGAAAATCCCATTCACACTCGATGTGGAGGGAATTCCTAGCAGTCCCCTCGTCAAAATGGTTACATTTCTTTTTCCAAAACACAAAATCTCACCTTGGTCGAGTTTTCTGTAGATTTATATGAATGAAACGCGAATGTGCTGTTCTTTTATTTCATTATAAATACTCTGCCTAACCTCTTTTTAGCATGGATTCAGAATACAAAATTTGGAAAGGAAGAAGGCAAAAGAAACGCAAACCCAGACCAAATTTTGGAAGTTGCCAATCAAGGAACCTGAATGCTGCTGATTGAATCCACCTGAAAATCCCATTCACCTTTGATAAGGAGAGAATTCCTAGCTGTCCCCTAGGCAAAGTGTAAAATTTCATGTTCCAAAAACCAAAATCTCAACTTGGTCGAGTTTTCTGTAGATTTATAAGCATGAGAAGCCAATGTGCTGTGTTGTTTTATTTCATTATGTATACTCTGACTAACCTCTTTTGTGTATGCAGTCAGTATTCAAAATTGTTAAAGGAAGAAGCCAAAACAACGCAAACTCGGGATAAATTTAGGACATTGCCAATCAAGGAACCTGAATGCTGCTGATTGAATACACCTAAATATCCCAATTACACTCAGTGTGGAGGGAAATCCTTACTGTCCCCTCGGCAAAATGATTACATTTCTGTTTCCAAAACACGAAAACTCACTTTGGTCGGGTTGCCTGTAGATTTCCTAGCATGAAACGCCAATGTGCTGTGTTTTTCATTTCATTAGGAATACTCTGCTGAACCTCTCTTTTGTAAGGAGTAAGAATACAAATTTTGGAAAGGAAGAAGGAGAATCAAAAGCAAAGTTAGAACAAATTTAGGAAATTGCCAATCAAGACACCCGAATGGTGCCGAAAGAATACACCTGAAAAGCCCATTTACACTTCATGTGGAGAGAATTCCTAGCTTAACCCTCGGTAAAAATGTAAAAGTTGTTTTTCCAAAACACAAAAACTCACTTTGGTCGAGATTTCTGTAGTTTTATAAGCATGAAAAGCCAAAGCGGTGTGTTTTTATTTCATTTAGGGATACTCTGCCTAACCTCTTTTTTGCATGGAGTCAGAATACCAAATTTGGAAAGGAAGAAGGCAAAACAAATGCAAACCCAGAACAAATTTTAGGAAATTGCCAATCAAGGAACCTGAATGCTATGATTGAATACACCTGAAAATCCCATTCACACTCGATGTGGAGGGAATTCCTAGCAGTCCCCTCGGCAAAATGGTTACATTTCTTTTTCCAAAACACAAAATCTCACCTTGGTCGAGTTTTCTGTAGATTTATATGAATGAAACGCGAATGTGCTGTTCTTTTATTTCATTATAAATACTCTGCCTAACCTCTTTTTAGCATGGATTCAGAATACAAAATTTGGAAAGGAAGAAGGCAAAAGAAACGCAAACCCAGACCAAATTTTGGAAGTTGCCAATCAAGGAACCTGAATGCTGCTGATTGAATCCACCTGAAAATCCCATTCACCTTTGATTTGGAGAGAATTCCTAGCTGTCCCTTAGGCAAAGTGTAAAATTTCATGTTCCAAAAACCAAAATCTCAACTTGGTCGAGTTTTCTGTAGATTTATAAGCATGAGAAGCCAATGTGCTGTGTTGTTTTATTTCATTATGTATACTCTGACTAACCTCTTTTGTGTATGCAGTCAGTATTCAAAATTGTTAAAGGAAGAAGCCAAAACAACGCAAACTCGGGATAAATTTAGGACATTGCCAATCAAGGAACCTGAATGCTGCTGATTGAATACACCTAAATATCCCAATTACACTCAGTGTGGAGGGAAATCCTTACTGTCCCCTCGGCAAAATGATTACATTTCTGTTTCCAAAACACGAAAACTCACATTGGTCGGGTTGCCTGTAGATTTCCTAGCATGAAACGCCAATGTGCTGTGTTTTTCATTTCATTAGGAATACTCTGCCTAAACTCTTTTTTGTATAGAGTCAGAATACAAAATTTGGAAAGGCAGAAGGCAAAGCAAACCAAACCCAGAACAAATTTAGGAAATTGCCAAACAAGAAACCTGAATGCTGCTGATTGAATACACCTGAACATCCCATTTACACTCGAGCAGAGGGAATTCCTAGCTGTCCCCTTGGCAAAAGGGTAAAATTTCATGTTCCAAAACACAAAAACTCACCTTGGTCGAGTTTTCTGTAGATTTATTAGCATGAAATGCCAATGTGCTGTGTTTTTTATTTCATTATGTATACTCTGCCTAACCTCTTTTGTGCATGCAGTCAGTATTCAGTATTCAAAATTGTAAAAGGAAGAAGCCAAAACAAACGCAAACTCGGAACAAATTGAGGAAATTGCCAATCAAGGAACCTGAATGCTGCTGATTGGATAAACCTAAAAATCCCTTTTCCACTTGATGTTTAGGGAAATAATTGCTGTCCCCTCGGCAAAATGATTACATTTCTGTTTCCAAAAACAAAAACTCACTTTGGTCGAGTTGCCTGTAATTTTCCTAGCATTAAACGCCAATGTGCTGTGTTTTTCATTTCATTAGGAATACTCTACCGAACTTCTCTTTTGTAAGGAGAAAGAATACAAAATTTGGAAAGGCAGAAGGCAAAGCCAACCAAACCCCGAACAAATTTAGGAAATTGCCAAACAAGAAACCTGAATGCTACTGATTGAATACACCTGAATACCCATTTACACTCGATGTAGAGGGAATTCCTAGCTGTCCCCTTTGCAAAAAGGGTAGAATTTCATTTTCCAAAACACAAAAGCTCACCTTGGTCGAGTTTTCTCTAGATTTAAAAGCATGAAACGCCAATGTGCTGCGCTTTTTATTTCATTATGAATACTCTGCCTAACCTACTTTTTGTATGCAGTCAGTATTCAAAATTGTTAAAGGAAGCAGCCAAAACAAACGCAAACTCGGATCAAATTTAGGAAATTGCCAATCAAGGAACCTGAATGCTGCTGATTGGATCAACCTAAAAATCCCTTTTACACTCGATGTAGAGGGAAATCCTTGCTGTCCCCTCGGCAAAATGATTACATTTCTGTTTCCAAAAACAAAAACTCACTTTGGTCGAGTTGCCTGTAATTTTCTTAGCATGAAATGCCAATGTGCTGTGTTTTTCATTTCATTATGAATACTCTTCCGAAACTCTCTTTTGTAAGGAGAAAGAATACAAATTTTGGAAAGGAAGAAGGAGAATCAAAAGCAAAGTTAGAACAAATTTAGGAAATTGCCAATCAAGGCACCCGAATGCTGCCGAAAGAATACACCTGAAAATCCCATTTACTTCATGTGGAGAGAATTCCTAGCTTAACCCTCGGTAAAAATGTAAAAGTTCTTTTTCCAAAACACAAAAACTCACTTTGGTCGAGATTTCTGTAGTTTTATAAGCATGAAAAGCCAAAGCGGTGTGTTTTTTGTTACATTTAGGGATACTCTGCCTAACCTCTTTTTTGCATGGAGTCAGAACACAAAATTAGGAAATGGCCAATCAAGGAACCTGAATGCTGCTGATGGGATAAACCAAAAAATCGCTTTTACACTCAATGTGGAGGGAAATCCTTGCTGTCCCCTCGGCAAAATGAATACATTTCTTTTTCCAAAACACAAAAACTCACTTTGGTCGAGTTGCCTGTAATTTTCCTAGCATGAAACGCCAATGTGCCGTGTGTTTTATATCATTAGGAATACTCTGCCTAAACTCTTTTTGGTATGGAGTCAGAATACAAAATTTGGAAAGGCAGAAGGCAAAGCCAACCAAACCCAGAACAAATTTAGGAAATTGCCAAACAAGAAACCTGAATGCTGCGGATTGAATACACCTGAAAATCCCATTTACACTCGATGTAGAGGCAATTCCTAGCTGTCTCCTTGGCAAAAGGGTAAAATTTCATGTTCCAAAACACAAAAACTCACCTTGGTCGAGTTTTCTGTAGATTTATATGAATGAAACGCAAATGTGCTGTGTTTTTTATTTCATTATGAATACTCTGCCTAACCTCTTTTGTGTATGCAGTCAGTATTCAAAATTGTTAAAGGAAGCAGCCAAAACAAACACAAACTCTAGGAAATTGCCAATCAAGGAACCTGAATGCTGCTGATTGGATCAACCTAAAAATCCCTTTTACACTTGATGTGGAGGGAAATCCTTGCTGTCCCCTCGGCAAAATGATTACATTTCTGTTTCCAAAAACAAAAACTCACTTTGGTCGAGTTGCCTGTAAATTTCCTAGCATGAAACGCCAATGTGCTGTGTTTTTCATTTCATTAGGAATACTCTGCCGAAACTCTCTTTTGTAAGGAGAAAGAATACAAAATTTGGAAAGGCAGAAGGCAAAGCAAACCAAACCCAGAACAAATTTAGGAAATTGCCAAACAAGAAACCTGAATGCTACTGATTGAATACACCTGAAAATCCCATTTACACTCGATGTAGAGGGAATTCCTAGCTGTCCCCTTTGCAGAAAGGGTAGAATTTCATTTTCCAAAACACAAAAACTCACTTTGTCGAGTTTTCTGTAGATTTATATGCATGAAACGCCAATGTGCTGTGCTTTTTATTTCATTATGAATACTCTGCCTAACCTACTTTTTGTAAGTAGTCAGTATTCAAAATTGTTAAAGGAAACAGCCAAAACAAACGCAAACTCGGATCAAAGTTAGGAAATTGCCAATCAAAGAACCTGAATGCTGCTGATTGGATCAACCTAAAAATCCCATTTACACTCGATGTGGAGGGAAATCCTTGCTGTCCCCTGGGCAAAATGATTACATTTCTGTTTCCAAAAACAAAAACTCACTTTGGTCGAGTTGCCTGTAATTTTCCTAGCATGAAACGCCAATGTGCTGTGTTTTTCATTTCATTAGGAATACTCTGCCGAACCTCTCTTTTGTAAGGAGAAAGAATACAAATTTTGGAAAGGAAGAAGGAGAATCAAAAGCAAAGTTAGAACAAATTTAGGAAATTGCCAATCCAGACACCCGAATGCTGCTGAAAGAATACACCTGAAAATCCAATTTACACTTCATGTGGAGAGAATTCCTAGCTTAACCCTCGGTAAAAATGTAAAAGTTCTTTTTCCAAAACACAAAAACTCACTTTGGTCGAGATTTCTGCAGTTTTATAAGCATGAAAAGCCAAAGCGGTGTGTTTTTTATTACATTTAGGGATACTCTGCCTAACCTATTTTTTGCATGGAGTCAGAACACAAAATTAGGAAATGGGCAATCTAGGAACCTGAATGCTGCTGATTGAATACACCTAAAAATCCCATTTACACTCGATGTGGAGGGAAATCCTTGCTGTCTCCTCGGCAAAATGATTACATTTCTGTTTCCAAAAACAAAAACTCACTTTGGTCGAGTTGCCTGTAATTTTCCTAGCATGAAACGCCAATGTGCTGTGCTTTTTATTTCATTATGAATACTCTGCCTAACCTACTTTTTTTATGCAGTCAGTATTCAAAATTGTTCAAGGAAGCAGCCAAAACAAACGCAAACTCGGAACAAATTTAGGAAATTGCCAATCAAGGAACCTGAATGCTGCTGATTGGATAAACCTAAAAATCCCTTTTACACTCGATGTGGAGGGCAATCCTTGCTGTCCCCTCGGCAAAATGATTACATTTCTGTTTCCAAAAACAAAAACTCACTTTGGTCGAGTTGCCTGTAATTTTCCTAGCATGAAACGCCAATGTGCTGTGTTTTTCATTTCATTAGGAATACTCTGCCGAACCTCTCTTTTTAAGGAGAAAGAATACAAATTTTGGAAAGGAAGAAGGAGAATCAAAAGCAAAGTTAGAACAAATTTAGGAAATTGCCAATCAAGACACCCGAATGCTGCCGAAAGAATACACCTGAGAATCCCATTTACACTTCATGTGGAGAGAATTCCTAGCTTAACTCACGGTAAAAATGTAAAAGTTCTTTTTCCAAAACACAAAAATTCACTTTGGTTGAGATTTCGGTAGTTTTATAAGCATGAAAAGCCAAAGCGGTGTGTTTTTATTTCATTTAAAGATACTGTGCCTAACCTCTTTTTTGCATGGATTCAGAATACAAAATTTGGAAAGGAAGAAGGCAAAACAAACGCAAACCCAGAACAAATTTTAGGAAATTGCCAATCAAGGAACCAGAATGCTGCTGATTGGATAAACCTAAAAATCCCTTTTACACTCCATGTGGAGGGAAATCCTTTCTGTCCCCTCGGCAAAATGATTACATTTCTGTTTCCAAAACACAAAACCTCAGTTTGGTCGAGTTGCCTGTAAATTTCCTAGCATGAAATTCCAATGTGCTGTGTTTTTCATTTCATTAGGAATACTCTGCCTAACCTCTTTTTGCATGGAGTCAGAACACAAAATTTGGAAAGGAAGAAGGCAAAACAAAGGCAAATCCAGAACAAATTTTATGAAATTGCCAAACAAGAAACCTGAATGCTACTGATTGAATGCACCTGAAAATCCCATTTACACTCGATGTAGAGGGAATTCCTAGCTGTCCCCTTAGCAAAAGGGTAAAATTTCATGTTCCAAAACACAAAAACTCACCTTGGTCGACTTTTCTGTAGATTTATAAGCATGAAACGCCAATGTGCTGTGTTTTTTATTTCATTATGAATACTCTGCCTAACCTCTTTTGTGTATGCAGTCAGTATTCAAAATTGTTAAAGGAAGAAGCCAAAACAAACGCAAACTCAGAACAAATTTAGGAAATTGCCAATCAAGGAACCTGAATGCTGCTGATTGAATACACCTGAAAATCCCATTTATACTCAGTGTGGAGGGAATTCCTAGCTGTCCCCTTGGCAAAAAGGTAAAATTTCATGTTCCAAGACACAACAACTCACCTTTGTCGAGTTTTCTGTAGATTTATAAGCATGAAATGCCAATGTGCTGTGTTTTTTATTTCATTATGAATACTCTGCCTAACCTACTTTTTGTATGCAGTCAGTATTCAAAATTTGGAAAGGAAGAAGGCAAAACAAGTGCAAACTCAGAACAAATTTTAGGAAATTGCCAATCAAGGTACCTGTATGCTATGATTGAATACACCTGAAAATCCCATTTACAATCGATGTGGAGGGAATTCCTAGCCGTCCCCTCGGCAAAATTGTTACATTTCTTTTTCCAAAACACAAAATCTCACCTTGGTCGACTTTTCTGTAGATTTATATGAATGAAACGCGAATGTGCTGTTCTTTTATTTCATTATAAATACTCTGCCTAACCTCTTTTTAGTATGGATTCAGAATACAAAATTTGGAAAGGAAGAAGGCAAAAGAAACGCAAATCCAGAACAAATTTTGGAAGATGCCAATCAAGGAACCTGAATGCTGCTGATTGAATACACCTGAAATTCCCATTCACATTCCATTTGGAGAGAATTCCTAGCTGTCCCCTTGGCAAAGTGGAAAATTTCATGTTCCAAAAACCAAAATCTCAACTTGGTCAAGCTTTCTGTAGATTTATAAGCATGAGAAGCCAATGTGCTGTGTTTTTTATTTCATTATGAATACTCTGCCTAACCTCTTTTGTGTATGCATTCAGTATTCAAAATTGTTAAAGGAAGAAGCCAAAACAAACGGAAACTCGGAACAAATTAAGAAATTGCCAATCAAGAAACCTGAATGCTGCTGATTGGATAAACCTAAAAATCCATTTTACACTCGATGTGGAGGGCAATCCTTGCTGTCCCCTCGGCAAAATGATTACATTTCTGTTTCCAAAAACAAAAACTCACTTTGGTCGAGTTGCCTGTAAATTTCCTAGCATGAAACGCCAATGTGCTGTGTTTTTCATTTCATTATGAATACTCTGCCTAACCTCTCTTTTGTAAGGAGTAAGAATCCAAAATTTGGAAAGGCAGAAGGCAAAGCCAAGCAAACCCAGAACAAATTTAGGAAATTGCCAAACAAGAAACCTGAATGCTGCTGATTGAATACACCTGAAAATCCCATTTACACTCGATGTAGAGGGAATTCCTAGCTGTCCCCTTGGCAAAAGGGTAAAATTTCATGTTCCAAAACACAAAAACTCACCTTGAAGGACCCCTAAATCGGGAATCCAACATGCTCGGGTGGTCGCTCAAAGACCCAAACTCCAGACCAAGTTGATGCAAAAACATGAGGATTTATTAATCATTTGTACAAATGGGCTTCCCCTTCAGTAATGGTGAAGAGAGAGGCCACGAGAGGCAGTCTACAGCAGTTTTTAAATAGAAGAACCACAAGATTAGCATATTTCGGGCGCTTTGGTTTGATTGGCCAGTTTGAAGTTTAGCAAGAGTACTCATTGGATCCTTTAGATGGGGGACGTGGCTATCCCACGTGGGCACCTGGGCGGGAGTTACATCCAGTTTTCTTCCTGGGGAAACCGGAACTGGGGAGTGGCTAACCTGGGGGGGAATTCCTCGGGTCTTTCATTCCCCCCTTTTCCTTTTGAACTAATTTTAATCTTAAAATTTAGGGTATTTTAATAGTCTTGAGAGCCTGGTATTGTTGGGTTAACACTAGGGCCTGAATGACGGACAGCCGTTCATGAATGAGCTGGATGTCTTTATATTACACACACATAAGCTCATAACTGACTGCCTACCTAACATTTTCCCCTCAAGAGGTAATACCCAAAATTCTTCTTTGGGATTATGGATGGAGTTCCGTTTTCTGTAACTTCTTCTAAGCTGGCACATGGGTGTCGAGGGGGATTTGGGTATTTCCTCTTGCTATCTGTCTTATGGTGTGTGACAGTGGCCTTGGAAAGACTGTCCTGCTCAGTCCAGAGGGCTGATCAGGTCATCCATGGAATGGGCTGGAAGCCTTGTCTGACGACCATTTGGGGTTGACAGCTTTTATTCTGTTAGAGACAAATAAAGGCATTAAAAACATAAGGTCCAAAGAGAAGCAGCAAGATTACAGAAGTTATTGGGCCAAGGAGAGGAAATAGCCAGGATTTCCATGACCAGATGTCAGGCCAGCAATCCCTGCCCTGCTTGGCCTGGTCCTGGAGCTCTTTGGCTTTGTCCAGGAAAAGTACGAATTTGGGTTTGTACCTGTCCAGTCTGATTGACCCAGAGACAATATTCTTCCTGGAACATGGCACAGCAGTTAGCATGTCCAATATTTTTCTTCATAACCTTTCCACACACCCTCTTCAACTTACTTTAAACATTCCATCATTTCCATTCCAGTCTAGAGTAAACTAGCCATCAGGATAAAGTCATTCTTACAAACCATGTCCTTTTCTTATTAAAAACTCTTTCCTTCTTAACCTTTTTTTACCAAGAACACTCTTACCAAGCACACATTTTTAAACTTGTGATGTTTTCCATAGAGCCTGGTTGGTTATTACCGGAAGACTGAGGTCTCCATGCAATGTGAAGGTGCCTTACAAATCCCTTGTATGATCAAGAGTTCTGGTTAAGGCAATCAGTTGTGCTAACTGAGCAAAAGTTCCTGGGGCAGAGCACCCTTCAATAATATGCCATGCCTAACTGTTGCATACCCTGAGAAGCGGGTCCCGTCTGACAAAACTGTCTCTCTCTGTAACCATCTACATTTGCTGTTATTTAGGGGGCTGTCTTTTAGGTCCCTTCTGCTGGCATAGATCAAGTCTGTAGTCTCAGTACAGGAGTGGAGGGGACCACTTTCCCCTGGGACTGGCATTAAAGTAGCTGGGTTTAGAGTAGAGTAATGCCTTATTTTTACCTGAGGGTTTTTTAGAAGGAGGACCTGATACATTAGTATCCACTATCTGTGAGCCAGTAAGAGCCCTTTTGCTCTAATAGAGAATTTATTTGATGTGAGGTGTAAAGGGCGATATTTTGCCCAATGTAATTTTAGATACCTCCTCTGTCAGCAAGGCCGCTGCTGCTATTACCCTTAGGCAGTGAAGCCATCCTTGTGCAACCATGTCTAAGGTTTTAGAAAAGTAGCCCACAGGTTGCTTAGCAGGTCCCCAGATCCTGAGTTAACCCTCCTAAGGTGACTCCCTGCCTCCCAGTGATGTACAGCTGGGGGGGGGGGTCTCTCTGGGTTTGGCAGTCCTAGCGCAGGGGCTTTAGTCATAGACTATTTGGATAGACTTTTAAGGCCTGGCTGGGTAGATGAGGCCCAGACCTATCCATGGGGTGCTGGAAGAGAATTGCAAGAGATGCAAATCTCCTTTAAGGGAGGCACCCTGTTGACTCGCATTACATGGCTGGACTAGGAGGAGAGCAGAATAGGAGGCTGATAGAAATAGGCAACTTATGTTTCACAGACCCTAGGCCATCCCCTCCATAGCAGTGGCTGGAGCTGGAAGCTGGGCAGAGCCAAAGGCTTTTGAGCTTGGGGCCATAATGTCTGCGGTTCTGAACCAGGAGTCCTTCGACACCCAGGGCAGTTCCGTGTCCAGTGGCCTTGCTCTTGGCAGAGCTGACAGAAGGCAATTGCTGTCATGACAGCTGCTTGCCCAATGCCCTGGCTCCTTATATCAACAACAGGTGCCGTTTGGGGTGCACTGGCCTTGCTGGGTCTCCTTGATGCCAGATCACCAAGCAGAACAGCCATTGATTGGCCTGTTGCCTATCCTTATAGCACTCCTTCTGCTAGCTTGCTCCTCGTTCTCCTGGTCTCTAATAAAGCAGACCAAGGAGGCAGCCTCTATGATGTTAGTCAAGGGGGTGCTCAACCCAACCCTGATTTTGAGTTTTTTTTTTTTTTCCTCAGGGTGAGCTAGAAAAACTATGGTCATGGGCAAATTCTGACACTTAGAATTTTCCTGTGAGTTAAAACCGTGCCCATGAGGAGAACTATGACCTTTTAGGTAAGATCAACCATGGTGACCTGCTTGTATACTTTAAGGTCATTAGCGCAGCTTCCTATCTATCCCTCAGTTTGGTTTAAAGGGGAGTTCTGCCCATTTACTGCGTACACCAAAAAAATCGATCTAGCTGTCACATTATTTCATAGTTTAACCTCTTATTCTGGCTATGCTGTTTGGTGTCCTATACTGTGGCCAGGCATTACTACAGAAAAGGTCAGTCAGCCCTTACATAAGGTCTGGGGATCAAACCGTACATCACAGTGGAGAGTCCTGCAGAACAGTAATAACTTCCCTTCTGGAAGAGAAAAGAGGAGAAGTGAGGCAGCGGGTTGGGTCTCTAGCCTGACTTCCTGGGCTTTCAGACTTAACTGGCAGTTTAACCAGTGCTTACTGCGTAGCCTGACTTAGAGAAATTGTGGCAGAGGGGTCCGTCATCCTTTGGCTTCTGGATGTTTACCGTGTAGCCAGTGGACACTAGAGCTTTCTCGGGCTCCTGGAACCCAGTTCTCTAGCATCTGCTGCATAACCCTCTCCAATCGTCTCTAAGTCTCATTTGGAACACTTTTTTTTTTTTTTTTGACTAGACCTCCCATTTGATCCGCATTGAACTAGCAATGCCTGGTTGTTCAGCGTTAGCTGGACAGAGACTTTGTCAATCCCTCTTAAAGGATCTGGCTTCTGAGCCAGAGACTGGAGCAGCTAGAAAGAAACACATTTACAACTGAAGGTTAGCATTATTTTACATTTTGGCACCACTTAGAACCTAAACAGCCAATTGATTATTATCTCTGCAAGATGAGAGATATACCTTTTGAGATCTCCCGGGGCCCTCTGGAGATACCAAAAGTCCAGAGAATTTAGAACTTTGATTTTAGAAAGTCTGTTAAAGGTGCCAAGAGAACTTAGAGTACAATTTTTTATCATCCTGAAATGATAGCCATTCATTTAGAGTAATTTTAACACTTTTAGACCAGATTTAACCATAATGATATTTAACAATGCTTTTTATCAATTTGAACTTAACATAGACAGTAGAGTACACAATAGATTACTTTGGCAGAACATGAATTTTAGGTCTCTTGTTGTCAAATAAACCAGAAATAAAAACCTTGAATATTAGAGTTAGCACACAAAATCATCACATAACTCAAAATTATCTAACAGAGTCAAAGAGCTTACACGATCTAACTTTAGAAATGACAGAACAACCAATTAAGCAGACACTGTTGAAATAGACATTACCGTTTTTGCGAAAACAGATTCCAAGATTTATGATTTAGATCATTCCCAGATATTTACTAACATTAGTGTACTTTTTTTTTTTCAACAAAACCTCATTGTTATAACAGAAGATCAGACTTTAACTTTAGGTCAGTGTAATTTTGGCATTAGCACTCAACATAAAGAAAACTTTGTAAATAATTTTAGAATTGTAAATCTTTTAAAACTTTTTGTGACTCGCTTACACCTTTTGAAATTTTACACCCGTAGTTACTTTTACATAGTCTTGAATTGCCATGTATGGACGACCTATGAGAATACATGCTAACAAATTTAAACAGTCTTTTTTTTTTTTTATCAAATTTGAGATGTTAAAAATACACACAATACATTTTTCCAAGTTTTACTTAGCACTGATGCCTAGATAACTTAAAACACCGAGTTAATAATGAATACCACACATTTATCTGAATTGAAAGTCAAAATTACATTTCCATGCTTTTAAGTAACATAAGGATAACACCTGAGCAGCAACAGGGACACTAGTGCATGTTTACAACTTTGAAAAGATCTTCATCATTGTGGATCCGAGTCACAGCACCACTTGTCTGCTCCTTCGGCCGCAGAAGGCACGACGCTGCTCGCAGTTAATCGGTCTTCAAGAGACTTTTACTTAGAAGGAGTGGGAAAGAGAGTGGGGGAACCGGGAGAAGGGGGAGAGATGGAGATGGCACGCACGTTCCTTAAGGGGGAAAGCTGGCGAGCCCTGCTCCTTCTCCCATGGTCTGCTTATATACAGAATTCAACCAATCAGTCAATCAATCACAGTCCATGCACAGAGCTCTCCAATCCGGCACTTGATCACGATCAGCTGTGGAGTCACACAGCAGGCAGGGCATCAGCGCCATCTTGTTTTCCACGATCCTCAGCTAGATGGAAAGTTCAATCAGCTGCTACATCAGCATTACTGCTATAAGCCACGCCCACCATGGGGGGGGGGTCCCATGGCTGGCCTATCCATGGGTCCCCACATCTCCCCCGTTTTTATTATATTAAGTGGCATGGAAACGTGCCTGTCTTGGGTTCCCAATGGCGTGCAACCTGCTTACCCGTCATGGAGGTAATAGGAAGCTTGTCCTACCCTCTGTCTTAGGTTGCTAGGTGCGCCCATTGGCAATTACCCGTTATTGGCTACCGTTCCATCATGTTAAGCCACACTTCTCATGGGGGTGAAATCGCAAGGTGGCTAGCATAGCCTGCTGAATTATCAGGTTATTGGAGTTTTGAAAACCAGATCAGTTTTATCAAATTGTGAATTAACAGCTTTAAGTACATTCAAGAAAACAAATCAAGTTAGGTCAGCTTTCTTACTACTTGCTACTTAAACCCAACACATAAATTTTGGCAAATTCCTTCATAATTTCACATTAGCAATTAGGCACAAAGGATACATCTTATTCAAGAAATACTTGGTTCAAAGTAAAATGCTTAATTGGTACTATTCTTCACATGTTCTGAATGCAGACAGCCACTCCACATATCCTGTATGCTTTAAACACTAGTTACCTCAAAATTCTCCCATTTCACCCACTTGGTGAGAAAAGTGAGGCCTATATTGTCAAGTACAACCTCGTAAAATTACTGTCCCAGGTGGTATTGCTCATCTGTCCCAATTCTAGGATACAATCAGAATTCTCGTGTAAATCAGTCTCAGACAAAACTCAGTACAAAATCATAAACCCCTTAACAAACTTCATAATTACAAATCAATAATAAATGATTAAGCAATACTTTCAACAAGCCAAAAGTTAAACTAACAAGACATAGATGGCCAAACAATTTTAAAGATAAATTGAAACATTTACATTCTTTTATAAAGCAAACCAAGCATAATCTGCTCAAGCATTCCTATCAATAATAGGGGTAAAGTTAGTACATAATACAAAAACAGAATGGGTAGTTCAGACACTTTTCACCACGATTAGCATTAATGAACTGTTTTATGGTTCACCTTTTTTAACCCTATTCTCTGCGTCTGTAATGGAGTCTTTATAGTCTTTATCACGGCCTTTTTTCCTGTGCTTCTTCCTCTCATTATAATACAGCCGTATCCAATTTAGATTTCCACATAGTTTTCGAAAGTCATTTAAGGTTTTTAGTCCTGTCGTAGCAATGGCAAATTCCAAAGGGGCCTCTTTTGTTGGTGTAAGCCCAAGTCCTAAATATCCAACTACAGTATCTTTTTGAACCTTTCCTGCCTCCTGCAGACATGAGCTTAATGTTATGAACACTGCTTCCAATATATAAATCCATACAGTGGAGGATTTTTGCTTCTCCATGTCGCTGACGAACAGGCTCTATTGCTTATGAAACATATGGTAAGATCAATCACAATCAGTACTCCCGCCTTTCTCCTGGCGTTCCACTCCCGGTCTTTACAACGGCTCACTCCCGCCTATTTCCCGGCATTTTACTCCCTGTCCTTTGTTGACAGTCCACTCCCGCCTGTCCTCCGGCGCTCCACTCCCCTCGGTTATAATCCTAGGCCTTTTTACCCGCCTAGATTCCCTGTCTTTTGTCGACAGTTTACTCCCGCCTTTCTGGCATTTTACTCCCCGTCTTTTGTCGACGGTTTACTCCCGCCTTTCTGGCATTTTACTCCCCGTCTTTTGTCGACGGTTTACTTCCGCCTGTCTTCCGGCGCTCTACTCCCCGTCTTTTGTCGACGGAACCGCGGCTATAATCCTAGGCGTTTCACTTTACCCGCCTAGATTCCCGTGTATGCACGTTTCTCCTTTTACTCCCGCCTTTCTGGCGTTTTACTCCCCATCTTTACGATGGAACCGCGGCTGTAATCCTAGGCCTTTCACTTTACCAGCCTAGATTCCCGTCTATGGACGTTTATCCTTTTCTTACTTCCTGCTTCCAGCGATTGGTCCGATGATCCAAGATCCGAGTCACGGCACCACTTGTGGATCCGAGTCACAGCACCACTTGTCTGCTCCTTCGGCCGCAGAAGGCACGACGCTGCTCGCAGTTAATCGGTCTTCAAGAGACTTTTACTTAGAAGGAGTGGGAAAGAGAGTGGGGGAACCGGGAGAAGGGGGAGAGATGGAGATGGCACGCACGTTCCTTAAGGGGGAAAGCTGGCGAGCCCTGCTCCTTCTCCCACGGTCTGCTTATATACAGAATTCAACCAATCAGTCAATCAATCACAGTCCATGCACAGAGCTCTCCAATCCGGCACTTGATCACGATCAGCTGTGGAGTCACACAGCAGGCAGGGCATCAGCGCCATCTTGTTTTCCACGATCCTCAGCTAGATGGAAAGTTCAATCAGCTGCTACATCAGCATTACTGCTATAAGCCACGCCCACCATGGGGGGGGGTCCCATGGCTGGCCTATCCATGGGTCCCCACAATCATTAAGAGAAACAAGTTTAAAGCATATCAAAGACATGTAAAACTGAGCAAGTGAGCCACCTAGCAAACCGAGCAAACTGGAAGGGCGTTTGCATTAACTTAGTTCTCTGAACCAATCTGTATTGGCTTACTTTAGTTAACAACATAAAGGCCTGTATACCCAGAATTTACCCTCATTTTCATGAGACCACTCTAGCTGGAAAGCAAAAACGTGAAGTGTGACACCATATACAACATTTTAATACATTTTACATAATTTGAATTGGCTCAAGCAGCTGTTACTTTAACAAATTTTAGAGTCTCCTTCTTTGAGAGTTCCAGGGATCCAACTGGAAGCCCAAAGTTGCAAGACTCGGTTTAGAATTTAAGCTGTCAGAGAGTCAAACCATTTAGCCAAAATCAGCATGTTTCTGATCAGTTGGGTAATTACTCAAACATTAAAAACAGATAAACAATGTAAACAACTTCGCATTGCAGTTCTCCCAATTAAGACTCTAATGACAATAGAAAAAAATGCGAAACCTTTAAGACAGGTGAACCCTCTCATCAGATAAGTCAGGAACAGTAGCGCAGAAAAGAACCAGTTAAAGGTTTCCATTAACTGCAAAGAGAAAAACCCATCAGGTCGGGAAGGGTTAATAGCTTAAGGCCCTGGCTCTCTTAGGTAAGACCAGCAATAGTATCCAATTGGGAATTTCTCCAGGGGAGGAAAGAAAAGCAGCCCAGGGGGAGGGGCATGCTCTTCCTAGAGGAATCTGGCTATACTTGTCAGGGCAGGCCACGTGGACTGGATCCAGAGGAAGGCCTGGCAGAAATGACCTTGGGGTCGGGTAAATGCGCCTTTTCCCCAAGAGTGCTGGGAACCTCCTATAATTTAACCAAAACCAGATTAATCAGGACTACTGCAAACACTCAATTAAAACAGATAGTTAACTTTAGCTCCTTTTCAGATTCAATCCTCAGACAATCAAAGCTTAGCAACAGTAATAGTTCACAAAAACTTTAAGATGCACCAGAGCTACCATAAGCTGCAAAGACGGAAGACCTTCTACCAGGTTGGAAAGGGCTAACTGGTAACAGTTTCTCCCTAGGTGGAGAAACCTGTGGAATTTCCCCCTCCCCTTAGCCAGGCCACCAGTATTCTAGGTGGAGAAACCTGTGGAATTTCCCCCTCCCCTAGAAATCTCAGCTGGAGGAGAGCATACGGAAAAGGCCTCATGGTGGGGGAAGGATGAAAGACGAAACAAAGACCAAGGAACACAGACTCACACACACAAGACAAACAATACAAGTCAAACAATACAAGTCAAACAATACAAGTCAAACAATACAAGTCGCGACTACAGACCGGCATTTCAGGCGGGAGCGACCATTCCGGCCAAGCTCCCAGGAAGGAGAGAGAAAAATCCCTCCCTCCCAATTCAGGCGGGAGCCCCCATCCCGGGCTAAGCTCCCCAGACCACCACTAGAGCGTCCTCTAGGGCAAGACCAGGGGGTACTTCGGACACATCTGTCTCCTCCCCTGGTCCGATACAGATACAGGTCCTGTACAGGCACAGAATACAGATTTAAACACTAGCCGGACAACAAAAAGGATGTAACCAACATAAAACGAGAAGCTTACCTCCAACAGGTCAAGGAATTGGGTCTGGGAGCGTCCAAAATATCTCGGTGGGACCTCCAAATGAAGGACCCCTAAATCGAGAATCCAACATGCTCGGGTGGTCGCTCAAAGACCCAAACTCCAGACCAAGTTGATGCAAAAACATGAGGATTTATTAATCATTTGTACAAATGGGCTTCCCCTTCAGTAATGGCGAAGAGAGAGGCCACGAGAGGCAGTCTACAGCAGTTTTTAAAGAGAAGAACCACAAGATTAGCATATTTTGTGCACTTCGGTTTGATTGGCCAGTTTGAAGGTTACCAAGAGTACTCATTGGATCCTTTAGATGGGGGACGTGGCTATCCCACGTGGGCACCTGGGCGGGAGTTACAACCAGTTTTCTTACTGGGGAAAACGGAACTGGGGAGTAGCTAACCTGGGGGGGAATTCCTCGGGTCTTTCAACCTTGGTCGAGTTTTCTGTAGATTTATAAGCATGAAACGCCAATGTGCTGTGTTTTTTATTTCATTATGAATACTCTGCCTAACCTACTTTTTGTATGCAGTCAATATTCAAAATTTGGAAAGGAAGAAGGCAAAACAAATGCAAACCCAGAACAAATTTTAGGAAATTGCCAATCAAGGAACCTGAATGCTATGATTGAATACACCTGAAAATCCCATTCACACTCGATGTGGAGGGAATTCCTAGCAGTCCCCTCGGCAAAATGGTTACATTTCTTTTTCCAAAACACAAAATCTCACCTTGGTCGAGTTTTCTGTAGATTTATATGAATGAAACGCGAATGTGCTGTTCTTTTATTTCATTATAAATACTCTGCCTAACCTCTTTTTAGCATGGATTCAGAATACAAAATTTGGAAAGGAAGAAGGCAAAAGAAACGCAAACCCAGACCAAATTTTGGAAGTTGCCAATCAAGGAGCCTGAATACTGCTGATTGAATGCACCTGAAAATCCCATTCACCTTTGATTGGAGAGAATTCCTAGCTGTCCCCTAGGCAAAGTGTAAACTTTCATGTTCCAAAAACCAAAATCTCAACTTGGTCGAGTTTTCTGTAGATTTATAAGCATGAGAAGCCAATGTGCTGTGTTTTTCATTTCATTATGTATACTCTGCCTAACCTCTTTTGTGTATGCAGTCAGTATTCAAAATTGTTAAAGGAAGAAGCCAAAACAAACGCAAACTCAGAAAAAATTTCGGAAATTGCCAATCAAGACACCCGAATGCTGCTGATTGAATAAACCTAAAAATCCCATTTACACTCGATGTGGAGGGAAATCCTTGCTGTCCCCTCGGCAAAATGATTACATTTCTGTTTCCAAAAACAAAAACTCACTTTGGTCGAGTTGCCTGTAATTTTCCTAGCATGAAACGCCAATGTGTTGTGTTTTTCATTTCATTAGGAATACTCTGCCGAACCTCTCTTTTGTAAGGAGTAAGAATACAAATTTTGGAAAGGAAGAAGTAGAATCAAAAGCAAAGTTAGAACAAATTTAGGAAATTGCCAATCAAGACACCCGAATGCTGCCGAAAGAATACACCTGAAAATCCCATTTACACTTCATGTGGAGAGAATTCCTAGCTGAAACCTCGGTAAAAATGTAAAAGTTCTTTTTCCAAAACACAAAAACTCACTTTGGTCGAGATTTCTGTAGTTTTATAAGCATGAAAAGCCAAAGCGGTGTGTTTTTTATTTCGTTTAGGGATACTGTGCCTAACCTCTTTTTAGCATGGAGTCAGAATACAAAATTTGGAAAAGAAGAAGGCAAAACAAACGCAAACCCAGAACAAATTTTAGGAAATTGCCAATCAAGGAACCTGAATGCTATGATTGAATACACCTGAAAATCCCATTCACACTCGATGTGGAGGGAATTCCTAGCAGTCCCCTCGGAAAAATGGTTACATTTCTTTTTCCAAAACACAAAATCTCACCTTGGTCGAGTTTTCTGTAGCTTTATATGAATGAAACGCGAATGGGCTGTTCTTTTATTTCATTATAAATACTCTGCCTAACCTCTTTTTAGCATGGATTCAGAATACAAAATTTGGAAAGGAAGAAGGCAAAAGAAACGCAAACCCAGAACAAATTTTGGAAGATGCCAATCAAGGAACCTGAATGCTGCTGATTGAATACACCTGAAAATCCCATTCACCTTTGATTTGGAGAGAATTCCTAGCTGTCCCCTAGGCAAAGTGTAAAATTTCATGTTCCAAAAACCAAAATCTCAACTTGGTCGAGTTTTCTGTAGATTTATAAGCATGAGAAGCCAATGTGCTGTGTTGTTTTATTTCATTATGTATACTCTGCCTAACCTCTTTTGTGTATGCAGTCAGTATTCAAAATTGTTAAAGGAAGAAGCCAAAACAAACGCAAACTCGGAACAAATTTAGGAAATTGCCAATCAAGAAACCTGAATGCTGCTGGTTAGATAAACCTAAAAATCCCTTTTACACTCGATGTGGAGGGAAATCCTTGCTGTCCCCTCGGCAAAATGATTACATTTCTGTTTCCAAAAACAAAAACTCACTTTGGTCGACGTGGCTGTAGATTTCCTAGCATGAAACGCCAATGTGCTGTGTTTTTCATTTCATTAGGAATACTCTGCCGAACCTCTCTTTTGTAAGGAGTAAGAATACAAATTTTGGAAATGAAGAAGGAGAATCAAAAGCAAAGTTAGAACAAATTTAGGAAATTGCCAATCAAGACACCCGAATGGTGCCGAAAGAATACACCTGAAAAGCCCATTTACACTTCATGTGGAGAGAATTCCTAGCTTAACCCTCGGTAAAAATGTAAAAGTTCTTTTTCCAAAACACAAAAACTCACTTTGGTTGAGATTTCTGTAGTTTTATAAGCATGAAAAGCCAAAGCGGTGTGTTTTTTATTTCATTTAGGGATACTCTTCCTAACCTACTTTTTTGCATGGAGTCAGAATACCAAATTTGGAAAGGAAGAAGGCAAAACCAACGCAAACACAGAACAAATTTTAGGAAATTGCCAATCAAGGAACCTGAATGCTATGATTGAATACACCTGAAAATCCCATTCACACTCGATGTGGAGGGAATTCCTAGCAGTCCCCTCGGCAAAATGGTTACATTTCTTTTTCCAAAACACAAAATCTCACCTTGGTCGAGTTTTCTGTAGATTTATATGAATGAAACGCAAATGTGCTGTTCTTTTATTTCATTATAAATACTCTGCCTAACCTCTTTTTAGCATGGAATCAGAATACAAAATTTGGAAAGGAAGAAGGCAAAAGAAACGCAAACCCAGAACAAATTTTGGAAGTTGCCAATCAAGGAACCTGAATGCTGCTGATTGAATACACCTGAAAATCCCATTCACCTTTGATTTGGAGAGAATTCCTAGCTGTCCCCTAGGCAAAGTGTAAAATTTCATGTTCCAAAAACCAAAATCTCAACTTGGTCGAGTTTTCTGTAGATTTATAAGCATGAGAAGCCAATGTGCTGGGTTGTTCTATTTCATTATGTATACTCTAGCTAACCTCTTTTGTGTATGCAGTCAGTATTCAAAATTGTTAAAGGAAGAAGCCAAAACTACGCAAACTCGGAACAAATTTAGGACATTGCCAATCAAGGAACCTGAATGCTGCTGATTGGATAAACCTGAAAATCCCAATTACACTCAGTGTGGAGGGAAATCCTTACAGTCCCCTCGGCAAAATTATTACATTTCTGTTTCCAAAACACGAAAACTCACTTTGGTCGAGTTGCCTGTAAATTTCCTAGCATGAAACGCCAATGTGCTGTGTTTTTCATTTCATTATGAATACTCTGCCTAACCTCTTTTTTGTATGGAGTAAGAATACAAAATTTGGAAAGGCAGAAGGCAAAGCCAACCAAACCCAGAACAAATTTAGGAAATTGCCAATCAAGGAACCTGAATGCTGCTGATTGAATACACCTGAAAATCCCATTTACACTCGATGTAGAGGGAATTCCTAGCTGTCCCCTTGGCAAAAGGGTAAAATTTCATGTTCCAAAACACAAAAACTCACCTTGGTCGAGTTTTCTGTAGATTTATATGGATGAAACGCCAATGTGCTGTGTTTTTTATTTCATTATGAATACTCTGCCTAACCCCTTTTTTTTGTGTGCAGTCAGTGTTCAGTATTCAAAATGTAAAAGGAAGAAGCCAAAACAAACGCAAACTCGGAACAAATTGAGGAAATTGCCAATCAAGGAACCTGAATGCTGCTGATTGGATCAACCTAAAAATCCCTTTTACACTCGATGTGGAGGGAAATCCTTGCTGTCCCCTCGGCAAAATGATTACATTTCTGTTTCCAAAAACAAAAACTCACTTTGGTCGAGTTGCCTGTAATTTTCCTAGCATGAAACGCCAATGTGCTGTGTGTTTTATATCATTATGAATACTCTGCCTAACCTCTTTTTGGTATGGAGTCAGAATACAAAATTTGGAAAGGCAGAAGGCAAAGCAAAGCAAACCCAGAACAAATTTAGGAAATTGCCAAACAAGAAACCTGAATGCTGCTGATTGAATACACCTGAAAATCCCATTTACACTCGATGTAGAGGGAATTCCTAGCTGTCCCCTTGGCAAAAGGGTAAAATTTCATGTTCCAAAACACAAAAACTCACCTTGGTCGAGGTTTCTGTAGATTTATAAGCATGAAACGCCAATGTGCTGTGTTTTTTATTTCATTATGAATACTCTGCCTAACCTCTTTTGTGTATGCAGTCAGTATTTAAAATTTTGAAAGGAAGAAGGCAAAACAAATGCAAACCCACAACAAATTTAGGTAATTGCCAATCAAGGAACCTGAATGCTGCTGATTGAATACACCTGAAAATCCCATTTACACTCAGTGTGGAGGGAATTCCTAGCTGTCCCCTCGTCAAAAGGGTAAAATTTCTTTTTCCAAAACACAAAAATCACCTTGGTCGAGTTGCCTGTAGATTTCCTAGCATGAAACGCCAATGTGCTGTGTTTTTCATTTCATTAGGAATACT
The DNA here is from genome assembly GCA_949820135.1 of Sylvilagus floridanus. Classification (NCBI taxonomy): domain Eukaryota; kingdom Metazoa; phylum Chordata; class Mammalia; order Lagomorpha; family Leporidae; genus Sylvilagus; species Sylvilagus floridanus. Next base: position 22,884,301 of record OX463234.1, on the reverse strand, counting down.
CTGCTGAACCTCTCTTTTGTAACGAATAAGAATACAAATTTTGGAAAGGAAGAAGGAGAATCAAAAGCAAAGTTAGAACAAATTTAGGAAATTGCCAATCAAGACACCCGAATGCTGCCGAAAGAATACACCTGAAAATCCCATTTACACTTCATGTGGAGAGAATTCCTAGCTTAACCCTCGGTAAAAATGTAAAAGTTCTTTATCCAAAACACAAAAACTCACCTTGGTCGAGATTTCTGTATTTAATAAGCATGAAAAGCCAAAGCGGAGTGTTTTTTATTTAATTGAGGGATACTCTGCCAAACCTCTTTTTTGCATGCAGTCAGAATACCAAATTTGGAAAGGAAGAAGGCAAAACAAACGCAAACCCAGAACAAATTTTAGGAAATTGTCAATCAAGGTACCTGAATGCTATGATTGAATACACCTGAAAATCCCATTCACACTCGATGTGGAGGGAATTCCTAGCAGTCCCCTCGGCAAAATGGTTACATTTCTTTTTCCAAAACACAAAATCTCACCTTGGTCGAGTTTTCTGTAGATTTATATGAATGAAACGCAAATGTGCTGTTCTTTTATTTCATTATAAATACTCTGCCTAACCTCTTTTTAGCATGGATTCAGAATACAAAATTTGGAAAGGAAGAAGGCAAAAGAAACGCAAACCCAGACCAAATTTTGGAAGTTGCCAATCAAGGAACCTGAATGCTGCTGATTGAATACACCTGAAAATCCCATTCACCTTTGATTTGGAGAGAATTCCTAGCTGTCCCCTAGGCAAAGTGTAAAATTTCATGTTCCAAAAACCAAAATCTCAACTTGGTCGAGTTTTCTGTAGATTTATAAGCATGAGAAGCCAATGTGCTGTGTTTTTTATTTCATTATGTATACTCTGCCTAACCTCTTTTGTGTATGCAGTCAGTATTCAAAATTGTTAAAGGAAGAAGCCAAAACAACGCAAACTCGGAACAAATTTAGGACATTGCCAATCAAGGAACCTGAATGCTGCTGATTGAATACACCTAAAAATCCCAATGACACTCAGTGTGGAGGGAAATCCTTACTGTCCCCTCGGCAAAATGATCACATTTCTGTTTCCAAAACACGAAAACTCACTTTGGTTGTGTTGCATGTAATTTTCCTAGCATGAAACGCCAATGTGCTGTGTTTTTCATTTCATTATGAATACTCTGCCTAATCTCTTTTTTGTATGGAGCAAGAATACAAAATTTGGAAAGGCAGAAGGCAAAGCCAACCAAATCCAGAACAAATTTAGGAAATTGCCAAACAAGAAACCTGAATGCTGCTGATTGAATACACCTGAAAATCCCATTTACACTCGATGTAGAGGGAATTCCTAGCTGTCCCCTTGGCAAAAGGGTAAAATTTCATGTTCCAAAACACAAAAACTCACCTTGGTCGAGTTTTCTGTAGATTTATATGCAATGAAACGCCAATGTGCTGTGTTTTTTATTTCATTATGAATACTCTGCCTAACCTCTTTTGTGTATGCAGTCAGTATTCAAAATTGTAAAAGGAAGAAGCCAAAACAAACGCAAACTCGGAAAAAATTGAGGAAATTGCCAATCAAGGTACCTGAATGCTGCTGATTGGATAAACCTAAAAATCCCTTTTACACTCATTGTGGAGGGAAATCCCTACTGTCCCCTTGGCAAAAGGGTAAAATTTCATGTTCCAAAACACAAAAACTCACCTTGGTCGTGTTTTCTGTAGATTTATAAGCATGAAACGCCAATGTGCTGTGTGTTTTATATCATTATATCATTATACTCTGCCTAACCTCTTTTTTGTATGGAGTCAGAATACAAAATTTGGAAAGGCAGAAGGCAAAGCCAACCAAACCCAGAACAAATTTAGGAAATTGCCAAACAAGAAACCTGAATGCTGCTGATTGAATACACCTGAAAATCCCATTTACACTCGATGTAGAGGGAATTCCTAGCTGTCCCCTTGGCAAAAGGGTAAAATTTCATGTTCCAAAACACAAAAACTCACCTTGGTCGAGGTTTCTGTAGATTTATAAGCATGAAACGCCAATGTGCTGTGTTTTTTATTTCATTATGAATACTCTGCCTAACCTCTTTTGTGTATGCAGTCAGTATTTAAAAGTTTGAAAGGAAGAAGGCAAAACAAATGCAAACCCAGAACAAATTTAGGTAATTGCCAATCAAGGAACCTGAATGCTGCTGATTGGATACACCTAAAAATCCCAATTACACTTGGTGTGGAGGGAAATCCTTGCTGTCCCCTCGGCAAAATGGTTATATTTCTGTTTCCAAAACACGAAAACTCACTTTGGTCGTGTTGCCTGTAATTTTCCTAGCATGAAATGCCAATGTGCTGTGTGTTTTATATCATTATGAATACTCTGCCTAACCTCTTTTTGGTATGGAGTCAGAATACAAAATTTGGAAAGGCAGAAGGCAAAGCAAACCAAACCCAAAACAAATTTAAGAAATTGCCAAACAAGAAACCTGAATGCTGCTGATTGAAAACACCTGAAAATCCCATTTACACTCGATGTAGAGGGAATTCCTAGCTGTCCCCTTGGCAAAAGGGTAAAATTTCATGTTCCAAAACACAAAAACTCAGTTTGGTCGAGTTTTCTGTAGATTTACAAGCATGAAACGCCAATGTTTTGTGTTTTTTATTTCATTATGAATACTCTGCCTAACCTACTTTTTCTATGCAGTCAGTAATCAAAAATTTGAAAGGAAGAAGGCAAAACAAATGCAAACCCAGAACAAATTAAGGTAATTGCCAATCAAGGAACCTGAATGCTGCTGAAAGAATACACCTGAAAATCCCATTTACACTTCATGTGGAGAGAATTCCTAGCTGAATCCTCGGGAAAAATGTAAAAGTTCTTTTTCCAAAACACAAAAACTCACTTTGTCGGGATTTCTGTTGTTTTGTAAGCATGAAGGGCCAAAGCGGTGTGTTTTTTATTTCATTTAGGGATACTCTGCCTAACCTCTTTTTTGCATGGAGTCAGAATACCAAATTTGGAAAGGAAGAAGGCAAAACAAACGCAAACCCAGAACAAATTTTAGGAAATTACCAATCAAGGAACCTGAATGCTGCTGATTGAATACACCTGAAAATCCCATTCACTCGATTTGGAGGGAATTCCCAGCAGTCCCCTCGGCAAAATGGCTACATTTCTTTTTCCAAAACACAAAACCTCACCTTGGTCGAGTTTTCTGTAGATTTATATGAATGAAACGCAAATGTGCTGTTCTTTTATTTCATTATAAATACTCTACCTAACCTCTTTTTAGTATGGATTCCGAATACAAAATTTGGAAAGGAAGAAGGCAAAAGAAATGCAAACCCAGAACAAATTTTGGAAGTTGCCAAGCAAGGAACCTGAATGCTGCTGATTGAACACACCTGAAAATCCCATTCACATTCCATTTGGAGAGAATTCCTAGCTGTCCCCTAGGCAAAGTGTAAAGTTTTATGTTCCAAAAACCAAAATCTCAACTTGGTCGAGTTTTCTGTAGATTTATAAGCATGAGAAGCCAATATGCTGTGTTTTTTATTTCATTATGAATACTCTGCCTAACCTCTTTTGTGTATGCAGTCAGTATTCAAAATTGTTAAAGGAAGAAGCCAAAACAAGCACAAACTCGGAAGAAATTTAGAAAATTGCCAATCAAGACACCTGAATGCTGCTGAAAGAATACAACTAAAAATCCCATTTACACTTCATGTGGAGAGAATTCCTAGCTGAACCCTCGGTAAAAATATAAAAGTTCTTTTTCCAAAACACAAAAACTCACTTTGGTCGAGATTTCTGTAGTTTTATAAGCATGAAAAGCCAAAGCAGTGTGTTTTTTATTTCATTTAGGGATACTCTGGCTAACGTCTTTTTTGCATGGAGTCAGAATACAAAATTTGGAAAGGAAGAAGGCAAAACAAATGCAAACCAAGAACAAGTTTTAAGAAATTGCCAATCATGGAACCTAAATGGTATGACTGAATACACCTAAAAATCCCGTTACACTCTATGTGGAGGGAATTCCTAGCAGTTCACTCGGCAAAAGGGTTACACTTCTGTTTCCAAAAACAAAAACTCACTTTGGTCGAGTTGCCTGTAATTTTCCTAGCATGAAACGCCAATGTGCTGTGTGTTTTATATCATTATGAATACTCTGCCTAACCTACTTTTTGTATGCAGTCAGAATACAAAATTTGGAAAGGCAGAAGGCAAAAGAAACGCAAACCCAGAAAAATTTAGGAAATTGCCAATCAAGGAACCTGAATGCTATGACTGAATACACCTGCAAATCCCATTTAAACTCGATGTAGAGGGAATTCCTAGCTGTCCCCTTGGCAAAAGGGTAAAGTTTCATGTTCCAAAACACAAAAACTCACCTGGGTCGAGTTTTCTGTAGATTTATATGCATGAAACGCCAATGTGCTGTGTTTTTTATTTCATTATGAATACTCTGCCTAACCTACTTTTTGTATGCAGTCAGTATTACAAATTTTGAAAGGAAGAAGGCAAAACAAATGCAATCCCAGAACAAATTTAGGTAATTGCCAATCAAGGAACCTGAATGCTGCTGATTGAATACACCTAAAAATCCCAATTACACTCAATGTGGAGGGAATTCCTTGCTATCCCTCGGCAAAATGATTACATTTCTGTTTCCAAAAAAAAAAAAACTCACTTTGGTCGAGTTGCCGTTAGATTTCCTATCATGAACCGCCAATGTGCTGTGTTTTTCATTTCATTAGGAATACTCTGCCAAACCTCTCTTTTGTTAGGTGTAAGAATACAAATTTTGGAAAGGAAGAAGGAGAATCAATAGCAAAGTTAGAACAAATTTAGGAAATTGCCAATCAAGACACCTGAATGCTGCTGAAAGAATACAACTAAAAATCCCATTTACACTTCATGTGGAGAGAATTCCTAGCTGAACCCTCGGTAAAAATATAAAAGTTCTTTTTCCAAAACACAAAAACTCACTTTGGTCGAGATTTCTGTAGTTTTATAAGCATGAAAAGCCAAAGCAGTGTGTTTTTTATTTCATTTAGGGATACTCTGGCTAAACTCTTTTTTGCATGGAGTCAGAATACAAAATTTGGAAAGGAAGAAGGCAAAACAAATGCAAACCAAGAACAAGTTTTAAGAAATTGCCAATCATGGAACCTGAATGGTATGATTGAATACACCTAAAAATCCCGTTTACACTCGATGTGGAGGGAATTCCTAGCAGTCCCCTCGGCAAAAGGGTTACATTTCTGTTTCAAAAAACAAAAACTCACTTTTGTCGAGTTGCCTGTAATTTTCCTAGCATGAAACGCCAATGTGCTGTGTGTTTTATATCATTATGAATACTCTGCCTAACCTCTTTTTTGTATGGAGTCAGAATACAAAATTTGGAAAGGCAGAAGGCAAAGGCAACCAAACCCAGAACAAATTTAGGAAATTGCCATAGAGAAATCTGAATGCTGCTGATTGAATACACCTGAAAATCCCATTTACATTCAATGTAGAGGGAATTCCTAGCTGTCCCCTTGGCAAAAGGGTAAAATTTCATGTTCCAAAACACAAAAACTCACCTTGGTCGAGTTTTCTGTAGATTTATATGCATGAAACGCAAATGTGCTGTGCTTTTTATTTCATTATGAATACTCTGCCTAACCTACATTTAGTATGCAGTCAGAATACAAAAATTTGGAAATGCAGAAGGCAAAGCCAACCAAACCCAGAACAAATTTAGTTTATTGCCAATCAAGGACTCGGAATGCTGCTGATTGAATACACCTAAAAATCCCATTTACACTCGATGTGGAGGGAAATCCTTGCTGTCCCCTTGGTAAAAGGGTTACATTTCTGTTTCCAAAAACAAAAACTCACTTTGGTCGAGTTGCCTGTAATTTTCCTAGCATGAAACGCCAATGTGCTGTGTGTTTTATATCATTATGAATACTCTGCCTAACCTCTTTTTTGTATGGAGTCAGAATACAAAATTTGGAAAGGCAGAAGGCAAAGCAAAGCAAACCCAGAACAAATTTAGGAAATTGCCAAACAAGAAACCTGAATGGTGCTGATTGAATACACCTGAAAATCCCATTTACACTCGATGTAGAGGGAATTCCTAGCTGTCCCCTTGGCAAAAGGGTAAAATTTCATGTTCCAAAACACAAAAACTCAACTTGGTAGAGTTTTCTGTAGATTTATATGCATGAAACGCCAATGTGCTGTGTTTTTTATTTCATTTTGAATATTCTGCCTAACCTCTTTTGTGTATGCAGTCAGTATTCAAAATTGTTAAAGGAAGAAGCCAAAACAAACGCAAACTCAGAACAAATTTAGGAATTGCCAATCAAGGACCCTGAATGCTGCTGATTGGATAAACCTAAAAATCCCATTTACACTGGATGTGAAGAGAAATCCTTGCTGTCCGCTCGGCAAAATGATTACATTTCTGTTTCCAAACACAAAAACTCACCTTGGTCGAGTTTTCTGTAGATTTATAAGCATGAAAGCCAATGTGCTGTGTTTTTTATTTCATTATGAATACTCTGCCTAACCTCTTTTGTGTATGCAGGCAGTATTCAAAATTGTTAATGGAAGAAGCCAAAACAAACGCAAACTCTGAACAAATTTAGGAATTGCCAATCAAGGACCCTGAATGCTGCTGATTGGATAAACCTAAAAATCCCATTTACACTCGATGTGGAGAGAAATCCTTGCTGTCCCCTCGGAAAATGATTACATTTCTGTTTCCAAACACAAAAACTCACTTTGGTCGAGTTGCCTGTAATTTTCCTAGCATGAAACGCCATTGAGCTGTGTGTTTTATATTATTATGAATATTCTGCCTAACCTCTTTTTTGTATAGAGTCAGAATATAAAATTTGGAAAGGCAGAAGGCAAAGCAAACGAAACCCAGAACAAACTTAGGAAATTGCCAAACAAGAAACCTGATTGCTGCTGATTGAATACACCTGAAAATCCCATTTAGACTCGATGTGGAGGGAATTCCTACCTCTCCCCTTGGCAAAAGGGTAAAATTTCTTTTTCCAAAACTCAAAAACTCACCTTGGTCAAGTTAGATGTAGATTTCCTAGCATGAAACGCCAATGTGCTGTGTTTTTCATTTCATTAGGAATACTCTGCTGAACCTCTCTTTTGTTAGGAGTAAGAATACAAATTTTGGAAAGGAAGAAGGAAAATCAAAAGCAATGTTAGAACAAATTTAGGAAATTGCCAATCAAGACACCCAAATGCTGCTGAAAGAATACAACTAAAAATCCCATTTACACTTCATGTGGAGAGAATTCCTAGCTTAACCCTCAGAAAAAATGTAAAAGTTCTTTTTCCAAAACACAAAAACTCACCTTGGTCGAGATTTCTGTAGTTTTATAAGCATCAAAAGCCAAAGCGGTGTGTTTTTTATTTCATTTAGGGATACTCTGCCTAACCTCTTTTTTGCATGGAGTCAGAATACAAAATTTGGAAAGGAAGAAGGCAAAACAAATGCAAACCAAGAACAAGTTTTAAGAAATTGCCAATCATGGAACCTGAATGGTATGATTGAATACACCTAAAAATCCCGTTTACACTCGATGTGGAGGGAATTCCTAGCAGTCCCATCGGCAAAAGGGTTACATTTCTGTTTCCAAATACAAAAACTCACTTCGGTCGAGCTGCCTGTAATTTTCCTAGCATGAAACGCCAATGTGCTGTGTGTTTTATATCATTATGAATACTCTGCCTAACCTACTTTTTGTATGGATTCAGAATACAAAATTTGGAAAGGTAGAAGGCAAAACCAACCAAACCCAGAACAAATTTAGGAAATTGCCAATCAAGGAACCTGAATGCTATGACTGAATACACCTGCAAATCCCATTTACACTCGATGTAGAGGGAATTCCTAGCTGTCCCCTTGGGAAAATGGTAAAATTTCATGTTCCAAAACACAAAAACTCACATGGTCGAGTTTTCTGTAGATTTATATGCATGAAACGCCAATGTGCTCTGTTTTTTATTTCATATGAATACTCTGCCTCACCTCTTTTGGTATGCAGTCAGTATTCAAAATTGTTAAAGGAAGAAGCAAAAACAAACGCAAACTCGGAACAAATTTAGGAAATTGCCAATCAAGGAACCTGAATGCTGCTGATTGAATAAACCTAAAAATCCCTTTTACACTCGATGTGGAGGGAAATCCTTGCTGTCCCCTCGGCAAAAGGGTTACATTTCTGTTTCCAAAAACAAAAACTCACTTTGGTCGAGTTGCCTGTAATTTTCCTAGCATGAAACGCCAATGTGCTGTGTGTTTTATATCATTATGAATACTCTGCCTAACCTCTTTTTTGTATGGAGTCAGAATACAAAATTTGGAAAGGCAGAAGGCAAAGTCAACGAAACCCAGAACAAATTTAGGAAATTGCCAAACAAGAAACCTGAATGCTGCTGATTGAATACACCTGAAAATCCCATTTACACTCGACGTGGAGGGAATTCCTAGCTGTCCCCTTGGCAAAAGGGTAAAATATCATGTTCCAAAACACAAAAACTCACCTTGGTCGAGTTTTCTCCAGATTTATATGGATGAAACTCCAATGTGCTGTGTTTTTATTTCATTATGAATATTCTGTCTAACCTCTTTTTTGTATGGAGAGAGAATATAAAATTTGGAAAGGAAGAAGGCAAAGCTAACCAAACATAGAACAAATTTAGGAAATTGCCAAACAAGAAAACTGAATGCTGCTGATTGAATACACTTGAAAATCCCATTTACACTCGATGTGGAGGGAATTCCTAGCTGTCCCCTTGGCAAAAGGGTAAAATTTCTTTTTCCAAAACACAAAAACACACCTTTGTCGAGTTGCCTGTAATTTTCCTAGCATGAAACGCCAATGTGCTGTGTGTTTTATATCATTATGAATACTCTGCCTAACCTACTTTTTGTATGGAGTCAGAATACAAAATTTGGAAAGACAGAAGGCAAAGCCAACCAAACCCAGAACAAATTTAGGAAATTGCCAAACAACAAACCTGAATCCTATGTCTGAATACACCTGAACATCCCATTTACACTCGATGTAGAGGGAATTCCTAGCTGTCCCCTTGGCAAAAGGGTAAAATTTCATGTTCCAAAACACAAAAACTCACCTTGGTCGAGTTTTCTGTAGATTTATAAGCATGAAACGCCAATGTGCTGTGTTTTTTATTTCATTATGAATACTCTGCCTAACCTAATTTTTGTATGCAATCAGTATTCCATTTTTGAAAGGAAGAAGGCAAAACAAATGCAAACCCAGAACAAATTTAGGTAATTGCCAATCAAGGAACCTGAATGCTGCTGATTGAATACACCTGAAAATCCCGTTTACACTCAGTGTGGAGGGAAATCCTTGTTGTCCCCTCCTCAAAAGGGTAAAATTTCTTTTTCCAAAACTCAAAAACTCACCTTGGTCGAGTTGGCTGTAGATTTCCTAGCATGAAATGCCAATGTGCTGTGTTTTCATTTCATTAGGAATACTCTGCCGAACCTCTCTTTTGTAAGGAGTCAGAATACAAAATTTGGAATGGAAGAAGGAGAATCAAAAGCAAAGTTAGAACAAATTTAGGAAATTGCCAATCAAGACACCCGAATGATGCCGAAAGAATACACCTGAAATCCCCGTTCACATTCAATTTGGAGAGAATTCCTAGCTGTCCCCTAGGCAAAGTGTAAAATTTCATGTTCCAAAAACCAAAATCTCAACTTGGTCGAGTTTTCTGTATATTTATAAGCATGAGAATCCATTGTGCTGTGTTTTTTATTTCATTATGAATACTCTGCCTGACCTATTTTGTGTATGCAGTCAGTATTCAAAATTGTTAAAGGAAGAAGCCAAAACAAACGCAAACTCGGAACAAATTTAGGAAATTGCCAATCAAGGAACCTGAATGCTGCTGATTGGATGAACCTAAAAATCCAATTTACACTCGATGTGGAGGGAAATCCTTGCTGTCCCCTCGGCAAAATGATTACATTTCTGTTTCCAAAAACAAAAACTCACTTTGGTCGAGTTGCCTGTAATTTTCCTAGCATGAAACGCCAATGTGCTGTGTGTTTTATATCATTAGGAATACTCTGCCTAACCTCTTTTTTGTATGGAGTCAGAATACAAAATTTGGAAAGGCAGAAGGCAAAGCCAACCAATCCCAGAACAAATTTAGGAAATTGCCAAACAAGAAAACTGAATGCTGCCGAAAGAATACACCTGAAAATCCCATTTACACTCGATGTTGAGGGAATTCCTAGCTGTCCCCTTGGCAAAAGGGTAAAATTTCTTTTTCCAAAACACAAAAACTCACTTTGGTCGAGTTTTCTGCAGATTTATAAGCATGAAACACCAATGTGCTGTGTTTTTTATTTCATTATGTACACTCTGCCTAACCTCTTTTGTGTATGCAGTCAGTATTCAAAATTGTTAAAGGAGAGGAGCGGCAAGATGGCGGAATATTGAAGGGAGCACACCGATAGTCTGGGGAGAGACAGTTTCATAAAAGTGGAGATACTGCAGGTTCAAGGAAGAGTAGGGGAAGAAACAGCAGAGAAAACCCTTCCAGAACTGGAGATTCACAGTGGACCTGCGTGGAGAGCGTGGGAGCCCACAGTTTGGGACACCAGCAGCAGATTCAACACACCAGCGCTGGAACACGAGGTGAGCTGAAACTCAATAGCCCGAAATACCAGCAGCGAAGTGGAAAAGGGAGCCTAGAGCGAACAAGGCTTGAAACCCTGCGGGGAAAAGCTCACCAGGCTAACTAGAAGAGAGAGAGAGAGAGGGAAAAAAAAAAAAGTGACCCATACGGACATGAGCTTCTCTCTCTCCGCTCACCTCTCAAAGGTGAGCAAGACAAAGAGCAGGCGCCATTTTGGAATACGTCATAAGCAGGGCGACCTCGGGTCGGCACCGGCCCCGAGCCTAGCAGAAAAACCTGACTCTGGGTAGGGGGGTGAAATAACAGGAGATTACAACCTAATGAATGTGTGGTGCTAATGAACTGAGACTGTGAAAAAAGAGACTGTGGGGGAGAGAACTCACGGAAATCATGAATTCATGTGAGTACTCTCCAGAGACGCTACAGTTCAGTAGCCTTGGCAGCCCAGTGGGAGACTACAGGAGAATCTCAGCCCACACAAAGGGCCGCAAAGATTCCTTCTCTGGTCCTTGGGAAAGAGCTTCCGATCTCTGCTTCCGTGGGTATATCATTCGCCTGCTAACCACCCCCAATTCCATTCAGCTGTGTGGAATTACTTCCCTTTTGAACCAAAAAAAAAAAAAAGTAACAGAGAGAGATTTACCACGCCTAACCTGGGAGTGTCTCCTTTGACACACCCTCAACCCTGAGGAACCAAACAGAGCTCTCAGGCCACACCCATCTCAAGCCTCTAAGGCTCCATCAAAAGCAGACAGTCCACTTAATCTAGAGTCATAGTATAACAAGAAAAATACACCACAGTGAAGAAACCAATATGCCAAACTACAAACGCAAAAACTGAGGTAATAAGAACAAGGAAGACACTATGGCATCCCCAAATGAAAAAGACACCCCAATTCAAGATTATGAAGATGATGAGATAGAAGAGATGCAAGAAGCAGATCTCAAAAAATTGATAAGAACACTAAGAAGTACTCAAAAACAAATTCTTGAACTACAGAAATCCTTAATGGACAAGGTAGAAAATCTCTGTCGTGAAAATGAAATATTAAGGAGAAATCAAGCTGAAATGAAACAACTAGTAGAACATGAAACTGTGATAGTGACGAGAAATCATAATGAAGTGAAGAATTCAATAGATCAAATGAAAAACACATTAGAGAGCCTTACAAACAGAATGGGTGAGGCAGAAGAGAGAATATCGGACTTAGAAGACAGAGCACAGGAAACTATACAGTCAAACCAAAGAAAAGAAGAGGAAATTAGAAATCTAAAAAATATTGTTGGGAATCTACAGGATACTATTAAAAAACCCAACATTCGAGTTCTAGGAGTTCCTGAAGGCATGGAGAGGGAGAAAGGATTAGAATGCCTTTTTAGTGAGATAATAGCAGAAAATTTCCCAGTTTTGGAGAAGGACAGAGACATCCTAGTACAGGAACCTCATAGAACCCCTAGTAAACATGACCAAAAGAGATCCTCATCACGACATGTTGTAATTAAACTCACCACAGTGAAACAGAAAGAAAAGATCCTAAAATGTGCAAGAGAGAAAAGTCAGATTACTCTCAGAGGATCTCCAATTAGACTCACGGCAGATTTCTCAACAGAAACTCTACAAGCTAGAAGGGAATGGCGAGACATAGCCCAGGTACTTAGAGAGAAAAACTGCCAGCCCAGAATATTATATCCTGCCAAGCTCTCATTTGTGAATGAAGGTGAAATAAAGACCTTTCATAACAAACAAAAATTGAAAGAATTTGTTGCCACTCGTCCAGCCCTGCAAAAGATACTTAAAGATGTGTTACACACGGAAACACAGAAACACGGCCATCAACATGAAAGAAGATAAACGAAGGGAACCTCACAGCAAAAGATCACAGGGAATTCAAAGCATACATTTGGATAAAGAAATTATGGGACATGTACTCTATAGAATACTATACAGCAGTCAAAAACAATGAAATCTGGTCATTTGCAATAAGATGGAGGAATCTGGAAAACATCATTCTGAGTGAATTAAGCCAGTCCCAAAGGGACAAATATCATATGTTCTCCCTGATCGGTGACAACTAATTGAGCACCAAAGGTGAAACCTATTGGAGCGAAATGGACACTATGAGAAACATTAACTTGATCAGCTCTTGTTCTGACTGTTGTTGTACAATGTAATACTTTATCCATTTTAGTAATTTTTTTATTCTAGTACTATTGGTTGAACTCTGTAATTAACACACAATTATTCTTAGGTGTTTAAATTTTAACTGAAAAGTGATCCCTGTGAAATATAAGAGTGGGAATAAGAGAGGGAGGAGATGTACAATCTGGGACATGCTCAATCAGTCGTGCCCCAAATGATGGAGTTAGAATCGTGCCAGGGGATTCCAATACAATCCCATCAAGGTGGCATGTACCAAGGCCATCTCACTAGTCCAAGTGATCAATTTCAGTTCACAATTGATCACACTGATAGGTCTAAGAGTCAAAGGGATCACACAAACAAGACTAGTGTCTGCTAATGCTAACTGATAGAATGAAAAAGGGAGAGAATGATCCAACATGGGAAGCAGGATACACAGCAGACTCATAGAATGGCAGATGTCCTAAACAGCACTCTGGCCTCAGAATCAGCCCTTAAGGCATTCAGATCTGGCTCAAGAGCCCATGAGAATATTCTAGGCATGGAAAGCCAAGACACTCTGGAAAAAAAAGAAGACCTAAATGAAAGATCTCTGTGAGTGAGATCCCAGTGGAATGAATGGGGCCATCAAAGAAGGAGGTACCTTTCTCTGAAGGGAGGAGAGAACTTCCACTTTGACTATGGCCCTGTGGGAATAAGATTGAAGACAGCAAACCCTAAAGGCTTCCATAGCCTTGGCAACTCATGACTAGAGCCTAGGGAGACTACTGACGCCATAAACAAGAGTGTCAAATTGTTAAATCAACTTCAGGAGTCACTGTGTACTTACGTCTCATGTGGGATCTGTCCTTAATGTGTTGTCCAATGTGAAGTAATGCTATAACTAGCACTGAAACAGTATTTTACACTTTGTGTTTCTGTGTGGGTGCAAACTGACAAAACCTTTACTTAGTATATACTGAATCAATATTCTGTACATAGATAATTAAAAATGAAAAAAAATCATGGTGTTAAATTGGAAATTGCCTAGAAAATTAATCAATTTTTTAAAAAAATATATCATGTAGGATCTCTGTCCTTAATGTGTTATACATTGTGAATTAATACTATAACTAGTACTCCAACAGTATTTTTCACTTTGTGTTGCTATGTGAGGGCAAACTGTTGAAATCTTTATTTAATATATAGTAAACTGATCTTCTGTATATAAAGAGAATTGAAAATGAGTATGGATGTGAAGCAAGGGGAGAGGGAGTGGGAAAGGGGAGCGTTGCGGGTGGGGGGGAAGTTATGGGGGGGAAGCCATTGTAATCTATAAGCTGTATTTTGGAAATTTATATTCTTTAAATAAAAGCGTTATTAAAAAAAATTGTTAAAGGAAGAAGCCAAAACAAACGCAAACTCGGAACAAATTTAGGAAATTGCTAATCAAGGAACCTGAATGCTGCTGATTGAATACACCTGAAAATCCCATTTACACTCAGTGTGGAGGGAATTCCTAGCTGTCCCCTCGGCAAAATGATTACATTTCTGTTTCCAAAAACAAAAACTCACTTTGGTCGAGCTGCCTGTAGATTTCCTAGCATGAAACCCCTTGTGCTGTGTTTTTCATTTCATTAGGAATACTCTGCCGAACCTCTCTTTTGTAAGGAGTAAGAATACAAATTTTGGAAAGGAAGAAGGAGAATCAAAAGCAAAGTTAGAACAAATTTAGGAAATTGCCAATCAAGACACCCGAATGCTGCTGAAAGAATACACCTGAAAATCCCATTTACACTTCATGTGGAGAGAATTCCTAGCTTAACCCTCGGTAAAAATGTAAAAGTTCTTTTTCCAAAACACAAAAACTCACTTTGGTCGAGATTTCTGTAGTTTTATAAGCATGAAAAGCCAAAGCGGTGTGTTTTTATTTCATTTAAGGATACTCTGCCTAACCACTTTTTTGCATGGATTCAGAATACAAAATTTGGAAAGGAAGAAGGCAAAACAAACGCAAACCCAGAACAAATTTTAGGAAATTGCCAATCAAGGAACCTGAATGCTATGATTGAATACACCTGAAAATCCCATTCATACTGGATGTGAAGGGAATTCCTAGCAGTCCCCTCGGCAAAATGGTTACATTTCTTTTTCCAAAACACAAAATCTCACCTTGGTCGAGTTTTCTGTAGATTTATATGAATGAAACGCGAATGTGCTGTTCTTTTATTTCATTATAAATACTCTGCCTAAACTCTTTTTAGTATGGATTCAAAATACAAAATTTGGAAAGGAAGAAGGCAAAAGAAACGCAAACCCAGACCAAATTTTGGAAGTTGCCAATCAAGGAACCTGAATGCTGCTGATTGAATACACCTGAAAATCCCATTCACCTTTGATTTGGAGAGAATTCCTAGCTGTCCCCTAGGCAAAGTGTAAAATTTCATGTTCCAAAAACCAAAATCTCAACTTGGTCGAGTTTTCTGTAGATTTATAAGCATGAGAAGCCAATGTGCTGTGCTTTTCATTTCATTATGTATACACTGCCTAACCTCATTTGTGTATGCAGTCAGTATTCAAAATTGTTAAAGGAAGAAGCCAAAACAACGCAAACTTGGAACAAATTTAGGATATTGCCAATCAAGGAACCTGAATGCTGCTGATTGGATAAACCTAAAAATCCAATTTACACTCGATGTGGAGGGAAATCCTTGATGTCCCCTCGGCAAAATGATTACATTTCTGTTTCCAAAAACAAAAACTCACTTTGGTCGAGTTGCCTGTAATTTTCCTAGCATGAAACGCCAATGTGCTGTGTGTTTTATATCATTAGGAATACTCTGCCTAACCTCTTTTTTGTATGGAGTCAGAATACAAAATTTGGAAAGGCAGAAGGCAAAGCCAACCAATCCCAGAACAAATTTAGGAAATTGCCAAACAAGAAAACTGAATGCTGCCGAAAGAATACACCTGAAAATCCCATTTACACTCGATGTAGAGGGAATTCCTAGCCGTCCCCTTGGCAAAAGGGTAAAATTTCATGTTACAAAACACAAAAACTCACCTTGGTCGAGTTTTCTGCAGATTTATAAGCATGAAACACCAATGTGCTGTGTTTTTTATTTCATTATGTATACTCTGCCTAACCTCTTTTGTGTATGCAGTCTGTATTCAAAATTGTAAAAGGAAGAAGCCAAAACAAACGCAAACTCGGAACAAATTTAGGAAATTGCTAATCAAGGAACCTGAACGCTGCTGATTGTATACACCTGAAAATCCCTTTTACACTCAATGTGGAGGGAAATCCTTGCTGTCCCCTCGGCAAAATGATTACATTTCTGTTTCCAAAAACAAAAACTCACTTTGGTCGAGCTGCCTGTAGATTTCCTAGCATGAAACGCCAATGTGCTGTGTTTTTCATTTCATTAGGAATACTCTGCCGAACCTCTCTTTTGTAAGGAGTAAGAATACAAATTTTGGAAAGGAAGAAGGAGAATCAAAAGCAAAGTTAGAACAAATTTAGGAAATTGCCAATCAAGACACCCGAATGCTGCTGAAAGAATACACCTGAAAAGCCCATTTACACTTCATGTGGAGAGAATTCCTAGCTTAACCCTCGGTAAAAATGTAAAAGTTCTTTTTCCAAAACACAAAAACTCACTTTGGTCCAGATTTCTGTAGTTTTATAAGCATGAAAGCCAAAGCGGGTTGTTTTTTATTTCATTTAAAGATACTCTGCCTAACCTCTTTTTTGCATGGATTCAGAATACAAAATTTGGAAAGGAAGAAGGCAAAACAAACGCAAACCCAGAACAAATTTTAGGAAATTGCCAATCAAGGAACCTGAATGCTATGATTGAATACACCTGAAAATCCCATTCATACTGGATGTGGAGGGAATTCCTAGCAGTCCCCTCGGCAAAATGGTTACATTTCTTTTTCCAAAACACAAAATCTCACCTTGGTCGAGTTTTCTGTAGATTTATATGAATGAAAAGCGAATGTGCTGTTCTTTTATTTCATTATAAATACTCTGCCTAATCTCTTTTTAGTATGGATTCAGAATACAAAATTTGAAAAGGAAGAAGGCAAAAGAAACGCAAACCCAGAACAAATTTTGGAAGTTGCCAATCAAGGAACCTGAATGCTGCTGATTGAATCCACCTGAAAATCCCATTCACCTTTGATTTGGAGAGAATTCCTAGCTGTCCCCTAAGCAAAGTGTAAAATTTCATGTTCCAAAAACCAAAATCTCAACTTGGTCGAGTTTTCTGTAGATTTATAAGCATGAAAGGCAATGTGCTGTTTTTTATTTCATTATGTATACTCTGCCTAACCTCTTTTGTGTATGCAGTAAGTATTCAAAATTGTTAAAGGAAGAAGCCAAAACAACGCAAACTCGGAACAAATTTAGGACATTGCCAATCAAGGAACCTGAATGCTGCTGATTGGATAAACCTAAAAATCCAATTTACACTCGATGTGGAGGGAAATCCTTGATGTCCCCTCGGCAAAATGATTACATTTCTGTTTCCAAAAACAAAAACTCACTTTGGTCGAGTTGCCTGTAATTTTTCTAGCATGAAACGCCAATGTGCTGTGTGTTTTATATCATTATGAATACTCTGCCTAACCTCTTTTTTGTATGGAGTCAGAATACAAAATTTGGAAAGGCAGAAGGCAAAGCCAACCAAACCCAGAACAAATTTAGGAAATTGCCAAACAAGAAACCTGAATGCTGCTGATTGAATACACCTGAAAATCAAATTTACACTCGATGTAGAGGGAATTCCTAGCTGTCCCCTTGGCAAAAGGGTAAAATTTCATGTTCCAAAACACAAAAACTCACCTTGGTCGAGTTTTCTGTAGATTTATAAGCATGAAACGCCAATGTGCTGTGTTTTTTATTTCATTATGAATACTCTGCCTAACCTACTTTTTGTATGCAGTCAGTATTCAAAATTGTTAAAGGAAGAAGCCAAAACAAACGCAAACTCGGAACAAATTTAGGAAATTGCCAATCAAGGAACCTGAATGCTGCTGATTGGATAAACCTAAAAATCCCATTTACACTCAGTGTGGAGGAAATTCCTAGTTGTCCCCGCCTCAAAAGGGTAAAACTTTTTTTCCAAAACTCAAAAACTCATATTAGTCAAGTTGGCTATAGATTTCCTAGCATGAAATGCCAATGTGCTGTGTTTTTTATTTCATTATGAATACTCTGCCTTACCTACTGTTTGTATGCAGTCAGTATTAAAAATTTTGAAAGGAAGAAGGAAAAACAAATGCAAACCCAGAACAAATTTAGGCAATTGCCAAGCAAGGAACCTGAATGCTGCTGATTGGATGAACCTAAAAATCCCATTTACACTCGATGTGGAGGGAAATCCTTGCTGTCCCCTCGGCAAAATGATTACATTTCTGTTTCCAAAAACAAAAACTCACTTTGGTCGAGCTGCCTGTAGATTTCCTAGCATGAAACCCCTTGTGCTGTGTTTTTCATTTCATTAGGAATACTCTGCTGAACCTCTCTTTTGTAACGAGTAAGAATCCAAATTTTGGAAAGGAAGAAGGAGAATCAAAAGCAAAGTTAGAACAAATTTAGGAAATTGCCAATCAAGACACCCGAATGCTGCTGAAAGAATACACCTGAAAATCCCATTTACACTTCATGTGGAGAGAATTCCTAGCTTAGCCCTCGGTAAAAATGTAAAAGTTCTTTTTCCAAAACACAAAAACTCACTTTGGTCCAGATTTCTGTAGTTTTATAAGCATGAAAAGCCAAAGCGGTGTGCTTTTTATTTCATTTAGGGATACTCTGCCTAACCTCTTTTCTGCATGCAGTCAGAATACCGAATTTGGAAAGGAAGAAGGCAAAACAAACGCAAACCCAGAACAAATTTTAGGAAATTGCCAATCAAGGAACCTGAATGCTATGATTGAATACACCTGAAAATCCCATTCATACTGGATGTGGTGGGAATTCCTAGCAGTCCCCTCGGCAAAATGGTTACATTTCTTTTTCCAAAACACAAAATCTCACCTTGGTCGAGTTTTCTGTAGATTTATATGAATGAAACGCGAATGTGCTGTTCTTTTACTTCATTATAAATACTCTGCCTAACCTCTTTTTTGTATGGAGTCAGAATACAAAATTTGAAAAGGAAGAAGGCAAAAGAAACGCAAACCCAGAACAAATTTTGGAAGTTGCCAATCAAGGAACCTGAATGCTGATGATTGAATCCACCTGAAAATCCCATTCACCTTTGATTTGGAGAGAATTCCTAGCTGTCCCCTAGACAAAGGGTAAAATTTCATGTTCCAAAACACAAAAACTCACCTTGGTCGAGTTTTCTGTAGATTTACATGTTTGAGAAGCCAATGTGCTGTGTTTTTTATATCATTATGAATCCTCTGCCTAACCTCTTTTTAGTATGGAGTCAGAATACAAAATTTGGAAAGGCAGAAGGCAAACCAACCAAACACAGAACAAATTTAGGAAATTGCCAAACAAGAAACCTGAATGCTTCTGTTTGAATACACCTGAAAATCCCATTTACACTCGATGTAGAGGGAATTCCAAGCTGTCCCCTTGGCCAAAGGGTAAAATTTCATGTTCCAAAACTCAAAAACTCACCTTGGTCGAGTTTTCTGTTGATTTATAAACATGAGACGCCAATGTTCTGTGTTTTTTATTTCATTATGAATACTCTGCCTAACCTCTTTTGTGTATGAGTCAGTATTCAAAATTGTTAAAGGAAGAAGCCAAAACAAAGGCAAACTTGTAACAAATTTAGGAAATTGCCAATCAAGGAACCTGAATGCTGCTGATTGGATAAACCTAAAAATCCCCATTACACTCGATGTGGAGGGAAATCCTTCCTGTCCCCTCAGCTATATGATTACATTTCTGTTTCCAAAAACAAAAACTCACTTTGGTCGAGTTGCCTGTAATTTTCCTAGCATGAAACGCCAATGTGCTGTGTGTTTTATATCATTAGGAATACTCTACCTAACCTCTTTTTTGTATGGAGTCAGAATACAAAATTTGGAAAGGCAGAAGGCAAAGCCAACCAATCCCAGAACAAATTTAGGAAATTGCCAAACATGAAAACTGAATGCTGCCGAAAGAATACACCTGAAAATCCCATTTACGCTCGATGTGGAGGGAATTCCTAGCCGTCCCCTTGGCAAAAGTGTAAAATTTCATGTTCCAAAACACAAAAACTCACCTTGGTCGAGTTTTCTGCAGATTTATAAGCATGAAACGCCAATGTGCTGTGTTTTTTATTTCATTAAGAATACTCTGCCTAACCTCTTTTGTGTATGCAGTCAGTATTCAAAAATTTGAAAGGAAGAAGGCAAAACAAATGCAAACCCAGAACAAATTTAGGTAATTGCCAATCAAGGAACCTGAATGCTGCTGATTGAATACACCTACAAATGCCATTTACACTCAATGTGGAGGGAAATCCTTGCTGTCCGCTCGGCAAAATGATTACATTTGTGTTTCCAAAAACAAAAACTCACTTTGGTCGAGTTGCCTGTAGATTTCCTAGCATGAAACGTGAATGTGCTGTGTGTTTTATATCATTAGGAATACTCTGCCGAACCTCTCTTTTGTAAGGATTAAGAATACAAATTTTGGAAAGGAAGAAGGAGAATCAAAAGCAAAGTTAGAACAAATTTAGGAAATTGCCAATCAAGACACCCGAATGCTGCCGAAAGAATACACCTGAAAATCCCATTTACACTTCATGTGGAGAGAATTCCTAGCTTAACCCTCGGTAAAAATGTAAAAGTTCTTTTTCCAAAACACAAAAACTCACTTTGGTCCAGATTTCTGTAGTTTTATAAGCATGAAAAGCCAAAGCGGTGTGCTTTTTATTTCATTTAGGGATACTCTGCCTAACCTCTTTTCTGCATGCAGTCAGAATACCAAATTTGGAAAGGAAGAAGGCAAAACAAACGCAAACCCAGAACAAATTTTAGGAAATTGCCAATCAAGGAACCTGAATGCTATGATTGAATACACCTGAAAATCCCATTCACACTCGATGTGGAGGGAATTCCTAGCAGTCCCCTCTGCAAAATGGTTACATTTCTTTTTCCAAAACACAAAATCTCACCTTGGTCGAGTTTTCTGTAGATTTATATGAATGAAACGCGAATGTGCTCTTCTTTTATTTCATTATAAAACTCTGCCTAACCTCTTTTTAGTATGGAGTCAGAATACAAAATTTGGAAAGGAAGAAGGCAAAAGAAACGCAAACCCAGAACAAATTTTGGAAGTTGCCAATCAAGGAACCTGAATGCTGCTGATTGAATACACCTGAAAATCCCATTTACACTCGATGTAGAGGGAATTCCTAGCTGTCTCCTTGGCTAAAGAGTAAAATTTCATGTTCCAAAACACAAAAACTCACCTTGCTCGAGTTTTCTGTAGATTTACAAGTTTGAGAAGCCAATGTGCTGTGTTTTTTATTTCATTATGAATACTCTGCCTAACCTCTTTTGTGTATGCAGTCAGTATTCAAAATTGTTAAAGGAAGAAGCCAAAACAAACGCAAACTCGTAACAAATTTAGGAAATTGCCAATCAAGGAACCTGAATGCTGTTGATTGGATACACCTAAAAATCCCAATTACTCTCGATGTGGAGGGAAATCCTTGCTGTCCCCTCGGCAAAATGATTACATTTCTGTTTCCAAAAACAAAAACTCACTTTGGTCGAGTTGCCTGTAATTTTCCTAGCATGAAACGACAATGTGCTGTGTGTTTTATATCATTATGAATACTCTGCCTAACCTCTTTTTTGTATAGAGTCAGAATACAAAATTTGGAAAGACAGAAGGCAAAGCCAACCAAACCCAGAACAAATTTAGAAAATTGCCAAACAAGAAACCTGAATGCTTCTGATTGAATACACCTGAAAATCCCATTTACACTCGATGTAGAGGGAATTCCTAGCTGTCCCCTTGGCAAAAGGGTAAAATTTCATGTTCCAAAACACAAAAACTCAACTTGGTCGAGTTTTCTGTAGATTTATAAGCTTGAGACACCAATGTGCTGTGTTTTTTATTTCACTATGAATACTCTGCCTAACACTTTTGTTTATGCAGTCAGTATTCAAAATTGTTAAAGGAAGAAGCCAAAACAAACGCAAACTTGGAACAAATTTAGGAAATTGCCAATCAAGGAACCTGAATGCTGTTGATTGGATACACCTAAAAATCCCAATTACACTCAATGTGGAGGGAAATCCTTGCTGTCCCCTCGGCTAAATGATTACATTTCTGTTTCCAAAAACAAAAACTCACTTTGGTCGAGTTGCCTGTAATTTTCCTAGCACGAAACGCCAATGTGCTGTGTGTTTTATATCATTAGGAATACTCTGCCTAACCTCTTTTTTGTATGGAGTCAGAATACAAAATTTGGAAAGGCAGAATGCAAAGCCAACCAAACCCAGAACAAATTTAGGAAATTGCCAAACAAGAAACCTGAATGTTGGTGATTGAATACTACTGAAAATCCCATTTACACTCGATGTAGAGGGAATTCCTAGCTGTCCCCTTGGCAAAAGGGTAAAATTTCATGTTCCAAAACACAAAACTCACCTTGGTCCAGTTTTCTGTAGATTTATAAGCATGAAACGCCAATGTGCTGTGTTTTTTATTTCATTATGAATACTCTGCCTAACCTACTTTTTGTATGCAGTCAGTATTCAAAAATTTGAAAGGAAGAAGGCAAAACAAATGCAAACCCAGAACAAATGTAGGTAATTGCCAATATAGGAGCCTGAATGCTGCTGATTGAATACTCCTAAAAATCCCAGTTACACTCAATGTGGAGGGAATTCCTGGCTGTCCCCGCCTCAAAAGGGTAAAACTTTTTTTCCAAAACTCAAAAACTTATATTGGTCAAGTTTGCTATAGATTTCCTAGCATGAAATGCAATGTGCTGTGTTTTTTATTTCATTATGAATACTCTGCCTTACCTACTCTTTGTATGCAGTCAGTATTAAAAATTTTGAAAGAAAGAAGGAAAAACTAATGCAAACCCAGAACAAATTTAGGAAATTGCCAAGCAAGGAACCTGAATGCTGCTGATTGGATGAACCTAAAAATCCCATTTACACTCGATGTGGAGGGAAATCCTTGATGTCCCCTCGGCAAAATGATTACATTTCTGTTTCCAAAAACAAAAACTCACTTTGGTCGAGCTGCCTGTAGATTTCCTAGCATGAAAAGCCAATGTGCTGTGTGTTTTATATCATTAGGAATACTCTGCCTAACCTCTTTTTTGTATGGAGTCAGAATACAAAATTTGGAAAGGCAGAAGGCAAAGCCAACCAATCCCAGAACAAATTTAGGAAATTGCCAAACAAGAAAACTGAATGCTGCCGAAAGAATACACCTGAAAATCCCATTTACACTCGATGTGGAGGGAATTCCTAGCCATCCCCTTGGCAAAAGGGTAAAATTTCTTTTTCCAAAACACAAAAACTCACTTTGGTCGAGTTTTCTGCAGATTTATAAGCATGAAACACCAATGTGCTGTGTTTTTTATTTCATTATGTACACTCTGCCTAACCTCTTTTGTGTATGCAGTCAGTATTCAAAATTGTTAAAGGAAGAAGCCAAAACAAACGCAAACTCGGAACAAATTTAGGAAATTGCTAATCAAGGAACCTGAATGCTGCTGATTGTATACACCTGAAAATCCCGTTTACACTCAATGTGGAGGGAAATCCTTGCTGTCCGCTCGGCGAAATGATTACATTTCTGTTTCCAAAAACAAAAACTCACTTTGGTCGAGCTGCCTGTAGATTTCCTAGCATGAAACCCCTTGTGCTGTGTTTTTCATTTCATTAGGAATACTCTGCCGAACCTCTCTTTTGTAAGGAGTAAGAATACAAATTTTGGAAAGGAAGAAGGAGAATCAAAAGCAAAGTTAGAACAAATTTAGGAAATTGCCAATCAAGACACCCGAATGCTGCTGAAAGAATACACCTGATAATCCCATTTACACTTCATGTGGAGAGAATTCCTAGCTTAACCCTCGGTAAAAATGTAAAAGTTCCTTTTCCAAAACACAAAAACTCACTTTGGTCGAGATTTCTGTAGTTTTATAAGCATGAAAAGCCAAAGCGGTGTGCTTTTTATTTCATTTAGAGATACTTTGCCTAACCCCTTTTCTGCATGCAGTCAGAATACCAAATTTGGAAAGGAAGAAGGCAAAACAAACGCAAACCCAGAACAAATTTTAGGAAATTGCCAATCAAGGAACCTGAATGCTATGATTGAATACACCTGAAAATCCCATTCACACTCGATGTGGAGGGAATTCCCAGCAGTCCCCTCGGCAAAATGGTTACATTTCTTTTTCCAAAACACAAAATCTCACCTTGGTCGAGTTTTCTGTAGATTTATATGAATGAAACGCGAATGTGCTGTTCTTTTATTTCATTATAAATACTCTGCCTAACCTCTTTTTAGTATGGAGTCAGAATACAAAATTTGGAAAGGAAGAAGGCAAAAGAAACTCAAACCCAGAACAAATTTTGGAAGTTGCCAATCAAGGAACCTGAATGCTGCTGATTGAATACACCCGAAAATCCCATTTACACTCGATGTAGAGGGAATTCCTAGCTGTCACCTTGGCTAAAGAGTAACATTTCATGTTCCAAAACACAAAAACTCACCTTGGTCGAGTTTTCTGTTGATTTATAAACATGAGACGCCAATGTGCTGTGTTTTTTATTTCATTATGTATACTCTGCCTAACCTCTTTTGTGTATGCAGTCAGTATTCAAAATTGTTAAAGGAAGAAGCTAAAACAAACGCAAACTCGGAACAAATTTAAGAAATTGCCAATCAAGGAACCTGAATGCTGCTGATTGGATAAACCTAAAAATCCCAATTACACTCGATGTGGAGGGAAATCCTTGCTGTCCCCTCGGCTATATGATTACATTTCTGTTTCCAAAAACAAAAACTCACTTTGGTCGAGTTGCCTGTAATTTTCCTAGCATGAAACACCAATGTGCTGTGTGTTTTATATCATTATGAATACTCTGTCTAACCTCTTTTTTGTATGTATGGGGTCAGAATACAAAATTTGGAAAGGCGGAAGGCAAAGCCAACCAAACACAGAACAAATTTAGCAAATTGCCAAACAAGAAACCTGAATGCTGCTGATTGAATACACCTGAAAATCCATTTACACTCGATGTAGATGGAATTCCTAGCTGTCCCCTTGGCAAAAGGGTAAAATTTCATGTTCCAAAACACAAAAACTCAACTTGGTCGAGTTTTCTGTAGATTTATAAGCATGATACGCCAATGTGCTGTGTTTTTTATTTCATTAAGAATACTCTGCCTAACCTCTTTTGTGTATGCAGTCAGTATTCAAAAATTTGAAAGGAAGAAAGCAAAACAAATGCAAACCCAGAACAAATTTAGATAATTGCCAATCAAGGAACCTGAATGCTGCTGATTGAATACACCTACAAATTCCATTTACACTCAATGTGGAGGGAAATCCTTGCTGTCCCCTCGGCAAAATGATTACATTTCTGTTTCCAAAAACAAAAACTCACATTGGTCGAGTTGCCTGTAATTTTCCTAGCATGAAACGCCAATGTGCTGTGTGTTTTATATCATTATGAATACTCTGCCTAACCTCTTTTTTGTATGGAGTCAGAATACAAAATTTGGAAAGGCAGAAGGCAAAGCCAACCAAACACAGAACAAATTTAGCAAATTGCCAAACAAGAAACCTGAATGCTGCTGATTGAATACACCTGAAAATCCATTTACACTCGATGTAGAGGGAATTCCTAGCTGTCCCCTTGGCCAAACGGTAAAATTTCATGTTCCAAAACACAAAAACTCACCTTGGTCGAGTTTTCTGTAGATTTATAAGCATGAAATGCCAATGTGCTGTGTTTTTTATTTCATTATGAATACTCTGCCTAACCTCTTTTGTGTATGCAGTCAGTATTCAAAAATTTGAAAGGCAGAAGGCAAAACAAATGCAAACCCAGAACAAATGTAGGTAATTGCCAATATAGGAGCCTGAATGCTGCTGATTGAATACTCCTAAAAATCCCAATTACACTCGATGTGGAGGGAATTCCTAGCTGTCCCCTCCTCAAAGGGTAAAATTTCTTTTTCCAAAACTAAAAACTCACCTTGGTCGAGTTGCCTATAGATTTCCTTGCATGAAACGCCAATGTGCTGTGTTTTTCATTTCATTAGGAATACTATGCCGAACCTCTCTTTTGTAAGGAGTAAGAATACAAATTTTGGAAAGGAAGAAGGAGAATCAAAAGCAATGTTAGAACAAATTTTGGAAATTGCCAATCAAGACACCCAAATGCTGCCGGAAGAATACACCTGAAAAGCCCATTTACACTTCATGTGGAGAGAATTCCTAGCTTAACCCTCGGTAAAAATGTAAAAGTTCTTTTTCCAAAACACAAAAACTCACTTTGGTCGAGATTTCTATAGTTATATAAGCATGAATAGCCAAAGCGGTGTGTTTTTTATTTCATTTAGGGATACTCTGCCTAACCTCTTTTCTGCATGGAGTCAGAATACAAAATTTGGAAAGGAAGAAGGCAAAACAAACGCAAACCCAGAACAAATTTTAGGAAATTGCCAATCAAGGGACCTGAATGCTATGATTGAATACACCTGAAAATCCCATTCACACTCGATGTGGAGGGAATTCCTAGCAGTCCCCTCGGCAAAATGGTTACATTTCTTTTTCCAAAACACAAAATCTCACCTTGGTCGAGTTTTCTGTAGATTTATATGAATGAAACGCGAATGTGCTGTTCTTTTATTTCATTATAAATACTCTGCCTAACCTCTTCTTTGTATGGAGTCAGAATACAAAATTTGGAACGGAAGTAGGCAAAAGAAACGCAAACCCAGAACAAATTTTGGAAGTTGCCAATCAAGGAACCTGAATGCTGCTGATTGAATACACCTGAAAATCCCATTCACATTCCATTTGGAGAGAATTCCTAGCTGTCTCTTTGGCAAAAGTGTAAAATTTCATGTTCCAAAAACCAAAATCCTAACTTGGTCGAGTTTTCTGTAGATTTATAAGCATGAGAAGCCAAAGTGCTGTGTTTTTTATTTCATTATGAATACTCTGCCTAACCCCTTTTGTGTATGCAGTCACTATTCAAAATTGTTAAAGGAAGAAGCCAAAACAAATACAAACTCGGAACAAAATTAGGAAATTGCCAATCAAGGAACCTGAATGCTGTTGATTGGATACACCTAAAAATCCCAATTACACTCAATGTGGAGGGAAATCCTTGCTGTCCCCTCGGCTAAATGATTACATTTCTGTTTCCAAAAACAAAAACTCACTTTGGTCGAGTTGCCTGTAATTTTCCTAGCATGAAACGCCAATGTGCTGTGTGTTTTATATCATTATGAATACTCTGCCTAACCTCTTTTTTGTATGGAGTCAGAATACAAAATTTGGAAAGGCAGAATGCAAAGCCAACCAAACCCAGAACAAATTTAGGAAATTGCCAAACAAGAAACCTGAATGTTGGTGATTGAATACTACTGAAAATCCCATTTACACTCGATGTAGAGGGAATTCCTAGCTGTCCCCTTGGCAAAAGGGTAAAATTTCATGTTCCAAAACACAAAACTCACCTTGGTCCAGTTTTCTGTAGATTTATAAGCATGAAACGCCAATGTGCTGTGTTTTTTATTTCATTATGAATACTCTGCCTAACCTACTTTTTGTATGCAGTCAGTATTCAAAAATTTGAAAGGAAGAAGGCAAAACAAATGCAAACCCAGAACAAATGTAGGTAATTGCCAATATAGGAGCCTGAATGCTGCTGATTGAATACTCCTAAAAATCCCAGTTACACTCAATGTGGAGGGAATTCCTGGCTGTCCCCGCCTCAAAAGGGTAAAACTTTTTTTCCAAAACTCAAAAACTTATATTGGTCAAGTTTGCTATAGATTTCCTAGCATGAAATGCAATGTGCTGTGTTTTTTATTTCATTATGAATACTCTGCCTTACCTACTCTTTGTATGCAGTCAGTATTAAAAATTTTGAAAGAAAGAAGGAAAAACTAATGCAAACCCAGAACAAATTTAGGAAATTGCCAAGCAAGGAACCTGAATGCTGCTGATTGGATGAACCTAAAAATACCATTTACACTCGATGTGGAGGGAAATCCTTGATGTCCCCTCGGCAAAATGATTACATTTCTGTTTCCAAAAACAAAAACTCACTTTGGTCGAGCTGCCTGTAGATTTCCTAGCATGAAAAGCCAATGTGCTGTGTGTTTTATATCATTAGGAATACTCTGCCTAACCTCTTTTTTGTATGGAGTCAGAATACAAAATTTGGAAAGGCAGAAGGCAAAGCCAACCAATCCCAGAACAAATTTAGGAAATTGCCAAACAAGAAAACTGAATGCTGCCGAAAGAATACACCTGAAAATCCCATTTACACTCGATGTGGAGGGAATTCCTAGCCATCCCCTTGGCAAAAGGGTAAAATTTCTTTTTCCAAAACACAAAAACTCACTTTGGTCGAGTTTTCTGCAGATTTATAAGCATGAAACACCAATGTGCTGTGTTTTTTATTTCATTATGTACACTCTGCCTAACCTCTTTTGTGTATGCAGTCAGTATTCAAAATTGTTAAAGGAAGAAGCCAAAACAAACGCAAACTCGGAACAAATTTAGGAAATTGCTAATCAAGGAACCTGAATGCTGCTGATTGTATACACCTGAAAATCCCGTTTACACTCAATGTGGAGGGAAATCCTTGCTGTCCGCTCGGCGAAATGATTACATTTCTGTTTCCAAAAACAAAAACTCACTTTGGTCGAGCTGCCTGTAGATTTCCTAGCATGAAACCCCTTGTGCTGTGTTTTTCATTTCATTAGGAATACTCTGCCGAACCTCTCTTTTGTAAGGAGTAAGAATACAAATTTTGGAAAGGAAGAAGGAGAATCAAAAGCAAAGTTAGAACAAATTTAGGAAATTGCCAATCAAGACACCCGAATGCTGCTGAAAGAATACACCTGAAAATCCCATTTACACTTCATGTGGAGAGAATTCCTAGCTTAACCCTCGGTAAAAATGTAAAAGTTCTTTTTCCAAAACACAAAAACTCACTTTGGTCGAGATTTCTGTAGTTTTATAAGCATGAAAAGCCAAAGTGGTTTGTTTTTTATTTCATTTAAGGATACTCTGCCTAACCTCTTTTTTGCATGGATTCAGAATACAAAATTTGGAAAGGAAGAAGGCAAAACAAACGCAAACCCAGAACAAATTTTAGGAAATTGCCAATCAAGGAACCTGAATGCTATGATTGAATACACCTGAAAATCCCATTCATACTGGATGTGGAGGGAATTCCTAGCAGTCCCCTCGGCAAAATGGTTACATTTCTTTTTCCAAAACACAAAATCTCACCTTGGTCGAGTTTTCTGTAGATTTATATGAATGAAACGCGAATGTGCTGTTCTTTTACTTCATTATAAATACTCTACCTAACCTCTTTTTTGTATGGAGTCAGAATACAAAATATGGAAAGGAAGAAGGCAAAAGAAACGCAAACCCAGAACAAATTTTGGAAGTTGCCAATCAAGGAACCTGAATGCTGCTGATTGAATACACCTGAAAATCCCATTTACACTTCATGTGGAGAGAATTCCTAGCTGTCTCCTTGGCTAAAGAGTAAAATTTCATGTTCCAAAACACAAAAACTCACCTTGGTCGAGTTTTCTGTAGATTTACAAGTTTGAGAAGCCAATGTGCTGTGTGTTTTATATCATTATGAATACTCTGCCTAACCTCTTTTTAGTATGGAGTCAGAATACAAAATTTGCAAAGGCAGAAGGCAAAGCCAACCAAACCCAAAACAAATTTAGGAAATTGCCAATCAAGGAACCTGAATGCTGCTGATTGGATAAACCTAAAAATCCCAATTACACTCGATTTGGAGGGAAATCCTTGCTGTCCCCTCGGCTATATGATTACATTTCTGTTTCCAAAAACAAAAACTCATTTTGGTCGAGTTGCCTGTAATTTTCCTAGCATGAAACGCCAATGTGCTGTGTGTTTTATATCATTACGAATACTCTGCCTAACCTCTTCTTTGTATGGAGTCAGAATACAAAATTTGGAAAGGCAGAAGGCAAAGCCAACCAAACCCAGAACACATTTAGCAAATTGCCAAACAAGAAACCTGAATGCTGCTGATTGAATACACCTGAAAATCCCATTTACACTCGATGTAGAGGGAATTCTAAGCTGTCCCCTTGGCAAAAGTGTCAAATTTCATGTTCCAAAACACAAAAACTCACCTTGGTCGAGTTTTCTGTAGATTTATAAGCATGAAACGCCAATGTGCTGTGTTTTTTATTTCATTAAGAATACTCTGCCTAACCTCTTTTGTGTATGCAGTCAGTATTCAAAAATTTGAAAGGCAGAAGGCAAAACAAATGCAAACCCAGAACAAATTTAGGTAATTGCCAATCAAGGAACCTGAATGCTGCTGATTGAATACACCTACAAATCCCATTTACACTCAACGTGGAGGGAAATCCTTGCTGTCCCCTCGGCAAAATGATTACATTTCTGTTTCCAAAAACAAAAACTCACTTTGGTCGAGTTGCCTGTAGATTTCCCAGCATGAAACGCCAATGTGCTGTGTGTTTTATATCATTAGGAATACTCTGCCGAACCTCTCTTTTGTAAGGAGTAAGAATACAAATTTTGGAAAGGAAGAAGGAGAATCAAAAGCAAAGTTAGAACAAATTTAGGAAATTGCCAATCAAGACACCCGAATGCTGCTGAAAGAATACACCTGAAAATCCCATTTACACTTCATGTGGAGAGAATTCCTAGCTTAACCCTCGGTAAAAATGTAAAAGTTCTTTTTCCAAAACACAAAAACTCACTTTGGTCGAGATTTCTGTAGTTTTATAAGCATGAAAAGCCAAAGCGGTGTGCTTTTTATTTCATTTAGGGATACTCTGCCTAACCTCTTTTCTGCATGCAGTCAGAATACCAAATTTGGAAAGGAAGAAGGCAAAACAAACGCAAACCCAGAACAAATTTTAGGAAATTGCCAATCAAGGAACCTGAATGCTATGATTGAATACACCTGAAAATCCCATTCACACTCGATGTGGAGGGAATTCCCAGCAGTCCCCTCGGCAAAATGGTTACATTTCTTTTTCCAAAACACAAAATCTCACCTTGGTCGAGTTTTCTGTAGATTTATATGAATGAAACGGGAATGTGCTCTTCTTTTTTTTCATTATAAATACTCTGCCTAACCTCTTTTTAGTATGGAGTCAGAATACAAAATTTGGAAAGGAAGAAGGCAAAAGAAACTCAAACCCAGAACAAATTTTGGAAGTTGCCAATCAAGGAACCTGAATGCTGCTGATTGAATACACCCGAAAATCCCATTTACACTCGATGTAGAGGGAATTCCTAGCTGTCACCTTGGCTAAAGAGTAACATTTCATGTTCCAAAACACAAAAACTCAACTTGGTCGAGTTTTCTGTTGATTTATAAACATGAGATACCAATGTGCTGTGTTTTTTATTTCATTATGTATACTCTGCCTAACCTCTTTTGTGTATGCAGTCAGTATTCAAAATTGTTAAAGGAAGAAGCCAAAACAAACGCAAACTCGGAACAAATTTAAGAAATTGCCAATCAAGGAACCTGAATGCTGCTGATTGGATAAACCTAAAAATCCCAATTACACTCGATGTGGAGGGAAATCCTTGCTGTCCCCTCGGCTATATGATTACATTTCTGTTTCCAAAAACAAAAACTCACTTTGGTCGAGTTGCCTGTAATTTTCCTAGCATGAAACACCAATGTGCTGTGTGTTTTATATCATTATGAATACTCTGTCTAACCTCTTTTTTGTATGTATGGGGTCAGAATACAAAATTTGGAAAGGCGGAAGGCAAAGCCAACCAAACACAGAACAAATTTAGCAAATTGCCAAACAAGAAACCTGAATGCTGCTGATTGAATACACCTGAAAATCCATTTACACTCGATGTAGAGGGAATTCCTAGCTGTCCCCTTGGCAAAAGGGTAAAATTTCATGTTCCAAAACACAAAAACTCAACTTGGTCGAGTTTTCTGTAGATTTATAAGCATGAAACGCCAATGTGCTGTGTTTTTTATTTCATTAAGAATACTCTGCCTAACCTCTTTTGTGTATGCAGTCAGTATTCAAAAATTTGAAAGGAAGAAAGCAAAACAAATGCAAACCCAGAACAAATTTAGGTAATTGCCAATCAAGGGACCTGAATGCTGCTGATTGAATACACCTACAAATGCCATTTACACTCACTGTGGAGGGAAATCCTTGCTGTCCCCTCGGCAAAATGATTACATTTCTGTTTCCAAAAACAAAAACTCACATTGGTCGAGATGCCTGTAATTTTCCTAGCATGAAACGCCAATGTGCTGTGTGTTTTATATCATTATGAATACTCTGCCTAACCTCTTTTTTGTATGGAGTCAGAATACAAAATTTGGAAAGGCAGAAGGCAAAGCCAACCAAACACAGAACAAATTTAGCAAATTGCCAAACAAGAAACCTGAATGCTGCTGATTGAATACACCTGAAAATCCATTTACACTCGATGTAGAGGGAATTCCTAGCTGTCCCGTTGGCAAAAGGGTAAAATTTCATGTTCCAAAACACAAAAACTCACCTTGGTCGAGTTTTCTGTAGATTTATAAGCATGAAATGCCAATGTGCTGTGTTTTTTATTTCATTATGAATACTCTGCCTAACCTCTTTTGTGTATGCAGTCAGTATTCAAAAATTTGAAAGGCAGAAGGCAAAACAAATGCAAACCCAGAACAAATGTAGGTAATTGCCAATATAGGAGCCTGAATGCTGCTGATTGAATACTCCTAAAAATCCCAATTACACTCGATGTGGAGGGAATTCCTAGCTGTCCCCTCCTCAAAAGGGTAAAATTTCTTTTTCCAAAACTAAAACCTCACCTTGGTCGAGTTGCCTATAGATTTCCTTGCATGAAACGCCAATGTGCTGTGTTTTTCATTTCATTAGGAATACTATGCCGAACCTCTCTTTTGTAAGGAGTAAGAATACAAATTTTGGAAAGGAAGAAGGAGAATCAAAAGCAATGTTAGAACAAATTTTGGAAATTGCCAATCAAGACACCCAAATGCTGCCGAAAGAATACACCTGAAAAGCCCATTTACACTTCATGTGGAGAGAATTCCTAGCTTAACCCTCGGTAAAAATGTAAAAGTTCTTTTTCCAAAACACAAAAACTCACTTTGGTCGAGATTTCTATAGTTATATAAGCATGAATATCCAAAGCGGTGTGTTTTTTATTTCATTTAGGGATACTCTGCCTAACCTCTTTTTTGCATGGAGTCAGAATACAAAATTTGGAAAGGAAGAAGGCAAAACAAACGCAAACCCAGAACAAATTTTAGGAAATTGCCAATCAAGGGACCTGAATGCTATGATTGAATACACCTGAAAATCCCATTCACACTCGATGTGGAGGGAATTCCTAGCAGTCCCCTCGGCAAAATGGTTACATTTCTTTTTCCAAAACACAAAATCTCACCTTGGTCGAGTTTTCTGTAGATTTATATGAATGAAACGCGAATGTGCTCTTCTTTTATTTCATTATAAATACTCTGCCTAACCTCTTCTTTGTATGGAGTCAGAATACAAAATTTGGAAAGGAAGTAGGCAAAAGAAACGCAAACCCAGAACAAATTTTGGAAGTTGCCAATCAAGGAACCTGAATGCTGCTGATTGAATACACCTGAAAATCCCATTCACATTCCATTTGGAGAGAATTCCTAGCTGTCTCTTTGGCAAAAGTGTAAAATTTCATGTTCCAAAAACCAAAATCCTAACTTGGTCGAGTTTTCTGTAGATTTATAAGCATGAGAAGCCAAAGTGCTGTGTTTTTTATTTCATTATGAATACTCTGCCTAACCCCATTTGTGTATGCAGTCACTATTCAAAATTGATAAAGGAAGAAGCCAAAACAAATACAAACTCGGAACAAAATTAGGAAATTGCCAATCAAGGAACCTGAATGCTGCTGATTGGATAAACCTAAAAATCCCAATTACACTCGATGTGGAGGGAAATCCTTGCAGTCACCTCCGCAAAATGATTACATTTATGTTTCCAAAAACAAAAACTCACTTTGGACGAGTTGCCTGTAGATTTCCTAGCATGAAACGCCAATGTGCTGTGTTTTTCATATCATTAGGAATACTATGCTGAACCTCTCTTTTGTAAGGAGAAAGAATACAAATTTTGGAAAGGAAGAAGGAGAATCAAAAGCAAAGTTAGAACAAATTTAGGAAATGGCCAATCAAGACACCCAAATGCTGCCCAGAGAATACACCTGAAAATTCCATTTACACTTCATGTGGAGAGAATTCCTTGCTTAACCCTCGGTAAAAATGTAAAAGTTGTTTTTCCAAAACACAAAAACTCACTTTGGTCGACATTTCTGTAGTTTTATAAGCATGAAAAGCCAAAGCGGTGTGCTTTTTATTTCATTTAGGGATACTGTGCCTAACCACTTTTTTGCATGGAGTCAGAATACAAAATTTGGAAAGGAAGAAGGCAAAACAAACGCAAACCCAGAACAAATTTTAGGAAATTGCCAATCAAGGAACCTGAATGCTATGATTGAATACACCTGAAAATCCCATTCACACTCGATGTGGAGGGAATTCCTAGAGTCCCCTCAAAAAATGGTTACATTTCTTTTTCCAAAACACAAAATCTCAACTTGGTCGAGTTTTCTGTAGATTTATATGAATGAAACGTGAATGTGCTGTTCTTTTATTTCATTATAAATACTCTGCCTAACCTCTTTTTAATATGGATTCAGAATATAAAATTTGGAAAGGAAGAAGGCAAAAGAAACGCAAACCAAGAACAAATTTTGGAAGTTGCCAATCAAGGAACCTGAATACTACTGATTGAATACACCTGAAAATCCCGTTTTCACTCGATGTGGAGGGAAATCCTTGCTGTCCCCTCGGCAAAATGATTACATTTCTGTTTCCAAAAACAAAAACTCACTTTGGTCGAGTTGCCTGTAATTTTCCTAGCATGAACCGCCAATGTGCTGTGTTTTTCATTTCATTAGGAATACTCTGCCGAACCTCTCTTTTGTAAGGAGAAATGATACAAATTTTGGAAAGGAAGAAGGAGAATCAAAAGCAAAGTTAGAACAAATTTAGGAAATTGCCAATCAAGACACCCGAATGCTACCGAAAGTATACACCTGAAAATCCCATTTACACTTCATGTGGAGAGAATTCCTAGCATAACCCTTGGTAAAAATGTAAAAGATCTTTTTCCAAAACACAAAAAATCACTTTGGTCGAGATTTCGGTAGTTTTATAAGCATGAAAAGCCAAAGCGGTGTGTTTTTTATTTCATATAGGGATACTCTGCCTAACCTCTTTTTTTGCATGGAGTCAGAATATAAAATTAGGAAATTGCCAATCAAGGAACCTGAATGCTGCTGATTGGATAAACCTAAAAATCCCTTTTACACTCCATGTGGAGGGAAATCCTTGCTGTCCCCTCGGCATAATGATTACATTTCTGTTTCCAAAAACAAAAACTCACTTTGGTCGAGTTGCCTGTAATTTTCCTAGCATGAAACACCAATGTGCTGTGTGTTTTATATCATTATGAATACTCTGCCTAACCTCTTTTTTGTATGGAGTCAGAATACAAAATTTGGTAAGGAAGAAGGCAAAACAAACGCACACCCAGAACAAATTTTAGGAAATTGCCAATCAAGGAACCTGAATGCTATGATTGAATACACCTGAAAATCCCATTCACACTCGATGTGGAGGGAATTCCTAGCAGTCCCCTCGGCAAAATGGTTACATTTCTTTTTCCAAAACACAAAATCTCACCTTGGTCGAGTTTTCTGTAGATTTATATGAATGAAACGCGAATGTGCTGTTCTTTTATTTCATTATAAATACTCTGCCTAACCTCTTTTTAGTATGGAGTCAGAATACAAAATTTGGAAAGGAAGAAGGCAAAACAAATGCAAACCCAGAACAAATTTTGGAAGTTGCCAATCAAGGAACCTGAATGCTGCTGATTGAATATACCTGAAAATCCCATTCACATTTGATTTGGAGAGATTTGCTAGCAGTCTCCTTGGCAAAAGTGTAAAATTTCATGTTCCAAAAACCAAAATCTGAACTTGGTCGAGTTTTCTGTAGATTTATAAGCATGAGAAGCCAATGTGCTGTGTTTTTTATTTCATTATGTATACTCTGCCTAACCTCTTTTGTGTATGCAGTCAGTATTCAAAATTGTTAAAGGAAGAAGCCAAAACAAACGCAAACTCCGAACAAATTTAGGAAATTGCCAATCAAGACACCCGAATGCTGCCGAAAGAAATACCTGAAAATCCCATTTACACTTCATGTGGAGAGAATTCCTAGCTTAACCCTCGGTAACAATGTAAAAGTTCTTTTTCCAAAACACAAAAACTCACTTTGGCCGTGATTTCTGTAGTTATATAAGCATGAAAAGCCAAAGCGGTGTGCTTTTTATTTCATTTAGGGATACTCTACCTAACCTCTTTTTTGCATGGAGTCAGAATACAAAATTCAGAAAGGAAGAAGGCAAAACAAACGCAAACCCAGAACAAATTTTAGGAAATTGCCAATCAAGGAACCTGAATGCTGCTGATTGAATAAACCTAAAAATCCCTTTTACACTCGATCTGGAGGGAATTCCTTGCTATCCCCTCGGCAAAATGATTACATTTCTGTTTCCAAAAACAAAAGCTCACTTTGGTCGAGTTGCCTGTAATTTTCCTAGCATGAAACGCCAATGTGCTGTGTGTTTTATTTCATTAGGGTTACTCTGCCTAACCTCTTTTTTGTTTGGAGTCAGAATACCAAATTTGGAAAGGCAGAAGGCAAAGTCAACCAAACCCAGAACAAATTTAGGAAATTGCCAAACAAGAAACCTGAATGCTGCTGATTGAATACACCTGAAAATCACATTTACACTCAATTTGGATGGAATTCCTTGCTGTCCCATCGGCAAAAGTGTTCTATTTCATTTTTCAAAACACAAAATCTCACCTTGATCGTGTTGCCTGTAGTTTTCCTACCATGAAATGAAATGTGCTGTATTTTTTATTTCCTTATGAATACTCTGCCTAACCTCTTATTTGTTTGGAGCCAGAACCAAAAATTTGGAAAGAAAGAGGAAAAAGAAACGCAAACGCAGAACAAATTTAGGAAATTGCCCAAAAAGAAACTTGAATGCTACTGATTGAATACACCTGAAAATGCCATTCACACTCGATTTGGACGGAATTCCTTGCTGTCCCATCGGCAAAGTGGCTACATTAGTTTTTCCAACACAAAAAAATAAACATGGTCGAGTTGCCTGTAGTTTTACCTGCATGAAACACCCATATGCTGTTTTTTTTATTTCATTATGAATACTCTGCCTAACCTCTTTTTTGGATGGAGTCAGAATACAAAATTCAGAAAGGAAGAAGGTAAAACAAACGCAAACCCAGAACAAATTTAGGAAATTGCGAATTTAGGCACCTGAATGCTTCTGAATGTATACACCTGAATATCCCATTCCCACGCGAATTGGACAGAATTCCTAGCTGTCCCCTCAGCATACGTTTAAAATTTAATGTTCCAAAACAAAAAAAAACTCACCTTGGTCGAGTTTTCTGTAGATTTATAAGCATGAAACACCAATGTGCTATGTGTTTTATTTCATTAGGGTTACTCTGCCTAACCTCTTTTTTGTATGGAGTCAGCATACCAAATTTGGAAAGGAAGAAGGCAAAAGAAACACAAACCCAAAACTAATTTAGGAAATTGCCAAACAAGAAATCTGAATGCTTCTGATTGAATACACCTGAAAATCCCATTCACACTCGATGTGGAGGGAATTCCTTGCTGTCCCCTCAGGAAAAGTGTAAAATTTCATGTTCCAAAACACAAAAACTCACCTTGGTCGAGTGGCCTGTAGTTTTCCTAGCATGAAACGCCAATGTGCTGTGTTTTTATTTCATTATGAATACTCTATTGAGCCACATTTTTGTATGGAGTTAGAATACTAAATTTGGAAAGGAAGAAGGCAAAACAAAGGCAAACCGAAAACAAATTTAGGAAATTGCCAATCAAGGAACCTGAATGCTGCTGAAAGAATACACTTGAAAATCCCATTTACACTCGATTTGGTGGGAATTCTTTGCTGTCCTCTCGGCAAAGTGTTCCATTTCATTTTCCAAAACACAACAAATCAACTTGGTCATTTTTTCTGTAGATTTTTAAGCTTGAAACACCAATGTGCTATGTTTTTTATTTCATTAAGGATACTCTGACTAACCTCTTTTTTGTATGGAGTAAGAATACAAAATTTGAAATTGAAGAAGACAAAACAAACGCAAACCCAGAACTCATTTAGGAAATTGCCAATCTAGGCACCTGAATGCTGCTGATTGAATATACCTGAAAATTCCATACACACTCGATTTGGAGGGAATTCATAGCTGTTCCCTTGGCAAAAGTGTGAAATATCATGGTCCAAAACACAAAAACTCACCTTGGTCGAGTGGCCTGTAGATTTCCTAGCAGGAAACTCCAACATGCTGTCTTTTTTATTTCATTATGAATACTCTGCCTAACCTCTTTTTTGTATGGAGTCAGAATAAAAATTTGGAAAGGCAGAAGGCAAAACAAATGCAAACATAGAACAAATTAAGGAAATTACCAAACAAGAAACCTCAATGCTCCTGAAAGAATACACCTGAAAATCTCATTTGCGCTCGATGTGGAGGGAATTCCAGGGTGTCCCCTCAGCAAAAGGGTAAAATTTCATGTTCCAAAACTCAAAAACTCAACTTGGTCGAGTTTCTGTAGATTTATAAGCATGAAACACCAATGTGCTGTGTTTTTTATTTCATTAGGGGTACTCGGCCTAACCTCTTTTTTGTATGGAGTCAGAATACCAAATTTGGAAAGGAACAAAGCTAAAGAAACACAAACCAATAATTCATTTATGAAATTGCCATTCTAGGCACCTGAATGCTGCTGATTGAATACTCCTGAAAATCCCATTCATACTCTATTTGGAGGGATTTCATAGCTGTCCCCGAAGCAAAAGTGTTCCATTTTATTTTCCAAAACACAAAAAATAACCTTGATCAAGTTGCCTGTAGTTTTCCTAGCATGAAACGCCAATGTGCTGTGTTTTTTATTTCATGATGAATACTCTGCCTAACCTCTTTTTTGGATGGAGTTAGAATACAAAATTTGGAAAGGAATAAGGTAAAACAAACGCAAACCCAGAACAAATTTTAGGAAATTGCCAAACAAGAAACCTGAATGCTGCTGATTGAATACACCTGAAAATCCCATTCACACTCGATTTGGAGGGATTTCCTAGCTGTCCCTGAAGCAAAATGTTTACATTTCTTTTTCCAAAACACAAAAACTCACCTTGGTCGAGTTCCCTGTAGTTTTCCTAGCATGAAACGCCAATGTGCTGTGTTTTTTATTTCATTATGAATACTTGGACTAACCTCATTTTTTGATTGAGTAAGAATACAAAATTTGGAAAGGAAGAAGGTAAAACAAACGCAAAGCCAGAACAAATTTAGGAAATTGCCAAACAAGGAACCTGAATGCTGCTGAAAGTACACACCAAAATTCCCATTAACACTCGATTTGTAGGGAACTCCTAGCAGTCCCCTGAGCAAAATGGTTACATTTCTTTTTCCAAAACACAAAATCTCACCTTGGTCAAGTTGTCTGTAATTTTCCTCGCTTGAAACGTCAATGTGCTGTGTTTTTTATTTCATGATGAATACTCTGCCTAAACTTGTTTTTGTATTGAGTCAGAATACAAAATTTGGAAAGGAAGAAGGTAAAACATACGAAAACCCAGAAAAAATTTAGGCAATTGCCTAGCAGGAGACCTGAATGCTGCCAATTGTATACAACTGAAATTACCATTCACACATGATTTGGAGGGAATTCAGAGCATTCCCCTCCGCAAAAGTGTTACATTTCATTTTCCAAAACACATAACCTTATCTTGGTCGTGTTGCCTGTAGATTTCTAAGCATGAAACGCCGTTTCCTGTGTTATTCATTACTTTGTGGACTCTGCCTAAACTCGCTTTTGTATGGTGTCAGAATACAAAATTTGGAAAGGAATAAGGTAAAACAAACTAAAACCCAGAACAAATTTAGGAAATAGCCAATCAAGAGACCTCAATGCTGCTGATTGAATACACCTGAAAATCCCATTCACTCTCGATTTGGAGGGAATTCCTAGCTGTCCTCACGGGAAAAGTGTTCCATTCCATTTTCCAAAACACAAAAACTCACCTTGGTCGAGCTACCTGTAGTTTTCCTAGCATGAAATGCCAATGTGCTGTGTTTTTTATTTCATTATGAATAATTGGACTAACCTCACTTTTGGATGGATTCGGAATACATAATTCGGAAGAAAAGAAGGTAAAACAAACACAAACCCAGAAGAAATTTACGAAATTGCCAATCAAGGAACCTGAATGCTGCTGCTTGAATATACCTGAAAATTCCATTCAAATTCGATTTGGAGGGAATTCATAGTTATCCCTGAAGCAAAATGTTTACATTTCATTTTCCAAAATACAAAAACTCACCTGGGTCGAGTTGCCTTTATTGTTCCTAGCATGAAATGCCAATGTACTCTGTGTTTTATTTCATTATGAATACTCTGCCTAACCTCTTTTTTGGTTGGAGTCAGAATACAGAATTTGGAAAGGAAGAAGGTAAAACAAATGCAAACCCAGAACAAATTTAGGAAATTGCCAAACAAGAAACCTGAATCCTGCTGATTGAATACACCTGAAAATCGAATTACAATCGATTTGGAGGGAACTCATAGCTGTCCTGAAGTAAAATGTTTACATTTCATTTTCCAAAACACAAAAACTCAACTTGGCCTTGTTTTCTGAAGATTTATAAGCATGACATGCCAATGTGCTCTGTTTTTTATTTCATGATGAATACTCTGCCTAACCTCTTTTTTGTATCGAGTCAGAATACAAAATTTGGAAAGGAAGAAGGTAAAACATAGGAAAACCCGAAACAAATTTAGGAAATTGCCAATCAAGAGACCCCCTCGTTTTGTGTGGTGTCAGAATACAAAATTTGGAAAGGAAGAAGGCAAAACAAACACAAACCCAGAACAAATTGAGGCAATTCCCAATCAAGAGACCTGAATGCTGACAATTGAATACACCTGAAAATAAAATTCACACTGGATTTGGAGGGAATTCAGAGCTGTCCCTTCGGCAAAAGTGTTATATTTCATTTTCCAAAGCACATAACCTTAGGTTGGTTGTGTTGCCTGTAGATTTCTAAGCATGAAACGCCAATTTACTTTTTTTTTTATTTCATTATGAATACTCTGCCTAAACTCGTTTTTGTATGGTGTCAGAATGCAAAATTCAGAAAGGAAGAAGGCAAAACAAACACAAACCCAGAACAAATTGAGGCAATTGCCTCGCAGGAGACCAGAATGCTGCCGATTGCATACACCTGAAATTCCCATTCACACTCGATTTGAAGGGAATTCAGAGCTGTCCCCTTTGGAAAAGCTTTGCATTTCATTTTACAAAACACATAACCTTATCTTGGTGGTGTTGCCTGTAGATTTCTAAGCATGAAATGCCAATTTCCTTTGTTTTTTATTTGATTATGAATACTCTGCCTAAACTCGTTTTTGTATGGTGTCAGAATACAAAATTTTGAAATGAAGAAGGCAAAACAAACACAAACCCAGAACAAATTTAGGCAATTGCCTAGCAGGAGACCTGAATGCTGCCGATTGTATACACCTGAAATTCCCATTCACACATGATTTGGAGGGAATTCAGAGCATTCCCCTCCGCAAAAGTGTTACATTTCATTTTCCAAAAACATAAACTTACCTTGGTCGTGTTGCCTGTAGATTTCTAAGCATGAAACGCCGTTTCCTGTGTTATTTATTGCTTTGTGGACTCTGCCTAACCTCATTTTTGTATGGTGTCAGAATACAAAATTTGGAAAGCAAGAAGGTAAAACCAACACAAACCCAAAATAAATTTAGGTGATTGCAAATCAAGAGACCTGAATGCTGTTGATTGAATACACCTGAAAATGTCATTCACACTGGATTTGGAGGGGATTCAGAGCTGTCCCCTCTTGACAAGTGTTACATTTCATTATCCAAAACACAGAACCGTATCTTGGTCGTGTTGCCTGTACATTTCTAAGCATGAAATGCCAATTTCCTGTGTTTTGTATTTTATTATAAATACTTTGC
This sequence comes from Sylvilagus floridanus, assembly GCA_949820135.1. Classification (NCBI taxonomy): domain Eukaryota; kingdom Metazoa; phylum Chordata; class Mammalia; order Lagomorpha; family Leporidae; genus Sylvilagus; species Sylvilagus floridanus. The sequence continues at coordinate 22,842,035 of OX463234.1, read as the reverse complement.
CTAAACTCATTTTGTGTGGTGTCAGAATAAAACATTCAGAAAGGAAGAAGGCAAAACAAACACAAACCCAGAACAAATTGAGGCAATTGCCAATCAAGAGACCTGAATGCTGACAATTGAATACACCTGAAAATCCCATTCACAGTCAATTTGTAAGGAATTCAGAGCTGTCCCTTCAGCAAAAGTGTTATATTTCATTTTCCAAATCACATAACCTTCTGTTGGTCGTGTTGCCTGTAGATTTCTATGCATGAAACGCCAATTTCCTTTGTTTTTATTTCATTATGAATACTCTGCCTAAACTCATTTTTGTATGGTGTCAGAATGCAAAATTCAGAAAGGAAGAAGGCAAAACAAACACAAACCCAGAACTAACTGAGGCAATTGCCTAGCAGGAGACCTGAATGCTGTGATGGAATACACCTGAAAATCCCATTCACACTCGATTTGAAGGGAATTCAGAGCTGTCCCCTCTGGAAAAGGGTTACATTTCATTTTCCAAGACATATAACCTTATCTTGGTCATTTTGTCTGTAGATTTATAAGGATAAAATGCCAATTTCCTGAGTTTTGCATTTTATTATGAATACTCTGCCTAAACTCGTTTTTGTATGGTGTCAGAATACAAAATTCAGAAAGGAAGAAAGTAAAACAAACACAAACCCAGAACACGTTTAGGCAATTGCCAATCAAGTGACCTGAATGCTGAGGATTTTATACACCTAAAAATCCCATTGACACTCGATTTATAGGAAAATCAGAGCTGTCCCCTCTGGAAAAGGGTTATATTTCATTTTTCAAAACACAAAAAATCATCTTGGTCGTGTTGCCTGTAGATTTCTAAGCATCAATTGCAAGTTTACTGCGTTTTCTATTTTATTATGAATACTCTGTCCAAACTCGTTTTTGTATACTGTCAGAATGCAAAATTCAGAAAGGAAGAAGGCAAAACAAACAAACCCAGAACAAATTTAGGCAATTGCCTAGCAGGAGACATGAATGCTCTCGATTGAATACACCTGCAATTCCCATTCACACACGATTTGGATGGAATTCAGAGCTGTCCCCTCGGGAAAAGAGTTATATTTCATTTCCAAAACATATAACCTTATCTTTTTCGTGTTTCCTGTAGATTTCTAAGCATGAAACGCCAAATTCCTTTGCTTTTTATTTCATTAAGAATACACTGCCTAAACTCGTTTTTGTACATTGTCAGAATACAAAATTCAGAAAGGAAGAAGGCAAAACAAACACAAACCCAGAACAAATTTAGGCAATTGCCTACCAGGAGACCTGAATGATCTCGATTGAATACACCTGAAATTCCCATTCACACATGATTTGGAGGGAATTCAGAGCATTCCCCTCGGCAAAAGTGTTACACTTCATTTTCCAAAACACATAACCTTATGTTGGTCGTGTTGCCTGTAGATTTCTAAGCATGAAACGCCAATTTCCTTTGTTTTTATTTCATTATGAATACTCTGCCTAAACTCGTTCTTGTATGGTGTCAGAATACAAAATTCAGAAAGGAAGAAGGCAAAACAAACACAAACCCAGAACAAATTTAGGCGATTTCCAATTAAGAGACCTGAATGCTGCTGATTGAATACACCTAAAAATCTCATTCACACTCGATTTGGAGGGGATTCAGAGCTGTCCCCTCAGCAAAAGTGTTACATTTCATTTTCCAAAACACATAACCTTATGTTGGTCGTGTTGCCTGTAGATTTCTAAGCATGAAATGCCAATTTATTGTGTTTTGTATTTTATGATGAATACTTTGCCTAAACTCGTTTTGTGTGGTGTCAGAATACAACATTCAGAAAGGAAGAAGGCAAAACAAACACAAACCCAGAACAAATTGAGGCAATTGCCAATCAAGAGACCTGAATGCTGACAATTGAATACACCTGAAAATCCCATTCACACTGGATTTGGAGGGAATTCAGAACTGTCCCTTCACAAAAGTGTTGTATTTCATTTTCCAAAACACATAACCTTATCTTGGTTGTTTTGCCGGTAGATTTCTAAGCATGAAACGCCAATTTCCTTTGTTTTTTATTTCATTATCAATACTCTCCCTAAACTCCTATTTGTATGGTGAAAGAATGCAAAATTCAGAAAGGTTGAAGGCAAAAAAAAAAAAAAACCACAAACCCAGAACAATTTTAGGAAATTGCCTAGCAGGAGACCTGAATGCTGCCGATTGTATACACCTGAAATTCCCATTCACACATGATTTGGAGGGAATTCAGAGCATTCCCCTAGCAAAAGTGTTACATTTCATTTTCCAAAACACATAACCTTATCTTGGTCGTTTTGCCTGTAGATTTCTAAGCATGAAACGCCGTTTCCGGTGTTATTCATTATTTTGTGGTCTCTACCTAACCTCATTTTTGTATGGTGTCAGAATACAAAATTTGGAAAGGAAGAAGGTATAACAAACACAAACCCAAAACTAATATAGGCGATTGTCAATCAAGAGACCTGAATGCTGCTAATGGAATACACATGAAAATCTCATTCACACTCGATTTGGCGTGGATTCAGACCTGTCTCCTCTTGACAAGTGTGACATTTCATTTTCCAAAACACATAATCTTATCTTGGTCATGTTGCCTGTAGATTTCTAACCATGAAATGCCAATTTATTGTGTTTTGTATTTTATTATGAATACTTTGCCTAAACTCGTTTTGTGTGGTGTCAGAATACAACATTCATAAACGAAGAAGGCAAAACAAACACAAACCCAGAACAAATTGAGGCAATTCCCAATCAAGAGACCTGAATGCTGACAATTGAATACACCTGAAAATCCCATTCACACTGGATTTGGAGGGAATTCAGAGCATTCCCCTCGGCAAAAGTGTTATATTTGATTTTCCAAAACACATAACCTTATCTTGGTCATGTACCTGTAGATTTCCTAGCATGAAATGCCAATTTCCTTTGTTTTTTATTTCATTATGAATACTCTACCTAAACTCGTTTTTGTATGATGTCGGAATACAAAATTTGGAAAGGAAGAAGGCAAAACAAACACAAACCCAGAACAAATTGAAGCAATTGCCAATGAAAAGACCTGAATGCTGACAATTGAATACACCTGAAAATCCCATTCACACTGGATTTGGAGGGAATTCAGTGCATTCCCCTTGGCAAAAGTGTTACATTTCATTTTCCAAAACACATAACCTTATCTTGGTCGTTTTGCCTGCAGATTTATAAGCATGAAATGCCAATTTATTGTGTTTTGTATTTTATTATGAATACTTTGGCTAAATTCGTTTTGTGTGGTGTTAGAATACAACATTCAGAAAGGAAGAAGGCAAAACAAACACAAACCCAGAACAAATTGAGGCAATTCCCAAACAAGAGACCTGAATGTTGACAATTGAATACACCTGAAAATCTCATTCACACTGGATTTGGAGGGAAATCAGAGCATTCCCCTCGGCAAAAGTGTTATATTTCATTTTCCAAAACACATAACCTTCTGTTGGTTGTCTTGCCGGTAGATTTCTAAGCAAGAAACGCCAATTTGCTTGGTTTCTTATTTCATTATGAATACTCTGCCTAAACTCGTATTTGTATGGTGTCAGAATGCAAAATTCAGAAAGGAAGAAGGCAAAACAAACACAAACCCAGAACAAATTTAGGAAATTGCCTAGCAGGAGACCAGAATGCTGCCGATTGCATACACCTGAAATTCCCATTCACACATGATTTGGAGGGAATTCAGAGCATTCCCCTCGGCAAAAGTGTTATATTTCATTTTCCAAAACACCTAAACTTATGTTGGTCGTGTTCCCGGTAGATTTCTAAGCAAGAAACGCCAATTAGCTTTGTTTTTTATTTCATTATGAATACTCTGCCTAAACTCGTTTTTGTATGGTTTCAGAATACAAAATTCAGAAAGGAAGAAGGCAAAACAAACAGAAACCCAAAACAAATTTGGGCAATTGCCTAGCAGGAGACCTGAATTCTGCCGATTGAATACACATGAAAATCCATTCACACTCGATCTGAAGGGAATTCAGATCTGTCCCCTCTGGAAGTGTTACATTTCATTTTCCAAAACACATAACCTTATCTTGGTCGTGTTGTCTGTAGATTTCTAAGCATAAAATGCCAATTTCCTGATTTTGATTTTATTATGAATACTCTGCCTAAACTCGTTTTTGTATGGTGTCAGAATACAAAATTCAGAAAGGAAGAAGGCAAAACAACCACAAACCCAGAACAAATTTAGGCAATTGCCAATCAAGAGACCTGAATGCTGACGATTTTATACACCTGAAAATCCCATTGACACTCGATTTAGAGGGAATTCAGAGCTGTCCCCTCTAGAAAAGGGTTACATTTCATTTTCCAAAATACAAAAAATCATGTTAGTCCTGTTGCCTGTACATTTCTAAGCATGAAATGCAAGTTTACTGTGTTTTGTATTTTATAATGAATACTCTGCCTAAACTCGTTTTTGTATCGTGTCAGAATACAAAATTCAGAAAGGAAGAAGGCAAAACAAACAAAAACCCAGAACAAATTTAGGCAATTGCCTAGCAGGAGACCTGAATGCTGCCGATTGAATACACCTGAACATCTCATTAACACTCGATTTGGAGGGGATTCAGAGCTGTCCCCTAGGCAAAAGTGTTACATTTCATTTTCCAAAACACATAACCTTATCTTGGTCGTGTTGCCTGGAGATTTCTAAGCATGAAATGCCAATTTATTGTGTTTTGTATTTTATTATGAATACTTTGCCTAAGCTCATTTTATGTGGTGTCAGAATACAACATTCAGAAAGGAAGTAGGCAAAACAAGCACAAACCCAGAATAAATTGAGGCAATTGCCAATCAAGAGACCTGAGTGCTGACAATTGAATACACAAGAAAATCCCATTCACACTGGATTTGGAGGGAATTCAGAGCTGTCCCTTAGGCAAAAGTGTTGTATTTCATTTTCCAAAACACATAACCTTCTGTTGGTTGTTTTTCCGGTAGATTTCTAATCATGAAACGCCAATTTCCTTTGTTTTTTATTTCATTATGAATACTCTGCCTAAACTCGTATTTGTATGGTGTCAGAATGCAAAATTCAGAAAGGAAGAAGGCAAAACAAACACAAACCCAGAACAAAGTTAGGTAAGTGCCTAGCAGGAGACCTGAATGCTGCCGATTGTATACACCTGAAATTCCCATTCACACATGATTTGGAGGGAATTCAGAGCATTCCCCTCGGCAAAAGTGTTATATTTCATTTTCCAAAACACATAACCTTATCTTGGTCGGGTTGCCTGTAGATTTCTAAGCAGGAAACGCCAATTTCATTTGTTTTTTATTTCATTATGAATACTCTGCCTAAACTCATTTTTGTATGGTGTCAGAATACAAAATTCAGAAAGGAAGAAGGCAAAACAAACATAAACCCAGAACAAATTTAGGCAATTGCCTAGCAGGAGACCTGAATGCTGCCGATTGAATACACATGAAAATCCCATTTACACTCGATTTGAAGGGAATTCTGATCTGTCCCCTCTTAAAAAGTGTTACATTTCATTTTCCAAAAGACATAACCTTTTTTGGTCGTGTTGTCTGTATATTTGTAAGGATAAAATGCCAATGTCTTGAGTTTTGATTTTATTCTGAATACTGTGCCTAAACTCGTTTTTGTATGGTGTCAGAATACAAAATTCAGAAAGGAAGAAGGCAAAACAAACAAATACCCAGAACACGTTTAGGCAATTGCCAATCAAGATTCCTGAATGCGGACGATTTTATACACCTGAAAATCCATTTGACACTCGATATAGAGGGAAATCAGAGCTGTCCCCTCTGGAAAAGTGTTACATTTCATTTTCAAAATACAAAAAATCATCTTGGTCGTGTTGCCTGTAGATTTCTTTTTTTTTTTATATAAAGCTTTTATTTAAAGAATATAAATTTCCAAAGAACAGCTCATGGACCACAATGGCTCCCCTCCCACACAACTTCCCTCCCTCCCCCTACCCTCCCCTTTCCCGCTCCCTCTCCCCTTCTGTTCACATCAAGATTCATTTTCAATTCTCTTTATACACAGAAGATCAATTTAGTACATATTACATAAAGATTTCAACGGTTTGCCCTCGCATAGAGACACAAAATGATAATACTGTTGGAGTACTAGTTATAGTATTAATTCACAATGTACAGCACATTAAGGACAGAGATCCTACATGATTTTTTTTAAAAAAAATTGATTAATTGTCTATGCAATTTCCAGTTTAACACCAAGATTTTTTAATCATTTGCAATTATCTTTATATAAAGAAGATCGATTCAATATATACTATGTAAGGATTTCATCAGTTTGCACCCACTCAGAAACAGAAAGTGTAAAAATACTGTTTCAGTACTAGTAATAGCATCACTTCACATTGGATAACACATTAAGGACAGATCCCTCATGAGACGTAAGTACACAGTGACTCCTGATGTTGATTTAACAATTTGACACTCTTGTTTATGGCGTCAGTAATCTCCCTAGGCTCTAGTCATGAGTTGCCGAGGCTATGGAAGCCTTTAGGGTTAGCTGACTTCGATCTTATTCCCACAGGGCCATAGTCAGAGTGGAAGTTCTCTCCTCCCTTCAGAGAAAGGTACCTCCTTCTTTGATGGCCCCGTTCTTTCCACTGGGATCTCACTCGCAGAGATCTTTCATTTAGGTCTTCTGTTTTTTCCAGAGTGTCTTGGCTTTCCATGCCTAGAATATTCTCATGGGCTCTTCAGCCAGATCCGAATGCCTTAAGGGCTGATTCTGAGGCCAGAGTGCTATTTAGGACATCTGCCATTCTATGAGTCTGCTGTGTATCCTGCTTCCCATGTTGGATCATTCTCTCCCTTTTTCACTCTATCAGTTAGTATTAGCAGACACTAGTCTTGTTTGTGTGATCCCTTTGACTCTTAGACCTATCAGTGTGATCAATTGTGAGCTGAAATTGATCACTTGGACTAATGAGATGGCCTTGGTACATGCCACCTTGATGGGATTGTATTGGAAACCCCTGGCACAATTCTAACTCCATTATTTGGGGCCGTTCCGATTGAGCATGTCCCAAGTTTTACATCTCCTCCCTCTCTTATTCCCACTCTTATATTTCACAGAGATCACTTTTCAGTTAAAATTTAAACACCTAAGAATAATTGTGTGTTAATTACAGAGTTCAACCAGTAGTACTAGGATAAAGAAAAAAAAAATACTACCATGGATAAAGTATTACATTGTACAACAACAGTCAGAACAAGAGCTGATCAAGTAAATGTTTCTCATAGTGTCCATTTCGCTCCAATAGGTTTCTAAGCATGAATTTCAAGTTTACTGTGTTTTGTATTTTATTATGAATACTCTGCCTAAACTCATTTTTGTATGGTGTCAGAATGCAAAATTCAGAAAGGAAGAAGGCAAAACAAACACAAACCCAGAACAAATTTAGGAAATTGCCTAGCAGGAGACCTGAGTGCTGCCAATTGTATACACCTGAAATTCCCATTCACACATGATTTGGAGGGAATTCTGAGCATTCCACTCGGCAAAAGTGTTATATTTCATTTTCCAAAACACATAACCTTATCTTGGTCGTGTTGCCTGTAGATTTCTAAGCATGAAATGCCAATTTATTATGTTTTGTATTTTATTATGAATACTTTGCCTAAACTCATTTTGTGTGGTGTCAGAATACAACATTCAGAAAGGAAGAAGGCAAAACAAGCACAAACCCAGAACAAATTGAGGCAATTGCCTAGCAGGAGACCTGAATGCTGACAATTGAATACACCTGAAAATCTCATTCACACTGGATTTGGAGGGAATTCAGAGCTGTACCTTCGGCAAAAGTGTTATATTTCATTTTCCAAAACACATAACCTTCTGTTGGTTGGCTTGCCGGTAGATTTCTAAGCAAGAAACGCCAATTTGCTTGGTTTCTTATTTCATTATGAATACTCTGCCTAAACTCGTATTTGTATGGTGTCAGAATGCAACATTCAGAAAGGAAGAAGGCAAAACAAACACAAACCCAGAACAAATTTAGGAAATTGCCTACCAGGAGACCTGAATGCTCTCGATTGAATACACCTGAAATTCGCATTCACACATGATTTGGAGGGAATTCAGAGCATTCCCCTCAGCAAAAGTGTTATATTTCATTTTCCAAAACACATAACCTTATCTTGGTCGTGTTGCCTGTAGATTTCTAAGCAGGAAACGCCAATTTCCTTTGTTTTTTATTTCATTATGAATACTGTGCCTAAACTCGTTTTTGTATGGTGTCAGAATACAAAATTCAGAAAGGAAGAAGGCAAAACAAACACAAACCCAGAACACGTTTAGGCAATTGCCAATCAAGAGACCTGAATGCTGACGATTTTATACACCTGAAAATCCCATTGACACTCGACATAGAGGGAAATCAGAGCTGTCCCCTCTGGAAAAGGGTTACATTTCATTTTCAAAATACAAAAAATCATCTTGTTCGTGTTGCCTGTAGATTTCTAAGCATGAATTGCAAGTTTAATGTGTTTTGTATTTTATTATGAATACTCTGCCTAAACTCGTTTTTGTATACTGTCAGAATGCAAAATTCAGAAAGGAAGAAGGCAAAACAAACAAAAACTCAGAACAAATTTAGGAAATTGCCTTGCAGGAGACCTGAATGCTGCCGATTGTATACACCTGAAATTCCCATTCACACATGATTTGGAGGGAATTCAGAGCATTCCCCTCCGCAATAGTGTTATATTTCATTCTCCAAAACACATAAACTTATGTTGGTCGTGTTGCCTGTAGATTTCTAAGCATGAAACGCCAATTTGCTTTGTTTTTTATTTCATTATGAATACTCTGCCTAAACTCGGTTTTCTATGGTGTCAGAATACAAAATTTGGAAAGAAGAAGGCAAAACAAACACAAACCCAGAACACGTTTAGGTAATTGCCAATCAAGAGACCTGAATGCTGACGATTTCATACACCTGAAAATCCCATTGACACTCGATTTAGAGGGAATTCAGAGCTGTCCCCTCTGGAAAAGGGTTACGTTTCATTTTCCAAAATACAAAAAATCATGTTATTCTTGTTTCCTGTATATTTCTAAGCATGAAATGCAAGTTTACTGTGTTTTGTATTTTATAATGAATACTCTGCCTAAACTCGTTTTTGTATAGTGTCAGAATACAAAATTCAGAAAGGAAGAAGACAAAACAAACACAAACCCAGAACAAATTTAGGTAATTGCCTAGCAGGAGACCTGAATGCTGCCGATTGTATACACCTGAAATTCCCATTCACACTGGATTTGGAGGGAATTCAGAGCATTCCCCTCGGCAAAAGTGTTATATTTCATTTTCCAAAACACATAACCTTATCTTGGTCGGGTTGCCTGTAGATTTCTAAGCAGGAAACGCCAATTTCCTTTGTTTTTTATTTCATTATGAATACTCTGCCTAAACTCGTTTTTGTATGGTGTCAGAATACAAAATTCAGAAAGGAAGAAGGCAAAACAAACATAATCCCAGAACAAATTTAGGCAATTGCCTAGCATGAGACCTGAATGCTGCCGATTGAATACACATGAAAATCCCATTCACACTCGATTTGAAGGGAATTCAGAGCTGTCCCCTCTGGAAAAGTGTTACATTTCATTTTCCAAAACACATAACCTTTTTTGGTCGTGTTGTCTGTATATTTGTAAGGATAAAATGCCAATGTCTTGAGTTTTGATTTTATTCTGAATACTGTGCCTAAACTCGTTTTTGTATGGTGTCAGAATACAAAATTCAGAAAGGAAGAATGCAAAACAAACCTATACCCAGAACATGTTTAGGCAATTGCCAATCAAGATTCCTGAATGCGGACGATTTTATACACCAGAAAATCCATTTGACACTCGATATAGAGGGAAATCAGAGCTGTCCCCTCTGGAAAAGTGTTACATTTCATTTTCAAAATACAAAAAATCATCTTGGTCGTGTTGCCTGTAGATTTCTTTTTTTTTTTTATATAAAGCTTTTATTTAAAGAATATAAATTTCCAAAGAACAGCTCATGGACCACAATGGCTCCCCCCACACACAACTTCCCTCCCTCCTCCCACCCTCCCCTTTCCTGCTCCCTCTCCCCTTCTGTTCACATCAAGATTCATTTTCAATTCTCTTTATACACAGAAGATCAATTTAGTACATATTACATAAAGATTTCAACGGTTTGCCCTCGCATAGAGACACAAAATGATAATACTGTTGGAGTACTAGTTATAGTATTAATTCACAATGTACAGCACATTAAGGACAGAGATCCTACATGATTTTTTTTTAAAAAAAATTGATTAATTGTCTATGAAATTTCCAGTTTAACACCAAGATTTTTTTAATCATTTGCAATTATCTTTATATAAAGAAGATCGATTCAATATATACTATGTAAGGATTTCATCAGTTTGCACCCACTCAGAAACAGAAAGTGTAAAAATACTGTTTCAGTACTAGTAATAGCATCACTTCACATTGGATAACACATTAAGGACAGATCCCTCATGAGACGTAAGTACACAGTGACTCCTGATGTTGATTTAACAATTTGACACTCTTGTTTATGGCGTCAGTAATCTCCCTAGGCTCTGGTCATGAGTTGCTGAGGCTATGGAAGCCTATAGGGTTAGCTGACTTCGATCTTATTCCCACAGGGCCATAGTCAGAGTGGAAGTTCTCTCCTCCCTTCAGAGAAAGGTACCTCCTTCTTTGATGGCCCCGTTCTTTCCACTGGGATCTCACTCGCAGAGATCTTTCATTTAGGTCTTCTGTTTTTTCCAGAGTGTCTTGGCTTTCCATGCCTAGAATATTCTCATGGGCTCTTCAGCCAGATCCGAATGCCTTAAGGGCTGATTCTGAGGCCAGAGTGCTATTTAGGACATCTGCCATTCTATGAGTCTGCTGTGTATCCTGCTTCCCATGTTGGATCATTCTCTCCCTTTTTCACTCTATCAGTTAGTATTAGCAGACACTAGTCTTGTTTGTGTGATCCCTTTGACTCTTAGACCTATCAGTGTGATCAATTGTGAGCTGAAATTGATCACTTGGACTAATGAGATGGCCTTGGTACATGCCACCTTGATGGGATTGTATTGGAAACCCCTGGCACAATTCTAACTCCATTATTTGGGGCCGTTCCGATTGAGCATGTCCCAAGTTTTACATCTCCTCCCTCTCTTATTCCCACTCTTATATTTCACAGAGATCACTTTTCAGTTAAAATTTAAACACCTAAGAATAATTGTGTGTTAATTACAGAGTTCAACCACTAGTACTAGGATAAAGAAAAAAAAAAATACTACCATGGATAAAGTATTACATTGTACAACAACAGTCAGAACAAGAGCTGATCAAGTAAATGTTTCTCATAGTGTCCATTTCGCTCCAATAGGTTTCTAAGCATGAAATGCAAGTTTACTGTGTTTTGTATTTTATAATGAATACTCTGCCTAAACTCGTTTTTGTATAGTGTCAGAATACAAAATTCAGAAAGGAAGAAGACAAAACAAACACAAACCCAGAACAAATATAGGCAATTGCCTAGCAGGAGACATGAATGCTGCCGATTGTATACACCTTACATTCCATTCACACTGGATTTGGAGGGAATTCCGAGCATTCCCCTCGGCAAAAGTGTTATATTTCATTTTCCAAAACACATAAACTTATCTTGGTCGTGTTGCCTGTAGATTTCTAAGCATGAAATGCCAATTTATTGTGTTTTGTATTTTATTATGAATACTTTGCCTAAACTCGTTTTGTGTGGTGTCAGAATATAACATTAATAATGGAAGAAGGCAAAACAAACACTAACCCAGAATAAATTTAGGCAATTGCCTAGCAGGAGACCTGAATGCTGACAATTGAATACACCTGAAAATCTCATTCACACTGGATTTGGGGGGAATTCATAGCTGTCCCTTCGGCAAAAGTGTTATATTTCATTTTCCAAAACACATAACCTTCTGTTGGTTGGCTTGCCGGTAGATTTCTAAGCAAGAAACGCCAATTTCCTTGGTTTCTTATTTCATTATGAATATTCTGCCTAAACTCGTATTTGTATGGTGTCAGAATGCAAAATTCAGAAAGGAAGAAGGCAAAACAAACACAAACCCAGAACAAATTTAGCCAATTGCCTAGAAGCATACCTGAATGCTGCTGATGGAATACACCTGAAAATCCCATTCACACTCAATTTGAAGGGAATTCAGAGCTGTCCCCTCTGGAAAAGGGTTACATTTATTTTCCAAAACACATAACCTTATGTTGGTCGTGTTGTCTGTAGATTTGTAAGGATTAAATGCCAATTTCCTGAGTTTTGATTTTATTATGAATACTCTGTCTAAAGTCGTTTTTGTGTACTGTCAGAATGCAAAATTCAGAAAGGAAGAAGGCAAAACAAACACAAACCCAGAACAAATTGAGGCAATTGCCCACCAGGAGTCCTGAATGCTCTCGATTGAATACACCTGAAATTCGCATTCACACATGATTTGGAGGGAATTCAGAGCATTCACCTCGGCAAAAGTGTTATATTTCTTTTTCCAAAACACATAACTTTATCTTGGTCGTGTTGCCTGTAGATTTCTAAGCATGAAATGCCAATTTACTTTGTTTTTTATTTCATTATGAATACTCTGCCTAAACTCGTTTTTGTATGGTGTCAGAATACAACATTCAGAAAGGAAGAAGGCAAAACAAACACAAACCCAGAACAAATTTAGGCAATTGCCTAGCAGGAGACCTGAATGCTGCCAATTGTATACACCTGAAATTCCCATTCACACATGATTTAGAGGGAATTCAGAGCATTCCCCTCGGCAAAAGTGTTACATTTCGTTTTCCAAAACACATAACCTTATGTTGGTCGTGTTGCCTGGAGATTTCTAAGCATGAAATGCCAATTTCCTTTGTTTTTTATTTCATTATGTATACTCTGCCTAAACTCGCTTTTGTATGGTGTCAGAATACAAAATTCAGAAAGGAAGAAGGCAAAACAAACACAAACCCAGAACACGTTTAGGCAATTGCCAATCAAGAGACCTGAATGCTGACGATTTTATACACCTGAAAATCCCATTGACACTCGACATAGAGGGAAATCAGAGCTGTCCCCTCTGCAAAAGGGTTACATTTCATTTTCAAAATACAAAAAATCATCTTGTTCGTGTTGCCTGTAGATTTCTAAGCATGAATTGCAAGCTTACTGTGTTTTGTATTTTATTATGAATACTCTGCCTAAACTCGTTTTTGTATACTGTCAGAATGCAAAATTCAGAAAGGAAGAAGGCAAAACAAACAAAAACTCAGAACAAATTTAGGAAATTGCCTTGCAGGAGACCTGAATGCTGCCGATTGTATACACCTGAAATTCCCATTCACACATGAGTTGGAGGGAATTCAGAGCATTCCGCTCGGCAAAAGTGTTATATTTCATTCGCCAAAACACATAAACTTATGTTGGTCGTGTTGCCTGTAGATTTCTAAGCATGAAACGCCAATTTGCTTTGTTTTTTATTTCATTATGAATACTCTGCCTAAACTCGGTTTTCTATGGTGTCAGAATACAAAATTTGGAAAGAAGAAGGCAAAACAAACACAAACCCAGAACACGTTTAGGCAATTGCCAATCAAGAGACCTGAATGCTGACGATTTTATACACCTGAAAATCCCATTGACACTCGACATAGAGGGAAATCAGAGCTGTCCCCTCTGGAAAAGGGTTACATTTCGTTTTCAAAATACAAAAAATCATCTTGTTCGTGTTGCCTGTAGATTTCTAAGCATGAATTGCAAGTTTACTGTGTTTTGTATTTTATAATGAATACTCTGCCTAAACTCATTTTTGTATAGTGTCAGAATACAAAATTCAGAAAGGAAGAAGGCAAAACAAACACAAACCCAGAACAAATTTAGGCAATTGCCTAGCAGGAGACCTGAATGCTGCCGATTGTATACACCTTAAATTCCCATTCACACTGGATTTGGAGGAAGTTCAGAGCATTCCCCTCGGCAAAAGTGTTACATTTCATTTTCCAAAACACATAAACATATGTTGGTCGTGTTGCCTGTAGATGTCTAAGCATGAAACGCCAATTTGCTTTGTTTTTTATTTCATTATGAATACTCTGCCTAAACTCGTTTTTGTATAGTGTCAGAATACAAAATTCAGAAAGGAAGAAGGCAAAACAAACATAAACCCAGAACAAATTTAGGCAATTGCCTAGCAGGAGACCTGAATGCTACCGATTGAATACACATGAAAATCCCATTCACACTCGATTTGAAGGGAATTCAGAGCTGTCCCCTCTTGATAAGTGTTTCATTTCATTTTCCAAAACACATAACCTTATCTTGGTCGTGTTGCCTGTAGATTTCTAAGCATGAAATGCCAATTTATTGTGTTTTGTATTTTATTATGAATACTTTGCCTAAACTCGTTTTGTGTGGTGTCAGAATACAACATTCAGAAAGGAAGAAGGCAAAACAAACACAAACCCAGAACAAATTGAGGCAATTTCCAATCAAGAGACCTGAATGCTGACAATTGAATACACCTGAAAATCTCATTCACACTGGATTTTGAGGGAATTCAGAGCATTCCCCTCGGCAAAAGTGTTATATTTCATTTTCCAAAACACATAACCTTCTGTTGGTTGTCTTGCCGGTAGATTTCTAAGCAAGAAACGCCAATTTGCTTGGTTTCTTATTTCATTATGAATACTCTGCCTAAACTCGTATTTGTATGGTGTCAGAATGCAAAATTCAGAAAGGAAGAAGGCAAAACAAACACAAACCCAGAACAAATTTAGCCAATTGCCTAGAAGGATACCTGAATGCTGCTGATGGAATACACCTGAAAATCCCATTCACACTCAATTTGAAGGGAATTCAGAGCTGTCCCCTCTGGAAAAGGGTTACATTTATTTTCCAAAACACATAACCTTATGTTGGTCGTGTTGTCTGTAGATTTGTAAGGATTAAATGCCAATTTCCTGAGTTTTGATTTTATTATGAGTACTCTGTCTAAAGTCGTTTTTGTGTACTGTCAGAATGCAAAATTCAGAAAGGAAGAAGGCAAAACAAACACAAACCCAGAACAAATTGAGGCAATTGCCCACCAGGAGTCCTGAATGCTCTCGATTGAATACACCTGAAATTCGCATTCACACATGATTTGGAGGGAATTCAGAGCATTCACCTCGGCAAAAGTGTTATATTTCTTTTTCCAAAACACATAACTTTATCTTGGTCGTGTTGCCTGTAGATTTCTAAGCATGAAATGCCAATTTACTTTGTTTTTTATTTCATTATGAATACTCTGCCTAAACTCGTTTTTGTATGGTGTCAGAATACAACATTCAGAAAGGAAGAAGGCAAAACAAACACAAACCCAGAACAAATTTAGGCAATTGCCTAGCAGGAGACCTGAATGCTGCCAATTGTATACACCTGAAATTCCCATTCACACATGATTTAGAGGGAATTCAGAGCATTCCCCTCGGCAAAAGTGTTACATTTCATTTTCCAAAACACATAACCTTATGTTGGTCGTGTTGCCTGGAGATTTCTAAGCATGAAATGCCAATTTCCTTTGTTTTTTATTTCATTATGTATACTCTGCCTAAACTCGCTTTTGTATGGTGTCAGAATACAAAATTCAGAAAGGAAGAAGGCAAAACAAACACAAACCCAGAACACGTTTAGGCAATTGCCAATCAAGAGACCTGAATGCTGACGATTTTATACACCTGAAAATCCCATTGACACTCGACATAGAGGGAAATCAGAGCTGTCCCCTCTGGAAAAGGGTTACATTTCGTTTTCAAAATACAAAAAATCATCTTGTTCGTGTTGCCTGTAGATTTCTAAGCATGAATTGCAAGTTTACTGTGTTTTGTATTTTATTATGAATACTCTGCCTAAACTCATTTTTGTATACTGTCAGAATGCAAAATTCAGAAAGGAAGAAGGCAAAACAAACAAAAACTCAGAACAAATTTAGGCAATTGCCTAGCAGGAGACCTGAATGCTGCCGATTGTATACACCTGAAATTCCCATTCACACATGAGTTGGAGGGAATTCAGAGCATTCCGCTCGGCAAAAGTGTTATATTTCATTCGCCAAAACACATAAACTTATGTTGGTCGTGTTGCCTGTAGATTTCTAAGCATGAAACGCCAATTTGCTTTGTTTTTTATTTCATTATGAATACTCTGCCTAAACTCGCTTTTGTATGGTGTCAGAATACAAAATTTGGAAAGAAGAAGGCAAAACAAACACAAACCCAGAACACGTTTAGGCAATTGCCAATCAAGAGACCTGAATGCTGACGATTTTATACACCTGAAAATCCCATTGACACTCGACATAGAGGGAAATCAGAGCTGTCCCCTCTGGAAAAGGGTTACATTTCGTTTTCAAAATACAAAAAATCATCTTGTTCGTGTTGCCTGTAGATTTCTAAGCATGAATTGCAAGTTTACTGTGTTTTGTATTTTATAATGAATACTCTGCCTAAACTCATTTTTGTATAGTGTCAGAATACAAAATTCAGAAAGGAAGAAGGCAAAACAAACACAAACCCAGAACAAATTTAGGCAATTGCCTAGCAGGAGACCTGAATGCTGCCGATTGTATACACCTTAAATTCCCATTCACACTGGATTTGGAGGAAGTTCAGAGCATTCCCCTCGGCAAAAGTGTTACATTTCATTTTCCAAAACACATAAACATATGTTGGTCGTGTTGCCTGTAGATGTCTAAGCATGAAACGCCAATTTGCTTTGTTTTTTATTTCATTATGAATACTCTGCCTAAACTCGTTTTTGTATAGTGTCAGAATACAAAATTCAGAAAGGAAGAAGGCAAAACAAACATAAACCCAGAACAAATTTAGGCAATTGCCTAGCAGGAGACCTGAATGCTACCGATTGAATACACATGAAAATCCCATTCACACTCGATTTGAAGGGAATTCAGAGCTGTCCCCTCTTGATAAGTGTTTCATTTCATTTTCCAAAACACATAACCTTATCTTGGTCGTGTTGCCTGTAGATTTCTAAGCATGAAATGCCAATTTATTGTGTTTTGTATTTTATTATGAATACTTTGCCTAAACTCGTTTTGTGTGGTGTCAGAATACAACATTCAGAAAGGAAGAAGGCAAAACAAACACAAACCCAGAACAAATTGAGGCAATTTCCAATCAAGAGACCTGAATGCTGACAATTGAATACACCTGAAAATCTCATTCACACTGGATTTTGAGGGAATTCAGAGCATTCCCCTCGGCAAAAGTGTTATATTTCATTTTCCAAAACACATAACCTTCTGTTGGTTGTCTTGCCGGTAGATTTCTAAGCAAGAAACGCCAATTTGCTTGGTTTCTTATTTCATTATGAATACTCTGCCTAAACTCGTATTTGTATGGTGTCAGAATGCAAAATTCAGAAAGGAAGAAGGCAAAACAAACACAAACCCAGAACAAATTTAGCCAATTGCCTAGAAGGATACCTGAATGCTGCTGATGGAATACACCTGAAAATCCCATTCACACTCAATTTGAAGGGAATTCAGAGCTGTCCCCTCTGGAAAAGGGTTACATTTATTTTCCAAAACACATAACCTTATGTTGGTCGTGTTGTCTGTAGATTTGTAAGGATTAAATGCCAATTTCCTGAGTTTTGATTTTATTATGAGTACTCTGTCTAAAGTCGTTTTTGTGTACTGTCAGAATGCAAAATTCAGAAAGGAAGAAGGCAAAACAAACACAAACCCAGAACAAATTGAGGCAATTGCCCACCAGGAGTCCTGAATGCTCTCGATTGAATACACCTGAAATTCGCATTCACACATGATTTGGAGGGAATTCAGAGCATTCACCTCGGCAAAAGTGTTATATTTCTTTTTCCAAAACACATAACTTTATCTTGGTCGTGTTGCCTGTAGATTTCTAAGCATGAAATGCCAATTTACTTTGTTTTTTATTTCATTATGAATACTCTGCCTAAACTCGTTTTTGTATGGTGTCAGAATACAACATTCAGAAAGGAAGAAGGCAAAACAAACACAAACCCAGAACAAATTTAGGCAATTGCCTAGCAGGAGACCTGAATGCTGCCAATTGTATACACCTGAAATTCCCATTCACACATGATTTAGAGGGAATTCAGAGCATTCCCCTCGGCAAAAGTGTTACATTTCATTTTCCAAAACACATAACCTTATGTTGGTCGTGTTGCCTGGAGATTTCTAAGCATGAAATGCCAATTTCCTTTGTTTTTTATTTCATTATGTATACTCTGCCTAAACTCGCTTTTGTATGGTGTCAGAATACAAAATTCAGAAAGGAAGAAGGCAAAACAAACACAAACCCAGAACACGTTTAGGCAATTGCCAATCAAGAGACCTGAATGCTGACGATTTTATACACCTGAAAATCCCATTGACACTCGACATAGAGGGAAATCAGAGCTGTCCCCTCTGGAAAAGGGTTACATTTCGTTTTCAAAATACAAAAAATCATCTTGTTCGTGTTGCCTGTAGATTTCTAAGCATGAATTGCAAGTTTACTGTGTTTTGTATTTTATTATGAATACTCTGCCTAAACTCATTTTTGTATACTGTCAGAATGCAAAATTCAGAAAGGAAGAAGGCAAAACAAACAAAAACTCAGAACAAATTTAGGAAATTGCCTTGCAGGAGACCTGAATGCTGCCGATTGTATACACCTGAAATTCCCATTCACACATGAGTTGGAGGGAATTCAGAGCATTCCGCTCGGCAAAAGTGTTATATTTCATTCGCCAAAACACATAAACTTATGTTGGTCGTGTTGCCTGTAGATTTCTAAGCATGAAACGCCAATTTGCTTTGTTTTTTATTTCATTATGAATACTCTGCCTAAACTCGCTTTTGTATGGTGTCAGAATACAAAATTTGGAAAGAAGAAGGCAAAACAAACACAAACCCAGAACACGTTTAGGCAATTGCCAATCAAGAGACCTGAATGCTGACGATTTTATACACCTGAAAATCCCATTGACACTCGACATAGAGGGAAATCAGAGCTGTCCCCTCTGGAAAAGGGTTACATTTCGTTTTCAAAATACAAAAAATCATCTTGTTCGTGTTGCCTGTAGATTTCTAAGCATGAAATGCAAGTTTACTGTGTTTTTATTTTATAATGAATACTCTGCCTAAACTCATTTTTGTATAGTGTCAGAATACAAAATTCAGAAAGGAAGAAGGCAAAACAAACACAAACCCAGAACAAATTTAGGCAATTGCCTAGCAGGAGACATGAATGCTGCCGATTGTATACACCTTAAATTCCCATTCACACTGGATTTGGAGGAAATTCAGAGCATTCCCCTCGGCAAAAGTGTTACATTTCATTTTCCAAAATACATAAACATATGTTGGTCGTGTTGCCTGTAGATGTCTAAGCATGAAACGCCAATTTGCTTTGTTTTTTATTTCATTATGAATACTCTGCCTAAACTCGTTTTTGTATAGTGTCAGAATACAAAATTCAGAAAGGAAGAAGGCAAAACAAACATAAACCCAGAACAAATTTAGGCAATTGCCTAGCAGGAGACCTGAATGCTACCGATTGAATACACATGAAAATCCCATTCACACTCGATTTGAAGGGAATTCAGAGCTGTCCCCTCTTGATAAGTGTTTCATTTCATTTTCCAAACACATAACCTTATCTTGGTCGTGTTGCCTGGAGATTTCTAAGCATGAAATGCCAATTTATTGTGTTTTGTATTTTATTATGAATACTTTGCCTAAACTCGTTTTGTGTGGTGTCAGAATACAACATTCAGAAAGGAAGAAGGCAAAACAAACACAAACCCAGAACAAATTGAGGCAATTTCCAATCAAGAGACCTGAATGCTGACAATTGAATACACCTGAAAATCTCATTCACACTGGATTTTGAGGGAATTCAGAGCATTCCCCTCGGCAAAAGTGTTATATTTCATTTTCCAAAACACATAACCTTCTGTTGGTTGTCTTGCCGGTAGATTTCTAAGCAAGAAACGCCAATTTGCTTGGTTTCTTATTTCATTATGAATACTCTGCCTAAACTCGTATTTGTATGGTGTCAGAATGCAAAATTCAGAAAGGAAGAAGGCAAAACAAACACAAACCCAGAACAAATTTAGCCAATTGCCTAGAAGGATACCTGAATGCTGCTGATGGAATACACCTGAAAATCCCATTCACACTCAATTTGAAGGGAATTCAGAGCTGTCCCCTCTGGAAAAGGGTTACATTTATTTTCCAAAACACATAACCTTATGTTGGTCGTGTTGTCTGTAGATTTGTAAGGATTTTATGCCAATTTCCTGAGTTTTGATTTTATTATGAGTACTCTGTCTAAAGTCGTTTTTGTGTACTGTCAGAATGCAAAATTCAGAAAGGAAGAAGGCAAAACAAACACAAACCCAGAACAAATTGAGGCAATTGCCCACCAGGAGTCCTGAATGCTCTCGATTGAATACACCTGAAATTCGCATTCACACATGATTTGGAGGGAATTCAGAGCATTCACCTCGGCAAAAGTGTTATATTTCTTTTTCCAAAACACATAACTTTATCTTGGTCGTGTTGCCTGTAGATTTCTAAGCATGAAATGCCAATTTACTTTGTTTTTTATTTCATTATGAATACTCTGCCTAAACTCGTTTTTGTATGGTGTCAGAATACAAAATTCAGAAAGGAAGAAGGCAAAACAAACACAAACCCAGAACAAATTTAGGCAATTGCCTAGCAGGAGACCTGAATGCTGCCAATTGTATACACCTGAAATTCCCAATCACACATGATTTAGAGGGAATTCAGAGCATTCCCCTCGGCAAAAGTGTTACATTTCGTTTTCCAAAACACATAACCTTATGTTGGTCGTGTTGCCTGGAGATTTCTAAGCATGAAATGCCAATTTCCTTTGTTTTTTATTTCATTATGTATACTCTGCCTAAACTCGTTTTTGTATGGTGTCAGAATACAAAATTCAGAAAGGAAGAAGGCAAAACAAACATAAACCCAGAACAAATTTAGGCAATTGCCTAGCAGGAGACCTGAATGCTACCGATTGAATACGCATGAAAATCCCATTCACACTCGATTTGAAGGGAATTCAGAGCTGTCCCCTCTTGATAAGTGTTTCATTTCATTTTCCAAAACACATAACCTTATCTTGGTCGTGTTGCCTGTAGATTTCTAAGCATGAAATGCCAATTTATTGTGTTTTGTATTTTATTATGAATACTTTGCCTAAACTTGTTTTGTGTGGTGTCAGAATACAACATTCAGAAAGGAAGAAGGCAAAACAAACACAAACCCAGAACAAATTGAGGCAATTTCCAACAAGAGACCTGAATGCTGACAATTGAATACACCTGAAAATCTCATTCACACTGGATTTTGAGGGAATTCAGAGCATTCCCCTCGGCAAAAGTGTTATATTTCATTTTCCAAAACACATAACCTTCTGTTGGTTTTCTTGCCGGTAGATTTCTAAGCAAGAAATGCCAATTTGCTTGGTTTCTTATTTCATTATGAATACTCTGCCTAAACTCGTATTTGTATGGTGTCAGAATGCAAAATTCAGAAAGGAAGAAGGCAAAACAAACACAAACCCAGAACAAATTTAGCCAATTGCCTAGAAGGATACCTGAATGCTGCTGATGGAATACACCTGAAAATCCCATTCACACTCAATTTGAAGTGAATTCAGAGCTGTCCCCTCTGGAAAAGGGTTACATTTATTTTCCAAAACACATAACCTTATGTTGGTCGTGTTGTCTGTAGATTTGTAAGGATTAAATGCCAATTTCCTGAGTTTTGATTTTATTATGAATACTCTGTCTAAAGTCGTTTTTGTGTACTGTCAGAATGCAAAATTCAGAAAGGAAGAAGGCAAAACAAACACAAACCCAGAACAAATTTAGGCAATTGCCTAGCAGGAGACCTGAATGCTGCCGATTGTATACACCTTAAATTCCCATTCACACTGGATTTGGAGGAAGTTCAGAGCATTCCCCTCGGCAAAAGTGTTACATTTCATTTTCCAAAACACATAAACATATGTTGGTCGTGTTGCCTGTAGATGTCTAAGCATGAAACGCCAATTTGCTTTGTTTTTTATTTCATTATGAATACTCTGCCTAAACTCGTTTTTGTATAGTGTCAGAATACAAAATTCAGAAAGGAAGAAGGCAAAACAAACATAAACCCAGAACAAATTTAGGCAATTGCCTAGCAGGAGACCTGAATGCTACCGATTGAATACACATGAAAATCCCATTCACACTCGATTTGAAGGGAATTCAGAGCTGTCCCCTCTTGATAAGTGTTTCATTTCATTTTCCAAAACACATAACCTTATCTTGGTCGTGTTGCCTGTAGATTTCTAAGCATGAAATGCCAATTTATTGTGTTTTGTATTTTATTATGAATACTTTGCCTAAACTCGTTTTGTGTGGTGTCAGAATACAACATTCAGAAAGGAAGAAGGCAAAACAAACACAAACCCAGAACAAATTGAGGCAATTTCCAATCAAGAGACCTGAATGCTGACAATTGAATACACCTGAAAATCTCATTCACACTGGATTTTGAGGGAATTCAGAGCATTCCCCTCGGCAAAAGTGTTATATTTCATTTTCCAAAACACATAACCTTCTGTTGGTTGTCTTGCCGGTAGATTTCTAAGCAAGAAACGCCAATTTGCTTGGTTTCTTATTTCATTATGAATACTCTGCCTAAACTCGTATTTGTATGGTGTCAGAATGCAAAATTCAGAAAGGAAGAAGGCAAAACAAACACAAACCCAGAACAAATTTAGCCAATTGCCTAGAAGGATACCTGAATGCTGCTGATGGAATACACCTGAAAATCCCATTCACACTCAATTTGAAGGGAATTCAGAGCTGTCCCCTCTGGAAAAGGGTTACATTTATTTTCCAAAACACATAACCTTATGTTGGTCGTGTTGTCTGTAGATTTGTAAGGATTAAATGCCAATTTCCTGAGTTTTGATTTTATTATGAGTACTCTGTCTAAAGTCGTTTTTGTGTACTGTCAGAATGCAAAATTCAGAAAGGAAGAAGGCAAAACAAACACAAACCCAGAACAAATTGAGGCAATTGCCCACCAGGAGTCCTGAATGCTCTTGATTGAATACACCTGAAATTCGCATTCACACATGATTTGGAGGGAATTCAGAGCATTCACCTCGGCAAAAGTGTTATATTTCTTTTTCCAAAACACATAACTTTATCTTGGTCGTGTTGCCTGTAGATTTCTAAGCATGAAATGCCAATTTACTTTGTTTTTTATTTCATTATGAATACTCTGCCTAAACTCGTTTTTGTATGGTGTCAGAATACAACATTCAGAAAGGAAGAAGGCAAAACAAACACAAACCCAGAACAAATTTAGGCAATTGCCTAGCAGGAGACCTGAATGCTGCCAATTGTATACACCTGAAATTCCCATTCACACATGATTTAGAGGGAATTCAGAGCATTCCCCTCGGCAAAAGTGTTACATTTCATTTTCCAAAACACATAACCTTATGTTGGTCGTGTTGCCTGGAGATTTCTAAGCATGAAATGCCAATTTCCTTTGTTTTTTATTTCATTATGTATACTCTGCCTAAACTCGCTTTTGTATGGTGTCAGAATACAAAATTCAGAAAGGAAGAAGGCAAAACAAACACAAACCCAGAACACGTTTAGGCAATTGCCAATCAAGAGACCTGAATGCTGACGATTTTATACACCTGAAAATCCCATTGACACTCGACATAGAGGGAAATCAGAGCTGTCCCCTCTGGAAAAGGGTTACATTTCGTTTTCAAAATACAAAAAATCATCTTGTTCGTGTTGCCTGTAGATTTCTAAGCATGAATTGCAAGTTTACTGTGTTTTGTATTTTATTATGAATACTCTGCCTAAACTCATTTTTGTATACTGTCAGAATGCAAAATTTAGAAAGGAAGAAGGCAAAACAAACAAAAACTCAGAACAAATTTAGGAAATTGCCTTGCAGGAGACCTGAATGCTGCCGATTGTATACACCTGAAATTCCCATTCACACATGAGTTGGAGGGAATTCAGAGCATTCCGCTCGGCAAAAGTGTTATATTTCATTCGCCAAAACACATAAACTTATGTTGGTCGTGTTGCCTGTAGATTTCTAAGCATGAAACGCCAATTTGCTTTGTTTTTTATTTCATTATGAATACTCTGCCTAAACTCGCTTTTGTATGGTGTCAGAATACAAAATTTGGAAAGAAGAAGGCAAAACAAACACAAACCCAGAACACGTTTAGGCAATTGCCAATCAAGAGACCTGAATGCTGACGATTTTATACACCTGAAAATCCCATTGACACTCGACATAGAGGGAAATCAGAGCTGTCCCCTCTGGAAAAGGGTTACATTTCGTTTTCAAAATACAAAAAATCATCTTGTTCGTGTTGCCTGTAGATTTCTAAGCATGAATTGCAAGTTTACTGTGTTTTGTATTTTATAATGAATACTCTGCCTAAACTCATTTTTGTATAGTGTCAGAATACAAAATTCAGAAAGGAAGAAGGCAAAACAAACACAAACCCAGAACAAATTTAGGCAATTGCCTAGCAGGAGACCTGAATGCTGCCGATTGTATACACCTTAAATTCCCATTCACACTGGATTTGGAGGAAGTTCAGAGCATTCCCCTCGGCAAAAGTGTTACATTTCATTTTCCAAAACACATAAACATATGTTGGTCGTGTTGCCTGTAGATGTCTAAGCATGAAACGCCAATTTGCTTTGTTTTTTATTTCATTATGAATACTCTGCCTAAACTCGTTTTTGTATAGTGTCAGAATACAAAATTCAGAAAGGAAGAAGGCAAAACAAACATAAACCCAGAACAAATTTAGGCAATTGCCTAGCAGGAGACCTGAATGCTACCGATTGAATACACATGAAAATCCCATTCACACTCGATTTGAAGGGAATTCAGAGCTGTCCCCTCTTGATAAGTGTTTCATTTCATTTTCCAAAACACATAACCTTATCTTGGTCGTGTTGCCTGTAGATTTCTAAGCATGAAATGCCAATTTATTGTGTTTTGTATTTTATTATGAATACTTTGCCTAAACTCGTTTTGTGTGGTGTCAGAATACAACATTCAGAAAGGAAGAAGGCAAAACAAACACAAACCCAGAACAAATTGAGGCAATTTCCAATCAAGAGACCTGAATGCTGACAATTGAATACACCTGAAAATCTCATTCACACTGGATTTTGAGGGAATTCAGAGCATTCCCCTCGGCAAAAGTGTTATATTTCATTTTCCAAAACACATAACCTTCTGTTGGTTGTCTTGCCGGTAGATTTCTAAGCAAGAAACGCCAATTTGCTTGGTTTCTTATTTCATTATGAATACTCTGCCTAAACTCGTATTTGTATGGTGTCAGAATGCAAAATTCAGAAAGGAAGAAGGCAAAACAAACACAAACCCAGAACAAATTTAGCCAATTGCCTAGAAGGATACCTGAATGCTGCTGATGGAATACACCTGAAAATCCCATTCACACTCAATTTGAAGGGAATTCAGAGCTGTCCCCTCTGGAAAAGGGTTACATTTATTTTCCAAAACACATAACCTTATGTTGGTCGTGTTGTCTGTAGATTTGTAAGGATTAAATGCCAATTTCCTGAGTTTTGATTTTATTATGAGTACTCTGTCTAAAGTCGTTTTTGTGTACTGTCAGAATGCAAAATTCAGAAAGGAAGAAGGCAAAACAAACACAAACCCAGAACAAATTGAGGCAATTGCCCACCAGGAGTCCTGAATGCTCTCGATTGAATACACCTGAAATTCGCATTCACACATGATTTGGAGGGAATTCAGAGCATTCACCTCGGCAAAAGTGTTATATTTCTTTTTCCAAAACACATAACTTTATCTTGGTCGTGTTGCCTGTAGATTTCTAAGCATGAAATGCCAATTTACTTTGTTTTTTATTTCATTATGAATACTCTGCCTAAACTCGTTTTTGTATGGTGTCAGAATACAACATTCAGAAAGGAAGAAGGCAAAACAAACACAAACCCAGAACAAATTTAGGCAATTGCCTAGCAGGAGACCTGAATGCTGCCAATTGTATACACCTGAAATTCCCATTCACACATGATTTAGAGGGAATTCAGAGCATTCCCCTCGGCAAAAGTGTTACATTTCATTTTCCAAAACACATAACCTTATGTTGGTCGTGTTGCCTGGAGATTTCTAAGCATGAAATGCCAATTTCCTTTGTTTTTTATTTCATTATGTATACTCTGCCTAAACTCGCTTTTGTATGGTGTCAGAATACAAAATTCAGAAAGGAAGAAGGCAAAACAAACACAAACCCAGAACACGTTTAGGCAATTGCCAATCAAGAGACCTGAATGCTGACGATTTTATACACCTGAAAATCCCATTGACACTCGACATAGAGGGAAATCAGAGCTGTCCCCTCTGGAAAAGGGTTACATTTCGTTTTCAAAATACAAAAAATCATCTTGTTCGTGTTGCCTGTAGATTTCTAAGCATGAATTGCAAGTTTACTGTGTTTTGTATTTTATTATGAATACTCTGCCTAAACTCATTTTTGTATACTGTCAGAATGCAAAATTCAGAAAGGAAGAAGGCAAAACAAACAAAAACTCAGAACAAATTTAGGAAATTGCCTTGCAGGAGACCTGAATGCTGCCGATTGTATACACCTGAAATTCCCATTCACACATGAGTTGGAGGGAATTCAGAGCATTCCGCTCGGCAAAAGTGTTATATTTCATTCGCCAAAACACATAAACTTATGTTGGTCGTGTTGCCTGTAGATTTCTAAGCATGAAACGCCAATTTGCTTTGTTTTTTATTTCATTATGAATACTCTGCCTAAACTCGCTTTTGTATGGTGTCAGAATACAAAATTTGGAAAGAAGAAGGCAAAACAAACACAAACCCAGAACACGTTTAGGCAATTGCCAATCAAGAGACCTGAATGCTGACGATTTTATACACCTGAAAATCCCATTGACACTCGACATAGAGGGAAATCAGAGCTGTCCCCTCTGGAAAAGGGTTACATTTCGTTTTCAAAATACAAAAAATCATCTTGTTCGTGTTGCCTGTAGATTTCTAAGCATGAAATGCAAGTTTACTGTGTTTTTATTTTATAATGAATACTCTGCCTAAACTCATTTTTGTATAGTGTCAGAATACAAAATTCAGAAAGGAAGAAGGCAAAACAAACACAAACCCAGAACAAATTTAGGCAATTGCCTAGCAGGAGACATGAATGCTGCCGATTGTATACACCTTAAATTCCCATTCACACTGGATTTGGAGGAAATTCAGAGCATTCCCCTCGGCAAAAGTGTTACATTTCATTTTCCAAAATACATAAACATATGTTGGTCGTGTTGCCTGTAGATGTCTAAGCATGAAACGCCAATTTGCTTTGTTTTTTATTTCATTATGAATACTCTGCCTAAACTCGTTTTTGTATAGTGTCAGAATACAAAATTCAGAAAGGAAGAAGGCAAAACAAACATAAACCCAGAACAAATTTAGGCAATTGCCTAGCAGGAGACCTGAATGCTACCGATTGAATACACATGAAAATCCCATTCACACTCGATTTGAAGGGAATTCAGAGCTGTCCCCTCTTGATAAGTGTTTCATTTCATTTTCCAAACACATAACCTTATCTTGGTCGTGTTGCCTGGAGATTTCTAAGCATGAAATGCCAATTTATTGTGTTTTGTATTTTATTATGAATACTTTGCCTAAACTCGTTTTGTGTGGTGTCAGAATACAACATTCAGAAAGGAAGAAGGCAAAACAAACACAAACCCAGAACAAATTGAGGCAATTTCCAATCAAGAGACCTGAATGCTGACAATTGAATACACCTGAAAATCTCATTCACACTGGATTTTGAGGGAATTCAGAGCATTCCCCTCGGCAAAAGTGTTATATTTCATTTTCCAAAACACATAACCTTCTGTTGGTTGTCTTGCCGGTAGATTTCTAAGCAAGAAACGCCAATTTGCTTGGTTTCTTATTTCATTATGAATACTCTGCCTAAACTCGTATTTGTATGGTGTCAGAATGCAAAATTCAGAAAGGAAGAAGGCAAAACAAACACAAACCCAGAACAAATTTAGCCAATTGCCTAGAAGGATACCTGAATGCTGCTGATGGAATACACCTGAAAATCCCATTCACACTCAATTTGAAGGGAATTCAGAGCTGTCCCCTCTGGAAAAGGGTTACATTTATTTTCCAAAACACATAACCTTATGTTGGTCGTGTTGTCTGTAGATTTGTAAGGATTTTATGCCAATTTCCTGAGTTTTGATTTTATTATGAGTACTCTGTCTAAAGTCGTTTTTGTGTACTGTCAGAATGCAAAATTCAGAAAGGAAGAAGGCAAAACAAACACAAACCCAGAACAAATTGAGGCAATTGCCCACCAGGAGTCCTGAATGCTCTCGATTGAATACACCTGAAATTCGCATTCACACATGATTTGGAGGGAATTCAGAGCATTCACCTCGGCAAAAGTGTTATATTTCTTTTTCCAAAACACATAACTTTATCTTGGTCGTGTTGCCTGTAGATTTCTAAGCATGAAATGCCAATTTACTTTGTTTTTTATTTCATTATGAATACTCTGCCTAAACTCGTTTTTGTATGGTGTCAGAATACAAAATTCAGAAAGGAAGAAGGCAAAACAAACACAAACCCAGAACAAATTTAGGCAATTGCCTAGCAGGAGACCTGAATGCTGCCAATTGTATACACCTGAAATTCCCAATCACACATGATTTATAGGGAATTCAGAGCATTCCCCTCGGCAAAAGTGTTACATTTCGTTTTCCAAAACACATAACCTTATGTTGGTCGTGTTGCCTGGAGATTTCTAAGCATGAAATGCCAATTTCCTTTGTTTTTTATTTCATTATGTATACTCTGCCTAAACTCGTTTTTGTATGGTGTCAGAATACAAAATTCAGAAAGGAAGAAGGCAAAACAAACATAAACCCAGAACAAATTTAGGCAATTGCCTAGCAGGAGACCTGAATGCTACCGATTGAATACGCATGAAAATCCCATTCACACTCGATTTGAAGGGAATTCAGAGCTGTCCCCTCTTGATAAGTGTTTCATTTCATTTTCCAAAACACATAACCTTATCTTGGTCGTGTTGCCTGTAGATTTCTAAGCATGAAATGCCAATTTATTGTGTTTTGTATTTTATTATGAATACTTTGCCTAAACTTGTTTTGTGTGGTGTCAGAATACAACATTCAGAAAGGAAGAAGGCAAAACAAACACAAACCCAGAACAAATTGAGGCAATTTCCAACAAGAGACCTGAATGCTGACAATTGAATACACCTGAAAATCTCATTCACACTGGATTTTGAGGGAATTCAGAGCATTCCCCTCGGCAAAAGTGTTATATTTCATTTTCCAAAACACATAACCTTCTGTTGGTTTTCTTGCCGGTAGATTTCTAAGCAAGAAATGCCAATTTGCTTGGTTTCTTATTTCATTATGAATACTCTGCCTAAACTCGTATTTGTATGGTGTCAGAATGCAAAATTCAGAAAGGAAGAAGGCAAAACAAACACAAACCCAGAACAAATTTAGCCAATTGCCTAGAAGGATACCTGAATGCTGCTGATGGAATACACCTGAAAATCCCATTCACACTCAATTTGAAGTGAATTCAGAGCTGTCCCCTCTGGAAAAGGGTTACATTTATTTTCCAAAACACATAACCTTATGTTGGTCGTGTTGTCTGTAGATTTGTAAGGATTAAATGCCAATTTCCTGAGTTTTGATTTTATTATGAATACTCTGTCTAAAGTCGTTTTTGTGTACTGTCAGAATGCAAAATTCAGAAAGGAAGAAGGCAAAACAAACACAAACCCAGAACAAATTTAGGCAATTGCCTAGCAGGAGACCTGAATGCTGCCGATTGTATACACCTTAAATTCCCATTCACACTGGATTTGGAGGAAGTTCAGAGCATTCCCCTCGGCAAAAGTGTTACATTTCATTTTCCAAAACACATAAACATATGTTGGTCGTGTTGCCTGTAGATGTCTAAGCATGAAACGCCAATTTGCTTTGTTTTTTATTTCATTATGAATACTCTGCCTAAACTCGTTTTTGTATAGTGTCAGAATACAAAATTCAGAAAGGAAGAAGGCAAAACAAACATAAACCCAGAACAAATTTAGGCAATTGCCTAGCAGGAGACCTGAATGCTACCGATTGAATACACATGAAAATCCCATTCACACTCGATTTGAAGGGAATTCAGAGCTGTCCCCTCTTGATAAGTGTTTCATTTCATTTTCCAAAACACATAACCTTATCTTGGTCGTGTTGCCTGGAGATTTCTAAGCATGAAATGCCAATTTATTGTGTTTTGTATTTTATTATGAATACTTTGCCTAAACTCGTTTTGTGTGGTGTCAGAATACAACATTCAGAAAGGAAGAAGGCAAAACAAACACAAACCCAGAACAAATTGAGGCAATTTCCAATCAAGAGACCTGAATGCTGACAATTGAATACACCTGAAAATCTCATTCACACTGGATTTTGAGGGAATTCAGAGCATTCCCCTCGGCAAAAGTGTTATATTTCATTTTCCAAAACACATAACCTTCTGTTGGTTGTCTTGCCGGTAGATTTCTAAGCAAGAAACGCCAATTTGCTTGGTTTCTTATTTCATTATGAATACTCTGCCTAAACTCGTATTTGTATGGTGTCAGAATGCAAAATTCAGAAAGGAAGAAGGCAAAACAAACACAAACCCAGAACAAATTTAGCCAATTGCCTAGAAGGATACCTGAATGCTGCTGATGGAATACACCTGAAAATCCCATTCACACTCAATTTGAAGGGAATTCAGAGCTGTCCCCTCTGGAAAAGGGTTACATTTATTTTCCAAAACACATAACCTTATGTTGGTCGTGTTGTCTGTAGATTTGTAAGGATTAAATGCCAATTTCCTGAGTTTTGATTTTATTATGAGTACTCTGTCTAAAGTCGTTTTTGTGTACTGTCAGAATGCAAAATTCAGAAAGGAAGAAGGCAAAACAAACACAAACCCAGAACAAATTGAGGCAATTGCCCACCAGGAGTCCTGAATGCTCTTGATTGAATACACCTGAAATTCGCATTCACACATGATTTGGAGGGAATTCAGAGCATTCACCTCGGCAAAAGTGTTATATTTCTTTTTCCAAAACACATAACTTTATCTTGGTCGTGTTGCCTGTAGATTTCTAAGCATGAAATGCCAATTTACTTTGTTTTTTATTTCATTATGAATACTCTGCCTAAACTCGTTTTTGTATGGTGTCAGAATACAACATTCAGAAAGGAAGAAGGCAAAACAAACACAAACCCAGAACAAATTTAGGCAATTGCCTAGCAGGAGACCTGAATGCTGCCAATTGTATACACCTGAAATTCCCATTCACACATGATTTAGAGGGAATTCAGAGCATTCCCCTCGGCAAAAGTGTTACATTTCATTTTCCAAAACACATAACCTTATGTTGGTCGTGTTGCCTGGAGATTTCTAAGCATGAAATGCCAATTTCCTTTGTTTTTTATTTCATTATGTATACTCTGCCTAAACTCGCTTTTGTATGGTGTCAGAATACAAAATTCAGAAAGGAAGAAGGCAAAACAAACACAAACCCAGAACACGTTTAGGCAATTGCCAATCAAGAGACCTGAATGCTGACGATTTTATACACCTGAAAATCCCATTGACACTCGACATAGAGGGAAATCAGAGCTGTCCCCTCTGGAAAAGGGTTACATTTCGTTTTCAAAATACAAAAAATCATCTTGTTCGTGTTGCCTGTAGATTTCTAAGCATGAATTGCAAGTTTACTGTGTTTTGTATTTTATTATGAATACTCTGCCTAAACTCATTTTTGTATACTGTCAGAATGCAAAATTCAGAAAGGAAGAAGGCAAAACAAACAAAAACTCAGAACAAATTTAGGAAATTGCCTTGCAGGAGACCTGAATGCTGCCGATTGTATACACCTGAAATTCCCATTCACACATGAGTTGGAGGGAATTCAGAGCATTCCGCTCGGCAAAAGTGTTATATTTCATTCGCCAAAACACATAAACTTATGTTGGTCGTGTTGCCTGTAGATTTCTAAGCATGAAACGCCAATTTGCTTTGTTTTTTATTTCATTATGAATACTCTGCCTAAACTCGCTTTTGTATGGTGTCAGAATACAAAATTTGGAAAGAAGAAGGCAAAACAAACACAAACCCAGAACACGTTTAGGCAATTGCCAATCAAGAGACCTGAATGCTGACGATTTTATACACCTGAAAATCCCATTGACACTCGACATAGAGGGAAATCAGAGCTGTCCCCTCTGGAAAAGGGTTACATTTCGTTTTCAAAATACAAAAAATCATCTTGTTCGTGTTGCCTGTAGATTTCTAAGCATGAATTGCAAGTTTACTGTGTTTTGTATTTTATAATGAATACTCTGCCTAAACTCATTTTTGTATAGTGTCAGAATACAAAATTCAGAAAGGAAGAAGGCAAAACAAACACAAACCCAGAACAAATTTAGGCAATTGCCTAGCAGGAGACCTGAATGCTGCCGATTGTATACACCTTAAATTCCCATTCACACTGGATTTGGAGGAAGTTCAGAGCATTCCCCTCGGCAAAAGTGTTACATTTCATTTTCCAAAACACATAAACATATGTTGGTCGTGTTGCCTGTAGATGTCTAAGCATGAAACGCCAATTTGCTTTGTTTTTTATTTCATTATGAATACTCTGCCTAAACTCGTTTTTGTATAGTGTCAGAATACAAAATTCAGAAAGGAAGAAGGCAAAACAAACATAAACCCAGAACAAATTTAGGCAATTGCCTAGCAGGAGACCTGAATGCTACCGATTGAATACACATGAAAATCCCATTCACACTCGATTTGAAGGGAATTCAGAGCTGTCCCCTCTTGATAAGTGTTTCATTTCATTTTCCAAACACATAACCTTATCTTGGTCGTGTTGCCTGGAGATTTCTAAGCATGAAATGCCAATTTATTGTGTTTTGTATTTTATTATGAATACTTTGCCTAAACTCGTTTTGTGTGGTGTCAGAATACAACATTCAGAAAGGAAGAAGGCAAAACAAACACAAACCCAGAACAAATTGAGGCAATTTCCAATCAAGAGACCTGAATGCTGACAATTGAATACACCTGAAAATCTCATTCACACTGGATTTTGAGGGAATTCAGAGCATTCCCCTCGGCAAAAGTGTTATATTTCATTTTCCAAAACACATAACCTTCTGTTGGTTGTCTTGCCGGTAGATTTCTAAGCAAGAAACGCCAATTTGCTTGGTTTCTTATTTCATTATGAATACTCTGCCTAAACTCGTATTTGTATGGTGTCAGAATGCAAAATTCAGAAAGGAAGAAGGCAAAACAAACACAAACCCAGAACAAATTTAGCCAATTGCCTAGAAGGATACCTGAATGCTGCTGATGGAATACACCTGAAAATCCCATTCACACTCAATTTGAAGGGAATTCAGAGCTGTCCCCTCTGGAAAAGGGTTACATTTATTTTCCAAAACACATAACCTTATGTTGGTCGTGTTGTCTGTAGATTTGTAAGGATTTTATGCCAATTTCCTGAGTTTTGATTTTATTATGAGTACTCTGTCTAAAGTCGTTTTTGTGTACTGTCAGAATGCAAAATTCAGAAAGGAAGAAGGCAAAACAAACACAAACCCAGAACAAATTGAGGCAATTGCCCACCAGGAGTCCTGAATGCTCTCGATTGAATACACCTGAAATTCGCATTCACACATGATTTGGAGGGAATTCAGAGCATTCACCTCGGCAAAAGTGTTATATTTCTTTTTCCAAAACACATAACTTTATCTTGGTCGTGTTGCCTGTAGATTTCTAAGCATGAAATGCCAATTTACTTTGTTTTTTATTTCATTATGAATACTCTGCCTAAACTCGTTTTTGTATGGTGTCAGAATACAAAATTCAGAAAGGAAGAAGGCAAAACAAACACAAACCCAGAACAAATTTAGGCAATTGCCTAGCAGGAGACCTGAATGCTGCCAATTGTATACACCTGAAATTCCCAATCACACATGATTTATAGGGAATTCAGAGCATTCCCCTCGGCAAAAGTGTTACATTTCGTTTTCCAAAACACATAACCTTATGTTGGTCGTGTTGCCTGGAGATTTCTAAGCATGAAATGCCAATTTCCTTTGTTTTTTATTTCATTATGTATACTCTGCCTAAACTCGTTTTTGTATGGTGTCAGAATACAAAATTCAGAAAGGAAGAAGGCAAAACAAACATAAACCCAGAACAAATTTAGGCAATTGCCTAGCAGGAGACCTGAATGCTACCGATTGAATACGCATGAAAATCCCATTCACACTCGATTTGAAGGGAATTCAGAGCTGTCCCCTCTTGATAAGTGTTTCATTTCATTTTCCAAAACACATAACCTTATCTTGGTCGTGTTGCCTGTAGATTTCTAAGCATGAAATGCCAATTTATTGTGTTTTGTATTTTATTATGAATACTTTGCCTAAACTTGTTTTGTGTGGTGTCAGAATACAACATTCAGAAAGGAAGAAGGCAAAACAAACACAAACCCAGAACAAATTGAGGCAATTTCCAACAAGAGACCTGAATGCTGACAATTGAATACACCTGAAAATCTCATTCACACTGGATTTTGAGGGAATTCAGAGCATTCCCCTCGGCAAAAGTGTTATATTTCATTTTCCAAAACACATAACCTTCTGTTGGTTTTCTTGCCGGTAGATTTCTAAGCAAGAAATGCCAATTTGCTTGGTTTCTTATTTCATTATGAATACTCTGCCTAAACTCGTATTTGTATGGTGTCAGAATGCAAAATTCAGAAAGGAAGAAGGCAAAACAAACACAAACCCAGAACAAATTTAGCCAATTGCCTAGAAGGATACCTGAATGCTGCTGATGGAATACACCTGAAAATCCCATTCACACTCAATTTGAAGTGAATTCAGAGCTGTCCCCTCTGGAAAAGGGTTACATTTATTTTCCAAAACACATAACCTTATGTTGGTCGTGTTGTCTGTAGATTTGTAAGGATTAAATGCCAATTTCCTGAGTTTTGATTTTATTATGAATACTCTGTCTAAAGTCGTTTTTGTGTACTGTCAGAATGCAAAATTCAGAAAGGAAGAAGGCAAAACAAACACAAACCCAGAACAAATTTAGGCAATTGCCTAGCAGGAGACCTGAATGCTGCCGATTGTATACACCTTAAATTCCCATTCACACTGGATTTGGAGGAAGTTCAGAGCATTCCCCTCGGCAAAAGTGTTACATTTCATTTTCCAAAACACATAAACATATGTTGGTCGTGTTGCCTGTAGATGTCTAAGCATGAAACGCCAATTTGCTTTGTTTTTTATTTCATTATGAATACTCTGCCTAAACTCGTTTTTGTATAGTGTCAGAATACAAAATTCAGAAAGGAAGAAGGCAAAACAAACATAAACCCAGAACAAATTTAGGCAATTGCCTAGCAGGAGACCTGAATGCTACCGATTGAATACACATGAAAATCCCATTCACACTCGATTTGAAGGGAATTCAGAGCTGTCCCCTCTTGATAAGTGTTTCATTTCATTTTCCAAAACACATAACCTTATCTTGGTCGTGTTGCCTGGAGATTTCTAAGCATGAAATGCCAATTTATTGTGTTTTGTATTTTATTATGAATACTTTGCCTAAACTCGTTTTGTGTGGTGTCAGAATACAACATTCAGAAAGGAAGAAGGCAAAACAAACACAAACCCAGAACAAATTGAGGCAATTTCCAATCAAGAGACCTGAATGCTGACAATTGAATACACCTGAAAATCTCATTCACACTGGATTTTGAGGGAATTCAGAGCATTCCCCTCGGCAAAAGTGTTATATTTCATTTTCCAAAACACATAACCTTCTGTTGGTTGTCTTGCCGGTAGATTTCTAAGCAAGAAACGCCAATTTGCTTGGTTTCTTATTTCATTATGAATACTCTGCCTAAACTCGTATTTGTATGGTGTCAGAATGCAAAATTCAGAAAGGAAGAAGGCAAAACAAACACAAACCCAGAACAAATTTAGCCAATTGCCTAGAAGGATACCTGAATGCTGCTGATGGAATACACCTGAAAATCCCATTCACACTCAATTTGAAGGGAATTCAGAGCTGTCCCCTCTGGAAAAGGGTTACATTTATTTTCCAAAACACATAACCTTATGTTGGTCGTGTTGTCTGTAGATTTGTAAGGATTAAATGCCAATTTCCTGAGTTTTGATTTTATTATGAGTACTCTGTCTAAAGTCGTTTTTGTGTACTGTCAGAATGCAAAATTCAGAAAGGAAGAAGGCAAAACAAACACAAACCCAGAACAAATTGAGGCAATTGCCCACCAGGAGTCCTGAATGCTCTTGATTGAATACACCTGAAATTCGCATTCACACATGATTTGGAGGGAATTCAGAGCATTCACCTCGGCAAAAGTGTTATATTTCTTTTTCCAAAACACATAACTTTATCTTGGTCGTGTTGCCTGTAGATTTCTAAGCATGAAATGCCAATTTACTTTGTTTTTTATTTCATTATGAATACTCTGCCTAAACTCGTTTTTGTATGGTGTCAGAATACAACATTCAGAAAGGAAGAAGGCAAAACAAACACAAACCCAGAACAAATTTAGGCAATTGCCTAGCAGGAGACCTGAATGCTGCCAATTGTATACACCTGAAATTCCCATTCACACATGATTTAGAGGGAATTCAGAGCATTCCCCTCGGCAAAAGTGTTACATTTCATTTTCCAAAACACATAACCTTATGTTGGTCGTGTTGCCTGGAGATTTCTAAGCATGAAATGCCAATTTCCTTTGTTTTTTATTTCATTATGTATACTCTGCCTAAACTCGCTTTTGTATGGTGTCAGAATACAAAATTCAGAAAGGAAGAAGGCAAAACAAACACAAACCCAGAACACGTTTAGGCAATTGCCAATCAAGAGACCTGAATGCTGACGATTTTATACACCTGAAAATCCCATTGACACTCGACATAGAGGGAAATCAGAGCTGTCCCCTCTGGAAAAGGGTTACATTTCGTTTTCAAAATACAAAAAATCATCTTGTTCGTGTTGCCTGTAGATTTCTAAGCATGAATTGCAAGTTTACTGTGTTTTGTATTTTATTATGAATACTCTGCCTAAACTCATTTTTGTATACTGTCAGAATGCAAAATTCAGAAAGGAAGAAGGCAAAACAAACAAAAACTCAGAACAAATTTAGGAAATTGCCTTGCAGGAGACCTGAATGCTGCCGATTGTATACACCTGAAATTCCCATTCACACATGAGTTGGAGGGAATTCAGAGCATTCCGCTCGGCAAAAGTGTTATATTTCATTCGCCAAAACACATAAACTTATGTTGGTCGTGTTGCCTGTAGATTTCTAAGCATGAAACGCCAATTTGCTTTGTTTTTTATTTCATTATGAATACTCTGCCTAAACTCGCTTTTGTATGGTGTCAGAATACAAAATTTGGAAAGAAGAAGGCAAAACAAACACAAACCCAGAACACGTTTAGGCAATTGCCAATCAAGAGACCTGAATGCTGACGATTTTATACACCTGAAAATCCCATTGACACTCGACATAGAGGGAAATCAGAGCTGTCCCCTCTGGAAAAGGGTTACATTTCGTTTTCAAAATACAAAAAATCATCTTGTTCGTGTTGCCTGTAGATTTCTAAGCATGAATTGCAAGTTTACTGTGTTTTGTATTTTATAATGAATACTCTGCCTAAACTCATTTTTGTATAGTGTCAGAATACAAAATTCAGAAAGGAAGAAGGCAAAACAAACACAAACCCAGAACAAATTTAGGCAATTGCCTAGCAGGAGACCTGAATGCTGCCGATTGTATACACCTTAAATTCCCATTCACACTGGATTTGGAGGAAGTTCAGAGCATTCCCCTCGGCAAAAGTGTTACATTTCATTTTCCAAAACACATAAACATATGTTGGTCGTGTTGCCTGTAGATGTCTAAGCATGAAACGCCAATTTGCTTTGTTTTTTATTTCATTATGAATACTCTGCCTAAACTCGTTTTTGTATAGTGTCAGAATACAAAATTCAGAAAGGAAGAAGGCAAAACAAACATAAACCCAGAACAAATTTAGGCAATTGCCTAGCAGGAGACCTGAATGCTACCGATTGAATACACATGAAAATCCCATTCACACTCGATTTGAAGGGAATTCAGAGCTGTCCCCTCTTGATAAGTGTTTCATTTCATTTTCCAAAACACATAACCTTATCTTGGTCGTGTTGCCTGTAGATTTCTAAGCATGAAATGCCAATTTATTGTGTTTTGTATTTTATTATGAATACTTTGCCTAAACTCGTTTTGTGTGGTGTCAGAATACAACATTCAGAAAGGAAGAAGGCAAAACAAACACAAACCCAGAACAAATTGAGGCAATTTCCAATCAAGAGACCTGAATGCTGACAATTGAATACACCTGAAAATCTCATTCACACTGGATTTTGAGGGAATTCAGAGCATTCCCCTCGGCAAAAGTGTTATATTTCATTTTCCAAAACACATAACCTTCTGTTGGTTGTCTTGCCGGTAGATTTCTAAGCAAGAAACGCCAATTTGCTTGGTTTCTTATTTCATTATGAATACTCTGCCTAAACTCGTATTTGTATGGTGTCAGAATGCAAAATTCAGAAAGGAAGAAGGCAAAACAAACACAAACCCAGAACAAATTTAGCCAATTGCCTAG
This sequence comes from Sylvilagus floridanus, assembly GCA_949820135.1. Taxonomy (NCBI): domain Eukaryota; kingdom Metazoa; phylum Chordata; class Mammalia; order Lagomorpha; family Leporidae; genus Sylvilagus; species Sylvilagus floridanus. The sequence goes on along the minus strand of OX463234.1, from coordinate 22,802,984 downwards.
AAGGATACCTGAATGCTGCTGATGGAATACACCTGAAAATCCCATTCACACTCAATTTGAAGGGAATTCAGAGCTGTCCCCTCTGGAAAAGGGTTACATTTATTTTCCAAAACACATAACCTTATGTTGGTCGTGTTGTCTGTAGATTTGTAAGGATTAAATGCCAATTTCCTGAGTTTTGATTTTATTATGAGTACTCTGTCTAAAGTCGTTTTTGTGTACTGTCAGAATGCAAAATTCAGAAAGGAAGAAGGCAAAACAAACACAAACCCAGAACAAATTGAGGCAATTGCCCACCAGGAGTCCTGAATGCTCTCGATTGAATACACCTGAAATTCGCATTCACACATGATTTGGAGGGAATTCAGAGCATTCACCTCGGCAAAAGTGTTATATTTCTTTTTCCAAAACACATAACTTTATCTTGGTCGTGTTGCCTGTAGATTTCTAAGCATGAAATGCCAATTTACTTTGTTTTTTATTTCATTATGAATACTCTGCCTAAACTCGTTTTTGTATGGTGTCAGAATACAACATTCAGAAAGGAAGAAGGCAAAACAAACACAAACCCAGAACAAATTTAGGCAATTGCCTAGCAGGAGACCTGAATGCTGCCAATTGTATACACCTGAAATTCCCATTCACACATGATTTAGAGGGAATTCAGAGCATTCCCCTCGGCAAAAGTGTTACATTTCATTTTCCAAAACACATAACCTTATGTTGGTCGTGTTGCCTGGAGATTTCTAAGCATGAAATGCCAATTTCCTTTGTTTTTTATTTCATTATGTATACTCTGCCTAAACTCGCTTTTGTATGGTGTCAGAATACAAAATTCAGAAAGGAAGAAGGCAAAACAAACACAAACCCAGAACACGTTTAGGCAATTGCCAATCAAGAGACCTGAATGCTGACGATTTTATACACCTGAAAATCCCATTGACACTCGACATAGAGGGAAATCAGAGCTGTCCCCTCTGGAAAAGGGTTACATTTCGTTTTCAAAATACAAAAAATCATCTTGTTCGTGTTGCCTGTAGATTTCTAAGCATGAATTGCAAGTTTACTGTGTTTTGTATTTTATTATGAATACTCTGCCTAAACTCATTTTTGTATACTGTCAGAATGCAAAATTCAGAAAGGAAGAAGGCAAAACAAACAAAAACTCAGAACAAATTTAGGAAATTGCCTAGCAGGAGACCTGAATGCTGCCAATTGTATACACCTGAAATTCCCATTCACACATGATTTAGAGGGAATTCAGAGCATTCCCCTCGGCAAAAGTGTTACATTTCATTTTCCAAAACACATAACCTTATGTTGGTCGTGTTGCCTGGAGATTTCTAAGCATGAAATGCCAATTTCCTTTGTTTTTTATTTCATTATGTATACTCTGCCTAAACTCGCTTTTGTATGGTGTCAGAATACAAAATTCAGAAAGGAAGAAGGCAAAACAAACACAAACCCAGAACACGTTTAGGCAATTGCCAATCAAGAGACCTGAATGCTGACGATTTTATACACCTGAAAATCCCATTGACACTCGACATAGAGGGAAATCAGAGCTGTCCCCTCTGGAAAAGGGTTACATTTCGTTTTCAAAATACAAAAAATCATCTTGTTCGTGTTGCCTGTAGATTTCTAAGCATGAATTGCAAGTTTACTGTGTTTTGTATTTTATTATGAATACTCTGCCTAAACTCATTTTTGTATACTGTCAGAATGCAAAATTCAGAAAGGAAGAAGGCAAAACAAACAAAAACTCAGAACAAATTTAGGAAATTGCCTTGCAGGAGACCTGAATGCTGCCGATTGTATACACCTGAAATTCCCATTCACACATGAGTTGGAGGGAATTCAGAGCATTCCGCTCGGCAAAAGTGTTATATTTCATTCGCCAAAACACATAAACTTATGTTGGTCGTGTTGCCTGTAGATTTCTAAGCATGAAACGCCAATTTGCTTTGTTTTTTATTTCATTATGAATACTCTGCCTAAACTCGCTTTTGTATGGTGTCAGAATACAAAATTTGGAAAGAAGAAGGCAAAACAAACACAAACCCAGAACACGTTTAGGCAATTGCCAATCAAGAGACCTGAATGCTGACGATTTTATACACCTGAAAATCCCATTGACACTCGACATAGAGGGAAATCAGAGCTGTCCCCTCTGGAAAAGGGTTACATTTCGTTTTCAAAATACAAAAAATCATCTTGTTCGTGTTGCCTGTAGATTTCTAAGCATGAAATGCAAGTTTACTGTGTTTTTATTTTATAATGAATACTCTGCCTAAACTCATTTTTGTATAGTGTCAGAATACAAAATTCAGAAAGGAAGAAGGCAAAACAAACACAAACCCAGAACAAATTTAGGCAATTGCCTAGCAGGAGACATGAATGCTGCCGATTGTATACACCTTAAATTCCCATTCACACTGGATTTGGAGGAAATTCAGAGCATTCCCCTCGGCAAAAGTGTTACATTTCATTTTCCAAAATACATAAACATATGTTGGTCGTGTTGCCTGTAGATGTCTAAGCATGAAACGCCAATTTGCTTTGTTTTTTATTTCATTATGAATACTCTGCCTAAACTCGTTTTTGTATAGTGTCAGAATACAAAATTCAGAAAGGAAGAAGGCAAAACAAACATAAACCCAGAACAAATTTAGGCAATTGCCTAGCAGGAGACCTGAATGCTACCGATTGAATACACATGAAAATCCCATTCACACTCGATTTGAAGGGAATTCAGAGCTGTCCCCTCTTGATAAGTGTTTCATTTCATTTTCCAAACACATAACCTTATCTTGGTCGTGTTGCCTGTAGATTTCTAAGCATGAAATGCCAATTTATTGTGTTTTGTATTTTATTATGAATACTTTGCCTAAACTCGTTTTGTGTGGTGTCAGAATACAACATTCAGAAAGGAAGAAGGCAAAACAAACACAAACCCAGAACAAATTGAGGCAATTTCCAATCAAGAGACCTGAATGCTGACAATTGAATACACCTGAAAATCTCATTCACACTGGATTTTGAGGGAATTCAGAGCATTCCCCTCGGCAAAAGTGTTATATTTCATTTTCCAAAACACATAACCTTCTGTTGGTTGTCTTGCCGGTAGATTTCTAAGCAAGAAACGCCAATTTGCTTGGTTTCTTATTTCATTATGAATACTCTGCCTAAACTCGTATTTGTATGGTGTCAGAATGCAAAATTCAGAAAGGAAGAAGGCAAAACAAACACAAACCCAGAACAAATTTAGCCAATTGCCTAGAAGGATACCTGAATGCTGCTGATGGAATACACCTGAAAATCCCATTCACACTCAATTTGAAGGGAATTCAGAGCTGTCCCCTCTGGAAAAGGGTTACATTTATTTTCCAAAACACATAACCTTATGTTGGTCGTGTTGTCTGTAGATTTGTAAGGATTTTATGCCAATTTCCTGAGTTTTGATTTTATTATGAGTACTCTGTCTAAAGTCGTTTTTGTGTACTGTCAGAATGCAAAATTCAGAAAGGAAGAAGGCAAAACAAACACAAACCCAGAACAAATTGAGGCAATTGCCCACCAGGAGTCCTGAATGCTCTCGATTGAATACACCTGAAATTCGCATTCACACATGATTTGGAGGGAATTCAGAGCATTCACCTCGGCAAAAGTGTTATATTTCTTTTTCCAAAACACATAACTTTATCTTGGTCGTGTTGCCTGTAGATTTCTAAGCATGAAATGCCAATTTACTTTGTTTTTTATTTCATTATGAATACTCTGCCTAAACTCGTTTTTGTATGGTGTCAGAATACAAAATTCAGAAAGGAAGAAGGCAAAACAAACACAAACCCAGAACAAATTTAGGCAATTGCCTAGCAGGAGACCTGAATGCTGCCAATTGTATACACCTGAAATTCCCAATCACACATGATTTAGAGGGAATTCAGAGCATTCCCCTCGGCAAAAGTGTTACATTTCGTTTTCCAAAACACATAACCTTATGTTGGTCGTGTTGCCTGGAGATTTCTAAGCATGAAATGCCAATTTCCTTTGTTTTTTATTTCATTATGTATACTCTGCCTAAACTCGTTTTTGTATGGTGTCAGAATACAAAATTCAGAAAGGAAGAAGGCAAAACAAACATAAACCCAGAACAAATTTAGGCAATTGCCTAGCAGGAGACCTGAATGCTACCGATTGAATACGCATGAAAATCCCATTCACACTCGATTTGAAGGGAATTCAGAGCTGTCCCCTCTTGATAAGTGTTTCATTTCATTTTCCAAAACACATAACCTTATCTTGGTCGTGTTGCCTGTAGATTTCTAAGCATGAAATGCCAATTTATTGTGTTTTGTATTTTATTATGAATACTTTGCCTAAACTTGTTTTGTGTGGTGTCAGAATACAACATTCAGAAAGGAAGAAGGCAAAACAAACACAAACCCAGAACAAATTGAGGCAATTTCCAACAAGAGACCTGAATGCTGACAATTGAATACACCTGAAAATCTCATTCACACTGGATTTTGAGGGAATTCAGAGCATTCCCCTCGGCAAAAGTGTTATATTTCATTTTCCAAAACACATAACCTTCTGTTGGTTTTCTTGCCGGTAGATTTCTAAGCAAGAAATGCCAATTTGCTTGGTTTCTTATTTCATTATGAATACTCTGCCTAAACTCGTATTTGTATGGTGTCAGAATGCAAAATTCAGAAAGGAAGAAGGCAAAACAAACACAAACCCAGAACAAATTTAGCCAATTGCCTAGAAGGATACCTGAATGCTGCTGATGGAATACACCTGAAAATCCCATTCACACTCAATTTGAAGTGAATTCAGAGCTGTCCCCTCTGGAAAAGGGTTACATTTATTTTCCAAAACACATAACCTTATGTTGGTCGTGTTGTCTGTAGATTTGTAAGGATTAAATGCCAATTTCCTGAGTTTTGATTTTATTATGAATACTCTGTCTAAAGTCGTTTTTGTGTACTGTCAGAATGCAAAATTCAGAAAGGAAGAAGGCAAAACAAACACAAACCCAGAACAAATTGAGGCAATTGCCTACCAGGAGATCTGAATGCTCTCGATTGAATACACCTGAAATTCGCATTCACACATGATTTGGAGGGAATTCAGAGCATTCCCCTCGGCAAAAGTGTTATATTTCTTTTTCCAAAACACATAACTTTATCTTGGTCGTGTTGCCTGTAGATTTCTAAGCATGAAATGCCAATTTACTTTGTTTTTTATTTCATTATGAATACTCTGCCTAAACTCGCTTTTGTATGGTGTCAGAATACAAAATTCAGAAAGGAAGAAGGCAAAACAAACACAAACCCAGAACACGTTTAGGCAATTGCCAATCAAGAGACCTGAATGCTGACGATTTTATACACCTGAAAATCCCATTGACACTCGACATAGAGGGAAATCAGAGCTGTCCCCTCTGGAAAAGGGTTACATTTCGTTTTCAAAATACAAAAAATCATCATGTTCGTGTTGCCTTTAGATTTCTAAGCATGAATTGCAAGTTTACTGTGTTTTCTATTTTATTATGAATACTCTGCCTAAACTCATTTTTGTATACTGTCAGAATGCAAAATTCAGAAAGGAAGAAGGCAAAACAAACAAAAACTCAGAACAAATTTAGGAAATTGCCTTGCAGGAGACCTGAATGCTGCCGATTGTATACACCTAAAATTGCAATTCACACATGATTTGGAGGGAATTCAGAGCATTCACCTCGGCAAAAGTGTTATATTTCATTCGCCAAAACACATAAACTTATGTTGGTCGTGTTGCCTGTAGATTTCTAAGCATGAAACGCCATTTGCATTGTTTTTTATTTCATTATGAATACTCTGCCTAAACTCGGTTTTCTATGGTGTCAGAATACAAAATTTGGAAAGAAGAAGGCAAAACAAACACAAACCCAGAACACGTTTAGGCAATTGCCTAGCAGGAGACATGAATGCTGCCGATTGTATACACCTTAAATTCCCATTAACACTGGATTTGGAGGAAATTCAGAGCATTCCCCTCGGCAAAAGTGTTACATTTCTTTTTCCAAAACACATAAACATGTTGGTCGTGTTGCCTGTAGATGTCTAAGCATGAAACGCCAATTTGCTTTGTTTTTTATTTCATTATGAATACTCTGCCTAAACTCGTTTTTGTATGGTGTCAGAATACAAAATTCAGAAAGGAAGAAGGCAAAACAAACATAAACCCAGAACAAATTTAGGCAATTGCCTAGCAGGAGACCTGAATGCTACCGATTGAATACACATGAAAATCCCATTCACACTCGATTTGAAGGGAATTCAGAGCTGTCTCCTCTTGATAAGTGTTTCATTTCATTTTCCAAAACACATAACCTTATCTTGGTCGTGTTGCCTGTAGATTTCTAAGCATGAAATGCCAATTTATTGTGTTTTGTATTTTATTATGAATACTTTGCCTAAACTCGTTTTGTGTGGTGTCAGAATACAACATTCAGAAAGGAAGAAGGCAAAACAAACACAAACCCAGAACAAATTGAGGCAATTTCCAATCAAGAGACCTGAATGCTGACAATTGAATACACCTGAAAATCTCATTCACACTGGATTTTGAGGGAATTCAGAGCATTCCCCTCGGCAAAAGTGTTATATTTCATTTTCCAAAACACATAACCTTCTGTTGGTTGTCTTGCCGGTAGATTTCTAAGCAAGAAACGCCAATTTGCTTGGTTTCTTATTTCATTATGAATACTCTGCCTAAACTCGTATTTGTATGGTGTCAGAATGCAAAATTCAGAAAGGAAGAAGGCAAAACAAACACAAACCCAGAACAAATTTAGCCAATTGCCTAGAAGGATACCTGAATGCTGCTGATGGAATACACCTGAAAATCCGATTCACACTCAATTTGAAGGGAATTCAGAGCTGTCCCCTCTGGAAAAGGGTTACATTTATTTTCCAAAACACATAACCTTATGTTGGTCGAGTTGTCTGTAGATTTGTAAGGATTAAATGCCAATTTCCTGAGTTTTGATTTTATTATGAATACTCTGTCTAAAGTCGTTTTTGTGTACTGTCAGAATGCAAAATTCAGAAAGGAAGAAGGCAAAACAAACACAAACCCAGAACAAATTGAGGCAATTGCCTACCAGGAGTCCTGAATGCTCTCGATTGAATACACCTGAAATTCGCATTCACACATGATTTGGAGGGAATTCAGAGCATTCCCCTCGGCAAAAGTGTTACATTTCATTTTCCAAAACACATAACTTTATCTTGGTCGTGTTGCCTGTAGATTTCTAAGCATGAAATGCCAATTTACATTGTTTTTTATTTCATTATGAATACTCTGCATAAACTCGTTTTTGTGTGGTGTCAGAATACAAAATTCAGAAAGGAAGAAGGCAAAACAAACACAAACCCAGAACAAATTTAGGCGATTTCCAATCAAGAGACCTGAATGCTGCCGATTGAATACACCTGAAAATCTCATTCACACATGGTTTGGAGGAGAATCAGAGGTGTCCCCTCAGCAAAAGTGTTACATTTAATTTTTTAAAACACATAACCTTATGTTGGTCGTGTTGCCTGTAGATTTCTAAGCATGAAATGCCAATTTATTGTGTTTTGTATTTTCTTATGAATACTTTGCCTAAACTCGTTTTGTGTGGTGTCAGAATACAACATTCAGAAAGGAAGAAGGCAAAACAAACACAAACCCAGAACAAATTTAGGAAATTGCCAATCAAGAGACCTGAATGCTGACAATTGAATACAACTGAAAAATCCCATTCACACTGCATTTGGAGGGAATTCAGAGCTGTCCCTTCGGCAAAAGTGTTGTATTTCATTTTCCAAAACACATAACCATCTGTTGGTTGTGTTGCCGGTAGATTTCTAAGCATGAAACGCCAAATGCTTTGTCTTTTATTTCATTATGAATACTCTGCCTAAACTCGTATTTGTATGGTGTCAGAATGCAAAATTCAGAAAGGAAGAAGGCAAAACAAACACAAACCCAGAACAAATTTAGGCAGTTGCCTAGAAGGAGACCTGAATGCTGCCGATTGTATACACCTGAAATTCCCATTCACACATGATTTGGAGGGAATTCAGAGCATTCCCCTCGGCAAAAGTCTTACATTTCATTTTTCAAAACACATAACCTTATGTTGGTCGTGTTGTCTGTAGATTTGTAAGGATTAAATTCCAATTTCCTGAGTTTTGATTTTATTATGAATACTCTGTCTAAAGTCGTTTTTGTATACTGTCAGAATGCAAAATTCAGAAAGCAAGAAGGCAAAAGAAACACAAACCCAGAACAAATTGAGGCAATTGCCTACCAGGAGACCTGAATGCTCTTGATTGAATACACCTGAAATTCCCATTCACACATGATTTGGAGGGAATTCAGAGCATTCCCCTCAGCAAAAGTGTTATATTTCATTTTCCAAAACACATAACCATATCTCGGTCGTGTTGCCTGTAGATTTCTAAGCATGAAACACCAATTTTCTTTGTTTTTTATTTCATTATGAATACTCTGCCTAAACTCGTTTTTGTATGGTGTCAGAATACAAAATTCAGAAAGAAAGAAGGCAAAACAAACACAAACCCAGAACAAATTTAGCCAATTGCCTAGAAGGATACCTGAATGCTGCTGATGGAATACACCTGAAAATCCCATTCACACTCAATTTGAAGGGAATTCAGAGCTGTCCCCTCTGGAAAAGGGTTACATTTATTTTCCAAAACACATAACCTTATGTTGGTCGTGTTGTCTGTAGATTTGTAAGGATTAAATGCCAATTTCCTGAGTTTTGATTTTATTATGAATACTCTGTCTAAAGTCGTTTTTGTGTACTGTCAGAATGCATAATTCAGAAAGGAAGAAGGCAAAACAAACACAAACCCAGAACAAATTGAGGCAATTGCCTACCAGGTGTCCTGAATGCTCTCGATTGAATACACCTGAAATTCCCATTCACACATGATTTGGAGGGAATTCAGAGCATTCCCCTCGGCAAAAGTGTTATATTTCATTTTTCAAAACACATAACTTTATCTTGGTCGTGTTGCTTGTAGATTTATAAGCATGAAATGCCAATATACTTTGTTTTTTATTTCATTATGAATACTCTGCATAAACTCGTTTTTGTGTGGTGTCAGAATACAAAATTCAGAAAGGAAGAAGGCAAAACAAACACAAACCCAGAACAAATTTAGGCGATTTCCATCAAGAGACCTGAATGCTGCCGATTGAATACACCTGAAAATCTCATTCACACATGGTTTGGAGGAGATTCAGTGGTGTCCCCTCAGCAAAAGTGTTACATTTAATTTTTTAAAATACATAACCTTATCTCGGTCGTGTTGCCAATAGATTTCTAAGCATGAAATGCCAATTTATTGTGTTTTGTATTTTCTTATGAATACTTTGCCTAAACTCGTTTTGTGTGGTGTCAGAATACAACATTCAGAAAGGAAGAAGGCAAAACAAACACAAACCCAGAACAAATTTAGGCAATTGCCTAGCAGGAGACCTGAATGCTGCCAATTGTATACACCTGAAATTCCCATTCACACATGATTTAGAGGGAATTCAGAGCATTCCCCTCGGCAAAAGAGTTACATTTCATTTTCAAAAACACATAACCTTATGTTGGTCGTGTTGCCTATAGATTTCTAAGCATGAAACGCCAATTTCCTTTGTTTTTTATTTCATTATGAATACTCTGCCTAAACTCGATTTTGTATGGTGTCAGAATACAAAATTCAGAAAGGAAGAAGGCAAAACAAACATAAACCCAGAACAAATTTAGGCAATTGCCTAGCAGGAGACCTGAATGCTGCCGATTGAATACACATGAAAATCGCATTCACACTCGATTTGAAGGGAATTCAGATCTGTCCCCTCTGGAAAAGTGTTACATTTCATTTTCCAAAACACATAACCTTTTGTTGGTCGTGTTGTCTGTATATTTATACGTATAAAATGCCAATTTCCTGAGTTTTGATTTTATTCTGAATACTGTGCCTATACTCATTTTTGTATGGTGTCAGAATACAAAATTCAGAAAGGAAGAAGGCAAAACAAACACAAACCCAGTACACGTTTAGGCAATTGCCAATCAAGATTCCTGAATGCGGACGATTTTATACACCTGAAAATCCCATTGACACTCGATATAGAGGGAAATCAGAGCTGTCCCCTCTGGAAAAGCGTTACATTTCATTTAAAATACAAAAAATCATCTTGGTGGTGTTCCCTGTAGATTTCTAAGCATGAATTGCAAGATTACTGTGTTTTGTATTATATTATGAATACTCTGCCTAAACTCGTTTTTGTATACTGCCAGAATGCAAAATTCAGAAAGGAAGAAGGCAAAACAAACAAAAACTCAGAACAAATTTAGGAAATTGCCTAGCAGGAGACCTGAATGCTGCCGATTGTATACACCTGAAATTCCCATTCACACATGGTTTGGATGGAATTCAGAGCATTCACCTCGGCAAAAGTGTTATATTTAATTTTCCAAAACACATAATATTATCTTGGTCGTGTTGCCTGTAGATTTCTAAGCATGAAATGCCAATGTATTGTGTTTTGTATTTTATTATGAATACTTTGCCTAAACTCGTTTTGTGTGTTGTCAGAATACAGTATTCAGAAAGGAAGAAGGCAAAACAAACACAAACCCAGAACAAATTGAGGCAATTGCCAATCAAGAGACCTGAATGCTGACAATTGAATACACCTGAAAATCCCATTCACACATGATTTGGAGGGAATTCAGAGCTGTCCCTTCGGCAAAAGTGTTGTATTTCATTTTCCAAAACACATAACCTTCTTTGGTTTTGTTGCCGGTAGATTTCTTTGCAAGAAACGCCAATTTGCTTTGTTTTTTATTTCATTATGAATACTCTGCCTAAACTCGTTTTTGTTTACTGTCAGAATGCAAAACTCAGAAAGATAGCAGGGAAAACAAACACAAACCCAAAACAATATTAAGGCAATTTCCTAGCAGGAGACCTGAATGCTCTTGATTGAATACACCTGAAATTCCCATTCACACATGATTTGGAGGGAATTCAGAGCATTCCCCTTGGCAAAAGTGTTATATTTCATTTACCAAAACACATAACCTTATCTTGGTCGTGTTGCCTGTAGATTTCTAAGCATGAAACACCAATTTCCTTTGTCTTTTATTTCATTATGAATACTCTGCCTAAACTCGTTTTTGTATGGTGTCAGAATACAAAATTCAGAAAGGAAGAAGGCAAAACAAACACAAACCCAGAACAAATTTAGGCAATTGCCTAGCAGGAGACCTAAATGCTGCCGTTGGAGTACACCTGAAAATCCCATTCAACCTCGATTTGAAGGGAATTCAAGCTGTCCCCTCTTGACAAGTGTTACATTTCATTTTGCAAAACACATAACCTTAACTTGGTCATTTTGCTTGTAGATTTCTAAGCATATAATGCCAATTTCCTGAGTTGTATATATTATTGTGAATACTCTCCCTAAACTCATTTTTGTATGGTGTCAGAATACAAAATTCAGAAAGGAAGAAGGCAAAACAAACACAAACCCAGAACATGTTTAGGCAATTGTCAATCAAGAGACTTGAAGGCTGACGATTTTATACACATGAAAATCCCATTGACACTCGATTTAGAGGGAAATCAGAGCTGTCCCCTCTGGAAAAGGGTTACATTTCATTTAAAATACCAAAATCATCTTGGTCGTGTTGCCTGTACATTTCTAAGCATGAATTGCAAGTTTACTGTGTTTTGTATTTTATTATGAGTACTCTGCCTAAACTCGTTTTTGTATGGTGTCAGATGCAAAATTCAGAAAGGAAGAAGGCAAAACAAACACAAACCCAGAACAAATTGTGGCAATTGCCTACCAGGAGACCTGAATGTTCTCGATTGAATACACCTGAAACTCTCATTCATACTCGATTTGGATGTGATTCAGAGCATTCCCCTCGGCAAAAGTGTTACATTTCATTTTCCAAAACACATAACCTTATTTTGGTCATTTTGCTTGTAGATTTCTAAGCATAAAATGCCAATTTCCTGAGTTTTGTGTATTATTATGAATGCTCTGCCTAACCTCATTTTTGTATGGTGCCAGAATACAAAATTCAGAAAGGAAGAAAGTAAAACAACCACAAACCCAGAACACGTTTAGGCAATTGCCAATCAAGAGACCTGAATGCTGACGATTTTATACACCTAAAAATCCGATCCATACTCGAATTGGAGGGAATTCAGAGCTGTCCCCTATGGAAAAGGGATACATTTCATTTTTCAATACAAAAAATCTCATCTTGGTCGTGTTCCCTGTAGATTTCTAAGCATGAATTGCAAGTTTACTGTGTTTTGTATTTTATTATGAATACTCTGCCTAAACTCGTTTTTGTATGGTGTCAGAATGCAAAATTCAGAAAGGAAGAAGGCAAAACAAACACAAACCCAGAACAAATTTAGACAATTGCCTAGCAGGAGACCTGAATGCTCTCAATTGTATAAACCTGAAATTCCCATTCAGACATGATTTGGAGGGAATTAAGAGCATTCCCCTAGGCAAAAGTGTTATATTTCATTTTCCAAAACACATAACCTTATCTTGGTCGTGTTGCCTGTAGATTTCTACGCATGAAACGCCAATTTCCTTTGTTTTTTTATTTCATTATGAATACTCTGCCTAAACTCATTTTTGTATGGTGTCACAATACAAAATTCAGAAAGGAAGAAGGCAAAACAAACACAAACCCAGAAGAAATTGTGGCAATTGCCTACCAGGAGACCTATATGCTGCCGATTGTATACACCTGAAAATCCCATTCAACCATGATTTGAAGGGAATTCAGAGCTGTCCCCTCTGGAAAAGGGTTACATTTCATTTTCCAAAAACGCATAACCTTATCTTGGTCGTTTTGCTTGTAGATTTCTAAGCATAAAATGCCAGTTTCCTGAGTTTTATATATTTTTATGAATACTCTATTTAAACTCATTTTTGTATGGTGTCAGAATACAAAATTCAGAAAGGAAGAAAGTAAAACAAACACAAACCCAGAACACTTTTAGGCAATTGCCAATCAAGAGACCTGAATGCTGACGATTTTATACACCTAAAAATCCGATCCATACTCGATTTGGGGGGAATTCAGAGCTGTCCCCTATGGAAAAGGGATACATTTCATTTTTCAATACAAAAAATCTCACTTGGTCGTGTTTCTGTAGATTTCTAAGCATGAATTGCAAGTTTACTGTGTTTTCTATTTTATTATGAATACTCTCCCTAAATTCGTTTTTGTATGGTGTCAGAATGCAAAATTCAGGAAGGAAGAAGGCAAAACAAACACAAACCCAGAACAAATTGAGGCAATTACCTACCAGGAGACCTGAATGCTCTCCATTGAATACACCTGAAATTCCCATTCACACACAATTTGGAGGGAATTCAGAGCATTCCCCTCGGCAAAAGTGTTATATTTCATTTTCCAAAACACATAACCTTATGTTCGTCGTGTTGCCCGTAGATTTCTAAGCATGAAACGCCAATTTCCTTTGCTTTTTATTTCATTATGAATACTCTGCCTAAACTCGTTTTTGTATCATGTCAGAATACAAATTCAGAAAGGAAGAAGGCAAAACAAACACAAACCCAGAACAAATTTAGGCAATTGCCTAGCAGGAGACCTGAATGCTGCCGATGGAGTACACCTGAAAATCCCAATGACACTTGATTTAAAGGGAATTCAGAGCTGTCCCCTCTGGAAAAGGGTTACATTTCATTTTCCAAAACACATAACCTTATCGTAGTCGTGTTGCCTGTAGATTTCTAAGCATGAAACAACATTTCCTGTGTTATTTATTGCTTTGTGGACTCTGCCTAACCTCATTATTGTATGGTGTCAGAATACAAAATTAGTAAAGGAAGAAGGTAAAACAAACACAAACCCAGAACAAATTTAGGCAATTGCCTAGAAGGAGACCTGAATGCTACCGATTGAATACACCGGAAAATCTCATTCACACTCGATTTGGAGGGGATTCAGAGCTGTCCCCTCTTGACAAGTGTTATATATCATTTTCCAAACACATTACCTTACCTTGGTTGGGTTGCCTGTAGATTTCTAAGCATGAAATGCCAATTTACTGTGTTTTGTATATTATTATGAATATTTTATGTAAACTCGTTTTTGTATGGTGTCAGAATACAAAATTCAGAAAGGAAGAAGGCAAAACAAACACAAACCCAGAACAAATTGAGGCAATTGCCTAGCAAAAGACCTGAATGCTGCCGTTTGAATACACCTGAAAATCTCATTCACACTCGATTTGGAGGGGATTCAGAGCTGTCCCCTCTGGAAAAGGGTTACATTTCATTTTCCAAAACACATAACCTTATCTTGATCATGTTGCCTGTAGATTTCTAAGCATGAAACACCGTTTCCTGTGTTATTTATTGCTTTGTGGACTCTGCCTAACCTCATTTTTGTACGGTGTTAAAATACAAAATTTAGAAAGGAAGAAGGTAAAACAAACAAAAACCCAAAACAAATTTAGGCGATTGCCAATCAAGAGAACCAAATGCTGGCAATTGAATACACCTGAAAATCTCATTCACAAATGATTTGGAGGGAATTCAGAGCATTCCCCTCGGCAAAAGTGTTACATTTCATTTTCAAAAACACATAACCTTATCTTGGTCGTGTTGCCTGTAGATTTCCAAGCATGAAATGCCAATTTAGTGTGTTTTGTATTTTATTATGAATACTTTGCCTAAACTCGTTTTGTGTGGTGTCAGAATACAACATTCAGAAAGGAAGAAGGCAAAACACACACAAACCCAGAACAAATTGAGGCAATTGCCAATCAAGAGACCTGAATGCTGACAATTGTATACACCTGAAAATCCCATTCACAGTTGATTTGTAAGGAATTCAGAGCTGTCTCTTCAGCAAAAGTGTTATATTTTGTTTTCCAAAACACATAACCTTATGTTGGTCGTGTTGCCTGTAGATTTCTAATCATGAAACGCCAATTTCCTTTGTTTTTTATTTCATTATGAATACTCTGCCTAAACTCGTTTTTGTTTACTGTCAGAATGCAAAATTCAGAAAGGAAGAAGGCAAAACAAACAAAAACCCAAAACAAATTTAGGCGATTGCCAATCAAGAGAACCAAATGCTGGCAATTGAATACACCTGAAAATCTCATTCACAAATGATTTGGAGGGAATTCAGAGCATTCCCCTCGGCAAAAGTGTTATATTTCATTTACCAAAACACATAATCTTATCTTGGTCGTGTTGCCTGTAGATTTCTAAGCATGAAACGCCAATTTGCTTTGTGTTTTATTGCATTATGTATACTCTGCCTAACCTCATTTTTGTATGGTGTCACAATACAAAATTCAGAAAGGAAGAAAGCAAAACAAACACAAACCCAGAACAAATTGAGGCAATTGCCTAGCAGGAGACCTGAATGCTGCCGATTGAATACACCTGAAAATCTCATTCACACTCGATTTGGAGGGGATTCAGAGCTGTCCCCTCTTGACAAGTGTTACATTTCATTTTCCAAACACATTAGCTTACCTTGGTTGTGTTGCCTGTAGATTTCTAAGCATGAAATGACAATTTGCTTAGTTTTTTTATTGCATTATGCATACTCTGCCTAACCAAATTTTTGTATGGTGTCAGAATACAAAATTTAGAAAGGAAGAAGGTAAAACCAACACAAACCCAGAACAAATTTAGGCGATTGCCTGGCAGGAGACCTGAAGGCAGGCAATTGAATACACCTGAAAATCTCATTCACACTCGATTTGGAGGGATTAAGACCTGTCCATTCTGGAAAAGTGTTACATTTCATTTTCCAAACACATAACCTTATCTTGGACTTGTTGCCTATAGATTTCTAATCATAAAATGCCAATTACATGAGTTTTGTATACTTTATGAACACTTTGCAAACAGATTTTTGTATGGTGTCAGAATACACAATTCTTAAAGGAACAAGGCAAAACAAACACAAACACAGAACAAACTTAGGCAATTGCCTAGCAGGACAGCTGAATGCTGCCGATTGAATACACCTGAAAATCTCATTCTCACTCGATTTGGAGGGAATTCAGTGCTGTCCACTCTGGAAAAGTGTTACATTTCATTTTCCAAACACATAACCTTATCTTGGTAGTGGTGCCTGTAGATTTCTAAGCATGAAACGCCGATTGTTTTTTTTTTAATTCATTATGAATGCTCTGCCTAACCTCATTTTTGTATGGTGTCAGAATACAAAATTCAGAAAGGAAGAAGGCAAAACAAACACAAACCCAGAACAAATTGAGGCAATTGCCTAACAAGAGTCCTGAATGGTGACGATTGAATACAACTGAAAATTTCATTCACATTCTATTTGGAAGGAATCCAGAGCTGTCCCCTCGGCAGAAGAGTAATATTTCATTTCCCAAAACACTAAAACTCATCTTCGTCTTGTTGACTGTAGATTTCTAAGCATGAAACGCCAATTTGTTTGCTTTATATTGCATTATGAATACTCTGCCTAAACTCATTTTTGTATGGTGTCAGATACAAAATTTGGAAAGTAAGAAGGTAAAACAAACAGAAACCCAGAACAAATTTAGGCAGTTGCCTAGCAGGAGACCTGAATGCTACCGATTCAATACACCTGAAAATCTCATTCACACTCGATTTGGAGGGGATTCAGAGCTGTCCCCTCTTGACAAGTGTTACATTTCATTTTCCAAAACACATAACCTTATCTTGGTCGTGTTGCCTGTAGATTTCCAAGCATGAAATGCCAATTTAGTTTGTTTTGTATTTTATTATGAATACTTTGCTTAAACTCATTTTTTGTGGTGTCAGAATACAACATTCAGAAAGGAAGAAGGCAAAACACACACAAACCCAGAACAAATTGAGGCAATTGCCAATCAAGAGACCTGAATGCTGACAATTGTATACACCTGAAAATCCCATTCACAGTTGATTTGTAAGGAATTCAGAGCTGACCCTTCAGCAAAAGTGTTATATTTTATTTTCCAAAACACATAACCTTATGTTGGTCGTGTTGCCTGTAGATTTCTAATCATGAAACGCCAATTTCCTTTGTTTTTTATTTCATTATTAATACTCTGCCTAAACTCATTTTTGTTTACTGTCAGAATGCAAAATTCAGAAAGGAAGAAGGCAAAACAAATACAAACCCCGAACAAATTTAGGCAATTGCCTAGCAGGAGACCTGAATGCTGCCGATTGAATACACTTGAAATTCCCATTCACACATGATTTGGAGGAAATTCAGAGCATTCCCCTCGGCAAAGTGTTATATTTCATTTTCCAAAACACATAACCTTATCTTGGTCGTGTTGCCTGTAGATTTCTAAGCATGAAATGCCAATTTGCTTTGTGTTTTATTGCATTATGGATACTCTGCCTAACCTCATTTTTGTATGGTGTCACAATACAAAATTCAGAAAGGAAGAAGGCAAAACAAACACAAACCCAGAACAAATTGAGGCAATTGCCTAGCAAAAGACCTGAATGCTGCCGATTGAATACACCTGAAAATCTCATTCACACTCGATTTGGAGGGGATTCAGAGCTGTCCCCTCTTGACAAGTGTTACATTTCATTTTCCAAACACATTAGCTTACCTTGGTTGTGTTGCCTGTAGATTTCTAAGCATGAAATGACAATTTGCTTAGTTTTTTTATTGCATTATGCATACTCTGCCTAACCAAATTTTTGTATGGTGTCAGAATACAAAATTTAGAAAGGAAGAAGGTAAAACCAACACAAACCCAGAACAAATTTAGGCGATTGCCTGGCAGGAGACCTGAAGGCAGGCAATTGAATACACCTGAAAATCTCATTCACACTCGATTTGGAGGGATTAAGACCTGTCCATTCTGGAAAAGTGTTACATTTCATTTTCCAAACACATAACCTTATCTTGGACTTGTTGCCTATAGATTTCTAATCATAAAATGCCAATTACATGAGTTTTGTATACTTTATGAACACTTTGCAAACAGATTTTTGTATGGTGTCAGAATACACAATTCTTAAAGGAACAAGGCAAAACAAACACAAACACAGAACAAACTTAGGCAATTGCCTAGCAGGACAGCTGAATGCTGCCGATTGAATACACCTGAAAATCTCATTCTCACTCGATTTGGAGGGGATTCAGAGCTGTCCCCTCTTGACAAGTGTTACATTTCATTTTCCAAACACATTAGCTTACCTTGGTTGTGTTGCCTGTAGATTTCTAAGCATGAAATGACAATTTGCTTAGTTTTTTTATTGCATTATGCATACTCTGCCTAACCAAATTTTTGTATGGTGTCAGAATACAAAATTTAGAAAGGAAGAAGGTAAAACCAACACAAACCCAGAACAAATTTAGGCGATTGCCTGGCAGGAGACCTGAAGGCAGGCAATTGAATACACCTGAAAATCTCATTCACACTCGATTTGGAGGGATTAAGACCTGTCCATTCTGGAAAAGTGTTACATTTCATTTTCCAAACACATAACCTTATCTTGGACATGTTGCCTATAGATTTCTAATCATAAAATGCCAATTACATGAGTTTTGTATACTTTATGAACACTTTGCAAACAGATTTTTGTATGGTGTCAGAATACACAATTCTTAAAGGAACAAGGCAAAACAAACACAAACACAGAACAAACTTAGGCAATTGCCTAGCAGGACAGCTGAATGCTGCCGATTGAATACACCTGAAAATCTCATTCTCACTCGATTTGGAGGGAATTCAGTGCTGTCCACTCTGGAAAAGTGTTACATTTCATTTTCCAAACACATAACCTTATCTTGGTAGTGGTGCCTGTAGATTTCTAAGCATGAAACGCCGATTGTTTTTTTTTTTTAATTCATTATGAATGCTCTGCCTAACCTCATTTTTGTATGGTGTCAGAATACAAAATTCAGAAAGGAAGAAGGCAAAACAAACACAAACCCAGAACAAATTGAGGCAATTGCCTAGCAAGAGTCCTGAATGGTGACGATTGAATACAACTGAAAATTTCATTCACATTCTATTTGGAAGGAATCCAGAGCTGTCCCCTCGGCAGAAGAGTAATATTTCATTTCCCAAAACACTAAAACTCATCTTCGTCTTGTTGACTGTAGATTTCTAAGCATGAAACGCCAATTTGTTTGCTTTATATTGCATTATGAATACTCTGCCTAAACTCATTTTTGTATGGTGTCAGATACAAAATTTGGAAAGTAAGAAGGTAAAACAAACAGAAACCCAGAACAAATTTAGGCAGTTGCCTAGCAGGAGACCTGAATGCTACCGATTCAATACACCTGAAAATCTCATTCACACTCGATTTGGAGGGGATTCAGAGCTGTCCCCTCTTGACAAGTGTTACATTTCATTTTCCAAAACACATAACCTTATCTTGGTCGTGTTGCCTGTAGATTTCCAAGCATGAAATGCCAATTTAGTTTGTTTTGTATTTTATTATGAATACTTTGCTTAAACTCATTTTTTGTGGTGTCAGAATACAACATTCAGAAAGGAAGAAGGCAAAACACACACAAACCCAGAACAAATTGAGGCAATTGCCAATCAAGAGACCTGAATGCTGACAATTGTATACACCTGAAAATCCCATTCACAGTTGATTTGTAAGGAATTCAGAGCTGACCCTTCAGCAAAAGTGTTATATTTTATTTTCCAAAACACATAACCTTATGTTGGTCGTGTTGCCTGTAGATTTCTAATCATGAAACGCCAATTTCCTTTGTTTTTTATTTCATTATTAATACTCTGCCTAAACTCATTTTTGTTTACTGTCAGAATGCAAAATTCAGAAAGGAAGAAGGCAAAACAAATACAAACCCCGAACAAATTTAGGCAATTGCCTAGCAGGAGACCTGAATGCTGCCGATTGAATACACTTGAAATTCCCATTCACACATGATTTGGAGGAAATTCAGAGCATTCCCCTCGGCAAAGTGTTATATTTCATTTTCCAAAACACATAACCTTATCTTGGTCGTGTTGCCTGTAGATTTCTAAGCATGAAATGCCAATTTGCTTTGTGTTTTATTGCATTATGGATACTCTGCCTAACCTCATTTTTGTATGGTGTCACAATACAAAATTCAGAAAGGAAGAAGGCAAAACAAACACAAACCCAGAACAAATTGAGGCAATTGCCTAGCAAAAGACCTGAATGCTGCCGTTTGAATACACCTGAAAATCTCATTCACACTCGATTTGGAGGGGATTCAGAGCTGTCCCCTCTGGAAAAGGGTTACATTTCATTTTCCAAAACACATAACCTTATCTTGATCATGTTGCCTGTAGATTTCTAAGCATGAAACACCGTTTCCTGTGTTATTTATTGCTTTGTGGACTCTGCCTAACCTCATTTTTGTACGGTGTTAAAATACAAAATTTAGAAAGGAAGAAGGTAAAACAAACAAAAACCCAAAACAAATTTAGGCGATTGCCAATCAAGAGAACCAAATGCTGGCAATTGAATACACCTGAAAATCTCATTCACAAATGATTTGGAGGGAATTCAGAGCATTCCCCTCGGCAAAAGTGTTACATTTCATTTTCAAAAACACATAACCTTATCTTGGTCGTGTTGCCTGTAGATTTCCAAGCATGAAATGCCAATTTAGTGTGTTTTGTATTTTATTATGAATACTTTGCCTAAACTCGTTTTGTGTGGTGTCAGAATACAACATTCAGAAAGGAAGAAGGCAAAACACACACAAACCCAGAACAAATTGAGGCAATTGCCAATCAAGAGACCTGAATGCTGACAATTGTATACACCTGAAAATCCCATTCACAGTTGATTTGTAAGGAATTCAGAGCTGTCTCTTCAGCAAAAGTGTTATATTTTGTTTTCCAAAACACATAACCTTATGTTGGTCGTGTTGCCTGTAGATTTCTAATCATGAAACGCCAATTTCCTTTGTTTTTTATTTCATTATGAATACTCTGCCTAAACTCGTTTTTGTTTACTGTCAGAATGCAAAATTCAGAAAGGAAGAAGGCAAAACAAATACAAACCCAGAACAAATTTAGGCAATTGCCTAGCAGGAGACCTGAATGCTGCCGATTGAATACACCTGAAATTCCCATTCACACATGATTTGGAGGAAATTCAGAGCATTCCCCTCGGCAAAAGTGTTATATTTCATTTACCAAAACACATAACCTTATCTTGGTCGTGTTGCCTGTAGATTTCTAAGCATGAAACGCCAATTTGCTTTGTGTTTTATTGCATTATGTATACTCTGCCTAACCTCATTTTTGTATGGTGTCACAATACAAAATTCAGAAAGGAAGAAAGCAAAACAAACACAAACCCAGAACAAATTTAGGCAATTGCCTAGCAGGAGACCTGAATGCTGCCGATTGAATACACCTGAAAATCTCATTCACACTCGATTTGGAGGGGATTCAGAGCTGTCCCCTCTTGACAAGTGTTACATTTCATTTTCCAAACACATTAGCTTACCTTGGTTGTGTTGCCTGTAGATTTCTAAGCATGAAATGACAATTTGCTTAGTTTTTTTATTGCATTATGCATACTCTGCCTAACCAAATTTTTGTATGGTGTCAGAATACAAAATTTAGAAAGGAAGAAGGTAAAACCAACACAAACCCAGAACAAATTTAGGCGATTGCCTGGCAGGAGACCTGAAGGCAGGCAATTGAATACACCTGAAAATCTCATTCACACTCGATTTGGAGGGATTAAGACCTGTCCATTCTGGAAAAGTGTTACATTTCATTTTCCAAACACATAACCTTATCTTGGACATGTTGCCTATAGATTTCTAATCATAAAATGCCAATTACATGAGTTTTGTATACTTTATGAACACTTTGCAAACAGATTTTTGTATGGTGTCAGAATACACAATTCTTAAAGGAACAAGGCAAAACAAACACAAACACAGAACAAACTTAGGCAATTGCCTAGCAGGACAGCTGAATGCTGCCGATTGAATACACCTGAAAATCTCATTCTCACTCGATTTGGAGGGAATTCAGTGCTGTCCACTCTGGAAAAGTGTTACATTTCATTTTCCAAACACATAACCTTATCTTGGTAGTGGTGCCTGTAGATTTCTAAGCATGAAACGCCGATTGTTTTTTTTTTTAATTCATTATGAATGCTCTGCCTAACCTCATTTTTGTATGGTGTCAGAATACAAAATTCAGAAAGGAAGAAGGCAAAACAAACACAAACCCAGAACAAATTGAGGCAATTGCCTAGCAAGAGTCCTGAATGGTGACGATTGAATACAACTGAAAATTTCATTCACATTCTATTTGGAAGGAATCCAGAGCTGTCCCCTCGGCAGAAGAGTAATATTTCATTTCCCAAAACACTAAAACTCATCTTCGTCTTGTTGACTGTAGATTTCTAAGCATGAAACGCCAATTTGTTTGCTTTATATTGCATTATGAATACTCTGCCTAAACTCATTTTTGTATGGTGTCAGATACAAAATTTGGAAAGTAAGAAGGTAAAACAAACAGAAACCCAGAACAAATTTAGGCAGTTGCCTAGCAGGAGACCTGAATGCTACCGATTCAATACACCTGAAAATCTCATTCACACTCGATTTGGAGGGGATTCAGAGCTGTCCCCTCTTGACAAGTGTTACATTTCATTTTCCAAAACACATAACCTTATCTTGGTCGTGTTGCCTGTAGATTTCCAAGCATGAAATGCCAATTTAGTTTGTTTTGTATTTTATTATGAATACTTTGCTTAAACTCATTTTTTGTGGTGTCAGAATACAACATTCAGAAAGGAAGAAGGCAAAACACACACAAACCCAGAACAAATTGAGGCAATTGCCAATCAAGAGACCTGAATGCTGACAATTGTATACACCTGAAAATCCCATTCACAGTTGATTTGTAAGGAATTCAGAGCTGACCCTTCAGCAAAAGTGTTATATTTTATTTTCCAAAACACATAACCTTATGTTGGTCGTGTTGCCTGTAGATTTCTAATCATGAAACGCCAATTTCCTTTGTTTTTTATTTCATTATTAATACTCCGCCTAAACTCATTTTTGTTTACTGTCAGAATGCAAAATTCAGAAAGGAAGAAGGCAAAACAAATACAAACCCCGAACAAATTTAGGCAATTGCCTAGCAGGAGACCTGAATGCTGCCGATTGAATACACTTGAAATTCCCATTCACACATGATTTGGAGGAAATTCAGAGCATTCCCCTCGGCAAAGTGTTATATTTCATTTTCCAAAACACATAACCTTATCTTGGTCGTGTTGCCTGTAGATTTCTAAGCATGAAATGCCAATTTGCTTTGTGTTTTATTGCATTATGGATACTCTGCCTAACCTCATTTTTGTATGGTGTCACAATACAAAATTCAGAAAGGAAGAAGGCAAAACAAACACAAACCCAGAACACGTTTAGGCAATTGCCAATCAAGAGACCTGAAGGCTGACGATTTTATACACCTGAAAATCCCATTGACCCTCGATTTAGAGGGAAATCAGAGCTGTCCCCTAAGAAAAAGGGTTACATTTCATTTCTCAAAATACAAAAATCATCTGGGTGGTGTTCCCTGTAGATTTCTAAGCATGAATTGCAAGTTTACTGTGTTTTGTATTTTATTATGAATACTCTTCCTAAACTCATTTTTGTATGGTGTCAGAATACAAAATTTGGAAAGGAAGAAGGCAAAACAAACACAAACCCAGAACAAATTGAGGCAATTGCCTAGCAGGAGACCTGAAAGCTGCCGATTGAATACAGCTGAAAATCCCTATCACACTCGATTTGGAGGGAAGTCAGAGCTATCCCCTCTGGAAAAGGTTTACATTTCATTTTCCAAAACACATAACCTTATATTGGTCGTTTTGCTTGTAGATTTCGAAGCATGAAACATTTCCTGTGTTATTTATTGCTTTGTGGACTCTGCTAACCTCATTTTTGTATGGTGTCAGAATAGAAAATTTTGAAAGGAAGAAGGTAAAACAAACACAAACCCTGAACAAATTTAGGCAATTGCCTAGAAGGAGACCTGAATGCTACCGATTGAATACACCTGAAAATATCATTCACACTCGATTTGGAGGGAATTCAGAGCTGTCCACTCTGGAAAAGTGTTACATTTCATTTTCCAAACACATAACCTTATCTTGGACTTGTTGCCTATAGATTTCTAATCATAAAATGCCAATTACATGAGTTTTGTATACTTTATGAACACTTTGCAAACAGATTTTTGTATGGTGTCAGAATACACAATTCTTAAAGGAACAAGGCAAAACAAACACAAACACAGAACAAATTTAGGCAATTGCCTAGCAGGAGACCTGAATGCTGCCGATGGAGTACACCTGAAAATCCCATTGACACTCGATTTAAAGGGAATTCAGAGCTGTCCCCTCTTGACAAGTGTTACTGAAGGACCCCAAAATCAGGAATCCACCATGCTCGGGTGGTCGCTCAAAGACCCAAACTCCAGACCAAGTTGATGCAAAAACATGAGGATTTATTAATCATTTGTACAAATGGGCTTCCCCTTCAGTAATGGCGAAGAGAGAGGCCACGAGCAGCAGTCTACAGCAGTTTTTAAAGAGAAGAACCACAAGATTAGCATATTTCGCGCACTTTGGTTTGATTGGCCAGTTTGAAGGTTACCAAGAGTACTCATTGGATCCTTTAGATGGGGGACATGGCTATCCCACGTGGGCACCTGGGCGGGAGTTACAACCAGTTTTCTTCCTGGGGAAACCGGAACTGGGGAGTGGCTAACCTGGGGGGGAATTCCTCGGGTATTTCATTACATTTCATTTTCCATACAATTACCTTATCTTGGTCGTGTTGCTGTAGATTTATAAGCATGAAACAACATTTCCTGTGTTATTTATTCTTGGTGGACTCTGCCTAACCTCATTTTTGTATTGTGTCAGAATACAAAATTTGGAAAGGAAGAAGGTAAAACAAACACAAACCCAGAACAAATTTAGGCAATTGCCTAGAAGGAGACCTGAATGCTACCGATTGAATACACCTGAAAATCTCACTCACACTCGATTTGGAGGGGATTCAGAGCTGTCCCCTCTTGACAAGTGTTACATTTCATTTTCCAAACACATTACCTTACCTTGGTTGTGTTGCCTGTAGATTTCTAAGCATGAAATGCCAATTTACGGTGTTTTGTATTTTATTATGAATACTTTGCCTAAACTAGTTTTTGTATGGTGTCAGAATACAAAATTCAGAAAGGAAGAAGGCAAAACAAACACAAACACAGAACAAATTGAGGCAGTTGCCTAGCAGGAGACCTGAATGCTACCGATTGAATATACCTGAAAATCTCATTCACACTCGATTTGGAGGGGATTCAGAGCTGTCCCCTCTGGAAAAGGGTTACATTTCATTTCCAAAACACATAAACTTATCTTGCTCGTGTTGCCTGTAGACTTTTACGCATGAAACGCCAATTTCCTCTGTTTTTTATTTCATTATGAATACTCTGCCTAAACTAGTTTTTGTTTACTGTCAGAATGCAAAATTCAGAAAGGAAGAAGGCAAAACAAACACAAACCCAGAACAAATTGAGGCAATTGCCTAGCAGGAGACCTGAATGCTGCCGATTGAGTACAACTGAAATTTCCATTCACACACGATTTGGAGGGAATTCCGAGCTGTCCCCTCTGGAAAAGGGTTACATTTCATTTTCCAAAACACAAAATCTCATCTTGGTCGTGTTGCCTGTAGATTTCTACACATGAAAAGCCAATTTGCTTAGTTTTTTTATTGCATTATGCATACTCTGCCTAACCTCATTTTTGTATGGTGTCAGAATACAAAATTTAGAAAGGAAGAAGGTAAAACAAACACAAACCCAGAACAAATTTAGGCGATTGCCTGGAAGGAGACCTGAAGGCTGACAATTGAATACAACTTAAAATCTCATTCACACTCGATTTGGAGGGAATTCAGAGCTGTCCACTCTGAAAAAGTGTTACATTTCACTTTCCAAACACATAACCTTATCTTGGACTTGTTGCCTATAGATTTCTAATCATAAAATGCCAATTACATGAGTTTTGTATACTTTATGAACACTTTGCAAACAGATTTTTGTATGGTGTCAGAATACACAATTCTTAAAGGAACAAGGCAAAACAAACACAAACACAGAACAAATTTAGGCAATTGCCTAGCAGGACAGCTGAATGCTGCCGATTGAATACACCTGAAAATCTCATTCTCACTCGATTTGGAGGGAATTCAGAGCTGTCCACTCTGGAAAAGGGTTACATTTCATTTTCCAAACACATAACCTTATCTTGGTAGTGTTGCCTGTAGATTTCTAAGCATGAAACGCCGATTTTTTTTTTTAATTCATTATGAATGCTCTGCCTAACCTCATTTTTGTATGGTGTCAGAATACAAAATTCAGAAAGAAAAAGGCAAAACAAACACAAACCCAGTCAAATTGAGACAAATGCCAAGGAAGAGACCTGAATGCTGCCATGAATACACCTGAAATTCCCTATTGCACATGATTTGGAGGGAATTCAAAGCATTTCCCTCGGCAAAAGTGTTATATTTCATTTTCCAAAACACAAAGCCTAATCTTGGTCGTGTTGCCTGTAGATTTCTAAGCATGAATTGCCAATTAGCTTAGTTTTTGTTGCATTATGGATAGTCTGCCTAACCTCATTTTTGTATGATGTCAGAATACAAAATTTGGAAAGGAAGAAGGTAAAACAAACACAAACCCAGAACAAATTGAGGCTATTGCCTAGCAGGAGACCTGAATGCTGCCGATTGAATACACCTGAAAATCCTATTCACACTCGATGTGAAGGGAATTCAGAGCTGTCCCATCTGGGAAAGTGTTACATTTCATTTTTCAAAACACATAACCTTATCTTGGTCGTGTTGTCCGTAGATTTATAAGGATAAAATGCCAAATGCCTGAATTTTGTATTGTATTATGAATACTCTGCCTAAACTCATTTTTGTATGGTGTCAGAATACAAAATTTGGAAAGTAAGAAGGCAAAACAAACACAAACCCAGAACAAATTGAGGCAATTGCCTAGCAAGAGTCCTGAATGGTGACGATTGAATACAACTGAAAATTTCATTCACATTCTATTTGGAGGGAATCCAGAGCTGTCCCCTCGGCAGAAGAGTAATATTTCATTTCCCAAAACACTAAAACTCATCTTCGTCTTGTTGACTGTAGATTTCTAAGCATGAAACGCCAATTTGTTTGCTTTATATTGCATTATGAATACTCTGCCTAAACTCATTTTTGTATGGTGTCAGATACAAAATTTGGAAAGAAAAAGGCAAAACAAACACAAACCCATAACAAATTTAGGCAGTTGACTAGCAGGAGACCTGAATGCTACCGATTGAATATACCTGAAAATCTCATTCACACTCAATTTGGAGGGGATTCAGAGCTGTCCCCTCTTGACAAGTGTTACATTTCTTTTTCCAAAACACATAATCGTATCTTGGTTATTTTGCATGTAGATTTCTAAGCATGAAATGCCAACTTAATGTGTTTTGAATTTTATTATGAATACTTTGCCTAAACTCATTTTGTGTGGTGTCAGAATACAACATTCAGAAAGGAAGAAGGCAAAACAAACACAAACCCAGAACAAATTGAGGCAATTGCCTAGCAGGAGACCTAAATGCTGCCGTTGGAGCACACCTGAAAATCCCATTCAACCTCGATTTGAAGGGAATTCAGAGCTGTCCCCTCTGGAAAAGGGTTACATTTCATTTTCCAAAACACATAACCTTATCTTGGTCGTTTTGCTTGTAGATTTCTAAGCATAAAATGCCAATTTCCTGAGTTTTATATATTATTATGAATACTCTGCCTAAACTCATTTTTGTATGGTGTCAGAATACAAAATTCAGAAAGGAAGAAGGCAAAACAAACACAAACCCAGAACACGTTTAGGCAATTGCCAATCAAGAGACCTGAAGTCTGACGATTTTATACACCTGAAAATCCCATTGACACTCGATTTAGAGGGAAATCAGAGTTGTCCCCTATGGAAAAGGATTACATTTCATTTCTCAAAATACAAAAATCATCTCGGTGGTGTTGCCTGTAGATTTCTAAGCATGAAATGCAAGTTTACTGTGTTTTGTATTTTATTATGAATACTCTGCCTAAACTCGTTTTTCTTTTCTGTCAGAATGCAAAATTCAGAAAGGAAGAAGGCAAAACAAACACAAACCCAGAACAAATTGAGGCAATTGCCTACCAGGAGTCCTGAATGCTCTCGATTGAATACATCTGAAACTCTCATTCACACTCTATGTGGTGGGGATTCAGAGCATTCCCCTCAGCAAAAGTGTTACATTTCATTTTCCAAAACACATAACCTTATATTGGTCGTTTTGCTTGTAGATTTCTAAGCATAAAATGCCAATTTCCTGAGTTTTGTGTATTATAATGAATACTCTGCCTAAACTCATTTTTGTATGGTGTCAGAATACAAAATTCAGAAAGGAAGAAAGTAAAACAAACACAAACCCAGAACACGTTTAGGCAATTGCCAATCAAGAGACCTGAATGCTGACGATTTTATACACCTAAAAATCCGATCCATACTCGATTAAGAGGGAATTCAGAGCTGTCCCCTATGGAAAAGGGATACATTTTATTTTTCAATACAAAAAATCTCATCTTGGTCGTGTTTCTGTAGATTTCTAAGCATGAATTGCAAGTTTACTGTGTTTTGTATTTTATTATGAATACTCTGCCTAAACTCGTTTTTGTTTACTGTCAGAATGCAAAATTCAGAAAGGAAGAAGGCAAAACAAACACAAACCCAGAACAAATTTAGGCAATTTCCTAGCAGGAGACCAGAAGGCTGCCGAATGAATACACCTGAAAATCCCATTGACACTCAATTTGGAGGGAATTCAGAGCTGTCCCCTCAGCAAAAGAGTTATATTTCATTTTCCAAAACACAAAAATTCATCTTGGTCTTGTTGCCTGTAGATTTCTAAGCCTGAAACGCCATTTGCTGTGTCATTTATTGCTTTATGCACTCTGCATAGCCTCATTTTTGTATGGTGTCAGAATACAAAATTTGGAAAGGAAGAAGGTAAAACAAACACAAACCCAGAACAAATTTAGGCAATTGCCTAGCAGGAGACCTGATTGCTACCGATTGAATACACCTGAAAATCTCATTCACACTCAATTTTGGAGGGGATTCAGAGCTGTCCCCTCTTGACAAGTGTTACATTTCATTTTCCTAAACACATAAACTTACTTGGTCATGTTGCCAGTAGATTTCTAAGCATTAAATGTGAATTTATTCTGTTTTGAATTTTATTATGAATACTTTGCCTAAACTCGTTTTGTGTGGTGTCAGAATACAACATACAGAAAGGAAGAAGGCAAAACAAACACAAACCCAGAACAAATTTAGGCAATTGCCTAGCAGGAGACCTGAATGCTGCCGATTGAATACACTTGAAATTCCCATTCACACTCGATGTGAAGGGAATTCAGAGCTGTCCCATCTGGGAAAGTGTTACATTTCATTTTTCAAAACACATAACCTTATCTTGGTCGTGTTGTCCGTAGATTTATAAGGATAAAATGCCAATTTCCAGAATTTTGTATTGTATTATGAATACTCTGCCTAAACTCGTTTTTGTATGGTGTCAGAATACAAAATTTGGAAAGTAAGAAGGCAAAACAAACACAAACCCAGAACAAATTGAGGCAATTGCCTAGCAAGAGTCCTGAATGGTGACGATTGAATACAACTGAAAATTTCATTCACATTCTATTTGGAGGGAATCCAGAGCTGTCCCCTCGGCAGAAGAGTAATATTTCATTTCCCAAAACACTAAAACTCATCTTCGTCTTGTTGACTGTAGATTTCTAAGCATGAAACGCCAATTTGTTTGCTTTATATTGCATTATGAATATTCTGCCTAAACTCATTTTAGTATGGTGTCAGATACAAAATTTGGAAAGTAAGAAGGTAATACAAACAGAAACCCAGAACAAATTTAGGCAGTTGCCTAGCAGGAGACCTGAATGCTACCGATTGAATATACCTGAAAATCTCATTCACACTCAATTTGGAGGGGATTCAGAGCTGTCCCCTCTTGACAAGTGTTACATTTCATTTTCCAAACACATAACCTTATCTTGGTAATTTTGCCTGTAGATTTCTAAGCATGAAATGCCAACTTAATGTGTTTTGAATTTTATTATGAATACTTTGCCTAAACTCATTTTGTGTGGTGTCAGAATACAACATACAGAAAGGAAGAAGGCAAAACAAACACAAACCCAGAACAAATTGAGGCAATTGCCTAGCAGGAGACCTGAATGCTGCCGTTGGAGTACACCTGAAAATCCCATTCAACCTCGATTTGAAGGGAATTCAGAGCTGTCCCCTCTGGAAAAGGGTTACATTTCATTTTGCAAAACACATAACCTTATCTTGGTCATTTTGCTTGTAGATTTCTAAGCATAAAATGCCAATTTCCTGAGTTTTATATATTATTATGAATACTCTGCCTTAACTCATTTTTGTATGGTGTCAGAATACAAAATTCAGAACGAAGAAAGTAAAACAAAAACAAACCCAGAACACGTTTAGGCAATTGCCAATCAAGAGACCTGAAGGCTGACGATTTTATACACCTGAAAATCCCATTGACACTCGATTTAGAGGGAAATCAGAGCTGTCCCCTAAGAAAAAGGGTTACATTTCATTTCTCAAAATACAAAAATCATCTGGGTGGTGTTCCCTGTAGATTTCTAAGCATGAATTGCAAGTTTACTGTGTTTTGTATTTTATTATGAATACTCTTCCTAAACTCATTTTTGTATGGTGTCAGAATACAAAATTTGGAAAGGAAGAAGGCAAAACAAACACAAACCCAGAACAAATTGAGGCAATTGCCTAGCAGGAGACCTGAAAGCTGCCGATTGAATACAGCTGAAAATCCCTATCACACTCGATTTGGAGGGAAGTCAGAGCTATCCCCTCTGGAAAAGGTTTACATTTCATTTTCCAAAACACATAACCTTATATTGGTCGTTTTGCTTGTAGATTTCGAAGCATGAAACATTTCCTGTGTTATTTATTGCTTTGTGGACTCTGCTAACCTCATTTTTGTATGGTGTCAGAATAGAAAATTTTGAAAGGAAGAAGGTAAAACAAACACAAACCCAGAACAAATTGAGGCAATTGCCTAGCAGGAGACCTGAATGCTACCGATTGAATACACCTGAAAATATCATTCACACTCGATTTGGAGGGAATTCAGAGCTGTCCACTCTGGAAAAGTGTTACATTTCATTTTCCAAACACATAACCTTATCTTGGACTTGTTGCCTATAGATTTCTAATCATAAAATGCCAATTACATGAGTTTTGTATACTTTATGAACACTTTGCAAACAGATTTTTGTATGGTGTCAGAATACACAATTCTTAAAGGAACAAGGCAAAACAAACACAAACACAGAACAAATTTAGGCAATTGCCTAGCAGGAGACCTGAATGCTGCCGATGGATACACCTGAAAATCCCATTGACACTCGATTTAAAGGGAATTCAGAGCTGTCCCCTCTTGACAAGTGTTACTGAAGGACCCCAAAATCAGGAATCCACCATGCTCGGGTGGTCGCTCAAAGACCCAAACTCCAGACCAAGTTGATGCAAAAACATGAGGATTTATTAATCATTTGTACAAATGGGCTTCCCCTTCAGTAATGGCGAAGAGAGAGGCCACGAGCAGCAGTCTACAGCAGTTTTTAAAGAGAAGAACCACAAGATTAGCATATTTCGCGCACTTTGGTTTGATTGGCCAGTTTGAAGGTTACCAAGAGTACTCATTGGATCCTTTAGATGGGGGACATGGCTATCCCACGTGGGCACCTGGGCGGGAGTTACAACCAGTTTTCTTCCTGGGGAAACCGGAACTGGGGAGTGGCTAACCTGGGGGGGAATTCCTCGGGTATTTCATTACATTTCATTTTCCATACAATTACCTTATCTTGGTCGTGTTGCTGTAGATTTATAAGCATGAAACAACATTTCCTGTGTTATTTATTCTTGGTGGACTCTGCCTAACCTCATTTTTGTATTGTGTCAGAATACAAAATTTGGAAAGGAAGAAGGTAAAACAAACACAAACCCAGAACAAATTTAGGCAATTGCCTAGAAGGAGACCTGAATGCTACCGATTGAATACACCTGAAAATCTCACTCACACTCGATTTGGAGGGGATTCAGAGCTGTCCCCTCTTGACAAGTGTTACATTTCATTTTCCAAACACATTACCTTACCTTGGTTGTGTTGCCTGTAGATTTCTAAGCATGAAATGCCAATTTACGGTGTTTTGTATTTTATTATGAATACTTTGCCTAAACTAGTTTTTGTATGGTGTCAGAATACAAAATTCAGAAAGGAAGAAGGCAAAACAAACACAAACACAGAACAAATTGAGGCAGTTGCCTAGCAGGAGACCTGAATGCTACCGATTGAATATACCTGAAAATCTCATTCACACTCGATTTGGAGGGGATTCAGAGCTGTCCCCTCTGGAAAAGGGTTACATTTCATTTCCAAAACACATAAACTTATCTTGCTCGTGTTGCCTGTAGACTTTTACGCATGAAACGCCAATTTCCTCTGTTTTTTATTTCATTATGAATACTCTGCCTAAACTAGTTTTTGTTTACTGTCAGAATGCAAAATTCAGAAAGGAAGAAGGCAAAACAAACACAAACCCAGAACAAATTGAGGCAATTGCCTAGCAGGAGACCTGAATGCTGCCGATTGAGTACAACTGAAATTTCCATTCACACACGATTTGGAGGGAATTCCGAGCTGTCCCCTCTGGAAAAGGGTTACATTTCATTTTCCAAAACACAAAATCTCATCTTGGTCGTGTTGCCTGTAGATTTCTACACATGAAAAGCCAATTTGCTTAGTTTTTTTATTGCATTATGCATACTCTGCCTAACCTCATTTTTGTATGGTGTCAGAATACAAAATTTAGAAAGGAAGAAGGTAAAACAAACACAAACCCAGAACAAATTTAGGCGATTGCCTGGAAGGAGACCTGAAGGCTGACAATTGAATACAACTTAAAATCTCATTCACACTCGATTTGGAGGGAATTCAGAGCTGTCCACTCTGAAAAAGTGTTACATTTCACTTTCCAAACACATAACCTTATCTTGGACTTGTTGCCTATAGATTTCTAATCATAAAATGCCAATTACATGAGTTTTGTATACTTTATGAACACTTTGCAAACAGATTTTTGTATGGTGTCAGAATACACAATTCTTAAAGGAACAAGGCAAAACAAACACAAACACAGAACAAATTTAGGCAATTGCCTAGCAGGACAGCTGAATGCTGCCGATTGAATACACCTGAAAATCTCATTCTCACTCAATTTGGAGGGAATTCAGAGCTGTCCACTCTGGAAAAGGGTTACATTTCATTTTCCAAACACATAACCTTATCTTGGTAGTGTTGCCTGTAGATTTCTAAGCATGAAACGCCGATTTTTTTTTTAATTCATTATGAATGCTCTGCCTAACCTCATTTTTGTATGGTGTCAGAATACAAAATTCAGAAAGAAAAAGGCAAAACAAACACAAACCCAGTCAAATTGAGACAAATGCCAAGGAAGAGACCTGAATGCTGCCATGAATACACCTGAAATTCCCTATTGCACATGATTTGGAGGGAATTCAAAGCATTTCCCTCGGCAAAAGTGTTATATTTCATTTTCCAAAACACAAAGCCTAATCTTGGTCGTGTTGCCTGTAGATTTCTAAGCATGAATTGCCAATTAGCTTAGTTTTTGTTGCATTATGGATAGTCTGCCTAACCTCATTTTTGTATGATGTCAGAATACAAAATTTGGAAAGGAAGAAGGTAAAACAAACACAAACCCAGAACAAATTGAGGCTATTGCCTAGCAGGAGACCTGAATGCTGCCGATTGAATACACCTGAAAATCCTATTCACACTCGATGTGAAGGGAATTCAGAGCTGTCCCATCTGGGAAAGTGTTACATTTCATTTTTCAAAACACATAACCTTATCTTGGTCGTGTTGTCCGTAGATTTATAAGGATAAAATGCCAAATGCCTGAATTTTGTATTGTATTATGAATACTCTGCCTAAACTCATTTTTGTATGGTGTCAGAATACAAAATTTGGAAAGTAAGAAGGCAAAACAAACACAAACCCAGAACAAATTGAGGCAATTGCCTAGCAAGAGTCCTGAATGGTGACGATTGAATACAACTGAAAATTTCATTCACATTCTATTTGGAGGGAATCCAGAGCTGTCCCCTCGGCAGAAGAGTAATATTTCATTTCCCAAAACACTAAAACTCATCTTCGTCTTGTTGACTGTAGATTTCTAAGCATGAAACGCCAATTTGTTTGCTTTATATTGCATTATGAATACTCTGCCTAAACTCATTTTTGTATGGTGTCAGATACAAAATTTGGAAAGTAAAAGGTAATACAAACAGAAACCCATAACAAATTTAGGCAGTTGACTAGCAGGAGACCTGAATGCTACCGATTGAATATACCTGAAAATCTCATTCACACTCAATTTGGAGGGGATTCAGAGCTGTCCCCTCTTGACAAGTGTTACATTTCTTTTTCCAAAACACATAATCGTATCTTGGTTATTTTGCATGTAGATTTCTAAGCATGAAATGCCAACTTAATGTGTTTTGAATTTTATTATGAATACTTTGCCTAAACTCGTTTTGTGTGGTGTCAGAATACAACATTCAGAAAGGAAGAAGGCAAAACAAACACAAACCCAGAACAAATTGAGGCAATTGCCTAGCAGGAGACCTAAATGCTGCCGTTGGAGCACACCTGAAAATCCCATTCAACCTCGATTTGAAGGGAATTCAGAGCTGTCCCCTCTGGAAAAGGGTTACATTTCATTTTCCAAAACACATAACCTTATCTTGGTCGTTTTGCTTGTAGATTTCTAAGCATAAAATGCCAATTTCCTGAGTTTTATATATTATTATGAATACTCTGCCTAAACTCATTTTTGTATGGTGTCAGAATACAAAATTCAGAAAGGAAGAAGGCAAAACAAACACAAACCCAGAACACGTTTAGGCAATTGCCAATCAAGAGACCTGAAGTCTGACGATTTTATACACCTGAAAATCCCATTGACACTCGATTTAGAGGGAAATCAGAGTTGTCCCCTATGGAAAAGGATTACATTTCATTTCTCAAAATACAAAAATCATCTCGGTGGTGTTGCCTGTAGATTTCTAAGCATGAAATGCAAGTTTACTGTGTTTTGTATTTTATTATGAATACTCTGCCTAAACTCGTTTTTCTTTTCTGTCAGAATGCAAAATTCAGAAAGGAAGAAGGCAAAACAAACACAAACCCAGAACAAATTGAGGCAATTGCCTACCAGGAGTCCTGAATGCTCTCGATTGAATACATCTGAAACTCTCATTCACACTCTATGTGGTGGGGATTCAGAGCATTCCCCTCAGCAAAAGTGTTACATTTCATTTTCCAAAACACATAACCTTATATTGGTCGTTTTGCTTGTAGATTTCTAAGCATAAAATGCCAATTTCCTGAGTTTTGTGTATTATTATGAATACTCTGCCTAAACTCATTTTTGTATGGTGTCAGAATACAAAATTCAGAAAGGAAGAAAATAAAACAAACACAAACCCAGAACACGTTTAGGCAATTGCCAATCAAGAGACCTGAATGCTGACGATTTTATACACCTAAAAATCCGATCCATACTCGATTAAGAGGGAATTCAGAGCTGTCCCCTATGGAAAAGGGATACATTTTATTTTTCAATACAAAAAATCTCATCTTGGTCGTGTTTCTGTAGATTTCTAAGCATGAATTGCAAGTTTACTGTGTTTTGTATTTTATTATGAATACTCTGCCTAAACTCGTTTTTGTTTACTGTCAGAATGCAAAATTCAGAAAGGAAGAAGGCAAAACAAACACAAACCCAGAACAAATTTAGGCAATTTCCTAGCAGGAGACCAGAAGGCTGCTGAATGAATACACCTGAAAATCCCATTGACACTCAATTTGGAGGGAATTCAGAGCTGTCCCCTCAGCAAAAGAGTTATATTTCATTTTCCAAAACACAAAAATTCATCTTGGTCTTGTTGCCTGTAGATTTCTAAGCCTGAAACGCCATTTGCTGTGTCATTTATTGCTTTATGCACTCTGCATAGCCTCATTTTTGTATGGTGTCAGAATACAAAATTTGGAAAGGAAGAAGGTAAAACAAACACAAACCCAGAACAAATTTAGGCAATTGCCTAGCAGGAGACCTGATTGCTACCGATTGAATACACCTGAAAATCTCATTCACACTCAATTTTGGAGGGGATTCAGAGCTGTCCCCTCTTGACAAGTGTTACATTTCATTTTCCTAAACACATAAACTTACTTGGTCATGTTGCCAGTAGATTTCTAAGCATTAAATGTGAATTTATTCTGTTTTGAATTTTATTATGAATACTTTGCCTAAACTCGTTTTGTGTGGTGTCAGAATACAACATACAGAAAGGAAGAAGGCAAAACAAACACAAACCCAGAACAAATTTAGGCAATTGCCTAGCAGGAGACCTGAATGCTGCCGATTGAATACACTTGAAATTCCCATTCACACACGATTTGAAGGGAATTCAGAGCATTCCCCTCGGCAAAAGAGATATATTTCATTTTCCAAAACAGATAAACTTATCTTGGTATTGTTGTCTGTAGATTTCAAAGCATGAAAGTCCAATTTCCTTTGTTTTTTATTTCATTATGAATACTCTGCCTAACCTCATTTTTGTATGGTGTCAGAATACAAAATTTGGAAACGAAGAAGGCAAAACAAACACAAACCCAGAAAAAATTTAGCCAATTGCCTAGCAGGAGACCTGAATGCTTCCGATTGAATACACCTGAAAATCCCATTCGCAAAAGTGTTACATTTAATTTTCCAAAATACAAAAAATCATGTTAGTCCTGTTGCCTGTACATTTCTAAGGATGAAATGCAAGTTTACTGTGTTTTGTATTTTATTATGAATACTCTGCCTAAACTCATTTTTGTATGTTGTCAGATTACAAAATTCAGAAAGGATGAAATAAAACAAAACAAACCCAGAACAAATTGAGGCAATTGCATAGCAGGAGAACTGAATGTTTTAGATTGAATACACCTGCAATTCCCACTCACACACGATTTGGAGGGAATTCAGGGCTGTCCCCTCGCCTAAGGGTTACATTACATTTCCCAAAACAGAAAACCTCATCTTGGTCTGTTGCCTGCAGATTTCTAAGCGTGAAACGCCAATATACTGTGTTTTTTATTTCATTTGAATACACCGCCTAACCTCATGTTTGCATGGTGTCAGAATACAAAATTTGGAAAGGAAGAAGGCAAAACAAACAGAAACCCAGAACAAATTGAGGCAATTGCCAATCAAGAGAATTGAAGGCTGCTGAGTGAATACACCTGAAAATCCCATTCACACTCGATTTGGAGGGAATTCAGAGCTTTCCCATCGGCAAAAGAGTTATATTACATTTTCCAAAACACAAAACCTCGTATTGGTCGTGTTGCCTGTAGATTGTTAAGCATGAAACACCAATTTACTTTGTTTTTTATTGCATTACGGATACTCCGCCTAACCTCATTTTTGTATGGTGTCAGATTACATAATTTTGAAAAGAAGAAGGCAAAGCAAACACACACCCAGATCAAATGTATCCAATTGCCTAGAAAGAAACCTGAACGCTGATGATTGAATACACCTGAAAATCCGATTCACACTCGATTTGGATGGAATTCAGAGCTTTCGCCTCTGCAAAAGAGTTTTATTTCATTTTCCAAAACACAAAATATCTTCTTGGTCGTGTTGCTTGTACACTTCTAAGCATGAAACATTAATTTGCAGTGTTTTTTATTTCTTTATGGATACTCTGACTAACCTCATTTTGTTTGTTGTCTGAATACAAAATTAGGAAAGGAAGAAGGCAAAACAAACAGAAACCCAGAACAAATTTAGGCAATTTCCAGTCAAGAGACCTGAATGCTGCTGATTGAATACACCTGAAAATCCGATTCACACTGCATTTGGAGGGAATTCAGAACTTTACACTCGGCAAATAGTTATATTTCATTATCCAAAACACAAAACCTCATCTTGGTCCTGTTGCCTGTAGATTTCTAAGCGTGAAACGCCAATTTACTTTGTTTTTTATTTCATTATGGATACACCACCTAACCTCATGTTTGCATGGTGTCAGAATACAAAATTTGGAAAGGAAGAAGGCAAAACAAACACAAACCCAGAACAAATTTAGCCAATTGCCTAGAAAGAAACGTGATTGCTGCTGATTGAATACACATGAAAATCCAAGTCAAACTCGATTTGGATGGAATTCAGTGCTGTCCCCTCGCCAAAAGGGTTGTATTTCATTTTCAAAAATACAAAACCTTATCGAGGTAGTGTTACCTGTTGATTTCTAAGCGTGAATCACCATCTTGCTGCGTTTTTTATTTCATTATGAATACACCACCTAACCTCATGTTTGTATGGTGTCAGAATACAAAATTTGGAAAGGAAGAAAGCAAAACAAACACAAACCCAGAACAAATTGAGGCAATTGCCTAGAAAGAAACCTGAATGCTCCTTATTGAATACACCTGAAAATCCAATTCACACTCGGTTTGGAGGAAATTCAGAGCTGTCCCCTCGGCAAATGATTTACATTATATTTTGCAAAACACAAAATCTCATCTTGCTTGTGTTGCCTATACATATATAAGCGTGAAATGCCAATTTGCTGTGTTTCCTATTGCATTATGGATACTCTGCCTAACCTCATTTTTGTATGGTGTCAATATACAAAATTTTTAAAAGAAGAGGGCAAAACAAACACAAACCCAGAACAATTTTAGTCAGTTGCCAATCAAGAGTCCTGAATGCTGCCGATTGAATGCACCTGAAACTCCGTTTCACAATCGATTTGAAGGGAATTCAGAGCTTTCCCCTTCAGCAAAAGAGTTATATTTCATTTTGCAAAACAGAAAAGCTCATCTTGGTCTTGTTGCCTGTATATTTCTGAGCATGAAATGCCAATTTGCTTTGTTTTTTATTGCACTATGGATACTCTGCCTAACCTCATGTTTGTATGGTGTCAGAATACAAAATTAGGAAAGGAAGAAGGCAAAACAAACACAAATCCAGAACATATTTAGGCAATTGCCATTCAACAGACTTAAATGCTGATGATTGAATCCACCTCTAAATCCGATTCACACTCGATTTGGATGGAATTCAGAGCTTTCTCCGGGGCAAAGAGTTATATTTCATTTTCCAAAACACAGAACCTCATTTGGTCGTGATGCCTGTACACTTCTAAGCATGAAAAATGAACTTACACTGTTTTTTATTGCTTTAAGGATACTCTGCCTAACCTCATTTTTTGCCGTCTGAATACAAAATTAGGAAAGGAAGTAGGCAAAACAAACACAAACCCAGAACAAACTTTGGCAATTGCCAGGAAATAACCCTGAATGCTGCTGATTGAATACACCTGAAAATCTCATTCACACTGCATTTGGAAGGAATTCAGTGCTGTCCACACAGCAAAAGTGTCAAATTATATTTTGCAAAACACAAAAAATCATCTTTGTCGTGTTGCCTGTAGATTTCTAAGCGTGAAACGCCATTTTGCTCTGTTTTTTATTTCATTATGGGTATTCTGCCTAACCTCATTTTTGTATTGTGTCAGAATACAAAATTCGGAAAGCAAGAAGGCCGAACAAACACAAACATAGAGCAAATTTAAGCAATTGCAATTGAAGAAACCTGAATGCTCCTGACTGAATGCACCTGAAAATCTGAATCAAACGTGAATTGGAAGGAATTCAGTGCTGTCCCCTCGGCAAAAGGGTTGTATTCCATTTTCAAAAACAGAAAACATTATCTTCGTGGTGATACCTGTAGATTTCTAATTGTGAAACGCCAACTTGCTGTGTTTTTTATTTCATTATGTATACACCGCCTAACCTCATGTTTCTATGGTGTCAGAATACAAAATTTGGAAAGGAAGAAGGCAAAACAAACAGAAACCCACAACAAATTGAGGCAATTGCCAATCAAGAGACTTGAATGCTGCTGAGTGAATACACCTGAAAATCCGATTCACACTGGATTTGGAGGGAATTCAGAGCATTCCCCTCGGCAAAAGTGTTATTTTTCATTTTCCCAAACACAAAACATCATCTTGATCGTGTTGCCTGTACACTTCAAATATGAAACACGAGTTTGCGCTGTTTTTTATTGCTTTATGGATACTCTGCCTAACCTCATTTTGTTTGTTGTCAGACTACAAAATTAGTAAAGGAAGATGCAAAACAAACACAAACCCAGAACAAATTTTGGCAATAACCTAGAAAGAAAACTGAATGCTGCTGATTGAATACTCCTAAAAATCCGAGTAAAACTACTTGGATGGAATTCTCTGCTGTCCCCTCGCCAAAAGGGTTGTATTCCATTTTACAAAAGAGAAAACATTATCTTCGTGGTGTTACCTGCAGATTTCTAAGCGTGAAACACCAATTTACTTTGTTTTTTATTGCATTATGGATACTCCGCCTAACCTCATTTTTGTATGGTGTCAGATTACAAAATTTGGAAAGGAAGAAGGCAAAAGAAACACAAACCCAGAAGAAATTTTGGGAATGGCCAATCAAGAGACCTGAATGCTGCTGATTGAATACACCTGAAAATTCGATTCACACTGGATTTGGAGGGAATTCAGGCTTTCCCCTCGGCAAAAGAGTTATATTTCATTTTCCAAACACAAAACCTCATCTTGGTCATATTGCCTGTAGACTGTTAAGCATGAAACGCCAATTTACTTTCTTTTCAATGCATTATGGATACTCCACCTAACCTCATTTTTGTATGGTGTCAGATTACAAAATTTTGAAAGGAAGAAGGCAAAACAAACACAAACCTAGAAGAAATTTAGCCAATTGCCTAGAAAGAAACCCGATTGCTGCTGATTGAATACACGTGAAAATCTGAGTCAAACTCGAATTTGACGGAATTCAGTGCTGTCCACTTGGCAAAAGGGGTGTATTTCATTTTCCAAAACACAAAACCTTATCTTCGTGGTGTACACTGTAGATTTCTAAGCGTGAAATGCCAACTTGCTGTGTTTCTTATTTCATTATGAATACACTGCCTAACCTCATGTTTGTATGGTGACAGAATAAAAAATTTGGAAATGAAGAAGACCAAACAAACAGAAACCCAGAACAAATTGAGACAATTGACAATCAAAAGACCTGAATGCTGCTGATTGAATACACCTGAAAATCCGATTCACATTGAATTTGGAGGGAATTTAGTGCAGTCCACACTGCAAAAGGGTTGCATTGCATTTGCAAAACACAAATAATCATCTTGATCATGTTGCCTGTATATTTCTAAGCATGAAATGCCAATTTGCTGTGTTTTTTATTTCATTATGAATACACTGCGTAACCTCATTTTTCTATGGTGTCAGAATACAAAATTCGGAAAGCAAGAAGGCCAAACAAACAGAAACATAGAGCAAACTGAAGCAATTGCAATTCAAGAAACCTGAATGCTGCTGATGAATACACTTAAAAATCTGTGTCAGCCTCAATTAGGATGGAAATCAGTGCTGTCCCCTCGGCAAAAGTTTTGTATTCCATTTTCGAAAACAGAAAACATTATGTTCGTGGTGTTACCTGTAGATTTCTAAGCGTGAAACGCCAATTTGCTGTGTTTTTTATTTGATTATGAATACACCAGCTAACCTCATGTTTGCATGGTTGCAAAATACAAAATTTGGAAATGAAGAAGGCAAAACAAACAGAAACCCAGAACAAATTGATGCAATTGCCAATCAAGAGACCTGAATGCTGCTGATTGAATACCACTGAAAATCCGATTAACACTGGATTTGGAGGGAATCCAGAGCTTTTCCCTCGGCAAAAGAGTTATATTTCATTTTCCAAAACACAAAACCTCATCTTGGTCATGTTGCCGGTACATTTCTAAGCATGAAACGCCAATTTACTTTGTTTTTTATTACATTATGGATAAGCTGCAAAACCTCATT
Source organism: Sylvilagus floridanus (assembly GCA_949820135.1). Classification (NCBI taxonomy): domain Eukaryota; kingdom Metazoa; phylum Chordata; class Mammalia; order Lagomorpha; family Leporidae; genus Sylvilagus; species Sylvilagus floridanus. Next base: position 22,760,682 of record OX463234.1, on the reverse strand, counting down.
TTTGTATGGTGTCAGAATACAAAATTTGGAAAGGAAGAAGGCAAAACAAACACAAACCCAGAACAAAATTAGCCAATTGCCTAGAAAGAAACCTAATTCCTGCTGATTGAATACCACTGAAAATCCCATTCACACTGAATTTAGAAGGAATTCATATCTGTCCACACTGCAAAAGTTTTGCATTACATTTTGCAAAACAAATATATCATCTTGGTCGTGTTGCCTGTAGATTTCTAAGTGTGAAACGCCAATTTGCTGTGTTTTTAATTGCAGTATGGATACTCTGCCTAACCTCATTTTTGTATAGTCTCAGAATAAAAAATTTGGAAAGGAAGAAGGGAAAACAAACACAAACCCAGAACGAATTTAGGCAATTGCCATTCAAGAGACCTGAATGCTGCTGATTGAATACCACTGAAAATCCGATTCACACTGGATTTGGAGGGAATTCAGAGATTTCCCCTTTGCAAAAGTGTTATATTTCATTTTCCCTAAACACAAAACCTAATCTTGCTCGTGTTGCCTGTAGATTGTTAAGCATGAAATGCCAATTTACTTTGTTTTTTATTGCATTATGTATACTCCGCCTAACCTCATTTTTGTATGGTGTCAGAATACAAAATTTGGAAAGGAAGCAGGCAAAACAAAGAGAAACCAAGAACAAATTTAGGCAATTGCCTAGCAGGCGACCTGAATGCTGCCGATTGAATGCACATGAAAATCCCTTTCACACTCGATTTGGAGGGAATTCAGAGCTGTCCCCTCGGCAAGAGTTATATTTCATTTTCCAAAACACATAACCTTATCTTGGTCGTTTTGCCTATAGATTTCTAAGCATGAAAGGCCATTTGCTGTGTTATTTATTGCTCTATGGATACTCTGCTTTTCCTCATTTTTGTATGGTATCAAAATACAAAATTTTGAAAGGAAGAAGGCAAAACAAACACAAACCCAGACAAATTTAGCAATTGCCAAGCAGGAGACCTGAATTCTGCGGATTGAATACACCTGAAATTCCCATTCACACTCAATTTGGAGTGAATTCAGAGCTGTCCCCTCGGCAAAACCGTTATATATCATTTTCCAAAACACATAACCTTATCTTGGTCGTGTTGCCTGTAGATTTCTAAGCATGAAACGCCAGTTTCCTTTGTTTCTTATTTCATTATGAATACTCTCCCTAAACTCATTTTTGTATGGTGTCAGAGTACAAAATTTGGAAAGGAAGAAGGCAAAACAAACACAAACTCAGAACAAATTTAGGCAATTGCCTAGCAGGAGACCTGAATGCTGCCCATTGAATACACATGAAAATCCCATTCACACTCGATTTGGAGGGAATCCAGAGCTATCCCCTCTGGAAAAGGGTTACATTTCATTTTCCAAAACACAAAAACTCATCTTGGTCGTGTTGTCTGTAGATTTCTAAGCATGAAACGCCAATTTCCTTTGTTTTTTATTTCATTATGAATACTCTGCCTAAACTCGTTTTTGTTTGGTGTCAGAATACAAAATTCAGAAAGGAAGAAGGTAAAATAAACACAAACCCAGAACAAATTTAGGCGATTGCCTAGCAGGAGACCTTAATGCTACCGATTGAGTACACCTGAAAATCTAATTCACACTCGATTTGGAGGGGATTCAGAGCTGTCCCCTCTTGACAAGTGTTACATTTCATTTTCCAAAACACATAACCATATCTTTTTCGTGTGGCCTGTAGATTTCTACGAATGAAACGCCAATTGGCTTTGTTTTTTATTTCATTGTGATACTCTGCCTAAACTCGTTTTTGTATTTTGTCAGAATGCAAAATTCAGAAAGGAAGAAGGCAAAACAAACGCAAAAACAGAAAAAATTGAGGCAGTTGCCTAGCAGGAGACCTGAATGCTGCCGATTGATACACCTGAAATTCCCATTCACACACGATTTGGAGAGAATTCAGAGCTGTCTCCTCGGCAAAAGGGTTACATTTCATTTTCCAAAACACATAACCTTATCTTGGTCATTATTCTTGTAGATTTCTAAGCATAAAATGCCAATTTCCGGAGTTTGGTATATTATTATGAATACTCTGCCTAACCTCATGTTTGTGTGGTGTCAGAATTCAAAATTCAGAAAGCAAGAAAGTAAAACAAACACAAACCCAGAACACGTTTAGGCAATTTCCAATGAAGAGACCTGAATGCTGATGATTTTACACCTGAAAATCCCATTGACACTCGATTTACAGGGAATTCAGAGCTGTCCCCTCGGCAAAAGAGTTATATTTCATCTTTCAAAATACAAAAATCATCTTGGTCGTGTTGCCTGTAGATTTCTAAGCATGAATTGCAAGTTTATTGTGTTTTGTATTTTATTATGAATACTCTGCCTGAACTCGTTTTGTATGGTGTCAGAATGCAAAATTCAGAAAGGAAGAAGGCAAAACAAACACAAACCCAGAACAAATTGAGGCAATTACCTAGCAGGAGACCTGAATGCTCTCGATTGAATACACCTGAAAATCCCTTTCACACTCGGTTTGGAGGGAATTCAGAGCTGTCTCCTCTGGACAAGTGTTACATTTTATTTTCCAAAACACAAAAACTCATCTTGGTCGTGTTGTCTGTAGATTTCTAAGCATGAAACGCCATTTTTGTGTTATTTATTGCTTTGTGGACTCTGCCTAACCTCATTTTTGTATTGTGTCAGAATACAAAATTTGGAAAGGAAGAAGGTAAAACAAACACAAACCCAGAACAAATTGAGGCAATTGCCTAGCAGGAGACCTGAATGCTACCGATTGAATACACCTGAAAATCTCATTCACACTCGACCTGGAGGGGATTCAGAGCTGTCCCCTCTTGACAAGTGTTACATTTCATTTTCTAAACACATAACCTTATCTTGGTCGTGTTGCCTGTAGATTTCTAAGCATGAAATGCCAGTTTACTGCGTTTTGTATTTTATTATGATACTTTGCCTAAACGCGTTTTGTGTGGTGTTAGAATACAACATTCAGAAAGGAAGAAGGTAAAACAAACACAAACCCAGAACAAATTTAGGTGATTGCCTAGAAGGAGACCTGAATGCTGAAAATTGAATACACCTGGAAATCTCATTCACACTCAATTTGGAGCGGATTCAGAGCTGTCCCCTCTTGACAAGTGTTACATTTCATTATCCAAAACACAGAACCTTATCTTGGTCGTGTTGCCTGTACATTTCTAAGCATGAAATGCAAGTTTACTGTGTTTTGTATTTTATTAAGAATACTCTGCCTAAACTCGTTTTTGTATACTGTCAGAATACAAAATTCAGAAAAGAAGAAGACAAAACAAACACAAACCCAGAACAAATTGAGGCAATTGCATTCCAGGAGACCTGAATGTTTTAGTTTGAATACACCTGCAATTCCCATTCACACACGATTTGGATGGAATTCACATCTGTCCCCTCAGCAAAAGAGTTATATTTCATTTTCCAAAACACATTAATAATGTTGGTCGTGTTGCCTGTGGATTTCTAAGCATGAAACGCCAATTTGCTTTGTTTTTTATTTCATTATGAATACTCTGCCTAAACTCGTTTTTGTATGGTATCAGAATGCAAAATTCAGAAAGGAAGAAGGCAAAAAAAACACTAACCCAGAACAAATTTAGGCAATTGCCTAGCAGGAGACCTGAATGCTGTCAATTGAATACACCTGACAATCTCATTCACACTTGATTTAGAGGGAATTCAGAGCTGTCCCTTCGGCAAATGTGTTATATTTCATTTCCCAAAACACATAACCTTAACTTGGTCATGCGGCCTGTAGATTTCTAGGCATGAAACGCCATTTTCTGTGTTATTTTTTGCTTTGTGGACTCTGCCTAACCTCATTTTTGCATTGTGTCAGAATACAAAATTTGGAAAGGAATAAGGTAAAACAAACACAAACCTAGAACACGTTTAGGCAAATGCCAATCAAGAGACCTGAATGCTGATGATTTTATACACCTGAAAATCCCATTGACACTCAATTTAGAGGGAAATCAGAGCTGTCCCCTCTGGAAAACAGTTACATTTCATTTTCCAAAATACAAAAATCATCTTGGTCGTGTTGCCGGTGGATTTCTAAGCATGAATTGCAAGTTTACTGTGTTTTGTATTTTCTTACGAATACTCTGCCTAAACTCGTTTTTGTATACTGTCAGAATGTTTGAATTCAGAAAGGAAGAAGGCAAAACAAACACAAACCCAGAACTAATTGAGGCAATTGCCTAGCAGGAGACCTGAATGCTGCCGATTGAGCACACCTGAAATTACCATTCTCACTCAATTTGGAGGGAATTCAGAGCTGTCCCCTCGGGGAAAGAGTTATATTTTAATTTCCAAAACACATAACCTTATCTTGGTCGTGTTGCCTGTAGATTTCTAAGCATGTAATGCCAATTTCCTTTGTTTTTTATTTCATTATGAATACTCTTCCGAAACTCATTTTTCTATGGGGACAGAATACAAAATTTGGAAAGGAAGAAGGCAAAACAAACACAAACCAAGAACAAATTGAGGCAATTGCCTAGCAGGAGACCTGAATGCTACCGATTGAATACACCTGAAATTCTCATTCACACTCGATTTGGTGGGAATTCAGAGCTGTCCCCTCTTGACAAGTGTTACCTTTCATTTTCCAAACACATTACGTTACCTTGGTCATGTTGCTGTAGATTTCTAAGCATGAAATGCCAATGTACTGTGTTTTGTATTTTATTATGAATACTTTGCCTAAACTCGTTTTGTGTGGTGTCAGAATACAACATTCAGAAAGGAAGTAGGCAAAACCACGCAAACCCAGAACTAATTGATGGGAATGCCAATCAGGAGACCTGAATGCTGCCAATTGAATACACCTGAAAATCCCATTCACAGTCGATTTGGAGGGAATTCAGAGCTGTCCCCTCGGCAAAAGTTTTAGATTTCATTTTCCAATATACAAAAAAATCATGTTAGTCCTGTTGCCTGTACATTTCTAAGCATGAAATGCAAGTTTACTGTGTTTTGTATTTTATTATGAATCCCCTGCTTAAACTCATTTTTGTATGTTGTCCGAATACAAAATTCAGAAAGAAAGAAGGCAAAACAAACACAAACCCACAACAAATTGAGGCAATTGCCTAGCAGGAGACCTGAAGGCTGCCGATTGAATACACCTGCAATTCCCATTCACACACGATTTGGAGGTAATTCAGAGCTGTCCCCATGGCAAAAGAGTTATATTTCATTTTCCAAAACACATAACCTTATGTTGGTCCTGTTGCCTGTAGATTTCTAAGCATGAAATGCCAATTTACTTTGTTTTTTATTTCATTATGAATACTCTGCCTAAACTCATTTTTGTATTGTATCAGAATGCAAAATTCAGAAAGGAAGAAGGCAAAACAAACACAAACCAAGAACAAATTGAGGCAGTTGCCTAGCAGGAGACCTGAATGCTGCCGATTGTATACACCTGAAAATCCCATTCACAGTCGATTTGGAGGGAATTCAGAGCATTCCTCTCGGCAAAAGTGTATATTTCATTTTGCAAAACACATAACCTTGTCTTGGTCTTGTTGCGTGTAGATTTCTAAGCATGAAAGGCCAATTTCATTTGTTTTTATTTCATTATGAATACTCTGCCTAAACTCGTTTTTGTATGTTGTCAGAATACAAAATTCAGAAAGGAAGAAGGCAAAACATACACAAATCATTACAAATTGAGGCAATTGCCTAGCAGGAGACCTGAATGCTGCTGATGGAGTACACCTGAAAATCCCATTCATGCTCGATTTGGAGGGAATTCAGAGCTGTCCCCTCTGGAAAAGGGTTACATTTCATTTTCCATAACACATAACCTTATCTTGGTCATTTTGCTTGTAGATTTTTAAGCATAAAATGCGAATTTCCTGAGTTTTGTATATTATTATCAATACTCTGCCTAAACTCATTTTTGTATGGTGTCAGAATACAATTTCAGAAAGGAAGAAAGTAAAACAAACACAAACCCAGAACATGTTTAGGCAATTGACAATCAAGAAACCTGAAAGCTGACGATTTTATACACCTGAAAATCCCATTGACACTCGATTTAGAGGGAATTCAGAGCTGTCCCCTCTGGAAAAGGGTTACATTTCATTTTCCAAAATACAAAAATCATCTTGGTCGTGTTGCCTGTACATTTCTAAGCATGAATTGCAAGTTTACTGTGTTTTGTATTTTATTATGAATACTCTGCCTAAACTCATTTTTGTATGGTGTCAGAATACAAAATTCAGAAAGGAAGAAGGCAAAACAAACACAAAAACTGAAAAAATTTTGGCAATTGCCAATCTAGAGACCAGAATGCTGCCGATTGAATACACCTGAAAACCCCATTCACACTCGATGTGGAGGGAATTAGGAGCTGTCCTCTTGGCAAAAGAGTTATATTTCATTTTCCAAAACAGAAATCCTCATCTTGGTCTTGTTGCCTGTAGATTTCTATGCATGAAACACGAATTTGCAGGGTTTTTTAATGCAATATGGATACTCTGCCTAACTTCATTTTTGTATGGTGTCAGAATACAAAATTCAGAAAGGAAGAAGGCAAAACAAACACAAACCCAGAACAAGTTTAGGCAATTACCTAGCAGTTGACCTGAATGCTGACGATTGAATACACCTGAAAATCTCATTCACACTCGATTTGGAGGGAATTCAGAGCTGCCCCCTCTGGAAAAGGGTTACATTTCATTTTCCAAACACATTACATCTTCTTGGTCATGTTGCCTGTAGATTTCTAAGCATGAAACGCCAATTTGCTTTATTTTTTATTTCATTATGAATACTCTGCCTAAACTCATTTTTGTATTGTATCAGAATGCAAAATTCAGAAAGGAAGAAGGCAAAACAAACACAAACCAAGAACAAATTGAGGCAGTTGCCTAGCAGGAGACCTGAATGCTGCCGATTGTATACACCTGAAAATCCCATTCACAGTCGATTTGGAGGGAATTCAGAGCATTCCTCTCGGCAAAAGTGTATATTTCATTTTGCAAAACACATAACCTTGTCTTGGTCTTGTTGCGTGTAGATTTCTAAGCATGAAAGGCCAATTTCATTTGTTTTTATTTCATTATGAATACTCTGCCTAAACTCGTTTTTGTATGTTGTCAGAATACAAAATTCAGAAAGGAAGAAGGCAAAACATACACAAATCATTACAAATTGAGGCAATTGCCTAGCAGGAGACCTGAATGCTGCTGATGGAGTACACCTGAAAATCCCATTCATGCTCGATTTGGAGGGAATTCAGAGCTGTCCCCTCTGGAAAAGGGTTACATTTCATTTTCCATAACACATAACCTTATCTTGGTCATTTTGCTTGTAGATTTTTAAGCATAAAATGCGAATTTCCTGAGTTTTGTATATTATTATCAATACTCTGCCTAAACTCATTTTTGTATGGTGTCAGAATACAATTTCAGAAAGGAAGAAAGTAAAACAAACACAAACCCAGAACATGTTTAGGCAATTGACAATCAAGAAACCTGAAAGCTGACGATTTTATACACCTGAAAATCCCATTGACACTCGATTTAGAGGGAATTCAGAGCTGTCCCCTCTGGAAAAGGGTTACATTTCATTTTCCAAAATACAAAAATCATCTTGGTCGTGTTGCCTGTACATTTCTAAGCATGAATTGCAAGTTTACTGTGTTTTGTATTTTATTATGAATACTCTGCCTAAACTCATTTTTGTATGGTGTCAGAATACAAAATTCAGAAAGGAAGAAGGCAAAACAAACACAAAAACTGAAAAAATTTTGGCAATTGCCAATCTAGAGACCAGAATGCTGCCGATTGAATACACCTGAAAACCCCATTCACACTCGATGTGGAGGGAATTAGGAGCTGTCCTCTTGGCAAAAGAGTTATATTTCATTTTCCAAAACAGAAATCCTCATCTTGGTCTTGTTGCCTGTAGATTTCTATGCATGAAACACGAATTTGCAGGGTTTTTTAATGCAATATGGATACTCTGCCTAACTTCATTTTTGTATGGTGTCAGAATACAAAATTCAGAAAGGAAGAAGGCAAAACAAACACAAACCCAGAACAAGTTTAGGCAATTACCTAGCAGTTGACCTGAATGCTGACGATTGAATACACCTGAAAATCTCATTCACACTCGATTTGGAGGGAATTCAGAGCTGCCCCCTCTGGAAAAGGGTTACATTTCATTTTCCAAACACATTACATCTTCTTGGTCATGTTGCCTGTAGATTTCTAAGCATGAAACGCCAATTTGCTTTATTTTTTATTTCATTATGAATACTCTGCCTAAACTCATTTTTGTAAGGTTTCAGAATACAAAATTCAGAAAGGAAGAAGGCAAAACAAACACAAACCCAGAACAAATTGAGACAATTGAAAATCAGGAGACCTTAATGCTCCCGATTAAATAAACATGAAAATCCCATTCACAGTCGATTTGGAGGGAATTCAGAGCTGTCCCCTCGGCAAAAGAGTTCATTTCATTTTCCAAAACACAAAAACTCATCTTGGTCGTGTTGCCTGTAGATTTCTAAGCATGAAATGCCAATTGACTGTGTTTTGTATTTCATTATGAATACACCGCCGAAACTCATTTTTCTATGTTGTCAGAATACAAAATTCAGAAAGCAGAAGGCAAAACACATGCAAACCCAGAACAAATTTTGGCAATTGCCTAGAAAGAAACCTGAATGCTGCTGATTGAATACACCAAAAATCCCATTCGCACTCGATTTGGAGAGAATTCAGAGCTGTCCCCTCAGCAAAAGTGTTATATTTCATTTTCCCAAACACAAAACCTCATCTTACTTGTGTTTCCTGTACATATCTAAGCGCGAAATGCCAATTTGCTTAGTTTTTTATTGCATTGTGGATACTCTGCCTAACCTCATTTTTGTATGGTGTCAGAATACAAAATTTGGAAAGGAAGAAGGCAAAACAAACACAAACCCAGAACAAATTTAGGCAATTGCCTAGAATGAAACCTGAATGCCGCTGATTGAATACACCTGAAAATTACATTCACACTCGATTTGGAGGGAATTCAGAGCTGTCCCCTCTGGAAAAGTGTAATATTTCATTTTCTAAAACACATAACCTTATCTTGGTCGTGTTTCCTGTAGATTTCTAACCATACAATGCCAATTTCCTGAGTTTTTTATTTCATTATGATATTCTGCCTAAAGTCATTTTTGTATTGGGCCAGAATACAGAATTCTGAAAAGAAAAAAGCAAAACAAACAGAAACTTAGAAAAAATTTAGGCATTTGCCAATCGAGAGACCTGAATGCTGCTGGTTGAATTCACCTGCAAATACCATTCATATTCGATTTAGAGGCAACTCAGAGCTGTCCCATCAGCAAAAGTGTTACATTTCATTTTCCAAAACACAATACCTCATCTTGGTTGTGTGGCCTGTAGATTTCTAAGCATGAAATGCAAATTTACTTTATTTTTGTTGCTTTATGGATACTCAGCCTAACCTCATTTTTGTATGGTGTCAGAATACAAAATTCCAAAAGGAAGTAGGCAAAACAAAACCAAACCCAGAACAAATTTAGGAATTGCCCAGTAGGAGACCTGAATGCTGCCAATTGAATAAACCTGAAAATCCCTTTCACACTCGATGTGGAGGGAATTCAGTGCTATACCCTCAGCAAAAGAATTATATTTCATTTTCCAAAACACAAAACCTCATCTTGGTAGTGTTGCCTGTACATTTCTTAGCATGAAATGCCAATTTCCTTTGTTTTGTATTTCATTATGAATACTCAGCTTAACCTCATTTTTGTATGGTATATGAATACAAAATTTTTACACGAAGAAGGCAAAACAAACACAAACCCAGAACAAATTGAGGCAAACGCCAATCAAGAGACCTGAATGCTGAAGATTGATTACATCTGAAAATCCCTTTCACACTAGATTTGGAGGGAATTCAGATCTGTCGCCTAAGCAAAAGGGTTACATTATATTTTTCAAAACATAAAACCTCATCTTGGTCATGTTGCCTGTACATTTCTAAGCACGAAACGCCAATTTACTGTGTTTTGTATTTCAATAAGAATACAGCGACGAACCTCATTTTCCTATGTTGTCAGAATACAAAATTTGGAAAAGAAGAAGGCAAAATAAATGAAACTAAGAACAAATTGAGGCAATTGCCATTCAAGAAACCTGAATGCTGCTGATTGAATACACTTGAAATTCCCATTCACACAAAATTTGGAGGGAATTCAGAACTGTCCCCTCGGCAAAAGAGTTATATTTCATTTTCCAAAATACAAAAAATCATGGTAGTCCTGTTGCCTGTAGATTTCTAAGCATGAAACGCAATTTGCTGTGTTAGTTATCGCTTTATGGATACTCTGCCTAACCTCATTTTTGTATGGTGTCAGAATACAAAAATTTTAAACGAAGAAGGCAAAAACAAACACAAACCCAGAACAAATTGAGACAATTGCCTAGAAAGAAACCTGAATGCTCCTGATTGAATACACCTGAAAATCCAATTCACACTCGATTTGGAGGGAATTGAGAGCTGTCCAATCGGCAAAAGAGTTATATTATATTTTGCAAAACACAAAATCTCATCTTGATTGTTTTGCCTGTACATATCTAAGCATGAAACGCCAATTTCCTGTGTTTTCTATTGCATTATGGATACTCTGCCTAACCTCGTTTTTCTATGGTGTCATAATACAAAATTCAGAAAGGAAGAAGGCAAAACAAACACATATCCAGAACAAATTTAAGCAATTGACTAGAAGGAAACATAAATGCCACTGATTGAATACACCTGAAAATCCCATTCAGACTGGATGTGGAGGGAATTCAGAGCTGTCCCCTCGGCAAAAGAGTTATATTTCATTTTCCAAAACACAAAACCTCATCTTGTTTGTGTTGCCTGTAGATTTCTAAGCATAAAATGCCAATTTGCTTTGTTTTTTATTTCATTATGGATACTCTGCCTAACCTCATTTTTGTATGGTGTCAGAATACAAAATTCAGAAAGAAAGTAGGCAAAACAAAACAAACATAGAACAAATTTAGCAATTGCATAGCAGGAGACCTGAATGCTACCGATTGAATACACCTGAAAATCCCATTCACCCTCAATATGGAGGGAATTCAGAGCTGTCCCATCGGCAAAAGAGTTATACTTCATTTTCCAAAACACAAAACCTCATCTTTCTCATGTTGCCTGTAGATTTCTAAGCATGAAATGCCAATTTACTGTGTTTCGTATATCATTAAGAATACACAGCCGAACCTCATTTTTCTATGTTGTCAGAATTCAAAATTCCGAAAGGAAGAAGGTAAAACAAAGAGAAACCAAGAACAATTTGAGGCAATTGCCAATCAAGAGACCTGAATGATGCTGATTGACTACACCTGAAAATTCCATTCACACTCAATTTGGAGGGAATTCAGGGCTGTCCCTTCGGCAAAAGTGTTATATTTCTTTTTCCAAAACGCAAAACCTCATCTTGCTCATGTTGCCTGTAGATTTCTAAGAGTGAAACGCAAATTTCCTGTGTTTTGTATTTTATTATGAATACTCAGTCGAAACTCATTTTTCTGTGGTGTCAGAATACAAAGTTTTTAAACGAAGAAGGCAAAACAAAAACAAACCCAGAACAAATTGAGACAATTGCCTAGAAAGAAACCTAAATGCTGCTGATTGAATTCACCCGAAAATCCAATTCACACTCAATTCGGAGGGAATTCATGGCTGTCCCCTCGGCAAAGGGGTTACATTATATTTTGCAAAACACAAAACCTCATCTTGGTCGTGTTGCCTGTAGATTTCTAAGCATGAAACCCCAATTTACTGTGTTTTTTATTTCATTATGAATACACCGCCGAAACTCATTTTTCTATGGTGTAAGAAAACAAAATTCAGAAAGGAAGAAGGCAAAAGAAACACAAACCCAGAACAAATTGAGACAATTGCCTAGAAAGAAACCTGATTGCTGCTGATTGAATACACCAGAAAATCCAATTCACACTCAATTTGGAGGGAATTCAGAGCTTTCCCCTCGGCAAAAGAGTTCTATTTCATTTTCCAAAACACAAAACATCATCTTGGTCGTGTTGCCTGTACACTTCTAAGCATGAAACACGAATTTGCACTGTTTTTTATTGCTTTATGGATACTCTGCCTAACTTCATTTTGTTTGTTGTCTGAATACAAAATTAGGAAAGGAAGAAGGCAAAACAAACACAAACCCAGAACAAATTGAGACAATGGCCAATCAAGAGACCTGAATGCTGCTGATCGAATACACCTGAAAATCCGATACACACTGAATTTGGAGGGAATTCAGTGCTGTCCACATGGCAAAAGGGTGACATTGCATTTTGCAAAACACAAAAAATCATCTTGGTCGTGTTGCCTACAGATTTCCAAGCGTGAAATGCCAATTTGCTGTGTTTTTTATTTCATTATGGATACTCTGCCTAACCTCATTTTTGTATGGGGTCAGAATACAAAATTCGGAAAGGAAGAACGCAAAAGAAACAGAAATCCAGATCAAATTTAGCCAATTGTGTAGAAAGATACCTAATTGCTGCTGATTGAATACACCTGAAAATCCCATTCACACTCCATTTGGAGGGAATTCAGAGCTTTCCCCTAGGAAAAGAATTATATTTCCTTTTCCAAAACACAAAACATCATCTTCGTCATGTTGCCTGTACACCTCTAAGCATGAAACACGAATTTACACTGTTTTTTATTGCTTTATGGATAGTCTGCCTAAACTCATTTTGTCTGTTGTCTGAATACAAAATTTGGAAAGGAAGAAGGCAAAACAATCACAAACCCAGAACAAATTTTGGCAATTGCCTAGAAAGAAACCTGAATGCTGCTGATTGAATACACTTGGAAAATCCGAGTCAATCTGAATTTGGAGGGAATTCAGTGCTGTCCACACGGAAAAAGGTTCACATTGCATTTTGCAAAACACAAAAAATCATCTTGGTCATGTTGCCTGTAGATTTCTAAGCGTGAAACGCCAATTTCTGAGTTTTTTATTTCATTATGGATACTCTGAATAACCTCATGTTTGCATGGTGTCAGAATACAAAATTCGGAAAGGAAGAAGGCAAAACAAACAGAAACCCAGAACATATTTAGGCAATTGCCAATCAAGAGACCTGAATGCTGCCGATTGAATAGACCTGAAAATCTGATTCACGGTCGACTTGGAGGGAATTCAGAGCTGTCCCCTCGGCAAAAGAGTTATATTTCATTTTCCAAAACACAATACCTCTTCTTGCTCCTGTTGCCTGTAGATTTCTAATGTAAAATGCCAATTTGCTGTGTTTTTCATTTCATTATGAATACACTGCGTAACCTCATTTTTGTATCGCGTCACACTATAAAATTCGGAAATCAAGAAGGCCAAACAAACACAAACATAGAGCAATTTGAAGCAATTGGAATTCAAGAAACCTGAATGCTGCCGATTGAATACACCTGAAAAGCCCATTCACACTGAATTTGGATGGAATTCAGTGCTGTCCCCTAGGAAAAAAGGGTTGTATTCCATTTCCCAAAACAGAAGGAAGGAAGAAGGCAAAACAAACACACACCCAGATCGAATTTAGCCAATTGCCTAGAAAGAAACATGATTGCTGCTGATTGAATTCATGTGAAAATCCGAGTCAAACTCGATTTTGACGGAATTCAGTGCTGTCCCCTCATCAAAAGGGGTGTATTTCAAGAGAGCGGCAAGATGGCAGAATAGGAAGGGAGCACACCGATAATCTGGGGAGAGACAGTTTAATAAAAGTGGAGATACTGCAGGTTCAAGGAAGAGTAGGGGACGAAACAGCAGAGGAAACCCTTCCGGAACTGGTGATTCACAGTGGACCTGCATGGAGAGCGTGGGAGCCCGCAGTTTGGGACACCAGCAGCAGATTCAACACACCAGCACTGGAACGCGAGGTGAGCAGAAACTCAATAGCCCGATATACCAGCAGGGAAGTGGAAAAGGGAGCCTAGAGCGAACAAGGCTTGAAACCCTGCAGGGAAAAGCTCACCAGGCTAACTAGAAGAGAGAGAGAGAGAGGGAAAAAAAAATTGACCCATACGGACATGAGCTTCTCTCTCTCCGCTCACCTCTCAAAGGTGAGCAAGACAAAGAGCAGGCGCCATTTTGGAATACGTCATAAGCAGGGCGACCTCGGGTCGGCACCGGCCCCGAGCCTAGCAGAAAAACCTGACTCTGGGTGGGAGGGGTGAAATAACAGGAGATTAGAACCTAATGAATGTGTGGTGCTAATGAACTGAGACTGTGAAAAAAGAGACGGTGGGGGAGAGAACTCATGGAAATCACGAATTTATGTGAGTACTCTCCAGAGACGCTACAGTTCAGTAGCCTTGGCAGCCCAGTGGGAGACTACAGGAGAATCTCAGCCCACACAAAGGGCTGCAAAGATTCCTTCTCTGGTCCTTGGGAAAGAGCTTCCGATCTCTGGCTCCTGTGGGTATATCATTCGCCTGCTAACTACCCCCAATTCCATTCAGCTGTGTGGAATTACTTTCCTTTTGAACCAAAAAAAAAAAAAAATTAACAGAGAGAGATTTACCACGCCTAACCTGGGAGTGTCTCCTTTGACACACCCTCAACCCTGAGGAACCAAACAGAGCTCTCAGGCCACACCCATCTCAAGCCTCTAAGGCTCCATCAAAAGCAGACAGTCCACTTAATCTAGAGTCATAGTATAACAAGAAAAAAACACCACAGCGAAGAAACCAATATGCCAAACAACAAACGCAAAAACCGAGGTAATAAGAACAAGGAAGACACTATGGCATCCCCAAATGAAAAAGACACCCCAATTCAAGATTACGAAGATGATGAGATAGAAGAGATGCAAGAAGCGGATCTCACAAAATTGATAAGAACACTAAGAAGTACTCAAAAACAAATTCTTGAACTACAGAAATCCTTAATGGACAAGGTAGAAAATCTCTCTCGTGAAAATGAAATATTAAGGAGGAATCAAGCTGAAATGAAACAACTAGTAGAACATGAAACTGTGATAGTGACGAGAAATCATAATGAAGTGAAGAATTCAATAGATCAAATGAAAAACACATTAGAGAGCCTTACAAACAGAATGGGTGAGGCAGAAGAGAGAATATCGGACTTAGAAGACAGAGCACAGGAAACTATACAGTCAAACCAAAGAAAAGAAGAGGAAATTAGAAATCTAAAAAATATTGTTGGGAATCTACAGGATACTATTAAAAAACCCAACATTCGAGTTCTAGGAGTTCCTGAAGGCATGGAGAGGGAGAAAGGATTAGAATGCCTTTTTAGTGAGATAATAGCAGAATATTTCCCAGTTTTGGAGAAGGACAGAGACATCCTAGTACAGGAAGCTCATAGAACCGCTAATAAACATGACCAAAAGAGGTCCTCACCACGACACGTTGTAATTAAACTCAACACAGTGAAACAGAAAGAAAAGATCCTAAAATGCGCAAGAGAGAAACGTCAAATTACACTCAGAGGATCTCCAATTAGACTCACGGCAGACTTCTCATCAGAAACCCTACAAGCTAGAAGGGAATGGCGAGACATAGCCCAGGTACTTAGAGAGAAAAACTGCCAGCCCAGAATATTATATCCTGCCAAGCTCTCATTTGTGAATGAAGGTGAAATAAAGACCTTTCATAACAAACAAAAATTGAAAGAATTTGTTGCCACTCGTCCAGCCCTGCAAAAGATACTTAAAGATGTGTTACACACGGAAACACAGAAACACGGCCATCAACATGAAAGAAGATAAACGAAGGGAACCTCACAGCAAAAGATCACAGGGAATTCAAAGCATACATTTGGATAAAGAAATTATGGGACATGTACTCTATAGAATACTATACAGCAGTCAAAAACAATGAAATCTGGTCATTTGCAATAAGATGGAGGAATCTGGATAACATCATGCTGAGTGGATTAAGCCAGTCCCAAAGGGACAAATATCATATGTTCTCCCTGATCGGTGACAACTAATTGAGCACCAAAGGTGAAACCTATTGAAGTGAAATGGACACTATGAGAAACAGTAACTTGATCAGCTCTTGTGCTGACTGTTGTTGTACAATGTAATACTTTATCCATTTTAGTATTTTTTTTTATTCTAGTACTATTGGTTGAACTCTGTAATTAACACACAATTATTCTTAGGTGTTTAAATTTTAACTGAAAAGTGATCCCTGTGAAATATAAGAGTGGGAATAAGAGAGGGAGGAGATGTACAATTTGGGACATGCTCAATCGGAACTGCCCCAAATGATGGAGTTAGAATTGTGCCAGGGAATTCCAATACAATCCCATCAAGGTGGCATGTACCAAGGCCATCTCACTAGTCCAAGTGATCAATTTCAGTTCACAATTGATCACACTGATAGGTCTAAGAGTCAAAGGTCTGACACAAACAAGACTAGTGTCTGCTAATACTAACTGATAGAATCAAAAAGGGAAAGAATGATCCAACATGGGAAGCGAGATACACAGCAGACTCATAGAATGGCAGATGTCATAAATAGCACTCTGGCCTCAGAATCAGCCCTTAAGGCATTCAGATATGGCTCAAGAGCCCATGAGAATATTGTAGGCATGGAAAGCCAAGACACTCTGGAAAAAAAAGAAGACCTAAATGAAAGATCTCTGTGAGTGAGATCCTGGTGGAACGAACGGGGCCATCAAAGAAGGAGGTACCTTTCTCTGAAGGGAGGAGAGAACCTCCACTTTGACTATGACCCTGTCGGAATAAGATCGAAGTCGGCGAACGCTAAAGGCTTCCATAGCCTCGGCAACTCATGACTAGAGCCTAGGGAGATTGCTGACGCCATAAACAAGAGTGTCAAATTGTTAAATCAACTTCAGGAGTCACTGTGTACTTACATCTCATGTGGGATCTGTCCTTAATGTGTTGTCCAATGTGAAGTAATGCTATAACTAGTACTGAAACAGTATTTTACACTTTGTGTTTCTGTGTGGGTGCAAACTGATGAAATCTTTACTTAGTATATACTGAATCAATCTTCTGTATATAGATAATTAAAAATGAAAAAAAAATCTTGGTGTTAACTTGGAAATTGCATAGAAAATTAATCAATTTTAAAAATATATGTCATGTAGGATCTCTGTCCTTAATGTGCTATACATTGTGAATTAATACTATAACTAGTACTCCAACAGTATTTTTCACTTTGTGTTGCTATGTGAGGGCAAACTGTTGAAATCTTTACTTAATATATAGTAAACTGATCTTCTGTATATAAAGCGAATTGCAAATGAATCTTGATGTGAAGCAAGGGGAGAGGGAGTGGGAAAGGGGAGGGTTGCGGGTGGGAGGGAAGTTATGGGGGGGAAGCCATTGTAATCTATAAGCTGTATTTTGGAAATTTATATTCTTTAAATAATAGCGTTATAAAAAAACGGGGGGATGTATTTCATTTTCCAAAACACAAGACCTTATCTTCGTGGTGTTCACTGTGGATTTCTAAGTGTGAAACGCCAATTTGCTGTGTTTTTTATTTCATTATGAATACACCGCCTAACATCATGTTTGCATGCTGTCAGAATACAAAATTTGGAAAGCAAGAAGGCGAAACAAACATAAACATAGAGCAAATTGAGGCAATTGCGATTCAAGAGACCTTAATGCTGCTGATTGAATACACCTGAAAATCCGATTCACGCTCCATTTGGAGGGAATTCAGGGCTGTCCCCTCGCCTAAAGATTACATTACATTGCCCAAAACCCAAAACCTCGTCTTGGTCTGTTGCCTGTAGATTTCTAAGCGTGAAACGCCAATATACTGTGTTTTTTATTTCATTTGAATACACCGCCTAACCTCATGATTGCATGGTGTCAGAATACAAAATTTGGAAAGGAAGAAGGCAAAACAAACAGAAACCCAGAACAAATTGAGGCAATTGCCAATCAAGAGACTTGAATGCTGCTGAGTGAATACACCTGAAAATCCCATTCACACTCGATTTGGAGGGAATTCAGAGCTGTCCCCTCGGCAAAAGAGTTATATTTCATTTTCCAAAACACAAAACCTCGTATTGGTCGTGTTGCCTGTAGATTGTTAAGAATGAAACGCCAATTTACTTTGCTTTTTATTGCATTATGGATACTCCGCCTAACCTCATTTTTGTATGGTGTCAGATTACATAATTTTGAAAGGAAGAAGGCAAAACAAACACACACCCAGATCAAATGTATCCAATTGCCTAGAAAGAAACCTGAATGCTGATGATTGAATACACCTGAAAATCCGATTTACACTCGATTTGGATGGAATTCAGAGCTTTCGCCTCAGCCAAAGAATTTTATTTCATTTTCCAAAACACAAAATATCATCTTGGGCCTGTTGCTTGTACACTTCTAAGCATGAAACACTAATTTGCACTGTTTTTTATTTTCTTATGGATACTCTGACTAACCTCATTTTGTTTGTTATCTGAATACAAAATTAGGAAAGGAAGAAGGCAAAACAAACACTAACCCAGAACAAATTGAGACAATGGCCAATCAAGAGACCTGAATGCTGATGATTGAATACCACTGAAAATCAAATTCACACTCGATTTGGAGGGAATTCAGGGCTGTCCCCTCTGGAAAAATGTTACATTTCATTTTCCAAAACACATAACCATATCTTGGTCATGTTGCCTGTAGATTTCTAAGCAAGAAATGCCAATTTCCTGTGTTTTGTATTTTCTTATGAATACTCTGCCTAACCTCATTTTTGTATGGTGTCAGAATACAAAATTCAGAAAGGAAGAAGGCAAAACAAACACAAACCCAGAACAAATTGAGGCAATTGCCAGGCATGAGAACGGAATGCTGTCGATTGTATACACATGAAAATCCCATTCACACTTGATTTGGAGGGAATTCAGGGCTGTCCCCTTGGCAAAAGTGTTGTATTTCATTTTCCAAAACACAAAACCTCGTCTTGGTCTTGTTGCCTGTAGATTTCTATGCATGAACCTCGATTTTCTTTTTTTTTATTCCAATATGGATACTCTGCCTAAACTCATTTTTGTATGGTGTCAGAATACAAAATTCAGAAAGGATGAATGAAAAAAAAACACAAACCCAGAACAAATTGAGGCAATTGCCTAGCAGGAGACCTGAATGCTGCCGATTGAATACACCTGAAAATCCCATTCAAAAGGGATTTGGTAGGAATTCAGAGCTGTCCCCTCTGGAAAAGGGTTACATTTCATTTTCCAAAAAACACATAACCTTATCCTGGTCGTGTTGCCTGTAGATTTCTAAGCATGAAACCCCGATTCGCTTTTTTTTTTATTGCAATATGGATACTCTGCCTAAACTCGTTTTTGTTTGGTGTCAGAATACAAAATTCAGAAAGGAAGAAGGCAAAACATACACAAACCCAGAACAAACTGAGGCAATTGCCAGGCATGAGACCTGAATGCTGTCGATTGAATACACATGAAAATCCATTCACACTCGATTTGGAGGGAATTCAGGGCTGTCCCCTTGGCAAAAGTGTTGTATTTCATTTTCCAAAACACAAAACATAATCTTGGTCTTGTTGACTGTAGATTTCTAAGCATGAAACCCCGATTTGCTTTTTTTATTATTGCAATATGGATACTCTGCCTAAACTCATTTTTGTATGGTGTCAGAATACAAATTTGGAAAGGAAGAAGGTAAAACAAATACAAACCCAGAACAAATTGAGGCAATTGCCTACCAGGAGACCTGAATCCTGCCAATTAATTACACCTTAAAATCCCACTCACACTCGATTTGGAGGGAATTCAGAGCTGTCCACTCTGGAAAAGTATTACATTTCATTTTCCAAAACACATAACCTTATCTTGGTCGTGTTGCCTGTAGATTTCTAAGCATGAAATGCCAATTTACTCTATTTTGTATTTTATTATGAATACTCTGCCTAAACATATTTTTGTATGGTGTTACAATACAAAATTTTAAAAAATGGCAAAACAACCACAAACCCAGAACAAGTTGAGGCAATTGCCAATCAAGAGACATGAATGCTTCCGATTCAATACACCCGAAAATCGAATTCACACTCGATTTGGAAGGAATTCAGTGCTGTCCCCTCGGCAAAAGAGTTACTTTTCATTGTCCTAAACAGAAAAAATCATCTTGTTCATGTTTCCTGTAGATTTCTAAGTAGGAAACGCCATTTCCTGTGTTATTTATTGCTTTAAGGACACTCTGCGTAACCTCATTTTTGTATGGTGTCAGAATACAAAATTTGGAAAGGAAGAAGGTAAAACAAACACAAACCCAAAACAAATTTAGGCAATTGCCTAGCAGGAGACCTAAATGCTGCAGATGGAATACACCTGAAAATCACATTCACACTCATTTTGGAGGGAATTCAGAGCTGGCCCCTTGGAAAAGGGTTACATTTAATTTTCCAAAACACATAACCATATCTTGGTCGTGTTGCCTGTAGATTTCTAAGCATGAAATGCAAGTTTACTGTGTTTTGTATTTTATTATGAATACTATGCCTAAACTCATTTTTGTATGGTGTCAGAATACAACATTCAGAAATGAAGAAGGCAAATCAAACACAAACTCAAAACAAATTTAGGCAATTGCCTAGCCCGAGACCAAATGTTGCCAATTGAATACACCTGAAAATCCCCTTCACACTCGATTTGGAGGGAATGCAGTGCTCTCCCCTCTGCAAAAGAGTTATATTTCATTTTCCAAAACACAAAACCTCATCTTGGTCTTGGTGACTGTAGATTTCTATGCGTGAACCATGAAATTGCAGTGTTTTTCAATGCAACATGGATACTCTGCCTAACCTCATTTTTGTATGGTGTCAGAATACAAATTTGGAAATGAAGAAGGTAAAACAGACATAAACCCAGAAAAAATTTGGCAATTGCCTTCAGGAGACCTGAATGCTGACAATTGAATACACCTTAAAATTCCATTCACACGCGATTTGGAGGGAATTCAGAGCTGTCCCATCTGGAATAGTGTTACATTTCATTTTCCAAAACACATAACCTTATCTTGGTTGTGTTGCCTGTAGATTTCTAAGCATGAAATGCCAATTTCCTGTGTTTTGTATTTTCTTATGAATACTCAGCCTAACCTCATTTTTGTATGGTGTCAGAATACAAAATTCAGAAAGGAGGAAGGCAAAACAAACACAAACCCATAACAAACTGTGGCAATTGCCTAGCAGGAGACCTGAATGCTGTCGATTGAATACACTTGAAAATCCATTCACACTCAATTTGGAGGGGATTCAGGGCTGTCCCCTTGGCAAAAGTGTTGTATTTCATTTTCCAAATCACATAACAATATCTTGGTCGTTTGCCAGTAGATTTCTAATCGTGAAATACCAATTTACTGTGTTTTTTATTTTATCATGAGTACTCTGCCTAACCTCATTTTTGTATGGTGTCAGAATACAAAATTCAGAAAGGAAGAAGGCAAAACAAACACAAACCCAGAAGAAATTGAGGCAATTGCCTAGCAGGAGACCTGAATGCTGTCGATTGAATACACCTGAAAATCCCATTCACACTCGATTTGGAGGGAATTCAGAGCTGTCCCCTCGGCAAAGAGTTTATTTCAGTTTCCAAAACACAAAAACTCATCTTGGTCTTGTTTGTAGATTTCTAAGCATGGAAGCCCAATTTGCGTGGTTTTTTATTGCAATATGGATACTCTGCTTAACCTCATTTTTGTATGGTGTTAGGATCCAAAATTTGGAAAGTAAGAATGTACATTGAAGAGAAACCCAGAACAAATTGAGGCAATTTCCAGTCAAGAGACCTGAATGCCGATGATTGAATACACCTGAAAATCCAATTCACACTCGATTTGGAGGGAATTCAGAGCTTTCCCCTCCGCAAAAGGATTACATTATATTTTGCAAAACACAAAACCTCATCTTGATTGTGTTGCCTGTACATATATAAGCGTGAAATGCCAATTTGCTGTGTTTTATTGCATTATGGATGCGCTGCCTAACCTCATTTTTCTATGCTGCCAGGATACAAAATTTGGAAAGGAAGAAGGCAAAACAAATAGAAACCCAGAACAAATTTAGGCAATTGCCAATCAAGAGACCTGAATGCTGCGGATTGAATAGACCTGAAATCCCATTCACACTCAATTTGGAGAGAATTCAGAGCTGTCCCCTCGG